>CAWUFW010000278.1:0-1236092 GCA_963921515.1 Calotriton arnoldi
GCAGGCTGCTGCGGTGCAGGGGACTCTCCACCAGAGTCCTCCTCCCTCCCTGTGGCAGTTGCAGTTTGTTCGGTACCAGATGTTGTTGGCACACAGGGAGGTGTGGACTGGTTGCTGTTCATCTGGCGGAGGCATTGTAAAATGTCCCTGTGCACCGCCGTCATCTCATGTAGTACATCCCACTTGGACTCCACGCGGGTCATGTGGGAGTCCACACGTGACATGTGGGAGTCCACACGTGACATGTGTGACTCCACGTGGGACATGTGGGAGTCCAAGCGGGCATGATGGGCAGCCTGCTGCTGTTTGATGTCTCTGAGGAGCCCCACTACCTGGCTGAGCTCTCCGGTGCTGGACTGGTACGCATCAGCTATGCGTGCCAGTTGTGGGTCTTCATGCACACCAGCAACGTCTGCAAGCAGCGACCTCTGTCTCCCACCCCTCCCACCACCCCTGCTGACATGTGCAGTGTGTGCAGTTGCACGCACAGATAACCCTGGTCCACCTTGGGGTTGGTGGTGGTGGTGGTGTCCATGGCCCCAGGTTGGTCCAGGGTCACTGCGCTGGTGTTGTTCCTTATTCTGTCCATGTCGGCAGGGATGGTATTCGTGGTGACAGTCGTTGGAGGGGTGGGTGCAGGGGGTGCAGCTGGTGGACCTGCTGGTGCTGCAGCTGGTGGTCCTGCTGGTGCAGCATGTTGACTTGCACCGGATGTGCCAGGTTGTTCTTCATCGTCCGAGGAGGACAGAGGCTGTACGACGCCAGTGAGCTCGGCATCCTCTTGAGCCTGGGACTGGGACTCCTCAGCGTCTGCTGCTGTGTCCCTATCATCACCTGTTTTTGGGAGACACAAACAATGTATGTCATGTTTCTGCAGGCATCAGTGGTTGACACACCTGACAGTTGTGACTGTGCCTCGGGGTGCGGGCCTGTACATTGTATTGTCCTAAGTCGTCACAGTCAGGGGTTGATATTGGTGTGGCACATTGTCCTGCATTATTTGGGCATTTCTATGTATTCTCTGGGGTGTGAACATGGTCTGCATTGATTGTGTTTGGTTGACAGCCAGACCTCCTTCCCACCCACCCACCCACCCACCCAGTCAGTTATCCCACCATGGAACGTGCTTGCATTGCAGGGAGTGTAAGTTGTCTCTCAGGATGTCAGTCAGTGGTGTCCTGCTGTTTGTTGGTGCACAGTTGGCAGCAGGGCCTTGTGCTCCCCACAGCAGTAGCCAGTGTCAGCCATCTTGTGAGTCCTTCTCCACTCCCTGTGATGTGAGCATGGTTCAGGGTGGTGTTGATGGGCCAGTTGTGAGGCTGAGCAATGTCTGTGACTACGACTCCCATCATGCTATTGCCTCCACCCCCCTTCACAGCATGCCCATGCTTCCTTCCTTTTGACTCTGCTTCCCTGTGGGGTGGGCTGGCTGTGCTGACAGGATGGCTGGGAGTGTTGTCCTGGCAGTTGTTTGGCTAAGAGTCCCAAGAGTGTCCCTGTGCTTCACACAACATAACCCAGGGTGGTGGTGCTTTGTGGGATCTTGTGTTAGGATGGGAGGGCATTGCATTCTACCAGGTGGGTACTGTGGAGTTTGTGTTGGGGGGGTGTGAGGGGAGGTGCTGGTGACTATGGTCAGTGCTGCAAGTCCCCCTTCCCACCCAGCCAGCCAGATATCCCACCATGGAACGTGCTTGCATTGCAGGGAGTGTAAGTTGTCTCTCAGGATGTCAGTCAGTGGTGTCCTGCTGTTTGTTGGTGCACAGTTGGCAGCATGCCCTTGTGCTCCCCACAGCAGTAGCCAGTGTCAGCCATCTTGTGAGTCCTTCTCCACTCCCTGTGATGTGAGCATGGTTCAGGGTGGTGTTGATGGGCCAGTTGTGAGGCTGAGCAATGTCTGTGACTACGACTCCCATCATGCTATTGCCTCCACCCCCTTCACAGCATGCCCATGCTTCCTTCCTTTTGACTCTGCTTCCCTGTGGGGTGGGCTGGCTGTGCTGACAGGATGGCTGGGAGTGTTGTCCTGGCAGTTGTTTGGCTAAGAGTCCCAAGAGTGTCCCTGTGCTTCACACAACATAACCCAGGGTGGTGGTGCTTTGTGGGATCTTGTGTTAGGATGGAGGGCATTGCATTCTACCAGGTGGGTACTGTGGAGTTTGTGTTGGGGGGGGTGTGAGGGGAGGTGCTGGTGACTATGGTCAGTGCTGCAAGTCCCCCTTCCCACCCAGCCAGCCAGATATCCCACCATGGAACGTGCTTGCATTGCAGGGAGTGTAAGTTGTCTCTCAGGATGTCAGTCAGTGGTGTCCTGCTGTTTGTTGGTGCACAGTTGGCAGCATGCCCTTGTGCTCCCCACAGCAGTAGCCAGTGTCAGCCATCTTGTGAGTCCTTCTCCACTCCCTGTGATGTGAGCATGGTTCAGGGTGGTGTTGATGGGCCAGTTGTGAGGCTGAGCAATGTCTGTGACTACGACTCCCATCATGCTATTGCCTCCACCCCCTTCACAGCATGCCCATGCTTCCTTCCTTTGACTCTGCTTCCCTGTGGGGTGGGCTGGCTGTGCTGACAGGATGGCTGGGAGTGTTGTCCTGGCAGTTGTTTGGCTAAGAGTCCCAAGAGTGTCCCTGTGCTTCACACAACATAACCCAGGGTGGTGGTGCTTTGTGGGATCTTGTGTTAGGATGGAGGGCATTGCATTCTACCAGGTGGGTACTGTGGAGTTTGTGTTGGGGGGGTGTGAGGGGAGGTGCTGGTGACTATGGTCAGTGCTGCAAGTCCCCCTTCCCACCCAGCCAGCCAGATATCCCACCATGGAACGTGCTTGCATTGCAGGGAGTGTAAGTTGTCTCTCAGGATGTCAGTCAGTGGTGTCCTGCTGTTTGTTGGTGCACAGTTGGCAGCAGGGCCTTGTGCTCCCCACAGCAGTGCACAGTGTCAGCCATCTTGTCAGTTGTTTTCCACTCCCTGTGATGTGCGCATGGTTCAGGGTGGTGTTGATGGGACAGTTGTGGGGGTGAGCTGTGTCTGTGACTGTGACTCCCATCATGCTATTGCCTCCACCCCCACTTCCCAGCATTCCCATACTTACTTGCTTTTGTGGGGAGTTCAGTGTGTGTGGGTGTGAGGGCAATGGCAAGATGGCTGACAGTGGTGTCCTGCTGTTGGTTGGTGTGCAGTTCCCAGCATGCCCTTGTGCTCCCCACAGCAGTAGCCAGTGTCAGCCATCTTGTGAGTCCTTCTCCACTCCCTGTGATGTGAGCATGGTTCAGGGTGGTGTTGATGGGCCAGTTGTGAGGCTGAGCAATGTCTGTGACTACGACTCCCATCATGCTATTGCCTCCACCCCCTTCACAGCATGCCCATGCTTCCTTCCTTTTGACTCTGCTTCCCTGTGGGGTGGGCTGGCTGTGCTGACAGGATGGCTGGGAGTGTTGTCCTGGCAGTTGTTTGGCTAAGAGTCCCAAGAGTGTCCCTGTGCTTCACACAACATAACCCAGGGTGGTGGTGCTTTGTGGGATCTTGTGTTAGGATGGAGGGCATTGCATTCTACCAGGTGGGTACTGTGGAGTTTGTGTTGGGGGGGTGTGAGGGGAGGTGCTGGTGACTATGGTCAGTGCTGCAAGTCCCCCTTCCCACCCAGCCAGCCAGATATCCCACCATGGAACGTGCTTGAATTGCAGGGAGTGTAAGTTGTCTCTCAGGATGTCAGTCAGTGGTGTCCTGCTGTTTGTTGGTGCACAGTTGGCAGCAGGGCCTTGTGCTCCCCACAGCAGTAGCCAGTGTCAGCCATCTTGTGAGTCCTTCTCCACTCCCTGTGATGTGAGCATGGTTCAGGGTGGTGTTGATGGGACAGTTGTGGGGGTGAGCTATGTCTGTGACTGTGACTCCCATCATGCTATTGCCTCCACCCCACTTCCCAGCATTCCCATACTTACTTGCTTTTGTGGGGAGTTCAGTGTGTGTGGGTGTGAGGGCAATGGCAAGATGGCTGACAGTGGTGTCCTGCTGTTGGTTGGTGTGCAGTTCCCAGCATGCCCTTGTGCTCCCCACAGCAGTAGCCAGTGTCAGCCATCTTGTGAGTCCTTCTCCACTCCCTGTGATGTGCGCATGGTTCATGGTGGTGTTGATGGGACAGTTGGGGGGGGGCACATGTGTGACTGCGACTCCCATGATGCTATTGGCTACACTGACTTGGCCAGCATACACAGAATTCCTTCCTTTGAGTGGTCTTCACTGTGTGTTGGTGTTGTTGTGGTGGCTACATGTGTGGATGTGTGTGTTAGTTCTATTTGTGCCACTGCCTAGCTGTAGTTGTGGTTGTGTTTGTACATGTGTTGGCACAGTTGGATGTGACTTTTTTGATGGCATGTGTTGTGTTTATCTGACTGACATACACATTTTGGGATGATTCTGTTCTAGTTGCTGTGTAATTGCTATGAGTGCATGGTTTGACTCTCCCTTGACAGTGATGTGTGTGTTTTGTGGCAGTATATTGTGTACATTTGTTGTGTACTCACCAGGCTCTGGGATGTCCTCTAGTCCATATATGCTCACTGGCGGTAGGATGGCCCGCACCTTCTCCTCCCAGGGCCTGAGGTATATTGGCTTGGCAGGAGGGCCACTGCCGGTGTGTTGGCTGTTGATGTAATCTTGCTTCAGCAGTTCCGTACCCTCCTGCGCACGTCATACCACCTGTTCTGGATGTCGGTCTTTGTGCGCCGACATGGTGATTGGGCGTTCACCCTGTTGATGATCCTCTCCCACATCTTGGTTTTCTGCGACATGGGGGTCTGTTGGACCAATGTGCCAAACAGCTGTGGCTCTACCCTGAGGATCTCGTCTACCAGGACTTCCAATTCACAATCTAGGAACTTGTGATTCTTCTTGGGGGCATGGTGATGGGTGGTGATGGTGGGTGATGTGTGTGTTGGTGTGCAGGTGAGGGTGTGTGAGTGTGTGTTTTGCTGGGTGTCTGTGAGGTAGGTATTTGTTGGTGTGCTGATGGTGTGTGGCTTGTGTGAGGGGTGAGCTGTGGGTGTGTGGTTGCTTTCTCTTGGGTGCTGGTAGTGGAATGGCATTTGCAAAGGCTCATGGTAGTGATTTGTGTCCTTTATATAGGTGGAGTTGTGGGTGTGTCTTTGTTCTCTGTCCCCACCCCCCAGTATTTATTGGCTTGGTAATTGCTTGTTTGGCCTTTTTTGGTTGATTTTTCCTTTGTGTTGTTTGTGTATGTTGGAAACGCTTCTTGTGACCGAGTCGGACCGTGCATTGGTCTCGTACGGTGTTTTCCGTTTCGCTCACGCTGTGTTTGTGCAGTTTTGTATGCTGCGTACGCGTCGGTCGCGGTGTATTGTGTTGCTTCGGCTCGGTTTTGTATGCGTGTCGGTCGTACGGCTTGTCCTCCGTCCGACTCGGTCGTGTTTTTCGCGCCTTGCATCGTACTTTGCGGGTTGGAGTTGGCGGGTACGATTCGGTCGGATTTGTTCCGGGTGCGTGTCGGTCGGTTGGATTCGCGTGTTTTTCCGGCCGGATTGCTATTTTCCGAGCGGCTCGGTCGGTCGGCTTGGTTTCCTGACGTGTCGGTCGGATTTATCGCGGCTTGCATCGTACTTGGCGTGTCGGGCGCCACTGGTACGTGTCGGTCGGTATTTTTACCGGATCCGAGTCGGTCGGTGCTTTTTCCGGCCCGAATCGGAATCGGCCCCAAAGTGATGCAAGGTGACGTATTGCTATTGCTTTCCAGAGCAAAGTAATTTTCCACTAAAAAGATGCCCTTTTTCTCAGAGCAAAAAACGCTTTGTATCACTTTGCCACAAAGGAAGTATTACTGGAGTGTTACTGGAGTGTTACTTGGATGATCAGCACATACACCCCTTAAAGTTTGAGATCTACTAAGATAGGCACACCGATCTTTGCTTCAAAAACCCATGCCTGTTTGAAGCAGGCGTGAACAAGGGGAAATGTTTTTATTTCTCAAAAAGCAATCATTGTATGTGTCCTGAAGTACACAGAACACATTCAAACTCTGGGATCGTTCTGAGGTTAAAGTTGCTTGAATTTGAAGTGGGATGATTTGCTTCCAGTCCAAATCCTATACTAAACAGCCCACACTCAGCTCTGCACTATACTGCAAGGCTGTGTGTTGTGTAAAGAAGTCTAATTAGAGTCATAACGCAGGAGATGACAGCGCTAGTAGGGCAATCTTAGTAGATATGGCTCTGTACTGTGCTTTTCCCCTTGCACAACGCAGCACAGCAAAATTTGTTGCTGCACTGTGTTGTGTGAAAAATGAATAACTCTTCCCTGTTCTGTTTTGATGGGCATTTATGCGCTGCTACAGAGAAATACAATTCCTGGAAAATTACTGCAGACCTGAAAGTATTGGAAAACTTTAGGCGCTTCTTCTCAAAACTGCTTTCCAAACCTCAGGATTTTTGCCAACATATTTGGAAATATTTGGTAGAAAATTTACTGTTTAGCCACATAGGGTTCAATTTAACCTTTTAAGTGCAGGCATCGGACAATGGCTGACACCCGCACTCCCTCCCCAGTGTATCTGTTGGCCATTGGCCGACACTAGGGAGGGCTGTAAAGGAACCTCTGGCGCTCGCACCAGAGGGATTTCTTATTTTAATGTTTAGGTCAGGGTACTCCGGATGAGCTTCCCAAGCACCCTGAGGCTGTTTTTTATGGTAATGATGATCATCTTGCTGGGCATGCGGATATAATTACTACTAAAGTGCAAGTAAAAAGAGTTATTATCTTATTTTACTTTCAGTGCATCAGTGCTCGGAGGCATATCTCAGCTCCTCGAGTACTGATTGAGTTGGGGTGATATCATTGGAAACAGGAGAATCTCCCCTTTTCCAATAGTATCTCTACCTAGTAGATCCCTGCTTAGGAATTGCAAAAGGAGAGTGATCACCAAGCAGTATCTACCCACTTGACACCAGGAATTAGTGGAAGGAGGAGCTGCTCCTTGGGCAAGGGCTTGTGCTCCTCCAGCCCCCTCCCAAAGTTTTAGTCTTTTTGCCCCTCCGTGTGGCAGATGAGGGCGATTACCCACAACCTGTCCTCCCCAAAGGGGCAAAAAGTCCACTAGACACCAGGAAAATATGAAAAAAGATAGGGGTGGGGCTACTCACTGTGGGAAGGGCCATGCCCTGACCCCAAAAAGGATGAAACAGTCTTTCTGTCCCCTTTGGAGGCTGGAGACTCCAATCTTCCTCCCCCAAGGGGCGCAGACAGCTCACTAGGCACCAGGGAATATGTTTAAAAAAAAAAAAAAAAAAAAAAACATAGAGGTGGGGGCTGGCCAACATGGGCTTGGTCATACTCCCATCCCAAAAAGGATGCAACAGTCTTTCGGTGCCCTCCTGTTACCCCAATCTACCTCCGCAGGGAGGAAGAAAGCCCACTAGACACCAGGGAATATATGTAAAAAAACATAGAGGTGATAGCTGTCCACCATAGGCAGGGCCAAGCCCCCACCCCAAAAAGGGCACAACAGTCAATCTGCTCCCCCCGCGGGCCTGATCAGTGGATTGCCCCAATTTGACTCCAACGGGGGCAGAAAGCCCACTAGACACCACAGCCTTCATTTAGAGGGATTTGGCATAGGGCAGCGAAGAAAGTCACTTTGCTGTGCTGCCCTACGTCAAAGTGAAAGGCAGGAACTCACCATATTAATTCAATACATTGCATTCCTGCCCTTACTCCCTCTGCTGGTGTCATTTTGGCCTTTTCCTCTTTCTATGTGTGCTGCAGAATGCAGCACACATAGAAAGAGGAATTAACGTGTAGAAATAAAGACATTTCTCCTTGTTACGCCTCACCTCAGGAAGCATAAGGATTTGATGCTTCTCCAGGTTTACAAGCTCTTGTAAATCTGGGGCAGTGTCAATATCCATGGGGGTTGTGTGGGAAAAACCCCCGCAACTCCCATGGAATGCCTCCTGAGCGAGAGTAAGACATTGCAGCGATTTGCTCTGCCTTGCTTACTCCATATCTATGAGGCCATTCACAGACACACATAGTGGCTTTGTGTGGCCTCATTGATATGATTTTGTATTCTGCTCCACCGGAGCATCACAAAAAGTGATGCTCCATCAGCGCAGGGCGGTCATAAAAATGCCCCCAGGGATATAGCTAAGAAAAAAGGAAACATAGGGGTGGGGTTCCCACCATGAGCATGGCCATACCCCCACCCCAAAAAGTCTTTCTACCCACCCCCAAGGTGCAGATTGGACATTTCCTCCAATCTGCCACCTCCGGGATGGGGGCAAAAAGCCCACTAGACACAAGGAATATATACATAAAAAAGAGATATAGGTGTGGGGGCTTTGTACCATGCGCATGGCCATGCCCCACCCCAAGGAGGATGCAACTGTATTTTTGCCCCCTGGGGACAGATTGGAGGTTCGCCCCAATCTGCCTAACCAATGGGGCAGAAAGCACGAGCGAGAATTTGCATCCCCTAGCATGATTTTCAGGTTCTAGAAAGCCTCTTGTGAGATTTTCTCAACACAGTACGTCACAGCAAGTCGTGACCACTTGCTTTGAGAAAACTGATGCTCAAGTAGAAAATCTACTCAAGTGGCAGAAAGAAGCAGCTCCCTCTGGCTCGCTGCATGGTGCCTTTTGTGCTGATTTTACAATGCAGGACAAGCTTCCAGTGCTAAAAATCAGCGCGAGCAGAGTGAAGTGACAAATTCCACCCGCTCGTGGAACTCTGTGGAATCTCTCTGAGTTTTTATGTAACTCTGCGGAATTCTGCAAAGTGAAACTATGCGAGCTCTGCCCACCCCTAACTAAAACATCCTCAACCCAAAGGCAAGCAAGAGGACATTTGATACTTTTGAGTGTTGTTTTTACATGTGGGCCAGGACAGTGGGGCTAAATCCATACATCATCCTGCTTGCTATACTGAATGGCTGCAATTTTTGGGCTTTGGTAGGTTAACACCTGGAGATACCTACCAGACCCAGACATTTCTGAAACTAAGCATTAGGAGGAGTCCAGGGTGGTATGCCTTGTGTAGATCCCATGAGGTTTTCTTACCCACAATGCTCTGCATACCTCAAACTCTGAGTAAAATCTCACATGTTGCTTGCATTTCTGTGATGTCAACTTCCGGAATACATGAGTACACACAAAATTCTTACTACACAGCGTTTTCTCAACTTGTTCAGATAAAAACACCATTCTTCTTGTCTGGGTGAGCCTAGCCTTCACAACAGGAGAAGCCCCAAAACGTAATGTGGAGACAGCCACATTTCCTGTAATCAAAAATAACCTGGTTCTGCAAAGGGAGTAGCTGCGTTAACTGGGTCTGGGCTCTGCTGCAACCTATGGAAACCTACCAAACCCAGACATTTCTGAAAACTAGACACTTGGGGGAGTCCACGGTTGTGAGCCTCACATGGATCGCACAATGTTTTCTTACCCAAAAAGCACTGAAATCTCAAACTTTGCCTAAAATCAGAATTTTTTTCTTCCATTTCTGTGATGTAAATGTCTGGAATCCACAGAGATCCAGAAAATGTTCACTGCGGCAACTCCCATTGGCCCTAGTTTGATCCATTCCTGTTGCACACAGTGGAGGTGCGCTGGGTGGTAAGAGGGAACTGTTTTTAATTGTAATAGTGAATTTTTGACCTTTGTAAATTAGAACAGATTGTTAAATATTATATTAGTATAGAGAAAAGGTTTCTGTAGACTACTACAATTTAGGTTACTGTTATATTCTAGAACTGAACAAGGTATTTATAATAATGGTATTTTCAATTATGTTCTTTTTAGTTATGTTCTATTTATAAAAATCTCTTTTTAAATTATAAATAAGATATCATGCTTTAAAATCTTACCAATTTAGAGATCGCTTTGATTCCCAAGTGATAGAAATCATGGAAAATTAGCATCTTATCATTTTAGCATAAAACTGTACTGTGTTGTTGATAGATATTTGTTAAATTCTTATACTATATAAGGGATCAGGGAATAGGACTTGTGATCCAACTGTAACTGTTGTTTTTACAGCCCTGATGAAGCACTGATGTGACCGCAAAACACGTGTTGGCTGTATTTGGTGGAAAAGACACTTCATACTTTTTGAAGAGCAGGCTGTGTCACAAGCAAAATGATTATGAAGTGGAAGTTACAGATCATGAAAGACATTCAATATTAGTGGTGATATAGAACGATAATTGTAATGAATAAAGGATTAAATTGATATATAAATGTGCATATAACTATTTGTTTATATATTTTATTGTCTTGACAGATAATCAATAAATTGAATTATGTTATCTTTAGTTGTCCACTAATTCCTGTTGAATATATTGATACTCCCCATGCCTCCACAGCGCAACGCAACGGGGAGGTGGATACAGGGTAGTGAACACTGGATCACAACTCAAAAGGTGCACAGCACCAGCAATAAATCATTGTGCAGCCAAATTCTCACCAAGAGATATATTTCAATTTTACTGCTACCAACACAAAGGAAAGACACAACACAAGCTGCAAAGTACCCCAGTGTCAGTGCCCTAGTGTTTCCTTAGGCTGTCCCCTGACGCCTATTCTCTCTTCAATCCTAGCAATAGTGTTTTTACACCATTCACTATAGGCAACATCCAAGGCAAGCCCCACTATCAGTCCGAGTCTCGTGTCCACTCTGACTATTTTAAACTTAACAGAGTTTCAGTACCGCAGAGCTAACTAACAAACAAGTTCCCCTGGGGCAGACATGCCTGAAATCCATCTTACCTGCACCAGCAGGCTTGTGGCACCAGGGATCCTGAGTGCACCCTATCTGCATGCGCTCAGAGCAGCAGCAGCTGAATTAGGTGAGTTTGCCGCACGTTGCGTAGGTGGGCTGCACTCAGCAGGTGCTAAGTACCTCACACGTGGTCACGCCACCAAAGCGACCAGAGATTCTCTGCATCTACACTTTGCAGGGTAGTGTCTGATCCAACCATGGTGGGGGGTGATGGGACAATCCTGAAGCAGGTCCCTCATCTTGATGACGGTGCACAGGTGCCCCCAGTGGCATATTTTTTCCAGCAAGGGGGTGTTGATCAGGTTGCATATCTTGTTGCTCCTAGTGATCCCAGTTACCAGAGGGTCACTGCATCCTCTCTGTAAATGGGCTCTGGTCTGCTCTGCACAGCTAAGTTCTCAGTGGTGGTGCCTCCTGGTATACAGGTTCACAACTCACAATGACGCCAGGGCTATGGCCCTCAGAGCACTGCAATCTTCTTGCGGTGGCCCCTCCTGGCACACGGGGTTGCTCTTGCCTCACTATTCATAAGCTCTGTCACACTAGGCAGTCATGGCAGGGGTTCACATCCATTACCATATGGAGGACTTTCTGTCCCAGCAAGCCTCTTTCTGTTACAGACGCTAGGCTCACCCACACAACTGACATTTCATTTTTATAAGGATATGTGAAGGAACGTTGGGTGGTAGGCAATTTGTTGTTACCCGCAGAATCCAGAACTTTTCCTCACAGAGATATGAGGAAAATGTTTGTTTTTATCCAAAGTTTGAGGTTTGCAAGGCCTTCTTGGTAAGAAACCGATGTGAGAACCATGCAAGTCACACCACCCTGGACTCCCCCAGAAGTCTAGTTTTAGAAATGTCTGGTATGGTAGGTTTACATAGGTGGAGGCTGAGCTTCGGCACAAAATCCATAGCTACCCACATTGTAAATAAAATATGGATTCTGATGGTTATAATAGTATGTCTCCAGGTCACATTTTGGAGCCCTTTGTGTAGCTAGCGGTAGACCCAGCCATACAAGGAAGGTACTGTTTTTATCAGGAGATGTGTGGGAACATAGAATAGTAGAACAATTGTGTTGAAATGGCCCTGTCTGCAGGGTCACCCCCAAACTGTCCTCTTTTTCTATTAGGTCTTTTAGGTCTCGCCTACGCAGCGCACATGCGCTGCATAGGAGGACCTTTAGCCGTCGCTCTGGTCATTTTCAATCACACACTCGTGCTTGTGGCGGCATCCACCTTGCGGGAGCGAGCAGCGGCGCACCACAAGCACGAGTGCAGTGCTTGAAAATGAGCAGACTGTGCGCGCAACCACGCACCACTCCAGGGCTCACCTCCTGCTCTCCCTCTCTCTCACGCGCATTCCTTGTTTTTTTTTTTTTAACTTTCAGCGCGTTTTCGCACGCGCATTCCTTGTTGTTTTTTTTTACTTTCAGCGCATTTTCACACGCGCATTCCTTGTTTTGTTTTTTTTACTTTCAGCGCGTTTTCATTGCCCGACAACAACACGCTTTGCGCTTATCTTGTTTAACTGATGTCACAGTCAACCTGTGAAATTCCAGTGGTTTAAACCTGGACACATACGTGCTAAGATCATGATGTATTTGCTAAACCAAACAAGTTAACTCGATTTCTGTAGTTAATGGTTTTATTTAATTTATTCAACCTATTATTACCGGCTGTAACCCTGAACGCGTTTTCACTTCCACTATTAAAAGTATGATTTAAAAAAATGACACTCCACTTATTTAACACTGTGGGAACAGAAACACGTTTGCAAGTCCCACCCACAATAGGAAAGAAACCCGTGAATAACCCAAAAGAAAATAATAAAACACACCACACATGACAAATTTATCTGACACCCGCTTTTCGCTGAATTTTTCTAAGCCTTAACCTACACCATTTTAAAACACCGTGTTGGTATTCATCAGATCTGCTTCTGTCGTCTCTGGCTTTACACGTGTTGCGTACCCCCCTCTGCTGCAGTCACGCACGTGGCGAGATAAATAGTGCATTTCCTGTGGTTTCATTCCCCACTGCCATCTGCTACCATCAGCAGGGGCTTGTGTATTTTGCACGCGGAGTCACGCGTCTTGTCACATTTGCCAAGCTTGCGTGCTGCGCGGTTAGAGACGTGCTGTTTATACATTGTTCTAAAATACGTTTTTTTTTTTCTTTTAACTCTTTTCAGACAAAGAAGGTCACATCTTTCCCAAGCTTTGTTGATGGTGAGTATCTCATGGATTGTCATATCTTTGTTATTTTAGGGGCGGCTAAGATGTCACATGTGTTATCACCCTCATGTGCACCAGCATAATATGTAAACTGCATAGGTGCTGTGTATTTGGAGACTTTGATATAAATGTATAATCGCTGTTGATTTTTAGTTGTAGCAACACCATTATGAGACATACTCGCTTTATTTAGGTCAGCGAAAGCAGCAGATGCATACACATACATTTCACATTGTAGTTTTGAATGGACAGTATTTTATTTTTTCAAGTCTGCTTTCTTACATATATCACAATGAGAAATGTGACGAGATTGGGGTGACGATCACAAAAACACAAAATAAGGTAAAATGTCCATTTGTGAAGCACATGTCCACCCATGCGTATCTTGGAAGTAAATAACGGATGGTTACTGTTACTCAAACCAGTGGGACTCATTTGATCAATTTCTGGCTGAGGGAGGGTTGAATGGTCCAATCGGGATTCAAACCTGTGATCAACAAGCATTGGCATAGCCAATAGGTCTCGCCTTTGGGACCTTATAAGTGTTTAGCCATGCAACAGTTGATGATGTTGCACAAAGGATATTGTGCTGGATAACTAAACACTTATAAGGTCCCAAAGGCGAGACCTATTGGCTATGCCAATGCTTGTCTGAATTAGTTTTTGTTCACTTTAGGACTCTGTGCACTTTACCACTGCTAACCTGTGCTAAGGTGCTTGTGCTTGCTCCCTAAAACATGGCAACATTGGCTCATACCCAATTGGCATATTTAATTTACTTATAAGTCCATAGTAAAGTGCACTACATGTGCCTAGGCCCTGTAAATTGAATACTACTAGTGGGCCTGCAGCACTGATTGTGCCACCCACTTAAATAGCCCTTTAACCATGTCTCAGGCTTGTCATTGCAGAGACTATGTGTGCAGTTTACACTGCCATGTTGGCCTGGCAAAATAAACCTTTTGCCATACCCAAACCCAAACCTTCCCTTTTTATACATATAAGTCACGGTGGCATGGTTTGATGCCCAGAGAAGATGGCAGCGTTCCACTGAGGCTCCGAGGGAAGGCGCACGGAGCAATGATGCGGAGGTGGCCTTCCCCGACAAAGCTTCCCATCCCTGTGGCATAAAAGGCTGATGCATGCAGTGGCAGTTGCACTTACCTATTTCTTGGGGAGCGGTATCTTAAATATCGGCAGAGGGCTTCATTACCTCAGAAGCACCGGCCAGTTTCCATGGAGGGAAATGCAGTGGGTGTGGTCGAATATATCGTAATTGAATTGCTTTCTGGCCTCCTTCATCAGGAACTGATTTCAAGCTCAACGCTGAGGCAGGCAGAGGTAATTCTTTTCCACATAATAAAGATTTATGCTTAAACACAAGCTATTATTTTAATATCTTGTGATGATTTATAACAAACTCTTCCTGATGCATGATTTCTCTTCTCAGTTAGCTGGGTTCCTACTTGTAGCCTCATGCTCTTTTCTAATGATGCCCGTCAGTGTTTACTCTGCTTTTTTTACTCATTCTGGCAATTGCTCTTGTTTATGGGAAGATTAAAAAAACTCAAATAGCCCTCAGGATTTCATCAGGTAGATTTTTCAAAAGCTCTCCTGTGCCTTCATCATATATTGCAATGGAAGATTCTTCCTCTCATAAGGGCTCTACCTCTGGTTCTTCCTCTTCCTCTACCACCATTTCCATGCAAACTAATCCAGGCAAGACTTCAATTAAAATACTTTAAAAGGACTCAACATCTCCTACAAAGTCTCTTCCTACTGTCTCACTGAATCTCCTGTTGGAAGAGATCAGGGCCTTGCGCACCTATATTGAGGAGGCAAATGCCAAACTGCAAAATCTCAGCAACAGATGGTCTCATATGAAAGAACGATTATCCACGGCGGGAACAGCAAATCACCAACTTCAATACAACCTCTCTCATAGTGAATTCTCCTCAAACACAGTTCTCTACCCTATAGAAACAGGTCGAAGACATTGAAAACCGAAACAGAAGGAACAACCTCCAGTTAGATGGCCTTCTGAGGGGTCAGATGGAACAAATCCTCTTTTATTCTTTAAATTCTTTCTGTCTAAGCTATTGTTTTACCAGAGGGCACACCAATTAATATCCAGTGAGCACATGGATTAGGCCATCCCCCATGGTCCCTACTAATTCCAAAAATCCCAGAGGAGTTATTCTTTATTTTTTGGAGTACACCGAATTAATGCAGGTTCTTTCCGCTGCCAAACAGCTCAAACATATCTTATGGTCAGGACAGGACTTCGCTCTCTTGGCGCCCACACCCTTGCCTCTTTAAATTCAACTAAAATAACAAAATGACAACCTATGAAGATCCTTGTTGTCTGAAGGCTTTCCTCGCAACATGTGGAGCAGGGACTATGTGTGAGAAGTTGGCCTGGCATATGCTGTCCACTAATTATAGTGGGCACCTTGCACCAGTCCAAACAACCCCTTATTGGAGATAGGTTAAAGACAACCTTTATTGAAAGCTATCCTAGTGGTAGCTATGGAGAGCAGCCTTCAGGCTAAGTCTTGAAGGAATGTAAAGCAGCTTGTTTTACCAGTCTATAATCTCTTGAGTGACCAAATGAAAGAGGACCACACCAGGTATATATTCAAAATATATGTATTTATTACTAAACACACCCCTCTAGTCTCTTTATGAGGCTAGAGTTCGAAGTACATACGTTATGAGTTAGTTATCTACAGTAATAGCACAAATACACGTTTGAGCCCCAGGGGCGTACCAAACCATATACCAATAAAGTGGTATAAGAACCACGACTGAGCTAGACACAAGGCCTAGAGCCTGTAGAAGTGCTTGGACCACAAGGAACCACCCAAGGCAGTGACACAGGGGACCCACGGGGGACGCGTGCAGTGTATGAACACAGCCGCGAACCACCGTTAACTTCTATGGGGAAAGTCGCGATTAGAATTTAAAAGAAAAGGGACACTTAGAGGAGGACTTGGAGCAAACCCTTTGAGAACTAGGCTGTTCTAGTGTCAATACCCACGGGAGCACCGGAGTACTCGAGTTACCTCACCCAGGGAAGCCGGGTGCATAGGTGTCTTTCGGGGTCGGGTTTCGTCGTCGCTTTCAATGGCGATCTGCTGCAAAGTGCTGCTGGCGGCCAAGTCGAAAGTGTTCGGGTGGATCCAAAGGTGGATCAAAGATCTGAAGAACCTGAAAGCAGAGGGGACAGAGTCTGGGTCACTAGCCAGTGACCAGGAAGGCGATGAGCAGATGCCCACCGATGTCGAGTGCTTCAGGTAGGTTGACAGTCGTCTTGACTCTTCAGCCACGAGGTCCAGGAGGCGTCGACGACAACCAGGAGCTGGATTCGAGCTGTCCCACAATGTCTGTCGATTGCAGGGGTGTCGGCGACCGGATTGGACCCAACAAGCCTTGGCAACGGCAAGTCTCGTGGAAATAGAAGAAGGACGATGTTGCAGACCAGCAAGGTCTGGGGGACTCACCCAGCGAGGATAAGTCAGGGCACACCTGGAGCAACCAGGGAGCCCAAGCAGAAAAAGATTGGCCTTCGGGAGGGCCTACTAGCCAACGGACTAGCGACCGCGAAGGAGCCTCGAGACGGTGCACGTGGAGCTGGCTCACAGGACACTCGTGGAGTGGAGGCCAGTGATCTTCGGTGCAGTTGGTGCTGGAGGCTGGGGCTACTCGGAGCCCAAAGCACGACTTCGTGGGAGACCCAGAAGAGGATGCACTTGCAAATGCGTTCGGTGTCCAGGGGTCACGGTTCCACGTTACCCACGACAGCTACGGGCCTCAGCTTTGCTGGGGACTCAGGGCAGCCTCGGGGAAGTCTGGAAATCCACCTCTGGTGATGCAAAGACTTCGGCGTCCGACGGGAGCTTCAGCGATGCAGACCGGACAATTGCTTCTTTGGTGCCTGCCAAGCAGGGGAGTCACTCCTTGACCCCAAGGGAGATTCTTCAGTCCTCTAATCTTGAAGTAGAGCGTCGAAGGTCCAGGATTCTGTGTCAGAGTTTCGTCCAGGTAAATCTAAAGTCCTAAGGACTGGGTTCCCCTACTTATACTAAGGTAGGGGGTTGGACATACTCTGTGGCCCCACCTATGGGAGGGCCAGGGCAGAGGGTGGTTACACCCCTTTCCCTTTGTCCAGTTTCGCGCCAGAGCAGGGGCTGGAAGCCCCTGAGCCGGTTTGAACTGGGGTATGCACAGGGACACCAAGTGTGCCCCCAGTGCAGGATTTCAAAGCACCCGAGAGTGCTCCCGCCCAGCCCCAATACACACTATCCTGTCTGGGGAGGTGGTCACACCTCCCTGGGACAGGAAACCTATTGTCCAGGCCTCCCCTGCCGGAGTTTCGGTCAGCAGCAGGAGGCCAGACTCGTGTCTGTGGCAGCGGCATCCATTTTGTGATGCCAGGGCTCTGGAAAGTCAGTACCGGGCATACCGGTGTGTACATGTCTTTCCCTCTAGAAGGGTGGAATGCTACCCCCGCCGCCAGAACTGGCGGGGGGTAGTATTCCAAGATGTTTGACACCAAACACGACATGTTTCCGTGCAGCCATCCCAAAGTTAGCATTTAACGCGAGGTTATAATGCGCTTAAGAGTATATGGTCAGGCTGCACTACAAACAGCATCAGAGAAGGGTCTCCGAACGCTGCAGAGGGGCCCTGCTCATGCAGGGGCACCCTCTCACATAGGAACCACGCACTCTGCCTTCAGGATTGATAAGGCCTGCCATAGGAGTGACTTATAGGTTTATATGTGTGTATGTATATAGTGATATAGGTAGCCTATATCACAGTAAGGGGTGCATGCACCACCTTACCCAGGCTGCAGTAGCAGACCTGTGGTGTCAGTTTGGATGGCCTTCCAGGGGTGGCACAATACATGCTGCAGCCCCTGGTAGGCCTCTGAGGTACCTATGCCCTGGGTACATAGTATACCATATACTAGGGACTTATAAGGGCACTCCAGATTCCAATCAGAGATGTGCCTAAGGCACATGGAAACCATTTTAAAGAGGAAGCAGCTAGGCTGGGGTTCTGATTAGCAGGGCCCCAGCCAGACTAAGGTCGAAAAACAGTGAAGCATCAGCAAAAAGTGGGGGTACCCATGTGAAGCAGATCCTACTCTCCTACACAACCCCCCCAAACGTAGGGACATTAAACTAACCTTGCCCAGTTAAGTCTTCATGTTCTAAGTGGAAGTACCTAGAGAGTCCATCTGCATTGGCATGGTTACTCCCAGGTCTATGTTCCACTGTGAAGTCCATCCCCTGTAGGGAAATGGACCACCTAAGCAGTTTGGGGTTTTCACCCTTCATTTGTTTTAGCCATAAGAGGGGCTTATGGTCTGTTTGAACAAGGAAGTGAGTACCAAACAAGTATGGCCTCAACTTCTTCAGAGCCCAGACCACAGCAAAGGCCTCCCTCTCAATGGCTGACCAACGTTTCTCTCTAGGGGTCAGCCTTCTGCTAATGAAAGCTACTGGCTGATCCTGACCTTCATCATTCAATTGTGACAGTACAGCCCCTACCCCCAATTCAGATGCATCAGTTTGAACAATGAACTTCTTGGAGTAATCAGGACTCTGTAGAATGGGAGCAGTGCACATGGCCTGCTTCAGGTCATCAAATGCCTTTTGACAGCTAACTGTCCACTGAACCTTTTTGGGCATTTTCTTGGAAGTTAAGTCATTCAGGGGTGTCACTATTGATCCATACCCCTTGACAAATCTCCTATAGTACCCAGTCAGGCCTAAGAAGGCTCTCACCTGAGTCTGGGTAGTTGGAGCAGTCCAGTCCATGATGGTCTGGATCTTGCTCTGCAGTGGTTGAACCTGGCCTCCACCCACAAGGTGGCCCAGGTACACAACCTGACTCTGCCCTATCTGGCACTTGGTGGCCTTGATAGTCAGGCCTGCTTTCTGCAGGGCCTGTAAAACATTTCTGAGGTGGACCAGGTGATCCTCCCAGGTGGAGCTAAAGACAGCAATATCATCTAGATATGCTGCACTATAGGCTTCAGACCTGTAAGGACTGTATTCACCAACCTCTGAAAAGTGGCAGGTGCATTCTTCAGACCAAAGGGCATCACCACAAATTGATAATGCCCACTAGGGGTTGAGAATGCTGTCTTTGGCTTTGCATCATCAGCTAGTCTGATCTGCCAGTAGCCAGCTGTCAGGTCAAATGTGCTTAGATACTTGGCTGAGGCCAAAGTGTCTATTAGCTCATCTGCCCTTGGTATTGGATGGGCATCAGTCCTAGTGACTGCATTGAGACCCCTGTAGTCCACACAAAACCTCATCTCTCTTTTCCCACCATTGGTGTGAGGTTTTGGCACAAGGACCACTGGACTAGCCCAAGGGCTATCTGAGGGTTCAATAACTCCCAAATCCAACATCTTCTGGACTTCTGTCCTGATACAGTCCCTGACATGGTCAGGTTGCCTATAAATCTTATTTTTAATAGGCAGACTGTCCCCAGTGTCCACTTCATGAGTGCACCAGGTAGTCTGACTGGGTGTCAGTGAGAATATGTGTCTGAACTGATTGAGCACCTGTCTGCAATCAGTCTGCTGCTGGGTAGTGAGGCTGCCTGCCAAGGCTACACCATCCACTGACCCATCACCAGGGTTCTGTGAGAGCAGGTCAGGGAGTGGGTCACTCTCTTCCTCCTGTCCCTCATCAGTAGCCATGAGCAAGCCCATGTCTGCCCTGTCCACATATGGTTTTAACCTGTTGACATGGAGAACCCTGTGGGGACTCCTGGGTGTTCCTAGGTCTACTAAGTAGGTAACCTCACCCTTCTGTTCAACAATGGTATGGGGTCCACTCCATTTGTCTTGGAGAGCTGCTGGGGCCACTGGCTCCAACACCCACACCTTCTGTCCTGGCTGGTAAACAGTCAGTACAGCCTTTGGTCATGCCAGGCCTTTTGAAGTTCCTGGCTAGCCTCAAGGTTTTTAGTTGCCTTTTTCATATACTCAGCCATCCGGGAGCGGAGACCAAGTACGTAGTCCACTATGTCTTGCTTTGGGGGCTTGAGAGGTAACTCCCATCCTTCCTTCACCAAGCACAGTGGACCCCTGACAGGGTGACCAAACAAAAGTTCAAAAGGGCTGTAGCCAACCCCCTTTTGAGGCACCTCCCTGTACGCAAATAAAAGGCAGGGCAAGAGTATGTCCCATCTTCGCCTAAGCTTTTCTGGGAGCCCTTTAATCATGCCCTTCAAGGTTTTGTTGAATCTCTCAACTAAACCATTGCATTGTGGGTGATAGGGTGTGGTGAACTTGTAAGTCACTCCACACTCCTTCCACATTGCTTTTAAGTATCCAGACATAAAGTTTGCACCCCTGTCTGATACAACCTCCTTAGGGAAGCCCACTCTTGAGAAAATTCCCAGGAGGGCCCTTGCCACCACAGGTGCTGTAGTGGTCCTAAGGGGAATAGCCTCTGGGTACCTGGTGGCATGATCCACTACCACCAGGATAAACCTGTGCCCAGATGCTGTTTGGGGATCCATGGGACCAACAATGTCAATCCCCACCCTTTCAAAGGGAACCCCCACCACAGGTAGTGGTATCAGGGGGCCTTTGTAGTGCCACCTGCCTTGCCACTGGCCTGGCAGGTTACACAGGAGCGACAAAACTCCTTGGTGTCTTCAGACATGTGGGGCCAGTGAAAGTGAGGGACAATTCTGTCCCAAGTCTTGTTCTGGCCCAGGTGACCTGCTAAGGGAATATCATGGGCTAGGGTCAATAGGAAGCCCCTGAACTTCAAAGGTATAACCAACCTCCTGGTAGCACCAGGCTTGGGGTCTCTACACTCTGAGTACAAGAGTCCATCATCCCAATACACAGTATGGGGACCACTAGCTTTCCCAGCAGCCTCAGCAGCAGCTTGCTGTCTGAGGGGTTCAAGAGAGGGGCAGCTCTGCTGCTCCTGGCTCAGATCTGCCCTGGAAGGTCCCCCTGTCCCCAAGAACTCAACCTGTTCAGGTTCAAGCTCCTCTGGGACAGTTCCTTCCTCAGGACTGAGATCATCCCCCTCAAGGGACTGATCTTCCTTCTGAGCCAAGGGGAAGGCACTGCCTTTACCCTACTACTCCTCTTCTTGGAGGGCACTTGGTCCATTATTCCAGAATCCAAGGCCTGTTCAGTGCTAGACATTTTGGCTTGTGACCTGGTCACAGCAAACACATCTGCAGGGATCCCCAGCATTTCTGCATGGGTCCTGAGCTCCACTTCTGCCCAAGCTGAAGTTTCTAAGTCATTGCCAAGCAAGCATTCAACGGGTAGGTCTGCACTTACCACAACCTTCTTAAGGCCAGTTACCCCTCCCCAGGAGAAGTTAACAACTGCCAGAGTATGGTCTGTTCTGACGTTGCTAGCATTGGTCACTTGGTACATTTCACCAAGTATTATCTGCCCAGGATTCACAAGGTCTTGTGTCACCATGGTGACACTTGCCCCTGTGTCCCTAAATGCCAAAGCCTCTCTTCCATTGATTAAAGGCTGTTGTCTGTACTTGCCCAGATTACTGGGACTCACAGAGGAGGTCATATCCATGCCTCCATCACAGACTAGGACAGCCTGAGTGAGTTCTCTGACTAGGTCAGAGCTCATCTCTTTACCCAGGGTCAACCCTACTAAACCCTTGGCTTGTGTAGTCCCACCACCAACTGTAACTGCACTAGGGGAGCAGGTGCCTTAGGGGCATTGGTGGGGGCTGGAGTCGAGTCTTTGGACTTGGTGCAATCACTGGTCCAGTGGGTCTTTTGCTTACAGACCTTGCACCATGGTTTTCTTTGGCCTTTCCCTTTGGTAGACTGTGAATCCCCACCTGAAGAAGATTTTTGGGGGCCTTGTGAAGACTTTTGATCTTTACCCTTCTCCCCACCCTTATCAGAGGTTTTCGAATCTTGCTTCTTAGGGTCACCACCTTGGTTCTGTACCTTCTGCTTCACCCTGGTTCTGACCCATTTGTCTGCCTTCTTTCCCAATTCTTGGGGAGAGGTCAGATCAGAGTCTACCAGGTGCTGATGCAACAGCTGATTTTGACAGTTATTAAGAATCTGCTCCCTCATTATCAGATTGTACAATCCTGTGAAGTCACATACCTTACTGCCCAATAACCAACCTTCCAGAGCCTTGGCAGAACAATCAACAAAGTCCACCCAGTCTTGAGTCTGTGCTTTTTGGGTATCCCTGAACTTTAACCTGTATTGTTCAGTGGTTAGGCCAAACCCATCAATTAGAGCACTCTTCAAGACTTTGTAATTATCAGCATCCTCCTCTCTAACAGTGAGGAGCTTGTCTCTACCTTTGTCTGCAAAGGAGAGCCACAAGATTGCTGCCCACTGCTCCTGAGGGACCCTCTGTACTTTACAGGCCCTCTCTAGAGCAGTTATCCATTTGTGGATATCATCCCCACTCTGGTAGGGAGGGACAATCTTGCTCAGGTTTCTATGGTCATAAGACCTTTCCCTATCTTTGGGGAAACTGCTGCCACCATGGGACTCTAGTCCCAACTTTTGTCTCTCTCTATAGAGATCTAGGGACTCCCTGTCTATAGCCAATTGCTGTTTCCTGAGTTCAAGCTGAGTTTGCTCATATTGAATCAGTCTCTTTCTCCTCTCATGAGAGGATTCCCTCCTATGAGAGGAGACAGAGGTCCCTATTGAGGTGTCAGAGTGGTTAGACTCCTGAGAAGGAGACCTAGACCTTCTGGGCACACTCAGAACTCTTCCTGGGGGGACAAAGGGGAGGTCAGTCTGATCCTCTCCCTCCTCCTCCTCCACAGGAGGAATTGGATTTTCCAGGACAAGGTCATTTTCACCTTCCTGGCCAGTTTCAGAGGGGGGCCTGGGTTTCTTCACCCCTGGCCCCTTCCTCATCTTCTGCCCCACCCTCTTTGCCTACCCCTTCAGACCCTAGGGGCCTGCTGAGATCATCAGCTAGTAACACCTCCCTGAGGTGTTGGGTGCTGGCACTTTTGCCTGCCTTCAACTTCCTAGTATTGCATAATGCTCTCAATTCCAAGAATGGGAGTTTATCATACTTGGAGGGAAGAAGCCCACTGGCTTCTGGCAAGGACTCACTGGGTCCTGGCTTTGAAGACATTACTAGTGAGGTGTGGTGTATGCACTACCTACTCTAGTGTGGCCTACTAAACTCTCTTGAGTTGTAGAAAGGGTGTGCTGTCCCTTAACACACAACTCTAAGTTCAGTAGAACTTACTGTATTACTAAGCTTGATTTATATGTACCTTAGGTACCCTTAGTGGTTTTCAGTTGATCAATTCAATTGAGATTATCTGGTAAAACAATAGCAAGCTGGAATCCCACACGCTGCACACCAATGTGAGAAGTTGGCCTGGCATATGCTGTCCACTAATTATAGTGGGCACCTTGCACCAGTCCAAACAACCCCTTATTGGAGATAGGTTAAAGACAACCTTTATTGAAAGCTATCCTAGTGGTAGCTATGGAGAGCAGCCTTCAGGCTAAGTCTTGAAGGAATGTAAAGCAGCTTGTTTTACCAGTCTATAATCTCTTGAGTGACCAAATGAAAGAGGACCACACCAGGTATATATTCAAAATATATGTATTTATTACTAAACACACCCCTCTAGTCTCTTTATGAGGCTAGAGTTCGAAATACATACGTTATGAGTTAGTTATCTACAGTAATAGCACAAATACACGTTTGAGCCCCAGGGGCGTACCAAACCATATACCAATAAAGTGGTATAAGAACCACGACTGAGCTAGACACAAGGCCTAGAGCCTGTAGAAGTGCTTGGACCACAAGGAACCACCCAAGGCAGTGACACAGGGGACCCACGGGGGACGCGTGCAGTGTATGAACACAGCCGCGAACCACCGTTAACTTCTATGGGGAAAGTCGCGATTAGAATTTAAAAGAAAAGGGACACTTAGAGGAGGACTTGGAGCAAACCCTTTGAGAACTAGGCTGTTCTAGTGTCAATACCCACGGGAGCACCGGAGTACTCGAGTTACCTCACCCAGGGGAGCCGGGTGCATAGGTGTCTTTCGGGGTCGGGTTTCGTCGTCGCTTTCAATGGCGATCTGCTGCAAAGTGCTGCTGGCGGCCAAGTCGAAAGTGTTCGGGTGGATCCAAAGGTGGATCGAAGATCTGAAGAACCTGAAAGCAGAGGGGACAGAGTCTGGGTCACTAGCCAGTGACCAGGAAGGTGATGAGCAGATGCCCACCGATGTCGAGTGCTTCAGGTAGGTTGACAGTCGTCTTGACTCTTCAGCCACGAGGTCCAGGAGGCATCGACGACAACCAGGAGCTGGATTCCAGCTGTCCCACGACGTCTGTCGATTGCAGGGGTGTCAGCGACCGGATTGGACCCAACAAGCCTTGGCAACGGCAAGTCTTGTGGAAATAGAAGAAGGACGATGTTGCAGAACAGCAAGGTCTGGGAGACTCACCCAGTGAGGATAAGTCAGGGAATACCTGGAGCAACCAGGGAGCCCAAGCAGAAAAAGATTGGCCTTCGTGAGGGCCTACTAGCCAACGGACTAGCGACCGCGAAGGAGCCTCAAGACGGTGCACGTGGAGCTGGCTCACAGGACACTCGTGGAGTGGAGGCCAGTGATCTTTGGTGCAGTTGGTGCTGGAGGCTGGGGCTACTAGGAGCCCAAAGCACGACTTCGTGGGAGACCCAGAAGAGGATGCACTTGCAAATGCGTTCGGTGTCCAGGGGTCACGGTTCCACGTTACCCACGACAGCTACGGGCCTCAGCTTTGCTGGGGACTCAGGGCAGCCTCGGGGAAGTCTGGAAATCCACCTCTGGTGATGCAAAGACTTCGGCGTCCGACGGGAGCTTCAGCGATGCAGACCGGACAATTGCTTCTTTGGTGCCTGCCAAGCAGGGGAGTCACTCCTTGACCCCAAGGGAGATTCTTCAGTCCTCTAATCTTGAAGTAGAGCGTCGAAGGTCCAGGATTCTGTATCAGAGTTTCGTCCAGGTAAATCTAAAGTCCTAAGGACTGGGTTCCCCTACTTATACTAAGGTGGGGGGTTGGACATACTCTGTGGCCCCACCTATGGGAGGGCCAGGGCAGAGGGGTGGTTACACCCCTTTCCCTTTGTCCATTTTCACACCAGAGCAGGGGCTGGAAGCCCCTGAGCCGGTTTGAACTGGGGTATGCACAGGGACACCATGTGTGCCCCCAGTGCAGGATTTCAAAGCACCCGAGAGTGCTCCCGCCCAGCCCCAATACACACTATCCTGTCTGGGGAGGTGGTCACACCTCCCAGGGACAGGAAACCTATTGTCCAGGCCTCCCCTGCCGGAGTTTCGGTCAGCAGCAGGAGGCCAGACTCGTGTCTGTGGCAGCGGCATCCATTTTGTGATGCCAGGGCTCTGGAAAGTCAGTACCGGGCATACCGGTGTGTACATGTCTTTCCCTCTAGAAGGGTGGAATGCTACCCCCGCCGCCAGAACTGGTGGGGGGTAGTATTCCAAGATGTTTGACACCAAACACGACATGTTTCCGTGCAGCCATCCCAAAGTTAGCATTTAACGCGAGGTTATAATGCGCTTAAGAGTATATGGTCAGGCTGCACTACAAACAGCATCAGAGAAGGGTCTCCGAACGCTGCAGAGGGGCCCTGCTCATGCAGGGGCACCCTCTCACATAGGAACCACGCACTCTGCCTTCAGGATTGATAAGGCCTGCCATAGGAGTGACTTATAGGTTTATATGTGTGTATGTATATAGTGATATAGGTAGCCTATATCACAGTAAGGAGTGCATGCACCACCTTACCCAGGCTGCAGTAGCAGACCTGTGGTGTCAGTTTGGATGGCCTTCCAGGGGTGGCACAATACATGCTGCAGCCCCTGGTAGGCCTCTGAGGTACCTATGCCCTGGGTACATAGTATACCATATACTAGGGACTTATAAGGGCACTCCAGATTCCAATCAGAGATGTGCCTAAGGCACATGGAAACCATTTTAAAGAGGAAGCAGCTAGGCTGGGGTTCTGATTAGCAGGGCCCCAGCCAGGCTAAGGTCGAAAAACAGTGAAGCATCAGCAAAAAGTGGGGGTACCCATGTGAAGCAGATCCTTCTCTCCTACACTATGGACATCGCTACACCTACTAACTCTTCAAAATAATCTTTTGATTTAACTCTCACATGATTCATATCTGAAGTTGACAGCTTTTATGGGATCTTCATGTACTCAATACTGTTTCTCATTTCAATCCTGTGATGTTGTAACGTTGATAGCTAATATATTTTTATATGTTGACTTATCTTAATGTTTTTTTCCCACGGATATTGTTTCCCCGTATGTGCTTTTGTTCATCTTCCGCTCCACATCCTACCACCTTTTGTGTACCTTGTTCCCCTCTGAGGACTGGATATGCTGTCTTTTCCATGTGATCTCCCCCCACCCTCATCAATTTTTTATGTTTTCTTTTCTTTGTTTTCCCCTCCCCTTCTTTTTATCTCCCCTATATCATACTGGACTTACCATTGTAATACTTGTACTTTCATAATACTATTTTACTTCTTACTTGCATGGTTCTCTTTTATCTCCTCTAAGAATATGTCTGATTGGACCATTCTGTCTCTTTTCAATGGTTTGGCAATGGTGTCTTGTAATGTCAGTGTTTTGAATTCTCGAATAAAAAGGCAAAGGGTATTGACTCATTTATCAAACCTTAATGTACATATTGCTTTCTTGCTAGACTCTCATCTTTCAGAAAGTGAATCTTTGAAAATATGAAAAGGGTGCCTATGTGAATGTTAGACCTGGAACCATTGGCGTGGGTCTCCCTTCCATTTTATAGCTGTTGCCTCTCATGGTTTTGCTATGTTTTTGCTGGTCTAGATGCTTTGGGCACTTTGCCACTGCTGTTCAGTGCCAAAGTGCAAGTGTTCCCTATTGTAAATTGTTGTAATGGATTAGTGACTCCCTGATTGGCTTATTTTATTTACTTGTCAGACCCTAGTACAGTGCACCATGAGTGCCCAGGGCCTGTAAATCAAATGCTGCTGGTGGGCTTGCAGCACTGATTGTGCCACCCACAGAAGCAGATTGTAAAATATGGCTCAGGCCTGCCATTGCAGAGCCTGTGTGCAGTCTGGGACTGCCATGTCGACTTGGCAAGTGCACCCACTTGCCAGTCCCTCAACCTTCCCTTTTTCTACCTGTTAGTCACCCCTAGGGTAGGCCCAAGGTACACCTATGGGCCGGGTGCAGTGTATGTGAAAGGTAGGACATGCCCTGGTGTGTGTGGCATGTCCTGATAGTGAATTACAGCCAATTTCGTTTTTCACTATTGCAAGGCTATCTGCTCCCATAGGCCAGAATGGGGAGTTAGTTTATAACAGCTTATAAACATAACTGACCCTAGGAACAAGATAGAGAAATAAAGTTTAGTATGCCTGAACTCAGAATGTTAAAATACATCTTTTAGTGTGGGTGATTTTTACATTCTGTGTTTGAAAATATCACTTTTAGAAAGTAAGTATTTTCTTGCCTAACCATCCAGTTTGCCTCTGCTAGGTTTGTGTATTACATGTCTGGGTTGTGAGTGACAGGGGGCTGGAGAGGGCTTTGGCTCCAGCAGTCTGATGAGTCAGGGCTGGGCTGAATAGGACCTGGGTTGAATAGAGAGTAGGGGGAGGAGATTTCCTTTCACTTGCCTGAGCCTACATTGAATAGAGAGTAGGGGGAGGAGATTTCTTTTCAGCTACCTGGGCCAGGTCTGCTTTCAACAATGCTGTCTCCACCTCCTGCCAGGAAGCTGCACCAGGGAGGACAGAACTGGTTTGGGCTGGGTACAGACACTCTCTGCCTTCAGAGAACAAAGAAATTGTGTGTATAAAAAGAGGGGCCCAGACCCCAGAACTTTAGATCACTTCTGGGAATCAAGACAAACCTTTGCCAAGGAGAGAAACCAAGGAAGCTGAAGGAGGAGACTGCCTCTGTGCTGGTTACTGTTTGGGGTTGGCCTGCAGTGGTTACTTATTGCCAAGGAAAGGAGAAAAGGAACTTTGTGTGTACTTTATCATCTTGAGGAAGATCTCCAAGGGCTTGAAGCTGAGCTTGCCTCCTGTTCTGAAGTCTCAGGGACACAAAGACTTCACCACCAGCTTCCCCTGAATTTCCTTGCTGGGAATTCTACCTGCAGAGAGGTGCCTGCTGTTGTTTTAGGACCTCTAGAGACTGCGTGCCGCTGGGAGCTGGAAGCGCGATGCAACGAGGAAAAAGCGTGTTGCATCGCCAAAGCAGTGTTTCGCATTGCCGGAGAACAGTGCCGCCGCCGCAGAGGTTGCCGCGCATCACCAGAGAAGCGCGTCGCAGGGCCTGTCGCGGCTCAAGAAACCACCGATTTCACCACACGGCCGTCGGGCATGCCCGCATCGTATCCAAGTTGTCGCATCGCATCAAAGACCCCAAGTTGTCGCATCGCATCAAAGACGCCATTTTGTCGCATCGCACCAGATCGTCGCATCGCATCGAGGCGCCATCTTGTCTCATCGTAACCGGAGCGCAGCAAGAAACCGACGCATCCCCTCCTCTCTGGTAAGGAACCGACGCATCACCTCCCCTGCGCTGCAGTAAGGAACCGACGCATCACCTCCCCAGAAGCAAGGAACCGACGCATCACCTTCCCTGCGGCCCTTTTGTTTAGATTGCGTTATGCATCCAAGGTACTTTGAGAGTAAAGTGTCGCATTTACCATCTACATTGAACTAAGCTATTTCTACCATTTGAAAGTCATATTTTTGAATACTGTATTGTGTATTTTTGTCGTTTGGTCTTGTGTTATCTAGATAAAGATTACTTATTTTTCTAAGCTGGTGTGGTGTCCATTTGTAGTGTTTTCACTGTATTACTGTATGTGTTCACAAGTGCTTTTCACACTGCCTCTGAGATAAGCCTGTCTGCTCGTGCCAAGCTACCAAGGGGGTGAGCAGGTGTTATTTTAGGAGTGTAGCCCCCTTACCCTGACTAGAAGCAAGGGCCCTACTTGGTCAAAGTTACCAACCTCTGCCAACTAGAGACCCCCATTTCTTACAGTGAACTATTCTTTTCGCCCGGGAATTGGTAAAAAATCATGGAGCTATGATTCTTTGCCACAAATCCCTTCATATTCAGCTGGTGTCTCAGGAAATTAATGCAGAGGGAAGATGGTTATTGTTCAAATTATTCACAAGTAAAGTTCTGATTTTTCTTTTTAATGTATACGGTCCTGATGCTCCTGACTGTCAGTTATGGTCTACTATCTCCCAGAAACCTTTACAATATCCTGATGATAACTTAGTTTTACCAGGTGACTGTAATCAACTCGTAGGTACATTTCTCTACAGACACTCCTCATCACATTATATCCTGAACACCTCACAAAAAGCACTTGCGCATGCTCTCTAGCAACATCACTTAACAGATGCCTGGTGGCAGTGCAACCCCACCCTAAGAGAGTATTCATATTTTTCCCTGGTACGTCACACACAATCTAAAATTGATTATATTTTTATTTCCCATTCCCTCACTCTGACCTTACACTCAGTAGATATGGGCTTCATTTTGATATCTGATCACGCTCCTGTCTCTATACATTCTGTCTAACGCCTCATTCACTTATTTTTTTCATGAATATTTTCATTTGAATCATACTGATGCCATTCCCTTTCACACTATATAGGATGCAATCAAGGCCTCAGCTCAAGATTGTATCATTAACTTTGTTTCCAGGAAAAGAAAGCTTTCTCAGATCCAGTCTAAACAAATTTTTGAGGAAATTAAACAGCTCGAAAACTCTTATTATAATTCTCGCACACCACAAGCTTTACAACAACTCATTAATGCTAAGTTTCAGTTTAACAAGGTCTCTTCTGAAAATGCATCATCTTACCTTCTCAAATCTAATGCCAAATTCTATGGAGGTTAAAACAAATCTGGGAAACTACTAGGAAACTATTTTAAAATCAAGCACAATAAACTACAAATCAAATCAATCATTGATGACACAGACACAACCCACTATAAGGATTAGGACATTTTAACCCAATTTAAAAAGATTTACAACAATTCATACACATAAGCTTACCTCCCTTCTGACCTTGCCATCTCACAGTACCTGTCCTCCGTTCAAAAACCGGACACTTCACAAATTGATTTTTAATTTTTAGAAAGTGACAATACACACAGAGATCTTCACTTTATTTTTACATTTTATTTTTGGAGTTTTATATAGCGAGAACATGACCTACCTCGCACTGTACATATAGCAAACAAGTTAAACATAAAAAATACGAAAAGTAACAAGCGTTAAACAGATAAAGGTAGAGATAGCAAATGTTGTACAACTGGCAAAACAAGTTGAAACATAAAAAGGGAAAAGCAAGAAACAGAGTATATACAATGTAAACAAATGGTTTGGTAGATTCCGGATCCAGAAATGTGTACAGGGAAAATAGTCACGCTGAGTGGCTCCAGTTCTACTGTTGAAGGTATCTATTCAGCAACAACTGTTTTTTTTCTTTTTTGAAGGAGGCAGTTGAGGGTTTAGATCTGGTTTCTGGAGGTATTGCATTCCATATTCTTGGGGCAAGACCAAAAAAGGTGCAGTTACACATTTTCTTTTTGTTTAACTTCTGTGGCTTCTACAATAAAGAGTTAGTACTTATTAGTGAACGACTCCCACCTATTAGTTCCAGTTTTTTTGCCTGGTGGACGGGAGTGTTAAGATGAAGAGCCTAATGTGTCATGCAGGCTATCTTCAACTGAAACCTTTCTTCAAACAGGAGCCATTTGAGATGTTTTAGATCTGGTGTAATGTGGTATTGTTTACTGGATCCTGTGTTGAGCCTTGCAGCTGAGTTCAGAGTGGCCCTTAATGGAGCCAGCCTAGCTTTGGGTAAACCTGCAAGAGTGGCACTCCCGTAGTCTAGTTGGGAGATAACTGGGTATTGGACTGCTAACTGAAAGTCATCCAGCGACAAGAAGGGCTTGATTTTTCTTAGTATGTTCAATTGGTAATTGGCTCTTCTTGTGGTTGCACTGAAATGATCTTCCATATTCCGGTATTTTTCAAAGTTATTCCTAAGGATCTGGTGGAATCAACAACATGTGTGGCGCAGTTGAGCGCTGGAAGTTGTTTGAGCCATACATCTATGGGGTGGAGAGATTGTGTGGGGCGATCAGGAGAAATTCCATCTTGCGTGTGTCTTTAGCAAAAGGTGATTGTGTGTTAAGCATTGTAGGGTTTTCAGTAGGGCAAAGTTAAGCGTATTGGTATCTTTTGGTGAGGACATGTTTAAGTACAACTGTGTATCATCCACGTACGTGTGGTAATGTATGGTTGAGTGTTTAAGAATTTAGGGAAGAGGTTCTGTGAACAAGTTGAATAGCGTGGGTGAGAGTGTGGATCCTTGAGGTACTCCAGTCGAGATCAAAGTAATGTTCAACAGGGTTTGATCGACTTTGATTCGTTGAGCTCTATTATAAAGGACAAAAGAAAAACCCACCTAAGACAGGACCAGATAAGCCCATCCTTATCTCCAAAAGGCCAATCATATGGTCATGTTTGACTGTATCAAATGCAGAGGAGAGATCAAGGAGTATAAGAAGGCGTGGTTTGTTCTGATCAAGTAGTCTAAGGGCATCATCTACAATATGTGTCAGAGCTGTTTCAGTGATATGACCCATTCTGAAGTGAGATTGGCAATGGTTAAGGAGCTTGCACTGCTCTCTCTCTCAAAAGATAAGGCTCCAGGGCCAGTCAGTTTCACAGCAGAATTTTATGCACATTTTTCCGACTAACTCCTTCCCGAATGATGCAGCCTTATTCACTCCTTTACTAGTTCTTCCAATTCTTCAGGCTCTTTCCTAGATGCACTGATCTGTCTTATCCCAAAGGAGAGGAAAGACCCACACTATTGCAAAAATTATAGATTCTTTTTCTTGTTAACTTAGATTAGAAACTTTTCTCCAAGGTACTAGCCTCCAGGTTAGAGTCCTTCCTTCCCAATCTTTTCAGAAAGGAACAATCAGGTTTTGTTAAAGGTAGGTACATATCAGACAACACTCGCTTTTTCTTTGATATTATCTCTTAATCCGCTGTTATGCCTGAATCTTTGGTGGCCATTGCTCTAGACACTGAAAAGGCTTTTGATCATGTGAATTGGGCATTTTTATTTCACACTCTCATTTAGTTTGGTTTTGAACCTAGAACTACCACTTCAATTTCTCTTCTATATACCTCTCCCCGAGCTGCCATTTGTGTTAATGGGCTGGCTTCCTCATATTTCAACTTAGGCAGAGAAGTACGTCAAGGTTGTCCCCTCTCTCCTTTACTCTTTAACTTGGCCTTAGAATCATTCTTATCTCGGCTCAGGCAAAACATAAATTTACTTGGTTCCTCTCACAACACTCAATATGCTAAATTAGTTGCATATGCTGATGATATTTTAAATTTTTATATCAAAACCTTCCTCTCCACTCTCCACTTTTTTATCCAAAGTCTCTTCTTATGTCTCAGTATCTGGTTATAAATTAAACCACGACAAATGCAAAATATTACCTCTAAATAAATGTACTTTTAAACATGATTTTTCACCCTCTAACTTTAAGTGGCAATCTAAGCAAATTAAATATTTTGGCCTCCTATTCACCCAAACCCTTACTACTTACATCTTCATTAATACAGACAATTGCATTCAGAAAATTACTTCGCTAACCAGCACATGGCTTCCCTTACATCTATCTTGATGGGGCCGACTTGACACTATTAACATAATGTTGGTACCCATTATTCCTTATGCTATCTCTAACATTCCATTGAATATTCCTCTTAACTCTTTCACAAAAATGTATCCCATTCAATCCTCTTTTCTTTGGAATAATAAAAAGCCTTGTATATCTTTACTCAAACTAAAACGTCCCAAGACTGAAGGTGGAGTGAATTTCCCTGACTTCTCTAAATATCATAAAGCATTCTTACTGAAGCAATCTGCACATTGGATCACGTCCTCTCCAACATACACTCCACTGTGGGTTGATTTGGAAGTCACTTCCCTATCGCCTTTTTCATTTCATGAAGACCTAACTTTAATGCACAAGCCTTAAAAACTCTTCACTCCAATTTTCAAAAAGACCTGTAAATTACTAACCTCCTTGATTTCATACTCTCCTAAAGACTTACGTACTTTTATTGGATCTGGGATTTGGGATAACAATTTTATACAACTGAAAAACTAACCTATTTACTGGCAAACTTGGAGGACCAGAGGGCTAATTTGGGTTAATCAACAATTCAGTCAAGACTCCCTTATTTCTTTCTCACAAGCCAAAGCACTCTTCTGCCTTCCATCGTCATTTTGAAACAAATTTACACTTCTACAGAACATAATTTCTCATGCACACACCCATTTCAAATCCACCTCTCCACCCACTTTTATACACAAACCCAAAGGCTTCTACTATTTATTCATACTTACAATGTTCCTCTATTGATAGACCTAAATCAGGTAGTGAATTATCATGTTAGCGGGATCTATCCATCACTCTACCTATCTCAACTTGGAAACAGATTTGGATCAAAGTTAGAAAAACTTCCCGAGCAGCCACCACAACACAAACACTCTTTTACATATATAATAGACTTTTCTTGTCCCCTTTATCCTTGCTCAAAATCAACCCGGAAATTCCTGATACTTGTTGGACTGGTACAGACAGAGCATGCCAATTTGAAACACCTTCTTTTCACATGTCCTTCCTGTTCTTCCTTTTCTACTTTTTGGACGCAAATTTGGGATCAGACTAATTCTATTTTTCATTCAACAAACCTTACTCTATTTCTAATGTCTTTTAGGACGTTTATCAGACGACTGGGCAAATGTTCCATTAAATGTGAAAATATTGGATTTGTCATTAGCAGTTGCCTTACAGCAAAGAAAATTACATTGGGAAGATTCCATGGAATTATCATATAAAGCATGGAGGTACACAGTTCGTCACAACCAATGACTGGACACTGCCTACATGCACCCTTTATCACTAGTTTTAAAATTGAAAGACCTTTGAACTTCAGTTACACATTTCCTCGACAGATCTGCAAAATCAGCATTTACCTCTCCACCCAGGGCTCAAGTAGTTCTTCAAACTCCTTGAGTATCCACTCCTGACAACATTACTTTACTATTGTGTATTGGAGATGGTTATGGGCCTCTGCAAATTTAGTCCCATATCGGGTGGGACTGGAGGAGCTACGCAGGCAGCCTGGAGTTTCTAGGATCCCCTGGTTTGGGCATCTTAAGACTTACCTGACAAAGCTGGGGTGTGAACATCTGTGGTCTAAACCAGGAGCTATGACTGGTGTGTTCACGTTTCACTCCTATTTTCCTTTATGCTGATGATGCTGTACTCATTTCCAGGACAGAAAATGGTCTTCGTGGTTGATTCACAATTTTGTTAATTTTATGGATAATAGAGATCTAAAATTAAACCTAGGGAAAATATCTATTATGGCCTGTGGGAAAAAGAAGAGACCTGGGAAGAGTGTTAATGCACAGGGACAAAAATTAAAGGAGCTAAACGTTTTTAGCTACTTGGGTATTACATTCTCCCATAAAGGTGATTGGTCATCTCATATAGAAATAGCTACATTGAATTTCATTAGGGCTCTCGCCACAGTCTTCAGCTTTTCTGAGAAGATAGGAAATAAGCTGATAAGAGACATCATTAAGCGGTATGGAAGGAAATGTCTACCGGTACCCTGGTATGGCTTCCCGGTATGGGACAGGAAAAGATGTCATCTGCTGCAGGTCCAAGAAAATATTTTCCTACGGAGGCTTCTGGGTGTGCCTAGTTCATTCCCTACCTATATAGCACATAAAGATCTTGGCATGGAATATTTTGAAGATGCTATTCACCTTAGCATCTTGAAGAAGTGGCATGGTATCTGGTTCAAGGAGGGTACCAAGTTCACCAGGGAGGTCATCAGGGATTGCTTGAGTTTGGACAACTTTGAAAAAATACAGTGGTTGCAGAATATGAGATCTTTATTACACAAATTAGGAGAAGATCTGAACCCCATAGTATCTTGAAATATAGTAAAATAGAAATTAAAACTATTCTAGTAGGGAAAAGGAATATCTGCAGCGAATGCCAGGAAAAGGCAAAACCCACAATTTCGAGATACTGTATAGGCAATGTTGAACAGGGGACACGAGCCTACTTGGTTGGAGCAAAAAATGTTTAAGATAGGTTTTTGCTGACTTGATTACGCTTAGAGTTAATCCACCATCTAGTAGTCTTCCCCGGAATGTACCTAGAAGACTGTGTGATGGGAAGGCAATACAATCAACATCACACTTTATGTTGTTCTGTAAATTTTACAGTGACTTTAGAAGGCTCTCATTATGAGCCCTCTTCCTGTCTCAGGGCGTTATCTACCATCAAGTGGCACTAACTTTTCTAATTCTAAAAAAATTTACAAATATTCATACATGCTGTACCATCCTTGCATTTATTAAAATGGCCCGCCGTAGGCGTAAATCATTAGCCTATTTAGACAATCTACACTATGAGGAAAATTGAAAGGGTCGTGGGGCTATGCTTAAAACTTTGATCCTCTCTGCAAATTTTCTTAGTAGCATTTTAAGATTTTACTATTTTTAAACATGTCTGTACTGCATGGTTTTATTGATTTTTATTGTAAACATTTTTATTTAAAACGTATTGTAAGGCACTTTTGGTCTGAATTTTATAGTGAGTGATTTTAATATGCTCTTATTGTATTTTGTATCTTTTATGGATTTGCTTTTAAATTCCAATAAATATTTGTTTGATTTGATTTGATTTGATGATTTACTGGTGCCTCAAAGGCTGCTCTCAAGGGGATTTATTGGAGACATATAGATGGATAATTGAGTTGGGGCAGGCGTATGGGTGCTTTGACTAGTTTTCTTGGAATTCGAAAATACCTTCCTTATGGAAGAATACATGGACTCCATTTAACCCCCACTGGCAAAATCCTTATACATCAAATTTCGCTTTGGGTCGTTACCATTACGTACATTCACCGCACAATGGGAGCAACCTGATACCGATCCAGATATGACTTGTCCCTTTTGTCCCCAGACAAAGGAATGTATTAACCATATCTTATTCTTTTGCCAATGTTATCATGATCATAGGAAGACGTGGATACTACCACTCTGTCGCAACATAGGGATTAGGGACTTTTGGATTGTTTCTAGAATACTCAGATCCAATACAGCACTCTTGATTGTATTTGCCATGTCCTGCTCTATCGATTTTAAAGTTCCTTTTATGTGAATTGCATTTATGTAAACTTTTATGGCATCATTTGCCGAATAAAGGTTCTACTGAATATTATGTACCTCGCTCTGTATATTTCATCACTTATCCTATGTATATTATCAGACAAAAGTTCATATGAACCATATGAATGCCCCCTCTTCTTTTCCTCTTTCCCATTACTCAATTGTATTTTGCTATCTTATGTATTTTTCCTCTTTCTTCTCAGATATTTTTTGGTTGCACCTTATTCTTCATAATAAACTTATGCTTTAAAACTTAAAAAAAATACATATAAGTCACCCCTAAAGTAGGCCCTGGACAACCGAGCAGGGTGCAATGTATTGAAAAGGCATGACATGTACTCTTAAGTTTTACATATCCTAGTAGTGACAAACTCTCAAATTAGTTTTCACTAATTCACAACCTATATATCTCCCATGGGATAACATTGGGATTACCTTATTACATTTTATATGCGTAATTTCCAAATGGCAAGATATAACTGATTTGTTTTGTTTTGTTTCGTAAAACTTTATTCGACTATCAAAAACATGCAAGTGCATATAGAATAACACAATTAAAACTTTTAAAATCTTTTTGATATAATACATACAATAATAATTGTAAAATTAATTTGCTGCGCTATTACATAATACTTTTCTTCACGTTGATAGCTTTCAAAGTAAATAGGGCAACATTATAACATACAAAAGGTTCACTTAAAGTCACCAGATACTTCATTGCTACTTTATGTGACCTAATATTCTGTGCAACAAGCATAGGTTTAAGATAAAAACCCCTAAGATCCTGATAAAATTTACAGAACAATAGAAAGTGCAATGTGCTTTATTTGCTTTGATCATTGCAAGGACAAGGAGCCGTATCGGGTGGACAGAATTTCATAGTTGGAAAACAACTAGATGGTACACAATGTCCCATCTCATTCCTATCAGCACAAAACGATGCTGCATATTAGTCACATATGATAGATAGCTATTTCCCCCCTCCTCCAAAATCAAAGACTTATAAAAGGCGACTGTTGATTTGTCCCTATCGCCCATCGATTGTTGATCCAGTCTATACTGAAGAAAGGGTTTGGAAATCCTCCTCTTAGTTAGTAATAATACCTTTGTAGGAACCGACAAGATAGATAAATTTAACAGCCTGGCAAGGGAGGAGTTAATATACAGTAGCCAGGGGATACTGAGGGCATCATTCAAGTTTAAACAGTCTAAAATGATTGTTCTAGTAAAACCAGTTTCTTCCTTAACCCATAATGATTCCCACAATAACAGCGGTCTGGCTAAAAGGAGATCTTCAAGAAAAACTGTAGGCCGACCTCATGATGTAAAATAGTATTGGATACAGAGGAAGGTAGGCATAATAAACGTTTATAAAAGCTGTTTTCTTCTACTTGCAGGGCTGTGCTATCCTTTTGCTTTATAAATAGCTACCATTTCGTTAATGGGCCTGTTCCCAATTTTGAAGAGAATTTAAAAATCCCTTGCGATGCCCTGCTCATTTTAGCTTTAATGCTTAAAACATGTTGTGACCATGAGCCATTGCCCGCAGTTAAAATACCAAAATAGCAAAACGAGTTCACTAAAACAATTGGGGTATTATTAATGAAAAATGATTTACAGGATTATGCTTAGGCCCACAAACCCTGGTGAATGTTTTGGATTTGTTAATTACCATTTTCTTTAAAGTCATAAAATCTGCGAAAGCATTTATCAGTTTTGGGTCTGCTTTATCCCCTTTTTTAAAATATGGGTACAATAGTAGATTCGCCCTAAGAAGATGGGATCATATCTATTGCGACTATATTAAACACCCTAGTTAAGATAGGCCCCCACAGTTCAGGGGCAGATTTAAAAACATCTACTGGCACCCCATCTGGGCCTGGGGCCCGACCCCCGGCACAGGCCTCTATAGCCAGATAGACTTCTCCATTAGTAATGTTCAGGGGAAGGCGCCCCGCCCCCCCTCACAATGGCTCCCACTCTTGCCTTGTGCCATCCTCATTACTTTGTCTAAAGATTTCAGAAAAATGTATCACCCATCTATAACAAAGGACAAGAGAGCAGAACTCAGGGATGTCATCATTTTTTTTAAAAGGGTGCATTTACTGTTTCTCCAAAAAGTTGGATGTTCCTATTTTCTGCTGCAATGGCCAGATTTTCCCATGCTTCGACCTGGAGTGTCTTTTTCCTAATAACTATAGCTGATTTATACTTATCCGCAGGGACTTAATGGTCAGTATATCTTGTGGAGAGTTAGACAGAGCATATTTAAGTGACTGTAAGGCTTTAGTGCAAGCACTATCAAACCATTCCCTTCTCTTGTTCCCTTATGTATTTGGGTAATGAGTCAAGAGTGATTTAATAGAAATGATAACATGGCTGAAACTTTCTGTCTATATATTTGGTACAATTTCATCCTGAAGACAATAAGTTATTTCCCTAAGATTATTCACTACTATTTTCCGCAGAATCCTACTAGAGTCAATACCCGTCCACTTGATTCTTACACCATTTACCCTAGTGGGATTAATACTATTTACTATATGAAATGAGGCCTGCCTTTGACCCCAAAAAAAGAAGGGTAATGTAAGTAAATTGTGGTCACTAACGATTGAAGGTATAATACTGAAGTTACCACAAATATCATTAGCAGAGACAGACACCAATGCATGATCTATAACAGAAAACGAGTTTCTCCCAGTAAATGTTGGGGCTATCTCCCCATTTATATCACAGCCACACCTAAGTAATTGAAGGTCATATTTAGAGATAATAGAATTCAGTGCTTCACCATACTCATTGTGGCAGAAGTGATCATTGCCTACCCCGTCCTGATAAATATGACTGCATGCCTGGGTGGTAGATAATGCACATGTCTGAATATTAAAATCACTTGCCAATACTAATACAAAATCTGTAAAAATATAACCTAAGAGGGCTTTGAGGCCATGGTCAAGAGCTGTAGCCACACGGCTATGTGTTGAATCAAAGACATTATTGTCAAAATTAACGATTACTAGATCTCTCCCTCCCTTTTTGTTCAGCCACAATAATTGAGAATGGGGGCCCACTGACGAGATCTTCTTAACATTTACTGAAATTTTATCAGAAATAAGTATCTGAAGTCCCCCTTTCGCCCCCCCGGCTTGCGACGCCAGAGCTTCTAAAAAGTATGAGGAGAACCCTTCTACATTTCCTGGGCTTGTGCACCAGGTTTCTTGTATACATATAATATCATATCCAGATATAGTGCTAATCCAATCAACGTTTCCTATCTTGTTCATTAACCCATTCACATTCCATGTTGCAAGCTTGAACCCTCCCTCAGAGTACTGACTTACAGGATCCATATTTGTAGCACAGGTAGATGTGTTACAGGAGCTAGGATGTTCGTTACAGCTTGCCTTTGCGGCCTTGGCTACAGCCAGCCTACAATCTAAAGCTGTCCCAGAAATAAGTATGTGATCTTTAGGGGGCAGATGGCTTACCTGGGTGGTAATAAGATCCCCTTTACAACAATTCCCGGGGCCCCAGGCATAGTATCAGCCATGAATGAGTCATTCATCATCTTCTAGGGTGCTCAATACCTGAAATCTATTGGTCACTTCAAAATCAGAGCAATATGGGAGGTGTAATCTCGGCATCACCCTTGGTGCCTGCAAGTTCCGTGCATCATCATAATGTTAGCCTAAACTCCGTAAATGCTGATAAAAAAAAAACATTGGGAGTATACCCATATCTCGAACAGCCGCTGGGGGAGCCCCAACTTTGTGTGAATGTCTCTGGCAACCCTAGGGTTGTGAAAATTAATAACTATGCAATCACCCTCAAAATGTTTCTAGTGGTCAGATCCACCCCACTCTTCTTGTAAACAGAATTTGGTGTGCTCTAGCAGGTGAAAATGAGTGTTTGGAGCTAAGCCAGTGGACAACCTTATTCTTCAGGCCTTCAGTAGTCTCCCTGGCCCCTGGTTTCAACGGGGGGACGTTAACCAGTACTGCCACATATGGGCAGCAGGCAGGTGGCAGATTAATAGTAACTAGCTCCTGTGAAGACATATTATTATTAGAGAGATGTTTGTTAGTTTGTCTCCGCAAGGATTGGCCCACAGCATGTATCATTGTAGCAGACTCCCTATTAGCCTCTTGCACATTGCCATCCACATTATCCACTAGAGCTTGACTAGGATAAGCCATAACCTCAGCAGGGGGGAGCGAGCCACCTACTTGTTCAGAGTTAATACTGGTGACCCCTCCTCGATTACTGAACCCACAGTGGACAATGTTTCGCCAAAAGAAATTATGTGTTTCATTTCACCCTTCAGCCTCACCATTTTCTCTTTGAGGGGCATTAATAAGTCACTTATAACATGTGTTAGCTTCTCCCAGAATGGTGCCCACGCTGGTTTATCCATAGAATTAAAGTGATCAGCCGTCCCTTGCAAAAAGGTAAATCCAGGGGGCTCAGGTTAACAGTAGTATCATTCTGTGTCTTTCTTTTGCGTTTAGCTGCGGGCGGGCGGACGGGCTATGGTTGAGGCTGTGGCTTTAGCTGTAGCAACCTGGCATGGCGATATTGGAAGTGTCACCATTTCTAACACAGTAGGTGCTTGACAGGCTATGATATTATCTGGCCCCTAGCACATCCAGTATTCTGACCATCTTGATTGTTATCTTTATACACTGAACAGGAGTGAGAAGTATATGGTAAGGGTATACCCTTGGCTTCCCTATTTTACTATGCAATAAACACAAGGAGAGGGGAGACCCAGTTATTTGTGACAGTGTCTGTCTTGTCTGTATCCGAGACAAGTGAGCGTAATGCACCAAGGTAAATTGGTGCTTGCTTAACAATTTCTCAGACAGTATTTAAACTAATATATCTATCTATCTATCTCTCTCTCTCTCTCTCTCTCTATATATATATATATATATATATATATATATATATATATAGATAGATAGATAGATAGATAGATAGATAGATATATCTATATATATATATATAAAAATATGGTCTTCACCTCCTCACCCACAGGTACCACCTGTGGCATCCTTCATCATTGGACCCTCAGCCAGACACTGAACGTGAATGGGTGGCTCGACACGTTTGTAAGTGGAGCTCCTTGAGTGGTAGGAGTGAGTGAAGGCAGGGTTGAATGAGTATGTTAAAATAGCCTTTAAATCCTTTGTAACAGATGTATAATTCTGGGATCTACAGCTAGGTTAAAATAGATCAGTGTGATGTTTTTAGGGATTAATGTTCCCAGGCATCCAATAGGTCGACGTGTTTCAGCCTTTATATAGCCCGTGAAGGGTCAGAAGGCTTTCCTCAGGACCTCATTTTTAACCTGCTTTTTTGCGATTGCTAATTTTCTGTACAATTAAATAGTACAAAACATGCACTTAACCATACAGACCATATTTATTGGACCTTTTCCTTGTATGGTTGGAACTGAAAAGAGAAAAAAGTGGGGGACGGATTAGGCATCAGTGGGCGCTCGTACTTTTTTGGAGCACCCCCAGTACTGAGATTATTCAATACGCTATAAGTATCTAGGTGAAAACCATGTGCTTGCCTTAAAATAGTTGTCACCACATCTAGAAACTCAGCATAGTTAAAATTTAAAGTAGCACTAAGATAAATACATTTAGAAGGAAAAACAGACTAGACCTATTACATACATGACTTGTTTTTTCAACAGACATCTTAGGAGTACCAGGGGAGGACGGACTCTATAGTCACACACTAGGAGGAGAAAAGTCATTTTGTTGTAAAACATTACTTTCTGCATTAGCAGAGCAATTCAGCTAATCTGCGTAGAAAAATGGGAGGGAAAATTTGGAGGGAAAAGACCTTTCTTCATCATGAGTACGCGTCCGATCGCGTTCGTAGCGTCTCCCTGTGTCCCTGCATGTTGAAGAAGGTCTGTTTGTTCTCTCCTTTTATGTGCCCGTGTATCCTTATCATGTGATCCTTGTCATGTGATCTTTGGTCACATGATCGGGACCAGAAAGGAAATGAAAGAACTACTCTTTCAGTTGCATTGAAGAAGTCTGGTGTTTGTATGAGCCTCAAAATACCTCCACCGGTAAGTGGTCGGAATAATAAATTGCCTTGTTGCCAGTTGTTGTCTGCGGGCTTGCTGGTTTTTGTCAAAGTACCAATAAATGTTATCACGCGTGCAGGAACGTGGCTCCTCCCTTTCAATGTATTAGGAGCAAGGGATTCTGGAACCTTGAGTCCAAATCGAGATTGAAGTAAAAAGACCTTGTTTGTAACCTAAACGGGGAGTCAAAACTATACATGATCGAACCCTAGTTGTATAATGATCCTACTCCATTTTCAATACGAGCAATCAGATAGTTGCAATTATCAAGATGGTGAAGTCGTTGCATCTACCCCTGTTGCATCCAATAGGGGTGATAACAAAAGTATTCAGCTGTGGTTGTTATCATTCCTAGTATTTCCCGCTGTGTAAATAGCGCAATGCCAATATTTGGGGTGTCTTGATTCAGAACTATCACCATTCCTCATTCTCGACTTATTTGCAAAAAATATATGAGAATATTTAGAGAATGTTACCCCATGGAACATCATCATTTAATCCTCTGGTATGACTAGATAGTTTATAAATCCATCTTTGTTCCTTTTCAAAAAGGATTTTTCCAAATTTCTTGTCTCTGCGGATACCTGTTCTAAAACTATCCATCTCATATCATTAGGGGTATGATTGTTTGTTATGAAGTGTTCCGCCATCTTGGTGATAATGCGTCTACATTGTATTGTGCTCCTATGTTCCAGAATACGCGTGTTTACTTTTCATGTTGTCATTCCTATGTATTTGAGATTACATGGGCATACAATGAGGTAGATCACTTGTTTGGTGTTGCAATTAGTATGTTTTCTCAACTCCCACAGGGTATTTAGTCCCAGGTCTATAGTTTTTGTTGCTGACGTCAGGTGGCAAACGCTGCATTGCCCACAGGGGTAATGTCCTGTGATTGGTGGGAGCCCCAGCATCGTGTGCATTGTCTGTACTTGTGTTTGTTGTTGTGTAGGTCTTGTGTGTACCAGGCTGTCACGTATGCTTTGTGCTCTCTTGTGGGAGAATAGGGTTTGATCCCATTGTCTGCCTCCTATTTTCAGAGTTCTCCAATTACGTTGAATTATTTTTTAAATTCGGTTAGGTACTATGTTATATGTAGTGACGCAAACCGGGGGATCTGTCTTGTTGCATGTTGCGCCCTCCAAAAGTGCCTCTCTGTTTTGGTTTCTAGCTCTTTTTTTATTTCTCTATCAGTTGTTCAGGGTATTTCCTGGCTTTCAGATTGTTTGTCAATATTTCTGCTTGTTTCTTGAAGTCTTTTGTTTGGCTACAGTTGCGTCGTAGGTGGAGAAACTGGCCATAAAGGAGATTCTCTCGCAGAAGGTGCGAATGAGAACTATCAAATCTCAAAATATTGTTTTTTGCTGTGGGTTTATGGTACGTGTCTGTATGTAACCTACCCTCTTCATGGAAGATCGTGACATCAAGGAATGTGAGACTATTTTCATCTATGGTATGAGTGAATTTGAGGTTATTGTCTTGTTCATTTAACCAATCAATAAAGGTTAAGGCTGTGTTCCTGTCTCTCTTCCATAGAATGAAGATGTTGTCTATATAGTTCTTCCACATGGAGATGTGTTTGTGATAATGATTTGTCTCATGAAGGATACATTGTGGGGCATATTCACAAGGAGCTATCGCCGAGTTAACAGCACTTTATCGTAGCCAAAGTCGAGATAAATGTATCACAAGCTGGTGCTAACAGCCGATAACACCAGTTTACCTGCGAAAGCATCCTCAAAAAACATCGCCACAGATGACCCCATCAACTATCACTAATAAGATGCAGAGTAGGCGTTCCCGAGCAAAAATCCGCGACAACACCACACCTCAACATTCTCAACGACCAGCCCGATCAGCGATAAGACCACAAAACAGGCGATAAGGCGCGTTAGCAGCAGGAATCTAACACCTGCTCTGACCTGGTGTAAAGTCGGATGACAACCTGCACCACCAAAGGGAGCCCAGCCCACAGTCACACATGAAGAACAACAGATGCCATGGAGCTGCTCACCATGCATCCCGGAGCCCCGAGAGGGCAACAACACCCACCGCCACCACCCACCCAGCCCCCCGGACACCCACCGCCCCCCCCGGACCAACACTGAGGCAGCGCAGACAAAGACAGCGACCCTCCGAAAATGCACCAACCCCACAGACCCAACACCAGAGAATGTCATTGCCCACTATATGCCCAAAGGGACAACCCTCCTCCGCATCCTGACCACCATAGCCCACAGGCTGACGGTACCAACACAGCGGACAACCAACATCCCACCGCAGACAAAGCTGCTGACCATGCTGCATGTGTTGGCCTCTGTTACCCTCCAACCAACCTCCGCCTGAGATGGAGGAGTCACACAGCCTGGCCAATCCAAGTCCCCCACAACGGTCATGGATGACACCATCAGCTTGGTACCCCACTATTCATACCTCACATACACTGCGCAGGAACGGCCGGAGACCAAGCAAGGTGTTTATGCCACAGCTGGCTTTCCACACGTGTCAGGGGGCAAGTGACTGCACACATGTCCTACTAGTGGCCCCTGGTGACACTGCACACAATAAGCGCAACAGAAAGCGCACGGATCCCACCAATGTGCAGGCAATAGTGGACCACCGTGGAATCTCCGCCAACGACGTCGCCAACCACCCAGGCAGTGTGCATGATACCTGCACCTCCCGACAGTCCATCATCAACCTGCGCCACCAGCATGGCACCCACGGAAATGCACTGCTCGTTGGCCAATACCAAATGCACACACCACACACCTCAACTCCACAATCATGCAACACACAACACAGGAAATGCACACGTCACAAGCTCACATACAACATGCACACCCACCAGACATGACAGCACAACTCACTGTGAGAACCTGGGCCAGCCATGTACATGAGCCATCTACGGCATGGCACCTCGGACACACAATAGCAGAATGTCGGAAGAGGTGGGGACCAGGCATGTGCAAAGGAGGCAAGGGACCGATGAATGCGAATGTACACAATGCCAAGTGTGGGGTGGATGTGCTGGCCAGACTGCAGTATGCAGACCACACACATATCCATACCGACACACACTGCTGGTGTTTGGAGTGTAGTGGACAGTGGACGCAACCATGTCACCTCAGCCAGTGGGGAAGTCGCGGAAATGTAGCTTGTGACGTCCCCCCCATAAGCGTGAGCGGAGTGGGCTGGCCCAGCGTACGCCAGGCCAGCGTAGGAGTGTGAATAAAAGGCACGTAACCCTGGGCGTGGTCCTCTTCCGGAATGCCCAACGTCTCTGCCAGGGTGGCGCCCCTCACCCGCCACGAGGCCGATGCCGTGAGCGGTGTTGCCAGCGATCCTGTGCGCCTGCTGCACCCCGGGACGCTGGTCCCCGAATCAGTCCTGCCCGCCCCTGCGCACCCAGGCCTCAATGCCCACCTTCCGACACTGGCGAGTGTCAATGAGGGCCCACCAAGTGCCGGTGCAATCTCCAAGCCCGAGGCCTGCGACCTTGGCAGCCTCCTCAGAGCATCACGGCCTCCGCAACACAGGCCCGCAGTATTCCTTTCACGTTGACGTACTCCACCGGCATGCACAGCGGACAAGTAGGTCACACATTTGGAACTGAGTCTTGATTACACCATGGCAGAGCACATAATTCATGGCTGAGTGTATGTCACTATACACCCTTCGATGTGGTGCCAACAGGTCTTAGTGTTACATCACAGCTGCAAGATTCTGTGGGCCCACGCGGACTACCGCTCTCGGCCTACGCTGCGCTCGAGTAGGTCACAGAATTGGTACTGAACATCGATTATTCAAAGGCAGAGTAGGAATCATTGCACACAAGGAGAGGCATAAGAGGATGACGCGTTGCATTTGGGAGGAAAAAAGGATCATCATTACGGAGGTGATCGAACACTATCGACAACTGCCCTGATGTCACTAACTCTGTGCATCGCGAGCCTACGACACGTGGCTGTGGCCCACTGCTGACCGCTGCCTCCACCCTACACTGCGGTCCAGTAGGTCACAGAGTCTTGAATCGTCAATGCCGGTGTTCATATCAGTGTACCGGCATCATCGCAGACTGCATCCCCTCTCAGCCCCGGTGCCACTAAGTCTGTTCCCCGACATTCATGGACACTCTCTGGTCGTACATTGGTGGCGTTTGAGTCTATGGACTAGGGGGTAGTTTTCATCCTCATGCAGCTGATACCGAATTGGTGGTGGCAACGAGGCAGTCGCTTTCCACTCCTCCATTTGCTGCTTCCGGATAGCTTCTGCCCTCTGCATCATGCCCTGGAAGAACACCTTCCTCTGTCCCCCGAAACACTCTGTGACATTCACCTCCGACATCGACGAGGACCCGCTCAGTCTGCATGGCCCTACCTCATTGGACCGCAAGTCACCGTCCCATGGCGGTGTGCCTGTGCCTGCCGCTGTGCACCCGGGGCCACTAACTCTGTGCAGCTCAAGTCAGGGACCCTGTCTGAATGAATATTGGATGACCTCTGTGACGGTGGTCTTGGGGTCATCGACGCCATGTGCATGTGGCCCTGCGCTGTCCGCTGCCTCCGGCCTCAACTGCTGACCACCAGGGCTCACACATCAAATCGAGTCCTGACCGGCCCAGACGTCGCATCACCGCAGGAGGCACACGCCACCATCGCCAGGGCCAACTCCAACCACCATCTGCCAGAGTCGAGACAGTGGTACTGGCAGACTGACGGAGTTGCTCAGACCTGTCGTGGATGCCATCATCTGCCTGATCCCCTGCTCAGCACTCCAGGTGCCACTGACTCAGTGCACCGCAACCAATGGACCGTTACTGATTGAGTTTTGTGATGTGGAGATGTTGCGCAGCAATGTCACCTCAGGCAGTGTGGGAGACCTGGGACATTGATGAGGAAGTTGCTGCAGGTCTAACACACCCCACTGCATCTGCATCAGGAATATCCCGAATGGACACAATTCAAGTTATTTTCATCACATGAGCGCGCCCAGCTCTAGTGCCCCAACCTCAGTGCACTGCAACTCACGGACACTTCTGTTGGTATGTTGGGTGACCTCTGTACTTGCTCCGGCTCCCTTCATGTTGCTCAGCAGTTGACTCTGTTATGCATGTGTTTTCTGTTTCCATTGCACTGGTGTCCACTGTTCAAGTTGTTGCCAGCACCGTGCAGTCCACACCTGTTCAGCCACCTCCTTTTGGCGTTCTGACACCTGGCATTGGGGTGCCATGTGTGGGTCGGTAAAGTGTTGTGGGCCAGCCGTGCTTGCGTGTGCTTCATGCTGTGTGGTCTGTTGCAGGGGCTGGGTTCTCCTCTGAGTAGCTTGTCTGCCCTGGTCCTGGTGGTGGGTTGCGTGGGATGTCCATGGGCTGTTGTAGGGCGTCGGTGTCGAAGGTGTGTTGGTCGTGTCCTGCATCACTGATGGGTTGTCTGGTCTGACCTGCTGGAGGTGTTGTTTGTCCCTCTGCAATGTGAAGGGGAGATGCATGTTGACATTGTGTTGACATTTATGTTGGCGCATTGTTCTTGTAGACATGCAGACTGTGTGACAATGTACATTGTGACTGTTTGGGCGGTGCTGGCAATTTGAGGGGGGACAGTGGACATTTGGACTACATGACTGTTGTGAGGTTGTACCCGTACAAATGCATCTGACAGTTCCCTGCTCTGTCAAATGTGATTGGCCTGTTTCTGTGCATGGGCGGACCCACTTGTGTCCCCTGTTCTGCAGTGTTGGTGTTGCACTTTGTGCCACATTGTCATGGGATGTGCTGTGATTGCCATGTGTGTGTGCTGCAGTGTGCCACGGGGATGGGGGACATGACCCTGGGTTATTGTCGGTGTGCAGTGTGCTACACGTCATTGTACATGTGTGCCATTGTGCCCATCTCCCCCGTCCCCCCAGGACCTGTTCGTTACTCACCGTGTTGTTGTTGTGTCAGGTCCTCTCGAGCTGTGTCCGTACTCCCACCTCCTTGCACCGTCTCCACACTGATGGCTGGCCTCCATTTCCTCCAGCTCCTCCTGTGGCCCAGGACTCCCACCTCCTGTTGCCATAGCTGCCTTCCTGTTGGCAGCGGCTTTGGGCCTGGTTTAGGTTTTCACATCATGCCAGCGCCTCTTGTCGTCCTCCTCCATTGGCCTCCTCGGCATTCAGGCTGCATTCAAGGTGGTCTGATTGTGGGTCAGTTGCTGGTAGTGTTCTGTCACATCCGTGACGCTGGTCTTGTTTTCCTACGGACTGCACCCCGTCTTCCTCTTCCTCTTCTCCTTGGCCTTCCCCGATCCCGTTGGTCCTTGCTGGTGGTCTGTGGGGCTTGTGGGGTTCGCGTTGTCCTCTGCGCTGGGTCAGGGTGCATCCATGTTGCTACGCACTTTGGATTGTTTCTGGTGTGTTGTTTTTGTTGCTTCTATGGTGCATTTTCCCGCCAGACGCGTGGGATTTACAGGCCTGCCGCTGGTTTTCGCTGCTTTTTGTATCGCGATCGGCCTCATCGCAGCTTTTTTGGCGTTCGTGTTTCGCAATTTTGCGGCGTGGCATTGATTTTAACATGGTCAGTTGACGCGTTATCTGGAGACTATCGCATGGTACCGCCGTGTTGTGAATACTTGGTTAACACAGCGTAAATGTCCCGCAATAGACTACGATGTTGAGGGTTGCGTTAAGTCACTTTTGCAATGGTTATCACACGTTCTTGAGAATATGCCGCTGTGTTTCTAGATTGAAGACATAAATTCCTGCTATGCTTGGAGCGAAGGTGCTCCCCATAGATGTTCCGTTTGTTTGCAGGTACAGTGTTCCCTCGAATTAAAAAAAGTTCCTAGTCAGAGCTAGATCTGCACATTCTAAAATGAATTCTCTTGGTGTGTTAAATTTCCAGTCTTCCTTGTGTAAGGTTTGTCTTAGTACCTCCAGAGTCACATCCTGTGGGAGACTCGTATAGACGCTTTCCACATCCAAGCTCAATAGAAGGTGTGTTTGAGCATTATACTCGTAATCTCGAATTTGTGTCAACAAATCTTTCGTGTCTTTTATGTAATGTTTTCGTTGTTTGTAGAATAGGTTTGAAATAAAAATTGCAGAACTGGGACAAGGGCTCTAACCATGATCTTGATCGTTACCCAGGCCAAACTGCTCCTTGGTAGGTATTATACACTCAGCTGGCCCATTTTGCCCAGTCGCACTCAGGGACATGCGTCGCTCAGCTAGATCTATTTCTTTAGATATAGCTCCCACGGCGCGAGCAAGAAAAGTTTCTATAGTGGATCGCTTAGGAGTAATAGTTGGTTCTGCTGATGACTTTATAGCTCCGACCTTACGTTTGCCTATACTGCTATTAAATACTGGCTAACAGAAGCACCACAGAAAACAAGAAACGATACACAGGAAGAACAACTCACTTCGCGCTGGTACCCTTAAAGTCTTGTGGCTGGCGTCTTCAACTGACAATGACATCCCAACGATATTTATAAGGGCCACTGGATTAAACCCAATAAAAAAACCAAGAGAGTAGGCCCAGCCCGGGCTCTGTCGGCTGCTGACGGGCGCAGACGGCCCACCCTTGGCCCAGGCATTGCCTGGGTGCGGCCAGGGCGCGCGTCCTGCACTTCCCACGCAGCGGGAATGCTTTGGCGCCTTTACGGCATGTCGGGAGGTCAACCCCGCCCCCTTGTGACGTCTTCGGTGCACTGGGGGACCGTGTCCCACCCCAGCGAGACAGCAGCGGACAGCCCCAGGAGGAACAGCAGGTCAGTGGGGCCTCCAGTGGCCCAAAGATGTATCCCGCACTGCCGGAATGCTCCGGCACCTTTACGCCGTATCAGGAGGTCAGCCCTGCCTCCTCGTGACGTGCTTGGCGTGCTGGGGGACCATGTCCCATCCCAGCGAGACAGCAGCAGAAAGCTGCAGGAAGAACAGCAGGTCAGTGGGGCATCCGGTGGCCCAAAGAAGTATCCCGCGCTGCTGGAATGCTCTGGCGCCTTTACGGCATGTCGGGAGGACAGCTCCGCCCCCTTGTGACATGCTCGGTGTGCTGGGGGACCGTATCCCACCGTAGCGAGACGGCAGCAGGTCAGTGGGGCCTCCGGTGGCCCAAAGAAGTATAACTGATTCATGCTTGGTGTCTCTGGAACTTATAGTGAAGTCAGATTTTAAATTACATTCTGAAAATTACACTTTTAGAAAGTTGGCTTTTTCTTGCTTTAGCCATTTGGTGCCTGTAGCCTGCCTCTGATCACATGACTGGGTGTAGTTGATAGTTGGGCTTTGTGTACTCCTCCTAGATAGCCACACACAATGGGAGCTTAGGTGTGTCTCAATGGGCCATCTCTAGCAGACTGTGAGAGTGCGAGCTGGGCACAGCTTCACTTATACCTGTATAGTCTGTGTCCTGTGCACAAACAAAGGGCTGCATATCCCCCTGCAGTGATTCTGAAGACATGGCAAGAAGGGAGGACATCTGTGCACTTCAAAGGCAGGTCCTTGAAGTCTCCACCACTTCAAAGGCACCAATGGGTATAAGTACTGGACCTCAGACACCACCACTTCAGTACACTTGTGGACCTGTGAATGCTCTGCCAGGGAGAAGGAGTGCTGTGTTGCTGAAGGACGGCCACTCTGCTGAACTAAACTATGCAGGACTTCCGCTTCACTGTGCTGATCTGTTGCCTGCTGCCCTTTTGCCTGGGTGAGAAGGACTGGATCTGCATCACTTGACCCCAAAACCCAGTGTGACTCTAAGGGGTAGCTGGCTGGCCTCCTGAACTGAAGCCTCAGGGACATAATAGGCTTCCAACCCCTGCACCTGGACTTTGCCATCTGCGAGTCTGCCCTGCCAGGTGGTGCCACCCCAGTTCGGTACCCTTGGATGTGGGCCTAAGGGGCTTGCCAGTGGGACTGACACATCTTCTCTGCTGAGTTTCGCATCCCCTAGCAGAACCAACACATCTCCTTGGCTGAGCGGCGCGTTCATCTCCGAGCAGAACTGATGCATCACCACTGCTGCATGGATAGGACCCATTGCGAAAGACTCACACCACTGCCGCCTCCCACATCTTGGGACCGGCACATCACATTCGCAACCGCTGCTGCGTGATGCTTTTCTCTGTGCAAGCTCCTCACATCCCACTTTGACGGCAGCCTTGACAATGACATCGAAACTCCAATAACACAGCATCACGATCATCAGAATCAATGCATCGCCTGCACTGCACCTTGCATCGTCGACAATGGACTTTGCATGGTAAGCCCTGTCGACATCGCAGCATCAGGACCTCGCACCGCAGACTTGCCACATCTTGGAATTGATGCATTGACTTTGCTGTGGGAAGCATCTTCAACGTGGATCCTCTCAATCCTCCACAACCAGAATTTAAGGTACTTTGTTCAGCTGGCCTAACTGAGTCCCTATAGCCGGCCCAAGCTCCATAATGGTGGGCTTGAACTTGTGACTTTGTCCCAGTCCGGAGCAACCAGATATGCTCAATAGTGCTCTGTGCTATTAAGAACTATTTTTCACTATAAACTTTAAAAACCAAAATCTCCAGGTCTACTAATTAGATTTTTGCCATTTTGGTCTTGTTTTATTCATTAGAATCAGAGCACTTTTCGAACCTGGTATGGAATCATTTTGTGTGGTGTGTTCACTGTTTTACTGTTTGAAGTGTTGCACAAATACTTTACACACGGCCTCTAAGTTAAGCCTGACTGCTCTGTGCCAAGCTACCAGAGGGTAAGTCAGGTTAATTTTGGCCTTGCCTGCCTCTTAGCCTGACTAGAAATGTGGTTGCTGCTTGACCAGGGCTCATAGCCCAGACAGTCAGTAACCCAACTTCTAACATTCATGTGTGTTAGACCTGGCACCATTGGCGTGAGTCTCCCTTCCATTTTTTCACTGATTGCCTCCTCTGTTTTTGATGTTTTGCTGGTTTAGATGCTTTGGGCACTGTGCCACTGCTATTCAGTGCCACAGTGCAAGTGCTCCCTATGGTAAATTGATGTATTGATTAGTGACTCCATGATTGGATCATTTGATTTACTTGTCAGACCCTAGTATAGTGCACCAGGTGTGCCCAGGGCCTGTAAATCAAATGCTGCTGGTGGGCTTGCAGCACTGGTTGTGCCACCCACAGAAGCAGCTTGTAAAGTGTGTCTCAGGCCTGCCATTGCAGAGCCTGTGTGCAGTCTGTGACTGCCATGTGGACTTGGCCAGTGCACCCACTTGCCAGTCCCTAAACCTTCCCTTTTCTGCATATCAGTCACCCCTAAGGTAGGCCCAAGGGCAGGGTGCATTGTATGTAAAGGTAGGACATGCCCTGATGTGTGTAGCATGTCCTGATAGTGAATTACAGCCAATTTCGTTTTTCACTATTGCAAGGCTACCTGTCCCCATAGGCCAGAATGGGCAGTTTGATTATAACATCTTATAATACTAACTGAGCCAGGGAACATGGTAGAAAAACGAATTTAGTATGCCTGAACTCAGAATGATAAAATACATCTTTTAGTGAAGTTGGTTTTAACATTCTGTGTTTGAAAATACCACTTTTAGAAAGTAGGTATTTTCTTGCCTAAACCATCCAGCCTGCCTCTGCTAGCTTGTGTATTGTATGTCTGGTTTTGTGAGTGACAGGGGCTGGGGGCTCCAGGAGACAGGGTGAGTCAGCACAGGGCTGAATAGACCTAGCTGCATGTAGAGTGGTGGGAGGAGTTGCACCTGGGCCTGAATAGGGCTGTGCCTGCCTTCCACAATGCTGGCTCCACCTCCTGTGGTGTGTCTGATGTCCCTGGCCCACACTGACAAAGGAAGAGGGTGTGCACTGGCAGGATGCACCCAGAACTGGTTTGGACTAGGTACAGGACCCTCTGCCTTCAGAGGACAAAAGATTTTTGGGTATAAAAAGGGGGACCCAGACCCCAGAACTTTAGATCACTTCTGGAAACAACAAGACATACCTTTGCCAAGGAGAAGAACCAAGGAAGCTGCAGGAGTTTGGACTGAGCTGGAAGCGCAACGCAACGAGAAGAAGCGTGTTGCTGACGAAGCTGCTGCCGTCGCATCGCAGGAGAAGCGTGTCACCGCCGCAGAGTCCGCTGCCGCATCTCCACAGAAGCGTGCCTTCGTCGCAGCTGCCTGCCGTCGCATCTCACAAGAAGCGTGTCGCAACTGCCTATTGTCGCATCAACAGGGAAGCGTGTCGCTATCGCAAGGGTCGCCGTCGCATCCCCCGAGAAGCGTGTCACCGTCGCAGCTGCCTGCCGTCGCATCACCGGAGAAGCGTGTCGCAGGGCCTGTCGCGGCTCCAAAGATACAGAGTTTGCCGCACGGCCGTCGGGCGTGCACGCATCGTCTTCACATCGTCGCACCGCATCGAGGCTTCTCGCCACATCGTCCTCCCTGCGGACCCTTTGTTTGTTTTGCGTTACGCATCCCAGGTACTTTTGAGAGAAACGTGTCGCATTTACCATCAACTTGAACTATGTTACTTCTACCATCTTTTAAGTCTATTTTGAGTACAGTATTGTGGATTTTTGTTGTTTGTGGTCTTGTGTTAAGTCTATATAAAGAATACTTATTTTTATAAAACCGGTGTAGTGTCCATCTGTAGTGTTTTCACTGTATTACTGTATGTGTTCACAAATGCTTAACACACTGCCTCTGAGATAAGTATGTCTGCTCGTGCCAAGCTACCAAGGGGGTGAGCAGGGGTTATTTTAGCAGTGTATCCCCCTTACCCTGACTAGAAGCAAGGGTCCCTATTTGGTCAAAGGTGTATACCATTGCCAACTAGAGACCCCCAGTTCTAACATTGGTGGCAGCGGTGGGATTCTGGACTTGCATTTGTGACTCATATACAGTGATTGGTTTACACTACTAGTGAGTGCAGACCAAACGCAACCACATACCTTTTTGGTAGAATTTTTTCTCCTTGGACTGTTATTTTTCTGAGAACTGCCAATTCTTATTGCCATGAGACCACCAGCATCTATTGCATCTATGGATCCAGAGTTTGAGGAAGAGAGGTTGGATACCTATAATGCCAAACAGCTGAAAGCCTTCTGTAGAAAATGTAAAGTTGCTATTACTGGCCTCACCAAAAAGGATGAGTTCCACAAGGCGCTGAGGGCCTGGGTGGAAGCAAGAAATGCATCTGAAAATGTGGAGCACCCTGTGGAGGAGGCAGAAGGGCAGCTAGATGGGCCCCTGGGCCCAAGGGGGGAGAAAGTACCTACCCCGCCAGGAAGCAGTGTTTCTTCCAAAGACCTGTCCCCAGGAGAGTTGGAGGATAGGGAGAGAGATAGAAGGCATAAAATAGAGCTGGCCAGGCTCAAAATGGAGGGTCAAAAGAACCTAGAGAATAAGAAGCTGGAGTTTGAAATTAACAAGTTAGCCTTGGAGAGAGAGAGAATGAGATTAGAGCATGAGAGAATGTTGAGGGAGTTGGAGATCAAAGCCAAAAGCTTAGATATGAATCCCTCTGGTGGTAGCACACCGTCTGTGCCTGCAGAAGGCAGGGTATATATCCCAAAGGATGTGAGAACAAAGTCCCGGGCACACGTATTGACGGTATAATAGAATCAGAAGTCTCCTGGGAGTTCAAAATTGCTTGAGTCGACACCAAAGTCAATGTAAAAGTTATTTAATGACGCAATGACAAAAGAAAGCAACCAGCCGACACGTGTTTCGTCATGCGGGATTACTCCGTGACTCATCAGGGCTGGGGAGGATACAAAACATAGAATGAGGGTATTGAAGCGCCACATGAATAATAACTCCAAAAGCAACACTGCAAAGAAAGGACAGAAACCAAGAAGTGTGGAAATCCTACAAAAACAATTAGCGGGTGCCAATAGATGTGACTAGTGTGGGTGCCGCTATCATGCTCAATACATGATAAAAATCGCGGGAAAAACACAGTAAGAATAAGGTGACTCAATGAAAAGGTGTAAACCGACAAACAAAAACAGTAGCACGGTGGATGTGGAGTGTGGGGGAAAAGAGGAAAGGGAGAGACCCATAAAAAAAAGGCACAATGATACAATTTGAAACATACTGAGAAGAACAATTGAAGTTAAAAATAATGGAGATGGAAGTGAGCTGTCAGGGTGGGTCGGTAGGAGAGGGAATGAACACTGGAAATGACAAAAGAATGGCCAAAAGAGTGAAAAGGACTGAAAGAGAGCGGAAGAGTTAATAGAAAGGAGGGAAGAAAAGGGGGGACCCCTGCGGAAAAGAGAAGGGACAAGACGTTAAGTGAGAGGACAAGATATGCACAATGGTATGTACCTGTAATAACTGTGACGGATTGAGTGTCAGAATGGAGGGGTGCAAGGAATGGGTTCCTGAATGAAGGGAAGGAAAATAAAAGCACGGATCGTCATGGGGTACTGGGGGAAAGAAAAGTCATGGACAGAAAAAAGAAAAAAGAAAATTGAAGGACAAAGTGACAGGAATGAGTGAGTGGAACTCACCGCAGGGCCTGTGGACCGGGGGAGCCGGTGGGGAAATCCGTAGGGAAAAGTCAAGCCCTGTGGACGGACATGACCCGGGGGGGTCAGAACAGTAGAACGAACAGGGGCGGGTGCGCCTGGAGTTGGGGAAAGAAAAGAACTGTAGGATGCAGAAACGAAGGATCACAGTAAGCACATGAAAGCCGGGGAAAACAGGGGAATAGGGATGACTGGACCTTACCTAAAATACCAGCTCACGAGGACCAAACAGTGTCCGTGTAGTTGGAGAGAAGAGGCGGGTAAGCCTGTGGAGGCGGGAAAATAGTTGAAAGTGAAGCAGTAGGTGAAAGAGAAAAAAACTGGAGAAAAAAGCTGAAATAGTGACAGGTGGGGGCAAAAGAAAGGAGGGGTCTTACCCTATAGGCCCCCACCTGATTCTGACACTCAATCCGTCACAGTTATTACAGGTACATACCATTGTGCATATCTTGTCCTCTCACTTAACGTCTTGTCCCTTCTCTTTTCCGCAGGGGTCCCCCCCTTTTCTTCCCTCCTTTCTATTAACTCTTCCGCTCTCTTTCAGTCCTTTTCACTCTTTTTGGCCATTCTTTTGTCATTTCCAGTGTTCATTCCCTCTCCTACCGACCCACCTTGACAGCTCACTTCCATCTCCATTATTTTTAACTTCAATTGTTCTTCTCAGTATGTTTCAAATTGTATCATTGTGCCTTTTTTTATGGGTCTCTCCCTTTCCTCTTTTCCCCCACACTCCACATCCACCGTGCTACTGTTTTTGTTTGTCGGTTTACACCTTTTCATTGAGTCACCTTATTCTTACTGTGTTTTTCCGCGATTTTTATCATGTATTGAGCATGATAGCGGCACCCACACTAGTCACATCTATTGGCACCCGCTAATTGTTTTTGTAGGATTTCCACACTTCTTGGTTTCTGTCCTTTCTTTGCAGTGTTGCTTTTGGAGTTATTATTCATGTGGCGCTTCAATACCCTCATTCTATGTTTTGTATCCTCCCCAGCCCTGATGAGTCACGGGAGTAATCCCGCATGACGAAACACGTGTCGGCTGGTTGCTTTCTTTTGTCATTGCGTCATTAAATAACTTTTACATTGACTTTGGTGTCGACTCAAGCAATTTTGAACTCCCAGGAGACTTCTGATTCTATTATACCGTCAATACGTGTGCCCGGGACTTTGTTCTCAAATTCCAGTGTGGGTCTTTTACTCATACACCTACGGGGGTTATAGGGTAGTTCCCCCGACCTGGTAGCACCGTCAACATAGGGACATAATTACACCACGCGTTTTGTCTGTGCGCCATTTCTTCCTGATCTACTAAAAACCCTGCATCCAGACATCACCTCAAGGTTTCAGGAAAGGCAGCCGCAGCGTATTAACACTCATTTCAATACTTCCTCATACTAAGTAATGGATAGAGATAGAGTCGCATCAGAACTCTTTGATAATTTATCTAAAGGAATCACTAACAATACTGCGCCCACTAGTGGAAATCCTCAACGCATAGAGGGTCTTAAAGACAAATTTCTTAAACTAGAGAGGCTTAAGAAGACTGAGAACTCTAGGTGGTGGGACAGCGCCACCCTCAAACAATATCTGAGACTTAGTAGAGTACCAAGGGGTCTACGTTCTCAGATCTTCCCCACGTTCGATGAGTTAGATGACGATTTACTAGCTAAATGGGAAGAAACTCTCACTTCCAACTCAAACACACTGATTAACATTTTAATAGAGAGCGCTGAACGTAAGGTAACGAAACTCCAAACTGAAATAGCAATTCTTGAAAAAGAAATAACTGATCTCAACTTGAAGGAGGCTACTGAAAAAAACTATGTCATTCTCAATGACATCCTGACTAAACATCAAAACGAAATCAAAGACAGGAAAGCTAGACAATTAAAAAGGGACGAAGCGGATTACAGGGAGGGACGGGTTTTCACTTTTGCCAGAAAATACGACAAGATAGTTCAAAGTGCCCCACAAGGAGACAGACATATTAGAACAGTCACTCCGTCTCTTTCATCTAGTGTATCCTCTCTCAACACTATCTCAACCAGTGATAGTGAAAGTGAGAATTCTACCAACAATCCCAACAAACAAGGCCCAACTACATCGGCTTTTTAAGGGAGGTTCTAGCCATACGCAAGGAAAACAGGTCTCAGCAAAGACAAGGATTCCAAGACAGAAAACACGTAGAGGAAAAAGGGCAGGATTCAGAAAATTACAGACAGAAACTCAGGTCCGGAGAAGGGAAGAACAAATAGACCAACCGGATCCCGGTATACAGGTGGTCAACCTCTCCTCTCAGAATCTTGACAGTGGTATGGTCTCATTACTCAGCAGAGGCCTGAGCTTCAATCCCCACGAGAAAGGTGACACTTGTAGACACAAAGTAGACCTATTTAAATTCGTCAGAGGTTTGAAAATCAAAAAACACTTTTGTGGTACTCCACCCGCTACCAAGAGCATTAGAAACATTTGCATTGAGAATTCATCTGGCATGCAAAGTATTAGGGACATCCAAGATACACATCTACTTTTATCCCTGACTGACTCAGACGATACATCCATTACTATGGAGAATCTTCTACAAGAACTGGATATTGAAACAGATTTTGACACAGAGTAGTGGCCTCAAGACTAAGTCTAAATGGACGCCTATACTTCCAGGGGGCAATTCTGTAGACACTTTCTACAATCTAGTATTGGCTGACATAGATAAACATGAACTCAAGGTTCTCAACACCAAACATAGAACCAAGGACAACCTACGTAGAGAGGAAAGAATCGCTTTGAAGACCTTAACATCCAACACCAACATCATAATCAAAGAAGCCGACAAAGGCGGCAATGTGGTGGTCATGAACCGGTCAGACTACCACAACGAAATTCTATCCCAACTACGGGACACGTCCTGTTATGAGCGACTGACCTATAATCCTACTAGCGTACTGGTCACCAAAATTAACAAAAGCCTCTTAGATTGGCACACATTGGGTCTCATTGATGATCAGGAGCTCCTTTATCTTAAGATACACAGACCTGCATTCCCCTGGTTATACAACTTGCCTAAGATACATAAGCCAGCACCATTTCCACCGGGGAGACCCATAGTCTCTGGCATTGGTGGTCCCACGGAGAAACTCGCACAATATGTCGACCTCTTTCTTGGACCAATGGTCAAGAATCTTCCTTCACACATCCAGGATACCAAACATATCCTGAGTATCCTGGATGATCTCCAATGGCAACCAGGTATGATATTGGCCACCCTCGATGTGGTTTCCTGTATACCACCATTGAACCCGAGCTAGGACTAGAAGCCATCACTGGCTTGCTTCACAATAGGCCAGCCCCCTATGGCAACATACTAACATGCTCACTGCCATGATGGAAATCATCTTAAACAACAACTTTTTCATGTATGACAACATCTGGTACAAACAAAACAAGGGTGTGGCCATGGGCTCTAAGTTCTCTCCATCGTTTGCTAACCTGTACATGGGTGTCTTGGAATCCAAATGGATTTGGAGTCCCTTAGGGGCACCATGGGTTGATTCCATAATCTACTGGGGCGTTACATAGACGATTGTCTGCTATTATGGTCTGGGTCACAACACCTACTAGATGAATTTTGCAGCCACTTGAACTCCAACTCCATGAACATGAGATTCACTAGCCATTCCAGTACCACCTGCATAACATTCCTTGATGTAGAGATTTATATCAAGTCAGATACATTACACAGTCGGTTACACAGAAAAGAAACATCATGCAATTCCATCCTACACGCTGATAGCTCACACCCACCCCATCAAATTGAAGCCATCCCATATGGGGAATTTGTCAGGGCCAGGAGGAATTGTAGTGACCAACTTGAGTTTCAAACATGTTTGGCAGACATGAAACAGAGATTTAAAGCCAGAGGCTACAATGCTCACACCATTCGCAAAGCAGAAAAGAGAATCAACAACATAGATAGGCAGGGCACACTACTCAATGCAAGGACAGCCACCCAACAAGACCAACCTGTTAGACTCATTACTGACTATAGTGATATGGGTCTTACTATGAGGAGAAGCCTAAATAAACATTGGGGCATTCTACAGGCAGATACCACCCTCAGAGAAGTTATCACTAATAAACCACTGATCACCTACAGGCGTGGGAGAACACTTAGAACCAGACTCAGCCCTAGTGTTCCGTCTCCCCTTATCGACCACTCATGGCTTACTCCTCACACGCTGGGGTTTTTCAAATGTGGCTGTTGCGGGGTATGCAGACTGGCCAATGATGGAGTCAGACAGTTCGCAGCCGTGAACAACCAACAATACAAAATCAAGCACAACATCAACTGCAATACTAAATTCGTGGTATATAGCCTGGAATGTGCCTGCAAACGCTGGTACATTGGAAGTACCATCAGACCTCTAAAGGAACGAATTGGTGAACACATCAGGGCCTTAAATCACCAGGACAGCAGATATCCTATGGCAGTACATGCGGCCACCTGCCCCAGCCAAGGTGAAAAGAAACGATTCATTTTCTTCGGCTTTGACGTGGCAGTCAACATTGCCAGGGGTGGCAACAGAGAACTCAGGCTCAGGCGTCTGGAAGCTACTTGGATCATGCGTCTACGGACAGTACAACACGGACTCAACACTGATCATGAACTACATTATTTTTGGGGGAATGATTGCCCCACTATGAACTTCCTATGGTCTCTTTATAGTCATTTGTACAGTATGCGTATGCCAATGTGTTTATCTCCCTAGGTCCCCCCTGGGACTATGACATTTGCCAATATCCTCTATTCATTTTGCAATGGGGCCTCCTGCCCCATAAAACATGATCTGCCCTGCTTTTGTTCTCAATTATTACAGTGGTTTGCTTTGTTGTGTCATGCCTCTTCTCCCTTTTTAATACAGGATCATTTTGAGTCATGGTTCACAATCACCTTTTCCCCATGATCTGCTCCTTTACTGTCCCGAGTACATGCGTTTATATTGGATCTTCCCCTGTGACACAGGATTATCCACTATTTATGATCATTTTTTGATATGTCATGGTTCCTTTTACCACAGTCCCTTCACCCCCTTTTTTCAGTTTTTCATTTTCCTAGTCACCGCCTCCCGCCCGGGTCCCCACCATATACTGCTCCTCCTGCTTTCTTCATTACACGTGTGCGCAATGGATTTCCCCCTGTTTCCCAGGATTATCCATTATCCAGGACCACATGTTTTGTCATGTTTTGTTCAACCTAGTCCCACCGTCACCCTTTTCCAGTTATCCCTTTTCTTAGTTACTCTGTTGCCCTTTGAGCATCTCCCTTCAGTTTCCGCTCATTCTACCTTGACCCTCCTCTATTTTCTTTATCTCTGTACTTTCCATTTTTTCTATCATTTCTTCCCCTTCCCCCTTTCCCATACCACTCCAGCTCCTCTGTCCTTGATTTCTGACCACTCACGCATGCGCTATTCTTTATTCACGCTCCCTCCTCTCTCTGGCCGGTACCCACTTCCGGCCCCCACACATAGGCCGTTTTGCGCTCTAGTCGTTTTGGACGCACCGCTATTTAATGGTTCAGAGGTCACCGTTCACTTCCGCATCCGGTCTCACAGACGACACCTTTTCATTCGGCATCTACCACGCTGCCATCCGGTAAGCCACCCCTTCCGTTGGTCAGCGCCCCAGTACCTTCCCTTTTCACACTGCTCAAGCCCCCGTGCTTGTTTCCATGGACATTGACAGTCTTCTTTTCCCTCCCTCTGCTCGGTTCTTAGATCGGCGTACCCGCCTTTTTGTTTCGACAACCACGATACCCCTTCCTTCATTATCTCTCCATAGGGTAAGACCCCTCCTTTCTTTTGCCCCCACCTGTCACTATTTCAGCTTTTTTCTCCAGTTTTTTTCTCTTTCACCTACTGCTTCACTTTCAACTATTTTCCCGCCTCCACAGGCTTACCCGCCTCTTCTCTCCAACTACACGGACACTGTTTGGTCCTCGTGAGCTGGTATTTTAGGTAAGGTCCAGTCATCCCTATTCCCCTGTTTTCCCCGGCTTTCATGTGCTTACTGTGATCCTTCGTTTCTGCATCCTACAGTTCTTTTCTTTCCCCAACTCCAGGCGCACCCGCCCCTGTTCGTTCTACTGTTCTGACCCCCCCGGGTCATGTCCGTCCACAGGGCTTGACTTTTCCCTACGGATTTCCCCACCGGCTCCCCCGGTCCACAGGCCCTGCGGTGAGTTCCACTCACTCATTCCTGTCACTTTGTCCTTCAATTTTCTTTTTTCTTTTTTCTGTCCATGACTTTTCTTTCCCCCAGTACCCCATGACGATCCGTGCTTTTATTTTCCTTCCCTTCATTCAGGAACCCATTCCTTGCACCCCTCCATTCTGACACTCAATCCGTCACAGTTATTACAGGTACATACCATTGTGCATATCTTGTCCTCTCACTTAACGTCTTGTCCCTTCTCTTTTCCGCAGGGGTCCCCCCTTTTCTTCCCTCCTTTCTATTAACTCTTCCGCTCTCTTTCAGTCCTTTTCACTCTTTTGGCCATTCTTTTGTCATTTCCAGTGTTCATTCCCTCTCCTACCGACCCACCCTGACAGCTCACTTCCATCTCCATTATTTTTAACTTCAATTGTTCTTCTCAGTATGTTTCAAATTGTATCATTGTGCCTTTTTTTATGGGTCTCTCCCTTTCCTCTTTTCCCCCACACTCCACATCCACCGTGCTACTGTTTTTGTTTGTCGGTTTACACCTTTTCATTGAGTCACCTTATTCTTACTGTGTTTTTCCCGCGATTTTTATCATGTATTGAGCATGATAGCGGCACCCACACTAGTCACATCTATTGGCACCCGCTAATTGTTTTTGTAGGATTTCCACACTTCTTGGTTTCTGTCCTTTCTTTGCAGTGTTGCTTTTGGAGTTATTATTCATGTGGCGCTTCAATACCCTCATTCTATGTTTTGTATCCTCCCCAGCCCTGATGAGTCACGGGAGTAATCCCGCATGACGAAACACGTGTCGGCTGGTTGCTTTCTTTTGTCATTGCGTCATTAAATAACTTTTACATTGACTTTGGTGTCGACTCAAGCAATTTTGAACTCCCAGGAGACTTCTGATTCTATTATACCGTCAATACGTGTGCCCGGGACTTTGTTCTCAAATTCCAGTGTGGGTCTTTTACTCATACACCTACGGGGGTTATAGGGTAGTTCCCCCGACCTGGTAGCACCGTCAACATAGGGACATAATTACACCACGCGTTTTGTCTGTGCGCCATTTCTTCCTGATCTACTAAAAACCCTGCATCCAGACATCATCCCAAAGGATGTCATCAAAGATTTCCATAAGCATGAAGATATTGGGCACTGGTTTTCAGCCTATGAGATAGCAATGTTGGCCCACCGGGTCCCTGAGAAGGATTGGGGAGCGGGGTTGTGGGCCGCTTTGTGAGTGAGGGGAGGGATACATTGTTAGACCTACCCAGTGAGAATAGGATGTCTTATGCCCATATGAAAGAAGCCCTGATGACAAGGTATGGTTTGATCCCAGAACTCCATAGACAGAGGTTCAGGAATTGTAAGAAGCTAGAGGCAACTACCTGGATGGAGTATCAGTCTTTCTTTTGCAGAGCTATGGATGATTGGGTGAAGGGTAGCAAAGTGAGTACTTTTGAGGAGCTCTATGATTTGTTTTCATGGGAGCACTTGTCTGGTAATTATTTTCCAGAGCTATGCCAGCACCTTATTGATAGCAAGTTAACTAACCCTAGGAAGCTTGCTGAGGAGGCGGACCGCTGGGTCATCACCCGGGTCCACAAGGGTCACGTGGGAGACTCTGCCAAAGGTGGGCAGGGTCCCCAGCAGAAGAGTGGGGGGACAAGGGTAAACAGAGGGAGTTCCAGAAAGGGCCCCAAATTAATTCCCAAGGGAACCAAGGGAAGGGTTCCCAGCCTCCCCCTGAGAAAAAGCAAGAGGCCCTGACAGGTAAACCTGTTCACAGGGGCCCCTCTAAGTGCTTCACGTGTGGTCAAATGGGCCACCGTTGGTATGATGCACAATGTCCCATGAGGGATTCCAAAGCACCACCACGTGCACCACCCCGTCAGATGGCGAGTGTAGCCCTGGGGGGGAGGAAATGGGTGCCCAAGGTGGGTGGGGTCCCACAGAGATGTCCCTTGTCTCTTTAGGAGACTTTGAGATGGTCCCTGAGACCCAGCTGCCTGATAACACTAAAAGTACAGGCAGTGGGTGACCATCAATGGCCATAGGGTGGAAGCTCTCAGAGACACTGGGGCTAGTGTGACAGCTGTCAATTGTCAGCTGGTGTCCAGAGAGCAGGTTATCCCCCATGCATTCTTCCCTGTAGTTGCCGTGGACAACTCACAGAGCCAGTGTGAGGTGGCTCAAGTTCCCTTTGAGTGGGGGGGTCTCAGGTACTCTTCAAGTAGCTGTGAGGCCAGCCATGCCTGTTGATTGTCTGTTGGGAAATGATTTGGGGAGCTCCCCTTGGGCTAAGGTGGAGAGAAGGTCTCATTTGGAGATGTTGGGTCTGCCTGAGTGGGCGTGTGTGACCCCTCGGTCTCTGGCAGCCAGTAAGGGTGTTGAAGCGGTTCTGGAGCCTGAAAATATGGCCCAGACCCCTGCCTTAAAGAGAAGAGGTGGGGGTGCGGAAACCGGCCCCCTAGTTCCCACGGTCCAGGAGGAGGCAGACCTTGAGGGGGATGCCCTGGAACCTACAGGGGAACAAGTGGCCGAACTGGGGGACCTGCCTGAGCTGACCCATTGGCAACAAGAAGGAGGCCCCTCCAGGGAGGAATTTTGTGAGGAGCAGAGAAAGTGCCCTTCTCTTGAGGGTTTGCGGCAACAGGCCACAGCCCAGGCAGCAGGTGATCAGTCTGGATCACATTGGATCTACTGGGAGAACGACCTCCTGTATAGTGAGCCTAAGGTTGCTGAGCCTGGGTCAGCCCGTGTGCTGGTGGTACCCCAGCGCTTCAGAGCCTTCCTACTGGGTTTGCCTCATGATGTACCTTTAGCTGGACATCTGGGGCTGAACAAGACCTTTGAAAGGCTTGTCTCCCACTTTCATTGGCCCCAGATGCGGAAGAGTTCAGACACTCATTGTAGGACTTGTCAGACTTGCCAGGCAAGTGGGAAAAGTGGAAGGAAGCACAAGGCTCCTCTCCAACTTTTCCCTGTAGTCAGTACCCCCTTTGAACGGGTGGGCATTGACATTGTGGGGCCACTGGACCCCAAGACAGCCATCGGCAACAGGTTTATCCTGGTCTTGGTGGACCATGCTACCCGGTACCCGGAAGCCATCCCGCTCAGGACAGTTACGGCCCCCGTGGTGGGACGTGCACTGATGGGGATTTTCTCCCATGTGGGGTTCCCCAGAGAGGTGGTGTCAGACCATGGTTCAAACTTCATATCCAACTATATGAAGTCCCTGTGGCAGGAGTGCTGTGTTATCTATAAGTTCACCACTCCTTACCACCCCCAAGGTAATGAGCTGGTTGAGAGATTCAACCGGACCCTCAAAGGCATGATAATGGGTCTTGAGGAACCTATGAGGCGTAAGTGGGACGTCCTCTTGCCATGCCTTCTTTTTGCATACCGTGAGGTGCCACAGAAGTCCTTAGGGTCCAGTCCCTTTGAACTGCTCTATGGTCACCCGGTAAGAGGACCTTTGAGTCTGGTCAAGGAAGGCTGGGAGCAATGTCCCAGGAAACCTCCCCAGGATGTATACAGTTACATGCTGGCCTTCAGGAACCAGACCAGGCGATTCAGGCAACTCGCTGAGGCGAATCTGGAAGCCAGCCAGGAAGCGATGAAGCGGTGGTATGATCAGAATGCCAGTCTGATTGAGCTTCAACCTGGGCAGAGAGTTTGGGTCATGGCCCCTGTAGAGCCCTGTGCGCTCCAGGACAGGTGGACCGGACCATTTGAGGTGGTGGAGCGCAAGAGTGATGTCACCTACCTGGTGAACTTGCGGTCTCCTAGGAACCCTTTGCGGGTCCTGCATGTCAACTGCCTGAAGCCCCACTTAGAAAGGTCCGAAGTGGGCATGCTCCTAGCGACAGATGATGGAATGGAGGAGGAGACCGAACCTCTTCCTGACCTCCTGTCAGCAACAGAGCAAGATGGGTCAGTGGATGGTGTCAACCTCTCTGCCACACTGACCCCTGAACAGCAGCAAGATTGTCGCCAATTGTTGGGACAATTCTCTGAATTGTTCTCCCTGGTTCCTGGTGTCACTGAGTGGTGCGTCCATGACGTGGATACTGGGGACAGTCCTCCTGTGAAGCACAAGGCTTACAGAGTGACTGACAGGGTCAGAGCTCAGATCAAGGAGGAGGTCTCCAAGATGTTTGCCTTAGGGGTGATTGAGTCTTCTCACAGCCCTTGGGACAGCCCAGTGGTCTTGGTCCCAAAAGCTGCCGGGCCTGGTGCCACACCCGAACTCCGGTTCTGTGTGGACTACCGAGGACTCAATTCAGTCACCAGGACTGACGCGCACCCCATCCCCAGAGCTGATGAGCTCATTGATCGGTTGGGGGCTGCCCGGTACCTCAGCACGTTTGATTTAACATCTGGGTACTGGCAGATCACCTTAACTGATGGGGCCAAAGAGAGGGCAGCATTCTCCACACCAGATGGGCACTACCAATTCCGGGATTATGCCCTTTGGGATGAAGAATGCCCCTGCCACCTTTCAGAGGTTGGTCAATCAGGTGTTGGCTGGACTGGAGGATTTCAGTGCTGCCTACCTGGATGACATTGCAGTGTTCAGCGCCAGTTGGGAAGAACATCTGCGCCACCTCTGGGAAGTGTTGATGGCACTGCGCCAGGCAGGCCTCACGATCAAGCTGAGTAAGTGCCAGATCGGGCAGGGTTCTGTGGTGTACTTGGGACACCAGGTTGGGAGTGGCCAGGTGGCGCCCCTACAGCCCAAGATTGAGACCATCCTGGCTTGGGAGCACCCCAAAACCCAGACAGAGGTGAGAGCCTTTTTAGGACTCACAGGGTACTACAGGAGGTTTGTCAAGGGGTATGGCAACATTGTTGCACCCTTGACTGAGCTGACTTCCTGGAAGCAGCCCAAGAAAGTGAACTGGACTGACACCTGTCAGAAAGCTTTTGACGCCCTGAAGAGTGCCATGTGCACAGCACCCGTGCTTCAGGCGCCCAACTTCTCAAAGGAATTCATTGTCCAAACAGACGCTTCAGAGCATGGTGTGGGGACTCTTCTATCACAGATTAATGAGGAGGGCCTAGACCAACCTGTAGCATTCATCAGTAGAAGGTTACTTCCACGGGAACAGAGGTGGAGTGCAATTGAGCTTGAGGCATTTGCTGTGGTCCGGGCACTGAAGAAGTTGAGACCATACCTGTTTGGGACTCACTTCCGGGTTCAGACAGACCACAGGCCCCTCAGATGGTTGATGCAGATGAGGGGTGAGAATCCAAAGTTGTTGAGGTGGTACATTTCCCTACAGGGGATGGACTTCACGGTGGAACACCACCCTGGTACAGAACACGCCAATGCTGATGGTCTGTCCAGATTTTTCTGCCTTAGTGAAGAGAACTCCCAAGGGGTTGGGTAGTTCTCCCCACATTTCAGCTGGAAGGGACACGTGTTAGACCTGGTACCATTGGCGTGAGTCTCCCTTCCATTTTTTCACTGATTGCCTCCTCTGTTTTTGATGTTTTGCTGGTTTAGATGCTTTGGGCACTGTGCCACTGCTATTCAGTGCCACAGTGCAAGTGCTCCCTATAGTAAATTGATGTATTGATTAGTGACTCCATGATTGGATCATTTGATTTACTTGTCAGACCCTAGTATAGTGCACCAGGTGTGCCCAGGGCCTGTAAATCAAAAGCTGCTGGTGGGCTTGCAGCACTGGTTGTGCCACCCACAGAAGCAGCTTGTAAAGTGTGTCTCAGGCCTGCCATTGCAGAGCCTGTGTGCAGTCTGTGACTGCCATGTGGACTTGGCCAGTGCACCCACTTGCCAGTCCCTAAACCTTCCCTTTTCTGCATATCAGTCACCCCTAAGGTAGGCCCAAGGGCAGGGTGCATTGTATGTAAAAGGTAGGACATGCCCTGATGTGTGTAGCATGTCCTGATAGTGAATTACAGCCAATTTCGTTTTTCACTATTGCAAGGCTACCTGTCCCCATAGGCCAGAATGGGCAGTTTGATTATAACATCTTATAATCCTAACTGAGCCAGGGAACATGGTAGAAAAACGAATTTAGTATGCCTGAACTCAGAATGATAAAATACATCTTTTAGTGAAGTTGGTTTTAACATTCTGTGTTTGAAAATACCACTTTTAGAAAGTAGGTATTTTCTTGCCTAAACTCATCCAGCCTGCCTCTGCTAGCTTGTGTATTGTATGTCTGGTTTTGTGAGTGACAGGGGCTGGGGGGCTCCAGGAGACAGGGTGAGTCAGCACCGGGCTGAATAGACCTAGCTGCATGTAGAGTGGTGGGAGGAGTTGCACCTGGGCCTGAATAGGGCTGTGCCTGCCTTCCACAATGCTGGCTCCACCTCCTGTGGTGTGTCTGATGTCCCTGGCCCACACTGACAAAGGAAGAGGGTGTGCACTGGCAGGATGCACCCAGAACTGGTTTGGACTAGGTACAGGACCCTCTGCCTTCAGAGGACAAAGGATTTTTGGGTATAAAAAGGGGGACCCAGACCCCACAACTTTAGATCACTTCTGGAAACAACAAGACAAACATTTGCCAAGGAGAAGAACCAAGGAAGCTGCAGGAGTTTGGACTGCCCCTCTGCCAGTGTGCTGTTTGCTGGGTTGTCCTGCAGTGGTCTTCATTGCCAAGGAAAGGAGAAGGAACTTTTAAACAACTTTTTTCATCTTGCAGAATATTCTCCAAGGGCTTGAACTAGAGCTTGCCTCCTGCTGAAGTCTCAGGGCTACAAGACTTCACCACCAGCTCCCTCCGGAATTTCCTTGCTGGGGATTCTGTCTGCAGAAGCCTGCGTGTCGCTGGGAGCTGGAAGCGCGACGCAACGAGAAGAAGCGTGTCGCTGACGAAGCTGCTGCCGTCGCATCACAGGAGAAGAGTGTCGCCGCCGCATCACCAGAGAAGCGTGCCTTTGTCGCAGCTGCCTGCTGTTGCATCACCGAAGAAGCGTGTCGCCGTCGCAACTGCCTGCCGTCGCATCAACAGGGAAGCGTGTCGCTACCGCAAGGGTCGCCGTCGCATCCCCCGAGAAGCGTGTCGCCGTCGCAGCTGCCTGCCGTCGCATCACCGGAGAAGCATGTCGCAGGGCCTGTCGCGGCTCCAAAGATACAGAGTTCGCCGCACGGCCGTCGGGCGTGCACGCATCGTCTTCACATTGTCGCACCGCATCGAGGCGCCTGCTCGCCGCATCGTCCTCCCTGCGGACCCTTTGTTTGTTTTGCGTTACGCATCCCAGGTACTTTTGAGAGAAACGTGTGGCATTTACCATCAACTTGAACTAAGTTACTTCTACCATCTTTTAAATCTATTTTGAGTACAGTATTGTGGATTTTTGTCGTTTATGGTCTTGTGTTAAGTCTATATAAAGAATACTTATTTTTATAAAACCGGTGTAGTGTCCATCTGTAGTGTTTTCACTGTATTACTGTATGTGTTCACAAATGCTTAACACACTGCTTCTGAGATAAGCCTGTCTGCTCGTGCCAAGCTACCAAGGGGGTGAGCAGGGGTTATTTTAGTAGTGTATCCCCCTTACCCTGACTAGAAGCAGGGGTCCCTATTTGGTCAAAGGTGTATACCATTGCCAACTAGAGACCCCCAGTTCTAACAATGTGTTATTGCCAATTAGATTTCTTTACATTTGTGGCTTCCAAATGTAAACCAGTGTGCAAGAAAGAAGACATTTTGCAAAATGCCCTCTGAATCACGATAGTATGGGTAATCCCAAATTCAGAGCTATACAAGTAACAACTGTTCCTAAACTCTGTATTTTGTGTATATTTCAGAAATACATAGGTTTCCTTCATACCCATTTTTCATTCTTTATATTTTACCATATGAATTGCTGAATAGTCTGTACACAATGAAAAAATGAAAATTCATTGAGGGGTGCAGTTCAGTTGTGGGCTCTGAGTATAGCGTGTTCCTGGAAAGCCTACAAACCCTATATATTGCAGCCACCAGAAGGGTCTGTCAGGTGTAATAGTGTATTGCTTTTGTAAATCAGCAATCGTGACAAGTTACAGATGTCACAAATGACCGTTTTTTTCTACTCATTTCCAATCTTTTCATTTCAACAATTAGTGTCTTTGGATAAACCTTAAGGGCCTACACAAATGATTACTTACTGAAATCAGAATGTTCTCTTCTTTTCAGAAAAGTGTAGATTTCCAAGATTATCCATGGGCTTCGTATCTGTTTCCACCACAAACTGGAAGCAGGTTGATAGCACAAAATTTTGAAAAATGGGCTACCTGTTAAGATCTGTGGTAAAAAAAAATTATTTTTGATTCAGCTTTGCTTGTTTCTGAAACCTGGGAAAATTGAGACTTCAGCACAGCAAACCTTTTGTTGATGCCATTTTTAAGAAACAAAACAGATACCTTCTTGGGCAGCATTTTTTCTCATTTTATTCCCACAAAAAAAAATTGCTATATTTTGGTGATTTTCAGAGTCCCCTCAAGGGTAATCCACGTACCCTGGGAACCTTTAGAAACCCTCTGATGATGGGAAAAAGGATGAAAATGTTGCGTAAATACCTTATGTGAAAAAAAGATATGGAGGCCTAAGCGCAAAGTACCCCAAATACAGCAGTTATTATATATGTTTGCGTGCTCGTATGGCAAAACACAATTTTGTTCTTGTGAGAATTTGGCTTGTTGGTTGACTGTGGTGTGAGCCCTGGTCAAGCACCAACCACAATGCTCTTCAGGGTGAGGCACAAGCCAACACTAAATTAACATGTGCTCAACACTCTGGTATCTTCGCACAGAGTAGTCAGGCTTAACAACGTGTAAATTATTTGTGCAACACTTCAAACAGTAATAAAGTGAAAAACACCACACAAAAGGATCCGACACCACTTTAGAAAAATAGACCTTTCTTTAACAAATAAAACAAGACCATAATGACAAAACTCCAATTAGTAGACCCAGAGATAAACAATTTTAAAGGTTTTAGTGAAATAGCACCAAAAAAGCACAAAGTGCCAACTGTGGTCCCGTCAGACAGGGACAAAGTCACAAGTTCAGGCCAACAGTGATAGAGCACGGGCCGCCTACACGGACCCAGTTAGGCCTGCTGAACAGACTACCTTAAATTCTGGCTTGAAGAGTGCGGTGAGGATCCACATCAAAGATGCGTTGCGCACCCAAAGCAACGTGTTGGCTCTGGGTTGCAGCGAAGCTGCGTTGGCGGGGCCAGCATCATCATCAAGGATCCCATCAACGGGCTTGTGATGCGAAGTTCAACATCAAGGATGAGGTGTGCAGTCAGGGCAGTGGGCAAATCCAATGAGCTGCAAAGCTGCAATGCGGAGTTCATCGTCATCCTTGAGGCTGCCGTTGAAGAAGTATGCAATGGCCTGCACCGAGGATGCGTTAAGCAGCAGTGGTTCCAATTGGCTACAATCCGATGCAAGCCTTTGTGACAGGTCCAATCCACGCAGCAGCAATGAGTTGGTTCTGCTCAGGTTTGTGCCGTGCAATAGAGGATATACACCACTTCTGCTTGATCCAAAGAGGCTGACAGAGCACCTTAAGCCCAACTCCAAGGGTTCAGGATTGGGGTTGCACCACTTGGCAGGGTAGAATCAAAATTGGCAGAGTCCAGGTGCAGATACAAGTTTGTTGGAAGACTGTTGTGTCCCTGAGGCTTCAGATCAGAAGGCCAGCCAACTAGCCCTTGGAGTCACTCTGGGTTCTGTATTCAAAAGATGCAGGTTCATTTCATCTCACTAAGGTCAGCAGACAGCAGGTCACACAGCAGGGCAGCAGTCCTTCAGAGTAGCAGTCCAGTAGAGTGCCAGCCGTTTCAGCAGCAAACCTGTCCTTCTTTTTGGCAGAGTATCCACAGGTCCAGAAGTGAACTGCAGAGTTGGTGTCGGAGATGCAGTATTTATACCCAGTTGTGACTTTGAAGTGGTGAGAATTTTCCAAAGGCATGATTTTGAAATGAATAAGTGCCCTGTCTTCCTGTCCCAAGACTCACAACAGCGAGTATGCAGCCCCTTTGTGTGGCGAATGGACACAGCCTACTTAAGCATAAGTGGGGATGGGCCTAGCTACTCCCTCCCATCCTGCCAGTGATGGCCCATCCAGTCACACCTAAGCTCCTCATTCTGTGTGGCTGTCAAGGAGAAATACACAATGCCCAACAGTCAACTATACCGAATCATGTGACCAGGCATCAAATGGCTATGGGAAGAAAATACCAGCTTTCCTTAAGTGGCATTTTCAGAATGGTAATTTAAAATCAGAAAGAAAATATCAACTTTCTAAAAGTGGCACTTTCAGAATTGTAATTTAAAATTGGATTTCACCATGTTAGGATTTTAAATTTCACTTACAGAAACACGAAACATGACCTGGGCACCTGCTACCATTTGGAAGTTACACTTATTAAATGTAAAAAGGTAACTCCAAAGTTATTCTATGGGAGAGGTAGGACTTGCAGTAGTGATTAAAAATTAGGTGTTTTCACTACCAGGATATATAAAACTTAAAAGTACATGTCCTACTTTTTAAATACACTGCACCATGTGCCCTGGGTTGTCAGGGCATACCCTAGGTGTGACATATGTATTAAAAGGAAAGGTTTGTGCCTGGCAAAAAGGTTTACTTTGCCAGGTTGAAAAGGCAGTGTAAAACTGCACACACACACAGGCTGCAATGGCAGGTCTGAGACATGTTTAAAGTTCTAATTAAGTGGATGACGCAATCAGTGCTGCACGTCCACGAGCAGCACTTAATTTACAGGCCCTGGGTACATGTAGTACCACTTTACTAGGGACTTCCATGTAAATTAAATATGCCAATTGGGTATAAGCCAATCCAACATGTTTAGAGTAGAGAGCACAAGCCCTTCAGCATTGGTTAGCAGTGGTAAAGTGTGCAGAGTCCTAAGGCCAGCAAAAAGGAAGTCAGCAAAACACAAGGTCTGAAGGTAAAATGTTAGAGAGGAAAAACCACCGCAAGGATGTCAGGTCTAACACTTATGTTCTCATGGGCCATTTTAACGTACTGTAAATAGATGCCTTGTTTTTCATTGTATTCTGTCACACAGGGCGAGTCCAAAACGTTAGTAAATATACCCCACAGTTGTAAAAATGCTTTAGGGAAGAACCCATCACTTCTAAATATCTTTGAGATTTGTGTGCTAAATTGATATGATCTATCTCAGTACAATAAGGTGTTGATATTATCATTTTTTCCTGGGCTTATTGTGTCTTCCCCTCCTGTTCAGGGGCATCACTTCATCCATCCCAGAATGGAGGACTGGTAAACTGATAAACAATAAATAAAATTGGACTGGCTACAGAGCTCAGTTTGTTAATGAACTGACTAATATCTTAGACCTGGAAGTAAAAGTATAATAATTAACTTTGAGCTGGAACTGAAAAAAAACATAAATATAAGGGGTATAGGAATGATGCTTTATACATATTTACTTGTTTAATGTTTTTATAAAGTGCTGTCGTGACCCTGTACAAAGATGTCAGAGTGCTTTACAAGAGGTGGTGATAAACAGGATTAAAAGAATAAGAAAGAAACGCATATAAAAGAAAACAAAGGTTACACACATCACTCAACAGTCAGCAACACAATAAGACATATAATTCTGAGGTGTGAATTATAAATCGACAATGGAAGTCGTTGTTAGTTAATAGTATTTTTGCAAGAATGTCTTTGGCTGGGTTTGAATACTACACAGGAGTAGCATTGGCGAAGTCTTGCTGGGAGGTAATTTCATATTATGGGGCACTGTTGACCTGATTATAGTATTGCTCAAAGTCTAACTTTGGCTTTATTAGGCAACCTTCGGCATTTTCATTTTAAGAATATGTATAGAGATTCAATTCTCTAAAACGAGGTACTGTTAAAAAAAGCATAACACAAAGCTCTCAGAGTCAAGAGTGGCATTACATTAAGTGAATTGTTTGGTGACAGGAATAGCTGCGTGACTGATGTCATGTGTGAGGTCATGAGATCCCCATTCATGAGGGCTTGCATCGCTCACCACAACGTGGGACGCTCCATGGCTTTTATTAGATGCTCATCATAAATTCCCTTTACATTTTTGACGAAATATTTATGTTTTTTATAACATAGATTAGCTTAGGATCCGAGTAGCTATAAAATAAAGTGCCTTTTGCAAAGTTTGTTTATCGAATAGATAAAATAAAACATTTTAAAGCCAGCGGCAACATGATAATTAGAGACGTCTGCGTGTGTCCTTTGTTTATTGTTATGCAGTCCTTGCTTTAAGCGTACCTTATCCATCAACACTACAGCATCCTCATAGACAAAGGCTAATTGGCATGATTTTGCGGTGACCTCTTTTATTTGTTTACCAGGGGAATATGTCTTTCTCTACAATATATCACGCTGACATTTTAAATAAATTGGGGCTACTCTTTTGTTTTTATGGTAGCCACTCGGTATCCGCGAATCGTCGTAGTTTCAAATAATCTGTAAATCAGGCATCCTCTTTCATGAACTCGACCTGGGGCGTTACCTGACTGCTGTCAGTTTCCAATGAGCAGCCTATCTACCCTTCACCAGTCGGATACTGTCTGCTTGTCACTGGCACTCCTGTCGAGGCCTCATTTGTAGGATCTGCGCGGGTCACCGCTTCCGGTCTGATGACATCTCCATCACAAGACAGACGTGTCCATACCTGCCAACTTGAACAACAATCTCACGTGTGAGGAGGGGGTGGGGCCTTGAAGGGGGTGGGCCTCGTGCCGAGAAGTGCCTACGAGGCACTTTTGTATCCCAACACCCTCTCAAAAAAATAAAAATAAATTGCTGAAGCTGGTGCGTGTCCTCAGGTGTTTTCACTCCCCTGAATGGACCTCGGAAAACGAGCTGAAAACTCACTGTTTACAGTAAGCTCGTTTTCCTTGCCACCGTGTCCTATCGGCTGCTCGTCAGGATACCGTGTGAGGGAGGAGATATGTGTGTCACACGGTGGCGCCACCGTGTGAGTTCGCAAGTATGCGTGTTGCAGCGCTTGAGCGGGTTAAACTGCACTTTTCTGTTGAAAATTAGCGTTGTTCAGCAGGTGTGTCCTCGCAAATGACGGAAAATGCAGGCGGCCACGCTTTTTATCTGGAAAAGAGGCGATTTCTCACTGCTAGCTGGTCTGTGGCCTGCCTCCTGTCACCTCAGAGGCTCGCCCACTCCACGCCGGTATTGATGCCTTGTATTCTGATCGCTTTAATAACTGACATGGAGGCATAAGTGGCATTGCAGGGGAGGCTGATGCCTGGCAAGGGACTACCGCGCACCTGATCTGCAGGGAAATCACATCTCACCAATAGACAAGAGCCGCTCTAATTGACGGCTCTCAATTGACATCCACCGGGAATAGGGGAGGGGGTGCCGGTAAGAGCAAGGGTGAGTCGAAGAGTGAATTACCAAAGATGTCTCTTCATCGCTTGCCACCCACCTAAAGTCGATAGTCTTACACTCTAACTCGAGGTGAACATATATATACGACAAGTGCGTGGACTGCGAAGCGCAGCACACCAATTGGCCGAGCACGTCCTGTGTGCCGACTGGAGGGACCGGAGCATCTGCTGCCTCTGACGACCGACAAAGAAAGTTTCGCGGATTTTCAGAAGAAGTAACAAAAGTTCCTCATCGGAAAATCCATTCATTAAGGTGCGTTCCACAAGCGTCGGCGGTCAGAGAGCCAAGGGCAGAGGGAAACCTGTAAAGAGAGGGCAGGTTGTTAGGGATGGTGTTATGAGTGAGGGGAGGGCAAGAATGAAGGGGGAAAGGGAAGACGGGAGGGAGGAACGATGAGTGAAAGTAAAGAAGAGGAATATGGATGAAGGAAGGAAGAAAGGAAGGATCGAGTAGGGGAAGGAAGAGGTGGAAGAGTAGAGGGGGAAGAGAAACGAAGGGACAAAGCACAGACGATTAAGGAGGGAGAATATAGATGGAAGGGCAGAAGGAAGTTAAGAAAAGAGGTTGAATAATGATTAAGGTGAATAGAAAGAAAGCAAAATGAACGGATCGTAAGGAGTATGGGTGGATGGGTGAGGTTGAGAAGGTGGGTGGAGGCGTCTACTAAAGAAAGGAGATGATGGGATGAAGAGCAGGAGAAAAAGGGAAAAGATGAAAAAAGAATGGAGGGAAATGAGGGGACTAAAGACGGTTGGGAGGATGGAGAGAAAAGGGAAAAGGAAGGAAGGAAGGAAGGAAATGCAAGCTTTGGAGGTTGGGAGGGGAAAGTTAAGCGAGGGAGTTCTGGGGAGTTAAGAACTGAGGGGTGAAAGAATGAAAGAAAAGAGAAAGGAAAGAAGAAAGAAAGGGCTTGGAAAAGGGAGAAGAGGAGAACGGAAGGGGAGGAAGAGAACAATAATGGAACTAAGAAAGAACTAAAGAAAAAATGAAAGTTTGGGCTCAGCATCAATACTCTCAAAAATCTGTAGGAATGCTTACATCCTGAAACCTGACTCAGGGGTACTTGCAATAGATACCGGAAAGGTAACCGTAAAAGCCGTAGGAGTTTGCATGTATTCACAGTACTGTAAGTGAAACATTTGCGTTCTGTTTTTTTCCATTGTGAAATCAAGCCCCATTACTGTAGATATTTTATCAGCATCTGCCTGAGGCGAGAGAGCCCGTGATTTGTGGCTCAGGCAGCTCCAGGTGTTAACTCGCAGCGGAGTTTAGGGTGTCAGGGCGGGATGAACGGCTTTGATTTGCCGCTTTCTGGGTGTGCTCAGGGAACAGCCGTCAACTTTGCTTCTTGGTGAAGAGAAACGAGGGATGCTGTGAACACACCCAGACAAAGCCCGGCTTGTTATCACTGCCGCCCGTAATACCTTTTCTAATCCGAGCGCTCTCTGCCCCGGGGACTCTGGTTTCGCTGGGGTGGGAGGCTGCGGCAGTCCTGTGGGTGGAGAGTGCGCCCAGTCAATCAGGCGCGGCCAGTCTCTGGCAGGCCACTGCAGCCTTTAATAAAAAAGAAGCTCCTATTTGATGGACTCAGAGGAGAGGCGAGAGGGAGTTTTGATTTAGGAGACTTACACTTAGTCTGAAAACTCATTTCTACGCGCATCAACGGAAGCGCCGACATTCTGCTCCTGGCAACACCCTTGACTCACTGCTTATTCTCAGATCCAGTTCTGTTTCAGGACAGGGTTCAGCGGCCCCCAAGAATGAGGAGAGGGCTGGGGGCTGGCATGGCCATCAGCTAGCTCGCCAATAACTGCCGCTCTCTCGCCTCTTTCCCAGGAAAACAGGGAGAGGAATGCTGGGGGCAAGGAAATGGCCCTCTCTGCTGGCCATCCTCCTGCTCCTGCTGCCCACCCCGGCGCAGGGCACCCCGAGCAGGGAAGAGGAGCTGCAGGACAAGAAGAGAGGTCTGCTGGAGCTCATCAAGCGCGTGACGGGGGAGCGCGGCAGCGGCAGAGCGGCTTCGAGGCGCTACAGCGGACGGGAGACACCTGAGCAGCAGCAACGGGTCCGGCCCACGGAGCTGGCTGAACCCATCCTGAGGCAGAACAACCGGAGGGCCGTCGGTAAGTGCTGACACAAGTAACTTTTCATGAACTGTGTGGGGGTATTTTGGGTTTCCATTATCTCATAGCTATTTGTCCCCACTGTGTGCGCTCATCTTAAATGCCGAACGATAGATTATCTTCGAGAAGAGGCGCAAAACCGATAATCCAGATTGAGCTGACATGTCGTCAGTCCTGAGAGGATGACTCAAGCGGCTTGATCCCGGTGCCGCTGGCTGCTAAGAGGGTTAGACCAGTGAGCCCCCTCCGAGTGCCTGCACCGCAGATAACACAATGCGTCCGAGTGTGCGCAGAAAGTTTATGTGCCTAGTAGGTGAACTCCACGGCTATAGTTTGTCGTGAGAGATGGTTGGAGAGATGGCAGCATATCCCGCGCACCAGACTGACAGCACAGGGCATCTCCTAAAAGTGAAAGAGAGGTAGTAACAGGGCTTTAAGTGGGCCGGGTACTGCCGATGCCGAGACAAGTCCCTATCGGTCTCTCCATTTTTGCTCTCAGGGTGAAAAACAAAATCTTAACTTTGCAGCAGGACCACTCTTCACTCCTGTGATGAAACTTTAAAGAGACTCCTTATACTTCTTTCAGAGTCTTATCGTGTCAGAACTGAAGCACTTTCAATGCTTTATACAATGAAGCCCTAGCTGGTACTTAAATATTATATGCAACTAAAAACCATTGACAAAGCCAATAGTTCTAGCTTGTTGCAGGTGTAATCTTACTTGTTGTCATACATCTGGATGCAATGACAGAAGCAGCAAAATAACAGTCGGACGGCACGCTATGCTAAACAGATTTTTAGTGAATGTGTTTTTAAGCCACTCCCTTAATTACATTGGCCACGCCCCTTTGAGAGACCCCCCCCCCCACACGTTTTTTCATCCCACTGAAAGCCCTGGGAAGTAGCCCAGTATCTGTCGTTAGTTGAGCACACCTACAGCAGATTCTGTGGCAAATGAGGGGAAGTGTCACCCGGCCGATGACATTTACTGGGGGGCTTTATTTTTGTGGAAGACATTTACTGGAGGGCTTTATTTTTGTGGAAGAAAGCAGTGATTTAATGGCCCGGCACTGTCAGACAGTGAGCACCTGCACTTGCTCGTTTCGACAGTGGGCGCCCTGCTTCACGAGCAGAAGCTTAGATACCCGCTGCTGACAGGATGTGGCTCCCTCACGAGGTCTGAAGCATGTGGTTGTCTCATCTCGCAGATGGGGAACAGGGGTGTAGGCCCCAGCGCAGGGAACACCCGGGAATCTCCACGGAGTCCCGGGCACATAGAGCGCTGCTTCACGACAGCCTGGTCTCATGTCCTTCCCCAGAAGGGATAAGATGCCTCTGAGGGCTGAAGCTTCCCGCGCGTGACGCGCTCGAGTGATGCAGAGCCGGAGTGGATGTGCGCGGTGCTGCTGAGGCAAATGCTGCCTCACGAGGGGTGAGCGGCGATCCAGTCAGAGGCGCTTCAGAACCAAAGCTTCACCGGATGGATGACAGGCAGGGTGGAACGCTGCCTATCCAGAACATAACACTGGGCGCGCAGCGGTGCTGCTGAGGCAAATGCTACCTCACGAGGGGTGAGAGGCGATCCAGTCAGAGGCGCTAGCTTCACCAGATAACAGGGAGGGTGGGACTCATCGCTCTGAAGCGCCGCTGCTCACCCAGAACTTTACAGTGGGCGCGCAGCGGTGCTGGCTGCCGCGCTCCACGCCAGGAGCCCAGAGGAGCTTCCAAACTCCTCCTCGAAGTATAGGGGAGAGGGAGATGCAAATCCGCAGAGCAGAAACTGAGTTGATGCATCGCTGACAGTGTGCTGCCAAATCCCACAGCAGAAGCTTGAGATGCGCCAGTCATCAGTATACAAGCCTAGGGGTGGCGTGGGGTGGTGTCAAACACCACATTAGCGGTGACAGGCGCTTTTCCATACCACACTGGTCAAAGCCCGTAGTCGCCACCAGTCACAGCAAAGGAATCTCAGGGATGCCCAAAAGCAATACAAAAAGCATTCATATGCTGCTGCCAAACACAACAGTTAGAATTAGTGGGACAGGCATCCCAGTGTCAGCCCAGGAGTGCTACCAAACACCAGGGCCGGCATTAGCGGCGGTGGCGCCCGGTGCCACAATATTTGTTGGCGCCCCCCCATCCATGGTGGAGGTGGTGACCACCTCCCCCACGAATTCCCTCACCAGCACCTTTCAACAGTGCCCCTCAAGACTCCATAACCATTCTCTTACAGATGCATTTAATTAGTTACATAGTGCCACTCATACCAGTGTAGGGTGTCAGAGCACTTTGCATCACACACATTACACAGAGACAATCAATCATACCTGTGTAAATCAGCGTATAACAAATGTTACATAAGCCAGAGAACTACAAGGTGTGGGGGTGACATGTCACCCATATAGTAGGCAGTATGGTTTAAGAGTGCTTGGTCTGGAGAAGCACAAACTCAGAATTTAAGACGGAACATCATAGTTGGGGGTTCTCCTTATTAATAAGAATCGATTTTTATCCAAATAAACACTTTTTGCAACATTAATCTACGCTCTAATGTATACTTTGTGCATGCAGTTCTTTGATGACAGTTAATAATTCACTGTTCTATATTGGGATTTTAACTTATAAACTGCAAGTAACAAAGGGATGTCTCTTAGAAAAGCAGCAACCCACTGACCTATTTAGATTATATGCATTTTGTGATCTGCATGATACACGTTTATTGAAGCAGGCATATTAACCCTCTGCGCTATTTTATGATCAGTGAAAACCTCTCTCTCCAGGAAGAACGTTAATCGCAGGGTTATCTTGACAATTTTATTGTTGCCTGGAAATTGCTGGAGGCAAGGAACACAGCAGCATGTGCTTTTAAAACCAAAATAAACTTGCCAACATGGCGCTCCCTGAAGTCAGCAGTGGCACCGGTTGCACCACCCTCGAGCCGGCCCTGCCAAACACCACAGTAGCAGTTCAAGGGTGCATTCAAACACCAGAGTGTTGCTACTTACAACAGCAGCCAAAGGTACTGGTTTTAGCAGAAGGAAGGTGTGCTGCAGAACACCACAGAGATTTCCAGATGTCCTGTCTGACACAAAAGTAGAAACCCACTCACAGTGCCAACCACCCTGGGCAGCACAAGCAAGCTGTCAAACAGGGCAAGCGTAGGAGTGCTGCCAATCACCACAGAAGATGCCAGGGAAAGCTGATAACCAAGACACTAGAAGCTCAAGAATGCTGGTGAAAACCACAGTAACAGCAGAAGGTGCTGCCAGACACCACAATAGATGCCCAGGTAAACTTTCAGTCACCACCACAGTAGAAGCCCAAAGTTCCTGCCACATCCACGGCGAGGCGCTGGCGCCCACAGATGCTGCGAACTAACCAGCAGCAACCGCGGAGTGCTACCAGAGGATATAACAGAAGCACACGAAGCGATTGTTGCATTTTTTCAAGGTTAAAAACGTAACAGTTGTACTTAACCAAGGGGATGTCTCACTACAGACTTTGGAACTAGGGAACCAGGTTCGAGTCCCAGCCTTTGTTCAACATCCTGCTATTCTGGGTAAATCACTTAATCTCATCGTGTTTAAAAAATAAAATGTGATCTGATGTAGCGTATTTGGAGCTTAAAGCGCTGTAATGCCCTTGGTCCAAGATCCCGCTATATAAAAACTACAGAAAAAAGCCCTGTTCTCAGACCAGTGGCAACAGAACTTACTACCTACAAGAGCAAACATTGCCCCAGGATTCTAAGTAGCCTGCAACCCAATGTACTGAGGGAGCCCCTTTATAGACACCCCCCGATGGAATGAAGGAAGTATTTGAAACATAGTCGCTGCAATAAATGAATGATGCGCGTGCACTCGTATACAAACTTAGAGTTCTCAGTTCCAAAATATAACGAGGGCTGAAAGTGACACAACCGAGAGAAATAAAAAACAAGCATTTGCAATGCAATAGGTCTCGCATTTACAAAAGTTAGAGCTGTTGGCGTTTAAAATGACAATGTTTTTTTCTTTTGTTTTTTTATTTGCAGTAGAGTAATTATATTTGTAAAGCAGTATTGCCATGGGTATTTTCAACGTCAACAGCTCTAACTTTAACAAATGAGAAAGTGTTATAGGCAAAGGCAAACAATAATCAAATTCCCACAGGAGCACTGATGTGAAAACGAGCTGGAAATTGTAAAAGAACCCTGCTGCGGGCCTATAATGTTACTGGGGAGGAAGACCGGCATTTGTTGGACTGCAATTGCAAGTAAAACAAGCATTGGAAATGCAATAGGTCTCGCCTTTGTTTAAGTTAAAGCTATTTGCTTTGCTAATGGTATTGTATTTTAGCTATGTCTTATTGAGTGTATGTATGTGATATGTTGTGGCTTTATGTTGTTAGAATTGTAATTGTTAGCTGTGTAGTAGTTTGAAGCATAGCGTTAGGAGGAGAAGAGTAGTGTTTAAGATTTGGGAAGGAGAGTGAGGAGAAGGATAGCATAAGGGTTAATGAAGCATAGTGAGGAGGAGAGTAGCATGAGGTAGAAGAAAAGAGAGTGAGGAGAGCAGTATGAGGGAGAAGGAAGAAAGCGAGGATGAGATTAGCGTGATTTTGAAGGAAGAGAAGTGTGTAGAGCAGTATGAGGCATAAGGAAGGAGACAGGAGTAGAAGAGTAGCAGGAGTGATATGAAAGGAGTGTGAGAAGTAGAAGAGCAGTGGAAGGTGGAAGGAAGGAAAGTTTATTAGATTAGTATTAGGCATAAGGAAGTAGATAGGTGTAGAAGAGCAGTGTGAGGCAGATTGTAGTAGAAGGAGGATGGTAAGAGCAGTGTGATGCAGAAGGACTGAGAGTGATGAGGGTAAGAGCAGTGTGAGGCACAAGGATGGAGAGTGTGCTGGAGAAGAGCAGTGTGTGGCAGAAGGATTGTAGGTGTGGTTGAGAGTAGTATGAGGCATATGGATGTAATTGGCGTGAGTGATGCCGTGAACACCGCGTCAGCACCGTGAGGGGACCAGTTTACTGGGGAGCGCTATATTCAATCCAGTGTTATGTACAAGGACATAGCACAATTTTAGGAGCCGCCATTTAGAGCCAGACCGAAGGGGAACCGTATATGCCGAAGCATTAAATCTCATCAGGGAACATTGTGCAAACTTGAAATAAAATTGAAGGTAATGTAGCAAATACTTAGTGGAAAAAAAGAGAATATTCTTTGACGGTAACGTAAAAAGGAAACGGACTCTGGCTGTGGTGGGAGGGGCGACATTTCTGCTTACCTTCCTCATTAACATGCCCCTGCCACCGATACTTGGCTATGAGTATATAGTATAGCGCTTCATTAACACCACAAGAAAGCGCTGGTAGGTTAGAATGAAAGGAGTGGTACCAGGACACCCGTTTTAGGGGATTAGATAACAAGGAGGCGGGAGTTAATAGGAAATGTAATGAAAAGCAGGAATAAGGCAAAAGATGGCAGAATGGACGTGGCGTCAACCCCGGCATGGGACTCGGCCTTTGAGCGGCAGTCCCTCCATGAGCGCCCCCCTGTTAATGGCCGGCAGGATTATGTGAGACCTATTGCATTGGAAATGCGTGGTATATGAAAGAAGCAGACAGGGTGCTGGAAATGTACGCAGGGAACAGTAAATGAAAATACAGTGTACAGCAGGGAGGAGGATGATGGGTTCGGGCATCCCAGGGATTTTCTTTTTTTTAATGTGCTTTTATATAGCGCAAACTTTACACGAAGGTGTCAGAGGGCTTTAACATAGAATCAGTTACATTACATATGGACTTTAGAGTACATAAATAACAAAAGATATTGTGCGCCCACTTAACCGACACACAAACACATCTCTCTCACACATGCACAAAACAATTGGCAGTGGCTTAAGAAGGCTATCCCAGAGCCCTTTTATATATGTAACATTTCACAAGTGCTGAAGGGGGGAAGGGGCGGCGCGAGAGGGGGGCAGCGCGAGGGAGGAGGGGGGCTGAATCGAGGAGAGCCACCGGAGCGGCCATTGTGCATTACAAGTGTGCAAGGCCCAAAAAATATTAACGAACAAGAATTTCTTTTAAATGCCTGGCAATGTTCAAGTCTCTCTCGTTCCTTGGAGAGGTGCAGCTTGTGGGATTGCCAGACATCCCCACACATGCTGTACAATAACCGTGCGCCAGCCCCACAACACTGGCGTTTGAGCTTGCATGTATGTAGCATGAGAATGTAAACACGCCCCGGCCACTGGAGTTGAAGGGAGCATGGTGCGCCCGTGCCAGGGATCTGCAAGCTCTGAAAAGCCACTAAGGCAAGTTTGACTGACAGCCACCACCAACATTGACTTTTTTCTTAACATTTTGGGGATGCGAGGACTATTGTTATAAAATAAGTAATCCAGATTTTTTTTCAAACATAGTACCAAAATAGAGACACTTCCTGAATCTCCAAATCATTGCAAATGTTGTTTGATTATATGAAGACAGTGCCTGGCGAGTAACCACAACCCCGGGCTGCTTTTATTTTAGTGCTGTGATTCAATGGTAAACACGCGCAAAACCTCCCGAACATATGTTTTATACGAATGAAGCCTGACGGCGGCGGTAGCACCTCCCTGGCGTAGTGACATACTGCTTGGTCTTCCACTAACCGGGTGCAAGCAGTCCCAAAAAACAAAATGTGAAGAAGCAAAGAAAAACCGGAAAAGCAATCTAATGAACTGGTGATCTTACTCACCCACGCCGTATTTTTTTCCTCTTTCTTGGTGGGGACCCATCGAGTCATTTTCAGGGAGAGCTTCGGCGGGGTACCCCTTTCTTTGGAAGCTGTATCTGGGGGTTACTGACCCCCCCTGAACCCCTTGCTCCTGGTCACACAAGCGCAGGCAGGCAGGCAGGGCGGCAGAACAGGCAGGAAACTGCACTCTTGTAAGCGGCCATTTTCTATATCTCTGGCCAGCAGCAGGAAAAAGTTTTGCCAAGACGGCATGCGCGGCTGTTTCACCACTGCCGGAGAGAGGTGAGCTCCGGAGTCTGACGGGCCTAAGAGGTGCCTCGCAGCGGGTCCTGGGTCTGGTGGGTGGTAAAGTGAGGGTGGGGCCGGCAGGCAGCAGAGCCGGGGATCCCAGCGTTGGGAGGGAGCAGAGCTGCGGGTCCTAGGGCTAGGAGTGGGAGGAAGCTCATATCCGGCAGCCGAGCTGGGAGGGAGCTTTGCAAAAACCGCGGGGCTGGGTTGGGAGGAAGGTCGGCTACGGCCTCTGGGAAGGGAGGAAACTCGATGCGGCTGGGTCTCAAATAGCAGCTGGTGCGGAACCAACCAGCTATCGTGGCGCGTTTTCTTGAGATACTATAAGATATTCGTAGAAAGTAACACACGGGGGGATGTTGACCTAGTGTCGAAAGTACACTGTCAAACTTTATTTTACTGCTATAGGTATCTTCATAATCGAACAAGTCGCGCCAGAGAAATGAAAGGCGCGGCAGCCATTGTTGAAGATAAAGGCGCTAATACAAGAAACAAGCCGCGCCAGAGAAATGAAAGGCGCGTCAGCCCTTCTTGAAGATAAACGCGGTAATACAAGAAAAAAGTGCTTAGCGGCTAATTAAGAGACACTGTCTCCCGCCGCAAGTAAAAGATCCAGTCCGGGGGAGCGGGGCCAAAAGAGGACAGGGTGGCAACCAGGAGGGACTAAAAAGCCTCCAGTACAATCATCACACTCTGTTCAGCATATTCAACGACGCCAAAAGACGCACACCAATGAAAAGTACGGGCGGAGCAAAGACACGACTTCTGAAACCATATTGATTCCAAGAAGCCCTCGCAGAGCGAGCAGCGCATGCGCGCTGCAACGCCAGGTGAGACCTAAAAAAATGAGGCCTTTGTTGCTTGAAAGAAGTATTGGACAGTTGACTAACCACAACATGTTTTCTGAGGTCGGAGGTTGAACCAACTTACGGGTCATGACATGTTATTTAACTTGTAACGTGTTCTACATAAGAATAAAATTAATGATTAGCTAACACATCGCACTACGTAGCTTCTGAGAAACAGCAAATCCGATGCAAAATCCCCACTTCAAGGCTGATAACCAATCTGGTTTCTGCCTGGCGGGCATAATTGCACCTCGGATCCCTGAAAAGAAGGCAGAGTGGTGGGGGCGTGACTTCTTGTGTGTTGTGTTGCTCGATTCTGTGACGTGTGCGAAATACAAATGTTTTGCTGTAAAACCGGCTTTAAAAAGCGCTACATGGGCATGAGTCCACAAATTGTATCCCTAGGTGTGACTGTTTTACAAATTCAAAACCGAAACATTCAGACTTGCAGTACTAAAACGCTTCTGAGAGGGCGCTTTGTGCAAGCATGCCAATAACGGTATTTGTTGTGCCTTTCGTGTGCAATGTAGTGCAATCAAGAAGTAGCTGCTACAATTAACTCTGTGTCACAAATGTGTAGACAGCATGTATTTCAGACCTTCTGGGCCCCGAGGATGACGGCCAAAATAAGACTGTTGCAGGGGCTGTGTATGCTCACAGGGTGGGGGTGGGCTTATAACGCAAAGGGGAATCTAAAGTGGGAAAGCAGCGACGCCAAAAACGTCAACAATAAAGATAAAAAAAAGTTATTACACACCGGAAGAGATGACTGCTGCAGGGGCTGTGTGCGCTCGGAGGGTGGTGGGAGGGCTTATAATATGAAGGGGATTGAAAACGGCAACGGGCCAAAAGAAGACTGCTGCGGGGGCTGTGTATGCTCGGAGGGTGGGGGAGGGCTCAAAAAAGGGAAAGCAGCGACGCCAAAAACATCAACAATAAAGATAAAAAACGTTATTAAACACAGGAAAAGACAACTGCTGCAGGGGCAGTGTATGCTCGGAGGGCGGGCTCAAAACTGGGAAAGCAGCGACATCAAAAGCTTCAATAAATAAAGCAATAAAAGTTCTTACACACAGGAGATAAAAATGGCGAGCGTAAGTACACTGTACTTTACCGGTGCTCCTGAGACCTCGAAGGAAATGAGCTATCGGCTCAGGGAACGAGACAGGAGGCAGCAAATAAGAGAGACGCTGAAATGAACCAATACTAACCAGGAGGCAGGAATAGAGTGGTTTTATAGATTACATCAGGTCTTGCAGACAGCGCATGCGCTGTCAAGGCTCGACCTAATAAGGATGCTCCATTTTGAGAGAGCCAGCACTGAGGTGATTTTGGTTCTTTCCACCCCCTTCTGTTGTGTTGACTGTCAGCATCTATTTGGTCTATGATGATAATGTGCGGGCCCTGGGGCTTGTGTTTGTCTCACTGACAACTGCATAGGTTGGAAGTTAGTGCAGCTAGTTCTACTCCCCACCCACCCCCTTCTCTCCTGCACAGTCCAAAGGTTTATCTGATGCTTAACCTGTAAAAAGACCTACGCGCCGAGAGGAATGTCAAGGAGTGCTTTATGCGGTTTCTTTGCTTAGGGATTCGAATCTTGTACCGGTAATGCAGGACCGACTAATGTTTGGTCAGATTTATCAGCCGCAACAGACTTTCAGAGTCTGATGCCAAATTAAAAGTGTTCTACATTTCCATAATTTTCATGACATTAATATCGTATTGCGCGAAATATATTTCGCCAATGCCTCGAGTAACATTCCTAAGTAAAAAATGGCACACAAGATACTGACTGCTTCAAGGAGAAAATATCTCGCTCACTGAGAAAATGTCCCCCAGTGAGCCATCTGCCACTCAAATCGGTCTCTTTCGGGCAAAAATGCAAAATTTCTTGTTTTGCGAAATGGCAAAAATGTTAGCGATTACGCGAGATTAAGATGGAGTAACAGAGATTTTCACAGCTGTCATAGAATATATCTTGGAAGTTCTTCCTTCTCTCGAGTTGATGGTAGGAGAAGCTAGGTAAGCCTTTGGTCAGTCCTGACTGGAAGTTTTATTGGCAAATAAGTTGGGGGTACATAAAGGCAGCTGGAACATAAACGTGAGCACGCGGTATGATAAACATCTCCAAGGGTGTGACACATGACTGTGTATGTAATACGGTGCAAGCCCTCAATGTGGCACAGTAAGGTGCAGTATTGCTTTGGCAATGCAATGCATTTGGAAGCACCACAGTGCAGTATTCCTATGGCATGCCACGACTTACCTACACAATACTGTAGTATTTCTACCTCAGTGTATTAGATGTGGGACACTGGAGGCAGTACACCTTTGGCAATCACAAGGATGTGGCGTCTCTATGTATTTAATTGTGCCTTTTAGATTTGGAACACAGCAGTGTGGTATTCCCATAGCAGAAACGCAGATTTATGTCCTAATGGCATGGATTTGTATGTTTCTACTAAATATTCATCTGTTAATGGCAACACCCAGACTTGGCACAACAAATAAGGTATTTATTGGCGATTCTCTGAGACTCTCAACATTTGGTGCAGTTTTCCTCTGGTTATATATGGATTTTGCACACTAAAGTGCAGTACGTTTTTTGAAGCATCACAGATCTGGAACATTCCAGGGCAGTATTCATAGGATGTTTATTTATTTATTTATTTATTTAGAGGTTTTATATAGCGCTGGCTAGACCCAGAGGTATCAGAGCGCTTTACAGGTTAATGCCTTAGATTGCAACGGAGTGGAGCAGGATTCTTTGGTACTGCAGTGGACGCGGCCACACTATTGTAATGTTCCTATAATATCCTAATGTATTTAGCACACTGCAAAGTCAGAATTTCTCTTGTGAGGTCCCGGATTTCCCACACTTCTTTGCAAAACTGATATGGTAAAGCCAGCAATCGGGCACACTTTAGTCTTTAGTGATGGGAAAGATATGGTTATGGTCCTGAGCAGGCAGGGGTTTTTGTTAGTACTGTCTTGGGTTTCACAAACGTTAATGTACTTGAGACATCCTACAGTAACATCATAGATGTTTGGCACACGACTGGTGCATTGATGTGTAAAACCGTTGACTCGGTGCACCAGAATGACTAAAGTCCAATTGTAATAAACCAATGATCAAACAATGTGCAAAGCAGTAAGAAAAGCAGATATTGGATAGATATATCCATTTCCTTTCTTTCTAAAAATCTTACTTCATTTAAATTAAATTGACATGACATCATTCACATCTCCAGTCTCTCACATGAAGTCAATCAAGATACGAGCCAGTCACTGTTGGTCGCTTACGAAGCCATGGCCATAACTGAGAGGTAATGCAGTCACAGCCCTTATGGAGCCTGAATCTAGAAGGCTGTACTGTGTGTCCTCACCCCCATGCCCACAGGATATGTCGGTGCCTGTCACCACCATTGGTAGGTCAGTGAAGGCTGCCTGGCTGGACAGAAGGCATGAGGGGTCAATGATTCCAAAAGTTCTACAGTTCAATGAGGCTCACAGCTCGGCCTTCCTCTTGCAAGAACTGCTATTCTAAATAAAAACACAATCCTCAGCACACGTCTTTTAAGTAATATGCAATTATCCAATTTGTTTTAGTCAAGCATAAATGATACAGAGAAATTTTCGAGCTTGGTTTCTTTTCTTTATTCTCTTTGTTCTTGCATCAGCCAACACGTGTTTCGTCGCACAAAGGAATTTTGTCCCGCGACTTTCTCAAGGCTGTATATACAAAACAAACACAAGCCCTTTGTAAAATTACACAAAACAGGTGTATTTAATACACCTATCAAACCTCACCCGTGTGCATAGCGGTATTCTATACGAATTTCTGCGGCAAGCACAGGGATCTTTGCCTAAGAGACCGTGCTCATTCCAAAGCATGAGAAATAATAGATTGTTAAACGTAGGCCATCAGAATCTCGCCCCGTATATTAAGTGGTGATGGAGAAAACCAATAAAAGGTCCTCATTGTCGGTATCTATCTGCGTGCACCCGGTGTGTGTGCACTGATCAATACGTGTCAAGATTAAAAAAACACGATCACCTCCTGTGTCACACACACTTGAGGACCTAGTGCCAATTACTAGGTGACGGTGAGACGAGCAAAATCAGTGCAATAAGTGTGGTGGCTTTAAAATAAATCCCAAATCACTCCTCAAAGTAAAACATCAAAAATACCTTACAAGAGTCCAAAATGTTCCCTCAAAAAACCCAAAACTTATTTTAGTATGCACTATTAAGAGTAGACCGGTTCACTAGATATCCAGTACATTGAAGTATTAAGGCTACCTACTTTATCAGTGGTGATAATTCCATCCCACTGGAAAATTAAAATCTATGTTCCGATGTCCACGTCGCATTTAACCGTGGATCTTCGTCATGAGCCAAACCTAGAGCACTCAAGAAAGATAGGGATGTCTTAAACCTCATATGGAATCACGTATCGGCTAAGTAAAAGCAAACTTCCTGTATCTTGGCGCCGTGTACAGCAGTATATAAAAGCACACAGCATAAATCAGCAGTATTCAGCACGCTATTTAAAGCTATCTGTGTTCGCGCTGGGTATTATTAAAAAATTACATTTCAACGCTTATGATATTACGCTATGTAAACCTGTAACTAATAACATATAGCATGTCTCTACAGTAATCACCACGCTATTCCAAAATATCTATGTTCCCGCCGGGAATTCCCCCAAACGCCTCACTTAAGCTTAAAACTCTTAGTAAACTTAACCAGGTGCTCCAGATTCTTCTAAATCTGCTGTGTCACACATTCTAATCAAAATTTCCACCATTACCTCATGTCACTATTTGAACGCTAGGCTACTACAATCCAGTGCCTCTGCTTACCTTAAGAAGGACGTGTAGGTCCCCACATCAGCGCCGTGTTCTCGAGTGCGAGAATGCCGGTCTCTATGATCCACCATTTTTAAAACCTTCCAACTCACACGTGACATAAACAGAGAAAAGGGACCAGATCCCTTCTCAGCTTTGGGAGCCATCTTGTAACGTGCTCCTAATGTGCTAAAAACAGCCGGATTGCTATTTATAATCAACACTGGACTGACCATAAGTTGGATATCAAACATATTCTAAAACGCCGATTATGTTTCCTAAAATTGCATGAAAGAAAAACCGTCCGCGTCCTTTCGTACTACTCCCTTCTTGTATATCGTTCCTGCCTCTCAAAACGGGCGCCATCTTTAAGCCATCTATTCCATATACACGTGTTTTCCTATTAGTTCAGTGAACACCCAAGTGTATCAAAATAGATATATCTAACAGATCCCACATCTGTTAGGTAAAAAATATTCTGTAGTCAGTTCATTTGCGTTAATTTTGTGTCTGTTTGATAGTGAACTATCTTACTCAATTACATCCTTTATGTAGATGTATCCAATTGTATCCACAGTCAATCTCGTGTGAGTTTGAGATATTGGAGGTCTCCATTCCCATGTATGTTATAATAAGTAGAGTGGTGCATACTAAATTGATAAACATATCCATATTCACTCAAAGAACAGTTATTAACAGAATTGTTGCATAAAGTAAATATTGGAAAGGCAAAAGAAAGGAAAAACCGTGGTTAATGAAAGGTCATACATTAATCAACATTGAGTACATCAAGTTGTTCATTTACCCAGAAAGTAATGTAACTCTGGATCAATGTTAATTCCTATATCAGTGCACCGTAATCTCATGATCCAGAGTGCTTCCCTCTTCCGTAAGGCTAGCTCTCTGTTTCCTCCCCTGGGGTGTCTCTGAGTATGTTCTATACCATAAAATGAAAACTGTTTGTTGGTATTCTGTAAGGGGCAATGCATGATGTGTGCAGAGATGGGATACCTTTCATCACTCTGTTTCACTGCCCTCATATGTTCTGCAATCCTTTCACGTAATGTTCTTATTGTGCTCCCTACATACTTTTTATTGCATTTGCATTCAATGACATAAACCACAAATTTGGTCAAACAGTTTATGTTAGTCAATATCTTGTATGTCTTGTTCCCTGGGCCTCTGAAATCTGTCTTGTTGTTCTAAGCCCATTTACAAACAGTACAGTGTCCACATCCATAGAACCCTTTCATTCGTTGGGTTAACCAATTTTCTGTTGTTAGCACTCTGGGGTAACTAGGGCTGAGTAGATTCCTCAAGGAAATCCCTCGTCGGTATGTGATGTCGGGTCTCTCTGACACAGAAACCCCCAGGGATCTGTCTGCTTTTAGAATGTGCCAGTGCCTGTGTAGACTCCGCATCATAACCGCTGATAGTGTATTATACCCTGTTATCATCCGCACTTTGTCATCTCTCTGTGTATCTTTGGTACGTTCTCTAAGAGTGTCTTGTCTCTTAATTTTTTGATTCTCTTCTCCGCTCTGGCCAAAGTCTCATTATTGTAACCTCTTTTTCGGAGCGGGCCAACACTCCTTTTTGCACTCCTCATATTCTTTTTCTTCACTACAATTGCGTCTCACCCGAACAAGTTCACCAAATGGGATGGACCTAATCTGGTGAGCTGGATGAGCACTAGAAGCATGAAGTAATGCATTACATGCTGTTTTCTTGTGGAATAGTTTGCTTTGAATCTTATTGCCACTTGTGTATAGTTCCACATCTAAGAACGCAATTTTACTTGTGCTGTGCTCAAAAGTAAACCTGATGTTGCAATCATTACCATTTAGGTATTCGACAAATGCTAAGAGTTTGCTGGTGGTGCCTGTCCATACCATTAAGCAATCATCAATATAACGACCCCAATATAAAATAGAGTCATTCCACTCGGATCCCATTGGGCCCCAGATCCTCATCTCCTCGAACCAACCCATAAACAGATTGGCATACGAAGGAGAGAATCTGGAACCCATGGCAACCCCTGCTTCTGCCTGTACCATTCGTCTTTAAACAAAAAGATGTTATTATCCAGAATCAGCTCAATCATTTCGATTAACATCTCTGTATGTTCCCATGCGCTTGCTGATCTTGTGTTTAGAATTTTTCTAATAGCGCACAGGCCTGTTTCTCTCCTAATGCTCGTGTATAGGGCTGTCACATCTAGGGTGACCAAGGTCATGCTATCCTCCCAAATAAGATCAGAGAGTATTCCCAGAACATGTTTCGTGTCCCGGATGTAAGATGCTAGATTGCCCACCCTAGGTTTCAGAAATGTGTCAACATACTCTGATAATCTTTCGGTTGGCCCATCATTTCCTGAAATGATGGGTCTGCCTGGCGGAAAGGGAAGGTCTTTGTGTAATTTAGGAAGCGTGTAGATGCATGGGTATCTAGGACGGTCAACTCTAAGGTAAGTAACTTCATCATCATCCAGTAACCCACATTCATGCCATCGTCTTAGATGTTTGTTTATGTGATCTATTAGAGTCCAGATGGGGTTGTTATGAAGAGGTTCATAGCATTCCTGATCATTCAATTGTGATAAAATATCACGTTCATAATCTGTGTTCTGCATTATGACAATGTTCCCCCCCTTATCTGCTTCACGGATCATGATGTCTTGATCCTGCATAAGACATTTAAGTGCATCACATTCTCTATATGTCAAATTGTCTTTCATTTTGATGGTCTGTTTCTTTCTATCCATGTGTTTGTCTAAATCAGATAATACCAATTTATGAAAGATGTCTATATTGTTGCCTGCCAAAAGAGTTGGTGTCCACTTGGATTTCTCCCTTAGGCTACTGGAAATGCTAGGGTTGCTGACCACATTCAAGTCCCGCATAATCATATCTGTAGTTATTATCTCATCCTCACAATCAGTAAGTGACAAAAGTAATCTCGTGTCCAAAAGTTCTTGAATTGAAATTTCACTAGAGGCGAAAACCCCACGTTTTGGTTGCATATTTTTATTGCCACGATCCATTGTCAGAAAATGTTTCTTGATTTTCAGCCTCCTAACAAATTTAAACAAGTCTATTTTAAGTTCACACATATCACCAATACTGCTTGGACAGAAACTCATGCCCTTCGATAATAGAGATATGGTATCATCAGAGAAACATTTATTGGTCAGGTTCACTACATTAACATCATTCATTTTTGTCAGGTTCCACGACCTGGTTCTCATTCCGGGACTCTCTTCTCCCTGCACCCCTCTCTTTCCCCTTCTTGTCTTACTGCCTGTGCGGGCGTCTGCTTTGCTCCCTGTTCCCTTTTTTTATCCTTTGAACTTCTTGTAAAAAACGATTTTCAGTGTTCGTAGCATTATTAGAGCCCTCTCCTCTTTCTGTTTCACTCTCACTAGTGTGGCCGGTGTCCAGAGATGTAGAACTAGAACTAACTGACTGTCCTTCCTTTGTTCTAAGTAGACTATCTTTTGGGATTAAGTAATCATATTTTTTCGCAAAAGTGAAAATCCTGCAATTTTCATAGTCGTGCTCATCTCGCTTTAGCTTTCTCGTCTTCCTTTGTTTAATATCTGGTAGATGGCGTTGTAATACGTCATTCAAAATGGTGAAGTTCTTTTCAGTTGCCTCTGCTAAATTCATTTGTTTAATCTCAAGCTCCAAGTCTATTTCTTTCTGTAACTGTCTGACCTTTCTTTCACAATTTTCAATTAAAATCCCCATTAATCTATTGGAATTGTCTGTCAATTCTCTTTCCCATGCTAGTAACAGATCTGTTTCAAGGTCATCGTACGTAGGTATTATCTGAGACCTAAGACCCCTGGGGATTCTTTTTACTTTAATGTACTGTTTCAAGGTTGCTGCGTCCCACCATTTAGACATCTCGCTCTTTCTGAGCCTTTCTAACTTAATAAATTTCTCTCTCAAACCTTCTTGTCTCAATTTTTGTCCTCCCTGTGCAAGCGAGGTCGTAGCATTGTTACTAGAAATATTATTGAAGAGGTAATCCGCCTCCTTATCTCTGTTCAGCCTCTCGTTCATGAAAGTAGTCATCGTGCCTCCTGGGCTGCCACCTATCTGATAGCTAATTCACGACGGTGCAGTGGTATGGTTATAGGTAAAATGGCGCTCCAAGAATGAGTAGCACTTACACTCTATTTAGGTTTCTGAGAAATTTATATGGACGGTGCTGAAAGGTGAGAAGAACCACCAGTCTCCCCAAACACGTGGTCGAAACCAACATAAACATAAACACAATCCTCAGCACACGTCTTTTAAGTAATATGCAATTATCCAATTTGTTTTAGTCAAGCATAAATGATACAGAGAAATTTTCGAGCTTGTTTTCTTTTATTTATTCTCTTTGTTCTTGCATCAGCCAACACGTGTTTCGTCGCACAAAGGAATTTTGTCCCGCGACTTTCTCAAGGCTGTATATACAAAACAAACACAAGTCCTTTGTAAAATTACACAAAACAGGTGTATTTAATACACCCATCAAACCTCACCCGTGTGCATAGCGGTATTCTATACTAATTTCTGCGGCAAGCACAGGGATCTTTGCCCAAGAGACCGTGCTCATTCCAAAGCATGAGAAATAATAGATTGTTAAACATAGGCCATCAGAATCTCGCCCCGTATATTAAGTGATGATGGAGAAAACCAATAAAAAGGTCCTGATTGTCGGTATCTATCTGCGTGCACCCGGTGTGTGTGCACTGATCAATACGTGTCAAGATTAAAAAACACGATCACCTCCTGTGTCACACACACTTGAGGACCTAGTGCCAATTACTAGGTGACGGTGAGACGAGCAAAATCAGTGCAATAAGTGTGGTGGCTTTAAAATAAATCCCAAATCACTCCTCACAAGTAAAACATCAGAAATACCTTACAAGAGTCCAAAATGTTCCCTGAAAAACCCAAAACTTATTTTAGTATGCACTATTAAGAGTAGACCGGTTCACTAGATATCCAGTACATTGAAGTATTAAGGCTACCTACTTTATCAGTGGTGATAATTCCATCCCACTGGAAAATTAAAATCTATGTTCCGATGTCCACGTCGCATTTAACCGTGGATCTTCGTCATGAGCCAAACCTAGAGCACTCAAGAAAGATAGGGATGTCTTAAACCTCATATGTAATCACGTATCGGCTAAGTAAATGCAAACTTCCTGTATCTTGGCGCCGTGTACAGCAGTATATAAAAGCACACAGCATAAATCAGCAGTATTCAGCACGCTATTTAAAGCTATCTGTGTTCGCGCTGGGTATTATTAAAAATTACATTTCAACGCTTATGATATTACGCTATGTAAACCTGTAACTAATAACATATAGCATGTCTCTACAGTAATCACCACGCTATTCCAAAATATCTATGTTCCCGCCGGGAATTCCCCCAAACGCCTCACTTAAGCTTAAAACTCTTAGTAAACTTAACCAGGTGCTCCAGATTCTTCTAAATCTGCTGTGTCACACATTCTAATAAAAATGTCCACCATTACCTCATGTCACTATTTGAACGCTAGGCTACTACAATCCAGTGCCTCTGCTTACCTTAAGAAGGACGTGTAGGTCCCCACATCAGCGCCATGTTCTCGAGTGCGAAAATGCCGGTCTCTATGATCCACCATTTTTAAAATCTTCCAACTCACACGTGACATAAACAGAGAAAAGGGACCAGATCCCCTTCTCAGCTTTGGGAGCCATCTTGTAACGTGCTCCTAATGTGCTAAAAACAGCTGGATTGCTATTTATAATCAACACTGGACTGACCATAAGTTGGATATCAAACATGTTCTAAAACGCCGATTATATTTCCTAAAATTGCATGAAAGAAAAACCATCCGCGTCCTTTCGTACTACTCCCTTCTTGTATATCGTTCCTGCCTCTCAAAACGGGCGCCATCTTTAAGCCATATATTCCATATACACGTGTTTTCCTATTAGTTCAGTGAACACCCAAGTGTATCAAAATAGATAAATCTAACAGATCCCACATCTGTTAGGTAACAAATATTCTGTAGTCAGTTCATTTGCGTTAATTTTGTGTCTGTTTGATAGTGAACTATCTTACTCAATTACATCCTTTATGTAGATGTATCCAATTGTATCCACAGTCATTCTCGTGTGAGTTTGAGATATTGGAGGTCTCCATTCCCATGTATGTTATAATAAGTAGAGTGGTGCATACTAAATTGATAAACAAATCCATATTCACTCAAAGAACAGTTATTAACAGAATTGTTGCATAACGTAAATATTAAAAAGGCAAAAGAAAGGAAAAACCGTGGTTAATGAAAGGTCATACAGTTTCTACATTAATCAACATTGAGTACATCAAGTTGTTCATTTACACAGAAAGTAATGTAACTCTGGATTAATGTTCAGTTTCTATATCAGTTTCTAAATTAATCAACATTATGTACATCAAGTGGTTCATTTACCCAGAAAGTAATGTAACTCTGGATCAATGTTAATTCCTATATCAGTGCACCGTAATCTCATGATCCAGAGTGCTTCCCTCTTCCGTAAGGCTAGCTCTCTGTTTCCTCCCCTGGGGTGTCTCTGAGTATGTTCTATACCATAAAATGAAAACTGTTTGTTGGTATTCTGTAAGGGGCAATGCATGATGTGTGCAGAGATGGGATACCTGTTTCACTGCCCTCATATGTTCTGCAATCCTTTCACGTAATGTTCTTATTGTGCTCCCTACATACTTTTTATTGCATTTGCATTCAATGACATAAACCACAAATTTGGTCAAACAGTTTATGTTAGTCAATATCTTGTATGTCTTGTTCCCTGGGCCTCTGAAATCTGTCTTGTTGTTCCAAGCCCATTTACAAACAGTACACTGTCCACATCCATAGAACCATTTCATTCGTTGGGTTAACCAATTTTCTGTTGTTAGCGCTCTGGGGTAACTAGGGCTGAGTAGATTCCTCAAGGAAATCCCTCGTCGGTATGTGATGTTGGGTCTCTCTGACACAGAAACCCCCAGGGATCTGTCTGCTTTTAGAATGTGCCAGTGCCTGTGTAGACTCCGCATCATAACCGCTGATAGTGTATTATACCCTGTTATCATCCGCACTTTGTCATCTCTCTGTGTATCTTTGGTACGTTCTCTAAGAGTGTCTTGTCTCTTAATTCTTTTGATTCTCTTCTCCGCTCTGGCCAAAGTTTCATTATTGTAACCTCTTTTTCGGAAGCGGGCCAACACTCCTTTTTGCACTCCTCATATTCTTTTTCTTCACTACAATTGCGTCTCACCCGAACAAGTTCACCAAATGGGATGGACCTAATCTGGTGAGCTGGATGAGCACTAGAAGCATGAAGTAATGCATTACATGCTGTTTTCTTGCGGAATAGTTTGCTTTGAATCTTATTGCCACTTGTGTATAGTTCCACATCTAAGAACGCAATTTTACTTGTGCTGTGCTCAAAAGTAAACCTGATGTTGCAATCATTACCATTTAGGTATTCGACAAATGCTAAGAGTTTGCTGGTGGTGCCTGTCCATATCATTAAGCAATCATCAATATAAAGACCCCAATATAAAATAGAGTCATTCCACTCGGATCCCATTGGGCCCCAGACCCTCATCTCCTCGAACCAACCCATAAACAGATTGGCATACGAAGGAGAGAATCTGGAACCCATGGCAACCCATTGTCTAAATCAGATAATACCAATTTATGAAAGATGTCTATATTGTTGCCTGCCAAAAGAGTTGGTGTCCACTTGGATTTCTCCCTTAGCCTACTGGAAATGCTAAGATGGCTTAAAGATGGCGCCCGTTTTGAGAGGCAGGAACGATATACAAGAAGGGAGTAGTACGAAAGGACGCGGACGGTTTTTATTTCATGCAATTTTAGGAAATATAATAGGCGTTTTAGAATATGTTTGATATCCAACTTATGGTCAGTCCAGTGTTGATTATAAATAGCAATCCGGCTGTTTTTAGCACATTAGGAGCACGTTACAAGATGGCTCCCAAAGCTGAGAAGGGGATCTGGTCCCTTTTCTCTGTTTATGTCACGTGTGAGTTGGAAGGTTTTAAAAATGGTGGATCATAGAGACCGGCATTCTCGCACTCGAGAACATGGCGCTGATGTGGGGACCTACACGTCCTTCTTAAGGTAAGCAGAGGCACTGGATTGTAGTAGCCTAGCGTTCAAATAGTGACATGAGGTAATGGTGGAAATTTTGATTAGAATGTGTGACACAGCAGATTTAGAAGAATCTGGAGCACCTGGTTAAGTTTACTAAGAGTTTTAAGCTTAAGTGAGGCGTTTGGGGGAATTCTCGGCGGGAACATAGATATTTTGGAATAGCGTGGTGATTACTGTAGAGACATGCTATGTTATTAGTTACAGGTTTACATAGCGTAATATCATAAGCGTTGAAATGTAATTTTTAATAATACCCAGCGCGAACACAGATAGCTTTAAATAGCGTGCTGAATACTGCTGATTTATGCTGTGTGCTTTTATATACTGCTGTACACGGCGCCAAGATACAGGAAGTTTGCTTTTACTTAGCCGATACGTGATTACATATGAGGTTTAAAACATCCCTATCTTTCTTGAGTGCTCTAGGTTTGGCTCATGACGAAGATCCACGGTTAAATGCGACATGGACATCGGAACATAGATTTTAATTTTCCAGTGGGATGGAATTATCACCACTGATAAAGTAGGTAGCCTTAATACTTCAATGTACTGGATATCTAGTGAACCGGTCTACTCTTAATAGTGCATACTAAAATAAGTTTTGGGTTTTTTCAGGGAACATTTTGGACTCTTGTAAGGTATTTCTGATGTTTTAATTGTGAGGAGTGATTTGGGATTTATTTTAAAGCCACCACACTTATTGCACTGATTTTGCTCGTCTCACTGTCACCTAGTAATTGGCACTAGGTCCTCAAGTGTGTGTGACACAGGAGGTGATCGTGTTTTTTAATCTTGACACGTATTGATCAATGCACACACACTGGGTGCACGCAGATAGATACCGACAATCAGGACCTTTTTATTGGTTTTCTCCATCACCACTTAATATACGGGCGAGATTCTGATGGCCTACGTTTAACAATCTATTATTTCTCATGCTTTGGAATGAGCACGGTCTCTTGGGCAAAGATCCCTGTGCTTGCCGCAGAAATTCGTATAGAATACCGCTATGCACACGGGTGAGGTTTGATGGGTGTATTAAAAACACCTGTTTTGTGTAATTTTACAAAGGGCTTGTGTTTGTTTTGTATATACAGCCTTGAGAAAGTCGCGGGACAAAATTCCTTTGTGCGACGAAACACGTGTTGGCTGATGCAAGAACAAAGAGAATAAAGAAAAGAAACCAAGCTCGAAAATGTCTCTGTATCATTTATGCTTGACTAAAACAAATTGGATAATTGCATATTACTTAAAAGACGTGTTCTGAGGATTGTGTTTATGTTGGTTTCGACCACGTGTTTGGGGAGACTGGTGGTTCTTCTCACCTTTCAGCACCGTCCATATAAATTTCTCAGAAATCTAAATAGAGTGTAAGTGCTACTCATTCTTGGAGCGCCATTTTACCTATAAACCATACCACTGCACCGTCGTGAATTAGCTATCAGATAGGTGGCAGCTCAGGAGGCACGATGACTACTTTCATGAACGAGAGGCTGAACAGAGATAAGGAGGCGGATTACCTCTTCAATAATATTTCTAGTAACAATGCTACGACCTCGCTTGCACAGGGAGGACAAAAATTGAGACAAGAAGGTTTGAGAGAGAAATTTATTAAGTTAGAAAGGCTCAGAAAGAGCGAGATGTCTAAATGGTGGATCGCAGCAACCTTGAAACAGTACATTAAAGTAAAAAGAATCCCCAGGGGTCTTAGGTCTCAGATAATACCTACGTACGATGACCTTGAAACAGATCTGTTACTAGCATGGGAAAGAGAATTGACAGACAATTCCAATAGATTAATGGGGATTTTAATTGAAAATTGTGAAAGAAAGGTCAGGCAGTTACAGAAAGAAATAGACTTGTTGGAGCTTGAGATTAAACAAATGAATTTAGCAGAGGCAACTGAAAAGAACTTCACCATTTTGAATGACGTATTACAACGCCATCTAGCAGATATTAAACAAAGGAAGACGAGAAAGCTAAAGCGAGATGAGCACGACTATGAAAATGGCAGGATTTTCACTTTTGCGAAAAAATATGATTTCTTAATGCCAAAAGATAGTCTACTTAGAACAAAGGAAGGACAGTCAGTTAGTTCTAGTTCTACATCTCTGGACACCGTCCACACTAGTGAAAGTGAAACAGAAAGAGGAGAGGGCTCTAATAATGCTACGAACACTGAAAATCGTTTTTTACAAGAAGTTCAAAGGATAAAAAAGGGAACAGGGAGCAAAGCAGACGCCCGCACAGGCAGTAAGACAAGAAGGGGAAAGAGAGGGGGTGCAGGGAGAAGAGAGACCCGGAATGAGAACCAGGTCGTGGAACCTGAAAAAAGGAATGATGTTAATGTAGTGAACCTGACCAATAAATGTTTCTCTGATGATACCATATCTCTATTATCGAAGGGCATGAGTTTCTGTCCAAGCAGTATTGGTGATATGTGTGAACTTAAAATAGACTTGTTTAAATTTGTTAGGAGGCTGAAAATCAAGAAACATTTTCTGACAATGGATCGTGGCAATAAAAATATGCAACCAAAACGTGGGGTTTTCGCCTCTAGTGAAATTTCAATTCAAGAACTTTTGGACACGAGATTACTTTTGTCACTTACTGATTGTGAGGATGAGATAATAACTACAGATATGATTATGCGGGACTTGAATGTGGTCAGCAACCCTAGCATTTCCAGTAGCCTAAGGGAGAAATCCAAGTGGACACCAACTCTTTTGGCAGGCAACAATATAGACATCTTTCATAAATTGGTATTATCTGATTTAGACAAACACATTGATAGAAAGAAACAGACCATCAAAATGAAAGACAATTTGACATATAGAGAACGTGATGCACTTAAATGTCTTATGCAGGATCAAGACATCATGATCCGTGAAGCAGATAAGGGGGGGAACATAGTCATAATGCAGAACACAGATTATGAACGTGATATTTTATCACAATTGAATGATCAGGAATGCTATGAACCTCTTCCTAACAACCCCATCTGGACTCTAATAGATCACATAAACAAACATCTAAGACGATGGCATGAATGTGGGTTACTGGATGATGATGAAGTTACTTACCTTAGAGTTGACCGTCCTAGATACCCATGCATCTACACGCTTCCTAAATTACACAAAGACCTTCCCTTTCTGCCAGGCAGACCCATCATTTCAGGAAATGATGGGCCAACCGAAAGATTATCAGAGTATGTTGACACATTTCTGAAACCTATGGTGGGCAATCTAGCATCTTACATCCGGGACACGAAACATGTTCTGGGAATACTCTCTGATCTTATTTGGGAGGATAGCATGACCTTGGTCACCCTAGATGTGACAGCCCTATACACGAGCATTAGGAGAGAAACAGGCCTGTGCGCTATTAGAAAAATTCTAAACACAAGATCAGCAAGCGCATGGGAACATACAGAGATGTTAATCGAAATGATTGAGCTGATTCTGGATAATAACATCTTTTTGTTTAAAGACGAATGGTACAGGCAGAAGCAGGGGGTTGCCATGGGTTCCAGATTCTCTCCTTCGTATGCCAATCTGTTTATGGGTTGGTTCGAGGAGATGAGGATCTGGGGCCCAATGGGATCCGAGTGGAATGACTCTATTTTATATTGGGGTCGTTATATTGATGATTGCTTAATGATATGGACAGGCACCACCAGCAAACTCTTAGCATTTGTCGAATACCTAAATGGTAATGATTGCAACATCAGGTTTACTTTTGAGCACAGCACAAGTAAAATTGCGTTCTTAGATTTGGAACTATACACAAGTGGCAATAAGATTCAAAGCAAACTATTCCACAAGAAAACAGCATGTAATGCATTACTTCATGCTTCTAGTGCTCATCCAGCTCACCAGATTAGGTCCATCCCATTTGGTGAACTTGTTCGGGTGAGACGCAATTGTAGTGAAGAAAAAGAATATGAGGAGTGCAAAAAGGAGTGTTGGCCCGCTTCCGAAAAAGAGGTTACAATAATGAGACTTTGGCCAGAGCGGAGAAGAAAATCAAAAAAATTAAGAGACAAGACACTCTTAGAGAACGTACCAAAGATACACAGAGAGATGACAAAGTGCGGATGATAACAGGGTATAATACACTATCAGCGGTTATGATGCAGAGTCTACACAGGCACTGGCACATTCTAAAAGCAGACAGATCCCTGGGGGTTTCTGTGTCAGAGAGACCCGACATCACATACCGACGAGGGATTTCCTTGAGGAATCTACTCAGCCCTAGTTACACCAGAGCGCTAACAACAGAAAATTGGTTAACCCAACAAATGAAAGGGTTCTATGGATGTGGACACTGTACTGTTTGTAAATGGGCTTGGAACAACAAGACAGATTTCAGAGGCCCAGGGAACAAGACATACAAGATATTGACTAACATAAACTGTTTGACCAAATTTGTGGTTTATGTCATTGAATGCAAATGCAATAAAAAGTATGTAGGGAGCACAATAAGAACATTACGTGAAAGGATTGCAGAACATATGAGGGCAGTGAAACAGAGTGATGAAAGGTATCCCATCTCTGCACACATCATGCATTGCCCCTTACAGAATACCAACAAACAGTTTTCATTTTATGGTATAGAACATACTCAGAGACACCCCAGGGGAGGAAACAGAGAGCTAGCCTTACGGAAGAGGGAAGCACTCTGGATCATGAGATTACGGTGCACTGATATAGGAATTAACATTGATCCAGAGTTACATTACTTTCTGGGTAAATGAACAACTTGATGTACATAATGTTGATTAATTTAGAAACTGATATAGAAACTGAACATTAATCCAGAGTTACATTACTTTCTGTGTAAATGAACAACTTGATGTACTCAATGTTGATTAATGTAGAAACTGTATGACCTTTCATTAACCACGGTTTTTCCTTTCTTTTGCCTTTTTAATATTTACTTTATGCAACAATTCTGTTAATAACTGTTCTTTGAGTGAATATGGATTTGTTTATCAATTTAGTATGCACCACTCTACTTATTATAACATACATGGGAATGGAGACCTCCAATATCTCAAACTCACACGAGAATGACTGTGGATACAATTGGATATATCTACATAAAGGATGTAATTGAGTAAGATAGTTCACTATCAAACAGACACAAAATTAACGCAAATGAACTGACTACAGAATATTTGTTACCTAACAGATGTGGGATCTGTTAGATATATCTATTTTGATACACTTGGGTGTTCACTGAACTAATAGGAAAACACGTGTATATGGAATAGATGGCTTAAAGATGGCGCCCGTTTTGAGAGGCAGGAACGATATACAAGAAGGGAGTAGTACGAAAGGACGCAGACGGTTTTTCTTTCATGCAATTTTAGGAAATATAATCGGCGTTTTAGAATATGTTTGATATCCAACTTATGGTCAGTCCAGTGTTGATTATAAATAGCAATCCGGCTGTTTTTAGCACATTAGGAGCACGTTACAAGATGGCTCCCAAAGCTGAGAAGGGGATCTGGTCCCTTTTCTCTGTTTATGTCACGTGTGAGTTGGAAGGTTTTAAAAATGGTGGATCATAGAGACCGGCATTCTCGCACTCGAGAACACGGCGCTGATGTGGGGACCTACACGTCCTTCTTAAGGTAAGCAGAGGCACTGGATTGTAGTAGCCTAGCGTTCAAATAGTGACATGAGGTAATGGTGGAAATTTTGATTAGAATGTGTGACAGCAGATTTAGAAGAATCTGGAGCACCTGGTTAAGTTTACTAAGAGTTTTAAGCTTAAGTGAGGCGTTTGGGGGAATTCCCAGCGGGAACATAGATATTTTGGAATAGCGTGGTGTTTACTGTAGAGACATGCTATATGTTATTAGTTACAGGTTTACATAGCGTAATATCATAAGCGTTGAAATGTAATTTTTTAATAATACCCAGCGCGAACACAGATAGCTTTAAATAGCGTGCTGAATGCTGCTGATTTATGCTGTGTGCTTTTATATACTGCTGTACACGGCGCCAAGATACAGGAAGTTTGCTTTTACTTAGCCGATACGTGATTACATATGAGGTTTAAGACATCCCTATCTTTCTTGAGTGCTCTAGGTTTGGCTCATGACGAAGATCCACGGTTAAATGCGACATGGACATCGGAACATAGATTTTAATTTTCCAGTGGGATGGAATTATCACCACTGATAAAGTAGGTAGCCTTAATACTTCAATGTACTGGATATCTAGTGAACCGGTCTACTCTTAATAGTGCATACTAAAATAAGTTTTGGGTTTTTTCAGGGAACATTTTGCACTCTTGTAAGGTATTTCTGATGTTTTACTTGTGAGGAGTGATTTGGGATTTATTTTAAAGCCACCACACTTATTGCACTGATTTTGCTCGTCTCACCGTCACCTAGTAATTGGCACTAGGTCCTCAAGTGTGTGTGACACAGGAGGTGATCGTGTTTTTTTAATCTTGACACGTATTGATCAGTGCACACACACCGGGTGCACGCAGATAGATACCGACAATCAGGACCTTTTTATTGGTTTTCTCCATCACCACTTAATATACGGGGCGAGATTCTGATGGCCTACGTTTAACAATCTATTATTTCTCATGCTTTGGAATGAGCACGGTCTCTTGGGCAAAGATCCCTGTGCTTGCCGCAGAAATTCGTATAGAATACCGCTATGCACACGGGTGAGGTTTGATGGGTGTATTAAATACACCTGTTTTGTGTAATTTTACAAAGGGCTTGTGTTTGTTTTGTATATACAGCCTTGAGAAAGTCGCGGGACAAAATTCCTTTGTGCGACAAAACACGTGTTGGCTGATGCAAGAACAAAGAGAATAAAGAAAAGAAACCAAGCTCGAAAATTTCTCTGTATCATTTATGCTTGACTAAAACAAATTGGATAATTGCATATTACTTAAAAGACGTGTGCTGAGGATTGTGTTTATGTTTATGTTGGTTTCGACCACGTGTTTGGGGAGACTGGTGGTTCTTCTCACCTTTCAGCACCGTCCATATAAATTTCTCAGAAATCTAAATAGAGTGTAAGTGCTACTCATTCTTGGAGCGCCATTTTACCTATAACCATACCACTGCACCGTCGTGAATTTGCTATTCTAAATAATACCAACCATCTAGGCCTGCAGCCCTTAGTGATGATTATGAGTCAGGCAGAGAGACACCAGTGGCGGCTGGCAACATTAATTAATGGTGAGGCACTCACCATAAATGCTGCAGGCCGTTGGGTACTCCAAACAGATGCTCCACTCCCCGCACCGATCCTGGGAATGATGAGGAGCAGGAAGGAAAGAGAGGGACTTTCCACCTTGTGCCACGAAAATCCAACCAATCTAGGATTGTTTGGAGCAGGCTAACCCAGCGCTCATTTTGAGGGGGACTGTGCCTGCAATCCCTCAACTGTTTTACAGTGCTGGGATTGCTGGCTTTGAAGTGCGCATGCAAAAGACACACAATTGATGGACGGAATGCAGAACAAATCAAAACATTCACCCCCAGTCAAGAGATCTGGGTTAAATCCATCATTCTTTTGCTCACCATGCCACCCCAGTTTAGACCTGGCCATATGCAAATCAGTCTTGACCCTGTGCCTCATGGGAACAGTCCAGCCCGAACTGCTTTTGCTTTGAAGTGCGCATGTCAGATTGGCCAGCTGTATGCAGCCGGCCAATCTGACATGCGTACTTGAACACCTAACACGTCATCCTGTAATCTGCAGGAATCTTCCCCATCTCCCCCATCCACTGGCTACGGCCGGCAGCACACAGAATAATAAAATGGTAACAACCATTTTATTATTCTTTGTTTACCGCTGCGCACGCCCACAAAGAGAAACTGCCCCAAGCAGGACAGCTGGGGTCTGGTCATGCGGACAGTGAGGTAGCAGCACATGTACTAGCAGGAAGGGAGTGCACCTGGTTTCTGGCCTCCCCTGGCTTAAATCAGCAAATAGGATGGAGGATACCACAGGGGGTCTGCTTGGGGGCACGGTTGATTGGCACGGCTTGCTAAGAGAGGCAGATGGTTCTCTGACCCTTTATGTTTTGGCGCAGCTTTTGTGGCGCTATTGTAAAAAAGAAGTTCACTTGCTGCTGAATGCAGACATGTGAAATCCTGAATGATCCTTCCCATGAAAAAATGTTTGTCTCAGATTTACAAAGATTTTGCGTCGGGTATGCATGACTTTTTTAAGGCACACCTGATGTAAAATTCAGGTTGGTATTTACAAATCAACATAAATGACGATTTGCATTGGTCTGTAACCAAAAGTAATGAATGCAGCGTGATGCACTGCCTTGCGTTAAATTGTTTCAAGGAGGCATTCCATGGGTGGTGCATGGGCGTTCCCGTGCATCCATCCTTGGATTTTGATGCAAATCTATAGGTAAAGAATTGTAGACATGGATTTGTGTCAAAATCCTGCGCCTCTGAGAGACTGGCATAACATATAGAAATAATTTTATTTCTCTTCGTTTTTTACTCTTTGCATGTATGCTGCATTCTACAGAATACATGCAAAGAAAAAATTGCTTTACATCACAGTTTTGTGCAAGAAGGGACCCCTTTGTTGACCACAGCGCAGACATCCTTGTACTATGGACCAAGGGTGCCTGCATTGGTGCATGGCTGTTGAAAGTGCACCAATGCAGGGAGAGAGCAGAACTGCATCACTTCTTTGTAATTGTAGTGCATTTCTGCTGTCTCCAATGCATGCAGGGCAGCATAGCACCATTGCTTGCTGCTCTGCGTTGCCTCAACACTTTGTAAATCTGGACGTATATGTTTTTTTGTTCGTGGGTAACTGCATTGCAGACTGCACTGCCAACTCTGAACTCTGTTGAGCTAGTACTATAGTAGCTGGTTAAATCACCAGCAGCAGCACACAAACAGCTTACCTCGAAATTTATGACCCGATTGTAGGAGAGTAGGATCTGCTTCACATGGGTACCCCCACTTTTTGCTGATGCTTCACTGTTTTTCGACCTTAGTCTGGCTGGGGCCCTGCTAATCAGAACCCCAGCCTAGCTGCTTCCTCTTTAAAATGGTTTCCATGTGCCTTAGGCACATCTCTGATTGGAATCTGGAGTGCCCTTATAAGTCCCTAGTATATGGTATACTATGTACCCAGGGCATAGGTACCTCAGAGGCCTACCAGGGGCTGCAGCATGTATTGTGCCACCCCTGGAAGGCCATCCAAACTGACACCACAGGTCTGCTACTGCAGCCTGGTTAAGGTGGTGCATGCACCCCTTACTGTGATATAGGCTACCTATATCACTATATACATACACACATATAAACCTATAAGTCACTCCTATGGCAGGCCTTATCAATCCTGAAGGCAGAGTGCGTGGTTCCTATGTGAGAGGGTGCCCCTGCATGAGCAGGGCCCCTCTTCAGCGTTCGGAGACCCTTCTCTGATGCTGTTTGTAGTGCAGCCTGACCATATACTCTTAAGCGCATTATAACCTCGCGTTAAATGCTAACTTTGGGATGGCTGCACGGAAACATGTCGTGTTTGGTGTCAAACATCTTGGAATACTACCCCCCGCCAGTTCTGGCAGCGGGGGTAGCATTCCACCCTTCTAGAGGGAAAGACATGTACACACCGGTATACCCGGTACTGACTTTCCAGAGCCCTGGCATCACAAAATGGATGCCGCTGCCACAGACACGAGTCTGGCCTCCTGCTGCTGACCGAAACTCCGGCAGGGGAGGCCTGGACAATAGGTTTCCTGTCCCAGGGAGGTGTGACTACCTCCCCAGACAGGATAGTGTGTATTGGGGCTGGGCGGGAGACCTCTCAGGTGCTTTGAAATCCTGCACTGGGGGCACACTTGGTGTCCCTGTGCATACCCCAGTTCAAACCGGCTCAGGGGCTTCCAGCCCCTGCTCTGGCGCGAAACTGGACAAAGGGAAAGGGGTGTAACCACCCCTCTGCCCTGGCCCTCCCATAGGTGGGGCCACAGAGTATGTCCAACCCCTACCTTAGTATAAGTAGGGGAACCCAGTCCTTAGGACTTTAGATTTACCTGGACGAAACTCTGACACAGAATCCTGGACCTTCGACGCTCTACTTCAAGATTAGAGGACTGAAGAATCTCCTTGGGGTCAAGGAGTGACTCCCTGCTTGGCAGGCACCAAAGAAGCAATTGTCTGGTCTGCATCGCTGAAGCTCCTGTCGGACGCCGAAGTCTTTGCATCACCAGAGGTGGATTTCCAGACTTCCCCGAGGCTGCCCTGAGTCTCCAGCAAAGCTGAGGCCCGTAGCTGTCGTGGGTAATGTGGAACCAAGACCCCTGGACACGAATGCATTTGCAAGTGCATCCTCTTCTGGGTCTCCCACAAAGTCGTGCTTTGGGCTCCGAGTAGCCCCAGCGTCCAGCACCAACTGCACTGAAGATCACTGGCCTCCACTCCATGAGTGTCCTGTGATCCAGCTCCACGTGCATCGTCTTGAGGCTCCTTCACGGTCGCTAGTCCATTGACTAGTAGGCCTTCCCGAAGGCTAATCTGTTTCTGCTTGGGCTCCCTGGTTGCTCCAGGCGTGCCCTGACTTATCCTTGCTGGGTGAGTCCCCCAGACCTTCTTCGTCTGCAACATCGTCCTTCTTCTATTTCCATGAGACTTGCCGTTGCCAAGGCTTGTTGGGTCCAATTTGGTCACCGACACCCCTGCAATCGACAGACCTTGTGGGACAGCTCGAATCCAGCTCCTGGTCGTCGTTGACGCCTCCTGGACCTCGTGGCTGAAGAGTCAAGACGACTGTCAACCTACCTGAAGCACTCGACATCGGTGGGCATCTGCTCATCGCCTTCCTGGTCACTGGCTAGTGACCCAGACTCTGTCCCCTCTGCTTTCAGGTTCTTCAGATCTTCGATCCTCCTTTGGATCCACCCGAACACTTTCGACTTGGCCGCAAGCAGCACTTTGCAGCAGATCGCCATTGAAAGCGACGACGAAACCCGACCCCGAAAGACACCTATGCACCCGGCTCCCCTGGGTGAGGTAACTCGAGTACTCCGGTGCTCCCGTGGGTATTGACACTAGAACAGCCTAGTTCTCAAAGGGTTTGCTCCAAGTCCTCCTCTAAGTGTCCCTTTTCTTTTAAATTCTAATCGCGACTTTCCCCATAGAAGTTAACGGTGGTTTGCGGCTGTGTTCATACACTGCACGCGTCCCCCGTGGGTCCCCTGTGTCACTGCCTTGGGTGGTTCCTTGTGGTCCAAGCACTTCTACAGGCTCTAGGCCTTGTGTCTAGCTCAGTCGTGGTTCTTATACCACTTTATTGGTATATGGTTTGGTACGCCCCTGGGGCTCAAACGTGTATTTGTGCTATTACTGTAGATAACTAACTTATAATTTATGTACTTCGAACTCTAGCCTCATAAAGAGACTAGAGGGGTGTGTTTAGTAATAAATACATATATTTTGAATATATACCTGGTGTGGTCCTCTTTCATTTGGTCACTCAAGAGATTATAGACTGGTAAAACAAGCTGCTTTACATTCCTTCAAGACTTAGCCTGAAGGCTGCTCTCCATAGCTACCACTAGGATAGCTTTCAATAAAGGTTGTCTTTAACCTATCTCCAATAAGGGGTTGTTTGGACTGGTGCAAGGTGCCCACTATAATTAGTGGACAGCATATGCCAGGCCAACTTCTCACATTGGTGTGCAGCGTGTGGGATTCCAGCTTGCTATTGTTTTACCAGATAATCTCAATTGAATTGATCAACTGAAAACCACTAAGGGTACCTAAGGTACATATAAATCAAGCTTAGTAATACAGTAAGTTCTACTGAACTTAGAGTTGTGTGTTAAGGGACAGCACACCCTTTCTACAACTCAAGAGAGTTTAGTAGGCCACACTAAAGTAGGTAGTGCATACACCACACCTCACTAGTAATGTCTTCAAAGCCAGGACCCAGTGAGTCCTTGCCAGAAGCCAGTGGGCTTCTTCCCTCCAAGTATGATAAACTCCCATTCTTGGAATTGAGAGCATTATGCAATACTAGGAAGTTGAAGGCAGGCAAAAGTGCTAGCACCCAACACCTCAGGGAGGTGTTAGTAGCTGATGATCTCAGCAGGCCCCTAGGGTCTGAAGGGGTAGGCAAGGAGGGTGGGGCAGAAGATGAGGAAGGGGCCAGGGGTGAAGAAACCCAGGCCCCCCTCTGAAACTGGCCAGGAAGGTGAAAATGACCTTGTCCTGGAAAACCCAATTCCTCCTGTGGAGGAGGAGGAGGGAGAGGATCAGAATGACCTCCCCTTTGTCCCCCAGGAAGAGTTCTGAGTGTGCCCAGAAGGTCTAGGTCTCCTTCTCAGGAGTCTAACCACTCTGACACCTCAATAGGGACCTCTGTCTCCTCTCATAGGAGGGAATCCTCTCATGAGAGGAGAAATAGACTGATTCAATATGAGCAAACTCAGCTTGAACTCAGGAAACAGCAATTGGCTATAGACAGGGAGTCCCTAGATCTCTATAGAGAGAGACAAAAGTTGGGACTAGAGTCCCATGGTGGCAGCAGTTTCCCCAAAGATAGGGAAAGGTCTTATGACCATAGAAACCTGAGCAAGATTGTCCCTCCCTACCAGAGTGGGGATGACATCCACAAATGGATAACTGCTCTAGAGAGGGCCTGTAAAGTACAGAGGGTCCCTCCGGAGCAGTGGGCAGCAATCTTGTGGCTCTCCTTTGCAGACAAAGGTAGAGACAAGCTCCTCACTGTTAGAGAGGAGGATGCTGATAATTACAAAGTCTTGAAGAGTGCTCTAATTGATGGGTTTGGCCTAACCACTGAACAATACAGGTTAAAGTTCAGGGATACCCAAAAGCACAGACTCAAGACTGGGTGGACTTTGTTGATTGTTCTGCCAAGGCTCTGGAAGGTTGGTTATTGGGCAGTAAGGTATGTGACTTCACAGGATTGTACAATCTGATAATGAGGGAGCAGATTCTTAATAACTGTCAAAATCAGCTGTTGCATCAGCACCTGGTAGACTCTGATCTGACCTCTCCCCAAGAATTGGGAAAGAAGGCAGACAAATGGGTCAGAACCAGGGTGAAGCAGAAGGTACAGAACCAAGGTGGTGACCCTAAGAAGCAAGATTCGAAAACCTCTGATAAGGGTGGGGAGAAGGGTAAAGATCAAAAGTCTTCACAAGGCCCCCAAAAATCTTCTTCAGGTGGGGATTCACAGTCTACCAAAGGGAAAGGCCAAAGGAAACCATGGTGCAAGGTCTGTAAGCAAAAGACCCACTGGACCAGTGATTGCACCAAGTCCAAAGACTCTACTCCAGCCCCCACCAATGCTCCTAAGGCACCTGCTCCCCCTAGTGCAGATACAGTTGGTGGTGGGACTACACAAGCCAAGGGTTTAGTAGGGTTGACCCTGGGTAAAGAGATGAGCTCTGACCTAGTCAGAGAACTCACTCAGGCTGTCCTAGTCTGTGATGGGGGCATGGATATGACCTCCTCTGTGAGTCCCAGTAATCTGGGCAAGTACAGACAACAGCCTTTAATCAATGGAAGAGAGGCTTTGGCATTTAGGGACACAGGGGCAAGTGTCACCATGGTGACACAAGACCTTGTGAATCCTGGGCAGATAATACTTGGTGAAATGTACCAAGTGACCAATGCTAGCAACGTCAGAACAGACCATACTCTGGCAGTTGTTAACTTCTCCTGGGGAGGGGTAACTGGCCTTAAGAAGGTTGTGGTAAGTGCAGACCTACCCGTTGAATGCTTGCTTGGCAATGACTTAGAAACTTCAGCTTGGGCAGAAGTGGAGCTCAGGACCCATGCAGAAATGCTGGGGATCCCTGCAGATGTATTTGCTGTGACCAGGTCAAAAGCCAAAATGTCTAACACTGAACAGGCCTTGGATTCTGGAATAATGGACCAAGTGCCCTACAAGAAGAGGAGTAGTAGGGTGAAGGCAGTGCCTTCCCCCTTGGCTCAGAAGGAAGATCAGTCCCTTGAGGGGGATGATCTCAGTCCTGAGGAAGGAACTGTCCCAGAGGAGCTTTAACCTGACCAGGTTGAGTTCTTGGGGACAGGGGGACCTTCCAGGGCAGATCTGAGCCAGGAGCAGCAGAGCTGCCCTCTCTTGAACCCCTCAGACAGCAAGCTGCTGCTGAGGCTGCTGGGAAAGCTAGTGGTCCCCATACTGTGTATTGGGATGATGGACTCTTGTACTCAGAGTGTAGAGACCCCAAGCCTGGTGCTACCAGGAGGTTGGTTATACCTTTGAAGTTCAGGGGCTTCCTATTGACCCTAGCCCATGATATTCCCTTAGCAGGTCACCTGGGCCAGAACAAGACTTGGGACAGAATTGTCCCTCACTTTCACTGGCCCCACATGTCTGAAGACACCAAGGAGTTTTGTCGCTCCTGTGTAACCTGCCAGGCCAGTGGCAAGGCAGGTGGCACTACAAAGGCCCCCTGGTACCACTACCTGTGGTGGGGGTTCCCTTTGAAAGGGTGGGGATTGACATTGTTGGTCCCATGGATCCCCAAACAGCATCTGGGCACAGGTTTATCCTGGTGGTAGTGGATCATGCCACCACGTACCCAGAGGCTATTCCCCTTTGGACCACTACAGCACCTGTGGTGGCAAGGGCCCTCCTGGGAATTTTCTCAAGAGTGGGCTTCCCTAAGGAGGTTGTATCAGACAGGGGTGCAAACTTTATGTCTGGATACTTAAAAGCAATGTGGAAGGAGTGTGGAGTGACTTACAAGTTCACCACACCCTATCACCCACAATGCAATGGTTTAGTTGAGAGATTCAACAAAACCTTGAAGGGCATGATTAAAGGGCTCCCAGAAAAGCTTAGGCGAAGATGGGACATACTCTTGCCCTGCCTTTTATTTGCATACAGGGAGGTGTCTCAAAGGGGGTTGGCTACAGCCCTTTTGAACTTTTGTTTGGTCACCCTGTCAGGGGTCCACTGTGCTTGGTGAAGGAAGGATGGGAGTTACCTCTCAAGCCCCCAAAGCAAGACATAGTGGACTACGTACTTGGTCTCCGCTCCCGGATGGCTGAGTATATGAAAAAGGCAACTAAAAACCTTGAGGCTAGCCAGGAACTTCAAAAAGCCTGGCATGACCAAAAGGCTGTACTGACTGTTTATCAGCCAGGACAGAAGGTGTGGGTGTTGGAGCCAGTGGCCCCAGCAGCTCTCCAAGACAAATGGAGTGGACCCCACACCATTGTTGAACAGAAGGGTGAGGTTACCTACTTAGTAGACCTAGGAACACCCAGGAGTCCCCACAGGGTTCTCCATGTCAACAGGTTAAAACCATATGTGGACAGGGCAGACATGGGCTTGCTCATGGCTACTGATGAGGGACAGGAGGAAGAGAGTGACCCTCTCCCTGACCTGCTCTCACAGAACCCTCGTGATGGGTCAGTGGATGGTGTAGCCTTGGCAGGCAGCCTCACTACCCAGCAGCAGACTGATTGCAGACAGGTGCTCAATCAGTTCAGACACATATTCTCACTGACACCCAGTCAGACTACCTGGTGCACGCATGAAGTGGACACTGGGGACAGTCTGCCTATTAAAAATAAGATTTATAGGCAACCTGACCATGTCAGGGACTGTATCAGGACAGAAGTCCAGAAGATGTTGGATTTGGGAGTTATTGAACCCTCAGATAGCCCTTGGGCTAGTCCAGTGGTCCTTGTGCCAAAACCTCACACCAGTGGTGGGAAAAGAGAGATGAGGTTTTGTGTGGACTACAGGGGTCTCAATGCAGTCACTAGGACTGATGCCCATCCAATACCAAGGGCAGATGAGCTAATAGACACTTTGGCCTCAGCCAAGTATCTAAGCACATTTGACCTGACAGCTGGCTACTGGCAGATCAGACTAGCTGATGATGCAAAGCCAAAGACAGCATTCTCAACCCCTAGTGGGCATTATCAATTTGTGGTGATGCCCTTTGGTCTGAAGAATGCACCTGCCACTTTTCAGAGGTTGGTGAATACAGTCCTTACAGGTCTGGAAGCCTATAGTGCAGCATATCTAGATGATATTGCTGTCTTTAGCTCCACCTGGGAGGATCACCTGGTCCACCTCAGAAATGTTTTACAGGCCCTGCAGAAAGCAGGCCTGACTATCAAGGCCACCAAGTGCCAGATAGGGCAGAGTCAGGTTGTGTACCTGGGCCACCTTGTGGGTGGAGGCCAGGTTCAACCACTGCAGAGCAAGATCCAGACCATCATGGACTGGACTGCTCCAACTACCCAGACTCAGGTGAGAGCCTTCTTAGGCCTGACTGGGTACTATAGGATATTTGTCAAGGGGTATGGATCAATAGTGACACCCCTGAATGACTTAACTTCCAAGAAAATGCCCAAAAGGTTCAGTGGACAGTTAGCTGTCAAAAGGCATTTGATGACCTGAAGCAGGCCATGTGCACTGCTCCCATTCTACAGAGTCCTGATTACTCCAAGAAGTTCATTGTTCAAACTGATGCATCTGAATTGGGGGTAGGGGCTGTACTGTCACAATTGAATGATGAAGGTCAGGATCAGCCAGTAGCTTTCATTAGCAGAAGGCTGACCCCTAGAGAGAAACGTTGGTCAGCCATTGAGAGGGAGGCCTTTGCTGTGGTCTGGGCTCTGAAGAAGTTGAGGCCATACTTGTTTGGTACTCACTTCCTTGTTCAAACAGACCATAAGCCCCTCTTATGGCTAAAACAAATGAAGGGTGAAAACCCCAAACTGCTTAGGTGGTCCATTTCCCTACAGGGGATGGACTTCACAGTGGAACATAGACCTGGGAGTAACCATGCCAATGCAGATGGACTCTCTAGGTACTTCCACTTAGAACATGAAGACTTAACTGGGCAAGGTTAGTTTAATGTCCCTACGTTTGGGGGTTGTGTAGGAGAGTAGGATCTGCTTCACATGGGTACCCCCACTTTTTACTGATGCTTCACTGTTTTTCGACCTTAGTCTGGCTGGGGCCCTGCTAATCAGAACCCCAGCCTAGCTGCTTCCTCTTTAAAATGGTTTCCATGTGCCTTAGGCACATCTCTGATTGAATCTGAGTGCCCTTATAAGTCCCTAGTATATGGTATACTATGTACCCAGGGCATAGGTACCTCAGAGGCCTACCAGGGGCTGCAGCATGTATTGTGCCACCCCTGGAAGGCCATCCAAACTGACACCACAGGTCTGCTACTGCAGCCTGGGTAAGGTGGTGCATGCACCTCTTACTGTGATATAGGCTACCTATATCACTATATACATACACACATATAAACCTATAAGTCACTCCTATGGCAGGCCTTATCAATCCTGAAGGCAGAGTGCGTGGTTCCTATGTGAGAGGGTGCCCCTGCATGAGCAGGGCCCCTCTGCAGCGTTCGGAGACCCTTCTCTGATGCTGTTTGTAGTGCAGCCTGACCATATACTCTTAAGCGCATTATAACCTCGCGTTAAATGCTAACTTTGGGATGGCTGCACGGAAACATGTCGTGTTTGGTGTCAAACATCTTGGAATACTCCCCCCCCACCAGTTCTGGCGGCGGGGGTAGCATTCCACCCTTCTAGAGGGAAAGACATGTACACACCGGTATACCCGGTACTGACTTTCCAGAGCCCTGGCATCACAAAATGGATGCCGCTGCCACAGACACGAGTCTGGCCTCCTGCTGCTGACCGAAACTCTGGCAGGGGAGGCCTGGACAATAGGTTTCCTGTCCCAGGGAGGTGTGACCACCTCCCCAGACAGGATAGTGTGTATTGGGGCTGGGTGGGAGCACTCTCGGGTGCTTTGAAATCCTGCACTGGGGGCACACTTGGTGTCCCTGTGCATACCCCAGTTCAAACCAGCTCAGGGGCTTCCAGCCCCTGCTCTGGCGCGAAACTGGACAAAGGGAAAGGGGTGTAACCACCCCTCTGCCCTGGCCTTCCCATAGGTGGGGCCACAGAGTATGTCCAACCCCTACCTTAGTATAAGTAGGGGAACCCAGTCCTTAGGACTTTAGATTTACCTGGACGAAACTCTGACACAGAATCCTGGACCTTCGACGCTCTACTTCAAGATTAGAGGACTGAAGAATCTCCCTTGGGGTCAAGGAGTGACTCCCCTGCTTGGCAGGCACCAAAGAAGCAATTGTCCGGTCTGCATCGCTGAAGCTCCCGTCGGACGCCAAAGCCTTTGCATCACCAGAGGTGGATTTCCAGACTTCGCCGAGGCTGCCCTGAGTCCCCAGCAAAGCTGAGGGCCGTAGCTGTCGTGGGTAATGTGGAACCGAGACCCCTGTACACCAAATGCATTTGCAAGTGCATCCTCTTCTGGGTCTCCCACGAAGTCGTGCTTTGGGCTCCGAGTAGCCCCAGCCTCCAGCACCAACTGCACCAAAGATCACTGGCCTCCACTCCACGAGTGTCCTGTGAGCCAGCTCCACGTGCATCGTCTTGAGGCTCCTTCGCGGTCGCTAGTCCGTTGGCTAGTAGGCCCTCCCGAAGGCCAATCTTTTTCTGCTTGGGCTCCCTGGTTGCTCCAGGCGTGCCCTGACTTATCCTTGCTGGGTGAGTCCTCCAGACCTTGCTGGTCTGCAACATCGTCCTTCTTCTATTTCCATGAGACTTGCCGTTGCCAAGGCTTGTTGGCTCCAATCCGGTCGCTGACACCCCTGCAATCGACAGACATCGTGGCACAGCTCGAATCCAGCTCCTGGTCATCGTCGACGCCTCCTGGACCTCGTGGCTGAAGAGTCAAGACGACTGTCAACCTACCTGAAGCACTCGACATCGGTGGGCATCTGCTCATCGCCTTCCTGGTCACTGGCTAGTGACCCAGACTCTGTCCCCTCTGCTTTCAGGTTCTTCAGATCTTTGATCCACCTTTAATCCACCCGAACACTTTCGACTTGGCCGCCAGCAGCACTTTGCAGCAGATCGCCATTGAAAGCGACGAAGAAACCCGACCCCGAAAGACACCTATGCACCCGGCTCCCTGGGTGAGGTAACTCGAGTACTCCGGTGCTCCCGTGGGTATTGACACTAGAACAGCCTAGTTCTCAAAGGGTTTGCTCCAAGTCCTCCTCTAAGTGTCCCTTTTCTTTTAAATTCTAATCGCGACTTTCCCCATAGAAGTTAACGGTGGTTCGCAGCTGTGTTCATACACTGCACGCATCCCCGTGGGTCCCCTGTGTCACTGCCTTGGGTGGTTCCTTGTGGTCCAAGCACTTCTACAGGCTCTAGGCCTTGTGTCTAGCTCAGTCGTGGTTCTTATACCACTTTATTGGTATATGGTTTGGTACGCCCCTGGGGCTCAAACGTGTATTTGTGCTATTACTGTAGATAACTAACTTATAATTTATGTACTTCGAACTCTAGCCTCATAAAGAGACTAGAGGGGTGTGTTTAGTAATAAATACATATATTTTGAATATATACCTGGTGTGGTCCTCTTTCATTTGGTCACTCAAGAGATTATAGACTGGTAATACAAGCTGCTTTACATTCCTTCAAGACTTAGCCTGAAGGCTGCTCTCCATAGCTACCACTAGGATAGCTTTCAATAAAGGTTGTCTTTAACCTATCTCCAATAAGGGGTTGTTTGGACTGGTGCAAGGTGCCCACTATAATTAGTGGACAGCATATGCCAGGCCAACTTCTCACACCGATAAAATGCATCCTGCTCAATACAGGGAAACACCGCCCAGATTAACTATTGGATTTATCTCATAACTCAAAATGCTACCACAACACTGAAGTAAAAGGAAGAGAACATTTGAAGGAGGCTTCATTAGTTTATTACTTTTTGATTGATTTATTGGCCAAAGAATGTCATGTAATTTACATTATAATTGGTGGCTGGCTATTTGCAACGCAGTGGGTAGGCAGACAACAGTATCCTGACCCAGAGAATCCTACATATTTCATAATTGACAGGCAGCCATTTCATTGTGTTTGGAGAAAACAACTGGTATATTTATTAGTGCTCTGGTGGGCATTCTCGGTGAATAATCACAAACTCTTTCACTTTGAATCTAGCTTTAGGACTGATCTCCACGTGTCTGGCTGTAAATAAGAGAAAAGGCTAATAAATGTCTAAAAATGTCAAACTGAACCCAATGATCACAAATAGACCCTATCTAAATCAACTAGAATTTACTCTAGAAAATTTCAGATTTCCATCCATAAAGCACAGGACAGCAGCCAGGTCAAGTAGAAATCCTGTGCAACTGTTGACCCAGAAGTTCCAACAAGTTGACAACTATCTGTGTTGTGAAGCAGTCAGCTAGGTGTAATGTGATGGGGAGGGAGCATTTTTCTGTTGTAATTAACAGGTTCCATTTGTATTGTGATTACCAGGTGGCAATTTTCATCATGTTTCACAGACAGCATTTTTTACTCATGATTCCCTTGCAGCTATTTGTATTATGATTGGTGGGAGTCCATTTTGATCACAGTTGAGTACATCTTTTTACGCCATGATAGCAGTGCGTCCCTTTGTATTTTGATGAGAGGAGTGGCATTTGAGAAAGTGAGAAGCATGATGAAGTAAGCCTGTAGAAAATAATTAGACAAAGATAAATTGGTTTGACTATCTGCATGGTGGCGTATTAAAATATAATAGAACATGAGTGATTAAATAGATTGAAATAATTCAGGAGAATAGATGAAACGATCCAACATATTCTTCGTCTTGGCTTACCGTTTAATGGCTAGTGGCTGTTTAGTGACTAAACCTTTGAGAACTTTCCAGTCAGTGGAAAGTATGACTGCTCCCTGATCATATATTGCATGCAGCATGACAAGTAATGTACCACTGGCTCTACTGGGTTGCCTTATATTTGTCGAGATTACAGAAAGAAACAAATCCAGTCTCCTTACCGACTGGTTTTGTTTAAAAAGGGAGTTTGAATTGGATTATGTGTTTTAGTTTTATTCAACTGCATTTATGTTATACCATGCTGATGAGAATTTCAGTCTGATAAACTTTGACAGAGTCAGAAAGTGCTAATAAATTCTAGTAATTTTGGCAAATATTTTGTCAGGTGCTTAAATGCCACGTTGTGGCCTCACTGCAGCAATTGTATGTCAAGACCACAACACAAACGGGCAAATCTTTGCTGACCAGAAGACAACCGAATAACCCTCAGAGTGGTTTTGTGGTTAGTTTTTGGTTGAGTAGCGTCTTTTGTGGTCCTATACAAGGGCGCTTAGTCCCAGAATCTCCATAGATAGTGAGGATTATGTCACGATGTCTGCATTGTGGTCGAAGGCCAATTTGAGAAAGGTTGTTTTCAGAACCTTCTTGAAGGTGGGAAGTACTTAAGCGGATATCAGGATATGTCTTAGGGGGGATGGTATTCCTTTATTAGTTTTCCTGCTTGCTCCTTCCTTTGAAATTTAATTTGTTTGGTGATGATGGCATACCTACGCCGGATAAAGTGGTTAAATTTTTCTCAGGACTATGTCAGCGCTGGCAATATGTTAAAGGTGCGATTACATGCTTAACCTTCTTTATACATCATTATTTCTTATTCCAACTATTGAAATATATGCACATTTTTCCACATTTTCTTAAATCACAGCACGGAAGTGTTTTTTTCTATTATAGGCTTTATGGGTTTAACGTAATTAATATAAAAGAAAAATAATTGATTTTTACTGCACTTAAGGCCAGATGTACAAATATTTTTAAGGCTACAAATGACCCGTTTCACAGAATCGGACCGTTTAAAACTGGAAAAATGTTTTTTCTGATGTACAAAATGCGATTCTGTTACTTATTACGAGATCGCATTTTGCATTTGCTATTCGGCATTTGGAAGAGGCTTGTTTAGGACGTCCCTTCCAAATACTGAATCGGTATGGTATGTATTACTGTTTTGCGATCGAAATCCTGACGCAAAATAGTAATACTTTACCCCCAGTTTAAAACTGGTGGTAACCCATACACAAAGGGGAAAGGGTCCCCAAGGAACCGCTTCCCCTTTGAGAACGTAAATGATAATATTTTTTAACAGACCACTGCCTACTCTTAAAAAATGAAACTGCAAAGTTTCATTTTTTCTTTTTAAAAGCATCCCATTTTCTTTTAAGGAAAATGGGCTGCAGTTAAAAAAAAAGATTGCCTTATTAAAGAGCAATCACAGACCTGGTGGTTTGCTGACCTAAGCAGGTCACCATCCCAGTGATGGCAGCTATTCCTAATGGGCCTCAACTTGCGACCTACCTAATTAATATGCATGCGGTAGGTCTATTTGCGACCCCCTAGAAATCGCTAATGAAACTCATAAGAGTTTTTCATGCATTAGGAATACCGATTTCCTAATTGCGATTTGGAGAGAATCGCAATTAGCAAATCGGTATTCCTAATGTTCGTTCACCTGGCCCAAAGTGTTTAGAAATGCAACCCTATGGAGTTTTTAAGATTTACTGAAAACAAAGACCCCCCTCATTAAATTTAAACTCGAGTTCCTGTATTTTTCCAAAGGTTGGCTTTAGTGATGTTTCCATACAGGTCACAGCATATATATTGTCAGTAAAAATATTTGTGAGGGAAGAGGAGGAGAGGCTTTCAGAAATGAGAGCGAAGTGCAATTTTACTTTGGTCCATTGCGCTGTGGCTGTCTGATTAATGGTACTTGCTATCGACAGACTGTTAAAAGGATGCTATAATAAAGTTACTGCAGAGTAGCCTAGTGGCATTCTGTGATAAAAAGTGGCTGAACTGCACAGGCATTAAAACACTTAAGTGGCATATTTTTAGTCAACAGAAATAAATAATTATGGGGCTCATTATGATGGCCGGCGGTGGCGGTCCTTCCGCCATCATAATGAAAATTCCCACCGCTAAATTAGGATGGCGGTGGGAATCATAATGGTACTGCGGCGGATGGAAAGTCCGTCCACCATGGTTCCGCAAGGCGGTCCTTTTCCGCCCGCCTTGCGGAACCCGGAACCAGGACAACATTGCGGCGGTGCCGTGCAGGCACCGGCGTAGTGATTAGGATATGCCCTTCCGCCTGTCTTTTTGCAGCGGATATCCCGCCGCAAAAAGACAGGCAGAGACTGGCTTTGGGGGCCCGTTGCGGCCCCCCTCTGTGTGTGGGGGGTGCCCTGGGGTACCCATGGTACCCCCCTGCAGTTTCATGCACCAAGTGGCAGGCCCTGCGTGGTGCCTGCCACGTGGTGCAGGGAAATGCTGTGCATGCTCTTTTGACATTGCGGACGGTGCTGCAGCCAGCAGCACCGCCCGCAATGTTAAAAGGCCAGGATGCGCCCGCCAGTATGGCGGGCGCATCCTAATTCCACTGGTGGGACCGCCGCACGTCTGGCGGGCGGTACCAAAACCGTTATGATGGCGGGCGGACTGATGTCCGCCCGCCATCATAATAAGCCCCTATGTTCGTGTTCAGGATGCCATCGATTTTTAGTATGTATTTTTTAAAACATATATAAAGAATGGTGTATATCTTCCATTCACTCACGGGCTGCTTTATTTCCGTAACAACACAGTTTTAATTTTGGCCACCACGTCAGTATTTAAAATTACATTTCTTATGTCACTGTGAGTCTTGAATGCCTGTCGAGGCTGGGCAGGGTGTCTCTCACGCAGTCCTGCACGCTGTGAATGTGAGCTATTGATAAAGTGCCTATGAGCTTTAGTTTACAAGGTGGCTGTGATGGGGGAGCTACCGCATAAAATGTGTCTTGCACAACGTACTTTTAGGAATGTATTCATATTTAGTGATAGTAATAAGATGGAATGTAAATACCTACAGTGAAGTGACCCTGAAACAGTAGGGCACCAGACCATAAGCTTCTTAAGCAGCGACGGCCAGGCATTAGCCTGCTGCTTAGGTCAATGGTCAGTCCACCAATGATTGATCGTTTAGCAAACACCCACATAACAATTAAGGTTACACTTTGAAACTAAATAACCTTTCTTTCCAAATATTTGCTCCCCGTTTTAAAACAAGTATTCATTTATACTGAATGAGGATCACCTCAAACCAGCCTTCATATGTCTCTTAAATATTCCAACACACAATCCCGTTTAGTTGAAAGTTTGGAATTGAAGGAGTGGGCAATTTATTCCCAAGAATATTATCTGAAATTCTAGGGAACATCACATGTTCTAACACAGTACTCTCTTAGCAAGAAGATGTACAACTTATAATCTTTTTTATTGGGACTATTTCAGTTGTTTCCTTTACGTTGAAATGTAGACAATAATTGGGATTTGATTAGAAACATTAGAGCATGAGTACTCACAAACATTTGCCCAGGGGCCAGAAAGTACGGTCTGTGGTGTGACCGAGGGCCGCACTGATGCCAGCAAGGTGGCGGTAGGGGGTCTGGGTGTGTCAGGGATTATGTAAGGCGTTCTAAAAACATGTTAAATAAACGGGCCAGCATTTATTTGCAGGTTAATAAATGCTTGCCCATTTATTTAAAAAAAAAAATCTGAATATTAGTGCTCAGCAACTAAACAGCAGCTGGTGCTGCTGTTCACCAGGGGGGTACGCATGTAAAGGTCAAGAGGGCCACAAGAGGCCCCTGGGCTGTACTTTGATTATCACTGCATTAGAGTATGTAGTTCGAATTGGACAAACGATTGGGTCGACAGCCCAATGTGATTCTGTGTAATTTTTAGTAATTTTAAAAATGCCTATCCGAATGACAAAGCTAATCACAAAATGAAGAACTTTTTGGCTGGAACTGTGCACAATCAAATAACATTGCAATACGTATTGTTCACTGTACAAGCAGAAGAAGTACGTTTAAACTAAATTACATATTGGGCCTTATTCACAAATTGCATTTTGTGGTACATAAAGTAGCACTATTCTAGTGGTACTTACTAAGTAAAAATTGCAATTCACAAACCTCCTACATGCATAGATCTGCGCCTCCGCCTCTTCTGTCTTTTCTATGGTGAGACAAATGAGGAAACCTCTACATATGCTGGCCTATTTTTTGGTAGAAAATGTGAGAGGGACAGGTGAGTAGATGCAAAATGGGGAATACATATTAGTAAGTGGGTTGAGATTCAGAGAGGAGTAAGGAGAAGTTTAGAGAGGGACATGAAACAGCAAAACAGGCATCCACACAAAAGTAAGCTCATTTCTAGTCACAAACTGTACTTTTAACGTTACAACTGTGAAAAAAATCCCCAAAAAACAGTTGTAAATGTACTCCAGACCAAGCTTGGAGTAACTCCAGCTCCATATATGGCCACTCACACGTTCTCCAACACAGTCCAATAGAAAAGAATGGAGACAGGGACGTCAAGGAAAGAATATGAAAATAAAGGAAAGAATATTAAAATAAATAACGGAATTTCGACTTTTAAAATACATATATACATATTGTTTACTTGAAAAAATATATAACGTTAACAATTAATTATTATATTATTTAAAAATGTAATAATGAAGTTCTTTTAATATTAACCCTATAATAAACGTTAAAAATTTTGTTACATGAAAATTAGTATTTTAAATAAATTCTATATATAACATCTAGTAAGTTTTAATAAACATTGTAAAAACGTAAATATTTTGGCAGAGGTGGGATTTTTTAAAATAATTTTTAGGGAAATAACATTTAAATTAAATATAATTTCTAAAAAGAATTAATTGACACACATTAACATTATTGTATTGTGGCATTTTATTTTATTATTTCTAGATTAAAAAGAAATATATAACATTTATTTCCATTCATATTTCTAATTAAATGTATTGTCATTTTTTTAATACATTTGACTAAACTTTAATGTATTTTCTTATCCTTCGCCATCAGGAGATCTCCACCTGGTGGTGGATACCTCCTTCATGTATGAACATTAATGAGTAGTAATATACACCCTTAAATCCTATTGTAAGAGGCTCCACCTTGGGATGGAGACATGTAAATCTACATCTTGGGTAACTTTACACTTAGAAATAGTGATTAGTAAAGACGTGTAAAGTTACTCCTAGGAGCAGGAGTAGATTTATAAGTGAGAACATTTAAATGTGTATACTTGTAAATCATACCCATTGTGTTTGTGGGAAATCCAATTCATACAATTTCTAGACAGATGTTCATTTATTGTTTGAATTACTAAATGTGCAATTACTACATATTCTGAAGTTTAAAACTTCTTTATGAGTTGTCTTAATACTTTGATTTTTAACTTCAGTTGTGTTTAAGGACCTTTACCAAGTTAAACTCCTGGGGTCCAATTCATGAACTTATCATGGGTAAATGTATTATATCCATGTATTTTGCAGTTTTACGAGTCCAAATCACTTTTGTAATCCTCAATAGTTGTTTTCACAGTATATTGGATTTACTCTAACAATGTTCTGGTAAATAAATCTATGAGCAGTGGAGGAGGGTGGGAAGGGAGTGTGTATTTTAGAGAGCAGAAATGCCTTGTAAGCTCGTCAAAATACATGTGTGCTTGTATCTGCAAAATTGACTATGAAATCTTCATAATGAACAATTAAGACACTTAGGGGCAGATTCCGATGCAGTTTGGAAGGCCTCCAAATGACATTTGCTCCGTCCGAATCGGATCGGGAACGTGTCTTTCCGACCAAATCGGAAAGGTTTCCGACCAACCGTGTACGATGCGTGTTAGGGGTTAGGAATATCCCAATCCGAACCCGATGGCATTTGGAATTACCGAGCCTTACGGAGCAGAATCGTACGTCTCTACGGGCCACGTTTCTGAACGACTGAGTACGATGCTGGATTCGGACAGCCTTTCCGAATCGTGCAATCTGACTCGAATCAGCAGTCGGAATCAGACTTTGGGGGCCTGTAGCGGGCCCCCCTGCACCCTGGTGGGCCCGTGGGGGCCCCATGGATCCCCCCTTACCAGCCATGCACAGTGTGGCAGGCACCAGGGGGTGCCCACCACAGGGTGCCCGATTTTCCCCAGCCACCCCTTTCTTCAATAGGAGCCTATGCATTCGGTCGGAACATAGGCTCTCATTGAAGTCAATGGGAGTCCAACCAAATCGTATCTGGAAGGATCCGGATGCATCGTACTCAATCGGTCGGACTCTCCGGATCCGAGTCGGTCGGAAACCATTCCCAAACCGATTCGGTCGGGAAGATTTCCAAACTGTATCGGAATCAGGCCCTTAGTTTTGAACAGGGGAAGAGATACATTCTTTTACAGGGTTGAAAGGTAAATAGAACACTCAAAAAATTGGTTGAAGTCTAAGCAAAGGGATTTCTGCGGCAGCTGGTGAATTTTGAAAGTGGTGCGGCTAGGAGCAAGTCCGAAATTAGACTGTGTGAGTGAATGTAGCATGCAGGTGCAACTGTCACCATAGGACTTTATGTGTGGCTGTCTCAACGCATGTAGATTTAGAGTCAAGGATAATACATTTATACTTACCTATATATACTTACCTGAAGTATATTTTGGCAGGTAATATCCTGGCTATAATATTTCTGTAGCACAATGTTTTTGTGAATGGTCTTCGTAAATGAAATCCCTTCTTTCGTGCCCTCTATGCCCTGTTATTTCCTTTCTTCCCTTCATGACTCTCTTCCTCTTTCTATAACCCACCACACATAGTTCGCTAATTCCATCTCCTCATCCTATATATCTTTACCCTCTCTCTAGTCTTCACTTCACTTCCCTTCCTTTATTTTACTTTGAGAGTTTTATAAGGCAGACCCATAGGTATCAGAACATTGTATGAAGAAATTGCTTACCTTTGTTTGCCCAATCTGGATCATTTTCCATCCAGTCCTCATGTTTGCCATTTGCATGTCTTCGCTCATCCCTCCCTTCAGCTTTCCTAAAAGAGTTCACGTTCTCCCGTGTCAGCCGTAACTCTTGTATTCTTCTGTACATTTTGTCTATCTAGTCCCATTTTGTTTTTCTGTCTCCCTTCCCTTAATGTATTCATTTCTCCTTCTTTTTCTACATCGCTCTTTATTCCTCCTCTACTCTACTCTCCTTGCCCTGCTTTATCTCCATCACTCTTCCTCTCTTCTTCTTACTGCCTGTTCCTTCAAAGTCCTTCCCTTTCTCTCTAACCTTCCTACTGTCTCTCGCTGAAGATTTTAAAATTGCTGTATGTGAGGAGTAAGTAGCTCATCCAGTCCTGTTTCCTTTGCGCTCTAATATTTGAAATTTAAATGCAAAATATGAGTACCAAAATTCAAAGGAAAACCCAAAAATTACCTGAGCCAGTGACTAGGGTCAAATTTGCCTATGTGTTCCTCAGATGTCCTAAACTTCCTTACAGTTATTTTCTAGCTCCGTTCTCACCCTGATTTCCACGTCTTTCTCTCCTTTCCCCTCTTTTGCTGTCCACTTGTTTCTGTGTCAAAGCATCTTCCTTATGCCTCCATCAGTCTCTCTTTTCACTTCTCCCACTCCTTACCTGTATCCTCACGCTTCTCTCACCATGATGCTACTTCTCCATGATGAGCTCTCAGACCAAGGAAAGAGTGCAGCTGAAAACATTACCTTGCAATTGCTACACAATGAAAAAAACACACTTGTGCCAAACTGGCATAATGGGGTTAGGCTGAGTTGAGTTTAGCAATGTTTTAAAGAACAGACGTTCAAATTAGTCTGTAACATGGATTAATGCAAACATTTCATGTGCATGCTGCACATATCAGTCACAGTTTGCACTTGATTTTAAAGTTAAAATTGTTCTATTTAAAACGTACGCCAAATGGCTATGCCTGATATGATTGACAACAGAATCGTAATTCATGCAAATAAACTGTTTCTTGAGCTGTTCTCCCTGAGCTGATAGTAACAAAATTCTGCTTTATATTATAACACCCATACCTCTGCCTTATCTGAGCTTAATAGAGGTAATTAATTCATTCATCCTCTAGGACATGCCAGCTGCAGGCCAAGGGCAGCAGATAGTGAGCTGCCAATTCTTTGTCTGAATTTGGGAATGAGAACAATTCGACTGCTCTGAGATGAGACACTCTGTAGCCTCTGCCGCCACCTGCCATTCCAGGCTAGGCCGTCAAGCTAAGCACCAGTAAAGGAGTATGGAATTAAATGTAGATGCCACTGATACAGTGTGCATGGTTCTGTGAACATGAAACATGCACGCTGCATCTGTATGAATGAGTGCGAGAGAGAGGCGTCTGGTTCAGTTTGATCCATAAAGTGCACAAAGACAACCCCCACCCGACACCCCATCCAGAGCATTACTGTGTTAAACTCCATCAGTAGTCGAACACAGCACTCTTGGGGACATTAGGTTGTCCTATAGTTGTATTTCTACAGTAGAAAGCCATCATGTGCACTCTCAGCCACTCTTAGATTAAAGCACTTTTACAATTTGTATAATGTTTCTGGTCACCAAAGAAACCAGGTTTAGTAACTACTAACTGTATTAAAACATAGAAATGTTGGGAACAATGTCTCTTAAATAAAATAATTAATAGGATAATGTCCAACTTTTTAAAATAAACTTTAGTGAGGACTGAAAGAAGTTTGGTATTTAACATAATTTTATATGACTAATCCAGGCCTAAAAATGTTTGTCTAGGTAACTGTTACCGGTGGCACATTCGGCACATTCGATAAACCTAAAGGTCCTTCAGATCTAAAACACATTGACAGCTTTCAAGCCGAAAACTTAAACGAAGAAAGTCAGTCAGTGTTTGTTGGATTGGAATGTGAATGGTTTGAAACACGCAACAAATATAGAATGCTGTTCACCAGTTCTCTATTCCCAACTCGTACCTGTAGTAAGCAAAGCTCACGTACTCAATCAATCAATATGGGGTTTGTTAAAGCGCGACTACTCACCCGTAAGGGTCTCAAGGCGCTAGGGGTGGGGGGGGGTGCAGGTTTCATTCCATCAAGGAGGGGGTCTGTCGAAGAGCCAGGTTTTGAGGTTTCTTGCGAAGATGGGGAGCGATGTTGTCTGTCTGAGGTGGAGCGGAAGGATGTTCCATGCTTTGGCCGCGAGGAAGGAGAAGGAGCGGCCTCCCGATCTGGTCTTTCTGGTGCGGGGGACCACGGCGTAGGAGAGCTGGGCTGATCGTAGGGTCCTTTGGGGTGCGTGGAATTTGAGTCGGCTGTTCAGGTATGCTGGTCCGGTGCCGTGGAGGGCCTTGTGTGCGTGGGTGAGCATCTTGAAGGTGATTCTCGCCTCGACGGGGAGCCAGTGGAGTGTGTGCAGGTGCAGGGAGATGTGACAGTGTTTTGGCAGGTTGAGGACCAGTCTTGCGGCGGCGTTCTGGATGTTCTGTAGCTTGCGGGTGAGGTTTTTGTTTATTCCGACGTAGAGTGCGTTGCCGTAGTCGAGTCTGCTGGTGACCAGGGCGTGAGTGACGGTCTTTCGGTGTTCGAGGGGGATCCATTTGAAGGTCTTACGAAGGAGGCGGAGGGTGTGGAAGCAGGAAGATGAGACAGAGTTGATCTGGTGGTCCATTTTGAGCTCGGAGTCCAGGATGATTCCCAGGTTGCGTGCTTGGTCCGTGGGGGTTGGCGGGTTTCCGAGGGCGGGGGGCCACCAGGTGTCGCTCCAGGCGTCTGGGTTTGGGCCCATGATGAGTACTTCTGTTTTGTTGGTGTTTAGTTGTAGGCAGCTGTTTTTCATCCATTTGGCGACGGCTTCCATGCCTTCTCAAAAGTTGCGTCTGGCGGTGTTGGGCTCGTTGGAGTACTGAAAAGCAATGTACTTTTCAAGACATGTACATGCTAGGCTGCTGTGGTGCACATGAAAAATTAGATCCTGATACAGAAGCAGTTCTGCATTCCACGTTGTGCTGCTGCTTTAAAACATGAATACCTCAAAGCATTTCAGATGAATTTTCCCACTTCCAACTCTATTCTGTTCTCCCAAGAGTTGCCAAACAGAAACAGGCCAAACCCCCCCCCCCCCCCCACACCCCTCACCTATTTTAGCTGCAGGCAAAATAAATAGAACAGAGTAGGGTGACCAACCGTCCGTAAATTTCACGGACCGTCCGTAATTTGGATCTCATTTTACGGACGCCTTTTGTCCGTAATTTTGGGCATTGGTGAACAGCACTGTTCCCCTGCATGGAGCCTCAGCTCCCTGATGGGGCCGCCTCACACTCTTCCTGGAAGCACAAGAGCAGCCCCACCCCGCCCATTGTCATTCTGTATGCGGCTGATTGCCACATACAGAATTACAATGGGCCAGTCTGGACTCTTACAGCATGTGGTGGGCCTCTTCCAGCCTTGGTCTAGGGCAGGGCATTCTGTCAGATGAAAGAAATGTGCAAAAAAAGCCAATGCTGCTACGTGAGAATCCAGTTCATTCAAAGAAGGTGGTGAAACAAGTTTAAAAGAAGGGGCTAGAGTTCTTTCAGTCTCATCATTTTAGAAAAGTGCATTTTCAATGTTATATTCAACGAAGCCATGGTTGCTGCATATTTGTTTTATGCAACTAACAACCATTGACAAAGCCAATAGTTCTGGCTTGTTGTAGGTGTAACGTTACTTGTTGTGTTATATATCTGGATACAATGACAGAAGAGGCAAAATACCAGTCTGGCAGCACACTATGCTAAGCATAGATTTTTAGCTTAGGTGTTTTAAGCCACACCCTTAATTACATCAAACACCCCCTTTGGAGAGATCCCCCCCTCATTTTTTTCTTCCCGCTTAAAGCCCTGGAAACAACACCATGTCACAGTCACCTCATGGCCTGGCACTGTGCATCACATATGACTTCCACTTTTTCAAATTGCCTATGTGCAGGGGCATAGTGAACCCTACCCCCACCCCACCCCTTGCTTTAGGAACTACAGCAAGGGGGAAATTCTTGATGGGCCTCTTCTGTCTGCAACTCTGCGGACAAAGGCTCAGCTCATAATTAATATGAAAAGGTGGGCAAGTGAGTAAGTGAAGGGATGGGTGGATGGCTGGATGGATGGATTAGTGAAAGGGTGAATTGATGAATGAAAGGGTGAATGGATGGATAATGAGAGAAAGGATGGATGGATGAGTGAGTGGAAGGATGAATGAGAGAAAAGGTAAATGGATGTATGGGTGGAAGGGTAGATGGGTAGATGGATTGGTAAATGGGTGGATGGATGAGTGAAAGGATGGATGGATGAGTGAAAGGGTGGCTGATTCGCGAGTTAATGGGCGGATGGATGATTGAAATGATGGATGGATTGATTAATTGATAAGTGAAAGGGTGAATGGATGGACGGATGAGTGAAAGGGTGGATGTAAGGATCGATGAGTGAGTGAAAGGGAGGATAGATGGACAAAAGGATGGATAGATGAGTGATGGAGTGAAAAGGTGGATGGATGAGAGAAAGGATGGATGAGTGATAGGGTCAATGGATGGATTCATGAATGGATGGGTGGATGGATGGGTGGATGGATGGAAGGAAGGATGGCTAAGTAAAGGGTCAATGTAGAGAGAAAGGGAGGATGGATGGATGACTGAAAAGGTGAATGGGTGGAAGGATAATTGACTGGGTGAATGGATGAGTAAGTGAAAGGATGGCTGGATGGGTGAAAGGGTACATGGCTGGATGGATGAGTAAATGGATGGATGGGTGGAAGAGTGGATGGATGAGTGTATGGATGGATAGAGTGAAAGGGTGTATGGATGGATGAGTGAAAGTGTGGATAGAGGGATGGATGAGTGAAATGATGGATGGAAGGATACATGATGGATAGGTTTGCAAATGGATGAATATGTTTGGATATGGATGGGCTTACTTATATACTATTGCGCGGCCTCCTCTGATGTGTCTGTAAAACGTACCTTTTGTCCCGAAGTTTTGTCCTGAATTTTGACATCCTGTCCTGAATTTCTGTCCTGAATTTTTGTCCTGAATTTTGACCCTTTGTCCTGAATTTTTACACTCACCATCCTGAATTTGCACCCATGCCAGTTGGTCACCCTACAATAGAGGCAGCGCTGGCCCCAACCCGACACCCAGAATAACTAAAAACCTTGGTTTTTGGAGACTGCTCACGTTGCACAGAGGACTGAAGACAAACTCACTGCACGGACCAGAGCTGAACTTGCATTAGCGTTACTCGGCTCTGTGTGTCTCATTCAGCAAACCTCGTTTGCTCCCCATCCTAAGTGCTCCCCCTTGTTTCCAGCACCGCCACTAAATTCTGCGTCCACTACTACTGCCCGTTCCCAACTCGTCACAGTGGGGTGGGGTCAGTGAGGCTTGCTGATCCACCCAATGCTGTGATGAGCTGGGAAATGTGAACCCTCGCTGATTGACACACACTCTTGGGAATCCCAAGCTGCAGCCTGAAGCATCAGTCAGCGAAGTTGGGATACGTGAAGCAGGAGGAGTGGCATTACATTCTGGCTGGTGATTCAAACTAGGGCTGAAGTCACCCCAGCCTGAAAAACCTGCGACATGGCACATGTGCAGTAAGTGCTTGTGCCTGTCTGCTGCGACTGCCTGACCCTCGTGCAGAGCGAGGGCCAGAAAGTATGCAGGATGATTGTTTCTGCAGTAGGTAGGAGCCATTTATTGAATTACAAAAATAATGGAGGCAAAAAAAGGGGTAGGGTGCAGCCCCCCCCACCGCTCCTATTAAGAAACCGTCCCAGTCTACATGGGAAAAATATCTATGGAGAAAAAAGGAAAAAGCTAGCAAGTGCATTTGCACATATGCTGAAGATGTTCCTGGGTGTCACATCTTTGCTAGAAAAATAGAATTCACAAAAGTTTTCTAGGTTCGTGCTTGGAAGATGCAACTGTCACAGGTTTCCATGGAAAACTTTGTGAATTCCTTAAAGCTGTAAATCTGCACCTATGTGATGACCAGACCTGTAGAGGCAGACCTATGATTTTAATTTAGAAACAGATCACTGGTGTTACCACACTTTTGGTGGAAGGTCCAGTCTTGCACCTCAGAAGTCAATTATTGTGCTGACACAATATCTTGGTGACATGAGGTTACATTGAGTGTCCCAATATTGAGGCCCCTATTCGTAGAGTTGTGGGAATTTTGCATCACTAATTCATCCAGAATTGCAGATACCACAGGGATAAGTAATTATCTTGGAATTACTGAGATATGACAGCTTTTTTCCTATGGACTGGTTAGACATGTGGAAAGCCATGTTCCCACATGTAAATCTCAAAATCAGGGCTAGTTTTGTGGGACATAATCTGTCCGATTATACCTGTGAAAATATTCATAAAAAATTAATGTGTTGTAATACAATATGTACAATCGGCAGGAATGTCAGAATGAGGATCTTATATTGAAGAACTTTTGTAATTCTTTTTGTCAGAGACACCCAGAATTCAGGGTCTTATGGTACTAAGGCAATAGCTCGCTTAATCTTCCCAACGGCCCCAGCGCTGAGATACCCCTTCGGGGGTGATTCGTGCGCTATACAAGTACTGGATTTATGGTAGGCGAAATTAAGTAAAGCTATTTGCAAAACTGCGCAATCCAATGTACACATATAAGTCAATAAAAGATAATGTTAAAAGTAGAGCCTCTACAATACTGGATATGTCATTATTTAGATATCATAGTAAACACGAGTAGGGCCATATTTATCAAGGTTTTGTGCCGCCCTTGCGCCATGCAAACCTAAGTGATATTTATCAAGCTGCACAAGGCCACATTGCGTGGCCCTGCATGGCTTGATAAATCTGTAGTAACGCAAGGCAGCGCAAATCGCTGTCTTGTATTACTCTGCCCCAGGGAGGAGTTCCACGGGTGGAGAATGGGTGTTCTCACACATCCACCCATGGATTTTGGTGCATTCCCAGATTTACCATTAGTGGTAGACCTGGGAATTCATCAAAATGTTACGCCTCCCCAGGTGAGGCATAATGAGGAGAAATATCTTTATTTCGCCTAACGTTTTCCACTTTTTACATGTGCTGCATTCTGCAGCACATGTGGCTCTGCATGGCATAGCAAATCTCACTTAAGGCTTGAGTTGCCCTTGCATCACCTTGCGTAACACAAGGGCAACACACTCCTTTCATAAATCTGTCCATAAATTACCACGCATCTTCAGTAAATTCTGATTTGCTACACAATCTGGACATAAAACAGTATCCATATATTATTTGGCTGAAAAAGGCAAACATATCTCAGAGTTCTAAGAGTTATAGTTCAGGTTAACAAAAGAGAAGCAGGTGCAGTACTTAATTTGTGAAAAAATAAGGGCCAGGGCCTTTGTCAGAAGCCACTGCAGCTTGCACCACCCTTTGCCCCAGTCAAGGCTGCCAATGACAGTACCAACACAGCTACTAACCATTGCACTCCCACAAGTGTAACAATTCAGACTATTCCAGCCCCCCAAAGTTATACAAATGGCTTGGGGGCAGGTATTTGTCATTTGTAACGTACACTGAATTGACAAACAAATGTATAAGTTAAATAAACAGTGCCACCATGTGGCATACCATCATAAGGGCATGTGTTGACAATTAAGTGCCGGTGCCGATCACCGGAATCCAGCGGCTCAAATTAAGCAATGCAGGTGTAGTTGTGAGCCTTAACCATGGAATACAACTCTGTGCATTGAGTATTGCGGAACATAGAGTTGAAAAACATAACAAAGCTATGGGAGAAAGGCCTTCTAACGACTTCAGCAATTAGCAGAGTGAGGCACTGCGGCCGCCCAAGCTGAAAGTTTTCTGTAGTACTTATGTATGTGTATGTGCAGTGGCGATATGCAAAAGGATCATGTCACCTGAGGGGCATCTGAGTCTACCATCTCTCACAGATATTCATTGGTCTTGGGCTCAATGAGGCCCCCTGAAGTATCGAGGAGGGCAATTAATGGTTGTGGGCCCCCTGCACCGCAGAGACTGCAGGGGCCTGTGCTACCCCCCTGTGTATATGGTATTTCTCTAACTCGAACCAAGATAAATGGCAGGGTCAAAGACAAGCATAAACTCATGAATTATTAGGAGAGGTCGCTGGTTTCTAAACAGTTCATGCATTGTGACATAGTGCTGTATAAGAGGGTGGTTTTCTTAAACATCCGACATAGTTTTATATTTTACAGTAGGAAACATGATTTGTTCATCAGGATAATGTTTGGTTAATATTTGCTTTTGGCTTCATTATTCTTTTTAGCATTATCATAAGTGTGTCCTTTTTGTGGATATATGCATGCAAACCAATCGCACCTTGTATAAAAGCTGTAGAATAGAAACATCTCAAATAATCCCAGTGAGAGTTTGGACTGTAACACGCATATACACACACATAGCAAAAGAAGGCATGATGACACGACTTAAGAATTCACAGTTGTTGCAGCTTTTTCCTTACTGACATATTTCTTCCTGTTTCTGAAATCCAATCTTCATAGGTTCCGATTAATGTTGAGTGTAGAGTTCATGCAGAAAATCTCTTCCTATGGCGCATCCCTTAAAGAGTGGGAATGTCTTGAATCAATATGGCATATCACCATCTCTTCCCTTGTCACCTGAAATACAGCTGGAGGAGTACTGGACTGTGTGTTGTTCCACACTAACCATTGCACAGCGCCGGCACATGTAAAAACATCCAGGGTGAAGATGGCTCTTGCTTTTGTGCACCCAGCCACCCTCTGTTTTGGGTTGGCAAATTTTACACACGACCCTCTCATGACCCCTAGCATCAGGTTCCACATAGATTACATTTCAGGAAAGGTGTAATCCAATCCTGCACACATTCCACACCTTGCTTACAGAGGGCAAGATAGAGGACTTACAAATAAGAACTGAAAGAGTGAAACATATATTACTAAATGCAAATAAATAAGTACAACCGTTGGAAAAATAATGATTTCAGTGAAACAGAAAAAACAAGGTTTAGGAGTAAATTCCATAACCTAAAAGGGGTCGTAGTGGGAGAGGAGAGCGAGGTCTTATCTTGCAGTATCAGAAGAAAGCATCAGCTATAATCTTCTCCTTTGGTCCGAGAGTCTGCTGTATAGGAAATTGCTTGTGTCTGTGTAGCGGTCTGAGGGAGGCTTTTTTAAATCACCCAATGTGTGTAAATACCGGATGTAAAAGTATTCAGTAATCCATGGTCGAGTTAGCAACCATATTGGAAAGGTGAGGAGGCCCTGAAGTGAAATGATCTGATGTGTATCATTGGTCCTTCTAAAGACTGTTTCAAAAATGCGTGAAAGGTCCATTCTAGGTTTTGGAAATAAGGGGATTCAGTATAGTACTAGACTTCATATGTTGGCATTCTCCTTTAAAATTTCTATATATCTCATATGACCGCCATTTTGCATTTCGGTTTAGGTCCCAGATCTTATGTGTGGTCATTTTGGTGGCCAAATTGGAGTGGTTATTTGGCACCAAAGTCAGTTGTAAGCAGAAGTGGGTCGTCAGACCATCTGTAGACTACATTCAAACTTAGGTGGAGAATACATTCTCGTTATGGTAATAAAAGGTTCCGGTGTAGTAGTAAAATTGATTGTACTTTTAATACTCCTTTGGAATTTTGTTTCGTGTACAGTGCCATGTGGGTTGTGGCTTTTGGTCCCAGATATCATGTGAGGTTGACTTTAATGATGCCATGGCAAAAGAGGTGGGGTTAATGCTTATACCTGACTAGAATGCCGATTGATCGCTTAATCATTCTAGTGGACCATCAAAGAGGACCAAGTTAATGTATGTATTCGATGGGTCATATTTGCTTGTGGATTTGTACAGTTAAGACAATCATCACATCAAATTGTCATAAGAGCAAAATTATATATTAGAGTTTGGATTATAATGGGCTCGATTGACATATAAGACTGTATTGTGTATGAAGTTTGTATAATTGTGACAGACACCACAGCCAATATCATAACAACAAAAACATATATCACAGTACAGATTACAATGGGTTCAAGTGATATAGACAAGACTATATTAATTACAAGGCTTGTAGGTGTCCATTTGTATCAGTGGTATTGTTGGTGCCATAGTCAAGTACATAGAGTTCAGACATGTTAATGTTATATAATATTACAATAATTAGGGTTGTTAATAGTCATCGTCTTTGGAAGCGATAAGGTACTGCGTACCCGGTACCTTATCACTTCCAAATTGGAGGACTATAGGTAAGCTTAAATATTGCAATATTATGTAGAGTGTACATTCTCGTTATGGTAATAAAAGTTTCTGGCACACTAGTATTATTGGTTGTGTTTTCCATGCGCCTTTGGAATTGAGGTATGCACCAATTGTTACTAAAACACTTTTTTATCTATCAACAAAATATATCACGTTTGCAGCTTGTTGTACACGAGTTGTCTGACACAGTTGATTTAGACATCCCTATAGCATACCTGAGAGGAATGCAAAGTTTTAGTTCAATTGTTACCATATTTCCACATACTCCTAATATCTAACCAATGTTTTACAGCCTTGAAAAGGCCCAGGCCTGCGAGCCACAAGGGGGCGAAACACGTGTTGGCTTTGGCTTTCTTGTTCAAAAGAACACAAATAAAACAATTCCAGCAAGAATCCCTGCTGTTTATTTGTATTAACTAATATATAATATTGTTTTTTTTAATTGAATTGTTTTCTTCACCTTACAAGGACTTATTGCTGCAAAAAGGTAACAAATAACTGCAGTACCCCCAATCTCAAGAAATCCTATTGCAACTTAACCTGTGGAGTGGGGGCCGTACCCAGTAGGGGATGTGAGGGCACATACCACAAGATACTACACCTATACAAGGCAAACAATGGGACTACTATATCTGGAGTGCGTTCTCCTTTTTCCTGTGCTCAGAGAAACAACTTTATCAATTTTTGAGAACAAAAGTCCGTCCCGTAAGGGTTGTCACTGTAGCTGCAGCCATGGAACCAAACACTGGATGTCTGAAGCAGGCTGGTCCTGCTGGCGCTCTAGCGCTTTGGAAATTTCTTGCTGAAAAATGTCCAAGTCCCAGCGCAGGATGGGACTTAATCATTTTTAGTAGGTGCAAGGATTTTTGAGTGGGATGTAGCTGAAATACAATCTGATGCCTTGGAACTGCTGGTGGAATCCTTTTTCTGGTGGATCCTACTGAAAACCTAGAGCTCTTAAGGAAAAACTTTCAAATGTTTCCAAACTTTCTTCTGGTTCCTTAACAGCCACAGGAGAACACTTTTAAGGCCCTCAGGGTAAGGCATGTAGAGACTCCCGGGGTGTCAAGCAGAGGCCAACTGCAGGGCCCAGTCCAGGTCCAGTTTCTACTGGTCAGCTGGGCAGTTCCGGAAAAAGGCTTCTTACAGCATGTTGTGTCCCAGTAGCCACAGAGGAGGTCAGCCAACTTACATTTGAAGCCTAGTAGGTTGTATTGGGTCGGAGGAGCAGTCCAGCCCTTCAGGTCTCCTCATAGGTCTCAAACAGCAGGTGCAGTCCTTTTTTACTTTCATAGGTCCAGAAAGTATTCTGAGAAGAGTGCCTTGGGGTGGCAAATTATGTCTGGCACCAGCTAGTGGGTGGGGGTAGACTCCTGGATCTTCCTAATCAATGGGGTAAAAGTTCCAAGGAACAACCCTACCCACTTTTGCAGTAGTTCCTGTTTACCCTAGAGCAAACAATCCCACAGTGAACTTTATTACCAAAATGCAGGATGGGGAAATTCTTCCCCCCTCGTGCAAAACATTTGTTCCCACCCAGAAGTGTGACAAGAGTAATGAGCAGTCCACTTCATTTCTCTGTGGTCACTCAAATCCAGTTCTGGGGTTAACTTTAATCTTAATGGGTTTGGTGCCAGTTTGACTATGAGGACAAAGGTTGGGCCTTTACAGGTGTTACCTGACATTTACTTATGGCCCCTGCAATGGACACTACATTTCACCATTGGACATGAGTGTCAAGAAGGAGTTATTTGAAACCATTGTGAAATTACAGACATTGGAAAGCACAGCTGAGTTAGTTTCATTCCTAGGTACAGTTGAGTTCTGTGGTAAGTTATTCAAAAGGTTCTTAGTGAAAACCACTGCCATGCAAGAGTTAGCCATGGAATGTATATGGAATTACAGCTATTATGATGAGGTTTACATGCCAAAAAGTATTTTGAGAAGACCCCCTGGGCATGATTCACAAAGGTAGCTTACACTTTTAAGTAAGTTACACTTTTGAGCACGTTTATTAGGTTTTGGCTGTTCACAATATCAGAGTGTACATTTATTCCAAAAGTGTAACTTACATGTCTCCACCAAACTGAAGGGCCTGTGGCTACTCCCAAACTTCAAAAGCTACTCACAAAAGTAACTTACACTTCTGATTAAGTAATTTAAACGTGTAATTTACACTTACACTTTTAATTAACTTTACCTGCAAATTATGTGAATAGCCTAAAATAGTAACGTTGGAGTTGGAGTACAAAAACTGAGTTAAATTTGTTTTTCAAATAATGCAGTCATTTTATAATGTGACCGGCATCAAGGATAAGAGGTGTATTCTCTATCACCTAGAAGGCAATGATTTTGCTGAGCACACCAGTAGAGTTGTGGTGACTGTGCAAGATGTGCTATAGCATGTGGGATCACATTAATGGGAGCTACGTGATCCATGTAGTGTTCTCACTGCAGTACGCCTCAAGCATGACAGGTTGTTTGCCATTTATGGTTTTCAAAATAATTCAATACATGGCTAAAAAAGTGCAGGGAAAGTGTAGCGTCAGATGAATTTAAAGACGAGTTGCTGCAGAGAAGAACCCAAGAAGAGTCCAGATGTTTCAGGAGAAAAGTAAGGACAGATATCAGGAGCTGAATATGTTACACAAGTTTTTGTGGCGAAAGAAGATTTAGTTGCAGTCTAGCTACCTGGAGTGCTGAAGAACAAGGCTGTTTAAATATTGTCCTGAGTTTGCTATTCAAGTAGGGAAAGGAAGTGCTGGTTGATTAGAACCCGGTAATTGATGAAATGACAAGAGTGTACAATAGGATTAAACAACTAAGGGGCATATTTACAAGCCCCTATTGCCATCACAACGTCACTTTCAGTGACGTTGTGATGGCGATAGGGGCCTCGCCATATCATTATGTGCAGGAAGGGAGAGCACAGGGGGAAACGCAGGGCTGCACTATATTCTTGTAAATATGGTGTAGCCCTGCGTTTCAGAAGTGGCGGAGAGAGGCGTTAAGCCAAGGAGGCTAACGCCTCACTCCGCACACTTCCCTTGTAAATATGCCCTTAAGTTTTACAGAGATTGTCACTTGCTGTCAAGTGCACTTATCTGGTTGTCAAGGAGTTATGTTGCTGAAACGTACTTTGGGGATAGTAAAGTCTTTCTTCTTGAAAACCGTGTGGAGATCATCGTTTTTTTCTAATTCTCTGGTGAAATTTAGATATTTTGTTTGGATGTTTTTGTGAATATTCTTTGATCGATCATTTTAGTGTCCTCTCTGCTATTTTGGAGTGTGTATTCCCAGCTTTCTTTTTATTTGTAAAGAAAGGAAGATCTGTTGTGTCCTATCTAAGTGTGTTTTCTTGTTTATATTCCGTGTTGGATGAGAAACATTGCTGTATGGTCACTTAACAATGGTACTACACCCTTATCGCTTTAAGACTAATAAGATGGAGGGTCCCCTCAAAACGAGAAATTCGCATCTCGTTGTGAAGGAAAGATATAGTTATATGGATCCAATTTGGGACACATGCCGTTACGAGATAATGGACCATTTAATATCGATGCCTGGTTCACAAAGCATACTGTGAGGAGGCAAGTCGAGGAGTAACTGATGGGTAAAGTGATTCGTGCTTCACCGAGCTTTTCTCTGTGAGTAAACTTGTGAGTAAATATGTCTTACGTTTGTAAATACATGAGCATCAGACCAGAAAATGCTTCGTGAATCAGGTCAGGTAATACAAGTGTTATTAACAACTTTGAAAGTAGTAAGGCACAACTATTCTTAGCTTTGTTAATTGGGTCCATCTTCTTTCCATACATTTCTGTGTTTCTCTTAGGTGTATACAAACCGGTGTTAAATTTAAGGTGACTGTGTAGATTCACAAAAATATGTGCTTTGTGGCACAAGCCTATCTCTTTATTCCCCTTAGGAATGCACCTGCAGCATCACCCACTACTTTGCCCTGGTGCACTATTCCTACCTGGTCCTGAGGTGGTGCAAAGGAATGTAAATCTGACAGGGGACAGAAACGTCCAAGCCGTGCTAGTTGCCTGGCCCTCAAGTTCACATTTGCAATGGGCATTTCCCCTTTGCAAAGTGCAGACGTATTTATGTGAATCCTGCCCAAACCATTTTTTATAGAAAGTCAGAATGGTGATCCTTTAAACCTTTATACCAACCATTCGGAGGCAGCATTCTCCGTAAGATGACATGAAAGGATACAACAGAGTATAGATAAGTAAGCCCATAAATGATCTCTGTAGATAATAAACATGAGCTGAAATACAAATAGAAGCTATTATAATAGTTTTCTGTCATTTTGTTTTTATATGTTTAGATGTGCGTCCCTCTAATTTATACAATAACTGAGAAAAAGCTGAAAAAATCAAGAGTTTAAAAGCTAAATGAAAAGTTGGGGTGGGAGTTTAACATAGACTAAGGATGATATCCTGAAAAGAAGACACTACGCAGAAATGGGGTAAGTGTCCGGTTTATTCTGTCTGACGTCCTCCAGGTCCCGGCAGCAACTGCCTGCCTAAGGACTCCACATTCCAGAGTAGAATCCCCCCCGATGACACAAGCTCCTCACGAGCCAGCGTTCCACAGATCCCAACACACCCCCCTTCCTTCACAATGAAAACAAGAAAGTAAGGTTAGGCAAAGAAAAACAATAAGATGAAGATAACAGGAAACAGGATATGCAGAAGAACAACATCACTACATTTTGTAATCTTGGAATTTTACAGGAACAAATTTCAATCTGGTGGAAACAGCTCTGGAAGAAACATGATCGGAATGCACAGGTTCCATCCCGTGGGTATTGGTCGGCACTGATGTTGGGGAAGGAACAACACCAAGTCTCTTGTTGACATAGACCAGCATTGACTCAGGCACAATGGAAATAGCAGACTTGCTCCAAACTTTCCCATTCTCCAACACCACCACGTGATTTCTTACAGCTGACACTCTTTTGGGAGCAGAGAACCGAGACTCCCCTTGCGAAGAAAACCCGGTCTTTTGACCCTCACCCAATCCCCCACCTTAACAGAAATGGGATAACGAACTCCAGGCCTGGTGTCGTACTTGGCCTGAACAGCAGCCCTAACGTCAGTTACAACAGACAATTTCTTAGTGTCCACCACCCTCCTGGACATCCATTCCTTGTTTAATTTAGAGCCAGCAACCCTTCCCCTAAGTAAGGTAAACGGGGCAATGCCGGTACTAACATGGGGAGTGGTCCTCACAGCCCAAAGCATGTTGCTGACCGCTTGCCGCCAATGCAACCCATTCACCAAAGCCAATTGCAGATGTTCCTTGATTACGCGGTTGAAGCGCTCAACCAGGCCATTGCTGCGGGGGTGATAAAGAGAAGTAAGAATGTGACTGACACCTATGTCCTTGAGGAATTTCTCCATCTCACAAGAAACTAACTGGGTACCATTATCCGACACCAACTCCTCAGGAAAACCCTCCTTGAGAAAAACATCTTGCAAAAAGTTGATAACAGATGAAGAATTAGCATTGTCAACGAATCTGACCTCTGGCCATTTTGACATGTAGTCAATTAGAACAAGGGCATACTTTGGAGAACTCCCAATGAGTCCAAAAGGACCCGCGATGTCAAAGGCCAATTTAGTCCAAGGAGTGTTTTTCACCACCACAGGTGTAATCGGGGAAGGATGAGTCACCTGGGATTTGTCACTCGTGACACATGCACAACAGTCACGAACATAATGCTCCACATCCTTATCCAGGGCAGGCCACCAAAAATCTTGTCTAACTCTACGTTTCATAGCTCGAATCCCAGGATGGCCCTCATGAGCTAAATTTAAGATCTTATCACGAATGGATGAAGGAACCACCAACAAACCCCTCTCCTTAATACTCCATCTACTAAGGATAGCTCATCCTTGATCCTATTGTAAGGCACCAACTCGGAAGGGCAATTTTTGTCGCTAGGCCACACACCGGCTAAGAGGTCAATCACCTTTACGACAACAGCATCATTAGACATGCTCTCCAACCATTCTTGTTCGGTGAGTGCACTACCAATGGTGCCCTCCAACGAGCACACAGCACAAACCATTTCCAAATCATCACACTCCAATACCTCATCCATGCCAGAAAGGGGTAACCTAGACAGGCAATCGGCAACATGGTTTTTGGCTCCAGCCACATACTCAAGCCGATAGCGGAACTCTTGTAATCTATACTGCCACTTGGAAATACGTGGCGTGGCTCTCCCACCACCTTTGGTTGTAAACAAATCAACTAAGGGCTTATGGTCGGTTCTTAAAATGAACTCATTGCCCCACAAAAAATTCTTGAAGTGTTGAACACCCCACCACAAACCTAAAGCTTCCTTTTCTATGGTAGAATAGGTGCTCTCAGCACCCCTTAAAGTCCTTGAAGCAAAGGCAATGGTTTCTTCACGACCATCACTCCTCCTCTGAAGAAGTACTGCCCCCAAACCAACATTACTCGCATCAGTGGATACAATACATAAATCATTAATGTTGAAGTGTTTAAGGGGGTGAGCATGTATAATTTCCTGTTTGATACATTCAAAATTATTGTTGCAGTCAGCATCCCACACATACTTGACGTTTCTCTTTAACAAATTCCGCATGGAAGCAGTTTTAGTAGAGAAATTGCAAACAAACTTGGCGTAATATTCCACTAACCCTAAAAAGGAACGAAGTTGGTCCTTGTTCACAGGAGTGGGTGCATTCTGAATGGCCTCAATGATCTTGAGTTTGGGTTCAATGCCCTTGTGTGAGATATGATGACCAAGATAATCAACACCCTCTTGAAGGAACTTGCACTTATCAGCCCTCAATGTTAAACCGCTTGACCTAATGATATTTAGCACATGCTTGACTCTCTCATCGTGTTCAGGCTCCGACTTCCCAAAAATGAGAATGTCGTCCTGAAAAAATACGACACCCGCTATGTCCTTAAACAAATTGTTCATTAATCTTTGAAACACAGCAGAAGCTGAAGCAAGACCAAAAGGCATGCGAATGTAGCGATAAGCACCCTCTGGAGTGACAAATGATGTTAAGTGCCTAGACTCCTTACTCAGCTCAATTTGGTGATACGCTGAGGAAATATCGAGTGAAGTGAAAAATTTGGCACCCTCCAGAGTAGCCAACATTTCATTGATGTTGGGTAAAGGTTGACGATCAACCCAAATGTTAGCGTTGAGATCTCTCAAGTCAACACACATCCTGAGAGATTTATCGGATTTTCGTGCTAAAACAATGGGGGCCAACCATTCAGAACCTTCGATAGGTTCAATCACCCCTGCAGTACACAATCGCTTCAACTCCCGCTTGAGTTCATCTCGTAGACTTAAAGGTACCTTGCGAACCTTGTGAGCCACAGCTATCGCACTGTCCTTAAGTACGATGCGATGCTGAAAGCCCCTAAGCTTCCCAAGTTCCCCACTGAATACTTCAGGAAAGATGTGTGCCCACTTGTCATTAGCTGATTGAGTAACGGCATGAACAGGTGATATGTCGTGGGGAGTGAGACTGTAGAATTGCCAGAGGGCATTGCGGGACACCACCATATCAGGATGATTGGGGTCCAATATGATGTTGAGAGCACCTTGCTCGTCCCATCCCAACAAATTTGCGCCCTCCTTAACTACAAACACGATTCCCGTAGTTTGATCATCATTGAAAGCCAGTTTTGCTGAAAACTTTCCCAGCACTTCAACTCTTTTACCACCATATGCAAAAATTTTGATGTTGGATTGTACCAAATGGACATCAACGACCTTGTCAAAATCCTTAACATTGATGATGGTAAAAGGCGAACCTGAATCAGCAAGGAAACTAATACTAACCCCATTGACCTTAATGTTGCATGAAGGAGATTTCCTCTTGTGGGACCCCCAAGGAAGATAATTCAACTACACCTTCAGCGTGAGACGATGAAGGAGACAACATCAACAGTTCATAATTCTCATCATCAGAATATGTGAGGTCCTCTGCAATAGCCTTCACTACCTGAGATGAACTCTTCTTAACCATGACTGCTTTGCACATTCTGGAATAATGGCCTTGCTTACCACATTTGTAGCAGGTTTGATTCAGAGCAAAACAAAATTTGGCATTGCCTAGGTGTGACTTGCTTCCATAGCGAAAGCACACAACTTCATTTGGTTCAAATTTGGGTTTCGGGTAGAGTGTAGGACGTGAAGTGCTAGGAGAGGGAGCCTTTAGAATGGATGACCTAGATGATTTGGGGACAGATTTGGCATTTAACAGTTTGACCTCATTGGTTGAAACAGTGCTACTCATTTCTTTTACACAAAATTGGGAATGCTCAATAGACCTGGCCAAAGTGAGTGCAGTTTCTAAGTCAGGATCATCAGAGGATAACAATTTCTCTTGGATCTTCTTGTTGGATGTCCTTTCAATTAATTGGTCACGGATGATTTCATCACGAAACTCCCTGTAATTACAGGTGACAGCTTGAATTCGAAGAGCAGCAACGAAGTCATCAATAGACTCACCAGGAGTTTGAGCGCGTTGCAAGAATTTGTGACGTTCAAGAACTACATTCCTTTTTGGACTGAATCTCTTGTCAAGAGTCTTGACTACAGAAGCATAGTCATCAACGAGAAGTGAATCTCCACTGTCACCACCACTTACAAGAGTACTTACAACCTCTAAGGGTAAAGTTTTCAAGATGTTTCTGCCTTCAGGGCCAAGATTGTAGATTAGAAGTGCTTTCTTCTTCTTAGGGGTAAAGGTTTCACCATCAATGGCTTCTAAATAAGCCTCGAACGTCTCTTTCCACTGTTCCCAGTGAACAGGTGGAGTACCTACAGATTGCAAGAAGGGTGGAGGCGCCGAAACGCGATCCATGGCAAAACGTGGGTGAGTTGCTGCCCAACGTCAATACAACTGTACTTTAATGGTGCCAACTAGATGCAGGGATGACTATATGTATACGGAAAATAAAGCATAATAAACAGTTAACAGGAGGTGTGCACAGATAAGACAAGCAGGTGTGCGCATCACCGAATGCACATCAAGGATGTAACAAACAGAAGTAATCACTCATGAGTAGTAGGGGTGTGCGCATCACCGGATGCACAATATGACATAATCACAGCACATTGAGAGTTGCAACTTACGATGGAAGCTTGAGAAAACGAAGAAAGGTGAGCACATCACCGATGTGCAACGTCGAAAAGCAGAAGTCCTCAAAGTTGAGTTGAAGATGAGGAAAGTAGAAATGATGCTTGAAGCGGTGAAAACGAAACAGCCTGATCTTAAAATGGCCGCTGCCGCTGACGCGTGGTGACGTCAGGCGTCGTAGACGTAGAGCGACGTCGTAGGCGTAGAGGAAGAATGCCGACAATCTGTTGCGTGGCAACGGTAGGGAACGGTGCGCGAGCCTTCGCCGCACCACGGGGACACACCAACTGGCACAAAAGAAGAAGCGATTGCCCAGCAGGAAAACAAAGCGGAACGAAACTTGCCAGACCACGGCGAACCTCGGCAACAGCACACTGAAGCAGGACAGCAGGATGAAGCAGGAGGAACAGGCAGACCGGAAAGCCAGGAAGACCGCCAGGGAATTCAAGCTCTCTCAGCAGAACACAGGATACGGCGTGGCACAGCTGGGGTACTTCGTGGGGATCCTGAGGCGTCAGACCAACTCGTCGCCACTGAAAAGAAGACACTACGCAGAAATGGGGTAAGTGTCCGGTTTATTCTATCTGACGTCCTCCAGGTCCCGGCAGCAACTGCCTGCCTAAGGACTCCACATTCCAGAGTAGAATCCCCCCCGATGACACAAGCTCCTCACGAGCCAGCGTTCCACAGATCCCAACATATCCCTATCATACAATTACACAAAACAGCGTCAAACAGTTATTAGTAACTATGGGCCTGATTTAATCCTTGATGTAGAGGGAACTCCATCGCAATGGCGATGGAGTTCCCTCTCCTCCAAGACCATGTTCTGCCCATCCCATTGAAATGCGGGCAGACTCTAGTTTGATGAGAGCAGAGGCTGCTCCGTCTCCGCTGTGGTCAAACTCCTCCACCGACTGAGTAAGGGCCGTAGGTGGTTTGGCAATATGTCAACCCACCTAATTTAATGGGTGAACAGATAGCTGTTTTGATGCCTGTCACCGCCAGGAAAAAACCTGGCAGGAAGGGGCATTGAAAAGTGCCCAATGCCCCCTCGACATGGCATTTTTTTTTTTCAAAAAGAAAATACCCCTTTGGGATTTAAAAAAAATAAAAATCACTTTATAATGTTCCCGTACGGCTCTGTCATGTTGATGGAGCCTTACAACAAAATTACAGTGCATTAACCTTAACTGCAGTGACGGGGGTTCCTGCCACTCCTAGAAATGTCTGCTGAGCCAGTGGACATTTCTAAATTTGGCCGCCAGCACCTCCGTCATGGTGGCAGAGTAAATTACTACGTCACCCTGCGGAGGACGGACAGCTCACCAACATTTAATTAGGACCCTTGTCCTCAATCATACTGATCACATCTTAAACACATCCTTTCACTAGAAGAAACAAATATCGAAATAGAAACATAAAGAAAGAGAGAACTTATTGTACATGGTTGCACAAGAAGAACAGTCTACTTCATGAATAGTCCAACAGTTTGAGGAAATAATCATATTTAATGAGTCTTTGAACATATTAATGGAGTGATTGTTCGTAGAATACTACTAGAAGAGGCAGATTTCATCAAAGATAATACAAATACTATGTTATTGTTAAAAACAGTGTTATCAGATTTTACCCTGAGGTTTGACAATATAAACAAAGAAGCACTGTTCTGTATTGTACAAGGTAATGGTAGCAGACCTGTCAGAAAGGAAAAGCACATGAGATTGTCAGGACATTTTTTAAATGTGTGTGTTTATGCAGTGCTTAATTTGAGCTGGTGGTTTCCGGTGCTCAGCACCAGCACCTAATCATCAACACCGGCGCTATAGTTTAATGGGCACCAGTTTTGGACACACTCATTTTTGGTAGGCATGGGGAGATTAAGTTATTTGCGGTGAATGACAGGATGTTGAGCCGATGCGAGACTCGAAACTAGTTCCCCAGCTCCAAAGTCGGCAGCTCTGGTCATTACGCCAAATCCTCTCCCCACTTCCTGATTAGTAGTTGGCTCAGTTTTAGGTGATGTTACAGAAGAAATGGGCTGGTGCAAACTGCCTCCTGACAAGAGCCCTTGCACTTATTTTTTTTTACAAATTAACCAGTGTGTTTATGCATTAACAAGGGAGTCAGATGAGTTGTATGCTATTGTAGGTTTTGTGATTGGTGCTTGGCAAAGAAGGAATAAAGTTTAGCTGTTGCACTATTATAAGTGCAGGAAATGAAAGTCAGCTATTTTTGAGCTAGAACCGGGATCCAGGCTAGACCCAGTGAAATATACTGAATTTCTCCCAGTGTAGTTTGCTGTCACTGGAACACATTCAGCAAATTCCCGCACATTGTCTGCTTTTCATTCTGTTCATGAAGTTTGGTTGTTTTCAGTTCCAGGTTGTCTAAAAAAAAGGCCGAATGTAAGGGGCCACCTCAGCCCTCCTTTTGCTCGAGTATGGTCCTGGCTGGGAGCTATCTGGAGTCTATGCTTTTCAGGAGACCCATTAACTCTCAATGCTACTTTATGAGTCAAAGCTGAGACTAAACAATACACAGATTTCTCCAGCAAGTGCATTACCCACCAGAGTTATCTTAGCCATCATTTTTCCCCCTGATATTTGCTGGGCACACAAAGACCTCTGCATCAGGTGCCTTAACATCATAAGATATTTCATAATGCAGCCTCTGCGACCAATTAAGTTAGACCAAATTTACTGTCATATTTGTCCTGGGCCCTGCAGCAGAGTTTTAAAAAATAAGGGCCTCATTTACAAGGCCCCTGCGCCACCAGAACATCACTTTTAATGATGCTCCGGCAGTACACATTGTAGTGCCATATCTACAAGACCACCAAAAAGCCACCCTGAGTGGTAGTCACTGCGTTGCCTCCCACTGCAATGGGGAGGTGTGCCATGAGTGTTATGGTGGGTGATCCCACGTAATACCCATGGACTTTGACACATTTCCAGATTTGCAAAGTTCTGTAAACCTGGGAATGCGTTAAAAGCCTACACCTCCCCAGGGAAGGTGTAGGGAAGGCGCAACGTGGAGAAATAACTTTATTTCCCCTCATTTTTTTTCTCTTTCTTTGTGTGCTGTAGTTAGCAGCACACATTGAAGGAGGAAATCGCCTCCATTGTTTTTGTGCAGGAGGGCAGGGGCGGCTCCTCCGCTAAGGCGGAGGAGCGTCACCCCACTGCTCTCAGAGCAGGAGAAAGGAAAAATAAAATGATAATAACCATGTTATTATCATTTTATTTTTTACTACGGGCTGGGTTGGGCAGAGCAGGGCTGGGCTGGAGGCAGAGGGGGAGGAGTAGTTTGCACACTCCAAGTGCGCATGATGGTTTGGCCGACCGTCTTGGGCCGGCCAAACAGTCATGCGCACTTTGCATGTTCCCCACCAGGCTGTAATGCACAGCCTCGAGAGGAACATGCACAGGCTCCCTGTCACTGTCTGAGCGCCAAACCACGGTGCTCAGACCAATCACAATGCTGCATTGCACCATTGTGATTGGCTGAGGTGAGGGAGCCTGCGTGCTTCTTGTTTCCGCAACCGAAGCTGAAGAGAGAGTGCAGCGGGCAAAAGGTAAGTGTTCTTTTTTTTGTTCCCCCCCACCCTGCTGTTTCCTGCACAAAAACAATAATTCCCACAAAGCAGACACCTTTGCACCATGGTGCAAGGGAGCCTGTGTTGACGCATGGTGGCCAATTGAGCGCCAGCGCAGGGAAAGCGGACATGAATCACCGTCTCTCATAGACATGGTGCACTCCTGAATTTTTCTTTTGCCGTAGGGCAGCGCAGCAGGAAGGCTTGCGGCACTGCCCTACGGCAAAATATTGTAAATGAGGCCCTCAATGTACAAATTGACTGTCAGACTGCTTTTCATGACTCTACCCCTCATGACTTCACCATCATTGCCACACCTTAACCTCCAGTTGATGGATTACCAGGGTAAATTTTACCCAATTCCAACACTGGCTATTATTAGATTTCCGTTTCTTACAGTAGTCTAAAAGAAATTCCTGTCCTCAAAATGACCATGATGTGTATTTTATAGCATGGCTGATGGAATGTAGAGCGGTGAAAGTTTTTCTCGTCCAAACATGCGGAACAGAAATGTCTCCAAATGAAGCTATGGTGGTTTTTGGAGTTTTTTGCTGAACTTCGTGCTCCAAGCGGAGCGCAGATTGGCAAAACTGCAAACTCTGCCGGCAGAGCGGAGATTACCGCCCACCACTAATTAACAGTCATGTGACCCCGGACACTGGCAGAAAGGCAATGTGGAAAAATAGTGTGGTGGGGGCACAAATCTGGGTATTAGCATGCTAATGAATGATGGTCATTTCCAACAATACTGGACTGGGAACATCAGATAGAATTTTCTAGACAGACCACTAAGTTGGAAATGGCAGTTTATAAGGCTTATCAAAGTCTCTTTCCAGAAAATCATGTCATTGGTGTGGTATAGAAAGAAAAAGCCCACATTTGACATCCTTTGCCCAACGCTAAAGTCTGCAGTATCACCACCACCCTTCTTGCTTATTTCTCAATGCAATCTAGGTAGTATATGTGCTAAACCATTCTCTGAGCTTGCAGTTTTTAGTAAACTCTCAGCACAAACGTAACACTTGGTAATGATGAACCCAGAGATACAGAGCCCGGTTTGACCAGGTGGGGATAGAGTTGCACACCCAGTGAAACCCCAGCAGTGATAAGGGTAGGGGCTGATACAGCTCTGCCACCACCAGACTCCTGTAGCACCATGTAGGATCATACAACATTTCCCCTGCACCTTCCCTACCCTGATCCCTGCCCACACCAACCCACACACAGACATGTTCTGCCTGTTACTGGCAGGTTGAAAATGTGCATCGGTTTGTCCCCTGTATTAGGGAAAAACAACTAGAAGAGGACCTGGTTTTCTGGGGTCCCAGTTGTCATTCCCATTCCTTTAACAAATCATACAGTTGTTGGATTTGTGGTGTGGAGATGCTGCTTGCCCCCCAACAGCCCACCAAAATACAGCAAGATTACAGTGAGGCCTTAAATTGTGGTTTACTTTATGCAATTGATCTGCTTTGATTCCTTACAATCCCATGATATCGGCTGCTCCTGTTGAGTTTGAATTGAGTGGTCAAAGTGTGTTTTCTCTGGATTCCTTTATCAAATGCTGACTTGTAAAGAAATACTGAAATTCAGCAGTTATAGTTTACCGAGCTAACGAGAACTTGTGCCCCCAACATGCTCAGTGCTGTCATCAATGATGTCATTTCAAATGTTGTCAATGATGTCCTCAAAGATGTAATTGAACATGTCTTGAGTGATGCAGTCTGTGAGGTCATAAACACAACATGATGGGCACACACATTCTAATTTGCTCAGCAAACCATAACTGATAAACTTCTGTGGGTTTTTAACTTAAAATTTTGTTTTAATTGACAATTTTACCTAACTATAGCATCACATAACAGTTGCTTTTTTCAGTGAATATTTGAGGTTTTTATAATGCAAAGTGAGATATGAATACCACACATAACTATAATGTTACTTTACCCTTTGTTTTTTTCAGTGAATTTCTAGAGTTTCATTAAATTAAAGTAAGATTGCATTACTATATCCAGCCCCCAGCCTTTGGCCATGCATGGTGTGGAGTCGGACACAGGGTCTGGCCCAAGGCCATGCCCTGCAGCCACCCCCACCCCCATGGATGGATAAGCCCCAATGGACAGGCACCCCTTTTTTATTTTTTTATTAATTTGCTCAGTCCCTCTGGAGTCCCTCTGGAAACCCTTGGAAGTCCCTGTGGGATTGGAGCGAACCCCCTAATATTTTTCTTTTCATTTTAGGCCCCAGGATGGTACCACTGGGACCTCACCACAAGGGCTGTCCTCTTATGTCCTTTTCAAACCCCTTTTCAGGACAGGGGACCAAGTCCGCAACTCCTGTAATGATTGTGGCCAGTCAATCAGAGCTCTTGCTCTGAAAAAATCCCATCAGCCAACCAGAAGCCTTGAATTTTTGAATTTCAGCCCAACAGTAAAGATCTACATTTCTGCCAAATTTGGTATAATTTCAATCAGCCAATTTGGCTGTAGCCCTGTCTAATGTTACCAATGGAAATTGAATGGGTAAATTGGGTTTTGGACTTCCCTCTTTTTTCTACCCCCTGCTTGATGGATCACCCCATAAAAGTATAGGAAGGAGCTGAAGTGGATAAACATTTTTGTTTGGATATTTTCATAAAGATTCATCAAATAGCACAAAAGTTATTAGCAAAACAAAAATCAAATTTCTATGTTAACTAGGTCCTAACTTTAACAATAACATATGTATTTTACATAACAGATAACTGTAATATGCTTCTGCATTGCTGTTTGGGGGTTCTTGTAACATTTCCAAACTACAACGCTGAAGGCAGAGTGGTTTGTAAATGTCAGATTGCAATACAGGACCATAATACAGATGTTACTGGTTATGCATTTTTTCTAATACATGCTTTATCAACTGATTTTAGTACTTTCTATATATCTAGAGCATTACGTTTCATTGAGACTGTAGATGTGTCTGTCAATATTTTGAGAAATGTGTGCTTTTGTTGGAAAAAATGTGCTAATGTTTAAAATGTGTTTTATGCAACAATGCGTGTTATAAATCAAATTTTAAATGGAAAGCACATTGCAAGAAAATTTAAAACAGGCACCATGATTGTGCTTTGGCTGATGAGCCCATAACTAAGGCGAAACCGCCTATGTTTTCTTTATGTTGCTTATGTTCCAGTTAAGGCAGGACCTGGCCTGGCAGTTCGGGCTGTCCTGTTCTCATGAGGAGCAGTTTCAAGACTGATTTGCATATGGCTAAGTCCAAACTGAGGTTGTATGGTGAGCAAAAGAATGATGGGTTGGAATGCTACCCCGAGCAGTTGGCAGTGGTTAGACAAATTGCCAGCATCCTCCCATCACCTTTTGTGTGTTTCATGAAAAAAAAAAATTCCTTAAAATTCGACTTTTCTCATTTTTGTTCCATTTTACCTTTTATGCCTTTGCCATTGATGCTTCGAGAAGCAGCCACAAAGCCATCAGTGTTTCCACGGAAATATCACAGCTTAATGATAGACCTATAAAAACACCCTCTTAATTCCTCTATAGTTTCTTTATATATGATAGTCCTATAAAAGCACCCTCTTAATTTTTCTATTGTTTTTTTATATATGATAGACCTTTAATAGCACCCTCTTAATTTTTCTATAGTTTCTTTATATATGTGCAGGGTGAAATCATGTTGATAATACAGTCTAGCTTTTCTGAGTTTGCTGGCAGTTTTGCAGTTTTAATATCTCCTCACTTTCAAAAGTCTGTTCATTCACCCAGTTGGTTAAGGAGCCATGAAACATTTTCGGATTGACTAATGGAGGCGCGTCTGTTTATTTGGTGGAAATGTTAACACTGTTGTCTGCAGGTTATTGACAGGCTTTGGTGCTCACTTCAAAATTCACATGCCTAATGCAAGCCAGTCTTTTAACTTATCTATCTAGAAGCTCTTTTTACATTTAAACATCATTATTCTTACTTTCAAAACCTTTCATTTTTTCATAGTATGAAGAAATACATCATGATCATTTTACTGTTATTTACATTCATGGACGTCAACTCACCAAAATGGCAAGGATAGCGGAAGTGACATCATATGCCATTTGATCTTAATGGCCCCACAGAAAGTGATGACAAATTACCTTCGACCCGAATTAACCGTCCACATCTGTTTCTCATATGTTAGTATTTATTATCTCTCTCTCCTGTTGTCGCTTTCTGTCCCCTCCTGTCTGCTTCTCCATCTAAACTGTCTTTCTCACTGTTCTCTTTATAATGTCTCTCGTCTTCACCTCTCTCGTCTGACTTTCTCACCTGTTCTATTTTTCACATATCTTTGACCTGTCTCCCACCCCTCTCTTCCTTGTCTATCTCTTTCTCACCTGTCTCTTTCTCAATATCCCCTCCATATCGCCCCACATTTTGTTTTTTTCTAACTTCTCTATCTTATCACCACTTTCTTTCTCTCCCTCTGCTTCCCTTTGCCACTCAGTTGTCTATTACCAGCTGTCTCTTTTTAATTTCTATCAAACCTGTCTCTCCTTCTCTTTCTGTCTAATCTCGCTATCTTTTTCTCTATCTGTATCACACCTCTCGTACAGTTATCGCCTGTCAGGAGTTGTTGTCTCCTCTCGCTGCCTCTTGGCTGTTTCTTTGTCATTTGCAAGACAGTAAACAAGGCTTATTAGAGCCTAGTTTAACTTCTGTTTCTCACACTGCTCTTACCACCTCTGAAGCCAAGAGTTGCAAGTAGTTTGCCAGGGGTCGCAGGAGGCAAGCCAGAGGTCGGAGCTGCGACCCCTGGCAACTCGTAAATGACATCCATATTTACAATATAATTTTTAGATACATTTTGGTTTCCCAATTGATTGTCCACAGTGAGGACTTGATTTAGAGTTTGGCAGACGGCATACCCCTTCACAAACGTGATAGCTATCCTTCCAACGTATTTCAAGTCCCATAGGCTATAATGTCCTTGTAATAAGGAGAATGGCATATCCTTCACATTTGTGATGGAGTATCCCATCTGGTGAACTCTAAATAAGGTCCTTACGTTCCTATTCTCAATAACGATGACTTGTATTGAGATTTATTTTATAAATGACACTTCAGTGGATTATGGTAATAAATCGTAAAAAGAAGGTTTTGCTGGGATAATAGTATTACATGCGGCTTACGGCCAAATGGTTTCCATATTCACCAGATTCCACGGGTGGGTTTGGTGGACCATAAAAGTTATTTGTCTGATCACATTATAACCTTCGTCCACCAACTAACTAGTCATTACTTATTTACATGGCAGTATGTTTGAGGTTCGCCTTGCATACATGACTTTATGAGTACAGAGTAGCCGATTTAAAGTGCACTTTTCAAAAATCTCCTTTACTAGGAGCAAACTATCTTTGTATGGAGGATGCCGATAAAACTATATTTCCTAAAACAACGCCTGCCATTACCATTTTAGGTGACCTTGTGGGCTTTTGCCAAAAACCTCTCACACCACACATATCTCATCCTGGGGAAAGACTACGAATTATACATTTCTAAAGTGATTCATGATGACCCATTCGGAATGGAGTCAAAGGCAGAATCTGAAAGGCAAGGAATGTCTTTATTGGATGCGTTTACTAAATATTCATTATTTTCTTAGCACTTACCAAAGGTGAAGTGCTAGTATTTAGCGGGATGTTTGCAATTCCCCTTCCACCCTTATGTGGAGCAGACATAGGGCCTGATTATGATGTCGGGTGGACTTGCGTCCGCCCGACACCGTTGCAAATTGGAACTGCTCGACCATAGACCGGCGGTTCCAACGGCACAATTTGGATGGTCGGAAACATCCATTTTTCAATGGTAGCTTGTACGCGGGAGGAAATGGCCCGCAGCACAATCTGCCATTGAAAACTTTCTGTTTTTAAACATCCCTGCAGTCATGCGGTGCCTGCCACATGGTGCAGGGATTTTTAGTGGGCATCGTAGATGCCCCCCAGGCCCAATAGAGGAGAGCCAGGGGTGGAGGGGGTCCTGCTAGGGGCCCCCAAAGTCACTTTCCGACAGCCTTTCCATGCCCAAAAGGCAACATGGAAAGGCTTTGGGAAAGTGCCATCATAATCCTGACAGTGGAGCCGAGGCTGGCTCTGCCTTCATTATGGGATTATGATTGCTTCCGACACTCCAACGGGCTCCTTGAGCCCGTTGGAAGCGCTGTGGATGGTCCCTCTGCCTGATGCCTCCGGCAGACCACAGGGGCAGATGTCGGGCGGACCACAATTGACGGTCGGTCGGCTGTAGTCCTCCAGACAGCGTAATTGGGCCCATAGTGTCTGGGTCATAAAACAGTCATGTTTGCTCTAAACACCTTTTCCACCATATCATGAAAACAGACTTGTAGGTGTGACAATATTTGAAGACAGGCTTCTAGAGGTGATAATGTGTACCATTTTGTACTACTGGTGATTTTCTCCATTGTATTTTTTGTGCTGCTATCTTTTTGTGCTGCTTTATTGCAATGGGATTTTGTTTTATTGTCATGGCTTTTTTATGTTGCGTTCTATTTTGACTGTTTTGTTGTGATGTGCATATTATGCTTTAATTGCAGTGCCATGTTGATTTACTTATGGTTTGTGCTATCCTGCTGTTTACTTTAGATATGTTAACAAATGCTGCTACATTTCAAGTTAAAAGCTGTGACGAGCAGCCATTTACCATTTTCTAAGGTGTCTGGATAACCTCATGGGTTATAATCCACACTATATAAATCTACAAATTTTAACTTTAAAATACCACTCCTCCATATCTTTAACCATGAAAGACACCAGTCAGCCCAAAACTGTGACTGTTGCCAGTGTTCTATTTATGTGATAAGGCCCCTGGTCAAAATCTGCTGACTGAATAAAGTGTAACAAGTCACATACACTATAGAAGGAAAATGTATTCTTTCAGGTTTTACTCAGAGTCACAGCTCATAATTACACTTAAAGATTTGAAAAGTTATGTAGCTGCCACCGTGCCCCTAAATCATCAATTCTCACTTTGGCATGTTTAAATGAACGGCTTGCAAAATAATTTCACAAAAGCAAAGAAGTTTGAAACATACCTAATGTTTTTTATAAGCCTGATTTCAGGCATAGTTTTTAAGGCATAGAAAACATGCTTTAGCTTCTTACATCCCTAAAGTGATCGGAGATCAAATTGGGCCAACTCTTTTTCGAGACAGAAGCCAAAGGGACTGTAAAGGTTTTCATGGGAGACATCATGCTGGCCCACCCAGCGGAAGCTTTTTATCTTCTCTAAAGCCCTACCCCTATAGGTGCAGTGAACTAAAAGCTCAGAATACAAGAGTGATTTACAGCAACTGCAATTTGTGCTTTTTAGTTATTTTGTAGCTGTGGAAGTTAGCCTTTGTGGGAGTTCCAAGCACATTGTCAATTTTGGCTTACAAAGCAGCATAGGTGATTGTTGGAAAATGAGCATTAGTCGTGTGGCCTGCACAAGTAACAGGTCTACATTTGTCCTCCACTTGGAACCAAATAGCCCATTGTAGCACTTGACTCTCACAGGGTAGTGTTGCAGAGCAGTCCAAGGCCTTCTCAAGACTAGTGAGGGCTAGTAATCACCGTTCACAGATACACAATATTAACACTCAATAAGTGATTGTCCAGTCTGTGCTTTTCTTTAGAAAAATGAAAAGCACATTTATTACACAAACACGCAAATCAGTACTATGCAACAATTTACAAACATACACAAGCTGATGGAATTACTTTTGGATTCCATTGCGTAATCATTCTTACCCCTCCCAAAGGAGGGAGGTCTAGTACCACAGCTCACATGTTTAAACATTATCTTGTTCCTGAATGCCAAGGGTTGAACATAACTTGGAGTAAGAGCACTTAATACTCACCCCAAAGTGAGTGGCTGTCCACCTCCTTATTTCAACAAGCATTTCACCATAGAAAAAAATGCAATACTTACCTATAGGTGTGACTGAGAGCACCTACAGCTGGCAATAAAGCAGGCACTTTAATCTGGAGTGGCTATCAGTCTCATTATTCACATAAAGCGTTAGCAAGAATCAACGTCTAAGCATGACTGGGAGTGCATGTACTCATCATAACTGTTGACATGAATAACAGCAAGCTAATCACATTTATAATTACAATACTGTGCACTTATAGATTTCAGCATATATTTTGAATACCATTCAGTATACAATACTGCACATGAACTTAGCCCCTAAAGGACATCACTGCAGCTCCCCCACATCTCCCCCACGTCTCCTTTGGTGGTGACCTTGCTCTCCTGGGGCCACCACAATGCCAAAATGAGTGGTTTTAGCCAAGAAGTGTGGCCAGGCCCCACAAGGCATTATGGGATGCTCCTCACACTGGTTGTGCATTTTTGAGCAGCAGCTTTCCCACTGCGCTGGGGGAGAGCTGGGTCAGTTTCCTTTACTTTTCTTTTGTGACCTTGCGCTGAGCAGTACTTTTTCTCTGGGATGCCCGGTTCCACCCAGGCACCCAGCGCCTTTTGCAACATTGGAGAGCAGCTCGGGGAGCGCCTACCTGGCCGCTCTTGCCAGCTTCCCACCTGGCCAGCGCCCTCACGGGCTGCCGTGGGAGCCGGCTCTTCACTTTAGTCTGCCCGCTCTGGCGGGCAGATGCGCATGGTGTGGCAGCTGTTTGGGTCACCCAGGGTATTGCAATGGCACTCCCCCTCCTCACTCTGGCCAGCGGGCTCCAGGGATGGGGTCCTGGACCCCCTCTGCACTTCACAGGGGGGAGGGGGGGTTCGTTGGGCTCCCCCATTCTTGCCTCTTCATCTGGGCCCAGGGAGGGATCCTGGGACCAGCTGCTCTCAGTCTTCTCTTTGGGGCCCAGGAATGGGATCCTGGGCATGGCGGTAAATTAGCAATATAATTACGACGAGTAGGATAAGCCACTAGAAAATGGACATTGGCCAACCTTAACCTTATTAGCAGGAACATATAATGCATATTGCTAACCCAGGTAAGGTATGGCTCAATGCCATGGCTAGTGCAAATTTCAGCATATGCCAGTACTGTAAATATTTAATGAAGGATTTGAAAGAAATACATGATATTCCACAGTTCATGACACAAAATCATTGGTTTTGTGTAAAAAAAAATAGAGCCATTACTGAGTTGCATGGGCCTTTTTAATAAGTTCATCGGAGGCTTATCTGTTTTTAGGTCCTTTTACAGACAATGTTAGATATCTGGGTCATCAATGCTTCAAAAAAGAACAATAAGATACAAAGCCATGTGTTTTCCATGGTTTGCTAATTTTTGATTGAGCATGTTTGTCAAATCCATAACATTTTGTAGCTGATTACATTGTCCCATTTGTGTTCCTGTTAGGTTTTGGGGCACAAAGTAGTCTTTTGGTTAAACTGCAAATTCAACATGGCATTTAGCTTGTAGTTAATAGATAGTGTGGTCCTTGATGTATTTCCTTGACACAATAATATATTGATTGCTGATTTATGGTGTTTTTGTTTAGGAAAAGTATACTGTTTGGGTACCTTAGCCTGTCACAAAGGTACAATGCTATTCAATAATCACCCTTATAAGTTCATTTGTTTCTCTTCAATGTCATGATAATATGTTGTTGGAGTTATGTCTTATTTTGTTCACAAAGTTAAGATGTGCTGCACACTATAGACTTTCTTAAAGCTGAAATAAAAATACTAACCAGTTATCAAAAGGTGCTATGTGCTTTCACTTTTTCATTATTAGCTTGTTTGCCATACCAAACCTACCATAGGTAATCAACCACCCCATCCATAATTATCTAAGATGCTTCCCTATCAGACCTGCCATACCTAATATACATTACTGCCATACCATCCTTCCTACCTACAATATCTATGTATCATAACTAACCTGTAATACCTATCTCCCTACTAAACCTATCATATCGAATTGACCATGCTTACTATACTAACCTACTATGTGCAATCTACCACATGTACCTAACCCACATAACATAGCACACCTAACCTACCATACCTACCTCCCAAACTTACCACATCTACCTACCATAGTATTCATACAAGTGTGATGTCTGTAGCTATTGGATCTAACCTACCATACTTAGCCTACAATACTTCACCTTTCATGTCCACATATTACACTTATCAACCACACCCACCTGCAATTTCAAACCTATCAGCACACATACCTACCATGCATCTCTAACCACCATACTTAACTACCATACATACAATACCTAAACTACCAACTCAAGCCTACCATATCTACTATATCAAGCATACTTATCTAACTTACATACCTACAATTCCTCTTTCACCATTGACTTGTTTGGTATACCTGACCTATATTAGCAAACAACTTTGCCTACTATACTTATCGAAGATATGTATCAATTAAACCTATCCTATCAAACATATCCTACATTATCTACAATACATAATCTACCATAACAAACTACTAGCCATATCGACTAACCATACCTAACCTACCATAACCATCTACCTTTCTTACCCATCTACTCTACCTAACCTACCATATCTAAACATCACCTATACCTAATGTACCATACCTAACTTTCATATCTGCTTACCATGCCTACCTACAATTCATACCTGCCATCCCTACCATATCTATCGTCCATACCTGCCTACCATAGCTAGCCCATCATAACTACCTACCTACCACACCTACCTCCATGCAGACCAACCATTCACAACCTACCATACATAAGTTATCATACTGAGCAACCTACCTATCAAATTCGTCTGCCACACCTCCCATTCAAAACCTTCTTTACTTAACATGCCATGTATGTTTGCCTACCATACCTACCTACAATCCATACCATACCTAATTTACCATTCCTACCATACCTACGAACCTTCATATCTACCCACCTACATATCCTACCATCCCTAAACTACAGTCTATAATCTATCATACCTACTTACCAAACCTCCCTACCACACCTACCATATCTAACCTACCCCACCAACCATACCAAACTTTCGATGTTTACATATTTGCCATAGCTTTCTACCATTTTACATTCAATCCCTACCTACCAGCCTACGGCACCTGAACTACAATACTTGTACCACCATTACAAACCTACCAACCATATGTGCATACCATACCTACAATAGCTACCATACATCATCTACCGCACCTACTACCCTATCATACCTACCCACCTACCAATCATGACTACCTATCATAGTTACAAAGCCTAACCTCCTATTAAATTTGTAATATTGTTTTGCAACGGTTGTATCCTGGAATTAATAAAACCCTTTGATTAAATCTACATAACTCATACTAGTCACATACTTCTCATATTGTAGACTTTTGCCCTATAACAGAAACATTGATGCACTATCTCCCACACTGACAGGCTACAAGCATAACACATTACAAAGGATCACATTGCACTTTCCAACAACATAACATTAACAGAAATATTAACATAATAATACTAAACAAATTAAATTACTGTTCTATCAACTTCAACACTCAGTAACACACCAACCATACTTTAAGAATAACTCAAATAAAAAAAAATACAGCTAGCACATGTCTGCATGCTTTCTTCAGCTTCTCTCTTTCTACTACAGTAACTTTCTACTACTTTATATTTACAAGATTTGTACTATTAAACTAAACATGTACATAATCAACCCACATTTCATTTTTTAAAATACGGTTCAATGAGCTTTCTATTCCTTTTAATGTACTTAACATTCCATTCTAAATATTATTATTATTATTATTATTATTATTATAATCAGGCCGAAATACATATATTCATCTATTTCAATTCAAATGTGTTGTTGGACTAAATAAAAATAGAACAAAAGATCTTTCTCTGTCAACTTTTTCAATAAAAGTACCAATTATTATCTACAACATAAATAACAAGCAGGCCTGTTAGCAAAGTATTGCTTATTTTTGTGGTACCGTTACATAAGTATTTCATCATGCATTTCTTATTTGAAATGAAGTACTAGATTACACTTTGTATTCATAAGGAATACAGATCATGAAATATTTTACATAAGTAGCATAAATCCTCACCCTTCATTCTCCCTTCACATTTGTTGGCTGGTATACAACATATAAGACACTCCCCTCTCCTCTCGACTTATCTGCTCTGCATCTATAAACTTTCCTTTCCATTCTATGAGCCACCCCTTAATATGGGCCTTTGCAGCCTCACCTATCACTTATTAACTCACATATTTTTATCTCTTCAACGTATCAAAAATGTTTCCCCATTATGTACTATTCCAGAAAAATGCTATATACTGACCAAGCAAAATTAAAGAAAGTCCCATGTGACCACATTGGCAGACTATATGATCTGTGTTTTATCACTGCTATTAAATTATGTCTTGCAAGAGATTCACCGGCATCATGTCTGGCATGAAACATGAGCAAAGATTTCAAAGATAAAAATGTCTCATATGTTTCCCATTATAATTTGCAGCAAAAGTACATGGCACTATTTTTACAGTCTTTGGGGGTAATATATTCTCCTACCCCTAATCATCACAACTGACCTTAATATTTATTTATTTATTGATTTATTGAATTATTAAAGGAACAGATTGAGCATGTAAAAGTAACACAAGGCAGAAGAATTACCAAACTAAACTCATACAAATAACTTCATCCTGTTCTTACATTATATCTTTTTACAATCAAACAGTAATATGGGCAGGTATTTCTAAAATGCTTTGCAATTTATTGCAATATAGTTCGAATATGTGTCATATGGCACAGGGGCAATCTCTCCAAATCTTCTTTATTTTTCAGTACTTGTTTACAGCATATTGGCTGTCGGCTTCCAGGGTGCTTAGATAAATCATACATGACCCATATCTTGAAGGGATCACTCATCATAACTTGGGGAAAAGAAAATCTGTTAACCGATTCCTAAGGCATAGATATCTTGGACCATAGATTCAGCTCCAATGGGAAAGTAAAGCACAGAACCCGTGCAAGGACCACAATGACTCTTCCCTCTCATCATAATAGGCTTTAGAAATGAGGGACCCTAAGACAGTTCTAAGGAGTCTACGCAGTCTGTGTGGTGGCATGCGCCCTTCAGGTTCTGCACGTCAGTTTCTTCACAAATTGCATGCCACAACACAATTTCAAATTGACACATTTATTTTAGCTGAACAAAATCATAAACACGTTCTACCCCCATAATCACAAAAAGGTCTTCATCTCTCAGCTTGAGTTCAATGTACCTGAGTACAAACTGTTTTGCAAACCTAAGTAGAACTTTGGTGAAGAAAAAAAGCAATTATGTGTTGTGAGGTTAAAGCACGGCAGAAGTACCCTACCGGAAACTACCAATACTGTATGCTACTGTAATTCTGAGGTGCAGCGTTGCTGCACTACACTAATGCTCTCATGGAAAATGGAGCATTACTGTGGGCTATCGTGTTTCCGCAGGTATTTCTGCATGCTTTTTCTCCACTCTGACTATTTTCACCTCACAGATTTTGCCAAGATTTTTCTAGTGAACTGTACACCAAAAGTGCAATTTCCCCACATCTTTTAAAACTCCAGTTAGGGTGAAACGTTGCATTTCCACTTGGATAACATACACATTCTGATGATGGCCAATTCAAAAAGCTTTACCTTTGAATCTTTGTGTCTTACTCGAGACGTAGCGGTAATTTTCTTGTGTTTTTTCCAGGAGTAATACATGCCTGCACATAGAAAAAAAAGTGTGAATCATTGTATTAAGCCCAATTCATGCAATATCTTTTTCATCTCTACGTAGCGCCTTCACTTTACACAAATTCACAGAATTTGGATGGGCTGCATTTTACTTGGAAAGATAATTGGATAATGCATGCTAGTATGACTTCACGGATGTTATATGAGGAATATTTGGGCAATAATTAATGCAAATACTGTAATCAACCACAGAGCCATAAATATGTGGGTAGCCACAACATTTGTGGGTACAAATGTGGGTATTTGTGGGGTGGTACCCCTTCCAATTAAATAAATTCTCTTTGGTTAGGTTCAATCACAGGTCGAATAGATTCTCTGCTCAACCCATGGTAGCTAGAGCACAAGCAGCAAGCAATTCCCAGAGAGTTGTGTACTAAGTTCAAGCATCATCAACAATGTTAAAGTAACAAACACAACACAATAAAATTCTGCGACCAAATTAAAAAATAGAAAAACATTTAATGAGCAAGAAAACACCAAGATCATCAAAATATGTAAAGGGAAACCAGAGCTATGTATTTTTAAAATTTTAGGGCACACAGTGCTGAGAAAATGTAAAGCACCAATCAAACAGCTGTACTCATGGTTGATCGGGAATGGTGCAGAGGTTGGATACAGCAAGCGAGTCATTCCAGTCAGAGTTTTTATTATCACACTACATCTTTTGATGGAGTCAAACTCTTCTCTCAGGGTTAGGTCCAAGGCGGTGGCTAGCAAGTGTCCTCAAAGTTGGATTTGTCACTGATCAAGCTTCTGCTAAAGCTGTTGGTTTTGGTGCTGAAATCCCTGAGCAGTACAAACCTGGACTCTTTTGCATGTGAGGTCACTTTGCAGGTCAGATTGATTTACCACCTCAAACTGGTTCAAACTTTTACCTTCTGTCTTAGTCACTTTTTTGGAAGCCTAAATCCTCCAGTGGGCTAAGGCTAGTTGCCCTAGCTGGGAAAGGCTCTACAAGGCCATATGCCTTTGCTGTGAGGCCCTGCTAAACTGGATTTCAGTGCAGCAAAATGTTCTGAGCAGGAAGAACTTGCGCTGCATACAACCTTCCTGGGAACACATAAGCCCCTTGCCCCAGTCCTCTAGAGGTTGCAAAGATTAGTAAGTTCAAAATTTTTAAAGCTCTGGAAAACTCTTTCCTGGTTGGTCCTGCAGTCCCAACACCTCAGGGTAGTCTTCTAGGTAAACGTCTGACTCCACCCAGGCCCCTGCAGTGTCCAGCTCCCAGTGGTCAGCTGGGCATTCTTGGGATCAGGAGTCCTTCTGCTTTTTGTATCCCTGAAGCTTGAAAGCAGAAAGCCCAGCTACTTGACCTTGGAGAGTAGTTCTAGTGCTGGGTGCCAGTAGGGTTTAGAAGTCCCTGAGTTCTCGAGTCTTTTGTTGAGTTATCTTTTTCCAGCAGAACAGAGTCTTCATTCAGCAGTGCACTATCTTCAGATGGAGTCTTCCTAGATCAAGGAATGCTCTGAGGACTTGGTGGTGGAGGTGCCAGATTTATCCAGTGCACTAGCCTGTGATTGGATCCATTCAACCAACCTGCCCTATTTTCTTACTGTCCCACACCTCAATTTGGTGGGGAACCCCAACTCCTTTTAGGGCCCTCCTTGGCCCCTCCAAGTAAAAAAAAGCACTTTGCAGTTAGTTCTGCTAACTGTTCCTGTCCACAGATAGCTAACCCTGCCAAGTGCTCGGAATTGAAAACCCATTGGCGCTTTCTGGGCTCGGAGGTGGACCATTAGGGGGGTTGGTGTAACTAGCATAATTCGTGTAGCTTAATCACGCAGAATTACTTAAGAATACCTCGACATTACATTTGAGTTATGCAAGAAGAGTAATTCAGCAATTCTTAGCGCACAAATGCACCCTTGCTTTCAATAATGAGAGGATGCGTTTGTGCAGAGAAATACTAAAAGCAACAGAACAAGACTTGCAAGCGCTAGCATCCACTCACACTCACTAAATGTGCTCTTAGGGTAGGATTTTCCCCTATCTTACTATTGCCAGTTATCTCTACTTTCTTAGCGCAAAATGCACCTTTGCTTCTAAATGGCGGTGAGGATGAATTTTGCTATATGAAACAGCGTTGAATGCAGCAGAACACAAAAATGTGCTCTAGCTGTCAGTACCCCAAAATTACTCTTAACTACATGAGCAGAAGTAATTGCATCGTAACCAGTAATTCTGCATTAAAGAGTAACATGGAATTACTAAAAGTACGTTGCCGTAATCAAATTTTGACTCAGGCTACATACCATTTTCCTCTGAGCCAGGGTCATTAATTCTCCTATCTGAGGATGCGTATTCCTGCTGTGAATGTGTGATGACTGGCAGAAGTGGTTTTAACTGGAAACAACAAAAATCCCCTTTTCTAGTCAAGACCTTAACTATTGATTAATCCATCAGTAGAATTGAAGCTTTAAAAGAGCCTGAAAACCGTATTGGGTATTGGGTTTCAGAAAGATTGCTAAAACTCAGACAAATAAATGAGCCCCCTTTGTTATACTGAAACTAAAACAAAACAGTCCTTATGCCTTAAAAACGAATATCTATATATCCATAACTGGTTTCTTTAAAAAAACTTTTATTCATTATATTCTTAATTTAATTCTCTTTATTAAAAACCTTTAGGTTAGTTTGAAAGTACACGAGCATTAGGAAATAATACAAATTACAATTTGTCCATTCGAAATATACATCAATTATCAAAAACAATTTAATAATACATGATACAATTCCATAACATGCTAATAATAAAAAAAGATTAAAAACCAATGAACAAATTTCGAAGCGGCCTTTCGGTGAAATGTGTACAATATCGCCACCTTCTGCAGGACAGTTTTGGTAAGTTCACAATTAATCACTAAAAACAAACACAAACAATCTTTTAACATTATATTCACTATGGCTAATTAATAACAGGACATACTATCCACAAAAAACTCTCTATTGTTATTTAAACAGACATTTACTAACAGTTAGGTTCAATTCTACCGATCATTAATTTTCTATTTATTTACTTCCCAAATTGGCTTATCAATGAATTTTTAAAGCCAGTCTTAAACTATACTTTCCAGAAGGGACATACCTTTCTAATGAAATAGTTGTGCCTTTTCTGAGGTACACAAAGTTTGATTTTTTCTTAAAAATACCTTCACACTGGTATTCTTTCTTAATAACCTAGTGTGTAAACAAAAAACAAAATCGTTAGCATGAATCCTATTGGTTAAAATAGATTGTCTATTGTCTATAAAAGTAAACCACCTTATTACTTACTATATGTGTATTGATAATACCCGTCCTTCATAAGGATCCTTAAGTCATACGTAATAATATATATGAGGGTGTACTGGAATGGGCATCCCATATACCTATGCCTAAAAGAAAGAAGAAGACTCTGGAACTCTATTTCTTATATTATTATGGTCATATGCCACCAACTTATTTATGGGCTCACCTTTAATATATGGTGTGATAAAATCGCGTATTTGGCTCTTTATTTTCAAAACTCGATGTAGCTGTACAGCCACTTTTTCAATTGAGTTTTATTGGCTTCTTTTTGTAAATTTTCTTTGGTCTGTAAATGACCAGAAACATAGATTTAGACCTGGAAGTTTATCTCACCCTCATTCTATATTACTGCATTATAAAGCGCTATACTTATATATACTCCCTATCTGCAAGATAAGCACCAGATATTCCATTTAATATCCATTCCCAAACTTCAAGTAAAGTCAAACTAGGCATTGCTTAATGTTCGCACCACCACACCGCGTCTGTCCACAGAATGCCATTGCTCTGTGCTGAGCCCATTCTTTGTTAAGTAAGACGATCTCATACATTCCTTAACGGTAACCCGTGTTATAACTGCACAAACAACTACAATTTCCTAACGTCTATGGACGCCACGTTCTTAATCACGTACTAGGTTACCCAAGGCTTATTCGACTAGACGGCTCCCATTTATGTAGGGCGCATTGTTATTACGTAACTACACACGTCAGTCGGCATTACGTAAAAAAAGGTTCTCAACAATATATGAAGATGACGGCGGCCATCTTAAAATGGGCACCTCATCGCCCAGATTTAATAGAACAAGAGTTCTTACCATCTCTACCCTCCACCTTACCGAAACCCGCGTGAGTCATAAATAACAGCAGGCCAACTGACGCCATTCCCTTTTATAAGGCAAATTGTATTAACATGGCTGTTTGCGTCGCTGGACATTCTGCCGAAATCTCGGAGTAGTATCTGAAAAAGACTGCGGCCATCTTATAGTGAAGACCTTTTTTAACCATTTTCCATGTGATTCAATAATATTATTCTTCGGAGTAAAATGAGATATTAAAAAACTATGAACAGATTTGTATTCATTAACTCTTAGAGTTACATCTAAGAACGAAATTAACTCAACTTATATAAACTAGTGCTCAGATTTACATATTTAGAAATAAATCTATTCTTTTCACTCCTGTTACTGTGACAACTGGTTGTCATTATATTATCCAAACAAACAGTATCTTAGTACAATATAGAGGAGAATACAGTAGTTGTTAGATCATGGAGACATGGGAAGGATTATATTTTGAAGGGGACCCATTGTTATCAAAGACAATGCCCTCCTTATATAATTCTCTCACATTCATCCCTATTGTTCAAACCCTTTTTATAGGTATTGAATTTGGGCATGTAGTATTGTTCTCTTTTCTTCCTCTTTGTGACACCACCTCCACCTCTGGTACTTGTCTGAATTTGTTCTAAAATGGCCCATCTAAGGTCTTCCACTTAATGATTCATAGCTGACCAATGTTCTACCATGGGTGCATTTTTTCGTTGATTGTGTATAGCTGACTTATGCTCATTGGGCCTAATGCGTATCTCCCTGGATGTTTCACCTACATATCACTTGCCACACGGACATGTAATCGAATAGATTACATTTCTCGTGTGGCAATTACTCATTCTGTTCAAATAATGTGTTACACCTTCACACTCGACTGTGTCTCCTGTTATTACATTATGGCAATTTCTGCAGGATCCACAGGGATAGTTTCCTTTTAAACATAAATTGTCTTTTATGCTTAATTGTCTCAAGCCCTGGCCTTCTCTATATGTATGCACTAAACAATTTCAAATTGGCCTGTTTCTTCTAAATGCTAAGATAGGCTTGTCCAATCTATTATTCATATCATCATTGAGTAAATGCCAATTACTATCAATCAAATGTTTGATTTTATTACTTAAACCAGAAAAATTAGTTACACACACAATTTTCTATTTGTTTCCTAATTCTCTATTCTTAAGTTCAAAAACACTGTCTCTATTATAGGATTTGGCTCATTTATATGCTGTCTTAAAGAGCTTTTTTGGATAGCCCCTTTTCAGAAATTTGTTAGTGATGGTTTTGGCATGTATTTCAAAATCTTTCGGGTCACTATTTCTACTAGAGTGTGTAGAGATCATTCTCAAAAATAAAATGTTTTATTCAATGAGGATCTCTATTGTCAGGTTAAAGGGACCAGCATGGGGGCCACATGTGCGCCCAGTCTAGCATGCCTCTCTGTAGCATCTTTTGAGGATAAACATATTTATAATGATTTAGTACCTTTTTCTGAAAATATAAGTAACTGGTCAAGGTACATTGATGATATATTCTTTTTTTGGAATAGAACAAGAGAATACATTGACCAGTTCCTTGAGTGGTTAAACCTTGGTGATGTTAACTTAAAGTTTACTTCGAATGTTAGTAATCAGACATGTAACTTCCTTGATATCCAAATAAAAATAGATCAAGATTGCCTGGAAGTAGATCTGTATACTAAATCAACAGAGAGAAACACAATGTTACACTATGAAAGTAATCATCCACGTAGCCAACGTGAAAATATTCCTTTTGGTCAATTTCTTAGAGTGAGGCGAAACTGCACAAACCCAAAAGATTTTGAAATACATGCCAAAACCATGACTAACAAATTCCTGAATAGGGGCTATCGAAAAACGCTCTTTAAGAGAGCATATAAACGAGCCAAATACTATGGGGCCAATTCCGATTCGGGCCGGAAATCTCTCCGACCGAGCCGGACCCGGAGAGATTTCCGACCGAATCGGACTCTAGCAGTCCGACCGAACGAGTACGATGCGCACGTATGCTATCGGACTCGATTCGGTCGGACTCCCATTGAAGTCAATGGGAGCCAGTCGTACGACGCGTACACGGGCTCCCATTGAATCAATGGGCACGGCAGCGAACAAGGGCGCCCTACAGCGTGTGCGCATCGATGCGGGTCGAGCCGTACATGCACGTGTAGGGGGACCCATGTGTCCCCTGTGTGCGACTCGCGCGGCTACGCTTCCAGGGGGGTCCGACACGGACCCCCAAAGTGCGGCTCCGATAGCTCCTTGGAGCCGGACTGCGCGAGTCGGTCGGAGCGGTCGCGATGCGCATCGTACTTACCCGGCCGGGGAACGTCTCCATAGCGCGGTGCGAGTCGTCCCTGTGCGAGTCGGTCGGAGCGGTCGGGTCCTGCGTACGAGTCGGTCGGAGATTTCGCGAGCGCACGCATCGTACTCGCTTGCCCGGATGCACGTACGATTCGGTCGGGAAATAGGGCTCCGAATCGGATCCGGTAAAGCCGAATCCGATTCGGAGCCCTACCGGCCGAGATCGGAATCGGCCCCTATATTAGAGACAGTCTTTTCAAACCTAAGAATAGAGAATTAGGAAACAAACAGAAAATTGTGTGTAACTAATTTTTCTGGTTTAAGTAATAAAATCAAAAATTTGATTTATAGTAATTGTCATTTACTCAATGATGATATGAATAATAGATTGGAAAAGCCTATCTTCGCATTTAGAAGAAACAGGACAATTAGAAATTGTTCAGTGCATATATATAGAGAAAGCCAGGGCATGAGACAATTAAGCATAAAAGACAATTTATGTTTAAAAGGAAACTATCCCTGTGGATCCTGCAGAAACTGCCATAATGTAATAACAGGAGACACAGTTGAGTGTGAAGGTGTAACACATTATTGGAACAGAATGAGTAATTGCTGCACGAGAAATGTAATCTATTTGATTACATGTCCGTGTGGCAAGGGATATGTAGGCGAAACACCCAGGGAGATACGCATTAGGCTCAATGAGCATACGTCAGCTATATGCAATCAATGAAAAAATGCACCCTTGGTAGAACATTGGTCAGCTATGAATCATGAAGTGGAAGACCTTAGATAGGCCATTTTAGAAGAAATTCAGAAATGTACCAGAGGTGGAGATTTAGTCACAAAGAGGAAGAAAAGAGAATAATACTACATGCCCAAATTCAATACCCATAAAAGGGGTTTGAACAATAGGGATGAATGGGAGAGAATTATATAACGAGGGCATTGTCTTTAATAACAATGGGTCCCCTTCGAAATATAATCCTTCCCATGTCTCCATGATCTAACAACTACTTTTATTCTCCTCTATATTGTACTAAGATTCTGTTTGTTTGGATAATATAATGACAACCAGTTGTCACAGTAACAAGAGTGAAAAGAATAGATTTATTTCTAAATATGGAAATCTGAGCGCTAGTTGATATAAGTTGAGTTAATTTCGTTCTTAGATGTAACTCTAAGAGTTAATGAATATATATCTGTTCATAGTTTTTTAATTTCTCATTTTACTCCGAAGAATAATATTATTGAATCACATGGAAAATGGTTAAAAAAGGTCTTCACTATAAGATGGCCGCTGTCTTTTACAGATACTACTCTGATATTTTGTCAGAATGTCCACCGACGCAGCCATGTTAATGCAATTTGCCTTATAAAAGGGAATGATATCTGTTGGCCCGCTGTTATTTATGACTCACGCGGGTATCTGTAAGGTGGAGGGTAGAGATGGTAAGAACTCTTGTTCTATTAAATCTGGGTGATGAGGTGCCCATTTTAAGGTGGCCGCCGTCATCTTCCTATATTGTTGAGAACCTTTTTTTACGTAATGCTGACTGACACGTGCAGTTACGTAACAGCAATGCGCCCTACATAAATGGGAGCCGTCTGTTCGAATAACCATTGGGTAACCTGGTATGTGATTAAGAACGTGGTGGCAGTAGACAGTAAGAAACTGTAGTTGTTTGTGCAGTTATAACGCGGGTTACCGTTAAGGAATGCATGAGATCCTCTTACTTAATAAAGAGTGGGTTCAGCACAGAGCAATGGTGTTCCGCAGAGTGGTGGTGCGAACATTAAGCAATGCCTAGTTTGACTTTACTTGAAGTTTGGGAATGGATATTAAATGGAATATTTGGTGCTTGTCTTGTAAATAGGGAGTGTATATAAGTATAGCGCTTTAGAATGCAGTAATATAGAATGAGGGCGAGATAAACTTCCAGGTCTAAATCTATGTTTCTGGTTGTTTACAGACTAAAGAAAATTTGCAAAAAGAAGCCAATAAAACTCAATTGAAAAAGTGGCTATACAACTACATGGTGTTTGGAAAATAAAGAGCCAAATACGCGATTTTATCACACCATATATTAAAGGTGAGCACATAAATAAATTGGTGGCATATGACCATAATAATATAAGAAATAGGGTTCTAGAGTCTTCTTCTTTCTTTTAGGCATAGGTATATGGGATGCCCATTCCAGTACACCCTCATATCTATTATTACATATGAATTACGGATCCTTATGAACGACGGGTATTATCAATACACATATAGTAAGTATTATGATTTATTTTTATAGACAATAGACAATCTATTTTAACCAATAGCATTCATGCTAATGATTTTATTTTTAGTTTACACACTAGATTATTAAGAAAGAATACCAGTGTGAAAGTGTTTTTAAGAAAAAATCAAACTTTGTGTACCTCAGAAAAGGCTCAACTATTTCATTAGAAAGTTATGTCCCTTCTTTTGGAAAACATAGTTTGAGAATGGCTTTAAAAATTCCTTGATAAGCCAATCTGGGAAGTAAATAAATAGAAAATTAATGATCGGTAGAATTGAACCTAATTGTTAGTAAATGTCTGTTTAAATAACAATAGATAATTTTTTATGGATAGTATGTCCTGTTATTAATTTGCCATAGCGAATATATTGTTAAAAGATTGTTTGTGTTTGTTTTTAGTGATTAATTGTGAACTTACCAAAACTGTCCTGAAGAAGGTGACGATATTGTACACGTTTCACCGAACGCCTACGTCGACATTTGTTCATTGGTTTTTAATCTTTTTTTATTATTAGCATTTTATGGAATTGTATCATGTATTATTAAATTGTTTTTGATAATTGATGTATATTTCGAATTGACAAATTGTAATTTGTAATATTTCCTAATGCTCATGTAGTTTGAAACTAACCTAAAGGTTTTTAATAAAGAGAATTAAAAGAAAAATATAATGAATAAAAGTTTTTTTTAAGAAAACAGTTATGGATATATAGATATTCGTTTTTAAGGCAAAAGGACTGTTTTGTTTTAGTTTCAGTATAACAAAGTGGGCCCATTTATATGTCTGAGTTTAAGCAATCTTTCTGAAACCCAATACCCAATACAGTTTTCAGGCTCTTTTAAAGCTTCAATTCTACCAATGGATTAATCAATAGTTAAGGTCTTGACTAGAAAAGGGAATTTTTGTTGTTTCCAGTTCTAATATATCCCATCCCTTTTCTCTATAGTGAGGGTGACTCCTTGTTGAGTTTTGACAAAGAAGTGGTTTTAAGTCAGTTCTGTCTCAGGCAGCCTAAAATAGATCTTTATGATGCTACTTTTCTGAGTAAATTATCAGAATTCTGACTTCCCCATTAAATCAGGTTTTAAAAACAAAGCAGGAAGTAACTTTGAAAGATTTTTGTAGCAATTTCTTGATTCTAGCTAGTGAATTGAGATTTGAATTGCGCCTAAACTTACTTAGGGAAAAAGTATACATGGCCTACACAATGAGTAGTACTGTGAAGGCACACTAGCCCCAATATGCTGTGTGTCATGGCTGTGGAATCACTTGGGGCCTGGGGTATCATGCAATAAACAAGTAACATTGGTCCTTACTTTGAAGAATTGGAGCAAAGTATATGAAGTTTAACAAAATTTAATAATTAATCATAAAAAATATTGAGCCAATAGTATTTTCCAGGAATTAAAAAGTTAAAGGTACCAGTGAGAACAAATGTGATGCACAAATATTAAGAAAGCAAAATATAGGTGTATCATCATAAATTGATAGATGCACGGCCCGTATATGTATTCATAGAAAAATTAAATGGGTTCGTGACAAAAGTCAACAGCGTCTGATCTTTTAATGGCATAGGATTATCATCAGGACTGTGATAGACCAGAACTGGATAGCAAGACTAGTGACTAAATTGATCACAAGATAATGAGATGGTGCATTAATAATGCCTGGGAGGGACCACAAGGGGCCAAACGGTACAGATGTCCTAGACGGAGGAGCCAATGAATGAGGGATGGAGTGGCTCAAAGTGCCCGGGGAATATATGCTAGTCTCAGATGAGGTCATGGGATGGGTATGTCCTAGTTGGGTCGAAGAGGTCATGGAGGGTTGTTAGGATGGTGAAATTGGAGAAGCAGATTGAGGAGTTCAGCATATGGTGGTGGTGGGGGTCTTTTAAGTATCCTGGACACTTGAAGGGAGGCCACAAGTGGATGTGGCATTCTAAGTAGGAATGCACATAGAGGACGCTTTAACAGCATAAATAGTGGCTGCACTAAATGGGAGAATCAGTGAGCTTGAACGCATCGAATGCTGCTAGTCAAGAATATAGAGTGCTTAGACCTCAGGGCCTTCCCTTGTGGCCTCCCCTTGAGAGTCTGGTAGTGTGCTCCTACAAATAAACTCAATGTTGGTGTCATTGGCTTTCTTTTTAACTGTGAATCATTCCTGTCCAATGCAAATTATTTTGTTCTCAAAGTACAGTTCAAAATGCTGTAAATGCCCAGCATTAGTCTTCCAGAGGGACTAAAATTCAACATGGCATGACAGCCTTCATTTTCCCTTTGACCAAAATTGAAAACCATGATTTACGTTATGAGAAGAGCTTTCTATTCCTACATTTTCTTTCTTGTACTTCCAATTTAGGCTATTCGACTGAGCAGCAGGTGGCTTGCATGGGGTGACATAGGATTTATTTCCTGGCCGGAGCTGTGCGTTTAAAAGAACTGTAGGGAAGTTGCAGAGTCAGTCATCGACAACCCAAATAATCATTTCCTCAGCTTCCTTGCCATAAAATTTGAAATCCAGTTCCATTTTAGGATGGGCAGCCTCCCAATATCTTTCCTCTAAGATAACTAAATAGATCTTGCTGCTAATTTCCACAACAAGGTGCTATGTGGGAACTTTGCCTGCTCAGCTATGCTGGCGAGTGGTCACAGGCACTAGCTGAGCTATAACTGATCTACCATACGACCCAACCCAGAAGGCTCTTCAGTGGTAAACCAGTTTCAAAGGGTGTACATTTTGTAGCTTGGATTGAGGGACAAGGAACTTTCAATAGTAGGAAATTATAAACTACAATATCTGCACTAGGTCTAAGAGAAAGATAAGAAAAATAAATGAGCAAAAAATGAAAGGTTGATAAAGGAAATATCAAAATACTGGCATTAGAGTGGATAGGTTTCAGTTAACCCATAAGACGGTTCACTGATAGAATATCGACTACAAAAATATAGATGAAAAAAATATCGAAGTAAAAATATAGAATGCAAAATATCGACTCCTAAACTTAAACAGGTAAGTACAAAAATATTGAAAAAATATTATCGATGTAAAAAACATAGTTGTACAAAATATCGATTTTTATATACATAAAATAACAATAAATATTAAATAATAAAATTAATTAAAAAAAAATTGATTTAATATACATTTTAACAAATATAACAAATAAACGTAATAAAAAAAGTTAAACACACATAATTAATATATATATATTTACTTTAAAACAATTCATAAACTATTAATTTTAATTTATTTTATAATTTTAAAATTATATAAAATTTACAAATAAAAAATAAAATATATATATATATATTCACTGAAAAAACCATAGATTTCAGACACGTTATAGTTAGAAATTAGCATTTAAAAAACCTTTGAAATTCACTGAAAAAACCATAGGTTTTAGGGACAGTTATAGTTAGTTGGACATTTCACTCGTACAAAACCATAGAAATTCCCCCGTTATAGTTAGTTCAGCTAACTATAACTCGCGCCCGCAATGCACTGCTGATGACGTCACATATTACATCACTCATGACATGGTCAGTGACATCACTGATGACATCACTGATGACATCTCAAATGACATCACTGATGACATCACTGATGACATCATCCAGTGACTGTGTGTTTCTGTAAAGTTTAAATATGTTTAATATATATAGGGAAAGGTGTATTGAAGAATGAGTGGGTGTATAAGTGTCTGAATGGATGATTTAGTACGTGAGTGACTGACTCTACAAGTGAGTGATTAAATGTATCTTACTGAATGCATGGGTTAGTGACTAAACTGTGTGAATGTCTGTATCCGTCTGTCTGTTGGTTTGTAAGCGGCTGCATAGCTTTCTGAATAGCTACATGAGTGTCTACATGGGTTATTGATTGATTGTCTGAGTATCTGTATGGGTGCCTGAGTGTTTGTGTGGGTGGGGTGTGGGTGACTCTGTGCATAGATGTGTGAGTTGGTGATTCACTGGGTGCATGGTTTCAAGAGTGCATCTGTGATGGACTGTATGGGTGGGTGAGTGTGTGTATGGGTGTGTTAGTGATTGAATGTATATCTCAGTGGTACATGTGTGAGTAACTACATATGTGAAAGGCAGTATATATGTGTGTTGGAGTATATAAATGGCTATAAGTGAGAGTGTGTGATTGTGAGAGTGGCTGTATGGATGAGTGTGTACTTGTATCAGTGATTGTATAAGAGCGTAAGAATGTGCTAGTATTTGTATGAGTAAGTGAGCTGGTGTGTGTATAACTGTATAGGTGAGTAAATGGGTGTGTGATTAAGTTTTTGCATGACTGACTAGGTGTGTGAGTACCTCTATGGATGAGTGGCGGTGTGTGAGTGTTTATATAGGTGTATGAGTGCATATGATAGTCCTGTACTGAGTGACTAAGTATGAGTGACTGTACGGGTGAGTGAGTGGATGTGTGTGTAGACCTAAGAATCAGTGAGTGGGTATGTAGTTTTTGGTGTTGGAGTGTCTATGGTTTTGAGAATGGCAGTCTGTAATTTAGAGTGGGTGTATCAAAAGTTATATTAGGGTGTGAGAAGATGCATGAAATTATCACATGGATGATGTCATCAGTGATGTCATTTGAGATGTCATCAGTGATGTCATCAGTGATGTCACTGACCATGTCATGAGTGATGTAATATGTGACGTCATCAGCAGTGCATTGCGGGGCGCGAGTTATAGTTAGCTGAACTAACTATAACGGGGAATTTCTATGGTTTTGTACGAGTGAAATGTCCAACTAACTATAACTGTCCCTAAAACCTATGGTTTTTCAGTGAATTTCAAAGGTTTTTTAAATGCTAATTTCTAACTATAACGTGTCTGAAACCTATGGTTTTTTCAGTGAATTTCAAAGGTTTTCTAAATGCTAATTTCTAACTATAACGTGCCTGAAACCTATGATTTTTTAAGTGAATTTCAAAGGTTTTTTAAATGCTAGTTTCTAACTATGCCTACAGAGGTAGGACATGTGAAGAAAGAAGAAAAAACGCACAGAAAGAAGCAAAAGATGTGCAGAAAGAACCAACAGAGGAGCAGAAAGAGGCCTTGTTGCAAAATCATCCTGTGCCCACAACTTTTTCAGACGGGTACTGGTGGTAACTGACTCTGACTAACCAGAGCCAGTGCTATGCTAAAAGACACTTAGAATACAGTGAAAACACCTACATACACTAGGGAACACTATGCGTTGGGGTTCTCCTGTGATTAGCATGACCTCCTCTGCAAGTCCCTAGTACATAATAGGGCAGGGGGATTAAAACTACCTCTTAAAACGCGCTACAGGGCGCGTTTGCACAGTGGTGAAGGGAGGGGGGCCTGAGGTGACATGTGTGCAAACGCACCCCGTGGCGCGTTTTAAGTTGCGGGTTAAGTCCCCTTGAATTCTGAGGGTCCCTGGGGCCCAACTAGCCCCCAGGTACCTACAGTTAGGACCACAGAGCTGAGTTGCAGAGAGGCGTTCCGAGGCCACGCACCTTTTTCACCTCTCTGCAACGCAACTCTGTTGTGCTTACTGAAGGTACCTGGTGGGCTAGTTGGCCCCCAGGGTCCCTCAGGATTCAAAGGGAATTAATTCCCCAACTTAAAACGCACCACAGGGCGTGTTTGCGCACATGTCACCTGAGGCCCCGCCCCTCCCTTCACCACTGTGCAAACGCGCCCCGTGGTGCGTTTTAAGTTGGGGGATTAGGTCACCTTGAATCCTGAGGGTCCCTGGGGCCCAACTAGCCCAGTAGGTACTTCCAGTAAGCACCACAGGCCTGCGTTGCAACGCCTGTAACAAATTGTACAGTTGTGTTTAGGTAGTGAAGAGGGTCATGCTGGGGGTAGTGTTTTAGGGTTTAGGGTAGTGCAGTGGTGTTTGTGTAGTGTAGGGGGTCATGCTGGGGGTAGATTTAGGGTTTAGGGTAGTGCAGTGGTGTTTGGGTAGTGTAGGGAGTCGTGCTGGGGGGAGTGGTTTAGGGTTTAGGGTAGTGCAGTGGTGTTTGGGTAGTGTAGGAGGTCGTGCTGGGGGTAGTGTTTTAGGGTTTAGGGTAGTGCAGTGGTGTTTGGGTAGTGTAGGGGGTCATGCTGGGGGTAGTGATTTAGGGTAGTGCAGTGGTGTTTGGGTAGTGTAGGGGGTACTTCTGGGGGTAGTGTTTTAGGGTTTAGGGTAGTGCAGTGGTGTTTGGGTAGTGTAGGGGTACTGCTGGGGGTAGTTTTTTAGGGTTTAGGGTAGTGCAGTGGTGTTTGGGTAGTGTAGTGGTTCGTGCTGGGGGTAGTTTTTTAGGGTTTAGGGTAGTGCAGTGGTGTTTGTGTAGTGTAGGGGGTAGTGTTTTAGGGTTTAGGGTAGTGCAGTGGTGTTTGTGTAGTGTAGGAGGTCGTGTTTTAGGGTTTAGGGTAGTGCAGTGGTCTTTGGGTAGTGTAGGGAGTCGTGCGGGGTAGTGGTTTAGGGTTTAGGGTAGTGTAGGGGGTCATGTGGGGGTAGTGTTTTAGGGATTAGGGTAGTGCATTGGTGTTTGGGTAGTGTAGGGGGTCATGCGGGGGTAGTGTTTTAGGGTTTAGGGCAGTGCAGTGGTGTTTGGGTAGTGTAGGGGGTCGTGCTGGGGGAGTGTTTTAGGGTTTAGGGCAGTGCAGTGGTGTTCGGGCAGTGTAGGGGGTCGTGCTGGGGGGAGTGTTTTAGGGTTTAGGGCAGTGCTGTAATAGTGAGCCTCAGCAAGGCCTACCAGTGCTTAGGGGTTCTCCCTTCTCTGCACAGAGTCCTCAGACACTTAGGAAGAAGTTGGCACAGAAACTGAAATATAAAAGACAGAGTTTATTAAACCTTATAAGGTGGAGCTAACATTCACACATCACCCTTCAGTAATGCATGAAGTAGCACACTGAATGCAAGGATCCTGGTCCTTTTATACCCACACAGGGGCTCAAATGAAGGCGGTACAAACACAAATGCTGGTTGTAGGTACATATAAGGTCATACAGAGAATGCACAGTCGACAAGTGGGTGGAGCTAACAGTTTCTACTTTTAGTAGACACATCCTGACATTTATAAACTTGAAACAGCTGCAAGCTCAACTGAGCATGTGCAAAGCAAGAGGAACTAAATTTAACTTGTCTCTAGGCAGATTTCAAGAGCAGTTGACAGGAAGGTAGGACAGAGCACATGGTGAGCACATGGCAGCCAAAATGGCTGCCAGAAATACAAAATGGATTCCACAAAGCGGACAATTTAGCCTCTAAATACAGGCTGTCTTCAGCCAATGCTTAACTTAAGTGCTGCCAAATTACAACAGACGGCCCTTTCAGCATTGGCTGAAGACATTCGTTTATCTGGGGTAATCTAGATATTCATCCCGTACATCTATTAACATTATTTCGGCCACCTCTTTATTCAACATTTGTTGGGCCTTTGTTTCAGCAACGTTCCCTCTTCCCATACAAGCAGAGATGCAAATGGAGCAAAGCATTGGACCACATTGGATACATACACAGCATGTAAAAAGTATTAATCATTACACACAGGATAGTCAGTAGCTTCCAGCCCCAAGCAGAAACAAGAGTCCAAAATCATCTAGTCTAATTCTAAGTTTCAGGGCTCTGATGTATTTCAGTGACTATCTATTTCAGTTAATAGCCAACAGCACATACTTAATAAAAACATTTTCAATAGACTTTTCCAGTATTTCTTTTGTGAGGGCTAAAATATCAATTTAATATATTTTTAGGAGGAGGGCAAAGTAATATTTGTCAACTGCTCAGGAAAACATTTTTCGTGTAGAATAAGCATTATAAGTAATGCAAATATTAAAGAAGTCAGACAGATTATTACAAAAACCATCCTGGCTCCAAAGGACCAGGAGGACCACACAGGGCCATAGGAATTAGGACAAGGAGCCGCAAAGGGCTGCTCCTCCTCAAAAATGGGACGACCAAAGGGGTACATTACTAACAAAAAAAAGAGTCCTTGGGAAATTTTAGCTGCTGTGGAACCAGCCAGAGGGGAGTCTTCTCCCTGTGTCCGTTTGAGCCTCACAGGTAGGCTCTTGTTGTTCCCACGGTGGAGCTGCACAACTCGCAACTCAAGAATCACGGCCCAGTTTGAGAAGAAAAAGTCTTTCAACGATCCTGTCCAGTGTCTCAAGCAGTGCACAAGTTCTCTTCACTTTAATCTAACAGGCACCAGAGGCACAGCACCTGTACCCTAAACTCAAGTCCTTCCCTAACTCCTATATTGCTCTGCTGGCGCACTGCTCTTTTGTCAGGGCCACAAATTGTACCCAGTGTGCTCGGGCATCTCTTGATCAACAAACAAAGGCGTAGACTTGCATTCACTTGGGACCAGGACTCAAAGGCCTGAAGCAACCCTTGTTTCAAAAGGGGTCACCTCAAGCAAAAGCCTCCTTGCCGTTCTGGTCGGTCTGTGACTCTCTCAGCTGGGCATCAAAAACTTGATCCATGATTTCTTCTTTCTGATTTGTGACCCCGTCTTTCGCCCAAGACAGTGGCAGGGGTACACAATTCACATCCCAGGGCTTCCGCCTTCACTGAGGTCCTAGTTGCCAGCAACGCCTGTGCTGGTTACCTTCACTTTGGCTTCAAGCTGCAGTGGCGCTGACTCCCCAGGCTGGATCTGATGTCCGGGCCCCTCTGGCAATGGTTGTAAGGCAGCAAATATCTATTGGTGAACAGAACAAGAGGTCTTTAGACAAGGCACAGAAATAATCTATCAACAGAGAGGATAGTCTCAGAATACTTCCTTAGTCTCGGGGCGCCCCATACATTAGCAAGGCACCCAAGAGCCACTTCATCTATCTGAGAGTAGAAAACCCTGGACCTATTGGCAAGTATAAAAGGAACGTTTTGGTGAACTGACAAGAGTAATACATCACCCAATCCCAAACAGCCAAGGAAGTCTGTGTTCATTTACTAAATTCTGAGGAAAGAGAAAAACAATACAGACATACTCCAAATACTTACATTGGTGTATTCCTATATTACTAATCTGAAGAACCTTCAAGAAAAAGGAAATGTTCTACACTTTTACTCATAGATTTTACATTACTTATACAGGACTGCAGACACTTGTAAAATAATTTCTCTTACATGTTATGCTTAGGACCATGCTCTCATGTTATAGGCGCAGCAGGAAAATCTAAAACTGCTAATTTAACAGGGATTCTTATTGCAAAAAGAACTAAACTTCAACATAGTGGGTACATTTTCTTCAGCAGAACATGTTATGACAAACAAACTCCTATAAAACAATATTTTCCTTCAAAATGTTTGCTAAGGATCACATGAGCGTCTTTCCTGCATTGTACTTTTCACGATCTGGACTATGCAACATCATTTTCAAAAGGAAAAAAACCCTATCTCCAGCTCTAATAAGGGCTGTCAGCTTATTGACAGAGACTAGCTAATAAAAGACTAGCAATGCCCTTGCAAAACTGTATAGAACATGAGAATAACATAAACAATAATAGTGTTGCCACCTGAGATTTTTGAACAGAAACACCCACTATACAGTTCTCCTTAAAGATCAAATAAGGGAACATCAATCTAGATTACTCATTTTTGCATATAGGATGGGCAGTAACATAGCATAGATTTTATCATTTTATTAATGCTAACCATTTTTAAAACAGTATTACTGAATAGCCAATGAAATGTCTCATGGCTATTTCACAGACAGTTTAGACAGACTAAAAAAAAGTAAGAAAAAGAAGAGAGAAAACATAATTTTGCCTACCCTTAATTTGTAGAGGAGCTAGCCTCCTTCCCCCATTTTGACAGTAGGAAAACCTGAAACAGGTTTTACTTCTGTCAACACTTTCAACCCCTATTTGTAGCAACTGGGCACAAACAAACTTGTAGGAGATATCTTAGAAAGTGGCTGTTCTCTGATTCAGCCTAACACAAGCAAATTGAGTTAACTTTAAACCAATTCCCGACAGCAATTGTACTAGATTAACATGAGGGCGCATGAATGCAAACTAAAATCCATTTCCTCCTTATCTTAGCCCCTACACAGTATTCTTTAAACTAAAACCATTATTTTTATATACATGGCAGATCAATGCTCAACTGAGGATTGTTTTCCTTCGTTTCATATGACTGCGCAAAACGTGTGTTTGCCAAAAATAGGAAGCAAAGCTTCTCTTCCACTCTCTTTGCGCTATCATCTCGTCTTTCAAAACCTTTTCGAAGGTCGAAGTGTCCCAGCAAACATTGCCCTTCACCCTGCTAAGTTGCTAAATGCAGAACTCCGACCTTTGACCCGTTCAGCAGCTGGTCATTTTTGTGTGCAAGGCTTGCCATGCGGTTTTCGTAATGCAAAGCAACTCTGGAGAATCACAGCTCAAAGGCAGTCCTGTCCGGTCCGTTTGCCAGTAATTTAAAGGTAGGATAATAACGTCTGCTGGTTTCTGTATACTTATTTTCATTTATGTACAGTATGTGGTGTGCAGTCTAGTAATACAGAGGTCAGCTGTTTGTTTTATACTTGCATATACTTTATTGAAGCCTGAGAGCACGTTAAAACTGCCTTGAGTGGTAGAACTGCTTGTAAAATTGTGAATTTAGCTCAATTTCGACTTTGGTGGTAGGGGCACTTAAAAATGAATATCCTACAATATTTTTGCATAATAGGAACCCCCAGAGTGTTCTCTAGATAGCCCAGGAATGGGAAATCAGAAATGTATAAGGTATACCCTTATAAAAAATGAGTTTTGTACGGCTGGGTAAAGTGACATTTCACATTTAAGTTCCCTTTTTTCCGGTACAGCACTGCTTAAATTCAACTTTGATGCTAGGAATTCACAGTATGATGATTAGGCTTTATAAAGATAAAAAAACGAATTTAAAGCATTTATTTTTAATAATATATTTTTTTAATATTATTTATTTTTTTTTTTTTTTTAATCAAAACCAACCATTTTGATACTTCCACATTGGAAAAGCAAGCTTCATTCGTAGCCTATCATATTTAAACGCATTCATTCATAACCCTAAGCACAGAAGCCTTACTTGAAACATGAAAAGTCTGCGCCACTTTTAATGGACAGTTATCATTTAACATCAGAACCACAGATGTACTTATGTAAAAAAGGCATTAAGAAAGGAAATCCCTACTTTCAATTTTGTTCTCTGTTATCTAAAATAATGAAACTGGTGTTTGAAACTTTTAAAATAAGGCAGGCCTGTATACCAGTTTTACACTGACTTAAAATTTCGCTGACTCAGCATTCCTGTCTGTGGCCGTGATCAAGAATAGCCATATGCTATTTATGCAGCTGTTGTTTGTCAGCAGGCGTCGAATTTTCACGCCTTTCTCCAGGAAAAAAAAAACCTTTATTATTTGAAATACCCTGACAGAGTTAAATCCCCATTTGTTGTGTCAAACAGTTTCTTTTCAGTTAGTCAGTTTAAACACAGCTGTTGGAAAGCGTTTTCTCGGGTGCTGAAAGAAAAGCATGTCACAGTCTATTTAAAAACTGAGGCATTTCAATGCAGTCAAATCTATCTTTCTATAATGTGTATTTAGTTCAGCAACGACCAAATTCACTCAGATAATGTGCATGCCTTTTAATGCCTAATACAATGTATTTAAGGAAAATGCTGAAACATTGTGTATTTTAGTCTATTGATTACAAAACACACAATTTCGTTTTTCTTCCTCTGTATGAGGCCTATTTTAATCCTATTGAATACGAATTCTAATTTTATCTTTAGCATTGTGGCAATTTGCACACATGTATAGTGTCTTACTCTGTCAATTTAATAGTAACATGCAGCTATTTAGCATATGTTATATAATTCATTTCTGGATTTTTATTTAATATATAAGTAACTAAATGACAGTTTGCATAACAGAATGATGACAGCAAAAAAACATAAACAAACTCATTGAGCTCATTCCAGACAGTTACAGAAGGGTGGTCATATACGCAGAGCACACAACACAGCGCGCTTAAAGCTAGCCATTCTTACACAAAGAGTACTCACACAAGTATTACCAATGTCAAACCAAAAACCCACATAGACATGTAAACACACATTTAACCCACAAATCAATACTTAGGACAGCTTACAAAGTGTACGCAAGACCAAACTATTTGTAAATACTAATTGTAAGTCATATTTACAAGAAGAGCTCTCACAAGTAGCCCAAAAAAAACTGTTCCATGGTCAAGAAGCCAAAATACACCAAATTCGCCAGTTTTGGCTGGTAGAACACTCAAAAAGCGCTCTGCATATCACCACTTATGAATGTTACTAAGTGCGCAGATCCGGATCCGTTTTATGTACATATTTAAGTCCATGGGGTACTTAGTCACCAAGGAAGAAATATCTTTTTACTATACGTAAACCTATTTAGGTATCCCCTCTGAGGGGAGTCAACTAAGTACTTACTAAATCCATATCGGTACCTCCAAAACAGCAACACTTTCTGCGAAGTGTACTGGAAACAGGCATGCCAAAAATAGTGCAGAATATGCAGTATTATAATCAAAGTAGCGCTTAAGGTACTCTTTGTACGTTGCGCTGTTCAAACAATTTCAAATAGAGAAAAATCTCCTCATTACCTGCCTATATGTATTGCAATGCATATATAATTACAAAACAAATTCCAAAATTGGCCAATCATACAAACAAAGCCACAGTAAGTGTTTACTAAAACTACCTTACCAATCAAAGGCATCAAACCAACAGCAAGTGCCGCAAACGGCTCTTACCAATCAAATGGTGTCCAGGTTCCAACTGCCAAGTTCTCAAATTGACCAAATGGTCACTGCACGGCAAATCAACAGAAGAGATCTCAGTCAAGGACCGGCGCCGCCGAGATGGTCAGATCAGAAAGAAAGGAAAACGCCATGGGTGCCAAGACTCAGGTCTCCTCAGGCAGCGATCGCGTCCAAAAGCGAGATTCCAATCCTTCGTCGCGACCAGTCCTTCGGGCATCCGAGTCTTTTGATGAGTCCCACGTTGGAAGCGCCAATTTGTAATAGTGAGCCTCAGCAAGGCCTACCAGTGCTTAGGGTTCTCCCTTCTCTGCACAGAGTCCTCAGACACTTAGGAAGAAGTTGGCACAGAAACTGAAATATAAAAGACAGAGTTTATTAAACCTTATAAGGTGGAGCTAACATTCACACATCACCCTTCAGTAATGCATGAAGTAGCACACTGAATGGAAGGATCCTGGTCCTTTTATACCCACACAGGGGCTCAAATGAAGGCGGTACAAACACAAATGCTGGTTGTAGGTACATATAAGGTCATACAGAGAATGCACAGTCGACAAGTGGGTGGAGCTAACAGTTTCTACTTTTAGTAGACACATCCTGACATTTATAAACTTGAAACAGCTGCAAGCTCAACTGAGCATGTGCAAAGCAAGAGGAACTAAATTTAACTTGTCTCTAGGCAGATTTCAAGAGCAGTTGACAGGAAGGTAGGACAGAGCACATGGTAGTAGCACATGGCAGCCAAAATGGCTGCCAGAAATACAAAATGGATTCCACAAAGCGGACAATTTAGCCTCTAAATACAGGCTGTCTTCAGCCAATGCTTAACTTAAGTGCTGCCAAATTACAACAGTGCAGTGGTGTTTGGGTAGTGTAGGGGGTCATGCTGTGGGGAGTGTTTGAGGATTTAGGGCAGTGCAGTCGTGTTCGGGTAGTGTAGGGGGTTGTGCTGGGGGTAGTATTTTAGGGTTTAGGGTAGTGCAGTGGTGTTCGGGTAGTGTAGGGGGTCGTGCTGGGGGTAGTGTTCTAGGGTTTAGGGCAGTGCAGTGGTGTTTGGGCAGTGTAGGGGGTAATGCTGGGGGTGGTGTTTCAGGGTTTAGGGCAGTGCAGTGGTGTTCGGGCAGTGTAGGGGGTCGTGCTGGGGGTGGTGTTTCAGGGTTTAGGGCAGTGCAGTGGTGTTCGGGCAGTGTAGGGGTGGTGTTTCAGGGTTTAGGGCAGTGCAGTGGTGTTCGGGCAGTGTAGGGGGTCATGCAGGGGGTGGTATTTCAGGGTTTAGGGCAGTGGTGTTCGGGCAGTGTAGGGGGTCGTGCTGGGGGTGGTGTTTCAGGGTTTGGGGCAGAGCAGTGGTGTTCGGGCAGTAAAGGGGGTTGTACTGGGGGTGGCGGTTCAGGGTTTAGGGCAGTGCAATCGTGTTCGGGCAGTGTAGGGGGCGGTGCAGGGGGTGGTGTTTCAGGGTTTTAGGCAGAGCAGTGGTGTTCGGGCAGTGTAGGGGGTGCTGCAGGGGGTGGTGGTTTAGGGCAGTGCAGTGGTGTTCGGGCAGTGTAGGGGGTCATGCAGTGGGTGGTGTTTCAGGGTTTAGGGCAGTGCAGTGGTGTTCGGGCAGTGTAGGGGGTCGTGCTGGGGCTGGTGTTTCAGGGTTTAAGGCAGTGCAGTGGTGTTTGGGCAGTGTAGGGGGCGTGCAGGGGTGGTGTTTCAGGGTTTAAGGCAGTGCAGTGGTGTTCGGGCAGTGTAGGGGCGGTGCAAGGGGTGGTGTTTCAGGGTTTAAGGCAGTGCAGTGGTGTTCGGGCAGTGTAGGGGGTGCTGCAGGGGGTGGTGGTTTAGGGCAGTGCAGTGGTGTTCGGGCAGTGTAGGGGGTCATGCAGTGGGTGGTGTTTCAGGGTTTAAGGCAGTGCAGTGGTGTTCGGGCAGTGTAGGGGGTGCTGCAGGGGGTGGTGGTTTAGGGCAGTGCAGTGGTGTTCGGGCAGTGTAGGGGTCATGCAGTGGGTGGTGTTTCAGGGTTTAGGGCAGTGCAGTGGTGTTCGGGCAGTGTAGGGGGTCGTGCTGGGGCTGGTGTTTCAGGGTTTAGGGCGGTACAGTGGTGTTCGGGCAGTGTAGGGGGTCGTGCTGGGGCTGGTGTTTCAGGGTTTAGGGCAGTGCAGTGGTGTTCGGGCAGTGTAGGGGTTGTGCTGGGGTTGGTGTTTCAGGGTTTAGGGCATTGCAGTGGTGTTCGGGCAGTGTAGGGGGTCTTGCTGGGGTTGGTGTTTCAGAGTCTAGGGCAGTGCAGTGGTGTTCGGGCAGTGTAGGGGGTCTTGCTGGGGCTGGTGGTTTAGTGCAGTGCAGTGATGTTTGGGCAGTGTAGGGGGTCGTGCTGGGGGTGGTGTTTCAGGGTTTAGGGCAGTGCAGTGGTGTTTGGGCAGTGTAGGGGGTCGTGCTGGGGCTAGTGTTTCAGGATTTAGGGCAGAGCAATGGTGTTCAGGCAGTGTAGGGGGTTTTGCTGGAGGTGGTGTTTCAGGGTTTAGGGCAGTGCAGTGGTGTTCGTGCAGTGTAGGGGGTGGTGTTTCAGGGTTTAGGGCAGTGGTGTTCAGGCAGTGTAGGGGGTCTTGCTGGGGTTGATGTTTCAGGGTTTAGGGCAGTGCAGTGGTGTTCGGGCAGTGTAGGGGGTCGTGCTGGGGGTGGTGTTTCAGGGTTTAGGGCAGTGCAGTGGTGTTCCGGCAGTGTAGGATGTCATGCAGGGGGTGGTGTTTCAGGGTTTAGGGCAGTGCAGTGGTGTTCGGGCAGTGTAGGGGGTCGTGCAGGGGGTGGTGTTTCAGGGTTTAGGGCAGTGCAGTGGTGTTTGGGCAGTGTAGGGGGTCATGCAGGGGGTGGTGTTTCAGGGTTTAGGGCAGTGCAGTGGTGTTCGGCCAGTGTAGGTGGTCTTGCTGGGGGTGGTGTTTCAGGCTTTAGTGCAGTGGTGTTCGGGCAGTGTAGGGGGTCTTGCTGGGGGTGGTGTTTCAGGGTTTAGGGCAGTGCAGTGGTGTTCGGGCAGTGTAGGTGGGTCTTGCTGGGGCTGGTGTTTCAGAGTTTAGGGCAGTGCAGTGGTGTTTGGGCAGTGTAGGGGGTCGTGCTGGGGCTGGTGTTTGAGGGTTTAGGGTAGTGCAGTGGTGTTCAGGCAGTGTAGGGGGTCGTGCTGGGGCTGGTGTTTCAGGGCTTAGGGCAGTGCAGTGGTTTCGGGCAGTGTAGGCGGTCGTGCTGGGGCTGGTGTTTCAGGGTTTAGGGCAGTGCAGTGGTGTTCGGGCAGTGTACGGGGTTGTGCTGGGGCTGGTGTTTCAGGGTTTAGGGCAGTGCAGTGGTGTTTGGGCAGTGTAGGGGGTCGTGCTGGGGGTGGTGTTTCAGGGTTTAGGGCAGTGCAGTGGTGTTCGGGCAGTGTAGGGGGTCGTGCTGGGGCTGGTGTTTCATGGTATAGGGCAGTGCAGTGGTGTTCAGGCAGTGTAGGGGGTCGTGCTGGGGGTGGTGTTTCAGGGTTTAGGGCAGTGCAGTGGTGTTCGGGCAGTGTAGGGGGTCATGCTGGGGGTGGTGTTTCAGGGTTTAGGGCAGTGCAGTGGTGTACGGGCAGTATAGGGGGTCTTGCTGGGGGTGGTGTTTCAGGGTTTAGGGCAGTGGTGTTCGGGCAGTGTAGGGGTCTTGCTGGGGGTAGTGTTTTGGAGTTTAGGGCAGTGCAGTGGTGTTCGTGCAGTGTAGGGGGTCGTGCTGGGGGTGGTGTTTCAGGGTTTAGGGCAGGGCAGTAATGTTCGGGCAGTGTAGGGCATGGTGCAGGGGGTGGTGTTTCAGGGTTTAGGGCAGTGCAGTGGTGTTTGGGAAGTGTAGGGGGTCGTGCTGGGGGTGGTGTTTCAGGGTTTAGGGCAGTGCAGTGGTGTTCGGGCAGTGTAGGGGGTCGTGCAGGGGGTGGTGTTTCAGGGTTTAGGGCAGTGCAGTGGTGTTCGGGCAGTGTAGGGGTCGTGCTGGGGCTGGTGTTTCAGGGTTTAGGGCAGTGCAGTGGTGTTCGGGTAGTGTAGGGGGTCTGCTGGGGTGGTGTTTCAGGGTTTAGGGCAGTGGTGTTCGGGCAGTGAAGGGGGTCTTGCTGGGGGTGGTGTTTCAGGGTTTAGGGCAGTGCAGTGGTGTTCGGGCAGTGTAGGGGGTCGTGCTGGGGGTGGTGTTTCAGGGTTTAGGGCAGTGCAGTGGTGTTCGTGCAGTGTAGGTGGTCGTGCTGGGGGTGGTGTTTCAGGGTTTAGGGCAGTGGTGTTCGGGCAGTGTAGGGGGTCTTGCTGGGGGTGATGGTTCATGGTTTAGGGCAGTGCTGTGGTGTTCGGGCAGTGTAGGAGGTCTTGCTGGGGGTAGTGTTTCAGGGTTTAGGGCAGTGTAGTGGTGTTCAGGCAGTGTAGGGGTCATGCTGGGGGTGGTGTTTCAGGGTTTAGGGTAGTGCAGTGGTGTTCGGGCAGTGTAGGGGGTCGTGAAGGGGGTGGTGTTTCAGGGTTTAGGGCAATGCAGTGGTGTTCGGGCAGTGTAGGGGGTCGTGCTAGGGTATGTGTTTCAGGGTTTAGGGCAGTGCAGTGGTGTTCGGGCAGTGTAGGGGGTCGTGCAGGGGCTGGTGTTTCAGGGTTTAGGGCAGTGCAGTGGTGTTTGGGCAGTGTAGGGGGTCGTGCTGGGGGTAGTGTTTTAGGGTTTAGGGTAGTGCAGTGGTGCTTGTGTAGTGTAGGGGGTCGTGCTTGGGGTAGTGTTTTAGGGTTTAGGGTAGTGCAGTGGTGTTTGTGTAGTGTAGGGGGTCATGTTTTAGGGTAGTGCAGTGGTGTTTGGGTAGTGTATGGGGTCGTGCTGGGGGTAGTGTTTTAGGATTTAGGTTAGTGCAGTGGTGTTGTGGTAGTGTTTTAGGGTTTAGGGTAGTGCAGTGGTGTTTGTGTAGTGTAGGGGGTCATGCTGGGGGTAGTGTTTTAGGGTTTAGGATAGTGCAGTGGTGCTTGTGTAGTGTAGGGGGTCGTGCTGGGGTAGTGTTTTAGGGTTTAGGGTAGTGCAGTGGTGTTTTTGTAGTGTAGGGGGGTCATGTTTTAAGATGCAACGCTCCAATACCTGACCAGTTTGCACTACATAAAACTGCAAAAAACCGAAAAATAAAAAGTGTTTTGCACACTTTTGTCATTGGGCTATATGTGGGCTACATCTGGGTAATATCTGTGCTACATTTGGGCTCTTTTTTCACTGGTGGCCATCTTGGAAGACTTCTTTGTTATGAAGTTTCCTAATTTCCTCATTTACTGCAGTCTCCTCAGTAGGAAATGCTTTCAGTTTTTTACTTTGATTCCATCAAGAAGGCATTCAGATGTGTCACACATTTGCCATAAATTCAGAATATTATTACTCTAGTTGTTCATTAGATCACTGTAGTAAAGCTACTGCTCACCAAGGAGTTAACTGGAAGTCTACTGCTGGTATTGAAAGTGATTGTTTCAGTCTGCATGTCAGAATTTTCTAATGAAATAGAAGAGGATTTGAGATCTCACTTAAAACATGCACTAAATTTTCTTTTTGCAGCACTAACCATAATTTCTATGGCAAAATGAACCCCCTCATTTTGTTCCTTTTTAAATTAAATGTTTTAAGTGTTACCAGTTTATTCCAATCAAGATGGCTTCAGGTGTGCCATACTTTTGTCATAAGTAAGGCTGTTAGCGCTCTAGTTGTTCTTTAGAACACTCTGGGAAGCTGCAGTAGAACACAAAGGCATCAACTGACAGGCTGCTCCTGTTGAAATATAACAGGAAGATATTTGAGATCTCACTTAAAACATGTCCTAATTTTTCTTTCTACAGCACTAACCATAATTTCTATGGCAAAATGAACCCCCTCATTTTGTTCCTTTTTAAATTAAATGTTTTAAGTGTTACCAGTTTATTCCAATCAAGATGGCTTCAGGTGTGCCATACTTTTGTCATAAGTAAGACTGTTAGCGCTCTAGTTGTTCTTTAGAACACTCTGGGAAGCTGCAGTAGAACACAAAGGCATCAACTGACAGGCTGCTCCTGTTGAAATATAACAGGAAGATATTTGAGATCACACTTTAAACATGTCCTAATTTTTCTTTCTACAGCACTAACCATAATTTCTATGACAAAATGAACCCCATCATTTTGTTCCTTTTTAAATTAAATGTTTTAAGTGTTACCAGTTTATTCCAATCAAGATGGCTTCAGGTGTGCCATACTTTTGTCATAAGTAAGACTGTTAGCGCTCTAGTTGTTCTTTAGAATACTCTGGGAAGCTGCAGTAGAACACAAAGGCATCAACTGACAGGCTGCTCCTGTTGAAATATAACAGGAAGATATTTGAGATCACACTTGAAACATGTCCTAATTTTTCTCTCCAGAGCACTAACCATAATTTCTATGACAAGATGAACCCCATCATTTTGTTCCTTTTTAAATTAAATGTTTTAAGTGTTACCAGTTTATTCCAATCAAGATGGCTTCAGGTGTGCCATACTTTTGTCATAAGTAAGTCTGTTAGCACTCTAGTTGTTCTTTAGAACACTCTGGGAAGCTGCAGTAGAACACAAAGGAATCAACTGACAGTCTCTGCCCTTGTTGGATGTAAATGTTTTACTGAGAATGTCAGACTTCATTCTCACATGACTGAGAAAGATAATGTGAATTTACAGAAAATATGCTCTCATTTTAGCTTCTGGAGCACCTTCCAAAACTGTATGGGACAAGCATGTGAAAATAGTTTTCTCTCAAACATGATTCATGATATCCCAGCAGAAGGTTTTTCACAGGGTAAAATCACCTTAGAACACACCACAATTCCTGAAATTAGTATGGTACCATCAACAAATGAATTCTAATGTAACTAAAGTCTGTTATCAACCTTTATAGTTCTCCTTTTGGTAACCCTCAAAATCTTCGATTCACTACAATGCATTTCAATGGGGTACTATCATTTATATTGGTCCCAAGATGGCTGCCAGCAATTCCAGGATGAAGTGCTGACAGCCAATCAGATCTCACGATGACATGTGTGGTTAGGCTCCCCCCAGATATATATGTGTTTTTACTTTTGATTTTCTCAGCAACTACTGAATGGATTTACACCATTTAACAAAAAGGGTTCTTTTTGAACCAAGAACTACCTCTTTGCCAAATTTGGTGTAATTCCGTTCAGCAGTTCGGGCTGTAGCCTTGCATAAAGTTTCCTATGGGAAATTGATTTTTTGACTCTTATTTTTAATTTCTCCGCAACTACTGAACGGATTTACACCATTTAACAAAAGGGTTCTTTCTGAACCAAGAACTACCTCTTTGCCAAATTTGGTGTAATTCCGTTCAGCAGTTCGGGCTGTAGCCGTGTCTAAAGTTTCCTATGGGAAAATGAATGGGGAAAATACGTTTTGGGACCCCCCTTTTTTCTCGGCCCCCGCTTGACGAATCACCCTGAGACTTTCAGGGTAGGAGCGGACCGGAGCGGGCCATAACGTTTGAAAATTTCGCGAAGATTCGTCAACCGATGCAAGAGTTATTTCAAATAGAATGTCGCGGATTTCCTATGGAAAATAGGTCCTAACTATAACTATCTACTGGCGACCGCCAGTAGATAATATATAATATATATATATATATATATATCAAACACCGCACCTCCGTTTCCGTAGTAAAAAACGAGCGTGGACCCAGATAAGTGCAGCAATCTTTATTTTATTTCACCATACCGGTGTCTGCCATAACGCGTTTCTGCCGTCAACGCGGCCTTGATCACATACATACATATATATAAAGCAAATCCTGGTTCAATCCCCACCATCCACCGGTGAAGGAAAACAGGTACGGACCACTCTCTGGAATAATTTTCAATGCAGTGCTTTATTTAGATGGCATCTACACGGCGACTAGTCAGTCCTGGCCAGTGCCTCAGCATGACGCGTTTCGACCGTAACAGATCGGTCTTGATCACATGACGCGCTACTACGTACGATGCATTTAAATAGTGAAAAAAATCAAATCAGACCTTTAAATAATTAAGCTCATGATGCGTGGCACAAGAAAAAAGGACAACAGACTCTAAAATGCAGATTTACAATGATACAAAATGCTATTGATAATAAATATCTAAAACCATTATAAAAACAGAATCATAAATATAATGGAATTTGATAGATAATTAATTAAGAACATAATGTTAAAAAATTCATAAGGTCCAGGTATAAGTGCATGGTGCACTATAACACCTCCATGGCGATATATGAAAAGAGCCTAGACCAATACCTTATATTTTAAAGGGAAATGTGTAAATCGCAAAATGTAAACAAGTACTCAAGTGCAAAATAGAATCCATATATATATATATATATATATATATATATACCAATAACATAAAATCTAATAAAAAAATTCTATTATAAATTAAAACATTAAACTATTAAAAAATCTTTAAACTTACATTTTCCACTACAGTCAGTGCAACAGTAGGGAAAGTGTTGGATAGCAGAGGGGTAAAAATTACTATTCCCACTCCAATGAGTGCAACAGTAGGGAAAGTGTTGGATAGCGGAGGGGTATAAATTACTATTAAAGCAAACACAAGAAGATGATGGACGGAGTGCTGAAACTTTTCAAACACTCACCCCCAGTCACAGATCTGGGTTGAATCCATCATCATTCTTTAGCTCACTTTGCCACCCCAGTTCAGACACAGCTATATGCAAATCAGTCTTGACCCTGTGCCTCATGGGAACAGTCCAGACCGAACTGCCAAGCCATGTCTTCCCTGGACCGGAAACAAGCATCCTGGGACCGGTTTCGGACAAACAGTCCTCATCAGCCAGGCTAGCTTGAATCCAGTGGCAAAGTGACCAAGGGACCCACGTCTGGGCATACCCGCCAACTTAGGGCGAACAAAGCAAACACAAGGAGATGATGGACGGAGTGCTGAAACTTTTCAAACACTCACCCCCAGTCACAGATCTGGGTTGAATCCATCATCATTCTTTAGCTCACTTTGCCACCCCAGTTCAGACACAGCTATATGCAAATCAGTCTTGACCCTGTGCCTCATGGGAACAGTCCAGACCGAACTGCCAAGCCATGTCTTCCCTGGACCGGAAAACAAGCATCCTGGGACCGGTTTCGGACTAACAGTCCTCATCAGCCAGGCTAGCTTGAATCCAGTGGCAAAGTGAGCAAGGGACCCACGTCTGGGCATACCCTGCCAACTTAGGGCGAACAAAGCAAACACAAGGAGATGATGGACGGAGTGCGGAAACTTTTCAAACACTCACCCCCAGTCACAGATCTGGGTTGAATCCATCATCATTCTTCAGCTCACTTTGCCACCCCAGTTCAGACAGTTCCCTACCCTATAACACCACACAATTCACAACCCACATATACATTTGAAAAAAATGTACTGCCATAATTAACATAATTAATTACAAATTAAAGAAATATTATTAATTAAAAAACAATTAAAACTCATAAACTTTAATTAACTTCCCACACTTTACCCCTATAATCCCCACAACCCACAGCTAAAATGAAACTGTAAAAAAATTAATTATTCATTTAAAACTTAATTTCAATTAAAAAACTAGTATTTAACAACCAATTATAAAGTAAGTAAAATTCATTTACTCCCCACCCTTTACCCCTATAAAAGTAAAACCCACACACAAAACAATAATCAATTACCTTAATTAAATATACATTAATTAATATTAATGATCAACTAATTATGAATTAATTAAACATAAATTACTTCCCACCCTTTACCCCTATAAACCCCACAACCCGCACGTAAAACAATTACACAATTGCCATAATTATTTACCAATTAATGAATTAATAATAATTAAAAAACAATACATAATTAATTAATAATAAAATACTTCCCACAGTTAACACTATAAAATCTCAATTACATAAATATTAATAAATAAAAAATGATCATTAATTTATTATAATTAAATTACTTCCCACCCTATTCCCCTATAAACCCACAACCCACTACGGAACAAAAAATTGCAAAATTTAATTAAAATAAAATTGATAACTACTAAAAATTTAACACCTATATTAAAAAACATAAACAATTATTCTACGAAAAAAACATCACATACATTTAAAATATATACTAAAATACATAACACTAATTAAAAAATCGATATTTTAAACAACTATATTTTTGCAAAACGATATTAATGACTTATATATTATTAAATTCTATATTACTTACCTTCAAATCGATATTCTTGACAACAATATTCTTGCACTCAATATATTCACTCCATGATATTCCCAACTCGATATTCATGTAGTTCAAATTTTTGGGCCTCCATATTCTGTCCATTACCCATTAGACTATAAACCAGATGGGCATAAACCAAATATGTTCAAAAGCAATAATGAAAAGCGTTTACAGGAAGAACTTACTTGTTGTCTATGTTAAAGCTGATTCAATGATTGGTGACATTCAGCACCACAAAATTATCTTATAAAGAGGCACAATAGTAGTGCACCTCAAGCTGAGGTATTCTGAGTCAATGGTTATTCACAAAGGATGTTATGATTTGGAAATGTCAGTTACATTGATGCAGTTTTTCGCTATGGTGACAGTGCAGTAATTCTAAGTTGTTTTCTTCAACATATCTTCTTGGCAAGTCCCAGTATCTTATACCTCTGGATCCAAGTTCATAAGGATCTTTCCAAGCACACCTGTTAACTTTTTTCCAGTGATTCCAAGGATTTTTTGTCTAGGACCCAGTCACTTTGCATACACTTCAAGAACTAAGTGTGTGTGTAAGCCACATCAGGTCCACCCGCCCCCAAACAATTGGTTTCAGTCTACTGAGTCTTACTATAAAAGACTCTGCCCTAAAGGATAAAGCTACTAGTTCATTGGTTACACCCCTGGGACAATTCCTTATGAATAAACAAGATTTGAATGACCCAAACTACAGCCATGGAAGACATACATTCTTGCATAGTTTCAAGCCATGATGAGACAAAAGGTAGTTGCTCAGGAGTACTTAAGGAGACACATGAAACTATTAAAAGGTCATTGTAGTAGATATTACAGTTTTTTCAAACACAACACTCATGCTTTCTAGTAAAGATACAGTGATGTATTGAATAAATGGAGTACAATTGCTCCCAAAAGTACTAGCGTGACGTCCGGTTCATCTGTCCCGGAAGTCACGCTAGTACGTTTGGCAGCGTCACGCTAGTACTTTTGGGAGCAATTGTACTCCATTTATTCAATACATCACTGTATCTTTACTAGAAAGCATGACATGGAGAACATGCGTGAAACACCATTCGTATGCTAAGCCCTGAAGAAGTCCCAGGGGGATGAAACGTGTTGGCTATCAATTACATGCTGTGTTTTTAAGAACAACTAATGAATAAAGAATAAAGAATACATTTTCAAAGGAAGAACGACTTGCACTATGACTTATTGAGAAGACATCACTTTGTTTTCCCTATTTGTGGACTATGGACTATAATCTCCGTTATTTGTATATTTGACTGTGAAGTTGAGTGCTGAACTACACTGTGTGAACAAGCTATACAAGCAATGTTGCGACTCCAGGAGAGCTTTCCTAATCAGTTTCTATATTCTACAACCTGAGATCAAAAAAACAGATCACAAATAATAATCTTCCACTAGGGAGCTGATTAGGATGGCGGTCGGAAAACCTCCCCGACCGCCATGGTAGCGGGAAAAGACAGCCCGCATGGACCGAGACATAACCTCCGGTCGAATTCCGATGGTCCGCAGTCGAAATCCGACCGCGGCGGTACGATCGCGGGCTTTAACATTGCAGCGGTTGCTGCTGCCCGCAGCACTGCCGCGATGTCGAAAGGAGCATGTCCTGCATTTCCCTGCACTGCGTGGCAGGCACTGCACAGTGCCTGCCACCTGGTACAGGGAAATGTAGGGGGGGACCATGGGTCCCCCCCAGTGCACCCACACCCCCCCAACACATTGGGGGCCTGCAACAGGCCCCTGGAAGACAATCTCCGCCAGCCTTTCCATGGCGGTTTGACCGCTGCGGAAAGGCTGGCTACCGCCGGCATCGTAATCGTGCCGGCAGAGCCTGCTCGGCACTGCCGCCATTATCCCGGTCCTGCTCCGTCCGCCAGGCAGGAGTGTGGATGGCAACCGGTGGAAAAGCGGTGGTCAGAATTTCACACCACCGCGGTCACCACTGCCATCCTAATCTGACCAGCGGTTTTCTGAGTTGCGATCGCGGGCGGATGTCCACCGCTGGCCCGGCGGTTGCCACCGCCGGTCCGGCGGTGGACATCCGCCCACCATCCTAATCAGCCCCTAAGTTAGTTTGGGCAGAAGAGATTTATATCATGATTATAAGGCTATTCTCCCAAGGAATATCCTGAAACACATTACCACCTAATACTCACTATGAATCTGCAGCCAACAGGACCTAGTGGTAAAAAATCTTTCCCCAGCCAACATGCCGCCTAAGGCACTACCTAAGCACTGGGAGGATACTTCTGACAAGAGCCAACACCCAGTGTCCTCTGATGCAGCCCAGGAGAGGAGATGGACAAGGTCTAAGTTGGCATGTCCATGGACTTCCAGTGCTCCACAAGAGCATGACAGCGGCCACAGTTTATGACTTGGCATTTCCTCAGTGGCCCTCGAGACAAGCTCCTGAAACTGAGATCAGGCAATGCCATCTGTTCTGGAGAATAAAGCCCAGCACCAGAGTCCAGGTAAGGGGAAATTGTAAGAGTGTCAACCTGAGCTTCTGGGAAAAATAAAAATGCAAGATTGCTTTGTCAGTGACAATGAGCTCTCTCCTAAGTGTGACGTTTCCCCCAGATGTAACGTAGAAGCTAAACCAGCTGTACTATAAAGTGGAATAAGGAATTTCCTATTTCCCTCTGAAAGCAACAGCCAGACCCATAAAATGCACTTGAGGTTGCATGCTTAGTTGACCTCTATACTGAAATGGACAAGAAACCAAATCATAGATTCCTGAGAAGCCACTAACAAATCTGTCCATCCTTGTTACCATTTTCTTGTTAAGTCTTTGAACTCTAAAGCTGAGAGAGCCCATTATGGGGCTAATAGGATAAGCAGATAAGAGATGTCATAAGCTTAGGAAATAAAGTGATCTCTTTCACTGATTTCTGAAATAAAGTAACATATTCCTAGTAACTTATTTCAAGAACTATTTCAAATCTGACTACACATTGGTGTGCTTTTGGCCTACAAGAAGAAATATTCACATTGTTTACTATCTTTAATATATGAGTTTAGAGTCTTAGGGCCTGATGTTCAAAATATTTTAATGTTTGATGGTTTGTAATGTACTAAGCTTAATTAGTTAATCGGAAAAGGTTTTTCAAATAAATTAGTCAGGTAGGCATTAAGTAGTAGCTGTTTGGAAGTGGTGTATTAAGGGTGTCTCTTCCAAACACTGATTCTTCAAGGTACGTATTAATGTTTTGTGACTGAAATCCAGTAGCAAAACATTAATATTTGACCACCAATCCAAACTTGGTAGTAAGCTATTCGCAAACAGGAAGGGGAAGTGTTGGTAAAAAACGTTTTTTAGGAGTAAGCAGTGGTCCACAGGACCACTGCTTACTACTAAAAAGATTTATTTAACATTTTTCTTAAAATACTTAGGAAAATGAATTGCATTAACAGCGACTCTCTTGTGCCTATTAATGAGGTGGGTCAAATTGTGACTCAGTACTATTCCGAGTTTTGTGAATGGATCTATTAGTCCACTGGTCTTTTTGCTAAATTCCTTTTTGTTTCTCAAAAACTCTGGGCCTTATTTACAAGAAAGTGCGGCAGCACGGCACCGCAAGCCCTTTGGTCACACTGCAGCACTTTCAAAGCACAGAGATGCATCATATTTACAACAATATGACGCATCCCAGTGCATTCCCCTGCGCTGGTGCACAATCGGCTGCCATGTGCAACAGAGGCACCCTTGCGCCATGGTGCAAGGGTGCCTGCGTTGCAGGGAGATTGTTTCTGTGCAGGAAGGGTTACCTTCCTGCACAAAAACAATAACAAAAAAAATAGAAAGAGGTGTTTTGCTCTTCTGAGGTGTGCTGCAGAATGCACCACCCCTAGAAAGAGGAAAAAACGAGGAGAAATGTAAACATTGCTCCTCGTTGCACCTCACTACGCCACCCCTAGGGTGGGGTAGCATTCTGAAGCATTTCCAGGTTTGCGAATTCTCGTCAATCTGGAAATGCGGCAGAATACATGGGTGTTGCGTGGGAACAAATTAGAATAGGTCCTAGGCCTTTCCCTCGGCCTGTGCATTTGCATGCAAAGTAAAACACTATCAAAGTGCAGGTATTGCCAATTAAACAGAACTCTTGGCATTCATTGGCTCTTTCAGTCAATGTAACTGAGTAGTCAAAGTTTAGCTGAGGGCGTGTGTTATTGTCAATTTTAGGCACAATGCAAGACATCAGACCAAGGTTATTGAAAAAGGATGGCAGGGCTGGGGAGAAGCCAGTTACACTGCAAACTATTTCTCTGTAGCGATTTCACAGGCCCATCAACGATGTGAATGTCCCATCCATGTTGTGAGTCTGCAACACTTTAATAATTCCTTAAGTAAACATATTCACAGCACAAACGCGGATTCAGATTGTAGAAATACACAAACAGGATATACAATGAAAATGGCAAAGCAATACAGTAAAACGATGTACATATATACTGCAACAGAACACTAAACAGTTTCAAACAATGACACAATCCTGAAAATGCAAACTCAAAACACTAGCAATAGAGCTATGCCTGAGATACTTTGTACTATTTAATAAGCCTTTACTGTATGTGAACGTATTGCTCACAAAACATTGAAAACAATCAGAAACAAAGCAAATACTTTGACACATGATAAAGCAGTGTAACTACAACCTGCATTCTAAAGGAACAGTGTCTCCAAGTTTTGAAAAGTGCATTACTGGGTCTGGGCACTAGGTATACATATGCAGTTCCTTATATTTTGTTTGCTTTCCTTCTAATGTTGTTGTTTATTTGTTTTAATTGTATCCACTGGCAGCCATCTCTTGGTTGCATGGAATTTCCCTGGCTCTTGATTTTGTGTTTGATGCTGTTCCTGTTTATTTACCTGTTGAAATCTGAATTGTGACTTTCTGTGTATTTGTCATTCCCCTGACTCACACATAGACACCCCTAATAGGGATCCATGTGGTCATCAGACCACATAAAATCCATGGTGCAAAAGCAGGCTTCAGTCCTGCACAAAGCACTGTGTTGGTGTTAACTTCAGTCTTGGATGTCCTACAGAGATTGGTGGATGTCAATGGTGTCATTACCCTAATTGAATTAGTTCTTTCTGCTGCCTTCAACACCATTGATCATGCTGTCCTTTTTACCAGAATCCAGGAAGTGGATAGTAGAGCCACTATGCATAAGTGGTTTAAGTTATTCTTCGCCAAGAGGGAGAAGATTGTCTCCTTACCTCCTTATATGTCTGCGGCAAAGAAGATCAAAAGAGGGTTCCTCTTAGCTCAGCACTATCCCACACTTATTCAACAACTAGGCGCTGACTTTGTCCAAGCAGCTGCACTCATTAGTTGTTCGGTATAATTTGTACATTGACAAAACCAAGCTGGACTTCAGGCTCACCTCCACAAAGATATCCACATGGTCAGCTTCATCCATCCAAATGTATTCTACTGGCGTATTGGTAACTGTACAGTGGTACACTTCTTGAATATTGTATAAGCTAAGACAGTTGTCATTATCACCATAAATAAGTTAAATAAATTAAACTTGTCTGTTTGGCTTGTTGCCATGAAGTCTAATCCTGACCCATCAAATATTATACACAATCGGAGTATCTAATTCAATTCTGACCTGCCCTTCAGACCCAGGTATTAAGAGTTTCCAGTACATCTATGTGCCAATTTAAACTATTAAAGTACATTTCTGATTATTAACTCCCTCATACAATCACACCTTGTCTACAGCAAAACAAAGCTCTTGCTTTCGGTGATATGGATGCCTTCGACTCTTAATTCTCAAATGAGTTTGAGTCTGAAATGATCATCTAAGTAATATCCTTGACAACACACACCTCTTCTGCAGCCTTTTTGCTAGTACTTCTTTCAGTTATTGGTATCCTTCACTACCATGTTTCCTCATTAACTTACTTTGTGGCATGTGTCTGCTTAACAAGTAGTTCACTAATGTTGTTGTTCACTTCCTAGATCAAAATCTAAATCCAGTATATTTTATAAAATGAAAACTGTCACAAGCCCAATGAATATGTTGCACCCTCAATCTCACTTACATATGTATTGTTTAGCTTAGATGTTTACTCTCACGCTTGGCTATTATCTTATATGATGTTTATTCTCTCATAGAACATTACCACATTTAATATCAATCACCATTTTATCTCTCTTAGTCTGTTCTGCTTAGGGTATGCCTAATTTTCCTTCTCTCCAAATGCTGCCAAATGTGTTCCTGCTTGTGTATGTGCTTACCAGAAAACATATACATACCATTTCTCCAGATTTATGGATGGTAGGGTTTTCTGCTGTATGGGTGCTTGGGGGTTTCACTGCTCTGCTTCACTCACTGCAGGGATCGAGTTTGGTTTGGGGTGGGAATGGGTTTTAGAGGGGACCTTGTATTTTCTGTCTATGGATTTTTTAGATTGTTTGTTCTTCTTCTCTTTCTCTTCACTTTCCTATCTCTCTTCTTCCCTACTGATCACTCTTAAACACTGGCAGAATATTTCAACTAACCCATTCTTACGACAATTTTATACTGCAAAGATGCACCCACTCAGAGCTTCAAAAGATGCCACAAATACTATATTGCATAGTGAGCGTTTACACTTCTCAGACTTGCAACATTCTCTAACTCGTACACATACAATTTATGCATTTTAAAACAACCAAGTTATAGCCCTTATGGCCAACTGACATTTTTTATCCTTAAAAACCAAAAGTATTACACATCCATTAAAACACCAAAAAAATCCACAAATCCCCAAGCAAAGAGGAAATGTGATATTCTCGCTAGAAACTAAGATTAGAGATGGGGTAGTAATCCAGAAAAGGAATAGATGGTTGGACAATTTTCCGTGCTTTCTAGTTTCTAAAACGAAAAATGGCCTAGTGCTAGTTAAATTTTAGAAATCAGGTTTGACGATCATAATTGTGAAAAATGATACAAATAATACAGACGGTAGATGGTAGCTAACTAGACCACAAAACAAATGGAATCAAGGTAGAGCCCAGAGTTCTGGATACATTTAAATAAGAAACTATCTCATTTACCATACGGGGTAGGTATCATTATGGCCACATATTTCAACGTAGATAACTTGTCTGGTGAATGATCACCAGTATACTGGATGCACAGCTTAGATATATGAATCAATACTTAAACAATCATAAACGACCAACAATAAACAAAATCTTTCAGTATCTTGCACTCGGATTTAATGTTGAACCACAAAATCCTTGAAGAAATCTTTTTAGTTGCAGCAACACATGCTGCCTGATTAAATGCTCAACAAAGTTCAAAGCAATTATTGAAAAAAATCAAAACATGATACACTCTCATCGTGATGTCGTTGCGAATTACAACTCTATTACCCAGCCCAGCCCAATGCATTTCGGGATTGATTCCATCCCTTCTTCAGGGGCCACTGTAAGAAAAAACGTCATATCAACCATTTTAAACTCAATATTGTAAACATAAACAATCTATTTCAAGAAACGCATTTAATGCTCAGTGGAGGAATGAACATGCCTGCACATGTGTTTGCATACGGCAATGCAAGGAAAAAGAAAACATAGAACAAACTTGTAATCCAACATAAAAATAATAATAATTATGTTAGATGACAATAGTGCGCATAGCAAGATACCCAAAAAATTGTGCTTGAAACCACTTCACCAGAGTGAAAAAGCCAGAATAGAAAGAATTCACCGATCACCCGTGATCAAAGAAAACTGGGTAGGTATCATTATGGCCACATATTTCAACGTACCATGGAGTGGTACCCCAGACAGAGTATCTCCCTTCAAATTTACACTAAATAAAACTCATAAACAAATAAACAATTTCTGTTTGATCAATGACAAAGAGTGTATCTGGGGACTGAATAACCCAACTGATAAAGATTTTACTTTTTACTCCAACCTGCATCACTCACTCTCCAGAATAGATTACCTTTCCATAGATGGTCCTCATCTGGAAATTGCAACAGAGAATACAACTGAGCCTGTACCCATTTTACATTATCTCAATATTATAGATTTTGGGCTGTGCCGCTTCATAAAACATCTTGGCAAATGAATGAACAAGTTGTCAAAAATGCCATTCAAAATGTCTGACTTAACCCCTTCGCTGCTTCTGTCGGCCAACGGCCGTCGCGAGCACTACCTCCGTAGTGCTGCGCACGTCCGTTGGCCGACGCGGCCCCGCCCACTCCGCTAAACCGCCGCACCGTGGCGGAATTGCCGCCGCGGTTAAGGGGTTAAAACTCACCGACATGCAGATCCCCACAACTTTTATGGAGAAGGAAGACAACAAAAGAATAGATTGGTTGGTAGGGGAAATCTCAACACTAGAAGATATACTGACCCACAAATAAGGCAAAGTGCATTTAATTTAACTAATATCCCTAAAGTATAAATGTTATAAAAAGTTAAGTGAAAAAGCACATTTAATTCTCACCAATCACAAAGCTCTCAGATACTGTGGACACAATAGAAGAGCCAAGGCCCTTGCTACTTTCTTAAAATTCAGCAAAACCAAAACAAAAATATCTACCATTAAAGATGATATAGGTGTGATCCACACCACTGAGAAAAAAATACTGTTGGTGTTCAAGAAATGTTATAATCCCATCTGTATCAACTATGAGAGCTATGAAGAGTGCCAAAAAATGCTAATGATTCCCATCTTATCCTTAAATGACAGGGAGTATCTCAATAAACTTTTACAAATAGCTGAAATGTGCACAACCATCCATTCCCTAAAGGTAGGAACGATGGTCTTCCTGTGAGTTGCTACCAAACTTGGAAAAATGAACTCATTAACGCACTTGAAACACTTTTTGACCACTACATGAAATTAGACATGATCATGGTTACACACACTGAGGCCAATATAGAGATAAATCCTAAGGAAGTAAAAGACATCCTTGATCCAAAATAGCACTGCTTAACATAGCACACAAAGGCTGATTGCTCTTCATATGCAAAAGTTTTAGCATACATGCTTGAATGCATTCGAGACTCCTTGATACACTTTACCTAGGTGGACTTTATGAAAAAAGACTTGCTTCTGACAGTACTAGACTCTTCATCCACATTCTCCAAAAAGTCAAACTGATGAAATGACATCAATTGCTATGGCTCTAGATATGGAAAAAGCCTTTGATAAGGTCACTTGGCTTTTCTTGCGAGAGTCTTAAATAGTTTCTCCCTATGTGAAGACATTTCCCCCATGATTCTCACACTATACAAATCTCCCTTAGCCAGAGTTTGTTCAAATGGCATTTCCATCAAAACGTTTTGCAACAAAAAATAGACAAGACAAGGCTGCCCTTACTCCCTCTTTTCTTCTTGCTTGCTAATGAACCCCTATAATATCAATAAAGAAACCCCAATATTCAAGGCAGTTCATTAAAATACATAGTATACAAAACTGCAGCATAAACAGTTGATGTGCTCATATTTACGGAAGACGCTTGGGTAGGTGTACCTGAAATTCTTGACATGATCGATATGCCAAAGTTGTTGGTTTCTCACTCAATAAGAATAAAACTGAAATACTCACAAACTAACTCATTCCATCCTCACCCTTGAACAATAGTGGCATAAGATGGGTAAAATTTATACTTAAATAGATGGGTATTTGGTTTAAACCAGATATCAATGAGTTTGATAAAATACAATGAAAATTTACATACAATTGTTAGACCTCACATACTTGGTTTGGTCTTCCCCCAAACATTTTGCCTCCCCCATCAGTCACGGCCGGCTTGACTCGCGGGTGGGGTGGAAATTGGGGGGGGCACAATTGGGGGTAATTAAATAAATAAAATAAATGTACCTTCCCAGGTTCCGCGCCGTCTCAGCTCCTGGACGGGTCCCGCGGAACATGAAGGAGGCAGCCTCCCTCCCCTCCCCTCCCCTCCCCTAAGCCAATCACAATGCTGCAATGGCAGCGTTGTGATTGGTGAGGATGCCGACCAGCCAGGCGTCTATGGGGAGGCCATTTTTTCCATGTAGGTTGCATGCAGCCTACATGAAGAAAAGGGAGAGTGCGCATGGCTGGTTTGGACAGCCCCAGAGGACCGACCAAACAGTCAGGGCCTGCAGCATTGGGCAAGCCACTCCTCCCCTGCCCTTGAGCAGACCCGCCCACATGCTCACCCCCAACCAAACCCTTCTGCTTTCTCGCAGTGCGAGAAGCAGAAACATAAAATGGTAGTTTTACCATTTTACGATGCTCCTCCGCCCTAATGGGGTAGCCGCCCCTGTTCCCCATCCTTTGTTTGCTGAATTCGTTCTTTTGCCATTAGGACCTGCTAACCAGAGATAAAGTGCTTGTATGCTCTCCCTAAACATGGCAAAATTGGCCTAAACCTAACTGGCACATTTAATTTACTCATAAGTCCCTAGTAAATGGTGCAACATGTACACAGGGCCTTTTAAATAAATGCTACTAGAAGGATGCAACACTCATCATGCCTCCCATTGAAGTAGCCAGGTAAAACATGTCTCAGGCCTGTAGTAGAGTTTTAGACTGCTATTTCGACCTGGCAAAATAAGGTTGTTTTGCCAGGCCTAAATGTTCCTTTTTAGTATGAATAAGACACACCTAAGATACATGGTATTTAAAAAGTAGGACATGTATACTTACGTTTTAAATGTTCTGGCAGAAAACCCCCCTAAGTAATTTTTCAATGCTGAAAGGCTATCTCTCCCATTGTCAAAACTGAGTTAACTTATTCCACTTAATAAGTGCTAACTTCAGTTTGGGACCGGATAGAGAAATTCTGTTTGCACTCAAATGAATTGGTATTTAATTTGTTCTTTAAAGGTAAAGTCAGTTTTTAAGTTACTATTTTGAAAATGCCACTTTTTGAAAGTTGGGACTTCTCTGCCTAAACCAACTGTGCTTTTCTGCAAGTGTCCTGGGTCACAGGACTGTGAATGGCTCTCCTGTTGTGGGTTGTGGGTTCTTTCCAGACATGGGAACAATTAAGGCCTGGGCAAGAGGGGAGTGGGTCTTCCTGAAAGTATGGCTGTGGAGGAGTTGCCCTGATTGTACTACAAAAGGCCTTGCCTACAGCACACACAAAGGAATCTGACATCAGGTATGCCCTTCTCACCCTAGACAGTTTTGAACCAGAACCATGGGAAGGGGAAGAACTGACCAGAACCAGTTTTTAGAGTGGGCAAATTAATTTCCTCACACAGAGGCTGGCACAGGTGCTAATGTGGGACCATCAGAGCCTCTCATCACTACACTCAGGGGCCGATGAAAGATTCAGTAGGAGGACTGCCTTCCTGTCTGAAGAAGAAAGGTTGGACCTTCGTACTTGATCCCATGGTCTCCAGAAGTGACTCCAAGGGTCAGTTGGTTGACCTCTTGTTTGAGATAAAGGGACCAAAACAGGCTTCCAGAGGCGATCCTACAACTGCCCAGCACCAGCTTGACCTGCCTGGACCTACCTGTGCCCTGCTGCTGGTCTCTGCTGGACTGAGTCCTGATTCCCAAGAGGTGCCTGGCAGGTCCTGAACCCTTGACTGTTATCAGAGTGTACTCCTCCTGTAGAAAAGATACAGAGGCTTTGGGCACCCCATGACTGCAAGGTGCCCTCTTCATGCAGAGAATTGGCTGCCAGTGACAACCACCAATGTGAAGCTGCAGTGGGACCTGTTTTTTGCACCAACATCGACCATCCATGATGATTGCCAATGCCAAGCTCCAGTGAGACATGCTGTTTGTGCTGACAGTGACAGCCCGTGTCGACCACCAACATGAATCTCCAGTGAGAACTGGTACTTTGGACTACAGCAGCGACCTTCCGCAACACTCAAACTGCTCCTCATGCCGACAACCTCCTCCTCGAACCCCCACCTGCACAAACTGCAGTCTTCATGTAGGATTTGTGAAGGTAACTCCTCCGTGGGACTAACATGGTCCCTGTATCCGACCTGTGCTCCATCGCGGTTGGCCTGAACTAGTGACTTCCACCTGGCCCAATGTGAGCAGATAATTGCAAGGGGCTCTTTGCACTTTTGGCGCTATTTTCACCTAAAACTTTAAACACTCATATCCCCAGTTCCACTGATTGGAATTTTGTTGTTCTGCTGTCATTTTATTTATTAGAATTTACTCTATTTCTTTAAATTGGTCAGATTTTTCTTTTTTGAGTTTTCACTTTATTACTGTTTGAGTGATGCATGAATACTTTACACATTGCCTTTAAATTTTTCATTAGACAGCCCCCGCCTCAAGGCATTCTGACAGGGAATGAGAATGGAAATAAAGGCAATTGCAAAGTTGATTGGGTTCTAGATCTTCCATTCAATTTCTCTTATAGCCCTTCGCTGATGTCTACTGGAAGTAAAGACTAGGCCTTGGCGGAATTTTAATTACGGCTCAGTAATAGGAGTAATTAGTGACATTCAGCATTACTATTTGATGCGGAATTACCAATAATTATGCGATTACGTCTGCTTGCGTGATTTGTGGAGAAAATTCTACCGGAGCAGCACATTTAGCGAGTGGGGGCTTGCACTCGCTATTCGTATTCTGCTGCATTTAGCTGTATTTTTGAGTGCAAAATGCATCCTCACCTCCATTTTGGATGCAAGGGTTTATTTTGCGCTAAGAAAATAGTGCTAAATGCTGGGAGTAAGTTGGAGAAATATCCTACCGCAAGAGTAGATTTTGTGCTCACGCTTTCTAGTCGTGTTCTGTTGCATTTAGCACTATTTCTTAGTGCAAAATTCATCCTCACATACATTTTGGACGTGAAGGGTAATTTTTGTTCTAAGACATAGCACTGAATGCAAATTTTTCTTCTTGCATAATTGCGCTTAGTCTCAGCGGAATTCTTAGGTAATTGCGCGTAAATCCGCTACATGGAATTACACTAGTTACACCCACCCCTAGTAAAAACGACTCCTTTCTCCTTGACCTTATGGTGACCTTGCATTTTAAATCTATTCAATCAGAAAAGAAATAGTCTATCTCTTCATACTCACTTTAACTCACCAGAAGGGAAGATCAAACTAAAGGCATATCTCTACAGAAGACATACTTTGAAGAAAATGTGGAATAAGCTTGATGCTTCCCTGAAAATATTTAAACCACCATCACCCATTCCTCCTTTTTCCCAATTCCAGGTGCTTCTCCTTTCCTCCCACACCTGTATCCGAAGGTTAGCTGTCTATGAAAATACCCACTCTCGTCCAGTAAGCTGTCAACTTCCTCTCTGCGAGTACCCTTTCTCTCAATCTTGTGTTATTTCTTCCCTCTTTTGTTCTTTCGTCATTGGTTCCTTAAAGTCAGGACTCTAATACACACAGGGTAATACTCACGGAACTGATCCAGCAGGACCATCTATTACATCTGCATTGATTTTTCTGTTTAAACCCTTATTTACCAAATGCTTCAAAAGATAATCAGAACTGCATATGGATGTTATGTTATGTTATGTTAAAATTTCTTATAGAGCGCACATACACCGATTGGTTTCTTGGTGCTGACCTAGAATATTGCCTGAGCCCCATGTGTTTGATCGTCTGCTGGGTTCTAGATATAAGCTTGGATATATAGCCAAGTCTTAAGAAGCCTTCTGAATCTAGGAAATTCAGTGCAGGTTCTGATGTCCAAGGGAAGAGTATTCCAGAAGCTGGGTGCCAGTACTGCGAACCTACAACCACCTAATCGTTTCCATTTGTGGGAAGGAATGGTTAGGAGGTTCTTATGAGCGGAGCGCAATCTCCGGGAAGGTATGTATTTTTGAACAAGCCTGGATATGAATTTTGGGCTAGCACCATGCAGGGACTTAAAATGAGGCAGCCAACTTTAAATGCACATCTTTGTGGGATAGGAAGCCAATGTAATTTTTCCATAGTGGGGAAACATGCTCCCATCTGGGTTGCTGAAATATCAGCCTGGCTGCCTGATTCTGCACCAACTGCAATCTTTTAGTGAGATATAGAGGATGCCGAAATATAAAGAGTTGGCATAGTCCAGATGTGAAATCACCATGGCTAGGACCACCTGGATCAGAGCTTCCCGAGTAAGTAATCTCCTGATCTTTCTTATCTTTCTAAGCTGAAAGAAACAGGTAGAGGTTACTACTCCTATCTGGGATTTCATAGTGAGGTCACTATTGATGATCAGCCCTAGACTCTTGGCTGAGGGGGAAGGAGTGGGGGAAGGGCCCAACTCACTTGGCCAAAATGTGCATTCCAAGGGTTCAGGGGACCCCCTATCAGAATCACTTCAGTTTTGTCTGGATTCAGTTTTAACTAATTACTATTCATCCAGTCGCGGATGTGCAGCATTGTTGTCTGGAATTCAGATACCGAGTCAGGTGAATTATCGATAGTGAACACCAGTTGCAAATCATCTGCATAATTGTGCGCGCGCACCTTCTATCTTTCAGGGACCGAAATAGGGGAACAAGGTAGATGTTAAACAAATGAGGGGACAATGAGAGCCTGAGGTACTCCAGATGTCGTTTCCATTTTTGGTGCAGAAAACTGGGAGAGCGCACTGACTGGGTGCGATCCTCAAGAAATGACTCAATACAGCTGGATGCCGCTCCCTTAAGGCAAGCAGCCCTGACCACGGTCGATCAGGATACCGTGATCGGCCGTGTCAAATACCGCATGAACAGGTCCAGCAGCACCAAGGCCTGGGGGGAGCCCTTATCAGCTTCCTCTCGAAGAGGGTCCAGTACAGTAAGTATTACTGCCTCGGTTGAATGGGCTGGGCGAAACCCTGCTTGGTTGGGATCAAGATAGTCAGACTGCTCAATAAAAGCACAGAGGCATTTGGCCACATGAGATTCCAATATTTTGGCCAAATAGGGGAGCAGGAGATGGGCCGGTAATTGGTCAGAATCCTCGGGTCTGCACCTGGCTTTTTTAATAGAGGAACGACAGTTGCTTCTTTGAAAGCTCTCGGGACACAGCCCTGTCATTCCTAATTTTGGAATATTTGTCTACCAATAGTTTCTGAGTTTTTCGACCTATTGCTCTGTTATTTGATGCTAATATCAGAACTCAAAACATTTACAGCTGTTCAAACTATCAGGACAGTCCTGGATTAAGATGCCTCTTTTTATGTTAACCAATAGTAATCGTCTGTAGCCTCTTCCATCGTGGAGCCCTTTCAATTCACATATGCGTTTCTTTGCTCTATATGCAAAATGCTCAGTAGCTGCAATAAAATGCCCAATCGCTTCCATAGTTCAGCCTGAAGTTTAAATGGTTCAGGGCATATGCTACCTTGATATTTTGCTGCTTGATTCAAGACCAGAAGACATATGGTTTGTTTTACATGCAGAGTGAAAACTCAAGCGGTGTTTGCTTTAATTTAGTATAGAAATCTATCTGTTTATCTTCTTACCTTTATGCATTCCAGCTGTTGACGGAAATCCCTCAATTCATAGGACTGATTGTAAGTAACGGTAATGTGGCCTGATCTGTGCTAAAGCATGTGGCAGCCTGAGGCCCACAGGTAGAAGAAGGAAATACTGTTTGATGGACTGCAGTAATGAGGCTCTCCATATTGTCACAGAGCAGAAAAGACACCCTTAAGGTCTATACAGTATTACCAGCTGGGTGGCCAGCTACTGAAAAGTGCTGTACTGGCCCTTGATACTTAATCTTCTTTAGCAAAGTATACTTCTGGCAAATATCAGGTTTAATTAGACAGTTTAAGGACGAATATCCAATATAACCAGCATGAAGCGGAGAGAACATACAGTAACTTTATCGATCATTAACTCAGTTGAGTGTTTCCTAGATGCATACCATGATGTTTGTGCACGTAACGATGTCACGGTGCCAAGAACAAGGCAGATCCTGTTTGTAAGGACCCTGAAGGTAGAACGGCCAAAGGTGAGAAGGTGTATACTTTTAAGAGTATCTAACTAGCGCAACAATGTTGTGTTTTTTTGCAACCTGTCGAGTTACTTTGCCTCTAATTCACAAAAAGTTTGTGTGACTTGTTCTAGTAGTAAAACTGGCTATCTTATTAAAAATACAGGAGTTCGCCAAGAGTAAGCCAGGGGCGCTCCTGGCGCACTCTTGAAATTCACGAGTAAGCCATAATTACTACAAGGACACAAAATACATACTTACACACCAAACTTTTTGAATTGGGCCCTTTGACCTGCAAACATGCCACCTTCAGTCTTTATGAGTAAGGGGTCTGATGTACAAAGTGATTTAGCAGTTGCAAACCCTGAATTATAAGATTTGTGACCACTAAATCACTTTTTCTGATGTACTACCCCCATTTGGCAATACGGAAAACATTTTCAGAATCACAAAATTGTTTTTGAAACCCAAACCGAATCAGAATTTGGAAGGAGTTTGTTAAGAGTGTTCCTTCTAAACTACGAGTTGGTGAGGTACATATCAATGATTTGCGGCTGTAATTTCCATGCCAAACCATTAAACCGTCACTTGTTCTCAAGTTGGGCTGTTAACTGACTGAGAAAGAAGGGGTCCCCTATGAACACCTCCCCCTTTGGGAATTGGTCTGATAGTGTTAGGAGAAGTAGGCAGTGGCTCAGAGGACCACTGCTTGCTGTCACTGAAGCTTTTCAAAACAGTTCACAAAATCAGATTGCATTCGTAAAATGTTGGTGTGCAATTTGCGACCAGTTTTGTGAATGCAATCTTTGTACATCAGGCACCAGCTCCACTAAATAGTTGTGCACCTAAGTTTAACCATCATGCAGAAAAAAGAAATCTCAGATCCTGTTTCACAAGACAAGGTCTGCAAGCATTTTCAGATACTGCGCTTAGAGAAACTGAATATTCACAGTGGTGAGGGTGGTGCCACTAGAGTTATAGTGCAAATGTGGTGAACCTCCATAAAGTCCGGCCTTTTGAATGTTCACAAACATTTGCCATGCCTTTCACACATCTAACAAACTTACACTTAAATATGGAAGTAAGATTTGCTCAGGAAATAATAAGTTGCAGTGCCCACAAAGTTACAAATTTCCCCTGTCACATCTGTTTCTGATGGCACTTGCAGTGTTGAACAGCGGTGTTAGGAGCACTAGATTGGAGGACATGGCCTGCTGAAAGAGCACAAACACAATGGCAAGCCCGGGGGCCACACAAGGATGACTCTGCCAGAAAGAGAAAGAGGAAGTTCATAGCCTTTGAACTTGAAATATTTAATGAGTATGTGTACAGGAGAATGACAAGCTGTTTGAGAAAATATCGCTAGCAATGCCAAAAGCCACCAGAAAACACAAATATAGGGATGTAGGTCTGACCAATAAAACGTTCATTGACATAGACAACCTGGGTTATCACAAAAAAAGAGACAAGACATAGGTTGAAGGAGGCTGCTGCAGCAGGTGCTGTACTGAGTTCTCAACCAACCTCACCCCTCTGGTGCAGCACAAAGAGACCTTATTCAGATCAGAAGGGAGGAACATTGATAGATACATCTGGCAGATGTGTACTCACCAACTTCGATGTAACAAAATAGTGAGTACCGTCACCATACCTGTTAAGAATATGCCCAACAGAGTGTGAATAAGAAGTGCAAGCACCAACAATGCTCTTACTCTTACAACAGTATTACAGTCCGATTTGGAATCACTTACAAGCACATTACATACAGTCAATGTCTACTGTAATGAACAGTAGAGTTGTGTAGAAGGGATCCACATGTGAGTACCACTGGACCCTCTAGTGCAATGTGCATGATGTGTCTTCAAAGAGATTAATGTGTACCAACAAAGACACAAATGAGGGCACTGATTTTGGTATTGCAATGTAATTAAAGAGTACATTTTCTAAGAAAACATATTTGCCCTCTGATGTGCCCTTCCTCCCCTAGCAGTTCCAATAGTCAAAGATCCAAGATGAGGTTACAGAACTGCAGAACCAGGAGGAGGTGGCAGGTAAATCCCTCCTTGTCTGTCAACATCTCAGACACAGTTATCTGTACCAGTTACGTAATTTAAAGCGGACATATCACCCCCCCACCTCTGTTAGGATTGGCAGGAGAACCAGACATGATACCACCCCAACTCCTGGCTGCAACATCAACGATAATACCTACCTGTCCAGACCACCCAATTGCAAGGACAACAACGCTCGGATTACAATAATGGGAGGTCACCTAGAGTTAGGCAATTCAGGATCTGGGGAGATAGGCTCCAAGTGCAGCAGAGGATGTTGAGTGCCATGCAGTTATTGGGTAAGAAGTTAAGTGACCTCTACAATGTCTAAAACAGACTTGAGACACCCAGATGCAGAATTACTGATTCCACACTGAGACAGTACAGACAAAGAGACACAGGGGTATCAGCAATGCACCGAGATCTTGCAACAGGGCTTTGGTCATTCTTTTGACAGACTGGATCCCTCTGCCTCAAATCTGTGCAGTTCCTGCACATGGAACTTGTGCATTACAGTAGCAATTTCTTCAGGTGACTTTTACAGGTCACATCAGCACTAGATAAGTGGCAGATGTCCAATGCTGCTTTCAGGGCTCCACTGCCATCTGTGGAGGACAAAAAGGGCCTCCGGTTTAAGCAATACATCTGTCATAGACCAGGACTGCATGTAAGAAGCCAAGTTCAGAAAGGTCGCACCACAGGGCTTCAAGTGAGAGGTGTAGCGTAGAGAAGGAGAACAGGAGGAGATAGGTTTATGTGCATGTGCAATTGTTACTTCTAATATTTGCGTCCTCTACCTCAGACGTACTTGTTTGTGGCATCCTTATTGTGATTCATATCCTCTGCAGCTTTCACTGCATCATGATCCAGGTATAGACAGGGACCCTGGAGGTGTCGTCATCATCATCATCATCTTCATCATCAGAATCATCATCATATGTTACTATACCACAGTGAATTCTTGGTTGTGAAGTTGTGCAACATTGTTCATGAAGCGATGATTTTTCGCTTGTTTCTGAGTCTTTTTGCAGTGCCCTCCGCTTTTATGTAGTCAGTTCAATCTCACTTTAAAAATCCCAAATGTCTGCTCAACTATTCATCGGATATGTCTGTTTACTGCTTTGCATCTTTTTCTATCTGTGTTTGTGGATTAATATATAGTGTCATTCTCCAAAGTTGCATAGCATAGCCACTGACACCCACATTTGGGATTCAATGGTTAAGTGCTGCATTCTGCACATCGTTTTAAATAGCTGATGTCAATGTGGTGTTGTCTCAGATAATAACCAGTCCTTTCCCAGAGCTCTTCTTGCAAGCAGATGGCTTAGAGCTGAATTGCAAAACATGTGACTGTCATGTCTGCTCCTTAGATGATGTGCCATCAGGTCTGGGATGAGGTGCTCAGCCTGCACACCATTTGAATGTAGAGGGAGTACTCTTCCTGTTGCTGAATCTCTGAACCAGTGTTGGTGAGGGACATATCAAAATGTGAGACCCATTCACACAGCCTATGGCATGAGCGAAATTGGCAATGAAATAAAATGTAATCTTTGTGGCCTATATTTCTGCATGAGTGTCAGAAAAGGTAATGTATATTTTAATCTGCTGAGCATTGCACCTAGCACGTGTCTTAATGTTTTATATAACACACTCTGGGAAATATCACCAAGTACATCCATCAAGGATTGGTGGCTCTCAGTGTCAAGCAGATGCAGTACACACAAGACCTGAAAATGTGTTGTTTTGATTGATTAGCAGCAGCCGAAGATTACTTGCCTTGTGATACTTTACCTTCCATACACTTACTCCCCATCTTCTCTCATTCTTCCTCACATACTGTCACTTCTTCTCCTTCTCTGTTGGACTTCAACAACTCACACGTGCGACAATGCGTCTCAGGCACCATAATGAAAGTGTACATTGCATTTTAGGTGTGTACATATGTATTTGGTATTTCAGTAGCGCAAATCTAGCCGAAAGGGAGCCGAGAACTGTACATGGTCAAAGACAGACCTAAAGAAAATGAGTAATAGGAAAGGAAGCTGGATTGTGGATAGTAAATGCATTGCAAGGTAGTGTTCTTTAAAGAGGTGAGTCTTCAACTCTTTACTAAACTGGAGCAGCTTTATGGCAGCCCTGATGGTCACAGGGAGGCTGTTCCAGATCCTAGGTGTGTACATGGAAAAGGCCTGTTGTCTTCATTGTCTTTTCTACACTTCTTAGTCTGCAATCTTATGGTGTCCTGGCTGTGGGTGTGTGAGAACTATCAATGCTGGTAAGCTTGATTATGAGATCAACAGGGGTGCTTTTCATGAGGGCTTAGTAAATGATGTGGCTGGTTTTGAAGATGATATCGGCTGGCAAGAGGAGACCCTGGAGTTTGATCAAGATGGGGGAAATGTGATCAGATTTCTTAAAGCCCTGGATGAGACATGCTGCAGCATATAATATGCCATAAATGATGCCAGTGCGGAGTCTGGGAGGCCATGGAATAGGGCATTACCACCATCCAGATGCAAGAGTACGAGGGCTTGAACAGCAGTTCTGAAATAGCTTTCTGGAAGAAATTATATGACTTTCTTTATAAGAGAGAGTGCGAGGTTGGTGTTCAGGGTGAGTCCAAGTAACTTGGCATTTGGTGAGAGTTGTGTTCAAAACTGTCAATATTCATGTCATTGAGTCAGGTTTGTATTGAATCCTGTTTGTTGCTCTTGGCAAACAACAGGAATTGTGTCTTGGCTGGATTGAGCTTCAGATAGGCGCTGGACATGAATGTCTGGATTAAGTGCAAGAAGTGATTGAGGCATTGGATGCCTGAACCAGAGGAGGCTTTCAGGTAGAGTTGCGTATCATTGTCATGTTGGTGAAACTTGATGCTGTTATCTGTGAGCAGAGAACCAAGCAGCTAGATGTAAAGGTTGAAGATCGCATCAGATAGCATGAACCCTGGGAGACTCCACAGATGATAGTGATCCTTTTTGACCTGGAGGGTCCCATATGAACAAACTGGTGTTTTTGAAAAGGTAGGTTGAGAACCAGTGAATGGCAATGCCAGTGAATCCCATTTGAGATTCAAGGGTTTGTATGAGTGTGGGAAGGTGGACTCTACCAAAGGCAGCTCAGCTGAGAGGCCTAGCAATATCAGGAGACATTGGTCATCTGTATGTTTTCTTTTAAGGTTTGAACCTTGATACCATCTGCTTTTACTTTATGGCAATTTGCAATAGTTTTTCACTTATTTTGTGATTAATCACAAGCTGAAAATATGTTATACATACATTTAGGAGTTGCTGTTTGGAACTTTCAGAGGGCCGGTATTTAAAGTAAAAATAAATGTTTTTGGCTTCACTGGGCTAATTGTATGTAGTGGTGTTTTCTTTTGGTTTCTTTGGCATGATACATTAAAGCATGCATTGTTTGCATTGATTGAGATTCACAATTGCCTCATAGACCTGACTCCGAGATCCCTAACTAGCGAGTAGATGTTCATAGGTATTTGAGGGGGACATACCGTAAATTGAGTTTAAAAGTAAAAGGTTTGCACACTTGCTAAATTTAAAGCTTATTTAGCAACCGAACAAGACACTGCCACAGACTTAATGCCAGCTAGCACGATCCATAATCCCAAACGTACACAGGAAAGTGAACTTCAATGATAGCTCCCTGACAACATTAACATGGTCTTGCAGGAAAAGGTAAATTGTGCATGACGAATAGGTATGGAGCTTTACTAGATTTTCACCGAAGATGGTACATAGTGAACTTTGATGCTGTGTCTTACGAAAGAGCAGACATTGAAAAAATCACTTTTAAGAGATGGCTGAGGATTTGGGCCCTAACCAAGATAGCTGCTGATAGCTTCATAACTTTTGAAAATGGAGATCAATATATATTGTGTCTGAGGATCTCAAGCAAAGGCGCTCCAGTTAATGTAGAGAGTATTACTAACTGAGATAGCTTTAAAAAAAAGGGGCCTGTGCTCTGCCCTGCAAAGTGGCCTTAGCTCAGAAAGGAATAGATTGTGTCACTGCTGGCACTCCTTCAGTGGGTGTATTGCAGGTTTGTTTGGAGGCATGTGCCACAGCAGAGGTAGAGCTGCATATGGGAAAATGACTAACAGTTGAGTGGTGTTCAATAGCACTAATCCTGACCTAAGATAATTTCTCCCTTAAGCCTCACCTGGTGACCATGATGGTTTCTAGATTTAATACTTAAATCCACTATTGTTTATCTCATTGAGTAAAACATTAATGATCCATTAAGTAATCCAAAGTTCCAATTGATATTCCATGTCTTTATTTCCATAAATTCCATATGCATACATCCAAAGGTGCTTTCTAAATTTCCCCATGTGATTTAGTACAAATCAAATCCACAATGCATTTCTGACTTGTGAAGGTCCTTCATCAGGTGGTTTCCAGATAGTGAGATTGTCTCACGAGTCTCTCTGTGTTGAAGTCAGTAACTGGAGTGGCATGCTTCCTTAAATATCATAAAAACCTAAAAGTGATTGACTATACACTAGCCGCTCTCAACGTTTAGAAGGATAGGGCATTCTCAAAATCTGATTGCAGTAGGGAATATCAAATCCCAAATAGCAACAGAACAGAATATCATTACAATAGCCACAGAGTCCAAGCCAATACATGTTCAGAGTGTCCCACCACTCCAGACAGGGTTCAACCTAAAGGGTTCATCCATCCTTGGGTCCTGAAGATTCCAGTGCTTTTCTGAGTCTCTCCCTTGTGAAGAGGTTTTCAATTGGGGTTGAAAAGTTGCAGAAAGTGGGCACCTCTGCCCAATCCAAAGATGACACATACAGCATCACTCCACCCCCATTCCATCACTCTTGGGGCTTTTCAAGATTGCGACTTCAAGTGATCAATAGTGACAACTTTGAAAGAGATTTAAGCCCAGCCCTAACTTCCACTGCCAAACAGGTGTCTTCCCACTTAAACTTCAAAATGGTGTCTTGAAAAGAAAAAAATCAGATGCTTGGCAGCTTCCCTTGTGTTCCTCTGGAAGGATGTGCGAGACAATATGAATGAAACACTCTATACAGATTCTGCCCTCAACCTATACCTCTCTCAAGAACAGGCTTTGATCCCTTCCATAAGGGCCTATTGATTAAGGAAGACTGTGATCTACCTATTGGCTAGTGTAAGAAATTGGGTTGTTGGTTGAGTGAGGTGTGAGCCCTGGTCAATCAGCAACCACAGTCCTTGTCAGGGTGAGGCACAACCCAACACTAAATTAACCTGTTCTCAACCCTCTAGTAGCTTGGCACAGAGCAGTCAGCCTTAAGTTAGGAGCAATTTGTAAAGTATTTGTGCAACACTTCAAACAGTAATAAAGTGCAAAACACCACAGAGAAAGGATCCCACGCCAAGTTAGAAACATAGAACTATTTGTAATATTTACAACAAGACCAAAATGACTAAAATGCTAAAATCCAATTAGTAGAACCGGAGATATTCAGTTTTAATGATTTTAGTGAAAAGAGTGCCAAAAAGCACAAAGCGCAACCTGTGGATATCTGTTCACGCTGAAACGGGACAAAGTCACACGTTCAGGCCGGCTGGCTACAAGGATCCAGTTAGGCCTGCTGAACAAAGTACCTTAAATCCTACTTTGTTGAGCATTGCGAGGCTCATCATCGTTGATGAGCTGGACAGCCAAAGCAGTGCCCTGGTTCCGAGATTCAGCAAGGCTGTAATGCGAGGTCCGTCCTTGTCGTCAAGGATCCTGTTGACGAGGGCTTGCGATGCGAAGTCCGTCATCAAGTACACACTGCACAGTCAGGGCGATGCATCAGTTACGAGGAGCTGTGAGGCTGCGATGCGATTCGGCATCATCATTGAGGCTGTCATCACCAAGGGGTGCAAGGTCCTGCACCAAGGGTGCGTTGCACAGAGGCAGTTCCGGTGAGGTGGCGTTCTGCGATGTGATGCAAGTTTTTGCAACATTGGAGATACATGCAGCGATGCATCGGTTCTGCTCGGGCTTGCACTGCATAGAAGAATAGATAAGTTGGTTATGCTGGGTTCACATAGGCTGGCAAAGCACCTTAGGCCCATTTCCAAGGATCCAGGACTGGGGTGAAACCACTTTGCAGGGTAGACTCACAGATGGCAGAGTCCAGGTGCTTGGGTCGAAGTTATTGGAGCCTTCTGTCCTTGACGCTGAAGTTAGGAGGCCAACCAACTAGCCATTGGAGTCACTCTGGGGTTTTGGCCTCAACAGATGCAGGTCTAGTTCTTCTCACCCATGTGACAGGGCAGCAAGTCAGCACAGCAGGACAGCAGTTCCTTCAGAACAACAGTCCAGCAGAGTGGGAGGTCTTTCAGCAGCACAGCAATCTTTCTTCCTGCCAGAGTATCCACTGGTCCAGAAGTGTTCTCAAGAGTTGGTGTTTGAGGTCTAGTATTTACATTCAGTTGTGCCTTTGAAGTGGGAGAAGCATACCTTTGAAGTGCCCAGGTGACGTTCCTTCCTTGCCTTGGCTCCAGACTAGGTGCAGGGGTGTAGACAGCCTTTTGTGTGGTGGCAGGACACAGTTTATTCAAGTGTAAGCTCTTCCCTCTCACCCTGCAAGTTGTTGACCCATCCAGGCACACCTAAGCTTCCTATTGTGTGTGACTGTCTAGGAGGAACACACAATGCCCAACCATCAAATACACCCAGTCATAAGACCCAGAGACAGGCTGCAGGCACCAAACGGCTAAGGCCGGAAAATGCAAACTTTCTAAAAGTGCCATTTTCAAAAATGTAATTTAAAATGCTGGTGTATACTATGCTAATGTTCTGAACCCCCAATTATTTGCAGGTCTAGTCTTTGCATGTTGAATGATTAAGCTATTATGGAAAGGTATGTTGGAGCTTAAGAATTCAATACTTATTGAGTAGAGCTATATTTTTCTGATATTTCAATAGATTTAGATATTTTGATACAAATTCCTGATTACAAAGAAATGAACATTGTTGACGAGGATGCAACGAGAATTCAGTAAAACCATTGGCAATCGTTTCCCAAGCACCTGTAGCTTCTAACTCCTTTAAAACCCCCTTTAAGACTGTAATATTCTTAATGTACTTCTTTACCTCTTCACTCTTATCAGGTATGTAGGTGCAGCATTGCTGAACCTTCAACATCATGCAGACTCCACCCTCCTTCTCAAGAAGGATGTATAATGCGAGGCAATTTTGCATTACCATAGACCTTACAGCTATAATTTCAGTGTTCACAGCCAACAATGAATGTGCAGTGCTAGTAGCTAACTTATCAACTATCGCGGACAACTTCCTAATTTTGAAATCTTTCAAAACTACTCCTACAGAAGAATTCAATGCACCAAATATGTGTCCAAATATTTCAGTTCCACAGTTCCATTACTACTTCTTTTTGTTCTAATTGGTGATCCCCATCAAGGATCATCTAAATGTTCTGCATGATAAATCTTCGGAAAGACTACTGCCAAATAATATGTTCCATACCAACCTCTCTGTAATGTAAAACGTGTGATCTCCACAAACATAATAAACTCTGGGAATGGCAGGGTCCTGATCTCCCATTATTAATGGCCAATTTCCCTCTTTTTAAAAAATGTGATCACTGTCACTCTTTCTCATAAGTTTAGTGTGATCTACGGGTTTACATCTAAGCAAACATAATTTCCCTTTATGTTTCCAATCTAAAGTTAGTGCAGCCATAGTTCCTGATTCTTGATGTTCTAATTCCTATTTAGCTCACTGGTTTCTACACTGTTGGTATTACCCTGATTTCAATCCAGCATCCATTGCCCTTCTTCTATCTTCTACTAAATCTAAAAATGTATTTTCAACATCCGTCAAGGAACAAGTCAAGTTGTTCCTTTGAGCATAAGCAGTATCTAATGTCATTGTGGGTTTGAAGCAACAATTAGCTGTTTCCATCTCTTTGGCACTGGGGTTAAGATGTAAATGCTTAAACATGAACACTTCAGAAAGCACTAAATCATAATTTGAAAAATAATGTTGGAAATGGCCCTTTCCCTATAAAAGGCTCATTAGGCTACATGTAATACAATAGCTAAGAGTAATATGATGGTTTCTAATATCTTTCACAGCTGATGCAGGTAACTGCGTACAGACATGGCAGTCCTTTGCATCCATAGTGTCAATGTATTCATAAAGCAACTTAAAATTAGCATTTGAAGATAAATCTCTTGTTGATGAAACTGCATGTAATGTCTTAAAAGCATATGTTTACAAACTACTGTCAATAGAAATCGGGGTTCTTGGGGTAGCCCTAGATCTAATCTCAACTGATTTTAAAAATCAGCAAAACAATTAGTCCTACAGTTACAGTTACAGCTATCAATACACCTGCTAATGTAAGTCTATGTATATTATGGTAATTCGTTTCCATAACTTCACTAAAATGAGACTTTTCAGCAGGAAATAGCAGCCAGTGGATTTGTTCTGTACGCTTCTACTTGTGCAGATGATAAACATAATTCATAATTTGTATGACAAGCTTAGTTACATGGTCTTCAAGAATCCCCTCTGTGACCATAACTGACCAAAGTAAAGAACTACACCAAAGCCATACTGACTATCAGTAAAAATTGTCACTTTCAGCTGTTCAGAAACACAGCAATCTTTAGTAAGAACGATCAATTTGCGCACTGTGTAGACGATACCCCTTAAAACCAGAAGGCTTTGACTTCCCCTGTGACTGTCAGACTGCTTAGGCAGCTCTTAAGGTTCCTCCATCATCTCTCATGCAGGACCCATCAGCAAACAGTATGAGATCAGACTCAGTCAGAAGCTCACCTTCCATATCTGGTCTTCGTGCATAATTCAGTGACATCAAGGCAGTCATGTTCTACTTCTCTATTATCGCCTTCATTTTCAGGCAAAGGCAAAAGGGTGGCAGGATTCAAAGTAGCACACCTTTCAGGGAAATATTATCTTCCACAAGTATAATTTGTTCATACTCAATCAATCGACTGTTAGTCAGCTGTTGAGTGCATGTACGCATCAACATCATTTCCACATAATGGGGTACAAAAACAGTAAGTGGATGACACAATGCAATACTTTCACACTGTTTGATGCTAACACCTACTGCCTCTACAGCATTAAGGCATCAATGCAGTCCTGCGGCTACAGGATCAAGTGTAGCAGAAAGTTAAGCCGCAGGCCTTCAAGCATGTCCATGCATTTTTGTAAGCACTGAGAAAGTGCAGCCCTCCCTCTCACTACAGAAAATAGTAAACGCTTTGTTATAATCAGCCATTCCCAATGCCGACCAATGACAGAGACTTTCTGTCAGCTCTAGGAAGGCAACCAAGTAATCGTTATTCCATGGTACAGGATTCGACACATCCTTGTGTGTCAGCCTCTGTAAAGGCATGGCTACTAGGGAAAAACTGGGTATCCACTATCAACAGTAACCCACCATTCCAAAAACATCCTGACTTCTCTCTGGGAGGTTGGCAGGTTAATTTTCAAAATCGCGAGATTCTATCTTGCAACAACTTCCTTGCTTCCTGCTCAATGTGATGATCGAGATACAGAACTTCTTTTTTGATAATACTGCAACTTACTCTGTGACACTTAATGTCCATTTTCAGCCAAGTGGTTCAACAGTGCAATGGTGCCTTGTTTACATGCTTCTTGGATATCTGATGCGACCAACAGGCCATCAAAGTACTGCACTAAAACAGAACTACAGAGCATTATTAAAGACTCAATGTTCAATATTCTTTGTAAGGGTCTGATTAAAGATCGAGGGACTTTGCCAAACCACTGTTCTGGAACCGGAAGGGAAAAAGGTAATGACTGTCCTCATGCAAGGGAATAGAGAAAAAGGCTTGGCACAAATCAATCCCAGTAAAGCACTCAGCCTCACATGGAATCTGAAATAAAATCACAGCTGGATTCAATACCACAGAACTTCCACTGTTCTAACAGTGGAACGGGTAGCACCAATGTCGATCAAGAAATGATACTACATAGCCATTCACCTCACCTTCCACGAGTGGACCACTATGGTATACCTCTAAGACTGCGTCAATCATGCAATCTTCGTTCCTCCTCAGGCAACTTCATTGTGACTGATCTGAACCATAACCCTCAAGTGTGTCAAAAATAGGAAATTGTTGAGATGGATTTTGGTTCTGGAAAGAATTTTGATAAAAATTCGGAACCTGATTAAAATTAAATCTGGGACTATTTAGATTTTGCTGTGGAATCAGGGCTTGAGGAATTTGCATCACTGGAACTTGTTGTACATTAGGGCTTTGCATTCTCGGTCTCGGCACATTTTGTGATTGCACTGGGTTGTTATCCTGTGTCTGTACAATCCCTGAGCTTCGAACTTGATTCTCATTTCTTACTCAGTTGGGATTAAGACAACATTCCCTCTTCCAGTGCCCTAACTTGTTATGATAGTGACATGGATTCAAATTCTTTAATGTGGCAACATCAATTCCAGTACTCAGGTCAATCGGTCACCATGTCCTCTGCCCTGATGTAGATAACCATTTCCACCTTGCATCATAGGAACTCTCTGCTGATACACACCTTGCATAGTACCAACATTTCCTGCATACGGTTGACTCTGACTTCCTCTCTGTGCTGCCTTCATCTGGGTCAACAATAACTTCTCCTTCAATCACTTCTCTTTAATTTCCAATTCATCACTACAATATTTTGCGTACCTTAAGATCTCATCAATTGAGTTATTCTGCAAGCAAATCAAATGCTGTTGAATCTTCATACTAACTTCAGATCTCAATCCTGTCAGGAACCGAGACACAAAACTTCCCATAACCTTAGATGTAAGATTTTCCATTCCACTGTATTGTTTAAACACTTGTAACAGTCTCTCATAAAACAATGTACAGTCTCTTTAGCATCCTGAGTTGTTCTGTCAATCTTACCCCAATCAATGTTGATACTTTTTCATCACCAAAGGCGACGGGCATGAAATATTGGATTTCTCTGAGGCTCCTTTTCTGACCAGTGTATAGTCACCTTACATTCTGCCCACAAATCACTCTGTACCAGAATGTCAAAAAGGGTGTTTGAAATCTATCCACAATACATGTGAAATCTTTACAAATAGATCAACCTGGGTGTACCACTCCATTGGCTTATCTCTCAATTTGGGGAAATCAACTGCAAATGACGCAAGAAAACTCCTACTCCACAGTACAAGAACGAAACCTCCAACAGGCATTTCTCTCAATGGCAAAGTTTAATCATCTTCTCCATCTATCAAAGACAGAGGCGGCTCTCCCTTCGCTTTCTTTAGATCTTTCTTCTTTCTACTTGTCTAATTCACTCAATTTTCAGATGCTACCTATTAATTTTCTAATTTTCATTTTCATTCCTGAAGTTTTCTATATTTGTTATGTCATTTTCATCAAAACATGCACAGTAACTTTTCTGCAAGCATTTGGTCCTACTTAAATCTACATCATATTCTTGATCTAATTCAGACAGTTTATCATGAGCTTGTCCTGCACGTTTAGTGATGTCTTTTCACATGTATATAAGTTCTTTCTCTTGATAGGTATCTAATCTGAAAAGATCAAGATTTCCTGAAATCTTCTCATTCAATTCTAATTTTAATTTGACCATATCCACTGCATTCTCCCTTGACATACAGAATTAAAATACGCGACCCTATTAATACTCACTCCTTCGCTGTTACTACTCTTTTCCAACCCGCTGGAACGACTCTGATCCTTCAAATTGAGACATGAGCTTTAAAAGTCTAGAATTTCGTTAGTGGGTACACTAACTCCCTTTGCTTCAGTTGCTAACCATCCTCTACTACCATCTTGCTGGAGCGCTGGACCTTGCAGCATAGTCTCTTTGTTAAGTTGTTAAAGATTTTTCCCCTTTGGCCGTATGAATCTTTGGTGGCTGACTTGAAGCACTGAAAGGGAGAGAACATCAACAATACATTTCTGACTTGTGAAGCTAATGTGACTCCACATTAAGGACCAAGAGTCACTGAATATGATTAAAGGGTTTTATTTGGATTTCCAGTCAATCCAGAAAATATGCAAGCCAAATGTAAATGTAAATTAGATAAGTACATCAGAACGATAGGCAAAGTGAAATATCTCAGTTGATTAGGACGCAATAGAATGAGATACAGAACTGTGATCGCAACATTAATACAGTAACAAATAAGAGTGAACAGGTGTTCCATAAAGAAACTTCCCTTCTTTCTTGGAATCATAAGTCAAAAATAGGGTCATCTATTAAGGGTCTCTAATTTGGGAGCATAGAGGAAGGTGGCAGCATGATCAGACTTCAGTAGTGGTCTAAAAGAAAAAGTAAATAAGTGTTTAGTATAAAGCTTTACACTCACAAGAATAAGGAAGTAGAGAGGTTTGTTCCTCTCGAAGTCTAAAGGGAATCCGCCGTGACTCTGACCATGTGAACACCAACGAAAAAAGTAACAGGAAATCCAGAAATGTTCTTATCTCTCTTCACACCACCAGAGACCAATGATACCATTACTTGAGTTCTTCTGCAACATTACTCTGAATTCCCAGCACATCGAACTGAGCCTGTGGTCTCAGCCATGAACATCTTGCCATCCTGGTACATGATGAAGAGAAAGCTTCTTTCGACCATTGTTTACTGCCAAGTTTACATCCAAGCCTCTCTATCAGCAGTCTAATACAGACAATAAACCTGTCTCAAACTAACAAAATAATAAACATGTAAGTAAAGAAAAATGTGCAGGCAAGCAAAATGCTTAACTGAGGCTTGTATTAAGGCTAACTTTAGTTAAGCATTTTATCTGTACTTTGAAAGCATGCTTATACAAGCACACATGTAACTTGAAAAATAAATGTAAAACGGGAGTAAAAGAGTACATGTTTACATATGTAAGTGTAACTTGAAGTGTAAGTGTAAAAAGCACTGGTAGATGCATTGGTTTCGCCTATGTGATTAACAATAACCTTTTTTTGTTGTAAGTTGCAGCTTGCTGAGTAGTTGTAGAATATAAGTTACAGAAAGTCTGTTAAAGTGTTAAGACTTTTTTATGTACAAAAAGGCAATATAGGGCGCTGTTACTAGTGGTATAGTGTGGGAGAGTAATAGCAAAATTTTGAAAAATGAAATGAAAGAGGGAAATAGAATTATTTGATCTAATAGCAACATTATGTGTTCAGATGAGCTCTGACAACCTTTGGGCCCGGTGCCACTGCACCTGCTGCACCATTCATATCATGCCCCTAGTACGTGCAAGATAACTTCATTTGTGACTGCCTGTTTAATAGTAAAATACAGCAATATTTGGTGTTTAGAGGAGTTATGACAAATGTTGGCCCCGATGCCACTGCACCTGCTGCACCATTCAAATCATGACCCTATTGCCTGTAAGGTAACTGCACTTTTGACTGCCCTTTAGTAGTAAAATATTGCAATAGTTGGTGTTTAGAGGGGTTCGTAGTGCTTTGGACTCCTGTGTCACTGCACCTACTGCACCATTGAAATATTGACTCTAGTGCCTGCAAAGTAACCTCATTAGTGACTGCTTATTTAGTAGTTAAATATAGCAATATTTGTTGTTTAGAGGAGCTCTGACAACTCTTGTCCCCGGTGCCACTGCAACTGCAACTGCAGCACCATTGAAATCATGGCACTAGTGCATGCTAGATAACCGCACTTGTGACTGTCTGTTTAGTAGTAAAGTTTAGCAATATTCTGCGTTTAGTGGGGTCCCTAAAGCTTTTGGCCCCGGTGCCACTGCACCTGCTGCACCATTTAAAGCAAGCCCCTTTCATCTGCAAGGTAACTGCAATTGTGACTGCTTGTTTAGTAGTAAAATATAGCAATATTGGGTGTTTAGAGGCGTTCTGACAACTTTTTGGCCCGGTGCCGCAGCACCTGCTGCACCATTCAAATCATAACGCTAGTACCTGAAAGATAGCTGCACTTGTGACTGCCTGCTTAGATATAAGATATAGCATTAATATAACAATAATCAGTGTTTAGTGGGGTGCCTGAAACTTTTGGTCCTGGTGCCACTGCACCTGCTGTACTATTAAAATCATGACCCTAGAACTTGCTATATAGTTGCACTTGTGATTGCCTGTTCAGTTAAAATATTGCAATATTAGGTGTTTAGTGCTACTGCACCTGCTGCACCATTCAAATAAAGACCTTGTTGCCTGCAAGATAACTGCACTTGTGACTGCAATTGCCTGTTTAGTACTAAAATATATAAATATTTGCTGTTTAGTAGAGTTATGACAACTTTTCTGTGACGTGTAACGGTGGAGTCCAAATTGCGCGGATCCAGTGCAATGAAAATTGCATCCTCAAATGTGGTTGGAACAGAGCAATATTCAAAAGGGAGACAAACGGTTGCATAATTATTGAAGACAATTATGTTTAATGTTCTGCCAGGTTCCAGCCTATAAGAAGCAACTTAACAAAATGGAGAGAGGTGCAGATAACTATGCATTGGATGTTAGTTTATGCCTAGCGGTCATTAAGAGTCTTGCATCACACGTGTGCCTTATTACTCCTCTTGCTGCTTTTACACACGATGAACTATGGAAAACACGCACCTGTCAGCCATAGATGATCACTTTGAGAACTGTTAGCTCAAACTCAATGTGCTATGTAAACTCCCAATCAGTAAACCACGAACCAGAATTTGAGCACATCCCACACACGCAAGAGAGGCTGGCATAAGGTTTGAAAAATATTCACCTGTCCATGCCATATTTATAAGTGGAAATAATAGTTTATAATGAAAGTAGAGGAAAAGCGGGACTTTTTTATTTTTTTATTACTGATGCATTCTACTGCTTCTGGTACTGTATGTCCAAAATGCAGAGAACATATATACTTAGCCCTCTGCAAATTCTGAAAACCACGGGATGGACATTTGCTAACTGGCGCCTCCTGGTAGATTTCCCCACCCAGCCGCACTTAATACTAAAGTTACTACAATAGGCACTGCAAAATTGTGTCCTCATTTCCCCCATTTGTTTTTATTTATGTTTTGTTGTTTCAATTCATATCTCAGGAGTATGGCCTAGACTGTCTGAGCTGTATCTGCATGTGATCTCGGTGTTTTCATCACAGACTGGCGCCTGAGTTTTTCTGAAGTGATATGATCTGGGTGTTGTGTTTGGTCCATCTTTTGCTGGTGGTGCTATGCTGAATGCGCAGTTGATGCGTTATTTTTATATCAGAAAGTTCTTCTGAGGATCATTTAGAAATTATTTAGGCTTCCCTTAGTAAGGTAACATTCCATTGGCCAGCAGCTAGAGACAGCCTATACCTAGTGTTATTTTTGGTATGCTTTGTGTAGATGGTGTGACAACTGCTGCTGGCAAGAAGAGAGCTGGTCAGATTGCTTCAACAATAAACCTTGTGTTTACGGCTGAATTGGATTATGGACTGACTGTGTGGGAACACACCACTTTTGAGTTATGTGCCGTACACATTCCAACAGTAAAATCCTAGCAAAATGGGTGTGGGGCAAAAGTGAACAGAAATGAGTGGAAACTCGGAATACATTGGAAAATTTGCCCCTGGGAAGTGCTTGCTGATCCTGGAGGTATTTGTATTCTTATTTCTCTGAGGGTTTGGGGGGGTATACCCAGCTGGCAAATCTTGGTATTGGCCCCCAATTCGGCATCTTATTAATGCGTAGAAGGTATGTCTGATGCTTTGTGTTGTACTGTAGAGTGTGTGTTTGTCTTTTCAGGGAGGAGGGTATTTTGGATTTCTCAATTGGATGTATCACCTAAGTGCAACTGAACCCGAGAAACAGTACTGCTCATGTATACACTAAAAGAAGACATACTGCATTCTGTCTTCTGTAAAAGAGTAAGGATCACGATTACCAATCGTCAGAGCCCACCGGGTACCCTTTGGCGAGCCAATGGTTAGAAAACTTCCCTGCACAATTCTGGCTTGCTTTGCTGCCTACAGAGATATTAAGACTGACATATTTAAAGACAGCTAGGTCTGACAAAGTACATAATGCTTCCCCATGCTTCATATTTTGAATTTTGCAAACATGGCATTTCAAACTTCGCAGAGAAGTAAGGCAATTATCTCAGATTTTAGGAGCTTGGGAGCGCAAGTTCTGAGTGTTCAACAATCCAAGCTGAAAGTGCGTTGGCAAGAAGAGTCAATGGCGTTTAGTGAAGTGTAGGATGCACAATCAGTTTTGCAGAAAATTAAAATTGGGAAGAATTAATCGTGTATTATAAAGAGGTCGAGGGATTTTAGGGCTGTATGGTTAAAATTTAAAGTAGAAGTTGATGTCAAATGAACTAGGGCAAGACAAAGGGATATATTAATCAAAAATGATTGAGTGTTCTAACAAATGGTAATTGAGACTAATTGTTTGTAAGTGTATATTGATATTGGTTAAGTTAATAGTAATTGTTTGAAGGAGCAATCTATACCAATGTACAATCGACTTGGGCCAACATGAGGAAGAGAGAGGGGGTAAATATTAGTCTCTGAAGTAAATCAAATCTGCTATTATTAAAGCTGTATAAAAAGACAGATGGCAACTGCTAAGGGACACTGCTAAAATTGAGTAGCTTCAGAAATTTTATCAATCTCTGTTTAGTGATGAATATCAGTGCGCGAGGCAGCAGCTGAGCCATATTTGTCTGTACTGATTACTTTGGTGGGAGTCTTGTTAGATGTAAATATCTTGCCTTGTACTAAGGTCACTGGTGCGGATCATATCCCAATCAGAGATCATAAACCTTCTTTGTTTCTATGTTATGGGATCTGCTATATATCTGGTGGTCATTAACAGGGGAGATGAAATCCCAGCATCCTTGGATTGCAGTAACTGAAGTATTTTTCACAAGAAGGGTGACCAGTTGACAAGATGGCTTTACACTGTCCAATCTTGATGATGAGTGTTAACCCTTTCGGTGCGTCGGACGGCTGGGGGCCATCCGACGCACCAGTGCTCATGTGCGTAGGATGGCCCTCGGCCGTCCGATCACATGACACTGGGAATCCCTCTGGTGCAGGCACCAGGGAGATTCCCTTTCCCCCCCAACAGCCTCGGGAGCTGGGGAAGAGCTTCCCCAGCTCCCAAGGCTGTTTCTTTGGTTTCCCTGAAATGACGATCAGCGCGCACGTTGCGCTGACGTCATTTCAGTGAAACCGAAACTGAAATGAGCCTTGAGGCTCATTTCAGTTTCACTTTCTACGTGCTCAGGGAGCTATCTCAGCCCCCAGAGCACGTAGAAAGACGGGAGAGGTATCATTGGAAAGGGGAGAATCTCCCCTTGCCAATGGCACCCCTCCCTAGTGGATCCCTGCTTGGGGATCGCCCCAGATCCCCAAGCAGGGATCCACCTACTAGGCACCAGGGAGGGGGGAGCGGCCCCTTGGGCAAGGGCCTTTGCTCCCCCCATAATTTTTGGGGTAAATTCAGTCTTTCTGCCCCCCCCCGGGGGGGCAGAAAGCCCACTAGAAACCAGGGATTTTTTTAACTACGGAAATTAGGGGTGGGGTCTGCCCAATATGGGCACACCAATGCCACCACCCCCCCTGGGGGGCAGATGGGGGCAGTAGCCTCCAATCTGCCCCCCTGGTGGGGCAGAAAGCCCACTAGACGGCAGGGTTTTTTTAATGTTTAATTTAGGGGTGGGGGCTGCTCAAGATGGGTATGCCAATGCCCCCACCCCTCCCCCCACATAATTCTAGTCTTTCTGCCCCCCCGGGGGGGCAGAAAGCCCACTAGAAGCCAGGGATTTATTTTACTATGTAAATTAGGGGTGGGGGCTGCCCAATATGGGCATGCCAAAGCCCCCACCCCCCTGCACAATTACAGTCTTTCTGTCCCCCCCTGGGTGCAGAAAGCCCACTAGATGCCAGGGTTCTTTTAACCAATAATTTAGGGGTGGGGGCTGCCCAAGATGGGCATGCCAATGCCCCCACCCCTCCCCCCACAACATTCCAGTCTTCTGCCCCCCCTGGGGGGCAGAAAGCACCCTAGACACAAGGGATTCTTTTTTTTATAGGCCCGGGGTGGGGGCTGCCCAGAATGGGCATGCAAATGCCCCCACCCTACCCCCCCAAAGAAAACAAAAGACATGCTGCCCCTCCAGGAGGATGATGGGGGCAATAGCCCCTGATCTGCCCCCGGGAGGGGCAGAAAGCCCACTAAGCGCCAGAGATTTTTTACTCGGGATACTGAGGGGAATGCTGTGGGGTAGGACATTTGTGCCGGCACGGTGATTCCACCCAAAAATATGTTGAAAATGTGGGGTTTTCAGCAAAATTTGAGGTTTGCAGGGGATTCGGGGTAGGAAAACGTTGGGGGATCCATGCAAACTATACCTCGCTGGACTCCCCCGGGTGTCTAGGTTTCAGAAATGTGTGGGTTTGGTAGTTTCCCAAGATGGCCGCCGAGTCCGGGCCAAAAACCCAGGTGACCCCCCCTTGCAAAACCAGGTTGTTTTGTGATACGTAATTTTGATGTCTCCTCAATACGTTTTGGGCCCTTGCCTGTCGCGGGTACTTGACCCACCCACACGAGTGAAGTACCATTTTTATCGGGAGACCTGGGGGAATGCTGGGTGGTAGAAATTTGTGGATCCACGCAGATTCCAGAACATTCCCCCACATAAATATGTGAAAAATGTGCTTTTTTCAGCTAAATTTGAGGTTTGCAGGGGATTCTGGGTAGGAAAAAATTGGGGGATCCACGCAAGCCATACCTCGCTGGACTGCCCCGGGTGTCTAGTTTTTACAGAAATGTGTGGGTTTGGTAGTGTGCACAAGATGGCCGCCGAGCCAGGGGCCAAAAACCCAGGTGACCCCCCTTGCAAAACCAGGTTGTTTTGTGATAGGTAATTTTGATGTCTCCACAATACGTTTTGGGCCCTTGCCTGTCGCGGGTACTTGACCGACCCACGCGAGTGAGGTACCATTTTTATCGGGAGACCTGGGGGAATGCTGGGTGGTAGGAAATTTGTGGATCCACGCAGATTCCAGAACTTTCCCACACAGAAATTTGAGAAAAATGATTTTTTCAGCTAAATATGAGGTTTGCAGGGGTTTCTGGGTAGGAAAACGTTGGGGGAGCCACGCAAGCCATTCCTCGCTGGACTCCCCCGGGTGTCTAGTTTAAAAAAATGTATAGGTTTGCTAGGTTTCCCTAGGTGCCGGCAGAGCTAGGGTTCAAAATCTACAGCAACGCACTTTGCAAAAAAAGGGTCAGTTTTCACTGTAAAAATAAAGTGTGTCCACGTTGCGTTTTGGACCGTTTCCTGTCGCAGGCACTAGGCCTACCCACACAAGTGAGGTACCATTTTTATCGGGAGACTTAGGGTAACACAGAATTGTAGAGCAACTGTTATTATCTATTGACTTTCGATGCATTTCTGCCTTCCAAATGAAAGACAATGTATAAAAAAGAAGTCACTTTGAAAAATGTCCTATAATTCTCATGCTAGTATGGGTAGTCACAATTTCGGAAATGTGCAAATAGCTACTGTTTCTAAACTCTATATTTTGTTCCAATTTCAGAAATACATAGGTGTCTTTAATCCCGATTTTTCACTGTATATATTTTCCCAAATTATTTGCTATTTACCCGGTACATAATAAAAAACCTTTGCAAGACGCTGCTCAGTTATTGGCTCTGGGTTCGTCTGGTTCGTGGTGAACCTACAAGTCCTATATATCCCCACAACCAGAAAGGTCCAGCGGATGTAACGGTATATTGCTTTTAAACATCTGTCATAATTAGAAGAAGTTACAGGTGAAAACGTTGGCACAAATTGCTGTTTTTTTCAACTCATTTTCAATTTTTCCTATTTTCAACTATTAGTTTCTATAAAGAAACCTTGAAGGATCTACACAAATGACCCCTTGCTGAATTTAGAATTTTGTCTACTTTTTAAAATGTATAGCTGTCCAGGATCCATTATTGCTTTCATACCCATTTCTACCATTAAGTGGAAGAAGGTTGAAAGCACAAAAAATAGCAAAAATAGGCTATGTCCCAATAAAATGCCAAAACTGTGTAAAAAATGTTGGTTTTCTGACAAAAGTCTGTCAGTCCCTGAAAGCTGGGAAAATGGTGATTTCAGCCCCACAAACCCTTTGTTGATACCATTTGCAGGGAAAAAAACAGACGCTTTCATTTGCAGCACTTTTTTCCCATTTTTGAAAGAAACCAACAAATTTTAGCTGTATTTTGGCTAATTTCTGGGTCCCCTCCAGGGGAATTCACAAACCCTGGGTACCTTTAGAATCCCCATGTTGTTGAAAGAAAAGGTCGCAAATTTGGCGTGGATACCTTATGTGGTCAAAACGTTACAGGGCCCTAAGTGCGAACTACCCCAAATAGCCCAAAAAAGGGGGGGGGGGGAAAGGCCTAGCAGCGAAGGGGTTAAAAGACAAAACATACTCTCAGATTCTGGCTCTTTTTTTTTTTTTTTTAAATTAAAGTGGTTACATAAATTATTTCAAAACTGCAGCATGGGATGATATCTAGTCGTGATAGCACTAACCCTGGGCGAAGTACTACGCTACGCTCGCGTAGTTTGCGCTACTTCGCACTACGCGAATTGCACGTAGCACAGTGCAAACATGCGTAGCGTAGCGGTCATTTTTTGCTTGCTCGCGGTCCTCAACGTCAAGTTGGCGACCGCGAGCGAGCAAAATCAACATCCCGGCGAGACTTTTTCCTCGTTCGCGATCAGCAACATCAAGTTGCCGATCGCGAGCGTGGAAAATAAACCTCCCGGCGAGATTCTCAACGCGGGGAGGTCAGGTTTCTCATTGCGAGTGGTCGCGTATGCTCGCGACCGCTCGCGATGAGAAACTACCAGTCCGCGTTGAGAAAGCTGCCGCTTGAGTAGAAATCTACTCGAGCGGCAGAAAACGACCGCTTGCACTGTGCAAGATGCGGTTTGCACTGATTGCACAGTGCGGACAAGCATCCGGCACTGTGCAATCAGTGCGAACAACATTTTGCACAGTGCACTACGCAGTTCGCGTAGCTCGCGTAGTGCGAAGTGCACTTCGCGTAGCTACGCGTAGCGCTACTACGCGGACTACGCCCAGGGTTAGATAGCACAATGCTTGCAAATATGGCATCTTTTTTGACACAGCATACATTTTACAAAATTATGTTGGTGTGATCCTTTTCTACATTGAAAAAACTATTGACTGGGTCTCTTGAGTGTATCGTCATTCACTCGTGGAGCATATGGGTTTTGGGCAGGTTTTGTCCATCTCATACAGGGGCTGTAGGGGAGAAGCAGTCTGCTAAAATTATGACTACGGGTACTTCTTCCAATTTATATTCATGAGTGGTCCTTTGCTGCTTTATTTACATCCTGAACCCTATCATAGGTGTAAAGTAGCAAATGAAAATATACAGAATCTTGAATTTAATGGTAATAGGATGCAGTACTCACTAGAAATGCAACAGACGATATACCAGCTATAGAATGAGAAGTTCCACAGTTTGAACATATTTAAGGGTGCCATTTTAATGTTTCTAAAACCCACATTGTTAGACCTGACATCCTTGGGGAGGACTTCCCCTAACTTGTTACCCTCATATCTCCTGTTTTTCAAACTTCATTTTTGCTGGCCTTAGGAATTGGTACACTTTACCACTGCTAACCAGGGTTAAAGTGATTGAGCTCTCCCCTTAAAACATGCTGAATTGGCTCATACCCAATTGGCATATTTAATTTACTTGTAAGTTCCTAGTAAAATGGTACAACCTGTGCTCAGGGCCTGTAAATTAAATACTACTAGTGGGCCTGCAGCACTGATAGTGCTACCAACTTAAGTAGCACTTTAAACATGTTTCAGGCCTGCCACTGAAGTCAGTGGGTGTGCAGTTTTTAACTGCCCTTTCAACCTGACAAAATAAACCTTTTGCCAGGCCCAAACCTTCCTTTTTAGATCTCGCTTAGGCAGCGCTTGCGCTGTCTCTTCCAGACATGCAATATTCCGTATATGGGCATGAAGCTCCGCCCATGTTCCGCCCATCTTTACAATTGGCTCCTCTTCCTGTCCTTTGTAAATGATGGCTTTTGATTTGTCAATAGGCTTAGTAGTCAATCCTTAGTACCTCCTTGTCTCCCTTTGTAACCTCCCATGAGGACTGACCCTCTTACTGTGGTGTTGATCAGTATGTTTTATTTATTGTCTGTGGGCACTATTTTCTTAAATTACTTTCTCCTATCTCATGCACGACCTGCTTTCCTGCAATCTGCAACCCCTTGTTTACAATTTACTACTGAAAGACCCTCGCTCACTCTCCTCGGCTGCCTCCTCCTCTCTCCTGACTCTTTAATTGACACTTTCCACTGTCTGCTGCTAGTTTTACATTGACACTTCCCACCCAGCTTTAATTAGCACCAACATCCCTCCCTCCTGTCGCTTATTTTAAATTGCTGCTGCAGAAATATGAGTAGTAAACAGAGGGTTTAGTAATGAATGAGGGCAGAGAAAGATTAAACTTGGAAAAAGCACATTTTTGGCAAACCCACATTTAATGTACTTTTCCCCACAGTCACCTATTCTTTATCAAAAACGAGAGCTTTGCAGCCATTCAGATGCTAAAAACAACTTCCCCAAAGGTGCAGTGTGGTGCCTTTCAAAGAAAAAAATTATTTATGAAGTGCCCGCCCTCCTTCTATGTCCGCAGAGACAGTTTAACAATGCATTAAAGACACATTGGGGCCGATTCCGATTTGGGCCGGAAATCTCTCCGACCGAGCCGGACTCGGAGAGATTTCCGACCGAATCGGACCCTAGCAGTCCGACCGAACGAGTACGATGCGCACGTATGCTATCAGACTCGATTCGGTCGGACTCCCATTGAAGTCAATGGGAGCCAGTCGTACGACGCGTACACAGGCTCCCATTGACTCAATGGGCACGACGCGAACAAGGGCACCCCCTACAGCGTGTTCGCGTCGATGCGGGTCGCACCGTACATGCACGTGTAGGGGGGATCCATGGCTCCACCCTGTGTGCGACTCGCGTGCCTACGCTTCCAGGGGGGTCCGACACGGACCCCCAAAGTGCGGCTCTGACAGCTCCTTGGAGCCAGACTGCGCGAGTCGGTCGGAGCGGTCGCGATGCGCATCGTACTTACCCGGCCGGGGAACGTCTCCATTGCGCGGTGCGAGTCGTCCCCGTGCGAGTCGGTCGGAGCGGTCGGGTCCTGCGAGCGAGTCGGTCGGAGATTTCGCGAGCGCACGCATCGTACTCGCTCGCCCGGGCGCACGTACGATTCGGTCGGGGAATAGGGCTCCGAATCGGATCCGGTAAAGCCGAATCCGATTCGGAGCCCTACCGGCCGAGATCGGAATCGGCCCCATTGTGTCCAAAACGAGCCGTCTCTGCAGACATAGGAGGAGAGCGAGCACTTTATAAATAATCTTGTTAGGCTTATATGTGCAGTAACAACCCCTTGCATCTTTTATTAACATGCAGCACCGTGGCGGAAATCTCGTAATCTTCCATCCTTAGTGAAATCTTCTTTATTTGTACAGTGTTTTCTACCTGATATTATATATGAGCCCACTGCTAACCTCTGTCAATAAACATAAACAGCCCCTTGCATCTTTTAATAACACGCAGCACCGCGGCGTGTAAGCCCTTTTAAATCCAATTTACTGTCACTTAATGCAGTTTTCTGGCTTTAGTGCAAAGGGAGTGTTTTTCTTTAGCGCACTTTTCAGTTGCTAGAACACAAGCTTTAAAAAATGCAAATGTCACTGCTCTGTGAAAGTCAGCCTTTTGTTATTCTTAAGTAGAGTTCATTGCTACTCACAAGCTTTTTTATGGGTGCTCCAGGAAAGAGACAGACGTGATAAGATAAAGATTAGTTATCAAAGGCTATGTCTGTTTTCATGAAACATGTGCTGCTTTTCTGTTACAAGAATATGATAAAGCGTGGAATTTTTGTTGAAATCATCCATTTCTTTTTCTTTCTTTTTTTAACAAACATTTACTCGATAACCCCAACACTACTAGCCTATCATAAAAATTATTTGTCATATCTTCTAAGGCTTTTTTTCTTTGATATTGGATAGTGTGCTGCTTTTGTAAAAAATGTTCTTTTTTAAATTCTTTATTTTCTAAAGTGTCTACAATATAATTCAAGATCCAGGGGAACTGAAAGACTGTAAACAGGGCATATTAGATGTAACCAATACATCTGGGCTACTTGTTAAAAGCAAACAACCGTAACCCACATGTTTCTACAAATGTTCTCCTCCTTTACTGGAATACATTTAAAAAAAAGCTGACTCAGGAACTATAAACAGGGCAGCTTCCTTTCTAGAAATTGTAGGAATGTTAACACTGTTTTTCTGAAGCTTTTGCGTGATGTTTTCACAGTTGTTAAAGGGAAGGCTTTTTTATGTATACTCCGCACTGCTGTGAATAGACAAAAAGCATTCAACTCCACATAAATCAACACAATGCCACACAATTCCACAACACACAATTCAGCACCATCCAATTCCACACCATAATTACAATCCACATAATACCACTCAACACCGCATGATTCAACTCCACCTAAATGCATGCTACCCGATACATGACAATCCACATAAATACACTCCACACTATGCCACATAATTCCATTCAACATGTTTTCACTCAATACCACCTGCTCCATGCCACACTATTCAACTCCACACAAATCCATTCCCCACCACATAATTCAACACCAAACCACATTATTCCACTCCAGAACACAATTCCACTACACACCACATATATTAAATTTAGAACACAGAATTCAACATCATCCCATAGAATTCAACAGCACACCACATGATTAAACTCCACTACATAACAATCCACAACACATAATGCCATTCCACACAATTCACTCCACACAATTCCAATACAGTCAAAAACACAAAATCATTGTCCACATAATACGACTGCACACCATGCCACATAATTCCACTACACAAATCCACGGCACACAAAGCCACAACTAACAATTCCAATCCAACCCACATAATTTCACTACACACTCCGGCCCATAATACATAGGTAAGATATTTACATGTACAACACCAATACATCTAACTCTCTTTCTTTTTTTAACACCTACACACACAGATCTGGAGCTTAGCTCCTACCTAGTTGTTCTTTTTCACCACCAAAAATGCAACGCTATTCCCGCCACACAATTCAACTCCACACATTTCCATTCCACACCACATAATTCAACACAAACACCTAATTATAACTCAACAACACAATTACACAACACACCACATATATCCAATCCACCCCACACAAATCCAATCCACACCACACAATTACACACCATGCCACAAAATTCCAACAGTGCACTACATAATTGAACCCCACTACATACCACTCCATAACACAGAATCCCACTCCACATGATTCCAGTACACTAAATACCACATAATTACTTTCCACATAATTCCACTGCACAAATCCAATCCACACCACAAAAATCCATTCCACACAATTATACAAATAACTAATCCAATACAACCCACATAATTCCACTACACAGCACATACATACATACACTCCATAACAGATAGGTAAAAGACATTGCCATTTACAATGCCCATAACGCTAACTCAAACTAATGTGAGACCGATTGCATTTTTTGTAAAAAACAATATTCCAGCAGTAGCATAAGTAAGGGTGCAGTACCTTATATGGCTAATAGAGGTCCCTTTACAACTCCACAAAGACACCTAGAAGCAGCCTGTGGTACTGCACCCTTTTCTTGCTTTGTGGATTTAATTTTATTACTTATGGTACTGCTGGGATATTTTTTAACAAAATCAAATTTAACAAACATCATTTGCAACGCCAATAGCTCAAACTTTCAGTAATGTGAGACATATTGCATTGCAAATGATTGTTAATACTTGTAAGTCACCCCCAAGGTAGGCCCCGGACAGCCCCAAGGGCAGGGTGCAGTGTATTTATAAAGTTGGGTATGTACTTTTATCTTCCTGGTAGTGAAAAAGCAAGGCCTACCTCTCCCATAAGATAATATTGGAGTTACCTTATTACATTTTATAAATGTAATATTCAAATGGGAACAGGTAACCCCTTCTGGTTTGGTGTCTCTGGAACCACAATTTAAAATCCTAACTTATGGTGAAGTTGGATTTTAATTCCTAAAATGCCACTTTTAGAAAGTTGGCATGTTCTTGCTTCTGGGAAGTGTTCAGGACCATTAGGCTTTAGCCATTTGGTGCCTGCAGCATGACTTTGGGTCACATGACTGGGTGTGGGTGACAGTTGGGCTTTGTATATTCATCCTAGACAGCCACACACAATGGGGGAGCATAGATGTGACTGGATGGGCCATCACTGGCAGGATGGAGGGAAGAGCTGGACCCAGCCCCACTTACACTTAAATAGGCTGTGTCCTGTCTCCATATGAAGGGCTGCATACCACCTGTAGTTTGTTTGGAGCCAGGGCCAGGAAAGCATGACACCTGTGCACTTCAAAGGCATACCTCTAGAAGCTGCTCCCCACTTCAAAAGCACAACTGGGTATAAATGCTGGACCTCAGACACCACCACTTCAGTACACTCTGCACCTTTGGATACTCTACCAGGAAGAAGAACTGCTATGCGCCTGAAAGGACTGCCACTCTGATGGACTGCTGCTCTGAAGGAACTGCTGACATGTGCTGATCTGCTGCCTACTGCCCTATTGTGAGGCCTACCTATCCCATAGGATAACATTAGGTTGCATTACTACATTTAATAAGTGCTAACATTTGATTGGGAACAGGTAAGCATTTATGTTTGGTATCTATGGCACTGCAATTTAAACTACTTTAATTGTAAAGTTGGATTTTAAGATACAATTTTGAAAATGTTACCTTTAGAAAGTTGGTATTTTCCTTGCTATTTGGAGCCTGCAGCCTGTCCTAGGTCACATTGCTTGGTGTACCTGACAGTTGGACTTTGTTTATTCCTCCAAGACAGCCACACAATAGAGAGATTAGGTGTGCCTGGATGGGCCATCAATTGGCAGGATGGGGCGCAGCTGGGCTCAGCCCCACTTGCAACTGAATAGGCTGTGCTCTGCCTTCACACAAAGGACTTATCACCTCCACATTGTCACTGCAGCCAGCTTGGAGCCAGGGGAGGGGAATCATGGACTTCAAAGAGACTTTCTAGATGTTTCTCACACCTTCTAGTGTAAAGGCATAAAAGTAGAACCCTCAGTTCACTCCTGGAACTGCAGAAGGATTCTCAGAGGATTTCATGCTGCTGTGACCTGCTGTGGACTCTGCAAGACTGCTTAACTGTATCTGGAAGGACTGCTTTGCTGCCTGGAGCCTGCCTTGAACCCTCAGAGGCCAGCCCTGCTGTTTGAGCCCTGAATCTTCATCTGTACCCAGGACTACCATCTTGAACCCACACCTGGCCTCAGCCTGAGTGAGTCCTGAACCCCCAAGTTGTGTCCCACTAGTCCTGGAACCTTGCTTGTGGTGCTAAAGATGCACAGACAGCCAAAATAAAAAATGAAGGACTTAAAAATGTTTTGGCAAAAAACTGCTCTGAGGAACAGGAGGAGACCGGGACAAACCTGCTAGTCTGTCCACCCAAGGTCCATCGCCAGTCGGCCTGACTTTGCAGCTGTTTCCATTACGTTCTTCTCCCCAGCAGCAAACCCTATTCAGTGGTCCTTCGCCAAAGGGGTATCTGAGCCCCTGGAACTGTTTTTGGTTTCAGCCTTCCGCCTCATCCTACTGGGGATTTTCAACTTAAGTTTGAACATACAAATCTTCACCTTGGGATTGACCCAATGCTCCACAATGACAATGCTCTCTCCTCGGACACCGCCTGCAGCCTTGCCCGGCTGAACTTTAGCTTCTCAAGAAACTTTCCTCAGAATTTCTTCAAAGTCCGAAGGTAAGCGCTGACCATGCCCAATCCACTTCTTATATCTGAATCGCGCTCCTTCACAGTCGGCCATATTGTCTGACTTTGACCTAGTCTCAAGCGTCTAGATATCAGTGGTTGATGCTTTGATCTTTTAGTCTCTAGCTTTTACTAAAAACTTTAAAAGTTCATGACTCCGGTTCTACTGATTACATTTTTGTGGTTTCATTGTCAAATAATTTACTAAAGTTTATTCTATTTTTCTACAAATGTTTGAGATTTTTCTTGTGTTGTGTTTTCACTTCACTGCTGCCTGTGCACTGCATAAATATTATACACATTGTCTCTAAGCTAAGCCTGGTAGCTCTTTGTGCCAAACTGTTGCAGGGATTCTGCACAAATACAGAACTATGCGCAGTCGTATGGGACCTTGGTGTATAGGGACTAGGTCTTCAAATCCACCTTAGTACCCACAAACCCAGGACCGACTAGCTATAGTGTCTCACTTGCTCTTCTACTCACTCACAGAGAAATAAATGATTAGACACCCCAGAACACAACACTCCCAGATCTCTCAGGAATCGGGGTAACAAGACACACCATTTCGCTCACACTGTTGTACCTGTCCACAATAAGATCTGACAGAGACGCGAAACAGTTTAAAATATTTATTTTAACTAACGTGCCCTAATATGCAGTATACGTCCCACAACAAGCAGGAAAATGCATAGTACAGATCTAGTCAGCATGGCAGCTAGTCCATAGATCATGAAGGGAGATGTCATCATAGAAAGACAATGGAGAAAAGACTATAGTGCCTAACCTCCCTCCCCTTGCTAAGAAGAAGTATTATTATATAATAGAAGATTTCTGGGCTTTGTCAGCAGACCTCATACCTTAGCCTATAGATGGTAGATCTACATCATAGGTGCTGTCTCGCTGTTCTCCCTGGAAAGGTCCCTCTCCAAGTGTGTGTCACCTATTTGTGTACCCCACTATAAACCCAAGTACGCTGTTGAAACAACAGCTGCATTGGTATATTTTGTCTAAGGGCTAAGGACTGGCCAGAACAAAATAACAAGGGGCATTGTTGTTCGACCTTGCACATAATGTTCAGTCAAAATCCCAGGAACGTGCAGAGAGCAAATACAATGATGAGTTCTCATGTGAAAATAGTCATGGAAATTATTGCAAAAAATAAAGATGTGTAGTAACGTGTGCAAAGCAGCAGGCAAGCTGCAGCGTGCTCATGCTAAGTTAGTGAAAAACGTCAATGTCCTTATGATCCATGTGACAAAGCTACCTAGGGTTAAGCACAGGTTAATTTATTGACTTTTTGTGGGCCACCCTGCACAGGTCTGTGGCTGTTGCTTGACCATGGCTCACACCCCAATCAACCAACAACCCAATTGCTCACTACTTGGAATTGGTGAATAGAAAATAAAAACTATAGCCTAAGGGTGGGTGGTAAACTCCGCTCTACCGGCGGAGTTCATGGAGTTTTTGTCACTCTGCACTGCACTTGGAGGGCGGAGTTTGGCAAAAACTCCACCTACGCCACATAGCAGAGTTTACCGGCACCCACCACTACACATTATATGGGCTTTCCAGTACAGCTGCCCATTCCTTATCAAGCTCTTCCTAACTCTCCCTCACAGTAAGTACTCATGGTTCTCAGGTTAATCATGGCCAGGTATAGCAGGGACCTATAAAGCTACAACACAAGTCTGCGGCGGCCTCCAAAAGTGTGTAAAACCTGCAAGCTCGCATGTGTTTGCGGTTCAGTATGACTGTTCTCCCACAAGCTTCTAAGGGATCTCAGCAGGGCTCCATACACTGGGACTCAGGTAAGCCATCTTCAATAATCAGAGTCTCGCTTCCTTTCCTGTCCTCATAATAGTCACCTATTGTATGAGTACCAGCCTCTTTTCACTCCATACATCAAGCTGTAAAGTACCCACTCATTACAGTCCCCAGACCAATTAATGGGAGAGCCACTGCGTAGAGTGGGTACTGTGTTGTCTTCCAGAATACTCTCCTCCAACAACCTGTTGCTACCATAAGGAGCTTGGAATGTTTGGGTGCATGCTTCCTATGATCAAACTCTTACCAAATCAGCAGCCGGCATACTCCAGCGCCGTTTCCTCCCTCGCAAAGACACGCAGAGGAGGGAGTCTGAGTCAACCCTTGCAGAGAGCGAGGCTGCATGATAGTAGCAGCGGCAGCGTTCACCTGCTCCTGTGCGTGGCCCTGATTGAGGGGCCGTGAGCTGCATGATGCCCGATCGACAGCTGCCTTGCTAGGAGCTCCTGTGGGGACTCTGGAGTAGTCTGGCCTGCAGCAATGGTGTGACCGTGGACGGCTGGCGGCCTAAACAGTGTGCTGGGGCCTGCCTGTTGCCTACCTGACACATGCTGACGGCGGGCAGAGAAGCGCACAGTGAGAGTCACAGGAGCTGCAGGCAGCCAGGAAGGACTCTGCCTGGCCTGGGGACACCGTGGTGCTGGGGATCCAGACACAATGAGTTTAAACAATGTTCCCTTGCAGGTGAGTGACTCACCTCATGATTTACTGTGACGGGGTTGGCGAGTGGAGCAACTCCACAGTTTGCGGAACTCTGTGGAATTCCACTGAGTTTTTATGCAACTTTGCTGAAATCTGCATAGTGCAACTCCGCGAGCTCCGCACACCCCTAGTATAGACTTATGGCTAAATGTAGTAGTAAATATACACATAATTAAATCTACACATGCATATTTACCTTTGTAAATAGGTCCCTAAGCTCTTGTATCTCTTTTGTTCCATTCCATTGTAATTTCCAGTTCAATTTTCCATCTGGTTGATTTCACAATTAATAGTTTTTTGGGGGTATAAGAGGAATTTGTTGTTTGTTAAATTCCTGAAACTGCACTTTGTTAAAGGGGATGGTCACTGCCTGATTTTTACTTTTTACTTCTGGACAGCTCTGGGCAAAATAACAGCCACCCTTACAATCTACATTTCGGACAATGTTGTGCCATCCATATTAAGATATAAAGCCACAGCTTTTTTTAAAGATTTAACAACCTACTATTACTATCAACAGGAAAATGTACGATTGTATAAACTGGGTAATGAATGTAGCAGGAATGGCAAGCTACGTAATATCTCAAAATATACACTCTGCTTGGCGGGGAGCATTCTCTACCAGACATCTTTTGTAATCAAGAGAGTTTTACTTAGGTATCAATCAAACCATCACCCGAACAAGACTTGTAAGGCGCAACTAATCAACCGTGAGGCAGTGACGCGGGTGGCAGTGCGGGTGTGGGCGCGAGGGAGGGTATTTATTATTTATTTATTTTTATTTATTCAATTTATAAGGCGCAACAGCTGCCCAAAAAGGGTTTCCCGGCGCCAGGCAAAAACAAAGACCAGATATTGAGACTTAGTAGCAAAATTATTTGTTAAAGAACCAGGTCTTTAATGCCTTACGAAATTGAACATAAACTGTTTCATTCCGGATGGCAATGGGAAGGGTATTCCAGAGTGAAGGACCAAGGAGGGAAAAAGAGCGCCCTCCCATTCGAGAAAGCCTAAATCTGGGAACAGAGAACCTTCCGTGAGAAGATGAGCGCAAGCAGCGCGATGGAACATACAGTTTGGCTAGGGAACGTAAGTAGTGTGGTGCAGTTCCAGTTTTGATCTTGAACATATATGTCAGGGCTTTGAATCAAATTCGATTTTCCACCCTGAGCCAGTGCAAGTCTCGCAAATGGTTGGAAACAGAGGCGGTCCTAGGTAATTGGAGGAGAAGTCGGGCTGCAGAATTTTGGACCATCTGCAGCTTGCGTGTCACCTCTTTGTTAGCGCCAAGATAAAGAACGTTACCATAGTCCAGTCTTGATGTAATTAGAGCTTGGACTACCGTTCTTTGGTGGCCTCAGGTAGCATCCAAATGATCTTCTTGAGCCACTTGAGGATGGAAAAAGCAAGTGGCGGCTACCTTCACCACCTGGGCGCGCATTGATAGCGAGTCATCGATGGTAAAGCCCAGGTTACGAACTTGGCAGACGGGCTGAGGCAAGACTCCCATCTCACATGGCCAATGTTGTGGGCTCCAAAGATCCTTGTCTTTGCCAAGGATGAGCACCTCCATTTTCCCCCATTTAATTTGAGACAGTTCGACTGCATCCATAATGCAATTTTTCTCAGGCCAGATTGAAGAGGGGACTGCCCATTTGTTCTCACTGCAGAAAGGGAGAAGATGATTTGAGAGTCATCTGCATAGGATAGCAAAGTCAGACCTGCCTCTTCAGCTGCTGCAGCTAGAGGCCTCATGTACAAATTAAAGAGCAGAGGGCTAAGAACGGAGCCTTGGGGGACTCCATACGGTGATGCATAGATTTCAGAGCTGGCCTCCTCAGAAAAAACTTGGAAGGTACGGTTGGCCAGAAATGAAATTAGCCATTTAAGGGCCGGACCGCAAATACCTAATGACCTCAGAGTATTTGCAAGGATGGTGTGAGACACGGTATCAAAGGCCGCGCTTAAATCTAATAAGATGAGGGCAGCTGTCTCTCCATCATCCAGATGTTGCCGTAGTCTTTCCGTGACTCCCAATAGTGTAGTTTCAGTAGAGAAACCCGCTCTGAAACCTGATTGTGATGAGTGAAGTAAACCTTGAGTTTCAACAAAGAATGAAAAATGGGAGTAAATGTGCTTCTCAAGGATCTTAGAAAAGGCCAGAAGTAATGAAATAGGTCAATAGTTCGATAACACAGCAGGATCGGCATTGGCCTTTTTTAGAAGAGGAAGCACCATAGCGTGTTTCCATTCAGATGGAACTAGCGCTTCTTCTAATGAGAGATTCAGAAGATCCATGATGATTTGCAGGGATGATGACTCTAATTGTTGGAGCACCGAGATAGGTAGAGGGTCCCTAGGTGACCCAGATTTGATGCTATGTAAAAGCTTGTTGAAAGAATCGAGGTTGAGGAGGGCCCATGAGTGCAAACAGTTTGGAGATGATGTGATCATGGGAGTCTGATTGGAAAGGGACACAGCCCTTGGGATCAGGGGAGGTGTATATTGAGAATGGGTATCAGATTGCTTTAGGGGGAGGCCATCCATATGTTTATTAGCTACTTCCGAGTGGATATCTTCAACGTTTTGCACAAAGAAGTTGGCCAGCTCGTCGCATTGTTTTTTTATCTAATGGGGGAGGTTTGGATTGTATTTTTGAACCTGCCAACTCTTTCACCATATTAAATAAAGTTTTTGAGGAATTCATAGCATTGGTAATGGTGGAAGATACATAATTTGCTCAAGCTGATTTGCATAGCTTGTGATAAGCTTTAGTTGCTTTTTTATAGATATTTTTGATTCTAAGGCGTAGTCCCTTCTCCATTTCCTTTCCAAAACTTTACATTTGGCTTTTTCAGTTTTTAATTCTTCATTGTACCACGGTGCCGGGATACAGTGATTAAAATGTCTTTTTAAGGAAGCAGGAAGACAGGTGTCAATGGCTTTCAGAAGCCAGTCTTGCACTGAAACGGCAAGTGTGCCCACCGTATATTTAGACACCGGTGGATGAGAGTGAAGAAGTTCATTTAAAACGGTGGTGTTCAGTTTTTTCCAGTTCCTGGAAGAGGACTTCTGAGTGGGAACAGGAGAGCCAAAGTACACTGGGAATCTTACGCTAAATTTAATAATATAATGGTCAGTCCAACACAACGGAAGTGCCGGGGAACAGTGCAGGTCAGATAGATTTGAAAAAATCGGGTCCAATAAGTGACCTCCTCTGTGCGTGGGACCAGAGTTGTGAAGGTGAATATTAAAAGCTTCCATGTCTGATATAAAATTTACGCTGGTTTTACATGCTGAATCATCTAAATGTAAGTTTAAATCGCCTAGGATAGAGAAGTTAGAAGTATTCAGCAGAAATGGGGCAATAAATTCAGGGACGGATGCTGCCCAGGAGATCGCAGACCCCGGAGGGCGGTATGCAAGAATGCCAGTGAAAGTGACATGAGGGGTCAAAAACAACTTGAAAAGTGCTGCTTCACAGTTCTCAAGTGGTAGATTGACCAGTTTGCATTGATAGTTGTTTTTAAAGATAATAGCTATTCCGCCGCCTACTTGTTTGTCTCTATCTTTCCGGACAATGGTGTAGTTAGATGGTAGGGCGGCAGCAACATCTGGATCGGAGCTTTCATTAAGCCAGGTTTCAGTTAGGGCAAAAGCGTCGGGTTGCTCGCTGGTTAGTAAGTCAAAAATGTCACATTTGTGTTTGGAAAGAGTGCGACAATTCGTACTAAGGAACTGAAAGTCCTTATTCGTTTGTTTGTCCTTATTCATGAAGTATGTTTTACTAATATTATTGTTTGGGGGCCTTGTTACAGGTTTGACATGATTGTGGGGACTAAAATGAGGTGTCTTATGTATAGAGTGGCGTGACTTAATCTGTTGGACTAGAGGTAGTTTGAAACCGCATGGACAAGCTGAATTGGTATCATAGGCCAACGGCAGTATGCAGTGGGAGGCAGAGGCTGTGTTATTAAGTTTTAATAATGCTTCTCTGGAATAAACCAGAGTGTCAGTCCGGCATGGACCAGGGGTTTTGGCCCTAGTCTCGGACCAGGCACGGACGGGCGCAGACGGGCTTGCCTTTGGCACGCCTTCGGCGCGCCGGCGGCGCGCCCGCTGCGCGTCCGTGGCATCGGTCCTCTTGTAGCCCCCGCCTACCACCTTGTGAGTGACGTGAGCAAGGGGTGTCACAGGAAACGCAGGTCCGCCCTCCACACAAACAGCGAGGCTGCGGTGGACCGGGGTCGGAGTGTGGGCTTTTTAAAACAGGTGAGAGAAGTTAAAAACTTTTTAAAAAACAAATCTATTCGCTCCAGCGACACAGAGTTCAAAATGCTTTTTCCCGCTGCCCCACTAGTGTCCCCAATTCTGGAACGCAACCCCAGGACCAGGAGCGGCACTTACAGTTGTCCGCTGCGCGTCCGTGGCATCGGTCCTCTTGTAGCCCCCGCCTACCACCTTGTGAGTGACGTCAGCAAGGGGTGTCACAGGAAACGCAGGTACGCCCTCCACACAAACAGCGAGGGTAGGGGGAAGTGGTAAAAAAATTATAATAAAAGAGACACTTACCTTGCCCCGCCAGTCCCGCTTCTCTGCTCCTGCTCCCCTCGTTAGACCGAGGCACAGGAAGCACAGAAAAGGCTCCCCAGACCAATCACAACGCTGCAATGTGGCATTGTGATTGGTAAGCACCCAGGCTCCCCTGACCAATCACAATGCAGCAATGCAGCATTGTGATTGGTTTTGAGCATCCTGGTTCGACTCTCAAACAGGGAATGGGGCCTGGGCTTGTTCTCCATGCAGGCTGTAATGCAGCCTGCATGGAGAACAGGGAAAGTGTGCATGACTGGTTTGGGTGGCCCAAGAGGGCCGATCAAACTGTCATTGCGCACTTAGGAGTGGGCAAACCACTCCTCCCCTGCCCTGCTCCCATAGCAGCCCCGCCCACCTGCAAAGCAGCAGGAAACGTAAAATTATATAACTCAAAGTTATTATCATTTTATGTTTCCTTTACTTTGCAGTGCACTACTTAAAAGCAGTGAGGGTATCCATGTGCTGAGGATCTTGCTGCCAAGAGTCGGTCGAACAGCCAGGTCTTGAGTCCTTTCCTGAATTCCAGCAGCAAGGGTGAGGTCCGGAGGCAGAGAGGGAGGTCGTTTCAGGCCCTGGCCACAAGGTAGGAGAAGGAGCAACCTCCGCTGTGGCTTCGACGTATGGGAGTGGTGTGAGCAAGGTGAAGGGAGGCGGAGCACATGTATCTGGAGGGTTGGTGGAAGTTTAGGCGATGGTTGGATGCTGGTCCTAGGTTGTGTAGAGCTTTGTAGGTGTGGATCAGCATCTTTAAGTGGCATCTCTTCCAAATGGGGAGCCAGTGGAGCTTCCAGAGGGGAGGGGCGATGAGGGTCCGCTTGGGGAGGTCGAGGATGAGTTTGGCCACAAATGTCTTTATGGTCTTTAGTCTCTTCAGGGGGATCAAGGTGATTCCTGCATAGAGTGCATTGCCGTAGTCCAGGAGGCTGGTGACAAGGGCTTGAGTGATGGTATGCCTGGTGTTGATAGGGAGCCATTTGAAGATCTTGCGGAGCATGCAATGAGTGAGGAAGCAGGCGGAGGAGACTGTGTTGATCTGGTTTTTCATGGTGAGCTTGCTGGCAAGTATCATACCGAGGTTACCGGCACGGTCTGTTGGTGTGGGTGAGGGACCTAGTTCTGAGGGCCACCAGGAGTCATTCCACTGTTGTGTAGTTTCCACCCTATGGTAGGAACTGCACATTTGTGGAAGGCATAGCCTTCTGGATGGTGCCAGACTGATTTTATTCAACCCCTCAGGATATGTTGTCCTATAGGCCAGCTAGCTAACAGTGCCACCATGAGTACCCCTAAATCTCGGTGGGAAGCAAATGGTTCTGACAACCACTGAACATGACATCCCTGATCCCCCCAGGAATCGTGATAACAGATCTGGAACCCTTTTGCACAGTCAATCGTGCTTTCTTTTTCTCAGAGAAAGAGACAAGGAATGCACAGTGGTACATTTTCAAGGTATATTGAACCAACGTGATTCTTGTATAAAATATATGTGCTGCATTATCAATAGACAGAAGCAGATGAAAGTGATTAGAAGCACCAAGACAGTGAACAGAATAAAAAGCTCCACCATCGTGCTAATACAATATATATAACAGTATAATCAATATAAAAATCTGGTGTATTCCTACTATGCAGTCCCTAACCTAAGTGTCTAGGGCATGTGTGTGTGTGTGTGTGTGCCAAGAATCCCCGTACTGGATGATCCAACCCCCATAACCTGAAGGGAAAGAATGTAAGTCCCCATTGTGGTCGCAAGCTGCTGGGCCAAAGCTTCAGTGTATAGACACCTCACCAATGACAGCAAAGCGCTCTTCTGACTAAACCCAGAAATGCTTGATTATTTATAATGAAAAGCATCCTCATGAGTCCCGTGCAAGCCAGCATTGTTATGGTCTATAGATAGCCATGTCGCCATGTGGATGAAAAATAGAACAACATTTGCACAATGTGTGTCAAGGCCTTGTACTTAGAGTTCAAGGAGTCGTGATAATGTTAAGCAAAGCAGAATTTGTAAGCGAAGCAGTTTCAGAGACACTAATCCAACATTGTCATGCACGCATATGTGTGTAAAAGGTTATTCAGTGAAAGGGAAGGCAATGTAAGAAACGTATTCAAAGTAAAAGATGGCAGCGTTGGTACATAGGCCTAACTAAGACACATAACACCACGGTGAGGTGTTGTTTCTGAAGATTAATACTTCTATTTTTCCTGTGTTGAGTTTCAGGCAGTTGTCTTTCATCCAGTCGGTGATGTTAGTCATACATCTGTGGAAGTTGGCTCTCGTGGCTGAGGGTTCTTCTGATAGTGAGAGGATGAGCTGGGTGTCATCAGCATAGGAAATGATGTTAAGTCCATGGGTTCTGACGATGTCGGCCATGGGGGTCATCTAGGTGTTTAACAGAGTGGGGCTGAGGGATGAGCCTTGAGGGATGTCACAGAAGATGCTCTTGTGTTCAGAGGTCTAGGGAGGAAGGCGGATTCTCTGGGTGCTTCCGGTGAGGAAGGAGGCAATCCATCTGAGGGCATCTCCTTCGATTCCGATTTGGTGGAGTCTCTTGATAAGGGTTTGGTGGGACATGGTGTCGACAGCTGCGGAGAGGTCAAGGAGGATCAGGGCTGCCATATCCCCTCTGTAAAGGAGGGCTCCAATGTTGTCTGTGGTGGTGATGAGGGTGATTTTGGTGCTGTGGTTGGCACTGAATCAGAATTGGGAGATGTTCAGAAGGTTGTTGTTCTCTAGGAGTTACGTGAGTTGGTGGTTGATGGCTTTATCGAGGACCTTCGGGGGAAGGGGAGCAGAGAGATGGGACTGAAGTCCTTGAGTTTGCTGGGGTTGGTGGACGGTTTTTTGAGAAGGGGTTTGACTTCCCAGGAACCACTTCCCAGGAACTCTACAACATCCTGGTGAGCTCCTTCCACAACAAGATCTCTGACATCTAAAAAAAACTTTGAGCCCCAGCCTACCTCCACTGACATCCTCAACCTCATCCCTCCCACAGAGGCAAACCCCGATGGCTAACTACCTGGATTCGAAGAATGTCTGAAGCAGATCTCTACGTGGATGTATGGTAATTGTTTGAAACTGAATGCGGATAAGACTGAGGTCTTGTTCTTTAATCAGGGCTCACCACTGCCATCTAATCTTTGGTGGCCCACAGAATTGAACCCCCCTCCAAAGCCGCCCAAGTCCGCAAAAAAACTTGGGTATCAGGTTTGATACCGATCTCTCTTTTACGGCTCACAACCGACAGATTTCTGCCTTATGTTTCTGGAAGCTACAATCCTTGAGGAAATTCTTACGATTTCTGCCGGAAGAGAGCAGTAAGATCATTGTACACATCTTGGTAACCCCCCAGTTGGATTATGCTAACAGCCTTTATATTGGGCTCCCAGCATATCTGGTTCACAGGCTACAAATTGTTCGGAATACAGCAGCGAGGCTGATCTGCCCTTTTGACATCACATTTCCCCTCATTTGCGATGGTTACACATGCTCCCGGTGGTCAAGAGTATTGAGTTCAAGGCTTTGACTGTGGCCTTTAGAGCCACAAGAGGCCTTGGCCCCCGTTATCTGAAGCAGAGGCTCAGCCTTTATCATCAGGATCGCTTACTAAGATCTAAGCACTTGTGTCTGCTTCGTGTCCCATGATATGTCAAAGAGCGTCAAGGGGGAAGGTCTTTTTCTGTAAGGGCAGCTAAACTCTCCATATGCGCCTGATCAAGTCAGAACAAGAGTTTAGGAAGGCCTTAGGGACTTTGCTCTTTTCTCAGATGTAGTATCGTCACGCTGATTTTAAAGTCAGTCCGCATTAGCGCCGGGACACCTCCGCTGAGGTAGCTGTGCGCTCTACAAATGCACATTGATTGATTGATTTATTGTAGGCGAGTGCGCCTCTGATGGTGGTTTTGCCATTGGTGTGTAGTTGGAAGTTGGGGTGCTCCATGATCGGTGTGGTGTCATCTGTGATGGTGGTGAAATGGATGGTTTTCTTGTTGATGATGGCGATCCCCCCTCCATGTTTGTTGACGCGGTCTTGATGTGTTATCCTGTAGCCGTCGAGCGTAGCTGAGGTGATGTGGGGCACCGATGGGGGGTTGAGCCAGGTCTTTGTGAGAAAGAGGGAGGAGATGGTGTCCCAGATCTCAGTGTTGTGTTTGCAGAGAGATCGTGTGTTGAGCTGGAAGCAGTGGAGATATTCTGGGGTGGTTGTGGCTGGCGTGCTAGTGGTAGCCGTATGAGAATGTGCTCTGGCGTTTCAGGCGAAGAAGTACTACCAGTAGGCGAAAGGTCCTACTGTAGATCAAGGTGAGGTGCGCCAGCAGTGGTTGTTGTGGGGTCCAGGGCTTAAAGATTGGTGGTAGTGTAGCTTTGGCTGGTGGGAGAGCCAGGGTTCCTGGCGCTGGGTGCAGTGCAGGCATGGATGGACGCAGATGGGCTTGCCTTTGGTGCGCCGGTGGCGCAGCTGTGCTGCAACCTCTATTAAGTAGGTCCTGGAAGGGGTGATGGGAGGCAGGAAGCGGGAAGGAAAAGGATCGGGGAAAATGGTGGGGAAAATCAAATGGCACTGAGGGAGCGGTTTAAACAAGATTACACAATTAAAGTTATTCAAAACTACACAAAGATTAACGGTGGAGGCTAAGAAATGCTGTGTTCACGACTTTATGGTAGGAAAAACAGTGAATCAGCAGGATGCCAAGATACAGCTAATGCTATAATGTATCAGAGGAGAAACTATGTGGACAACAGCTATCAGTCGCAAAGAATACAGTGAGGAAAAGGCCCCTGGAGCGTCATGCAGCAGAGGAGAGCTGGCAGGAGGACTTGCATGTGATTAGGTCTCTTTCACAAGAGGTCTGAGTAGGTCTAGTTTGCATTGATCACATATTTCATAATGGGACGTGCTATAACCTAGTTATAGTTGGTTAGTGCATCTTCCTTATTCTTGTTCTGTCCCTTGCTGCTCAGTCTATAATGATGTCATTTGGAATGTTGAGTGTGTGGGACTTGAGGAGATGTCAGTTGGAAGAGATGGGCTGAGCAGCAAGGAGGCTGCTCCTGGTGGGGCATTACATGGACTTTACCACCTTCCAGTTAGCTTTATCTGAAGCTGTTACTTTATGAATAAACCTACAACTTGTTTCTACGTGACCTGTCTACGAGACAATCTTTCATTTTAACACTGGCGACGATTTGAAGTGAGAACCTACGCATTGAGGAAAGAGACTGTGTTTAATGAAGCTAAGAAGATACTGGAACTAAGGAGTCTACTGACAGAGACTGGAACATATGAATTGAAACTTCAAAGGAAAAGGAAACGTAAAGGAAATGCTCTGGTCAGCCCCACCAGTGTCCCTCATCAACAGGACAGCCTGCATCCCAGGGCGTTTGGCTTTCTACTACATTGCTGCCATCCTTCTGTCTTGGAGGGGTTGCTTTTGAGAATTGGCAGCAGCTAACTGTTATAGGATAACTGACAGACACCCCTGTGAGCCGTTTTTAAGTGTGCTGAGGAAAACCCACACTTCTGGTGAGCAGTTACACTGATTTAATGATGCAGAGGTTGGTGATGCTTTTGAAACAGTGTCAGGTGCACATTTAATGAACTGGCAAAGCTGTTTGTGAACATGATGTAAATTGAAACCTAAGCTGCTAGCTGTTTTTTTCGATGATGTGACCTATATTTGCGTTGTAGCAGCCAACATGCCATTATACCGTCTGAAATTGAACTGAAGTGGAGTGACCCGGCAGCCTCATCGTGAAGGTACCACGTTATTGATTTATGTGCTGGCATTTTGGTAAACTCATTTTGCGGCATACAGTGAATCGGCTAGTCTATGGTGGAGCCGCTATTATGATTTGCCGAGGTGTGATCTGAGGAGTACTGTGGCGATTATATTCAATGTGGTGAGTCTCCTACGGAAAACTTGTTTTTGGCGGCGCGTGAACTGAGTAGTCGGTGCAAAGCTGGTTAGTATTATTTCAATCTTACCTGATGTACCAAGCGTTAACTTTCAATGGAGGCATCTATGACGTCTGGTTACTGTGGAGTCGCAAGCGGAGAAAACGACTTGAAGCTCCTGTGAAGCCCTCATGGAGCGCGAGCTGTTCTACGAAGTTGCGCTGTCCTGTGATGTCAGGGGAGCACGTTCTTGCCGTGAACCACCCGACGCTGCTCATTCCGGCGTGCCGCCATTTTGGGATTGGCGTTTCAGATCTACTTGGTTTCTTGTTTCGCCAACCACACATCGTCGTTTCAGTGCCGATAAGTTTGTGGACATCTCGTCGTTTAGATACAGCAAATACAGGTACTCTTTTGTTATTTAGTAAGACGGAGATGTGGGCAGCAGCAGTTGGCAATTGAGACAGGACACATTACATCGGTGTTTATTTATCGAACGCTATGCAAAGACACTAACTAGGATGAAGTTACTGCGCAACAGGAAATTGGAAGGCGACAGTTACATGCAACTTTTGAAAAGGTTTTCTCTTCGTGTCAAGGCGTCGGGTGAGAGATCGCTCACCGGTGTTTAATGACTGTCTCTATTGTTTGTTATGTTTTACGTGTCATGCATTGGTGTGTGTGCTTGTGGACATGCATTTGTTTTCATGGTGTAATGCTGTTCAATTTTCAAGGGTAGTGAGTACAAGTTTGTGTTGTGGTGGTGGGGTGGTGAGTGCCCCAATTCAGGTTTCTAGGGTGGTTAGTACCCTAATACGTCGAGGTTGAGGGGCGGTGAGTGCCCCAGTCTGTTCCACAGGGTGGTGTTTTACAGTAAGTTTGTGGGGCGGTGAGTGCTCCAGTTAAGTTTTTAAGAGGTTTTGGAAGTTAAGTGCCCAGTTATGGATCATAGGGAGTTGTGTTCCCTATTACGGTGTTTCTTCAGGGAGGTGTTTCCCCTATAGGGAGGTGTTTTCCCCTATTACAGTGTGTTTGTTCAGTTCGCAGGAAGTTGTGTTCCCTATTACGGTGTTTCTTCAGGGAGGTGTTTTCCCTATAGGGGAGGAGTATTTTCCCCTATTACAATGTTCAGTGTGCATTGGGAGGTGTATTCCCCATAGGGAGGTGTTTTTCCCCTATTACGGTGTTTTGAGTGTCATTGGGAGTGTGTTCATGGGTAGTGAGTACCCAACTATTTAGTTTCCCTAAGGGAGGGGGATGGGGCATTCATTCATTTGCTTTAGATATTTTTCTTGCATTCATTTGCCTACTTGCATTTGCTTATGGTGTGTTTTCATGCATTCATTTATCTAATGTATTTTCCGGATTGAGTATTTTCTGATTGCATTATGTACATTCAACTACTGCTTAATGTATTTTCTTTCTAATTCGTTTAAGATGTTTATTCTTGTTTACGTAGCAATGTAATTTTGTTCTTTGTGCCTTAATGCATTTATATATCTTTGCTATTTGTTGGCAGTATTCGTGTTTAGTTTCCCTAAGGAAGGGAGATGTGCTATAACCTAGTTATAGTTGGTTAGTGCATCTTCCTTATTCTTGTTCTGTCCCTTGCTGCTCAGTCTATAATGATGTCATTTGGAATGTTGAGTGTGTGGGACTTGAGGAGATGTCAGTTGGAAGAGATGGGCTGAGCAGCAAGGAGGCTGCTCCTGGTGGGGCATTACATGGACTTTACCACCTTCCAGTTAGCTTTATCTGAAGCTGTTACTTTATGAATAAACCTACAACTTGTTTCTACGTGACCTGTCTACGAGACAATCTTTCATTTTAACACCGGCGACGATTTGAAGTGAGAACCTACGCATTGAGGAAAGAGCCTGTGTTTCAAGAAGCTAAGAAGATACTGGAACTAAGGAGTCTACTGAAGAGACTGGAACATATGAATTGAAACTTCAAAGGAAAAGGAAACGTAAAGGAAATGCTCTGGTCAGCCCCACCAGTGTCCCTCATCAACAGGACAGCCTGCATCCCAGGGCGTTTGGCTTTCTACTACATTGCTGCCATCCTTCTGTCTTGGAGGGGTTGCTTTTGAGAATTGGCAGCAGCTAACTGTTATAGGATAACTGAGAGACACCCCTGTGAGCCGTTTTTAAGTGTACTGAGGAAAACCCACACTTCTGGTGAGCAGTTACACTGATTTAATGATGCAGAGGTTTGTGATGCTTTTGAAACAGTGTCAGGTGCACATTTAATGAACTGGCAAAGCTGTTTGTGAACATGATGTAAATTGAAACCTAAGCTGCTAGCTGTTTTTTCGACGAGGTGACCTATATTTGCGTTGCAGCAGCCAACATGCCATTATACCGTCTGAAATTGAACTGAAGCGGAGTGACCCAGCAGCCTCATCGTGAAGGTACTACGTTATTGATTTATGTGCTGGCATTTTGGCAGACTCATTTTGCGGCATACAGTGAATCGGCTAGCCTATGGTGGAGCCGCTATTATCATTTGCCGAGGTGTGATCTGAGGAGTACTGTGGCGGTTATATTCAATGTGGTGAGTCTCCTACGGAAAACTTGTTTTTGGCGGCGCGTGAACCGAGTAGTCGGTGCAAAGCTGGTTAGTATTATTTCAATCTTACCTGCTGTAGCACGCGTTAACTTTCAAAGGAGGCATCTATGACGTCTGGTTACTGTGGAGTCGCAAGCGGAGAAAACGACTTGAAGCCCTCATGGAGCGCGAGCTGTTCTACGAAGTTGCGCTGTCCTGTGATGTCAGGGGAGCACGTTCTTGCCGTGAACCACCCGACGCTGCTCATTCCGGCGTGCCGCCATTTTGGGATTGGCGTTTCAGATCTACTTGGTTTCTTGTTTCGCCAACCACACATCGTCGTTTCAGTGCCGATAAGTTTGTGGACATCTCGTCGTTTAGATACAGCAAATACAGGTACTCTTTTGTTATTTAGTAAGACGGAGATGTGGGCAGCAGCAGTTGGCAATTGAGACAGGACACATTACATCGGTGTTTATTTATCGAACGCTATGCAAAGACACTAACTAGGATGAAGCAACAGGAAATTGGAAGGGGACAGTTACATGCAGCTTTTGAAAAGGTTTTCTCTTCGTGTCAAGTCGTCGGGTGAGAGATCGCTCACCGGTGTCTCTATTGTTTGTTATGTTTTACGTGTCATGCATTGGTGTGTGTGCTTGTGGACATGCATTGTTTTCATGGTGTAATGCTGTTCTATTTTCAAGGGTAGTGAGTACAAGTTTGTGTTGTAGTGGTGGGGCGGTGAGTGCCCCAGTTCAGGTTTCTAGGGTGGTTAGTACCCTAATACGTCGAGGTTGAGGGGCGGTGAGTGCCCCAGTCTGTTCCACAGGGTGGTGTTTTAAAGTAGGTTTGTGGGGCGGTGAGTGCTCCAGTTAAGTTTTTAAGAGGTTTTGGAAGTTAAGTGCCCAGTTATGGATCATAGGGAGTTGTGTTCCCTATTACGGTGTTTCTTCAGGGAGGTGTTTCCCCTATAGGGAGGTGTTTTCCCCTATTACAGTGTGTTTGTTCAGTTCGCAGGAAGTTGTGTTCCCTATTACGGTGTTTCTTCAGGGAGGTGTTTCCCCTATAGGGAGGTATTTTCCCCTATTACAATGTTCAGTGTGCATTGGGAGGTGTATTCCCCATAGGGAGGTGTTTTTCCCCTATTACGGTGTTTTGAGTGTCATTGGGAGTGTGTTCATGGGTAGTGAGTACCCAACTATTTAGTTTCCCTAAGGGAGGGGATGGGGATCATTCATTCATTTGCTTTAGATATTTTTCTTGCATTCATTTGCTTACTTGCATTTGCTTATGGTGTTTTTTTCATGCATTCATTTATCTAATGTATTTTCCGGATTGAGTATTTTCTGATTGCATTATGTACATTCAACTACTGCTTAATGTATTTTCTTTCTAATTCGTTTAAGATGTTTATTCTTGTTTACGTAGCAATGTAATTTTGTTCTTTGTGCCTTAATGCATTTATATATCTTTGCTATTTGTTGGCAGTATTCGTGTTTAGTTTCCCTAAGGAAGGGAGATGTGCTATAACCTAGTTATAGTTGGTTAGTGCATCTTCCTTATTCTTGTTCTGTCCCTTGCTGCTCAGTCTATAATGATGTCATTTGGAATGTTGAGTGTGTGGGACTTGAGGAGATGTCAGTTGGAAGAGATGGGCTGAGCAGCAAGGAGGCTGCTCCTGGTGGGGCATTACATGGACTTTACCACCTTCCAGTTAGCTTTATCTGAAGCTGTTACTTTATGAATAAACCTACAACTTGTTTCTACGTGACCTGTCTACGAGACAATCTTTCATTTTAACAGGACGTTATGGAAGCTTCGTGAAATTCAGGTGAGTTTGAGCTACGTGTAGATTTTATAAATATCTGCAAGTCCTCTACAAATTCTTAGTAGCTTTCTAAACAGGATCAGTGGGGCTAACATAAACATGGATAAAATCTCTTTCATGGAACTGGTGAATTATGGGCCTGATCCACAGAACTAACTTACGTCAAAAACGTAAACGTAAACATAAACGTAAACGTAAACGTAAAGTTAGTACTTTTTAGGTATTCACAGAATACACTTACTCATTTTGGTATTCACAGAATGAACTTACTCATTTCGGTATTCACAGAAGTTAGTAGTCCTAACTTTAGGACTCCTAACTTCTGTGAATACCGAAATGAGTAAGTTCATTCTGTGAATACCAAAATGAGTAAGTGTATTCTGTGAATACCTAAAACGTATTAACTTTACGTTTACGTTTACGTTTTTGACGTAAGTTAGTTCTGTGAATCAGGCCCGTTGAGTTTACAGGCTTTAATATTAAAACTTTGCATCAGCTGGTTATGGAGGCATTCACGGATGACGTAGGGGGCATGGCCACTGCTTGGGGTAATCAAATATTTATGGGGATATTGGGTTCCTCGCTCTCTGAGAATAATACATTTGGTTTGAAGTACTTACAGCAGAAAACTTACAATTGCAACATTTTTTAGATAACAGACATACTGCATTATACAACCTTTTCGATAGGGGTATCGTTGTAGTTCTATCTTCTCCAAATGTGTTTTGGAAAACGGGAATGCCTTATGTTTGTCCGTTAAGCTTGTTGCATTAAGTTGTTTTTGAAAAAGGTACTCAAGTTAAGCCGCATTACACATACTGCTTCAGGCCTGAATGTACCTCTAATAATTAAAAATCCCACGCCCTAATGCTGGGCTTTGCTTAATTGTTCATTGTCATTACTTATTTGTGTATTGCAAAACATTTGTGGGCAGTCTTATGTAATGTATGTAAAGTAGGAATTTTAATTTACAGACTTAAGGGTCTCTCCCCACAATTGTGAGAGGCTTCCTCTTGGGACATCCTATTTGGGGTCCTTACATAGATTGTTAGCTCAAAAGGAACTCAAATGAAAAGAAATATTTGGTTTTCAAACAATTTTCTTAATTTCAATTGCCGAATAGCCTTTCCTCTAACTATTTAAATGTATATAATGTCGCATGTTTCGTAATAAAGGTTTGAAATATGTCTTTTCTACTTTCTCAAATGAAATAAAGTTAAATGTGGAGTATTTCGGATTTCTCGTGTTGAATTTATCTATTTAGTGCAGCTGATCCCAGGAAATCCTGCACTGTGTGGGTTTACACTAATAGGACAAATTTACAATACGACAGGCCCCAAAATACATTTAGTGATATGAGGAGAAACCTGTTCATTCTTTTAAAAATTGAGATATTGCCTACTGCTGTACATTTATGCAGAGGGAATATTGTGACAGCTGAAAGAGCTATCACAGTGGCCTGTGCTGAACCAGTCAAAGATGACGAGTTTGCCTAAATCCCCTGACGTGGAACAGCCTAATTTTGAGCACGGGTTTGCATCCCAAGCCTCTGTCAGCTCTAAAAGACTCTCAAAGTTGAATGATCTTCTGTCGGGTAAATCGCTTGTAAAGTCACGCCTAAAACTCTAGCCAGGCTCGGACCCTGCGTGAGCCATGGTGAGACTCCAAAAAGTTGGCAGGATTGTTCCATACCAGAACAAGACTGACCAGGTCCACATCAGACCGCCTTATTAACCCAAATTTATTTGATAGATCCTTAAGGCGTTGTAGTGCCATCTGTAAAAGAGGTGGATTCTATGTTGTCTTTTTCACCATCACCCCAAATAGTTTCCATTTTATTTTTAGATAAGTGTGGTAGGTCAGGGGGATGGGCAAGCAATGTTGCGATGAAGGAGACTTGCCCAGCTAACAAAGGTATGGCTTTTGAACACTCCAGTGGTGCGGCTCCATGATGATGAAAGTGACATGAAGAATGGCAAAGAATAGTCACTACCCCACTTTCATCACAGTGCCCAAGATCTTCATGAACGTCCATCCTTTGGTAGGCTGGAGCCAATGAATATTCATGAGTCAAACAGTATTCAGAGGCCCTATGTTACACAACTGAATACTGAGGAATCAAACAAATACTATGGGTCTCATTTACAAGGCCCCTTGCGCCAGCGAAGCATCACTTGTTTTTGACACTGCAATGGGCCAGTGTGCTGGCCCATATTGACAAGCCCACACAAAGCCACCCTACGTGGCGTATCATGGCCTTGTAAATATGGTCCCCTTTCACGCAGGATTCTGTGTGAAAGGGGCGTTCCTTGGGTGTTGATGTGGGTGTTCCCAAGCAATACTCATGGAATCTGACGCATACCCAGATTTACAAGGTTTCATAAACCCGGGAATGGGTCAGATTTCTACGCCTTCCTAGGGGAGGCGTAAGGGAGACACAATATGGACAAATACCTTTATTTCTCCTCATTTTTCCTTTTTCTATGTGTGCTGCATTTTGCAACATAAGGAAAACATCTCTTGTGATTGTTTTTGTGCAGGAAGGTGTCCCTTCAGGCCCTAAAAACAATCATCCCAGCAATGCAGGCACCCTTGGACCATGGCGCAAGGGTGAATGCGCTGGCACATGGCAGCTCATTGTGCGCCAGCAAAGGGAAGAAGGACAGGACTGCGGCAAATCGCATAGATAAGGCGCATTCCTGCCCTTTTGATGCAGGGCCATTATAAAAAATGGGGTAACCCAAACAAAGTCCTTGGACCTGGGTATCGAGTGGTACAGAAAACAATTGGTCCCGGACCTTTCTTTTCACACCAAATACTTCAGAGAATAGTTAACATTCAGTTATGACTTGATGCATGCATAGAGTCAGCACATGGTTACATAGATCTAAATCGAGAAAATACTTTGATGTGCAACAACCATCAGTTTTGAGAAAACATGTATTTATTGATCACAAAATTATTTCAACAGATGGTAGACATCCTACTTCGCCTATATCTTAAAGGAAAAGAAAAGGGGGGTTACTCCAAGGGAACGTGCATAAAAAAGAGTGCTCGGGTGTGGGGTGAGTGAAGATCAGAAAAAGGGAAGAGATCCCAAATGGAATCAGAAAACAAGCATTGATCAAATTATGGGTATGACTGATAACAAAGATCAATCCAAAACGGCCTGGCCAATATTGGTTATTATACAATTAGTTGGTTCAATATGATTCACAAACAATGCAGAGAAATATCATCTTTGGACTTGCAGAGCGGGCTTTGGGGATGAGGCATGTCATTCAATATGGCAGTCTGTTGATCCCTTTACCTTTATATGGAACTAATCTTTTCTCTTGGAAAACCGTACATAGCCAATAAATGGAGTATTCTTTGAAACAATAATCTCCGATGATTTTAGGCATTCTAAATTGCAAAAAAATAATGTGTCCACAGACTCACTTGCAACATTTTAGCCTACAGATGTACCAATAAGACAATCAATATTCAATAGTGTACAGGAGTAAGTCAGTAGAACTGCACAACGCTGCTTATCATTCACATGTGAGTGAATATATATTTCTGTCAACTCTGCCCGATTTTTTTTTTGTTGCCAAAACTACAAATAACCTAAGAGCTTAGAGGCTAAAACCGGTTTACAGTAACAAGTTCAACCGTCCATATATAGCAGCTGAATTGTATTAAATATGATACTGTGTTTCTATTATGGCAATGTTATTTTAAGTTTAAGATATTTGAAGATGTCCATTCAGATGAAAGCATGCTTTAAGCTTCGTTATGATATTACAAAAAGGCCATCATATGCTACTTTGACAAAGACTTTATTGTCCATATTCGGTATATTTGGAATTCAAGTGCTCACATGATGTTAAAATCATGTCCACAGTTTTCTTGGCCCAAACCATATAAAAACATTACTGTTTAACTTCTTGGCAGCAGATAAAACTGTATGTGTGTTTAATTGACATTTGAACACAAAGTGATAATACAATCATGGTCACTATTAGCTTTGCTATGCATGGCTCTGGTAGAAAGCCATCAGGGTAATTAACTGAATTCAAGGAAGGAAGCAATTCTTTATTGCTCGATTAATTAAAACCATTGCAATGTAATACATAATAAACACCTATACAATGACACATACAATTGGACTGTCATCATGAATTCATGGCAATATAATCAATTAATTAAAACCTGTTCCTCCTGCTCAGGGAGCCGCTTTCCTTATGTGAGATCTACTTCTTCAGTAGGTGCAACGGTGTGTTGAAGGTTAAAGTGCCAATGCTCATTTTAGCGGTGTGGGTATAGATTGAGTAAGCCTTAGGGGATCAATACCCTGCTTAGTTAAAAATATAGTGCTTATTATAAAATCAAAGGGGGATAAAATCTAAGAAGGTAGTGTGACCATAGAACCAGAGTCCATTTTTTTGATGAAAGTGCAGAAGCTCATTTGAGCACTCCTGGGCAGTGCTTAATAAGCCATTAAGGTGCCCGCTGCTGATTTATCAAATCTAGTTTTTATAAAATTCAGTGCGCAAATTATTTTTCTAAAATCTGGTGTGATCACTACGCATAAAAGCAGCGACCATTATAAAGAAGAAAGTCCAACATGCTCTTTAAGAGGTCTAAGGCAGTGCATTTTGTATATTATTAAAATGTGAGTGCTTACTCCTTAAGAATCCGAGCGATGGGCATTGTGGAATTTAGATATGAGTGTGCCGTTGGGTGCAGAGGGCCATTGATGAGGTTTGGGAAACTTTGAGATGTGGATGCACATGGGAAAATCAAAACCAATACTATCGTCATAGGGCTGTTCCCGCCTCCCCGCCTTCAGCTAGAACCTTGGCAACAGACTTCTTGTCAAATCTCTGTAAGAACTTAACCATTCCACTGTTAAGGCGAATGTCCAATGGATTGAAACAGGCCAACACCACCTCCCTACATGGCCTTTGCCCTATCTCTCCACTTCCTGCACAAGAGCTCATGTCAATCCCCCATGCCATAGCAGCACAGGCAGAAGACGTGAACAATGTTCTCCGGCTCTTGTTGTCAAATCCAGTAATTCACTGCTATGATGTAGCAATAGTTGTTACATCAAAAGGAATTCTAGGATACTATGACTGGGCTCACTAAGAGTGTGTCAGAGCAGCACTGGAAATCAGAGAGCACAGCTTCTGAAAGAGAGAGCACAGAGAGCGGTGAGGGTGGATGGCAGGTGGCCAGGCATTTTTTAAACATTTGGACATGGAAGAGAGGCTATGTTATGTTAGGCTCCATCGTTACTCCTCTGTCCCTACATAGTATTTGAAAGAAGGGCCAGTGAAGTTGTGGGCCATACATAACATAAAATTATAGACGTGTAACAAGTGAATTAGAGAGATGTTTTTCACCTCGGGGTTCTATGTGACATCATAGACATCTCAAGCTTCGCTCTTATTGTCTACTTGATGTCACTCAGAACCCCTCAGTGAAAAAACATCCCGTAATTCACTGTTACCCATCTATATTTCTATATATTGGTGCAATGTACAGAACTATTTCTATGGGTTTCTCTAGCTTATTACTGTCTCAAAGGGAAATTACTCCTGAAAATTCATGGATATTTCATGAAGTGTTTTGTAAGAGTAGTCATGTCTTAATGAATACAATGTTTTGTAATCCACAAGGTTTTTCTCTATGAATAAGCATGTCTTATCTCGTGAAATACATCAATTAATTCACTCCTACACCTGGAGTAAGACACAACTACTCACAGAAGTTGCTTTATGAAATAGGCCTGGCAGTACATGTCTTAATCATACCACAAAAAGGAATAAAACAAACCACTTTTGAACAAACCACTTGAAGTGGGCACAAAATATTCTTTTGTTTAAACTCTCTTTAAAAGATCTAGATAATTCCACAGCTTGGGCATTTTGTCCCAACGTTCGGAACTGACTATAAAGGCCAATCAGATCCAATTAGCTGCTACTTCCTTTCCAGCAAGTTTGTATTAGCTGCGCACAAGTAATTACGTAGTCAAAATATTCTAAGACTGAAGTTTGAAATAGTAGATATTGCTCTAATAGAATATTTTTGAAAAATAGTTGTCTTTATTTAAGCAGTGAAATAAAATGTTACATGTGGGAGAAGATGATAATATGAAATAAAAATGTGGCTTCTGCTGGGGGCATTTAAAAGATGCATAAAGGTGCGCAACAGTTCACAACCCAATATGTTTCTGGAATCCCCACAATGCACTTTGGCTCAGATGTATTTATCTCGGGTTGCAGGACAGATGCAATTTTGTGCTGCATCAGATGTGTGATATGAGATTTTTTTTATAGTGCTATGACATATGTTCTAATGCGTCAAAGACAAAAATAGCACTAATATTATTTGAGGCTCGGATTCCGTTTGTGACTCCCTCTGAATACATGCAAATGAAGCGATTGAGGCCTGAAAGCATCAACTGCCCGCCATCCATGCCAACATATACCTGTCCTTTAAAGGGACACATATTACAAAGCATTTACATAAATGGTGGCTTTAAGAAGAAAACTGCATATGCGAACGTAATCATTAGTATAAGGTTGTTTTGTTGTGGAATGAAGACAACAAAAAACTGGTATTGCATAACCACAACGAGCTACGGTCAGGCAAATTACTGTTGCCAGTGACTTGGTTTGAAACAACTCACAAGACGTGGGTACCTGTGCAATCTCTAAAGGTTTGAACATTGAACAAGATATTTTGGATATGTTTCTTCCAGTTGCTTTAAGATTACACAATGCATTCTGCAAATCAGTTTTGGATTAGAATCAAGAAAACCTTTAGGGTATCATCATGCAAATGACAGGTTGTGCAAACACAGTAACACAAAGGTGGCGAGAAAGTGAAAGTTTGTTCTTTAATATTGAATGAACCACTTCCTAGCATGGGTCGAATGGGCGCGTGCTCTTTCACATTATTTATAGTGGGAAAACGCCTGGAGTCCTAAGGCCATGAAAAGAGAATCAGCAAAAGCCAGAAGGAGATAAAGCTAAATGCTTTAGGGAAATCCATTTAAGAAAAGCTGTGTCCAAGACTTTTGCACCACCTAAGGTGGTGCATGCATGATGCAGGGCTCTCATAAAGATTTAAGAAGCCACACAAAGCCACTCTGAGTGGCTTTGAGTGGCCTGATAAATCATGAGTAAGGCGATGCAGTGCAAATCGCTGCGTCGTCTTACTCTGCGCCTGGGAGGCGTTTCATTAGCATTGTGGTGAGATTTCCCATGCAACACCTATAGAATTTGACACTGCCCTAGATTTACAAAGTGTTGTAAACCTGGGGAAGCACCAAATCCATACGCCTCCCAAGGTGAGGCGTAACGAGGAGTAATATGTTTATTTCTCTTTGTTGTTTCCTCTTTCCATGTGTGCTGTATTCTGCAGCACACATAGAAAGAGGAAAATGCCTCTTTGGATTGTTTTTGTGCAGAAAGGTTCCCCTTTCTGCATAAAAGCAATTCTGCCTGTAAAAGAGGCCCCATAGTGCAAGAGTACCTACATTGGTGCTAGGCATCCGAAACGGTGCCGGTGCAGGCCTTCACTGTATTGCTTAAATACAGTGCATTACTGCCCTTTCACTTTGGTGTAGGGCAGCACAGCAAGGTGCCTTGCTGTGCTGCCCTGCGCCAAAATGCCACAAATAAGGCCTTAATGTACAATAATTTAAATTAGATGGAATCTAAAATCATTTATGATTTTAAAAAAAGCAGTACAAAAAAAGAACAATATACAACATGGTGCAGGCAACATAGTACCTTTCAGATATCTTATTGATGGGGGTAACAGTGAGAAATTCTCTTGGCTGACTAGGGTTGATTTTGAAGAGTTCATGCTATTGCAAAAGGCCCAGTAAAGGATATTGGTTTTTTTTCATAATACAGCCTGCAGCTGTTCAATTTGTCAGTAGGTACCTTGCAGATAATGTCAGAAGATTATATATATATGCTGGTATTTCCCCTCTGAGATGACTGTTTAGGGCAGGTGACTTGTGCATTGGCGATCTCCGAGGCCTTCATTAGGGAAGGCTTTAAAATACTATTTCTAGGTACGTGAACACTAGTTGGTTTACTGTTTTGCCAAGTGAATGTATTTGCAGGGCGGGGAGGAGGGGGGGATGAAAAAAAGCACTTACCTGGGTACAGCTGGCCACTGCCTCTCCTCTGTCCTCTTCTTCTTCTTCCTCTATCGAGTCTCCCAGACTCCCCCAGCCCTAGTCTGATTGCCATGGTTCAGCGCACAGACTGGGAGTGGGAGGCTGTGCATGTTCTCCACCCAGGCTGTACAATACAGCCGTTGGAGAACATGCTAAGTGCACATGACTGGCTGGCCCAAGACTGCCGGCCAAAAAATCATGAGCACTTAGAGATTGCCACCACTCCTCCCCCTTCTGTGCTCTGGAAAGCCCAGCTCCGCCGGTCCGCATAAAACAAACATAGCCACTGCAGTAGGAAAAAAAATAATAATAACATTGTATTATTATTATTATCATTTTATTTTTCCTTTTTAAACTGCTCGGAGAGCAGTGGGATGATGCTTCTCCGCCTTAGCGGAGGAGCCGCCACTGTATATTCTTTTTTCCAATAAACTCTTATTTCCGGAATTACCCAGTACCTGAGGCAGGCGGCACCATACAGCATGCTATTGAGAAAAATGTATTTAATTTTATATTGCATAAATTACAAAACAAAATGTCTGACATGTGTCGGCTTTCCTACCTTCAACTGGACCATAGAATCTCTAATGTGTGGATAGTCATTTTAAAGTGCTTGCATAAAGAACCTTCCACCATTTTTACTATGAACAATTAGACTGCTGGCTTGCTTCTTTTATGAGGGTAAAATTTCCACACCATTTTTCCACAACACTAACCCAAAAGTTTACTTATTATTCATGCCTCTCTTTTCGTTTTAATCTTTTCACAATTATAGTGCACAGTGCCAGATACATTATATGTACTGTTAATGTTTACCTCGCATTTAGACAGACTTTTCTTTCTCTTGTGTCAGCTCCTCAAGACCATCCCTTCACACTGTCTACTATGCACATCCGTCATCAGAGAGAGAAGTTTGAAAGGAGAGGACAGTCCCTCCACACACCCCACTATGCATACCTGTCATCTGAGAGAGGGGTCTGAAAGGAGTGGCCAGTCCCTATGCACACCCTACTACATACATCTGTCATCTGAGAGAGAGGTCTGAAAGGAGAGGCCAGTCCCTCTCCACATCCTACTATGCACACCCATCACTACAGAGAGAGGTCTAAGCAGAGAGGCCAGTCCATCTACACACCCTAATACGCACACCCGTCATCTGAGAGAGAGTTTTAAAAGAAGAGCCCACTCCCTCCCCACACCCTACTATGCATACTTATCATTATGGAGAGAGGTCTCAGCAGAGAGGTCAGTCTCTCCACACACCCTACTGTGCATACCCATCAGCTGAGAGAGAGGTCTAAAAGGAGAGGGCAGTTCCTCCCCACACCCTACTATGCACACATATAATTACAGAGAGAGGTCTCAACAGAGAGGCCAGTCCCCCCACACACCCTACTATGCACACCCATCATCTCAGAGGTCTATAAGGAGAGGGAAGTCCCTCCCTACACCATACTATGCACACCTGTTATCTGAGAGAGATGTCTAAAAGGAGAGGGCACTCCCTCCCCACACTCTACTATACATACTAATCATCTGAGAAAATGGTTTGAAACGAGAGTTCAGTCCCTCTCCACACCCTACAGCACACACCCATCATTACAGAGAGAGGTCTCAGCAGAGAAGCCAGTCCCTCTACATAACCTACTATGCACAGCCGTCATCTGAGAGAGATGTCTGAAGGGAGAGGGCAGTCCCTCCCCACATCTTACTATGCACACCTGTAGTGCGAGAGAGAGGCCTGAAAGGTGAGGCCAGTCCCTCCCCACATCCTACTACGCACACCTATTATTACAGAGAGAGGTCTCAGCAAAGACGCCAGCTTCTCACTGCCTACTACCCACATCCATCATCTATCATCTGAGAGAGAGGTCTGAAAGGACAGGCCAATCTATCCCCACACCCTACTACTCACACCTGTCATCTGAAAGGGGGGTCTGAAAGGAGAGGCCAGTCTCTCCCTACACCCTGCTATGCACACCTGTCATTTGAGATAGAGGTATCAAAGGAGAGGCTAGTCCATCCGTACACCCTATTTATGCACACCTGTTATCTGAGAGAGAGGTCTCAAAGGAAGACCAGTCCATCCACACACCCTTCTTCGCACACCCGTCATCTGAGAGCAAGGTCTGAAAGAAGAGCCCAGTCCCTCTGCACACCCTACTATGCACACCCATCACTACAGAGAGAGGTTTCAACAGAGAGGCCAGTCTCTCCACACTGCCTACTACGTGCATCTGTCATCTGAGAGAGCGATCTGAAAGGAGACGCCAGTCCCTCCCCACACCCTGCTACTCACACCCATCATCTGAGAGAGGGGTCTGAAATGAGAGGCCAGTCCCTCCCCACACCCTACTACGCACACCTGTCATCTGAGAGAGAGGTCTCAAGCAGAGGCTAATTCATCCATACTTCCTCCTTTGCACACCCATTAACTAAGGGAGAGGTCTCAAAGGAGAGGCCAGTACCTCTACAGATCCTTCTACGCTACTCACCTTCTGAGAGAGAGATCTGAAAGGAGGTCCCAGTCCCTCCCCACACTCCACTATGCACACATCATTACAGAAAGAGGTCACAGCAGAGAAGTCAGTCCATCTACACACCCTACAATGCACACCCTTCATTTGAGAGATGTCTATAAGGAGAGGGCGGTCTCTCCCCACACCCTACTGTGCACACCTATCATTACAGAGAGAGGTCTTAGCAGAGAGGCCAGTCCCTCTACACACCCTACTATGCACATGCATTGCAAGAGTAATGACACCTCAAAAAAAGATTGCTGGTGACATGTCTTGATATCAGATTTACAATAACTGATCAAATAAAGGATTTCTTTTGAATATTTATGTTTTCCAAATATTGCGCAAACTGTGTACCAGTTCCTATTTTGTTACATTAAAAAAACATTATTTTACTAAAATGATGTAGGAGCCCAACATATATTATATAGTTATTCTACCATACATACACTCACAATTTTTTTTATTTACTGTTTTTTAAAAACCTAGAAATTCACTGGAAAAAAACAGAGGTTAAAGTAACGTTATAGTTAGGTGAATTTGTCTGTGTGATCATTAATATTTTGAACTAAAAAAACATAGAAATTCACTAGTTATGTTAGCAGCGCTAACTATAACTTGCGCTTCTGCCATGCACTGCTTATGGCCTCACATGACATCACTCATGACATGTTCTATGACATCATTTATGACATCAAAGATGGCATCTCAAATGACATCCTTGATGACATCACGGGTGACATCACTGATAAAATCATCCAATGAGTGTGCTAGTTTGTTTTATAGTTTAGATTGTTGTGGATAATGACCATATTACTTTCCCACTTGATTTTGTACAGTTTGAGTCCTTACCATTATAGAGGATTTTTAGTCCTATCCTCCTAGAGGGAGAGTTAAAACAAAAGCAATAGCAGCAATATGATCGGACCTTGTGTAGTTTGATTATGATTGCAAATGACTAACATAAACTCTAAATTACAAGGTCTGTAGTCTATGCTACTTATATTTGTAAAATGCTAATGTTTGACTGATTCACAAAAACTTGCAGCATCCATATGAGTAAAATGAACTTTTCCTAAATACCAGTGTAAGGCCACACATTTGCATAAAAATTCTCATTTTTTCAGTTTTCCTAAGACTGAATTTCACAGTCTGCATTTGTACAGTAAATTTGAGAAATTCTGCTTTTATATTTTGATTATTTTTTTTGTATAGAATTTCAATTGTTTTCCCATATTCACGCCTCACTTCACAGTAGTCATAAACTGACATGTACATTTTTACAATGTACATGGCACTTAAGAGATAATTTAAACATTGGACACTGCATGTCTAATATTCAGCGTCTGTAATATATCATAATATTTAAATTTAAGAAGAATGTCAATAAATCAATAAATTGATTTCTATTCTTAACCTATACATTTTACTTGCAGGTCGTGCTCTTTTTCTAACATTCCCTTCTCTTTTAAGTTTTCTGCAATGCTTTTCATTCCGAATGTATTCTTGCCACCATCTCATTGCTGTCCTAGAGGTAAGATCTACCCTCTTCCTCATTGTAATGACCTGTGAAATTCCTAACAAATTAGATTAGAGTGTAGAATCTATTCCACCTAACGTGTTCCAAAAAATGGTCTCACTGTCATCTCAATCTGTTAATGTCTTTTTGGTATTCTGCTATCATATGCAACAAGTCCACTACTTGTGATCCACAGACTTTATATTTTACCTTGTTACAGTATGTTTGTTAACGTTCTTCGGTGAAAGGTACATAGTGAATAATGTGAAGAAATGTTTTTGTATGACTTGCTTTCTACTAAGGTCTCCACATATGTTATCCAGGAGTTTAAATTCCACATCCATTTCCGCTCTTTCTTGCTATTCTTGCATTTTTAGTGGATTTTCATTAAGACTCTGATTATTAAATGTTTTTCAAGGCCTGAGTTCAATTTAAGAGCTCAAAAAGAGGTTGTCAAGGGTAAAATCACATTCCTCATTCACAGACTCTGGGGTAGCAAATGCTTACTGTTGGAAGCGAAATTTGCGAATTTCTGAAATGTTTGCCAGTATGAGTATTTTTCACATTTGTAAATCCAGGGTAGGGAGAGGGTTTGAGCTGTTTTAGGCTTAGATCAATGGCATATGCTGGTGAGCACCCACACACCGACACTCCTGACCAACGATTTGCAAATAATGTTCCACAGTGAAAATACAAGCAAATGTACTCCTTTAATGGGGAGGAGTAAGTGGGTTTCCAGGGTGGAAAAATCATGGGGGCATAAGGCAAAGGGTTCCATCATGAAAAGCAAATCCCGCTTGAGAAGCTATAAAACAAAAATTCATTTTATGTCCAGATGCACATTTGTGTTTTACTTCTACATGCAGTATTGTTCAGCTCGATTTTATTCCCCATTTACAAACATTTATGCTTTTGAGTACTCCTAGAAATCGACTTTCACCACACATTTCCAAGATACTGTTTTAATTCTTTGTGAATTCCCAAACAGTTTGACATTTGCTTCAAATTAAAGGGTAAAGCAAATTTCAGGTGTTTTAACTTGTGTGACATTTGTGTTTAAACACTGTTAACACTTTTTCTACATTTTAGTTTCCCTTATTTGGCATAAATAGACAAATATGCATATCAAATATCATATCCTAGATAACAAAGTCCACCTGATCATTTATTGTACTGGCGAAAAAGAGAAACACAAATGAACTCTACTTTTAAAGGCATTCTGAGCAGAATAGTATTTAAGTTACTCGATATAACTCATCCTAACTGAAAAAAGGATTGTTCATTTAGACTTCCATGTAAATATTATTAAGGAATCCACCTTCAGCTTTGCTACAAATGCAAATGTACATATTACTACAGATGGTATTTCTTGTTTTTTGACGCCTTCCAAAAGAGTTTCCTCAATCAGTCTGTCCCATCACTATAAAACGTACTTCCATGATGAAATACCACCTGCCAAACCTCTACAAAGTGGAAACCGACCAAAACATATAGCAGCGACCATTCTTCACTATATTGGATCACTGAGGTTCCAACAGAATTACATTTTGAAAGACTGTGGAACTTAACAACGTTGACACATATTAAAAAAATGAATGCAGCACGGTAATTTCTTTTCAATAAACTGTAAGCCACTCGTCTCAATTGCACTGTATGCCTGCATCCTCCTCTGCATTTCTGAATTATGATGGGTGGAATATTGGTCCCAATATTCAACAACCACCAATACACTTGATCAATCATATGAAGGCCTAGCTACTGAATTATGCCTTTTTGGTATACATTCCTTTTTTTTTAAATGCTATAGAAATCGTAAAGCCAAGGGCATTTTGGAGTTGTAAATGACAAAAAACAAATTTTAGTGGCATTACTCTGCTTAAAACATTTGAATGTTTTAACATCACACTGTACGAGAGACCCAGATATGTTAGTGTAACCAAAATTTTGCCATGTTGTAACCACATTTGTTTCTACAAAAGGAAAACACAAGCTAGAAACACACAAGCTTACTTCTGCACAGAGGACAGAAATGTGATAATACTGAAACAAAGAGTTATGTGTGTATAGTAAGTCCTTCAAAACCTTTTTTTCATAAAAAAAGGTATTGGCAGACCATTAAATGACCACAAAATATAAAAAAACGTTTAAAAAAAGTTTAACCCATAGTTAAAAAAAAGAGATGTTGATCCCACCAAACCCCACCTTTCCGATGTCAAATCTGTATAATTAAAGAAGCAAAATAATGCAAAAGGAAATGTGGTAAATCCAGTCCCCATTTTCTAGTTTGAAGGTCTCCATTGTCATTTACAATGCCAATAGCCTAAACTTTTTATAGCACGGGCGCTGAACACATTTGCAATTTAATAGGTCTTGCCTTTGCAAGAGTTTAAGCTATTGACATTGTAAATGACTATGCCTTTTGTTTATCTGTTTTAAAAACAACACATAAGTAAAATGCATTGTCATTTACAATGCCAATAGCCTAAACTCTCATAAATGCGAGACCTATTGCATTGCAAATGCTTGTTAATACTTATAAGTCATCCCTAGGGTAGGCCCTAAACCACTCATAGGGCACGGTACAGTGTATTTAAAAAGTTGGACGTGTACTTTTAAGTTTTACATGTACTGGTAATGAAAACTCTTAAATTCATTTTTCACTACTGCAAGGCCTACCTCTCCCATAGGATAAAATTGGGTTACCTTATAACATTTAATAAGTGATAACTTTTAACTGGGAGCAGGAAGTTATGTTGAGTTTAGTGCCTAAAGAACTGTAATTTTAAACCCTCTATAATGGTAAAGTTGGATTTTAAGTCACAATTCTGAATATGCCACTTTTAGAATTTTGGCACTTTGATGTCCCAACAATTTAATGCCTGCAGTCTGTATCCTGGGTCATATGACTAGGTGTGGCTGGCAGTTGGCCTTTGTGCATTGTGTCCAGACAGTGAGACAGAGGGGAATAAGCATTGGTAGCATGGGACATCTCTGATGATAGGGGGGAGGAGCGGTCACCTAGCACATTTACACATCACAAAGGCTCTGAATCAGCACAGACACAAAGGGTTTGAAACTAGTCATTTGTGCCCCCAGACAAACTGAGTCCAAGGCAGGAAGGCAGGAACTTTCAAACTCCTCTGGGGGTGGAAACCTCCAGAACATTCTCCTACTTCAAAGCTGGCACCAAGTATAAATATTGGACCCTCAGACCCAACTCTTCAGTACACCACTGGACCTGTGGAAGACTCAGAAGGACTGCTGGCCTGCTATGCTGCAAGAAGGACTGCTACACTGCTATTCTGCTGCCTGCTGCCCTGCTGCCTGAATGAAAAGTACTGGACATGCATCTTGCACCCAGGACCACCACCGTGACTCCAATGGCTAGTTAACTGTCCACTTGATCAGTGTCTCAGTGTCAGAAATGGTTTCATCCACCTTGGACTCTGTCTGCTGTGAATCGTGCCCCCCAAGCGAAGTGGTGCCACCCCAGTCCTGGACCCTTGGAAGTGGGCCTGAAGGTGCTCTGCCAGCCCAACTGTGGTCTCTTGGGCAGTGTGACACTTCTCTTCACAGCTCCACATCGGAACCGCATCCCTGATTCAGGATATCACATCACAGCCTGCAATTCATCTGAATCGCCACTGCATGATTCATCCCTGATGCAGGACTTCGCATCGCAAGCCTCTGTCAGTGGCATCCTCGGCGATAATGCAGGACCTCACATCACTGCACGCAGCTCACTGGAGCCACTGCTGCGCTACACATCCTGAATGCGGGATCTCACAATGCTCCACAACCAGGATTTAAATTACTTTGTTCAGCGGGTCTAACTCACTAATACCTGGCCTGCCCACCATCATGGTCAGCCTGAATTTGTGACTTAGTCCCAACCCGGCAGGATCAGATAAGCAAAGTTGGCACTTTGTGCTTTTAGGTACACTTTTTACCTATATCTTTAACATTTCTGATTCTACTGATTTAATTTTTTTTTGTTTTGGTCTCAAATAATTAATGAATTTTATTCTATTTTTCTTAATTGGTGTGGGATTTTTCTTGTGCTGTTTTTTCACTTTATTAGTTTGAAATAATGCATACTTTTTTTTACATATTTCCACTAAGTTAAGCCTGACTGCATTTGTGGCAAGCTACCAGAGGGTTTAGCACAGACAGTGGCGTAACAGTAGCTACCATAGCCCCCGCAGTTTTGCGGGCCCGACCTCCAGAGGGCCCCCTCCGGAACTGTGCATGGACAGGCCTGAGAGTTTCTGACTGGGTCTGGAGCATGAGGGGCCCCCTCCATTCACTTTGCAGGTCGCCCCCACAAGTGTTGTTGTGCCACTGAGCACAGGTTAATTTGGGCTTGCTTTGACTTTACCCTGACAGGAATTGTAGTTGCAGCTTGAATAGGGTTTCACTCCCCTTCAACAAGTAAACCAATTTTCTACAAATGTAATGAGCAAAATGACAACAAAATGACAAATATACAATAAGGAATAATTGGAGATGGAAGTTTTTAAGTTTCAAATTAAAATAGCGCTAAAAGAGTTAAGCGCTAACCCTGGGAATCTGATTGGGCTGATGGGGAACTGGGTGCGATTTAAGGCCGACTGCAATGAATAAATGTCAGAAATCCTCAGCGGGCTAAGGCAGCAGGCTGTTGCAAAGAAAAGCTCCACGAGGACTGACAACCATTGGACGAAGTCCAGGTGAAGCCATTGTCTTTTGATAGGAAAGGTCAGAGAGGGAGAAATTCAAAATTTGTGCCCAAAAGCGGTCCCGTGCTGGCTGGATATTTTTGGCGCCTTAACCTAGTGAAGATTTCTATGTTCTGCCTTAGTCTGTTTTTTGGAGCTCGGATTCCTCCAGCAAGGCAAGGCTGAAAGCTCCACAGGCTCCACAGGGCCTGATAACTTCTCTGCGATGTCCCTCTGAAACAGATTTGCTGCTGTGGAAAAGCTCTGAGTGAGAGCAACCTAAATCTTTTGGCCCAGAGGCTATGCAAGTTCATCAAATAGACCTGGATGAGTCCACCAGAAGTCTTAGAGCAATACGTCTCCAAGTAACAGTTTTTTCAGGAGGTAAGGAGGAGCAAACTTCAACTCAGCCAAGGGTCTCAGGACCTCAGGAAAAGCACTTGGGGATAAGACTCACTGTAGCAAAAGCTGCCAGCAGGGACCAGGGCAGGTCCAGTCGGACTCACTTCAGCAGAAGCCATACAGCAGGTCAAGAACTGGTCAGCTGGACTGTTCAGAAAAAGGGGCTTCCAGTAGCTTATGTGTCTTGGTAGCTTAACAGGAGGTCAGCCAAATGCCCCTTGAAGTCCACTTCTTAGTAGGAGCAGGACCAGCCTTTTAGGTCTCCTTGGAAGTCTGAACAGCAGGTGCAGCCCTTCTTCTGTCTTCCACAGGCCCAGTAGTGTTCGGAAGATGGTAGCCAGAGGTGCTACATATGTCTGGCACTAGTCTGTGGGTGGGGGGGACTTCTGCCCTGCCCTAACCAATAGATGAAAAGTTACTAGAGTTAACCCTCCCCACTTTAGCAGCAGTTCCTGTTTGCCCTACTGTAAAGAATCATAGTGTTCCTCTCTTTCTCTACCTTCCTTCCATTGAGCAGAGCTCCTGTGCCCACCCCAGTGGTGTGGCCAGGGAAATGAGCAACCCCTTTACTGTGGTCACCCAAAACCAGTTCTGGGAGCAGCTCCTTTCCCACTGGGATTGGTGCCTGGCTGACCGTAGGGACAAAGTATGGAGCAGGCACAGGTGTTATCTACATCTACCTGTGCCAGGGGAGGCCCCTGTGAGGTTAATTAAGTTCCTGGGTACTGTCCTCATGGCCATCCTGTCAGAGGAACAGACCATATCCCAGCAGCCAAGGACTTTGGGAGCAAGTTCACATCTCATCAAAGGGGCTATTCAGGTCGCCACTTACAATTGGAAGCTAATACAAATGGGCTTCTAGAGGCTTTAGGTAGGTAGCAGGCAACTTATTAAATGTAGCTGTTATGTAATATTAATACAAATACAACTTTATGAATGAATTGGTTTTGTGATAAATTTGCCTTTGAGGCCTTGTCAGTGCAAGGACATGTTTAACATTAAACTTTCACATGTTAAATGCCACGCACCCTGCCTTACTGGGCAGTAAAGCCTACTTAGAGGTGACATTAATATTTAAAAGGGGGTTTATGCCTGTCAAAAGTGGCTATTCTGACAGGTCAAATTGGCAGTTTTAAAACTGCACAGACAAGCTACAGTGGTAGGGCTGCCATCATGTTTTGCCCTCTCTCTGTAGTGGATGGCACAATAGATGCTGCAGTCCATTATTGGCATTTAATGTACAGGCAGGGGGTGCACCATGTACCATATACTAGAGAGTGTAGCTAATTTTGTACATGTTTTAGGTGGTCATAGCATGTGCTCTGAGGCCTAGTTAATAGAGTCACAGTGCACAGAGTCAAAAAACTAGCAGCATCTGTCCAAAACAAATGGGAATCATCATGCAAAAAGAGGCATTTTCCTACAGGAACGCATAGGAAAATGGTGCCAGGTTAGTCAACTTAGTGAAGTCAAAGGTTTGTTGGGGAGTGACTGATTAGTGGTGAGTCACAGAGGTCTTGAAAGTGTTTTGGAACATTTCTAATTGGTCCTCCAGCAATGTTATCTAAGGAGAGTGCTCAAAGGGAGCTGCAAGAACTTCAAAGGAGAGGCCTCTGCAGGAATACAAGCATAAATAAATACTTGTGTTGTGATTGGGTCCAAAAACTCTCCTCCAGTACTGAGCTGACTAGGTTCACAATGGAAAGAAGAGTACATAATAGCATAATGCTAAACGTAGGCTTTCAATTCAAATGTCTTTCCATTTTTTGTTTAGGCAAATGAATCTCCTGTAGATTATTTCTGGGCTCAAGAATTGCAGCCAAAATGTGTCAGATTTTCACTCCGTTGAAATACCATGTTACTTTAACTGATTGAGTTGAGATTTTTTGTTTGAATAACATGAGTTATGACATACATTATAAATGTGTTTATAAAATAATTGAATGAAGCAAACAGGAATAAATTACAAATATGAATATGCATAATTGACACTTTATAAATTACTCCTGTTTTTGTGAATGATTGCGTGCACTACCCACTCTTAGGGCCTCATTTATGGGATTTGAAGTGAGGCAGTGCAGCAAGTCACCTTGCTGTGCTGCCAGTCGCGGCCAGCATAGGTAAGAGCGGTAGGGTAGTGGGTGGGGGCGGGAGTTGGGGAAGTCGACATACAACGGGATAAGTTAAATAAAAAAAATTCTAAACTAAAACCTTTTACCTGGTGCGCGCCGCATCCCGATGTGGAAAGCGCCAGGTAAGTGGTTTTATTTTTTATTTAATTTAAAGTATCCTGTCGTATGTCGACTTCCCCTGCCCCGCCCTACCAGCCCACCGCTCTTACCTATGCCGGCTGCCACTGTGTGATGCCCTACGTCAAAGTGAAAGGGCAGGAATCCACTTTATCTAATATGGTGCATTCCTGTCCTTTTCCACAGTGCTGGCTCTGTTTCGGCAACCTAGCATCAATGCAGATACCCTTGCACAATAGTGCAAAAATGCCTGTGTTGTCGGCAGAATTGTTTTTGTGGAGGAAGGTGCACTTTACTGCACAAAAACAATCATGAGAGGCGTTTTCTTCTTTCTATGTGTGCTGCAGAATGCAGCACACATGGTAAGAGGAATAAACAAGGAGAAATAAAGTTATTTCTCCTTTTGTTACGCCTCACCTCAGGAGGAGTTAGGTTTTGGCTCCCCAGGTTTACATGCTCTTGTAAATCTGGGGAAGCATCAAAATTCATGGGTGTTGCATGGGAACACCCACCGCAATGCCCATGGAATGCCTTCCGAGTGTAGAGCAGGCAACACAGCGATTTGGGCTGCCTTGCCTTACCCATATCTAGGAGGCTATTCCAAACTTTGTGTGGTGCTCATAGATATGGTTTCAAGGTTTGCGCCTCTGGAGCATCACAAAAAGTGACACCAGAATAACTAATGTTCTATGTATTTTGCACATACATCTACTTCTGTTTCTACTCATTGGCGAACAACACAATTTGGCCAATTTTTTATGATCCATGTTAGCAAATATAAGGAAGCAAATTTTTGAGAATGCACTAATTCACAAATGTAATTTGTGCCTAGTGAAAATGGGCAGTATATAGGTAAATTTCCTTGCACACATTTGTGAGCAAAATCTGGACTGAGTGGCATGGTAAATTGCATTGCAGATGCAGATTTCAGAGCATTGCTCTTTCACAGAAGAATCTAAATGAATGAATGAATGAATGAATGGTCATTTGTAAAGCGCAGACTTTGCCCAAAGGCGTCAAGGCGCTAGGGATAAAAAACAACAGCGGTCAAGAAGTAAGGAGTGAGACTTTCAGATATTAAAGGGCATAAAGCCAGGTCTTTAGTGACTTGCGGAAGAGAAGATGCGACTCTTGGATGGAGATCAATAGGGGGAAAATGTTCCAAAGCTTAGAGGCGACCACGGCAAAGGCTCTTCCACCCCACCTAGCCCTCCTAAACCTGGGGACTACCAGCCAATTTTTGTTGGCAGACCGCAGCTGTTTGGTAGGCATGTACCGTTAGAAAAGTTGTTTAATTCCTTCAGGACCAAAATTATGTAGTGCCCTATGGACTATACATAGGGCCTTAAACAGGATTCTTTTCTCTAAAGGAAGCCAATGCAATTTTCGAATTGCCGCAGAGACCGAGTGAAATTTAGGAAGATCCATAACAAGTCTCGCTGCGGCATTCTGGACAAGTTGCAGTTTATGGATGGATCCCTTCTTAATGTCCAAGTAAAGACCGTTGCAGTAGTCCAGCATGGACAAAATCAAGGCAAAAAATGTCTGCTTTCGCGAAGAGAGAGAAAGACATGGGAAGATTTTCTTCAAGATCCTAATGACCCAGAAACAGGTTAATACAGTTCTGTTAACCTGGGGATCAAAAGAGAGTGAATTGTCAACTATGACACCAAGATTCTTTGCTGAAACAGCATGGCAAGGGCATGATCCAAGCATTTCTGGCCACAAGGAGTGGGACCATATGGATTGTTTGCTGCCAAAGACCAGGACCACTGTTTTGTCCCCATTAAGTTGCAGATAGTTTTTTTATCATCCAGGAGGCCATGGCCTGCATGCAGCTGTTAAAATTTGCTCCAGAGTCCTCAATGCTGTTTGTGATGGACACAATTATCTGAGTGTCATCAGCATCGGACAGGGCCTCCAGCCCGAAAGATCTGATCACCTTGGCCAGCGGAGAAACATATATGTTGAATTCTTTGTTTGATGGGACAGACATTTTATGGTGCATTCATGTCAATGTGTCCCTGTAGGTGATGTGGGTGATGTGGGTGCAAAGGTGAGAGAGGTCTGTTATCACTTGGTTGGCTTAGCATTGTGATACATTGATGTCTGGTACAGTCAGGCCTGAGCATAAATGCATCTATGTCTGGGCCTGACTATACTAGTGGGCACAGGTCCTAGTTGTGATCAAGGTTGCAAAAACATGCAGCCACTTAATTGAAAGTAGCTCTTAACTGCCTGTGAACAACCCGTCTCATATCTGGGAATCTTGGCCAATTTAATTTATATTCATTAGAGCAAAGAATCATGAAAACTGAAGTAAGCTTGCAATGTTTAGGAATAGCGTGCCTACATGCATAATTGAGCTATGAGTAATTTGCACACAGCCCATTCGGAACCCAGCCAATGGAACCTAAATCGTGATGATGCATATACTATTTGTAAGAATTTGAAGTATTAGTTGAAGGGGGTGAGAACCCACCTCAAATAATAATCATAATCTTTATCAGGGTCACCCACTGTAGTGACTAAATAAGCCTGTGCTTAAACCCGCTGGGTACAAAGCTGCCCAGCTTATCCTAAAAGCTACGTGTAAAGCATTTACCCAGCACTGAAACAGTAATACAGAGAAAACACAATACAAGAAAAATTCCAAAACAATTTAGAAAAAATAAAATGAGACCTAAATGAAAAAATATAATAGGTACAAACAGAGATATGATTTTTTAAAGTTATTTAAAAATAATTAAAAATAGCACCAAAAGCCACAAAGCACCAACCACGTGTCGCACTAGACCAGACCAAAGTCAAACGTTAGGGCCAACCACAATGAATCGCTGGTCAGATATAGGACCAGGTTCGTCCTGTTGGAAAGTTTACCTCCTGACTTAGAATCTTTTATGGAGAAATAGTGGTCATCAACCAGTCGTCGAAGGGTAAGCTGTAAGCTGGATCTGAACCAGGTCTCAATGATGGTGGGCAACTGAAGAGGAGGGGTCCCGGTGCAGTCATAGACGAAGGTGGGAAAGCTCAGAGCAGGCAAAGTCTGAAGTCTGTCCTCAGGAAGACCTTCATGTCGATCAGATGTTGCTAGGAGTCAGTCCCAGGGAAGCATCTATGTTCGGACTTAGAAACTTTTCTGGATGTCAGATCGCCTTCAGCAGGGCAGACCAGCAAGTTGGGGTCGACTGGAAATTCGACGTTGACAGCTGCGGCTTAGACAGTGAGCCTGGTCTCTGTCTTTACTCCAGACAGAAATTTGGCAAACGGTTTCTAAATTCCACTTCTTGCTGTTTGAAGCAGAAGGAGTACACTATAACACCGGCCCAGAGTCCAGGACATGGGGGACCACTTGGGGATTATGATTTACTCCAACACAGGCCAGCAGCTGTGTCCAGGGCATGTTAATTTCGAACTGGTCAGCTGGGCAGTTGCAGGAAGAGAGGCCTTTTGAAGCTTGTTGTGTCCCTGTAGCTCAGACAGGAAGTCAGCCAACTGACCCACCTGGGGTCCTGGGTTTAAGACAGGCAAGTCCAGTCTTCCTTCAGGTTCTCCAGGCAATAGGGCAGTCCTTTTTCTGATTCTTCATAGGTCCAGCAGTGTTGTAAGGAGAGGTCTGTGGGGTCCACAATTATGCCCAATGCCAGCCTGTAGGTGGAGGTCAATCCTTTGTCCAACTCCTAAACCGGTTCTGGTCAGTTCCTCCCCTCCCACAGGGTTTGGTGCAGAAGACATAGGGAAGGCAGGTCTAGATATGAGATTCATCTGCCAGTGGCAGGGCATGCATCCTTTGAATCTCAGGAAGAAGCTGGGGACAAGCCCCATCCTATACTGTCAGGGGAGGAGACCCCCCTCCCCTTCCCCAAATCCAGAGTCCTTTATCCACTCTCTGAGAGCAATGCACATCTCACCACAGGGGAGCCGTCAGGGGCCAGCTGGACATCGGCAGAAAATCCTTTAGGATTTAAGAAAGTGTAATTTCTAAAATAGTATTATAAAATACATCCCTGAAATATTTCCCTAGTTATTCCCGAACTGAATTTAGCACCTATTAAAGTAATAGTGTAACCAGTTTAACCAATGGGAGAGCCAGCCTTGCCAAAGTGAAAAACAACGAGGTTTTTCATTACCAGAACAAGTAAAACATTAAGGGGGCTCATTAAGATGTGGGTCGGAAAGCCTCCGACCACAGGTCGGAGGCTTTCTGACCGACATCCATGGTTTAAAGTCTGACCGCCTAATTACAATGTAGGCTGTCTGAGCTTAAACCTGCCGATCAATTCGACTGGCTTCCGACGGGCTCATGGAGCCCGTTGGCCAGTCGGAAACTGCCACATAATCCCTTACGTATGGTGTTTCTGCCGTGGGGATTATGATGTCGGTTTCCGACAGGCTTTCCATGTCATCCTTCAGCCGCTTCCGGTTGAGGGCCTGGGGGGGCAACAATGGAGCCCCCCTGTAAATCCCTATACTGTGTGGCAGGCACCTTGAGGTGCCTGCCATTGGTGCAGGGATTTAAACAAACTCCCATTTCTCTATGGGAGCTTGTGCTGCAGGCAGAAACTGCCACAGCACAAGCTCCCATAGAGAAATGGGAGTTTGCGACCTCACCATGTGTGGTCGCATAATAATATGGTGTTCGGAACCGCCGACCTACGGTCAGTCAGTTCCTACACCGTAACGGTGTCGAGCAGACTGAAGTCTGTCCGTCATCGTAATTAGGGCCTAAATATACATGGTCTATTTTTAACGACCATGCACCCTTCCCTATGGGTTTTCAAGTCTCCATTAGGGGTGACTTGAAAGTATTAAAAGGAAGGTGTAGGCCTGGAAAAACATTTATTCTGCCAGGTCCAAAATGGCAGTTTAAAATTGCACAACCAGGCTGCAGGGGCTGGCCTGGAGACATGTTTTACATTGATACTTTAGTGGATGGTATAATGAGTGCCGCACCCCTTTAGTAGCATTTAGGCCCAGATTTACTACGTACTGCCATTGTCCTTGTTGCACACAGTATGACACAAGGCAAATCAAGTGCTGAAGTGACATTTACAAAGTGATGCAAATGGAGATTTACATGGCTTTGTGTCACTTTTCACCCGCAGCGTAACACAATGCAGCTTCCTGGACTGCCTTGAGTTACTCTGCATCAAGTAGGCATTTAATGTGTGGAGCATTGGCATTCCCATGCATCCACCCATGTATTTTGATGCAACTCCAAATTTACTAAAGGCAGTAAATCTTGGTTTGAGTCAAAATAGTGTGCCTACCTGAGAGAGACTTCTCCTTGTTACTTCCAGCATGCAGCACACGTAGAAAGAGAAATATGCCTCTAAGGATTGTTTCTGTGCAGAAAGGTATTCCTTTCTGCACAAAAACAAACCTGCCCAAAATGCAGGCACCCTTGCACCATGGTGCTAAGTGCCTGTGTTGGTGCTAAGCTTCCTGAAGTATGCCAGCGCTATGAGAGAGGAGAGGTATGCCATATCTTAGTAGATATGTCTGCTCTCCTTTTCACAAAATGCAGCATTGCCTGAAAGATAAGTAAATATGGCCCATTCTTTACCCTACAGCAATCCTGTCCTATCACAGAGCTGCCAAAGATGAAGCAGGGGCGTAGCTTCAGGGAGGTGTCTGGGGCATCACACCCTTCTAATAAATGTATTTTCTGATAAATAGTTGGGTACAGGTGCTTCTAGTTGGGCATGGGAGGTGTCTGTCAGATTTCACCAGCAATTGTTATATACACACAGACAAAAACACACACACACACACACTCTTTCCCACTCTGTTTTGGAAGTTTTCAAACATTTTGGGTATTTTTCAAAATATTGTCTTTTCGTTCACTTAATACTCCTACCAGTCAACATTCCTCTCCCTTTCCACTGCCCCTCAAGACCCTCTCAAGCACCCTGCTTGTTGTATAATGTATTTTAACATTATATGGCAGTGTGATTGTTGGAAAATCTGAACGCCACCCCCCCAATCCTACTGACCAAGCTATGCCCATGAGATGAAGGTGCAAAGCATGGAGGGGACAGAAATCTCCCTTGTCTGCATTGCAGCACTCATGCTCCACAGCTCATGACATGCATGATTGGTGGGATGCAAAATTTACATTCCTACTCCTAACTAGAGTTGTAGATACAAATTAATGTATGAAATGAGATGCATATACGGTTTAGTCCAGTATATATAAATATCTGGCAATAATGCTACTGCATCTAAATACTAAGTATAGTGGTGACAGCTGCCTGAATGGGAGTCAAAGCATAACAGAGACACAGACATCCACACATAATAAATTATGGACCTGTATAATGTTTTATCTTTGGCGGTTTTGTTGAATATAATTGTCTCCACTCCCTGCCACTCCCAGACAAAGCCCACAGATCACAATCGTAAATCAGGACCCCTGGGTCTAGAAATGTCCCTGCTTATTTGCAGCATGCAGTTTGTGCCTCGCAAATGTAGGGTGCCAAATTTGAGAATCAGTGCTAAAAGTTGTGGAAAACCTGAACATTTGGTGAGTTTCCAAAAATCTCAATGACTTTAACAAAAATACATGAATTATAATATAAATGCCTTGCAATGTGTTAGCTGATGCTAAATATCACTATATATAAGCCAGTATCTGGTGTTCTTCCTCAGTGAGATTGGAACTTATGTTTCATGGTGCCATAGCACAGAAAATATTCAGTGGTGCAAAACAACAGCCCAAATCCATTTACATCATCTTTGCTGCTTGGGAAGACGTGAACAGATTTTGTTCCAGTCCAGATCAGAGCCAAATTTTTGCACCAGATGAAAATTGAGAATTAAAATGTGAAAACACGATGCCCATGTGTTATTTTCAAAAACAATTTAGTGACTAAAAGAGATTATAACAGAGACATTTGTAAACTGACCCCAAAAAATACAAATAGGAAAGAATTAGAACATTCAGATAAATATTCAGGTAAATTTAATACAGAAAGAAGTGATCCAGCGCGATATTAGCAAACAGCATTCATACACTAGATACTCACTTGGGCCCATACATTCATACTACGCTAATACTTACGCTGGGTTTTATCAGTTGTTACTCTTTATCAAATCCCTGCTACCAATTACCTTCTGATTGAAGAGTAATGACTTGCCAATGAATCCTTTTGCTAATTGGGAAGTTTAAAATGAGTGACATTCATTATAATACATAATCCTGAAATAACCACTGAGTCAGGAAGTTTTAAAATGTTTATCTAAAGATTTAGCAGAGTAAATTACAGAAAACACATGGTACTTAGTCACACACCAAAAAGGAAGCATAGAATAATAATTATTGATTAATGACGGTCCCTCAGAAAGGAGAAGATAGAGACAGCAGCGCAACTAAAGGTTGCATTTATATTTACCTAAATGCGAGAACCAAACCCCTGGCCAAGGAGTTGGAAAGATTAGGACCCAGGAAGGATGAAGAGCAAAGACCTCCTCCAGGATCAGGACAGGACCGGTGACCTCTCTACAACGACGCCTGCGTCGTTCCCCTCTCTGATACTCGACTTCTCCTCGATTCTCCCGTGCCTTTCTTCTAATGGACTCCGCCGCCCCCTCCTCAGGACCTTTCTGGACAGGGATTCAGTCTGCAATCGATCAGCTTGGCGGTCTGGAGCTCTTCTGTGCGTTCTGAGAGTAAGCTCTCTTGCAGCATCACGTTCTAACTAATTAGCTAATTCTATATCTATTATACCCTTCTACGCCCGTGTACCTCCCCTTAATGTTGCTAAAATATGGAACCACTACTTTTGATTGGACAGGGACAGGGGGTGGATTCTCACACCATATGATTTTAATTCATTTTCTGTAGGCCATTGTCTTTAAACTACCGCCCATTCAATTTTATACATTTGCTTTATTTCCCACCCGTCTCACGACAAGTGTTATATATTCTTCATATACAAAGTTTCAATGTTCAACAGGAAAGGCAAGTGCACATCAGCTTCGGCCACCAGGTCATGGCCTTGGACGACGTCCAGGTTGACTTCATTCTTTGGCAGCCAAGGAGGACACATGCGCAGAATCCTTGTCTCTCGAGTTTCAGATCACCAACCCCAGGCCCAAGTTTACGAACTAATAAAAGTCAAAGAAGAAAATATTAAAATCACAAATAATAGGTTTCACTGTATACCCACTCTTTCTACTCTATCCCCATTTACTTATAAATCTATCCCGCATTAGTAGCGTTAAGAAAATGACAAATTAATAATAACACAAGAGCAAGCTGAAGCATGTGAAAACATCAAGCAGCCATTTTAGAGCACACTGCGCAGAAGCGGAAATTTCCCACCAAGCAAAGAATGACATCACACCATGTGATATGGATGAGACATGCGCAGTAAGGTTCCCGCGCTTTAGCGGCCATTTTAGAAAAAGACAAGCGTTACTTGTTGGTTAGAACACATAGGCAAGCTTCCTTGCTATTCGTGTAATGTATGCAACGTTAGTATAAACAATACAAAATTAATAAATTAATACTGTGAGGTGATTGCATTCAAGCAAGTCTCATTTTTGAGTCCTTGCTCCATCAATCCCCTCTCTGATGGCGTTTAAGAGCCATCAAAATACTACCCTCAATCAGATGCCAACTTCTAGCAAATAGTTTCATTCTCATTTTTACATTTTCTATTTTTAACATCCCCTTTCAATTTCTTGTATAATTCACTTCTCACATCCTCAAGTTCAATTTCATCAATCTTTCTCTTCTTCCCTCTTCCTGTCACAGTATATGTTCCATTCTTTCTACAACATTTGCACCATATTATCATCGTCAGTACTATTATTGCTAACCCTGCTAAAGGTACTAATATTTGACCTATAAGCCCTTTTCCTACATTAGAAAACCAGGTACCAATTGACGCAATACTACTTGTCAATCTTTCCCATACACTATCAACTTCCAGTGGTTTAAGTTCTTTCTCAAGTTTAGTTATATTCTGTATATACGTTCCAATTTCTGCACTTTTATCAGGAATGTAAGTGCAACAATGTTTCGTCTTCAGTAATTTACAGACTCCGCCCTCTTTTGCCCATAAAATATCAAGAGCAAGTCGATTTTGCATAACCATAGATCTAATCGCAACCATTTCTGCATTAATCATTAGAAATCCTCCAGCAGTGTCAGTTGATAAACGATCAACCACTGTAGACAATTTACATATTCTTGAGTTCAAAATTATTCCCACCGAAGGAATCAATGCACCAAATATATCACCTACAATTTCAGAAAAACTAGCTCTTTTAATACGTTTTAATTCGCCATTGTTTTCATTGCTCCCAGTGTTTCTTTTTACGTGGTATATCTTTGGAAATACTATTCCAAAATAACAACTTCCATACCACCGTGCAGGAAGCCTAAAATAAGCCTTATTCCCGCATACATAATAAATTCCAGGAAAGACTGAATCTGTTCCTCCTTTGATTCCCCAACCTCCAAGAATTAAGAAATTGTGTTCACATTCACTGGTACCGATGAAAACATTGTTATAATCAGTCCTTAATCTATGTAGACACATTTTTCCCGTCTTTACAAAATCCAGAGCCATAGCAGCTTGAGTCTTGCCAGGTGTGTAACTCCCTTCTTTCTCAGCCCAAGGTGGCAAATGAGCCTTATGCTCAGAAGCTTTCTTTTGAAAATCTTGTCTTCTATTTTCTACTATATTCAAAAATATCTTTTCTTCTTCGTATAAAGAACATGTTAGATTGTGTCTATGTGCATGTGTTATGTCTATTGATTTCATTGTTAAGAAAAATTCTCCCATAAACTGTGCGTCTTGACTACTAAGCACTGGGTTCATACTCTTGCGAATCGGACCCTCAGAAAATATCACATCTATGTTTGAATAATAATATTGAAGTCTCCCTGTTCTATAAAATAAACTAGCTAATACACTACATGATATGCCATATGTCAATGGTAAGTGATGATATGTTAATCCTTCTGCTACTGATTCAGGTAACTTCATACAGACATAACAATTACTAACTTCCATGGTATCTACATATTGAAATAATAACTTTGTGAAAACATTTAAACTAGTGTCGTTATCAGTTATTTCATGATGAAATTCTGGTTCATTTTCTGTCATTAGTTCTACTCTATTTCCCTTCATGTGTGCTGTCCTTCCTTTCGTTTCGTTGTTAATCTTTTTATCCATTATCATAAGGTAAGGAACTGCTACGATCAGAACTAACCATACTATAAGCACCATTACTAGACTACATATGCATATTGCACAGCATCTTCTACAACATCTCTGTTTTGGTCTCCCAGCAACTCTATCATCAGACATTTTGACAAGGAAGATTGTTCTTCTTATCTATTTTCGTTTTTCTTTTATGACTCTTTGCGTAGTCAAGGTGGTCTTGTTTCTTTCTCATACGTCAATTCTGCACTTGTTCCTTCTTCACCACTTTCACTTGACTCTGAGCTCTCATAATCTTCAAGAATAATGTAAGTCCAATCAGGACCCTTGCATTTGTTATTTACAAGTTTCAGTCTCTTGCTTCTTCTTTTCTTAGTTCTGTTTTCTTGTTCTGTTTGGCTTGTTACTTCATTTACTTGATCTGGATCTTCACTTCTGGTTGTTATGTGGTATTTTACTCTTTTAATGACACTAGGCCAATGATCACCTTTTCTTGTTTTCTTTGTTTGCACTGTTTCTTTATTTTTGTCTTCAACAATTTCTTTATTTTCACTGTTCAACACCTTTTCGTTTTCTGCAATTACTGTTTTTCTTTCTTGCTCTTTTTCAGGCCTTATCTGTTTTTCTTCTGCAGCTTCTCCGTGAGTTTCCAATAATTGACCTTGTTCTTTGTTTAATTCTTCATGCTCATTTTTCTCAAGATCTTTTTCTTCTGTGTGATTTTCTAGATCTAACTGGTTCTGATCAGGGCTTATTGCACTTTGTACTTCTGCAGCTTGACCGGATTCTTCTAAACCTGTCTTTCCCTGCTCAAAACTTGTTGGTTCTTCATTATTTTGAGTCCAGTTTCCTTTCCCTATCTGGTCTTGCTCAGGTTCTTTTATTGTTTGTTCTTCTTTTCCCTGAGCTGCTTCTTCTTCACCTATCTGATCTTCTTCAATTTCTTCCAATTTTGCTTGACTTCTTGTTCTGTAGTAGACTTCAGGAATTTCTACTACCGGTATCCAGTCCTGACTTGTGCTCGGTTGTTCTTCTGCAGCTTCTCTCGAATCTCGAGCCTGAGATTCTTCAGCTGGGCAACCTTCAGCTTCCTCAGTGATTGATGCTGACTGAGGATTTTCTTCTTCAGGGTCTGGTACTCTTTTGGTGTGGCTTACATGAATCCAATTAGGAAATCCTGCACACTTCACTGCTGTATTGGTAGTCAGTATGACTTGACAAGGTTTTCCCCATCTAGGTGATAGACACGTCTCTCTGGTGTGATTCTTCACTACCACCCAGTCACCGGGATTCAGATCATTTTCTTGTTCAGGCTGCCTCGAAACTGCATCTTCTCCGACCTGATGAGAGACAGAACGCACTAGGTCAGCCAATCCTTTGCAATAATCCAGAACCATTTCATCAGATATATTCAGCAGTTTGTTTATGGGAACATGTGCTTGTCTCATTGCTCTTCCCATCATTATTTCATGTGGGCTCAATCCCGTATTTCTATCAGGAATGCTTCTCAGTAACCATTAAGACAAGTGGCAATGCATCTGGCCACTCCAATGATGTTGATGCACACATTTTCCCCAGTCTTGATTTTATAGTGCCATTCAATTGTTCAACCACTCCAGAAGCCTCTGGGCGATATGCACAGTGCAATTTTTGTTCAATTTGGAATGCTTCACAGATTATTTGAATCACTTCACTGTTAAAATGTTTTCCTCTATCTGATTCCAAAGTTACTGGGAAACCAAACCTAGGAATGAGTTCTCGTAGTAACAGCTTTGCGACTGTAATGCTGTCACACCTTCTGGTAGGGTAAGCCTCCACCCACTTTGAAAACAGACATACTATGACTAGTACATATTTCAACCCTCTGCATGGTGGTAACTGTATAAAGTCAAACTGTAGTCTTATAAATGGACCTTCTGCCTTTCCAATTTTTCCAAACCCAATTATTGTTTTTCTTCCTGGATTATGCATCTGGCAAATCAAACATCTCTGGCAAAGGCTCTCTGCTACAGCCCTGAACTTGGGATTGTACCAGTTCTGTCTGAAAAGCCTAATCATTGCATCTCTCCCTATGTGTGTGTCTCCATGATACATCCTGGCCATTTGAGACAGTAAACAGTCAGGCATGACTGGTCTGCCATCAGCACAAATCCACACTTCATTATCTCCCCTTTGGGAACAACCCACTTTGATCCATGTTTTCTTCTCACTTTCATCAGCACCATCTTGTAATCTTCTAACCTCATTCCATGTTTCAGGTGGCATATACAGCATAAGTTGGCAGCTGATTCCCATTCTTTCCACCCTTTTATTGACTGACAATCTATTTCTGGCACAATGTTGAGCCACAAGATCTGCATATCTGTTGCCGACTACCACCCAGTCATCTCCTGACTGATGTGCGGCACATTTCACCACAGCCAATTCTTTTGGTGATTGTATTGCCTCCAGCAATTCCCTTACAAATTTTCCATTTTTAATGGGGGATCCTGAAGAAGTCATGAAATCCCTCTGCATCCATAGTTGGCCAAAATCATGCACAACCCTGTAACCATATTGGCTATCTGTAAATATAGTCACTTTTTGATTCCTCCCAATTTTGCACGCTTTTATTAAAGCAATCAATTCAGCTACTTGTGCAGATTTTATTCCTGGTAAATAGGATGCTTCGACTATTCCGGTTAATTCACATACTGCATATGCTGCAGTCAGTTTACCATCTTCATGCCTCTGACATGAACCATCGACAAACAGCTCCCTGTCTGGCTTTCTAAGGGGCTGTTCTTCTATATCAGGACGTGGTTTTGTGCATAATTCTGTGACTTGTAAACAATCATGTTCTTCTTCTTCGTCATTTTTAATTTCCTCATGATACGGGTCTGGTAGTAAAGTTGCAGGATTTACTATTGTACACCTCACTATTTTTACATTTTCAGCACCCATTATTATTCTCTCATATTTAGTCAGCCGACTAGGAGTAAGATGCTGAGTTCGTGTTCTTGTCAACAGAATCACAACCGCATGTGGAACAAACACCTTTACTGGGTGTCCCATTACAATTGACTCACTTTGTTCAATGCTCAAACAAGTAGCAGCTACTGCTTTGAAGCAACCAGGCAACGCAGCTGCCACTGGGTCCAATGTAGCAGAAAAATATGCTATAGGACGTCTGGTCAAACCATGTCTTTGGGTTAGGACTGAAAGTGCACAATTTTCTCTCTCATGACAGAACAATACGAAGCTTCTCTTATAGTCAGGCATGCCTAGGGCTGGTGCTGAGCACAAAGCATTTCTCAATTTTACAAAAGCTCCTACACTTTCATCATCCCAATCAACTGGGTCTTTTGCTTTCTTTCTTGTCATTTGAATTAAGGGCTTTGCTAACAAGGAAAATCCTAGTATCCATTGTCGACAGTAGCCTACTATTCCTAGGAACATTCTCACTTCTCTTTGGGTTACAGGCATTTGCATTTTCTTAATCAACTGTACTCTTTCCGATGTTATTCTCCTTCTGCCCCTCTCAATTTGGTGTCCTAGATACTTAACTGCTGTTGTACAGAACAGCAATTTTTCTGGTGAGACTTTATGTCCTTCTTCAGCCAAATGATTTAACAGTGCTATGGAATCAACAACACAGTCCTCTCTGGTGTTTGATGCCACTAGTAAGTCGTCGATATATTGGACTAAAACTGAGCTTCCTGGCATCACTAGCTTCTCTAGGCACTTTTTCAATAATTGATTAAAAATTGAAGGACTTTCTGTGTACCCCTGAGGAACACGATTCCATACATAGACTTTGTTCTCAAATTTAAATGAAAATAGATACTGGCTGTCTGGATGTAATGGTATCGAAAAAAAAGCTTGGCATAAATCAATCACTGTGAACCATCCTGCGCTCCAAGGTATTTGATACAGGATTACTGCAGGATTTGGCACTATAGGACAACAAGGTTCCACAATCTTATTTATTTTGCGCAGGTCCTGAACAATCCTATATTTTCCGCTAGGTTTCTTTAAACTCATTATTGGTGAATTACATGGACTACTCATCCCTTCTCTCAGTATGTTTTGTTCTACCATTCGATTTATTTCTTCAATGACTCCTATCTTTACTTCTGCACTCATTTTGTACTGTTTGGTATTTGGGAAAATCGCACCTTCCTTTACAGTAATTTTAACTGGGTCTATTTTGGCCATAAGTCCTACTTCCTTTCCTGTAAAATCCCATACTATGGGGTTTACGGTAGTTTTTAATTCTTCTGGCAACTCATCTTTTGTTATCAATGAAAACATCTCATCTACTTCTGTACCTTGTTTTGCAATCATAAACTTATATACATGATCTTCATCTGGGGTCTGAACTGCCACACCATCCGGTGTGCAGAAAATTGTACAATTCATTTTGCACAACAAATCACGACCTAATAAATTTACTGGACTAGAATCACACACTACAAATTGATACATTTCTCTGAAATTTCCAATTTTAACTTCCATTGGTTCGGTAAGAGGTGTTCTAATCTTTCTATTAGCTACTCCCACTACTTGGATAGTTTCACCAGAGAGAGGAATGTCTGGAATGTCTGCTGTTCTCACAGTAGACCGGGTAGCACCAATGTCCAAAAGAAAAGTAATATCATTACCTTTTACACTCCCTTCAACATATGGACCTGACTGATCTACCGATAAGGATGCGCCAAGTACGCACTCCTTCTTCCCCTCTCCCAGGCACCGTCATGAACTATATTGACAGAAATCGTCCTGTAAAAGAAACTGTGATGTTACATAATCATACTTACCACTTCCTCCTTGATATCCGACGTCTGTACCGTGTTTTGCTCTGCTTACATTACCCTGAATAGGTGCAGGTGGCAACTGATTCTGAGGATTTACACCCTGCTGTGAGTCATTCTGCGCCTGTGGATTTTAATTTTGATTTGGGCCATTATTATTCCGAATCTTTTTACATTCATCCTTCCAATGCCCCAATTTTCCGCATCCATGACAAGGAAATTTCTTTTTAGCTTCTTCTCTACTCATTCGTCCTCTCACTTTCCCACCATTCCCAGTATCTCCATTCGTTCCCGAATCCTTTCCTTGATTTTCACTTGGATTTTCCAAATTTATTCCCTGTTTCTCAGCCATTTTCACTTGTGCCCACATCACTTTTTCCTGCAATTTCTTGTGTCTATCCTCAATATCGTCTCCACAATATTTCGCATATTTCAAAATTTCGTCGATGGGTTTGCCCTGCCAACACAACATGTGCTGTTTAATCATCTGACAAATCTCTGGCTTTAGACCATAAACAAATCGATACACAAACTGACTCATGTTCTTGTCTCCAATGTCCTCAAATCCACTATCCTGCTTAAATACCTGCAATAAACGTTCATAATAGGCATGTACCGATTCACTAGCTTCTTGGGTGGTTCGGTCTATTTTCACCGAATCTGTTTCTTTCGGAGGTATTTTGCCTTTCAGGTAAGTTATCACCTGCTGATACTTTTTCATTACATCATTCGACGGGGCACCTGTTTTTGGCTCTCTAGGATACTCATCACTAGGCCAATCAACTGTAATTTTACAATCTGTCCACAAATCGGCAGGTACCACTATGTCAAACAGACCATCTAAATCCTTCAACAATACCTTTGACACTTTCACAAACCTTTCAACCTGCTTGTACCATTCAATTGGTTTTTCTCTCAATTTTGGAAAATCATTCGTAAATGACAAAATATCCTGTCTACTCCATGGGAAATGTACATAGCCCCCTCCGGGAACTTCTCGCATCGGGTACATTTGATCTGTCTTCCCTGTTTCTTTCATCACATATTCAGAAGCTGTTCTACTGGATCGTGCCTCTTCCTTTTTCTTTGCCCATCGAACTCTCCATTTATCTAGGTCTCCCCATTTTTGCAAAACTGTCATTAACTCCTTTACTTGTAACTTTCTTCCAGATGCGTTCATATTTTCTAAATCTTTGTCTGAAAAATCTGCTCTATAGCGTTTCTGCAACACCTTTGATCTCCCTATTTCAATTCCCATTAGCAAAGCCAAATCTGATAATTTTTCAGGAAATATTTTTACATTTCTGGTGATACTTCTGCATATGAACAATAATTCTTCTTCATTGTAAGCATTTAGGTGATCTAGCCCCACATTTCCTGCTATTATTTCTTCTAATTCGACCTTTAATTTATAAATATCCAAAATTTTTGGAGGTGTACACTGCTTATCGGATCCTTGTGCCCACCTTTCTAAGTCTTCTGGACTAACTACAGTGACACTTTTTGCTCCTGATGAAGTTATCAAGTTTACCTCTTTTGAGCACCCAGGTGTAGTTCTTCTGGGAGTACTATTGACAGAATCTCGAATTGGTAAATCCATTAATGATATCGTAGATTCACAATCACTAAAATGATCCTCAACCATTACTGTTGCTTCCGGTTTTGGAATATTCACAGGAGTAGGCATAACTAACGGTGGTGGACAACTTCCCTGATTTCCATATAATGGAACTACTGGACCAATTGTTACAGGTATGGTCAAAGAATCAGGATGTACTTTTATCTGTGTTATCTTCTGTATTAATTCTGCTCTGGTCTTCTCTAGGGCTTCTTTCTCTTTATCGTGAAGGATCCTACTGGGGGTGAAATCATGCACTACCTGTGGCACTAATGGAGTTTTTAACAGTGGGGCACTTGGGGTGCATCCACTTGTCCCTTCCTGATAAGGTGGGGGTTTCTTAATATTTCTTCTATAAATTCATCTTCAGAATCTCCATTTCTCATTAAATGTTTTGTCTTTTCTGTGCATTTCTTCCCTAACAATTCTTCTTCCGTAAATATTGGATATAATCCTTCTGTAAGCATTGCCCTTCTCCATTGTTTCATCTGACCGTCCCTATTCTCATGTTGGTATCTGGGAAAAAATCCTCGATAACCCCTATTACTCCTGGATCGGTCACGTTCAAATACCTCGGTTTCCCATTCCTCTAAGGCTTCGTATTGAGTTAGTCTAGGTCTGGGTTCTAAGTCATTCATCCTCAATCTCAAATTTTGAAGAATCCTTCCATTGAAGGTACCATTCTTGGGAAATGCTAATATCCCATCATTTTTGGTATATTCTATCCAATTCTCTATCCATACACAAGTATGATAACCTCTCTCCATCATCATGAATGAAGCGGGCGTTTTAGCTGGTGGAATGATAATTCCTTCTCTAGTTTTGATTGGTTTATCCTTTTTAAAATAGTTCTTTATCTTTTGCAGAAAGGACATTTTTCTCTTTTCTCCGTACATCTTTGGTAAATCTCGATGTATATAATTATATTCTGAAAAACCCAGGAATCTCCTATCCGGACGAGTTCCTGTTAAAGTCGGATCGCGTTCTACCATGCAATCTCTATCCACTAAGATTTTAGCTTCTAAAATATCAACCAATCAAGTGTCTGCTAACTTTTATTTCTGAACCAATCCTAACGCGGCTTTTCGGTGACGTTTGTCTGTCAACCCCTCCTTTACAATCTGCGTTTCTCTGTCCCTCGCTGTTTCAACCAATCCCAGCGCGGCGTTTGTGACGTCAGTACTGCTCCTGACTACTGACCCCTCCTTTACAAGAGTCGTTCCACACCCGCTGTTTCAACCAATCCCAGCGCGGCGTTTGTGACGTCAGCTTCCTCTCCGGCAGCTGACCCTCCCCTTACAAAATCTTACGCAAACTTTATTTTCTCTATAAATCTTAATTAAATTACAGTAACAACATAAAACATTCGCTATCGTGCTAGTTTCTCTAAAATAGAAAAGATAGTTTTCTCTCACAATTAGTAAAACCTTTCCGTTTACTAAACATACACTACGAGTAAAACCCTTCCGCTTACTCTTCACACAAGCTCCAGAAGTACCTGTTACTTCTCCAATGTTACCCTTTCTAGGTGATATAACATCATATTTTCACCAGCGTACTCTTTTGCTATTACTCACGCATAGATTCCCTAACCAGTACTGATAGTCCTGCTTAACTTTTCAGTACTATTTCTGCCTGACAGATAACCTCACTGCAGTATGGCTTCCACTTACCAACCGCTATTCAATTTTCCCCGGGGATTCTGGACAACATAAAACAAACTTTGAATACACGGATGTTAGTTCATAAAATATAAAATTCTCATTACCCAATTAACAAAAAGTAACCATCCTCTGATTACCAGAAAACTGATCCAGCGCGATATTAGCAAACAGCATTCATACACTAGATACTCACTTGGGCCCATACATTCATACTACGCTAATACTTACGCTGGATTTTATCAGTTGTTACTCTTTATCAAATCCCTGCTACCAATTACCTTCTGATTGAAGAGTAATGACTTACCAATGAATCCTTTTGCTAATTGGGAAGTTTAAAATGAGTGACATTCATTATAATACATAATCCTGAAAAAACCACTGAGTCAGGAAGTTTTAAAATGTTTATCTAAAGATTTAGCAGAGTAAATTACAGAAAACACATGGTACTTAGTCATACACCAAAAAGGAAGCATAGAATAATAATTATTGATTAATGACGGTCCCTCAGAAAGGAGAAGATAGAGACAGCAGCGCAACTAAAGGTTGCATTTATATTTACCTAAATGCGAGAACCAAACCCCTGGCCAAGGAGTTGGAAAGATTAGGACCCAGGAAGGATGAAGAGCAAAGACCTCCTCCAGGATCCGGACAGGACCGGTGACCTCTCTACAACGACGCCTGCGTCGTTCCCCTCTCTGATACTCGACTTCTCCTAGATTCTCCCGTGCCTTTCTTCTAATGGACTCCGCTGCCCCCTCCTCAGGACCTTTCTGGACAGGGATTCAGTCTGCAATCAATCAGCTTGGCGGTCTGGAGCTCTTCTGTGCGTTCTGAGAGTAAGCTCTCTTGCAGCATCACCTTCTAACTAATTAGGTAATTCTATATCTATTATACCCTTCTACGCCCATGTACCTCCCCTTAATGTTGCTAAAATATGGGACCACTACTTCTGATTGGACAGGGACAGGGGGTGGATTCTCACACCATATGATTTTAATTCATTTTCTGTAGGCCATTGTCTTTAAACTACCGCCCATTCAATTTTATACATTTGCTTTATTTCCCACCCGTCTCACGACAAGTGTTATATATTCTTCATATACAAAGTTTCAATGTTCAACAGGAAAGGCAAGTGCACATCAGCTTCGGCCACCAGGTCATGGCCTTGGACGACGTCCAGGTTGACTTCATTCTTTGGCAGCCAAGGAGGACACATGCGCAGAATCATTGTCTCTCGAGTTTCAGATCACCAACCCCAGGCCCAAGTTTACGAACTAATAAAAGTCAAAGAAGAAAATATTAAAATCACAAATAATAGGTTTCACTGTATACACACTCTTTCTACTCTATCCCCATTTACTTATAAATCTATCCCGCATTAGTAGCGTTAAGAAAACGACAAATTAATAATAACACAAGAGCAAGCTGAAGCATGTGAAAACATCAATCAGCCATTTTAGAGCACACTGCGCAAAAGCGGAAATTTCCCACCAAGCAAAGAATGACGTCACACCATGTGATATGGATGAGACATGCGCAGTAAGGTTCCCGCGCTTTAGCGGCCATTTTAGAAAAAGACAAGCATTACTTGTTAGTTAGAACACATAGGCAAGCTTCCTTGCTATTCGTGTAATGTATGCAACGTTAGTATAAACAATACAAAATTAATAAATTAATACTGTGAGGTGATTGCATTCAAGCAAGTCTCATTTTTGAGTCCTTGCTCCATCAGAAGGACTGTGCCTTCTTTGCACTTTTACTAATGGGGAGTTGAAAGTTTTAGAGGCAATTCACAAAGGCATGTTAAGGTACATAACAAGGTAGACTTGTAGTACTGCTTCTCGTGTTCAGAAATGTTTTTGTGAATATTCCCCATCAGTCATCTGCAGTTTCATATCTGGTTTCATGCCAAAACCATCTTAAAAAAAAGAAGACAAGCAAGAGGACTTCATTTCCCATCACCCATCTGCACAGGAAGTGACGTACCTGGAATTCCCATCATTCATCTGCACAGGATGGGACATCGCTGGTTTCCCATGAAAACTGTCTTTTAAAGAATAAGCCAAGCAAGAGAACTTAATTTGCCATCACCCATCCACACAGCAAGTGGCATAACTGGATTTCCCATCATTCATCTGCACAGAAATTTACATCACTGACTTCTCACCTATGGCACTCTGCGCTGCTCTCCCCTCCCAGCCTACTTAACGGCACCTGCATCTCAGGCACTCAGGGAACACATGCAGCAGGTGTGCTGCTGGCACGCCGAAGATGTACCAAAGGTGAACCCCTCAGCAGCTGTCAGCGCCAGGAACTTTTGCTCTCCCCCCTACCCACCGTAGTGTCTGCAAGTCCTCATTCAGTATCCCACACCCACATCCACCACTCCTGCACTAACAGTACCCCACTCACTCACACTCACACAAACCTGCCCCTTGCTCAGACTCACACAAACCAAAGACCACCCACACAACATGCTACACCCACATGCATGCTCCTCAACACCTGCTAGCTCACCAAAATCACCATGGAGGTATGGGACCTATTGCACAGCATTGCTCCAATCTGGTCTTTCTCACAGAAACATGGCTAAACCTAACCATTGCACCAAACATCACTCCAGCCATCTCCACTGGCTATAAGATTGCCAGGCAAGACCGTCAGGGCAAGTCCGGGGATAGAGTTGCTTTATATTCAAAGAAGGTATCAGTAGGACCACTCACACAGAAACCCCTACAGCTTCATGGAACACCTCACGTTCAAGATAACCTTCACCGCCAACGTCTCCCTGGTCGGAACCATTGTATACAGACCACAAGCACCCCGCACCAATTTTGCCACTGACATCACAGATTTCTCATCAACAACACCAGCATCTTCATCCTCCTTGGAGACCTCAACTTTCATCTAGAAGACTCCACTGACCCCAAACTCCACGGCCTTCTTAAAAACCTTAGAAACTTTGGCCCCACCCAGCACTTTATCGAACCCACCCACACCGCTAGACACTCATTGGACCCAATTTTCTCCTCAATTAGAAAATCAGAAACATCACAGTCAACAACTCAGCAACTATGACCTGGACAGATCATGCCATAGTCAGCCATCCCGTACCACCACACACCTACCACCACTAGACCACCCGCTGCAGCTAGAAAAGCGTCACAGAAGAGGAGTGGGCTTCTGCCCTCTCCGTGTACTGGCCCGAGCACACTAGCAACTTGCCAATAGCCATTAAGAACCTCAACAGCTGGATCACTGCATATACTGACACCCTGTCTCCCTTCACACGCAACCCAACAGCAATAGCCCGACCACAGGCCAGTTGGTGCACAGAGGAACTCAGGCTGACAAAACACCACTGCAAGCAACTGTAGCACAAATGTAGAACAAGTCAAGACACTACAGATGAAGACATCTTCAAGGGAGCCCTAAGACTCTACCACCAGCAGATATGAAACACCAAGCACTCAATTATTGCAGATCGCATTGGCTCCACCACTAACAACGGCAAGGCTATCAAAAATATCACTGTACTCCTGCTGTCCCCTGTAAGATCACCCCTTCAACAAGCTTTTAGAATTCTTCTGTTACCAAATCACCTCCATGTGCAGCAACTTTGACTCTCAACCAGGCCCTGTCACCATCGCAACCCAACTGCCCATCGCAGCCAAAGAACAAACCCTGACCTTGTGTCCCACTGTCATCACCATCTAAATCGCTGCTACTATAAGGACCATCCACTCGGGCCCCATCTGACCTCTGCCCCTAACACGCCCTCACCAAAGGACTCCTACCAATCAGCAAAGCACTAACACCCATTGTCAAAACTTCATCGACTCATCCACATTCCTGGGCACCTTGAAACCTGAATCTATTATGCCCCTGTCCAAGAAACCATATTTTGACCCAGCCATGCTTTCAAACTACAAACCCATCTCACTCCTACCATACCCAGCAAAGGGCTTAGAGAAACTAATTAACTAACTCCCCACTGACCACTTCAGCAACCACCAGCTCTTCAACACCACGCAGTCCAGATTCAGGCCCAACCACAGTACAGAAACAGCACTCATCACTACCACAATTGGCATCTGTATGAACCTTGACAAAGGAGACATGGCAGGCCTCATTCTCCTGGATCTCTCTGCACCATTTGACACAGGCCAACACCCCATCCTTATCAGGTGCCTGCACGAGATTTGCATCCAAGGACCCACTCTCTGTTCCTTCTCAACAGATAGAACACAAGCTGTCAACCTGGCACCTTACTCCTTGCAAGCCCGCAAACTCATCTGCGGATTGCCTTAAGGTTCATCACTCAGTCCCACCAATGCATACATGATCCCTCTGTACAACATCTTTCATGCACACAACATCAACATCCTCTCCTACATCAATGACACGCAATTCATACTCTCCCTCTCATAGAAGACCCCAACACAAGAAACAGGTTCACCACTTGCTTGACCAAAGTCACTAACTGAATGAAAGCCAACTGTCTCAAGTCCAACACCGACAAGACAGAAGTAGTGATCTTCAGCAAGAATACCTCACCATGGAACTGCAACCGGTGGCCGACTGAACTTTGCCCCACACCAACACCCAGCACCAAGGCCAAGAATCTCAGAATAATCATCCACAGCAAACTGCGCATGACTGCACAAGTCAACGCTGTCACTCCATCCTGCTTCCACACCCTGAAAATGCTGAGAAAGATTTACAAATGAGTCCCAACCAACACTAGAAAAACTGTCACGTGCTCCAGTTACCATCAAGTTGGACAACGGGAACACCCTCTACGCCGGGATTACCAAACAATTCACTAGAAGACTACAAACCTTTCAGAACTCAGCAGCCAGACTGATCCTCAACATCCAACACAGAACCCATATCACACCACACCTCAGGGAGCTCTAGTGGCTCACGATACACAAACTCGCTCATTTCAAACTCCTGACACACACATTCAAGGCACTACACAATCTAGGTCCCACCTACCTGAACAGTCGCATCTCCTTCCATCAACCACCCAGATACCTCCATTCCATAGGACTCCTACTTGCATAAATCCCATCCATACACAAAATCAGATCAAGAGGATGGGCATTCGCTTACATGAATCCTAAAGTGTGGAACGATCTCCAACTCCACATCAGAGCCTCCTCCTCTCTTCTAGAATTCCAAAAGAAGATGAAGACCTGGCTTTCCAATCAACCAACCCACCAAAAGGCAGGGCTAGGCACACACACCTGATCAACAACAGGATACCATCGCGGGTGATAGTGCGCTTCGCAAATAACATAACATAAGATAACATAACTAGGAATCCATTGCGTAAACATCGAAAGTAGTGTAAATTAAATTATACCAAGTTTTGGCATATTCCAAACAGCATTTGCTGCAAATCGTACTACCCAGTAAAATGGTGCAAATACATTTGCACTGTTTTGTGCAGTAGTAAAATATTTTTGTGATGTGGTCCCAGTTGTTAAGTCACATTCTAACTTACAAAGGCACACTTTCTAACTTTTTGTGGAAAGACATCCTATTTTGATTAGTAAACAGTTATAGAGTTATATTTTTGCTGAAAAAGTTAACAGAACCATTTTCTTTTTTGTAAGCTATTCTGTTAGTAGCGGACTCAGTACATAATTAAATAATTAAATGTATTTTTTAAATTATATTCAGGGTCTCAGTGTTTAATAAAGAACATTGCTTATTATACATTAAACGCCCAAGCAATAAGGAGTTGATAGGAATAAAAAAGCTTCTTGGCACAATTAGCTCACTTTTTTCTCTTACTCTGACTCTCTCTCCTGTCTGTGCCTCCCTCATTCTCTCTTCTCCTTTCAAACGATGTCTGCCAAACTTTATTTGTTTAATTTCCTCCTTTCTTCACGTGTTGTTTGTTTCGCTCCTTCTGTAGTCAAAGCATTAGTGTTGTGTTGCATAATGCTGAATACACATTAAATCTGAAGGGACCCATGATACACTTTCAAATGTTTTCAAATGTTAGAATGAAATCTGTTGTTTCTAGATGTGGTATTTCAAATTGGCGATTAGAGTCAGGGGATCATTTTACTGTGAAGTCAACATAACCAATAATTATCTGCTCATGAGAAAACTGCACATTTTAATGTCATGCTCACGTTATGCTATTTGAAGTGCCAATTAAGGACACTGATGCTGCATTTGTGTATAGGTGGGTGTGTAGATCACACTTGACTGAGGGTTGTGGCAATGCAGGGCTTTGTCATGTGCAATATCATTGGAAAAGAAAATACACATTGTATACGGCCAACTGAAGGACACGTTGGAGCAAGCTGAAACTCATATTTTTGGCCACTTACAGAATATTACAGCTTTTCATAAGACTTGTTGCTGTGGAAACCATTGATCTTTTAAAACAAAACAAAGAGAGATTTTGGAGTCAAACTAAGAAAATGGAAGAGGCACTTTGAGAATAAGGCCATATGAGGGTTGACTTCTAATTTAATAATAAATGGTCATCAAAAAATAGTCAAGAGTGATACAGCTCAGACCACACATGCTTGCCCCACTTCAGCTTGACCCTGGAAGAAAAATGGAGAATTTCAAGAGCTGGGATTCCTGGGACTACTTGACCTGAAGATTGATGTTGTTTATTCACTTGTGTTTACACAGCCAGAATGCTGCTATTAAAAGTGTCTGGCGAGGACACTGTTGCTTTAACTATTTAATGTGATACGTATAGTAGTGCCTGTAGGAAAGTAGGATCTTTCTGGCATAGTTACCCCCACTTTTTGCCTGGTGTTAGTGTGTTTTGACTGTAGTACACTGGTATCCTGCTAATCGGGACCCCAGTGTCCATGTTCTCTCTCCTCAACTCCATAGTAAGTACTTTGTACACCCCACAATTTGTACACTGGTGTACCCCTGCAAGTCCCTAGTATATGGTACTAAGGTACCTAGGGCATTGGTACACAAGGGGCCTCCCATGGGCTGCAGCATGTATTGTGCCACCCATGGGAGCACATGCAAACTGTGTCTGCAGGTCTGCCATTACAGCCTGCGTGAATTGGTGCATACACCTTTCACTTCAGATATAAGGTTTTCCTTATATCCCGGTCAATGCATTAAAACCTATAAGCCACCCCTAAGGTAGGTATTACAGCCCACAGGCAAGGTTCATCGTTCTAAGTGTGAGGATGCCTCTGCATGAGCAGAGACACCCCTACAAACTCAGAGTTCATTTTCTGGCTTTGTAAGTGGAGGGAAGGCAATTAAAGGTATGTAGTGGAGACTGGCAAAGTCGAGATGTCCAGCTACATAATGGCTTCACAGAACCCAGTCATGTTTGGTATCAAACATGTTGGAATCATGCCACTACACCGATACCAGTGTTATTTTCATGATACCATGTACTGGGGGGGGGCTCCTTGGAGGACTGCCCCATGTCTACCTGTGAAGCCTGTGTGCAAGCCACTGCTGCTGCCGGGCCCAGACACTGTTCTGCCCTCCCTCCTGCTGCTGAGCTTAACTCAGGCAGGGGAAGGCAGAATAAAAGATTTCCTGTAGAGGAGAGGTGTAGCCACCTCTCATTTAGAAATAGGTGTCTTAGGCTAGGGTGGGATGTTTCCAAGATCCTCCAGACTGCTTTGAAGGGCACATTTGGTGCCCTCCTTGCATAAACAGGTTTGCCCAGTCCAGGATCCCTTGGCTCCTGCTCTGGTGTGAAACTACACAAAGTACAGGGGAGTGACCACCCCCTGTTCAGCTCCTCCCCTGGGAGATGCCCAGAGCTCTGCCACATGGCCACTTGATTTTGCCATCTTGAATCTTAAGGACTTCCCTGAGGGTGACACCTTAGATTCGTACAGACTTCGTCTTCAAGAACCGACTGGCTTCCTGTGAAGATTTGTCAAAAGACTCTTCTACTGCAGGACCGAGCCAGGAACCAAGACAAAGATGCTTCTGGTAGGAAGGCTCCTATTGCAATTCCATCTCCATGCTCTCCTAAGCTCTGCAACTTCCATGGCTGTGCATCCTCCTGAGTCCCACACGACTCTGCATGCATCAAGATAGCAAGAAGGAATTTCCCTTGGAGTGAAGGAGTCACTCCCCTGCATCCGCAGGCACCAAAAGGACGACCGGCTTGTGGACCCGGCTGTCCCACAGACACCTCCAGGCTGTACAACACAGGTGGTGGTTTGTTGGCTCTCCAGAGGCCTGGCTAGCCTTCCCTGCAACTTAGGAGGCTGTAATCCCTCTGCAGCTGACCGGAACCGTATCCCTGTGCATCTGTTTGCCATTGCTAAGGCTCGTTGTTTCTCCTGATCGAAAATCTTCGAGCTCCAAAAAGCCCTAGCCTCCAGAATCACACAGCTCCAAGAGTGACTTCTTCTCTACTTCTCCAGCGACGTGGGCATCCATATTCTGTGTGCTGCAGAGGCCTCCCTGCAGCTCCCTGTGCCTGCTGCCAGTGGGTTCTCCTGGGGTCCCCACTGATTCCTGATGGCTCTTCTGCTTGCTGAGGGCCGGCCCTGTCTTACCTTGGCTAGGTGAGCCCCTCAGACCTTGCTGGTCTGCAACCAAACATTTCTTCGTGCAACACGTCTGTTGCATTTGCCAAGGCTTGTTGGTGGCCATGCTGGCCACTGACCTCACTGCATCTCCTCAACCGATGTGGGACAGCCTGTGGATGTCTCCTGTGCCTCTGCAAAGTCACCTGGCCTCCACAGCTTCAAGACCACCATGCAACAGTAAAAGTACCACTGACCAGGGCTGGCATCGTGCTACTGCTCCCCCTGGACACCTCTGGGTGGTTTGGACTCTGTCCCCTCTTTTTGCTGGTACTCCTCATTTGGAATCCACATCTGGGTTCCACCGAGCTGGTCCACGAGACTCTGTAACAGCTAGACATCTGAGGTTCTCCTTTGATGACAACGGGCAGTTCTGATACCACTTCGCACCTATGCACCCGGGCTCCCTGGTGTAGGTATCCTAGCTCTCTGGGTATCCACGGGTGGGGTTGTCCTCCAACCTCGCTGGATCAAAAGAGTTTCCTTTGGGTCCTCTGTGAAGGGTCTTGAAATGGTAAAACTCTAACAGCAACTTCCCCACATTATCCTATGGACACTGACCAGGGGTATCACCTCTGCACATCGGCACCTAGCAACTCTTAGTTACTTACCTGTGGTGGTTCCATGCTCCCCCAGGTCCCTAATTCCTTGGGTGTTAGTCTTGGCTTGGTTCTCACCTTGCATTCCATTTTCTTAGTATATTGTTTGCCCCCCCCGTAGGGGCCCATGTGTTCTATGTGCTTTGCTTACCTGTTTTGAAGTGTACTTTATTGTGTATTGATATCTCTGAGTAGGAGATATACCAAGGTAGTTTTGGTGTTGTTGTATAATAAATACAAGGTATTTTTCTAACACTGGTGTAGTTCTTTTTGTGTGTAAGCTTCACTGACTGACTGTGTGGAAATGTACCCGAATTACACCCTCCTGAATATGCCTTAGCTGCTCTCCACAGCTACCCTTTGAGAGCTTTAGTTATCAGGGACCACTTCTAATATCACTAAGGGTTACCTGGACTCAGTGCAGGGCGCCTCACCAATAGGTGTACACCATATACTGAGCCAGCCTCCTACAATGCCTCCTCTACAGATACAAACCTCGCACTATTCTGGAATCTGAACTCTACAATCCACAGATAAGTGAATACCAAATAGGCCCGGGCTGGCCCTATTAGGTGCCGGATGTTTTTCTGGTAGGATAACAACATTGGGCGCAGTTTAATTGCTGTTAGGGGCTGGCTTTGTTTCTGTAGGTGCTTTAAAAATAAAAAATGCAAAACAAATTATTTTAAAGGATGGAGGTCAAACAATGCTAGCTTCAAAACCATTTGTTTTGACATTTGGTTGGTTCCTGTCTCCTGCATGTCGCCATGAGCAGTGCTAACCTTCAAGGTTTTAGGGGAAGGTCAGTTGAGGAATCGGTTGTTGCTTGGCTCAGAGAGCCCAGTACATGAGATAAAGTGTATTTATTTGTAATGTGATAGTTGCAACGCATTTCAGTTTAGTATATTCAGTTATACCATGCATTGGGTGGCAATTGCGAGAAGTTATATTCATAAACTTAGAAGCATTTATGCCTCCACCATCACTGCCCTGACGATGATGCTATCAGTGAATGAAGAGGAAAGTCAGTTGTCTTTTTCTCACTGGGGAGTTGCTCTATATGAAGTAACATTACAGTGCCTCATTCACAAAGGCAAACACACACAGGCCTATCTTTTTATGTGTAGAGTTCTCTGCCTAGACTGTGGAGTCTCTGTAGTCGAAAACTTACTCTTAACTCGTAGTTTGTGAACAGCAAAAATATAATAAACTACGCAAAAGTGTAAGTTTATCTTTGTGAATCAAGACCACCCACTTTTGTGTTTGTGCAGTGCTAATCTAAAACTAACTAATTTCAAGGTGCTCTCATGTGATAATAAAGGCACTGTGAAAAAAGTAATTGCCTAGGATCAAAAAAATGTAGTCAAGTGGAAGCTGGTGTTGATGCATGGTTTCCTGGTTTCATGCTGTGCAATTCAGCCACTACATGGATATCTCTTTTTTGGTCCCATTTTAGATAAAAACTTAGGGGTAGGTTTGCTAATATTTGGCACATGCAGCAAGACAACTTACTTCACTGCATCAAATAGAGAGGGGAGGAATGCGCCATATCTACTAAGATATGGTACATTCGTGCTATTCCTCTGCGCTGGTGCATTTGTAGCTGCCAAGTGCCAAAGCAGGCACCCTTGTACCATGGTGCAAGGGTGTCTGCGTTATAGCCAGGATTGTTGTTGTGCAGGGGAACTGTAGCGATCTCCCTAGTACCAGCTAAACCCCGAGGTATTTTACTTTCCAGCACCTCATTTTGACCTTTTATGTTTGTGCTTATCTGCCAGATCCCAAGGTGTGTTGTGTAAAGTGAGAAACCCTTGATACAGCTGCAGCCTAGTTTTCCAACTGGAATGTGAGAGCTCCCGACACACAAATGTGCAGCTTTGTGCTTCACAGAAGAGACAGCTAGACTTCCACTATGATAAATTCAGTAAAAACATATTATGATAGACTTACATTATTATATTACATATTGATATTGGAAAAAAAAATGTCAAACCGTCTCACACAAATAGCGCTGATTCTATAATAATGATTGTGTTTGGAGTGTTGTAGGCGCATAAATCTAAAAGCATGTGCGACATTAAAATGTGGTTCTCTTTTCTCATTGTAGCAGTGGGATGACTGGAAATTATATAAGACAAACCTACTCTGTAATAGACATTTTTAAAGCACCATCAAGCTTTAATATTGCAGCCTTGGTGAAGGAAGTCTTTGTCCACACGGACTAAATCTTGGTGCCGGTAATTTGGTTCCGGCCCTGCCACAATGCAGCTGCAGCCAAGTCTAGAGTAATGCCCAGTTGGTTATGTAAAGGTTTTCACATCTCACTAATGAATTCAGTAGTTTTCCTCTATAATTCTGAACATTCTTTGTTGGTACTGATCATCTTTCTTTGGTGTTATTCCTGGTTTGGTACATTTCAACCCAGCTGTCTTTGCCCCAGCCCTCATCAGCAACTGATAAAAGAAGGAAGACTGGGGCAGTGCGAAGCTACCTTGTATGATGTTACTAGTAGGTACATGAAAGAAACTATTTTCCCAAAGGATGCTTTCATTGTCTTCAAGCACTGTGGCTAATTCAAACAGTAGGAGGCATACTAATGTTTTTTTTAACCACAGAAGGGTTTGTATCTTTACCTTCTGGTGGAACTGTAATTTAATTGTATGTAGAAGATGCCAAGAATGACTAGATTTTCATCTGATATTTAGGTTTTGAATTTCAGATGCATGTCTGATTAATGAAATTTCATTTGTATATGTTTATATAATTTTTTTTTTTAGCTTGGGCTGACTAGGTAGGGACTATGAGACTGCCTGCTTTTAGGAGGGAAGCAATTGGTCAGGTGTAAAGGTCCTGCTTTACAGGTTTTGCACGTTTCTGGTGTGCCTATCCTCTAGCCATTGTTTGAAGTTTGGGGATTGAAAACTGTTAGAAATTAGGTCTCTAGTTGGCAGTGGTTTGCACCCTGTCCAAGTAGGGACCCTCACTCTAGTCAGGGTAAGGGAGTCACACAGCTAAGATAACCCCTGCTCACCCCTTGGTAGCTTGGCACGAGCAGTCAGGCTTATCTCAGAGGAAATGTGTAAAGTACTTGTACTCTTTTACAGTAACACAGTGAAAACACTACAAAAGGAGTCCACACCAGTTTAGAAAAATAGTCAATATTTATCAGAATAAAACAAGACCTAAATTACAAAAATCCAACATACACAACTCAAAATATCACTTTTCAAAGATTAAGCAAGTTTAGTTAATAGAAATTAATGGATGCGTTCATTTTACCACAAAGTACCTTAGAAGCATCAAAAATCAAAGATGGTGCAAAGCGCAGGGGAGGTGAGGCACCGGAAAAGCAAAGCAATGCGTTGATTCCTTACTACACAGGGGAGGTGAAACATCGGTTCCCAACTGGCATGGGAGGTGATGCTTTGGTTCCCATACTGGCAAGGGAGGTGATGTGTTGGTTTCCGGACACTCAGCCTTGGTTCCTTACTGCAGGGCGGTGTCGATGAAAAATCGGCATCGAGGGACAATGCGTTGAAAATCCAGACACGTTGGGTCGATGCGATCATGGTGATGCAGGTGCTGCGTTGATTCCTCAGCCGCAAAGCAGGTGCTGCTTCGGAGTTGGAGTAGGTGCCACAGACGTCGGTGACACGTGGCTCGTGACTCATACTGCGGCAATTATTCTGATGTGCTGAGACGGTGAGGTGGGGACTGTGGCGAAAGCCATGGTCAATGATTCAAGCGGGAAGCATGCTTCGGTGCAGGCAGTGGTGATGCATAGACCTTTTGCAGCAGTGCATCGAGAAAACAGGTGCTGGGAGTCGATGCATATGTTTTCTCCTTAAGATAAGGGCCCAGGAACTGGATTTGGCACCACTTGGCAAGACAGGACTCTCAACTGAAGAGCCCAGGCACTGGCAGGTGAAGTTTTTGATGCCCCTCAGACTTCTTAACAGGAAGCATGTACACACAAGCCCTTGGAGAACATTGAAAGCAGGATGTAGAAAGCAAAGTTCAGTCCTTACTCTCTCAAGTCAGAAGCAGCAAGCAGCAGGTCAGCACAACAAAGCAATAGGCAGAGGCAACCCCCCTACAGCATCCAGCTCTTCTGCCTAGCAGAATGTCCTCAGCCCAGAAGTGTTCGGATTTTGGGGTGTCAGACGTCCAATACTTATACCCCTTTCTGCCATCGAAGTAGGCAAACTTCAAAGGAAAGTCTTTGTAGTGCACAAGACCCTGCCTTTCTCTGACCTGGCTCCAGACACACTACCACACTACAGGGAGGTGGAGTGGAGACAGCTTTGTGTAAGGACATGCACATAGAGCATAGTCAGGTGACAGTGGCACCTCCTCCCACCACTCTAGCTCAGGAAGGCCCACCAGCCTGGTTATCAGCCATAAGGATATGCAAGGACACCACAGCTCCCTTTGTGTGACTGTCTAGAGTGAATGCACAAGAGCCCAACTGTCAGCCAACCCAGACGTGTATTCTACAGACAGGCAGAGGCACAGAATGGCTAAGCAAGAAAATGCCCACTTTCTAAAAAGGAGATTTTCATACACGCAATATAAGAACAACTCCACCAAAAGTTGTATTTTTAAATTGTGAGTTCAGAGACCCCAAAGTCCATATCTCTATCTGCTCCCAATGGCAAATTACACTTAAAAGATATTTCATGGCAAGCCCAATGTTATCCTATGGGAGCAATAGTCCTTGCAATAGCGAAAAATGAAATTAGCAGTATTTCACTATTAAGACATGTAAAACATATTAGTACATGTCCTACCTTTTAAATACACTGCTCCCTGCCCATGGGGCTGACTTGGGCCTAACTTAGGGGTGACTTGCATGTGGGTTAAGGGAAGGTTTGGACCTGGCAAGTGGATGTACTTGCCATGTTGAAATAGGAGTTTTAAACTGCACACACAGACACTGCTATGGCAGGTCTCCAGACATTTTTACAGGGCTACTCATGTGAGTGGCACAATCAGTGCTGCAGGCCCACTAGTAGCATTTGATTTACAGGCCCTGGGCACACCTCATGCACTTTACTAGGGACTTACTAGTAAATCAAAAATGGCAATCATGGATAAACCAATCACCAATACAATTTAGACAGAGAGCCTTTGCACTTCAGCACTGGTCAGCTGTGGTAAATTGCCCAGAGACCTAAAACCAGCAAAAACAGGTTAGAAAAAATAGGAGGAAGAAATCAAAGAGTTTGGGGATAACCCTGCAAAAAGGGCCAGGTCCAACAAAAGCAAACTGATGTGACTTTCTGGTTCTGTGGTTCTTTTCTTTAGTAGTAACACAATGCCCAGTTTATCTACCACTCAGAGATATAAAGGTTCAAGCCCAGATTTATTAATCCGTTAAGGCAGGTTTCATTCACAGAAGTGACGCAAACCCAGCGCAAAGTGTTGGGGTGGAATTTACTACACAACACAAACCAGGATTTGTATTGGAAAGTTCACCAAAGTAATGCAAAGTTCTGCTATGATGTGCTTCTTTGCATCAAGGGGTGTTTCATGGATGGTACAAGGGCATTGCCATGCAACCATCTATTGGTTTAAAATCCATTTCTACTAATATTCATAAAAGTAAAAGAGCAAAAGGGAGAAATGTTTTTATTTCTCCTTATTTTTCCAAAGTTCCATGTGTGCTGCATTGTGCAACACACATACAATGTGGGATAAGTCTTAAATGATAGATTTTGAACTGGAAGGGTCCCCTTCAGTACAATACCTAACAGACACACCCTTGCACCAATGCGGAAGGGTTTGTCTGTGTTGGCACTTGGCAAATAAAAGTGCTCCAGTGAAAGGGCATAGAAAACATGCCATTTCATAGTAGATATGGCACATTTTTTCTCTCTCTCTTTGACGCAAGGCAGCGCGCCAAATATTAGTAAATACAGGCCTCAATCTTCTTCTACTTGATTTTACTTCTGGTGTGATATTTCATCAACAGATCAGGTTTCGTATCACTCCCACTCCCTGTAAGGTTTGTTTAGTTGGCTGTGAATCATTTTGTCTTCACCTGGATCAATACCTTTGGGACTAATGTCTAGGTGCCTCTTGCAAGAACAGCTTCTTATAGGCCTACTATTGGTGAGTCTTAGGTAGCTTTAACCTGGAATTTCATTGATGGCACATGTTCTCTCCTAGGTTGAGCCTATAGCCCTGTTGGTGAGTATGAACTGTGGAATCGTCTTGATGACGGGAGTTAGTTAAACAGGACTGGTTATATGCTTATAGTTGGATTTTTTTTTTTACATAATTGCAGCTGCTTGTCATTGGCTTGGATAATTACTGTGCAAATATCTTATATCCTTTACAGGAATTTTTTTACCCACAGAAACACATTCTCTGGTTCAGGATATCTATCCTTTTGGAATATATGGCACATGTGGTTGCACTAATAGTTTAAGGTTGGGGAGCAAAGTGTTACATTTAGATTTCTTCTGCTATGGTTAAACCTTTTTCTACTGCAGTATTGTATCTGAAGAAGCCTTGTTAGTGACATGAGTTTTGCATATGGCAATGCTTTAAACCGCTAGGGTTGTTTAGCTGCCATTGATGCTTAATTGAGACATATATGGGACTTGAACAGAAAGAACAATGACAGACGTGTGTTGAGGTTACTTAGGAGTATCCTAGATTACCCTTTTCATGGTACTTTCCCATCTACCTATCACTGTCTACATATTCAGTCCGACTTAAATCTTTCAAATCAAGATTTACTGCACACTAATACAAATAGAACTTTGTAGTCGATGCATTGTCTGAACAGTAACGCTTGATGTTTCCTCTTCCTGGGATTTATCTAAGAATAGAGGGCAGATGCATTCAGTAAATACAGGAAAATTGCCACATCTCTCTCTATTAGCCAAAACCATTATGTTAACTTTTCTCTGAGTGGGCAGGTCTGGAGATTTCCAGCATTGGTGGCTCCCCACCTCTGAAAGAGCATCTGATCGAGACGTGACTTTCATGTTAAGGCTGGACTCTCAGAAAGGTGTTTAGGTTTATTAAGGCACTGATATTGTTTTCTGAGCAAGTTCTCAAAAGCAGTACACATTTTCACCCCAAGACCACCATTTTGAGTGGCCTGGAAGGTCAAAAGCGAAAACGGTGCCATTCAGTTTAATGGATCACCATACTATGAGCACGGAAATCTCTTCTTTACATAACGCGGCTCCACTTTAAGACTTACTAAGTGGAATTCCAATTTCCATATGTATTTCTTCTCTTGGCTGACAAATCTTTGCCACTGTGTTAGAATGGTGCACAATCTGAATACATTGCTACAATTATCATCACTTTCCAGCATTTAGTATTCAGTCAATGATGAGAGGTTTGATGAAGTTTTGAAAGCTTTATTTCACATTAAAGAGATAAGTTTGTATTTTTTGTTTTTTTATTCTGATTAGTCAGTTTCCATTTGTATTTCTTCTCTTGCCTGACAAATATTTGCCACCGTGTTAGAATGGCGCACAATCTAAATACATTGCTAAAATTATCATCACCTTACAGCATTTATGTTAGACCTGGCACCATTGGCGTGGGTCTCCCTTCCATCTTTTGCTGTTGCCTCTTATGTTTTTGCTGGTTTTAGATGCTTTTGGGCACTGTGCCACTGCTGTTCAGTGCCACAGTGCAAGTGCTCCCTATGGTAAATTGATGTATGGATTAGTGACTCCATGATTGGCTTGTTTGGCTTACTGTCAGACCCTAGTACAGTGCACTGCGTGTGCCCAGGGCTTGTAAATCAAATGCTGCTGGTGGGCTTGCAGCACTGGTTGTGCCACCCACCGGAGCAGCGTGTAAAGTGTGTCTCAGGCCTGCCATTGCAGAGCCTGTGGGCAGTCTGGTACTGCCATGTTGACTGGGCAAGTGTACCCACTTGCCAGTCCCTAAACCTTCCCTTTTATACATATTAGTCACCCCTAAGGTAGGCCCAAGGGCAGGGTGCATTGTAGGTAAAAGGTAGGACATGCCCTGGTGTGTGTGGCATGTCCTAATAGTGAATTACAGCCATTTTCGTTTTTCAATATTGCAAGGCTACCTGTTCCCCATAGGCCAGAATGGGCAGTTAGATTATTACATCGTATAATCCTAACTGACTCAGGGAACCAGGTAGAAATTCGAGTTTAGTACGCCTGAACTCAGAATGATAAAATACATCTTTTAGTGAAGTTGGTTTTAACATTCTGTGTTTGAAAATACCACTTTTAGAAAGTAGGTATTTTCTTGCCTAACTATCCAAGCCTGCCTCTGCTAGGTTGTGTATTCCTTGTCTGGAGATTGAGTGACAGGGGCTGGGGGTGGCTACAGGAGACAGGGTGAGTCAGCGCAGGGCTGAATAGAAAGATCTGCATCCAGAGTGGAGGGAGGAGTTGCACCTGGGTCTGAATAGGGCTGTGCCTGCCTTCCACATTGCTGGCTCCACCTCCTGCCGGGCGGCTGAGCACTCTGCCCCACATTCTGAAAGGAAAGAAGGAGTCAGAAAAACAAAGTGCTCCAGGACTGACCAGAACTGGTTTTGGACTAGGCAGAGGCCTCTCTGCCTTCAGAGAACAAAGAGAAACTGTGTATAAAAAGGGGACCCAGACCCTAGGAAATTAGATCACTTCTGGGAATCAAGACGAACCTTTGCTGAGGAGAAGAACCAGGAAGCTGAAGGAGGAGACTACCCTTGTGCTGTGTGTTTGGGGGTTGGCCTGCAGTGGTTGCTTCATTGCCAAAGAAAGGAGAAAAGGACTGAGTGTGCTTTCCATCAACTTGAAGAAGAATCTCCAAGGGCTTGAACTAGAGCTTGCCTCCTGCCTGAAGTCTCAGGGATACAAGACTTCCCCAACCAGCTCCCCCCTGAATTCCCTTGCTGGGAATTGAAGTGCCTGCTGTTGTGCTGGGTCTTCTGAGAGACTGCGTGTCGCTGGGAGCTGGAAGCGCGACGCAACAACGAGAAGCGTGTCTCCGCTGCAGCCGCTGTCATCGCATCGCCGAGGAAGCGAGACGCCGCTGCCGCTGTGATCATCGCCGAAGCGCGGCGCATCGCCAGAGAAGCGGGACGCTGCCACAGAGGACATCGTCGCATCACCGGAGAAGCGTGTCGCAGGGCCTGTCGCGGCTCCAAAAATCATCGAGTCGCCGCACGGCCGTCGGGCTTGCACGCATCGCACCAACGTTGTCGCATCGCAGTCAAGACGCCATTTTATCGCACCGGAGAAGAGTATCGCATCGAGGTGCCATCTGTCGCATCGCACCGGAGAGCAGTAAGAAACCGACGCATCAACTCCCCACACAGTAAGGAAGCGAGCATCAACTCCCCTGCGCAGCAGTAAGGAACCGACGCATCCACTCCCCTGAGTGTACGGAACCGACGCATCACCTTCCCTGCGACCCTTTTGTTTTCTTTGCGTTACGCATTCAAGGTACATTGAGAGTAAAGTGTCGCATCTACAACTTGAGAGAACTGAACTATTTTATAACATTCTAAAGTCTATTTTTGAGTACAGTATTGTGGATTTTCGTCGTTTGGTCTTGTGTTAAGTCTATATAAAAATACTATTTTTATAATACAACCTGTGTGGTGTCCATCTGTAGTGTTGTCACTGTATTACTGTATGTGTTCACAAATGCTTTACACACTGCCTCTGAGATAAGCCTGCCTGCTCGTGCCAAGCTACCAAGGGGGTGAGCAGGGGTTATTTTAGGAGTGTAGCCCCTCACCCTGACTAGACGCAAGGGTCCCTATTTGTCACAGGTACCTACCTATGCCAACTAGAGACCCCCAAATCTAACATTGGTGGCAGCGGTGAGGATTTGGACTTGCATTTGTGATTCATATACAGTGATTGGTGTACACTACTAGTGAGTGCAGACCATAACGCAACCACATACTTTTTGAGAATTTTTCCTTGGAACTTCTTTTCTATTTTTGATTCTTGAGAACTGCCAGTCTTTTTGCTACCATGAGCAAGACAGCATCCATAGTATCTGTAGACATTGTTTTGGAAGAAGAGAGAATTGATACTTACACTGTGCCTTATCTCAAAGCTTTGTGCAAGAAATTTAAAATCTCTGTGAAAGGCCTCACCAGGAAAGAGGAATACCAAAAGGCGCTGAGGGCCTGGGTAGAATCTAGGAATGCCAGTGAGCATCCTGAGGAGCCAGTAATGGAGGCAGAGGATTTAAATGAGCACCTTGAGGGGCCAGTGGGCCCAACTGGAGGAAAGCACCTTCAGGGGCGGGCAGCAGTGTTTCTTCCAAAGTGTTGTCCCCAGGAGAGCTGGAGGACAGAGCAAGGGAGAGGATGCATAAATTGGAGCTAGCTAGGCTCAAAATGGATGGTCAGAAAGACATAGAGAGCAAGAAAATAGAGCTTGGGATGGAGTTAGAAATGAAGAAGTTAGCCTTAGAGGAAAAGAGAATGCATTTTGAGCATGAGAGAGGATTGAGGGAATTGGAACTCAAGGCCCAGAAGTTAGAGTTTCCTCCCTCTGGTGGCAGCACACCGCCAGTGCATGTAGAAGCAAGAACCTACATTCCCAAAGATGTAGTTAAAGATTTCCACAAGAATGAGGATATTGGTCAGTGGTTTAGGGCTTATGAAGCTGCAATGTTGGCCCACCGGGTCCCTGAGAAGGATTGGGGAGCGGGGTTGTGGGGCCGCTTTGTTAGTGATGGGAGGGACACTTTGTTGGATTTGCCTACAGAGGAGCAGATGTCCTATACCCACATGAAGGGAGCCCTAATGTCCAGATTTGGTTTGACCCCAGAGCTATATAGACAAAGGTTTAGAAATTGCAGAAAACTGGAGTCTACCACTTGGGTGGAATATGTGTCTTTCTTTTGCAGAGCATTGGATGGTTGGGTGAAGGGTAGCAAAGTGGATAATTTTGAGGCGCTCTATGATTTGCTTGCATGGGAGCACTTGTCAAATAACTGTTTTCCAGAGCTACGCCAGCATCTTATTGATAGCAAGCTGACTAACCCTAGGAAGCTTGCTGAGGAGGCGGACCGCTGGGTGAGCACCCGGGTCCAGAAGGGTCATGTGGGAGACTTCGCCAAAGGTGGGCAGGGTCCCCAGCAGAAGAGTGGGGGGGACAAGGGTAAACAGAGGGAGTTCCAGAAAGGGCCCCAAAGTAATCCCCAAGGGAACCAAGGGAAAGGTTCCCAGCCTCCCCTGAGAAGAAGGCAGTGGCCCCAACAGATAAGCCTGTTCACAAGGGGCCCAAGACCTGTTTTAAGTGTGGTCTAGTAGGCCACTGTTCTTATGATGCTAGATGTCCCTTGTATGGGAAGACAGCACCCACTGGTGCACCACCCCGGCAGTTGGCTAGTGTAGCCCTGGGGGAGGAGATGGGTGCCCAAGGTGGGTGGGGTCCCGCAGAGATGTCCCTTGTCTCTCTAGGAGACTGTGAGGTGGTCCCCAGGACCCAACTGCCTGATAACACTAAAAAATACAGGCAGTGGGTGACCATCAATGGCAAGAGGGTGGAAGCTCTTAGAGACTCCCGAGCCAGTGTGACAGCTGTCAGTTGTCGGTTGGTGTCTGAAGAGCAGGTAGTCCCAAATGCATTTTACCCAGTTGTTGCCGCTGACAACACAGAGAGCCACTGCAAGGTGGCACAGGTTCCCTTTGAGTGGGGGGTGGGTCTCAGGGACTCTTCAAGTAGCTGTGAGGCCAGCCATGCCTGTTGAATGTCTGTTAGGTAACGATTTGGAGAGCTCTCCTTGGGCTAAGGTGGAGAGGAGAGCTCATTTAGAGATGTTGGGTTTCCCTGAGTGGGCCTGCGTGACCACTCGGTCTATGGCAGCCAGTAAGGGTGTTCAAGAGGACCTGGAGCCTGAGAAAATGGCCCAGGTGCCTGCCTTAAAGAGAAGAGGTAGGGGCCCGGGAAACCGGCCCCTGAGGTTCCCACGGCCCAGGAGGAGGCGGACCCTGAGGGGATGCCCTGGAGCCTACCGGGGAAGAGATTGCTGAACTGGGAGACCTGCCTGAGCTGACCCATTGGCAGCAGGAAGGAGGTCCCTCTAGGGAAGAGTTCTGTGAGGAGCAGAACAAGTGCCCTTCTCTTGTGGGTTTGCGGCAGCAGGCTGCAAACCAGGCAGCAGGTGATCAGTCTGGATCACATTGGATCTACTGGGAGAATGGTCTCCTGTATAGTGAGCCTAAGGTTGCTGAGCCTGGGTCAGCCCGTGTGCTGGTGGTACCCCAGAGCTTCAGAGCCTTCCTACTGGGGCTGGCTCATGATGTGCCTTTAGCAGGACATTTGGGGCAGGACAAGACCTTTGAAAGGCTTGTCACCCATTTTTATTGGCCCCAAATGCGCAAGAGTTCAGGCACTCATTGCAGGACCTGTCAGACTTGCCAGGCAAGTGGAAAGAGTGGGCGGAAGCGCAAGGCTCCTCTCCAGCCATTCCCTGTGGTCAGCACCCCCTTTGAAAGGGTGGGCATTGACATTGTGGGGCCTCTGGATCCCAAGACAGCCATGGGCAACAGGTTCATCCTGGTCTTGGTGGACCATGCCACCCGGTACCCGGAAGCCATCCCTCTCAGGACAGTGACGGCCCCCGTGGTGGGACGTGCACTGATGGGGATTTTCTCCCGCGTGGGGTTTCCCAGAGAGGTGGTGTCAGACCAAGGTACCAACTTCATTTCCAAGTATATGAAGTCCCTGTGGCAGGAGTGTGGTGTAACCTACAAGTTCACCACTCCTTACCACCCCCAAGGTAATGGGCTGGTTGAGAGATTCAACCGGACCCTCAAAGGCATGATTATGGGTCTTGAGGAACCCATGAGGCGTAAGTGGGACGTCCTCTTACCATGCCTTCTCTTTGCTTACCGTGAGGTGCCACAGAAATCTCTAGGGTTCAGTCCCTTTGAGCTTCTCTATGGACACCCAGTGAGAGGACCTTTGAGTTTGATCAAGGAAGGCTGGGAGCAATCTCCCAGGAAACCTCCCCAGGATGTATATAGCTACATGCTGGCCTTTAGGAACCAAACTAGGCGATTCAGAAAACTCGCTGAGGCGAATCTGGAAGCCAGCCAGTAGGAGATGAAGCGGTGGTACGACCAGAATGCCACTCTGGTTGAGCTTCAGCCTGGTCAGAAAGTGTGGGTCATGGCCCCAGTGGAGCCCTGTGCGCTCCAGGATAAGTGAACCAGACCATTTGAGGTGGTGGAGCGCAAGAGTCCGGTTACCTACTTGGTGGACTTGCGGTCTCCCAGGAACCCCTTACGGGTCCTGCATGTCAACCGCCTGAAGCCCCACTTAGAGAGGTCCGAAGTGGGCATGCTCCTAGCAACAGATGCTGGAATGGAGGAGGAGACTGAACCTCTTCCTGACCTCCTGTCTGCAACAGAGCAAGATGGGTCAGTGGATGGAGTGAACCTCTCTTCCACCCTGACCCCTGAGCAGCAGAATGACTGTCACCAGTTGCTGGGACAGTTTTCTGACCTGTTCTCCCTGATTCCCAGTGTCACTGATTGGTGCGTCCATGATGTAGACACTGGGGACAGTCCTCCTGTCAAGCACAAAACTTACAGGGTGACTGACAGGGTGAGAGCTTGCATCAAGGAGGAGGTCTCCAAGATGCTTGCGTTGGGGGTGATTGAGTCCTCTAACAGTCCTTGGGCCAGCCCAGTGGTCTTGGTCCCAAAGGCTGCCGCACCGGGTGTCTCACCAGAACTGCGGTTCTGTGTGGACTACCGAGGGCTCAATTCAGTCACCAGGACTGACGCGCACCCCATCCCCAGAGCTGATGAGCTCATTGATCGGTTAGGGGCTGCCCGGTACCTCAGCATGTTTGATTTAACGTCTGGGTACTGGCAGATCGCCTTGACTGATGGGGCAAGAGAGAGGTCAGCATTCTCCACACCAGATGGGCACTACCAATTCCGGGTTATGCACTTTGGGATGAAGAATGCCCCTGCCACCTTTCAGAGGTTGGTCAACCAGGTGTTGGCTGGACTGGAAGAGTTCAGTGCCGCCTGCCTGGATGACATTGCAGTGTTCAGCGCCAGTTGGGAAGAACATCTGCGCCACCTCTGGGAAGTGTTGATGGCGCTGCGGAGAGCAGGCCTCACGACCAAGGCGAGTAAGTGCCAGATCGGGCAGGGTTCCGTGGTGTACTTGGGACACCATGTTGGGAGCGGCCAGGTGGCGCCCCTACAGCCCAAGATTGAGACCATCCTGACTTGGGAACCCCCAAGACCCAGACAGAGGTGAGAGCCTTTTAGGACTCACTGGGTATTACAGGAGGTTTGTCAAGGGGTATGGCAGCATTGTTGCACCCTTGACAGAGCTGACTTCCAGGAAGCAGCCCAAGAGAGCGATTTGGACTGACACCTGTCAGAGAGCTTTTGATGCCCTGAAGACTGCCATGTGCACGGCGCCCGTGCTCCTGGCACCCAACTTCTCAAAAGAGTTTATTGTGCAAACAGACGCTTCAGAGCATGGTGTGGGGGCTATTCTATCACAGATTAATGAGGAGGGCCTAGACCAACCTGTAGCCTTCATCAGTAGGAGGTTACTTCCACGGGAACAGAGGTGGAGTGCAATTGAGCGTGAGGCATTTGCTGTGGTCTGGGCACTGAAGAAGTTGAGACCATACTTGTTTGGGACTCACTTCCGGGTTCAGACAGACCACAGGCCCCTCAGATGGCTGATGCAGATGAGGGGTGAGAATCCAAAGCTGTTGAGGTGGTCCATATCCCTACAGGGGATGGACTTTACGGTGGAACACCGCCCTGGTACAGAACACGCCAATGCTGATGGTCTGTCCAGATTTTTCCGCCTTAGTGATGAGAACTCCCCGGAGGTAGGGTAGTTCTCCCCACATTTCAGCTGGAGGGGACACGTGTTAGACCTGGCACCATTGGCGTGGGTCTCCCTTCCATTTTTTGCTGTTGCCTCTTATGTTTTTGCTGGTTTTAGATGCTTTTGGGCACTGTGCCACTGCTGTTCAGTGCCACAGTGCAAGTGCTCCCTATGGTAAATTGATGTATGGATTAGTGACTCCATGATTGGCTTGTTTGGCTTACTGTCAGACCCTAGTACAGTGCACTGCGTGTGCCCAGGGCTTGTAAATCAAATGCTGCTGGTGGGCTTGCAGCACTGGTTGTGCCACCCACCGGAGCAGCGTGTAAAGTGTGTCTCAGGCCTGCCATTGCAGAGCCTGTGGGCAGTCTGGTACTGCCATGTTGACTGGGCAAGTGTACCCACTTGCCAGTCCCTAAACCTTCCCTTTTATACATATTAGTCACACCTAAGGTAGGCCCAAGGGCAGGGTGCATTGTAGGTAAAAGGTAGGACATGCCCTGGTGTGTGTGGCATGTCCTAATAGTGAATTACAGCCATTTTCGTTTTTCACTATTGCAAGGCTACCTGTTCCCCATAGGCCAGAATGGGCAGTTAGATTATTACATCTTATAATCCTAACTGACTCAGGGAACCAGGTAGAAATTCGAGTTTAGTACGCCTGAACTCAGAATGATAAAATACATCTTTTAGTGAAGTTGGTTTTAACATTCTGTGTTTGAAAATACCACTTTTAGAAAGTAGGTATTTTCTTGCCTAACTATCCAAGCCTGCCTCTGCTAGGTTGTGTATTCCTTGTCTGGAGATTGAGTGACAGGGGCTGGGGGTGGCTACAGGAGACAGGGTGAGTCAGCGCAGGGCTGAATAGAAAGATCTGCATCCAGAGTGGAGGGAGGAGTTGCACCTGGGTCTGAATAGGGCTGTGCCTGCCTTCCACAATGCTGGCTCCACCTCCTGCCGGGCGGCTGAGCACTCTGCCCCACATTCTGAAAGGAAAGAAGGAGTCAGAAAAACAAAGTGCTCCAGGACTGACCAGAACTGGTTTTGGACTAGGCAGAGGCCTCTCTGCCTTCAGAGAACAAAGAGAAACTGTGTATAAAAAGGGGACCCAGACCCCTAGGAAATTAGATCACTTCTGGGAATCAAGACGAACCTTTGCTGAGGAGAAGAACCAGGAAGCTGAAGGAGGAGACTACCCCTGTGCTGTGTGTTTGGGGGTTGGCCTGCAGTGGTTGCTTCATTGCCAAAGAAAGGAGAAAAGGACTGAGTGTGCTTTCCATCAACTTGAAGTAGAATCTCCAAGGGCTTGAACTAGAGCTTGCCTCCTGCCTGAAGTCTCAGGGATACAAGACTTCCCCAACCAGCTCCCCCCTGAATTCCCTTGCTGGGAATTGAAGTGCCTGCTGTTGTGCTGGGCCTTCTGAGAGACTGCGTGTCGCTGGGAGCTGGAAGCGCGACGCAACAACGAGAAGCGTGTCGCCGCCGCAGCCGCTGTCATCGCATCGCCGAGGAAGCGAGACGCCGCTGCCGCTGTCATACTCGCATCACCGAAGCGCGGCGCATCGCCGGAGAAGCGGGACGCTGCCACAGAGGACATCGTCGCATCACCGGAGAAGCGCGTCGCAGGGCCTGTCGCGGCTCCAATGATCATCGAGTCGCTGCACGGCCGTCGGGCGTGCACGCATCGCACCAACGTTGTCGCATCGCAGCCAAGACGCCATTTTATCGCATCGCACCGGAGAAGAGTATCGCATCGAGGTGCCATCTGTCGCATCGCACCGGAGAGCAGTAAGAAACCGACGCATCAACTCCCCACACAGTAAGGAAGCGAGCATCAACTCCCCTGCGCAGCAGTAAGGAACCGACGCATCCACTCCCCTGAGTGTACGGAACCGACGCATCACCTTCCCTGCGACCCTTTTGTTTTCTTTGCGTTACGCATTCTAGGTACATTGAGAGTAAAGTGTTGCATCTACAACTTGAGAGAACTGAACTATTTTATAACATTCTAAAGTCTATTTTTGAGTACAGTATTGTGGATTTTCGTCGTTTGGTCTTGTGTTAAGTCTATATAAAAATACTATTTTTATAATACAACCTGTGTGGTGTCCATCGGTAGTGTTGTCACTGTATTACTGTATGTGTTCACAAATGCTTTACACACTGCCTCTGAGATAAGCCTGCCTGCTCGTGCCAAGCTACCAAGGGGGTGAGCAGGGGTTATTTTAGGAGTGTAGCCCCTCACCCTGACTAGACGCAAGGGTCCCTATTTGTCACAGGTACCTACCTATGCCAACTAGAGACCCCCAAATCTAACAATTTAGTATTCAGTCAATGATGAGAGGTTTGATGAAGTTTTGAAAGCTTTATTTCACATTAAAGAGATAAGTTTGTATTTTTTGTTTTTTTATTCTGATAAGTCAGATAAGTCTGTATACAGAAATATAAAAAATTGTTATTAGAGACAGTAATTAAAATAACAGCATGTTCTATTAACCCCTTGACCGCGATCGGAATTCCGCTCGTGTGCTGGACATTCCGATCGCGGGTGGGGTCGTGACGAGCTCAGCTCGTCATGCGCACAGCGCTACCGCGCAGCATGACGAGCTGAGCTCGTCATGAGCACGGAAGGGGTTAAGGAAATTAGTCCCTATCTTAATCTAAAAGGACCTAAGCTATCCTAGCGAGAAACCATAGAGAGTTCTTTTGGAAAAGAGCAAGCAAAATGTATTGAAAGGCTAATAGCTAATAAAGTTCAAACTCCCCATAAAAGGAAGTTCTGGAAACTCAGCTGAGTTTCCTGACAACTGCCTTAACAACCGTTAAAATAGATAGAAGAAAGTAATCACATCAGTAGCTATGATCAGCATAAAGATGGAAGGTCTCCTCACAAAAGTAAGGAAAATTAAGGGAAAATCTCCGTTAGCAGTAGCTTACAGCAATCATGGCCAAGATTAGCAGAGTAAACTGCTATGGGGCATGGCAGGGAAGGTGTGCATAGAATGTGTTGCCTCTTTAGCTAGTAACACGTACTATATAGAAAAGCACAAAACAAGTTGCAAACTCGAACTGTTGACTCGTCCCCAACCAATGGGAGAGGATCTTCCGATGGTCTGTCGCCTTCCTCCTCGATTCCCACAGTAAATGTCCATTTCGACATGTTGTTGTTTGAAAGGCGGCTACAAAATGTTACAAAAGATACATCTGGGACTGTTCTCATGAGAACCTTTAGCAAGCCTACTTTGTCAGTTGTTCAGTTTCTCATTGTGTAACAATGGATTGCTCTATGAATTAAAACATTAATATCGAGCATGCCCTGGTTAGATCATGGCAATCAGAGCTATGGCAAGCATTTCCTTTCATTTAAATTTTGTTCATTATAAGCGTGTGGCAGAGAAAGCTATTTAAATACTATGGAATCATTTTGCGTGTGGTGAAAAGAAATATATTTTGCTGCAAACTGCATATTTCACAAAGATGTCAAATTTTGCAGTTCAATTATAACATTAAAGTTAGCATAAAAAAGGACAGTAAAGAATAAGTATAATTTTGAGGCGTAGTTGTGGAAGAACAATAAAAATAGGTGCTTTCTGCAAAAACAAACAGCATTTTCTGCGTGAAACATCTAGTAAAGAATGCATTTTTCTCTAACCACTGAATTGACAAACATTTCCTACGTTATCGTTAAAACACATTTCTATATTATTATGAACCCCATTTATTATTATTAAAAGGACAGTAAAGAATAAGTATAATTTTGAGGCGTAGTTGTGGAAGAACAATAAAAATAGGTGCTTTCTGCAAAAACAAACAGCATTTTCTGCGTGAAACATCTAGTAAAGAATGCATTTTTCTCTAACCACTAAATTGACACGCATTTCCTACGTTATCGTTAAAACACATTTCTATATTATTATGAGGCTAAATATACGTATAAATGTTCAACTTCCACAATACAATCTTGTATTTCTAAGGCAAAGACCAATTGTTTTTCTTAAAAATGCCCTAAACAGTCATGGTAGTCTAATTTTGAATTCATTGTGTAAAAACAGAATATTTCGGCATGAGAAATACCAGCTCGAATGATATGCTCTGGCTTGTTAATGAAATGTTGAATAATGTAAGAAAACTGGTAGCCTGGCAAAAAAGTCCCTTTTCGTAGGCACCAACCATACTAGTGCTAACTCGAGCCGGCAAGTTTGCACACCTCTTAAACAAATGCTTTGAACTAATTAGAACATTAGTTTCAGACGACATGTCATGAAATTGGGCTTCTTATGTTGCATTTGGGGACATAGAGCGGTACAAAAATCTAGCATTACATGAATTGTCTTGGATGTGTAAAGGTGCATATTTTTAGGCTTCTAGATACATTATGGGAGTGTAGATAAATATCCTACACGGGTCATACTTAGCAAAGGTGACTACTAAATAGCTACATGGACGTGGTTCTGGTAATACACTTTTCAGTGGCCTTCTTGTTCTTAACTAAGAAAGGTGGCCTGAAACTGCAGGGTCATGGGCAGCAACAGAGAGACCTTTGAGGGAAATGAGAAAGCACGTGCCCAACTCAGAAACTAGATATTGAGGCTTCATTTGGAGGTCGTCAGATACATGTTAAATGTGTGGTAAGTGGATTGAATCGCATTTAACACTTATTTTATTTATTTAAACTATTATTTCACTAATTGATTACAAAAGAGCAACAATAACTCGTTGCGCTGCACTTAGCAACTTGACAGTGCTAATTTTGAGCCAGTAATTGAAGAAAGGCATTTAAAGGTGCAATTTATGGGAATACCATTCCTAGTGGGCGTGGTAAAACAAATACAGATTCCAAAAATTACTGCAAACTGATTCTAGAAACGCTGGAATTTTACTCTGCTTTAATCCCACTAAATCCATGATATAGTGTAATGATATAAGGTAAGATGTTATTTTTTGCTGGTGCATACTAGTGCGTGTTATAATTTCTTACAGACAAAGGAGTATATGTACAAGGAAATGGCGCAGTACAGCACTGCAGCAAATTTTGCAGCACCACGCCATTTCCAAAACACAGGAATGCGCCGTATTTACAAGAATAGGGTGCACTCCTGTGTTTTCCCTAGCTCGGGTGCTAAAAATAGCTGCTTAGCACCAACACAGACACCCTTGCGCTATAGTGCAAGGGTGCCTGCGTTGCAGGGATGATTGTTTATGCACAGGAAGGGGTACCTTCCTGCGCATAAACAATCATTAATGGAGTTTACTCTTTCTATGTGTGTTGCAGAATGCAGCACACATAGAAAAAGCAAAGACAGGGAGAAATAAAAGTATTTCTCCACGTTGCACCAATCTAATGCCTGTTTTCGCATGGTGTTAGTTTTTGGCGCTGCCTCAGAGTTGCACATCCTTGTAAAACTGGGGCTTAGTCAAAAAGCGATGGGTGTTGCTGTGGAATGCCCACAGCAACACCCACTGTACGTCCCTTTCATGCAGATACCTGCGTGAAAGGGTACTATATTTAGAAAGCGGTGTTAAGCCACAAAAAGTGAGTTAACTCCCCAGAACATTGGTAAAAGTGACGTTCCGGTGGCGCAATTCCATTGCACATATGCTTCACAGATGCTTGACTGGCTTGGCCAAATATTATTTGAAGTTTGTGCCATAGTTGTATCTCTCTTGTTTGCAGTTGCATGGGTTTTTGACTCTGTGTGAAACAAAATACATAAACACACCAGACTGCAGTGATGGGTATTCCTAATAACTTCCTGACATTGTATATATTTGTTGTATTACACCTCTAAATATATCATCGTGTTTACTTGACATTATATAAGAGAGATGTATACCAATGAAACTGAGATATTTTGGCCTGGAGGTAGATCCGAGATGCACCCGTTGTCAGTATGGAGTAGCTGGTTTAAACACGATATGGACCTGCCCCAGATGGCAAACTCTTGCCATTATTTTTTTACCCATATATCTGAAATGGTTGGTCTTGCTATTGCCTTGTCCCCACTGCTGGTCCTACTAGGCTATGTGAAGTAGCTCCCACCCTCTATCAGTAAATATTTAGTGCTCTCCTTATTGCTGGCAAACCGTTGAGTTGCTGTTGGAATGAGTCATGGATCAATTCCCACTGTTGAAGACTGGCTTACAGATCTGGTGTACTGAAATGACAGCGCAGATATATACTTTACACCATTCTAAGTTCAAATGGAGTACAGCTCAGACAGCCCACTATGAATGACGATGAAACACGTCTCTAGAGATTCACAGCATTGGCTGCACCAACAAAGGTGAAAACCTAAAACCTTTCACTGAAGTAAGTGTTATCATGCACTGCATTTAACATAATGCATCGAGGCGAACTGAGTGCTCTGATATGAGCTGTGTGTTCCCACCCTCTTTTGTACGAATGACAGTGATGCTGGTTAGATAGGACTTATAAAGATGAACCTGTTACATGCCTTATATAAGTGATGTATGCTGCAGAAATGTATTTCCTTTGGGTTCTGAAATTACCTTTTAAGAGGTAAACTAGTGAGATGAGCCTTTAAGACACAAAACAGTAAAATAGTATAAAGCCATTGCAAATATATGGCGGAACATTTAGATAGCCTTGTTGAAATTGCCTTCTGTAAGATGTAGACTCAAATTTTTGCATCTTTACAATGAAGAGATTGTTGTGAGATAATGCTAGTGTTTAGGGTGGCAATCTGGGAGAGTGCGGTGAAAGGAAGATGGCGGATTGACTCCGCCACGGAGAGCACGTACCTGAAGTGATCCTCATGGCCCCACGATGCATCACTTGAGGAAGGGGAAGAAAGGGAAAGAGAATGCCGGAAGCCGGCAGAGCTTAGTACTGTTTTGTACTGAAGGGGAAATGTGAAGTTCGGAGTGGCTGTTTTTCAAGTCGTTTTGATTTTCGCTCTAGCTACAGCGATCCAGAGGCGGCCCTGGCTGCTGATCCAGTACGCGCGCTGGCTCATCGGTCCGAGTCTTTCCAACTTCTATTGGCCTTGCCTAGTCTCACCTGCAGTTAGAGGCATGGACCCACCGAAAGTTAGCGCACCAAGAGGAGGACGTGCCGCCCACATCTCCACGGCTACTGCATCGGCAACTACCACAGCTCCAGTGACAGATGACTCCCTGCAGAAGCCCGCGGCAGCAAGAGGAGTATACTCCAAAGTTGGTAAACCGTTCTTAGAGTTGCTGCAATCAGGTAAAGAGGAGGACCTTTTGAATACTGGGGGAGTAACCGACCTTTCATCCGATTCTGTAATTATTGATATGCTACTGAGCGTGACCCTTTCTGATCACGGAAACTTAGTTGAGAATCCAGGAGCACCTTCCTTGGTGCCCTTAGAGGCGGCAGATGTCCCACAGCAGGGAAAGTGCACAACAGGGACACTGCTACAAGCTAGCATAAGTGACTCGCTGATTGAGTACAATAACACTGTTGTATTCAGCGCTGCTTGTTCCCCAGTATCAAATCACGCTTGTGCTTCAGCCATGTCGCCGAAATCCCAGCAGTGCGAGAACTCACAAAGTATAATGCAAGAAGGGGATGTCAAGTTTGACCATTCTATTGCAGAAGGCTCCTCTATTCTAAGCCCACGAGGAGCAGCCAGTGGAAAAGAGGGGGACAAAAAGCCTATTGCAGATGAAGGCATAATCAGCACAACTCGCACTAGTGCTTACACTAAGGCGCAGAAAGGGATACAGGACTATGATCAGGCTACTGCCTCGGCCCACGATGCAGACAACAGTCTCATGGTAGCTACCTCATTATCTAATGAAGCAAGTTTCCTCCTGGACCCTGCAAAACGTTAGAGGATACACACTCGATGACAAGCCCCTCCCCTGGGAAGAAAAAGAGTAAAGCTAGATCCGTTAAAAGCTTGAAAAAGGTTGTTGACTCCCAGGGGGCCCAGTGCCATAATAATGCCTCCACATGCTCAAACATCGGCTCAGATGGCAGTCCTCTGCGTAAATGGGTGACGTTCGAGGGAGAAGTTAAGGCTATCATATCTTGTCTATCAAGCTCAAGACCAGCAACTGGAGCTAGATCTGGGTCTGGCTCGGATCCAAAGTCTATAACTGAGGTAGGTACCCCTCCATTAACCAGATGAAAAGCCCTGACTTTTTGGACAACTTGCCAGCATTGAGATCCTCTCTCTCAGTACCTATTGGAACTTCTGAGCTGACTGCCCTGAAGGTTACTCCTGACACTCTTGACACTAAAGAGCCTTCACTCTCCCTAATTCTGCAGGCGCTGCATGATCAAAGGTTAGAAGCGCAAGAGCACTATACGCAGGTTAGGGTGAACAACCTTACAATTCAGCAATCTCTATCAGAGGTGACTAGCAAAATGCCATCACTTACATCTGATCTATCGGAATTACAACAATGGATTGCTGATACCGAGAAGACCACTACATCGATGGCCAGGACAGTCCAAACACATGCTGACCAACTATTATTTCTACAGGGGAAAGTTGAAGACTTGGAAAACCAGCAACGCCAGAGCAACCTAAGACTGTTTGGGGTCCCGGAAGAGAAAGAGTGATCTGACCCCCGCGCTTTTGTTGTGCAACTATTTCAAAAAGCCTTTCCGGATCTTGTAGATTAGGACTGGGATTGTCAAATACAGCGTGCTCACAGATTACCTATTTTCTCAAACAAGGGTAGTTCACGATATCCTAGACCAATCCTTATCTTTTTAGGCAATTTTCTGTTGAGACAGGCTATATCTATCAAAGCTCGACCGCCACTCCTATACCGGTAGAATCCTTTTCCATTTTTGTTAGATCAGATCTGTGTAAGAATACTATGGACAGGTGCTGGAAGCTGCGCCAGCTTATCATTCCATTAAAAACAGCCAGAGTACAGGTCTTTTTACAAGAACCTGCACGCTTGATGGTTATTTACAATGTTCATTCATTCCCAGATTTTCCATACAGATCTGGAGGCTAAGCAGGTCCTAAGTCAATAGCAACAGGAGGCTGCTAAATAGATTAGGCTAAGCTGTGGGTAGAATATTTTAGCCTAGACAGCTTATTAAAGTTTTTTTCATTTTTAAATTTTTCCTCCTGGTATGCCATTTTTTCTTCCTTTTTCTAGGCACTCTAATTTATCTGTTTTTCTTTCTTTCTTTATTTTATTTGGACATTTGTAAAGCGCACGGCTACCTCCAACAGAGGTGTCCTGGTTTTCCTTTTCTCACGACTATTTATATTGTTATTTCTACTGTATCTGATGCATTCTTGGGGGTGTGGGGACACTTTAGGTGGCCTTCCTCCTGTTAGCTGTCAATCCTTCAACAGCATAAAGGGGGATGATTCCTTCCACAGTGCACGGGGGAGGGGAGTGCGCTCAAGGGTTGTTAAGGGGGGATTTGAGGGAGAAAATCGTCAAAGGGGGTGGTCTCAAAGGGGAGAAAACAATGTGGCAGAGTGTCGTAATAGAGAGTGTGTGAATATATATAAATGTGGTATCTTGTCCAACAAGGGTTCTGGGTTGAAGGTCTATGGGCTGGTATTCAATGATTATGCCAATGTTAAAAAGAAAATGAGTTTCAGTGGGTTTAATCAGATGTATTAAATGTATTGGTTCAAATGCATTGGGTCAAAACACAGGCAGTAAGCGCCAACTGGTGAGGGAAGAGCTGAAACTATATCAGCCTCACATCTTGCTTCTTATGGAGACTCACTTGGCTTATAAAGATAGGGGGCTGCTGAAGCAATTAGGCTATCAAACAATTGTTTGTACGTCCCAAAGTGTCTCTATAAGAGGGTTAGCTATTCTACCAAATAAGTCATTTGAGCATAAAACCCATAGGGTTTCTGCTGACTGTTGGGGTAGATGGGCAATTGCGCAGCTTGAAATTGAGCGAATAAAATATGTGTTTTGTGCTATATACGGACCTAATGTCGATGATCCTGCTATATTTGATTTTTTATTGTTAGAGCTATTGGGCTGGCAGGGGAGCTTATAGTTATGGGGGACTTCAATTGTGTTATGAACTATGGCATTGATTCCACCAACCGAGGGGCTGCGTTAAGAATTGGGCTTAGTACGGGCCTCAATCCTTGAACTTGCTCGGCTGCATGATCTGAGAGATACATGGTGGGCACTTCACCCTGCAGTGCCAGGGTACACATATTATTCCGCCCCACACAAACAGTATTCTAGGATTGACATGGCTTGGGTCACTAATAAAGCATTGCTATCCGCAGAGATGGAAGTATGTCCTATGATGACTTCTGACCATAACCCCATCTTGCTTTCCTTCCAGTCTCAAGCAGCAGCTATGTTATGTTATGTTATGTTATTAGAGACTTGTAAAGTGCACGGCTACTCGATAGAGTGTCCCGGCGCTACAGATTCTGGGTGGAGCTAATCGTGAAGACACTCTTGCGAAGTCACACTAATACTGAAAGAGCCAGGTCTTCAATGATTTTCTAAAAAGGAGAAGATCCTGCATCTGCCTAAGTGCAAGGGGAAGACTATTCCAGAGACGTGCAGCTTGCACCTGGAATGAGCGCCCCCCGATGCGAGCATGTGAAGATTTGGGGATGCAAGCCAACTGAAGTGCAGCCGACCTCAGAGCACGACGCGGGGAATAGAATTGAAATCTCTTCCTGAGGTAGGGGGCCCCCATCCCGTGCAGAGATTTAAATGTTAGAACCATGGCTTTAAACATAATCCTTTTACGGATCGGAAGCCAATGCATGGATTTCAAATGGGCAGACATCCTAGTTCTGGGCCCCAGCATGAGAATAGCCCTTGCCGCAGCATTCTGAACCACCTGTAATCGAGTCAACATGTAATCAGGAATTCCCAGGTAAAGGCTATTAACATAGTCCAACCTGGATAAGACTAACGCCTGGACCACCGTTTGTCTATGTGTTAACGGCAAAAGGGGCAGGACCTGTCTGAGCATTTTAAGCACTCCAAAGCATGAGCCCACCACAGCTTGTATTTGGGAGTTCATGGATAGACTGTCCTCCATCCTGACTCCCAAATTTCCATGCGTCCCTTTTCACTCCCACAATACTTACTCACAGGCAGTGAGTTTGTTTTATTTATTAAAAAAAACGTAACGTAATTCTTGCAAAACAACGTGAGTACAGCCTCCCCTTGTATAGTATGGGATGCAGTGAAGGCTTTTACAAGAGGGATCACACAGCAATACATTTTACAGCAAAATAAAAATAGGGAAGCTGCTATCAGAGCAGCTTGCCAAGCATTGATAAATCTAGAACTCCTACACGCAGATGAAGTTCGACAATGGGGTCATAATCAGGAAGGGCTCTATATTTCCTTGATTAATAAACACTCATCCCTGAGTAGGACGCTTAAATAAAAGATTGCTGCTAGCTATAATAAGCATTGTTCTCTTCAGTATGAATATGGGAAACAGGTTGGGAGGGTGCTGGCGGATCAGCTTGCTAAGAGACAAATTAAGACTATTAAAGGGGAGGATGGTTCTTTATGCACACACCCACATTTAATAGATCAGCCAATTTTCTCAGTTCTACCAAAAACTCTACGCACAAACAGGTTCATTGGTGAAGAAGGGCTGGCTAAATACTTAAAAAGATGCAACCTTCCGTGTTTGAATGAGGAAGAGATCACCTCCCTTAATCAAGAAATCCTGCACGGGGAAACTCTTGAAGCCCTGACCACGCTACCCTCTGGTAAGGCAGCAGGGGATGACTCGATACCAATTGAGTTTTATAAGTCCTTTAAACGCATCCTAGTCCCACTATTGGGTGATGTTATACAATGTATAGGAGATAGTAGAGCAGTCCCTGTATCATGGAACATGACGAATATTGTTTTCGTCCTTAAAAAGGACAAGCCACCTGAAGAATGTAGCTCCTATTGCCGGATATCCCTTATAAACACGGATGCAAAATATTTTGCTAAAGTTTTGGCAACTTGATTGGCACCTCAGATGCCAGGATTAGTATTGAATACAAAAACAACAATTGATGGACAGAATGCTGAACAATGTCATACATTCACCCCAGTACAGAGTTCTGGGCCTAAATACATCGTTTTTTTGCTCACCATGCCATTCCAGTTTGGACCCAGCCATATGCAAATCAGTCTTGACCCTGCGCCCAATGAGAACAGTCCAGCCCGAACTGCCAGGCTAGATCCTCCCTGGACAGGAAACAAGCATCCTAGGACCGGTTTCGGGGTTTCACCCCTCTTCAGCCAGGATAGCTTGACTCCAGTGGCATGGAGAGCACGGGACCCACGTCTGGGCATACCCGTCCCACTCGGGGTGACAAATGCAAAAACAACAATTGATGGACAGATTAGTATCGAGCCAACAACATGGTTTCATTTTGGGCAGGGATACAACAAGCCATGCTAATACTGCAATTGTTGCTTTTGATATAGCAAGAAAATCAGCTTTTAATTTGAGGATGGTTTTGCTGGATGCCGAAAAGGCATTTGACCGAGTGGCATGGGGCTGTCTATGGGCAACACTTTCATCATTTGGTCTGGGTGGTCGATATAGTAAGTGGATACACGCTTTATATAGTAAACAGCAAGCCCAACTGCTCTACGCCAGCCTACAATCTACTCCTTTTCATATATATCATGGTACTCGTCAGGGGTGCCCTCTTTCCCCACTACTATTTGTGCTGTATATTGAGCTTCTTCTACGTGCATTACATTCTATTACATACATACTACCGGTGAGATCAGGCCTTTCTGAACTGAAAGTTACCGCTTACGCTGATGACATTGCCATTTTTCGTTCTGACCCGGCAGTTTGTTAAAATTGAAGCAGAAACATTTGGCTCTTTCTCTGGATATAAGCTAAATGTCAATAAGACACAAGTACGTCTTAATTTTCACTCTGTTAGGCCAATACCAGGGGTGTGTGCAACAGCCACTTACTTGGGAGTGCGTATCTCTTCGCAGATAGAGCATATATTGCGGTTAAATTACAATCTATTGCTGCAATCTGTTACCAATATTTGGGAAGTTGGCACAAACTTCCCATCAGCATAATAGGAAGATGCAACATCATTAAAATGAAAATACTACCAAAATTCCTAAATGTATTCCGTTCTATTCCTCTACGTGTCCCAAGCTCTTTTTTCAAGACACTAGAGGGTGTATTAGGTAGTTTTATCTGGGGGTATAAGCAAGCGCACCATGCTATAAGATTTATTAAGCTCCCTTACAAGCAAGGGGGGCTAGATCTTCCAGACTTTAAATTGTATTACTGGGCTGCATTTGCCGGCCGACTTTGCAGCCTATTGTCATCCGAGAACCAAGACTTTTTCTATCATCTTGCTCTTGGCTCTGATAGCAGAATATTCTTATTTAGAATCAATGATCCTAATTATTTCAAGAGAGTCCGCTTTAAGACCATTAGGGATAGTGTGTATATATGGCGGGAAATTTTAGCCAATTGCTCCCTGTCCCTAATGCATGATAATTTTCCTTTATGGGGCAATCCAATGCTTCTGGAGGTATTTCAGGACTCTGCCTGCAGGTTATGGGCTGGCTATGGGTTGGATCGGCTTGGACACCTATATGATCTAAATGGCTTTCCAACATTTGATGGATTTAACCCAGATCTCTTGACTGGGGGTGAATGTTTTGATTTGTTCTGCATTCCGTCCATCAACTGTGTGTCTTTTGCTTTCCAACATTTGAAACCCTACAACTTTCTCTTAAACTCCCACTCTAGTTTTTTAAAAAATACTTGCAGATCTTGGATTATTTTCTAAGGCGACAAGGGGTAAAGATATTGGAGACCTCCGAGATATTGACATGTTTACATGGCGCATCTCGGAGATCACTAATAAGTATTATGTACCAGCATTTTTGCCAGCTTAGAATGGACGGCAGTTCAAAATTGGCGGTAAAATGGAGCAATATCTTGGGGCTAGACATAACCCCTATCGCAGTCAATAATGCATTAGAAACATTAGATAAATCAGTACACTCTATCAATCTGAAGTTACAGCAATTTCGGGCGATCTCTATGCTATATTAAACCCCGGAGAGGATAGTTAGCTGGGCTCAGAAAGATGGAAGATATGGGGGTGATAGGGGTAAATGTCCAAAATGTGGGCTGACCACTGCGAACATAGTAAATATGTTTGCTACATGCCCTGAGTTGGAGACATTTTGGAATGGAATGAGGAACATTGTCAGGTCTCGTTTGGGTCTAGATTACTCTGCGACAGTGAAAGAGATCATGTTGGGCCATAAGGCGGAAGCTAGCCCTGGCTCAAGCCCCCTCTTCTCTATTATTCTCGTTGCTGCTTGACTTTCCATAGCAAGAGCACGAATATGCCTCCTTACAACGCATGCCTTTTCCCCGCAAGCTATTACAACGACCGCGTTGTAACAACGCATACCATTACCCCGCAAGTCATAACAACGACTTGCTCTAGGGGGGGCGCTGGATGTTGGAATAGTATAATTTACTATTCCAACTCCAGTCTGTGCAACAGTAGGGAAGGTGTTGGGTTTTAAATCCAACACCTTCTGACCCCTCCGCAAGTCGTTGTTATGACTTGCGGGGTAATTTTATGCGTTGTTACAACGCGGTCATTGTAACGATCATGTTGTAATAGCCTGCGGGGAAAAGGATTCGTGGTAAACGATGTTTACCTAAGAGCATGGATCTCCCCAACACCCCCCCAAGCGGCGGAATGGTGGGCAATCATAATGGAAACTTATGAAAGGGAGAAGGCTTTGGCTAGAGCTAGAGGAATACGCTCTGTGAAGAAATTTGATTCTATATGGGGCAGACTTGCACAATATTATTAAGATAGGATTGAAGATTTTACTCATTTTTGGTATACTGTTGTAATATGTATTTACCTTTGTAGTACTGTAGTATTATGAATTGTTTGATTTATATGTAACCTGCATATACTGCTGAGATGCTACACTACAAATGTTAAATGTGTATTGACTGCCCTCTTTGACAATAATAATAATATTAGAACACAATTCCACAATGAGCAGTACGTATGGAGGGTATGAATGTTGTGCGGTCAATGAAAATCAGTGTCTGCCCTTTCAGGATTCCTACCTGTGGGCTTTAGGTTGTGCACAGACCACATCAATGAAGGCTATATTTTCTGGGCTTGCTTACCTCATTGAAAGAATTGATACTATCCTAGCAGTTTTTTTGATTGCTCATGATAATGTATGGTATAAACATGAGATGAAGTGAAGATTCTAACATGTTATGCAATTGATTAGTGTTAGAAATGGGATTTTTGGTAGGCTAGGGCGTGGGCCAAAGTCAGGCAAAAACCACCACTCTAGTCAGGATAAGGGAGTTACACGTCTAAAATAACCCCTGCTCACCCCCTTGGTAGCTTGGCACAAGCAGCCAGGCTTATCTTAGAGGCAGTGTGTAAAGCATTTGCACATAACCAACAGTAATACAGTGTACGCACTACAGAAGGACACCACACCAGTTTAGAAAAATATCCAATATTTTTATATAATTAAAACAAGACCAAAAACGATAAAAAGCCACAATACTATACTTAAAAGTTCACAGTTCAAAAATACGCTGATTAAAAAGAGTTCCTTGTATGGATAGCTCCGTCCGGGCTACCACGGCGTCGTGAACCACAAATCCAAAAACAGTTCTGGCTGACCGCGGGGTCGCAGGCCAGCTACGGTGTCGGGAAGACCCGCAAACAGTACCTTTCAGAGATGCAGGGCGATGGGGCCCTTGAAGTCACTTGCGTTGCAGGTCGAGCTCCTTTCTGATGGGATCAGGAGTGCTGGCGCCAACAGGCGTCGGGTGCTGCGGGGCGAAGGGCAGCGGTGCGGCATGCGGTGCCCCCAGGTCGCGGTGCGAGCAGCGGCTCAGTGGTGGCGTCAGATGGCGTCATCGGTGAGACCAGGGTCGCGGTGCGAGATGGAGGCGGTGCTCGTCACGGTGCTAACGGGTCATGGTGCAAGCAGCAGCATCGTTGTTGCTGAAGCGCTGTCGTCGGTTGACGAGCGGGAGTCGATGGCACCGGCGTCGGTGGGCCAAGGCTGCGGTGTGGGATGAGGGCGGTGCGTCGTGTAACTTACGAGCGGTGCCCCCGAACCACGGTGCAAGCAGCGGCGTCGATTTCGGCTTGAAGTGGCGGCATCAGGAAGGCCCCGTCGTTGTCGTGTAGTGAGGCGGTGCGGAGTGCGGTGCCCACAGGTCGCGGTGCGAGCAGCGGCTCGGTAGCGGCGTCAACAGGCGTCGTCGTGGGACCAGGGTCGCGGTGCGGCGTTGTCGGTGCTCTCTGCGATGCCAAAGCTTCGGCGTGTAGCAAGGCGGTGCGGAGTGCGGTTCCCACAGGTCGCGCTGCAAGCAGCGGCTCGGTGGCGGTGTCAACAGGCGTCATCGGTGAGACCAGGGTCGCGGTGCGGCGTTGCGGCAGTGCTCTCTGCAGGGCCAAAGCTTCGGCGTGAAGCAAGGCGGTGCAGAGTGCGGTGCCCATAGGTCGCGGTGCAAGCAGCGGCTCGGTGGCGGCGTCAACAGGCGTCGTCGGTGAGACCAAGGTTGCGGTGCGGCGTTGCGGTGGTGCCCTCTGCGGTGCCTTCAGGACACAGAGTCAGCAGCGGCATCGTAGACGTCGTCAAGTTGGGTTTCTTCTGGTTGCAGCACGAAACGCACAGTCCCCAGTGCTGCGGGTAGAAGAACTTGAAGTCTTTGCTGTTCCTGAGACTTTGTGAACAGGGGGCAAGCTCTACCTCAAGCCCTTGGTGAGACTCACAAATGAGGTTGCAGAAAGTCCAGTCCAGGCCTTTCACTGCCCAAGACAGAAGCAGCCACTGCAGGTCAGCCCAGCAAAGCACCCAGTAAAACAGTCGTTCCTTTTCGCTGCTTCTCCAGCTCTTCTTCTTGGCAGTCTTCTTGTTCCAGATGAGTTCTAAAGTTCAGGGGACTGGGCCCCAGTATTTGTACACAAAAATCTTTTGATCTTCCAGGCAGAGTGTGTCTGTGCCCGGCCAGAACCAGTTCGGCCGTCTCTGGTGTGAATTCCTGGCAGGAGGTGGAGACGGCTTTGTCAGAGGCAGACCAGGCCCTTTGAGGTGCGAGGAAATCCCCTTCCTCTTCCCCCCATCGCAGCCCAGGTCTATTTAGCCCTTTCCTGACCTACTTAGACTATCGGGAGCCATCCTGCTTCCTAGCCATCTGTCGTCCAAAACCCAGACAGGCAATCCACATTCCAGCAGAGGCACACGGGATGACCGAGCAAAATAATACCCACTCTCTAAAAGTGGCCTTTATGAACTCAGAATGAAAAGGGCACCCTCGCTAAAGGCTGCGTCTTTAGACGCTGAGTTCAGGCATACCAAACTTCACTCACTTATACCTTTTTCGGGCTACGTACGTGGGTGGCACAATCCGTGCTGCAGGCCCACGAGTAGCGGTTGACTCACAAGCCCCGGCACCCGCAGTGCCCTTTACTGGGGACTGACGAGTAAGTCAAACATCCAATCATAACACAATTTACCACAGGAGCACCAGCACTTTACCACTGATCAGCAGTGCGAAAAGCGCGCAGAAACGTTACACCAGCAAAAACAGAGTAAAAACCGGGAGGGCAGAAAGCAAAAAACTCGGGGGAAACACGCCAAAAGATGCCAAGTCTAACACACGTCCCCTCCAGTTGAAAGTAGGGGGAACTACCCACACGCCTGGGAGTTCTCCTCACTAAGGCGGAAGAACCGGGACAGGCCATCGGCATTGGCGTGTTCTGTCCCAGGACGGTGTTCCACCGTGAAGACCATTCCCTGTAGGGAGATGTACCACCTCAGCAGTTTTGGATTCTCCCCTCTCATCTGCATTAACCACCTGAGGGGCCTGTGGTCGGTCTGAACCCGGAAGTGAGTCCCAAACAGGTATGGTCTCAGCTTCTTCAGTGCCCAGACCACAGCGAAAGCTTCCCTTTCTATGGCACTCCACCATTGCTCCCTGGGGAGTAGTGTCCTGTTAAGGAAGACTACCGGCTGATCTAGGCCCTCTTTGTTCAGTTGTGAGAGCACCGCTCCCACTCCATGCTCTGACGCGTCGGTCTGCATGACAAATTCTTTGGAGAAGTCGGGGGCCTTGAGCACGCGGGCCGTGCACATGGTGGCCTTCAGGGTATCAAACGCCTTCTGGCAGGACTCAGTCCAGATCACCTTTTTCGGCTGCTTCTTGGAAGTAAGCTCAGTTAAGGGGGCCACGATGGTGCCATACCCCTTAACATACCTCCTGTAGTATCCGGTGAGTCCTAAGAAGGCCCTCACCTCTGTCTGGGTCTTGGGGAGCTCCCAAGCCAGAATGGTGTCAATCTTGGGCTGTAGGGGCGCCACCTGGCCGCTCCCTACCTGGTGTCCCAAGTACACCACCGAACCCTGCCCGATCTGGCACTTACTGGCCTTAATCGTGAGGCCTGCCGTCTGCAGCACCCTCAACACTTCCCTGAGGTGTTGTAGGTGTTCGTCCCAACTGGAGCTGAACACCACAATGTCGTCCAGGTATGCAGCGCTGAATGCCTCCAGCCCGGCCAACACCTGGTTGACCAACCTCTGAAAGATGGCAGGGGCATTCTTCAATCCGAAGGGCATCACCCGGAACTGGTAATACCCGTCCGGGGTTGAGAATGCTGATCTCTCTGTGGCTCCCTCGGTTAGAGCGATCTGCCAGTACCCTGACGTCAAATCGAACGTACTCAGGAATCTGCCGCTCCCAACCGGTCGATGAGCTCGTCAGCTCGGGGGATGGGGTGTGCGTCCGTCCGCGTGACGGCATTGAGCCCCCGATAGTCCACACAGAACCGCAGTTCTGGGGCGGCGCCGGGTGCCGTTGCCTTTGGGACCAAGACCACGGGGCTGGCCCATGGGCTGCTGGACAGCTCAACCACCCCCAACGCCAACATCTTCGAGACCTCCTCTTTGATGCTGGCCTTGACCCGGTCAGCCAGCCGGTAAATCTTGTGTTTCACCGGGGGGCTGTCACCGGTATCCACGTCGTGGGTACACCAGTGAGTAACACCTGGGGTCAAGGAGAACAGTGGGGCAAACTGCCCCAACAACTGGCGACACTCGCTCTGTTGCTCAGCGGTCAGGGCCGGGGAGAGGGTCACACCATCTACCGACCCATCCCCCTCTTGGGCAGATAGAAGGTCCGGGAGAGGCTCACTCTCTGCTTCCTCCCCGTCGTCCGTCGCCAAGAGCATGCTCACTTGGGACCTCTCGAAGTGGGGTTTGAGGCGGTTCACGTGGAGGACCCGTAACGGGTTCCGAGGAGCCTGCAAATCCACCAGGTAGGTGACCTCACTTTTGCACTCCACCACCTCAAAGGGCCTCGTCCACTTGTCCTGCAAGGCACAAGGTTCCACAGGGGCCATGACCCACACTTTCTATCCAGGTTGAAATTCGACCAGAGTGGCATTCTGGTCATACCACTTCTTCATTTCTTCCTGGCTGGCCTCGAAGTTCGCCTGAGCGAGTTTCCTGAAGTGGGCAGTTTGGTTGCGGAAGGCCAGCATGTAGCTGAACACATCCTGGGGTGTCTTCCTGGGAGCGGCCTCCCCGCCTTCCTTCACCAAGCTTAGAGGTCCCCGCACGGGGTGACCGTACAAAAGCTCGAAGGGACTGAACCTGAGAGACTTCTGGGGCACCTCCCTATACGCAAAGAGAAGGCACGGTAAGAGGACGTCCCACTTACGCCTCATGGGTTCAGTGAGACCCTTGATCATGCCTTTTAAGGTCTGGTTAAACCTTTCCACTAGACCGTTACCTTGGGGGTGGTAAGGAGTGGTGAACTTGTACGTAACACCACACTCCTTCCACAGGGATGTCATATACTTCGATATGAAATTAGTCCCCCTGTCGGAAACCACCTCTCTAGGGAACCCCACGCGGGAAAAGATCCCCATTAACGCCCGGCCCACCACTGGCGCCGTCGTTGTCCTGAGAGGGATTGCCTCCGGGTACCGGGTGGCATGGTCCACCAAGACCAGGATGTACCTGTTGCCCATGGCTGTCTTGGGGTCCAGTGGCCCCACGATCTCCATCCCTACCCTTTCAAAGGGTGTCCCCACCACGGGGAACGGTTGGAGAGGAGCTTTGACCTTCCTCCCACTCTTGCCACTGGCCTGGCAAGTTTGGCAAGACCGACAATGCACATCCGACTGCCTTCGCATTTGAGGCCAGAAAAAGTGGGTGACAAGCCGGTCAAAGGTCTTTTCCTGCCCCAAATGTCCTGCCAAAGGCACGTCGTGAGCCAGACCCAGTAGGAAGGTCCGGGAGCGCTGGGGTACCACCAGCACATGGGCTGACCCAGGTTCCGCGACCTTAGGCTCGCTGTACACGAGATCATTCTCCCAATATATCCAATGTGATCCGGACTGATCACCAGTCGCCTGGGCTGCGGCCTGCTGCCACAGACCCTCCAGAGAAGGGCACTCTTTCTGCTCCCGGCAGAACTCCTCCCTGGTGGGACCCCCTTCTTGCTGCCAATGGGTCAGCTCAGAGATGTCCCCCAGTTCAGCTACCTGCTCCCCTGTAGGCACCGGGGCATCCCCCTCAAGGTCTGCCTCCTCCCGGGCCGTGGGATCTTCAGGGGCTGGTTTCCCGCGCCCCTTGCCCTTTCTCTTGGCAGGGACCTGGGCCACTGTTTAAGGCTCCGGGTCCCTCTGATCACCCTCTTTGGCCGCCATCGACCGAGTGGACACGCAGGCCCACTCTGGCAACCACAGCATTTCCAAGTGGGACCTGAGCTCAACATCCTTCCATAAGGACTGCTCCAGGTCATTACCGAGCAGAAAATCGACAGGCATGGAAGGGCTCACAACTACCCTTAAAGGACCTGAGACCCCCCCCACTTGAAGGGAACCTGCGCCACCAGACACTGGCGCTCTGAATTGTCGACTGCAATCACCTGGTGGAATGCCCCGGGGACTACCTGCATCTCAGGGACCAGGTGACACCGAACTGAGGTCACACTGGCTCCCATATCCCTGAGAGCCTCTACCCTTTTCCCGTTGATGGTCACCCAGGTGCTGTATTTCTTTGTGTTAGGGGGCACCTGGGCTCCTGGGACCATCTCACTGTCCCCTAGTGAGACGAGGGTCATTTCTGCGGGGTCCCCACCCTCCTGTTGGGACTCCTCCTCCTCCCCAAGCGCTACGCTAGCCAATACTTTGGATGGTCCACCGGTGGGTGGCTGTGTCCCCTTTGGGCACCTGGGGTCTCCCTTCATGTGCCCCACCTGGTCACATGCAAAACACTTGCGGGGGCCGGTCTCGGCAGGCTTTCCTGTCGAGACCCCTGGCTTCTTATCTCCGGGGGGATGGGAACCTTTGCCCTGGGTGTTATTTTGGGGCCCTTTCGAGAACTCCTGTGTTTTACCCTTGTCCCCCCCACTTTTCAGCTGGGGACCCTGCCCACCTTTGGCTGAGTCTCCCCCAAACGCTTTCTTGTGGACCCTGGTACTCACCCAGCGGTCCGCCTCCTTAGCAAGCTTCCTGGGGTCAGTCAGCTTACTATCTACTAGGTGCTGGCGCAGATCTGCAAAACATAGACTGGACAGGTGCTCCCATGCAATCAGATTGTAGAGCCCCTTAAAATCTGTCACATTACTGCCCTTCACCCAGCCATCCAACGATCGACAAAACCCATCCACACATTCCAGCCACGTGTTGGCATCAGATTTCTTCCAGGACCTAAACTGATCCCAGTACTTTTCAGGAGTGAGACCATACCTAGTGAGGAGGGCTTCCTTCATATCAGCATAGGTGAGGTCAGGCCCCTTACCCAAAGCTGTCAAAGTATCCCTGACTTCCTCTGGAAACAGAGACCACAATCTTGCTCCCCAATTCTCCTCAGGGACCCCATTCATGTGTATCGCTGCCTCATAACCCTGAAACCACCTCTGTATGTCATCCCCCTTCTTGAACTCTCTGCCCACATTCTTAGGGATGTGTACGATTTGGTCTGTCTGCCTTGACGAGTTGCTGCCACCATCCGAGCCGGGCCTACTCCTCAGCTCCAGCACTTTAAGACCTCGTTCATGCTCCAATAGCATTCTCTTCTCCTCCATGGCCAATCTAATCTTTTCTAGCTCCGTGGCGGCTCTCCTTGCTTCCCGCCTGTCCTCCAGCTCCTCTGGGGACAGGCCACTGCTGCCTGGATGAAAGGGTCCCCACCTCCCAAAAGCACATCCATCCTAGGACTAGGCTCCCCCGCCTCTCCACTAAGGTCACCAGATTGCCCACTTGCGTCTCTGGCTGCTACCCAGGCCCTCAGCGCCTTTTGTAGCTCGTCCTTTCTAGTGAGGCCTCTGATTTGGACTTTTAGGTTTTTGCAAACGGATTTCGATTCCCGAACAGTGTAGAGCTCCAACCTATCCTCCTCAAAGGCAATGTCCATGGATGCAACGGATGATGCTATTGATTCCGGCATGATAAAGCAGAAAGTTCACCTGGCAAGATCACAAAAATCGGCCAAAAAGAAAACGGGTTAGTATGTGGCATGTAATGGTCTGCGATATGGTAGTAGTGCACACCAATCACTGTAAGTCAAGTGCAAACGCAAGTCCTATCCTCACCGCTGACAACCAATGTTAGAAATGGGATTTTTGGTAGGCTAGGGCGTGGGCCAAAGTCAGGCAAAAACCACCACTCTAGTCAGGATAAGGGAGTTACACGTCTAAAATAACCCCTGCTCACCCCCTTGGTAGCTTGGCACGAGCAGCCAGGCTTATCTTAGAGGCAGTGTGTAAAGCAATTGCACATAACCAACAGTAATACAGTGTACGCACTACAGAAGGACACCACACCAGTTTAGAAAAATATCCAATATTTTTATATAATTAAAACAAGATCAAAAACGATAAAAAGCCACAATACTATACTTAAAAGTTCACTGTTCTTAAATACGCTGATTAAAAAGAGTTCCTTGTGTGGATAGCTCCGTCCGGGCTACCACGGCGTCGTGAACACACAAATCCAAAAACAGTTCTGGCTGACCGCGGGGTCGCAGGCCAGCTACGGTGTCGGGAAGACCCGCAAACAGTACCTTTCAGAGATGCAGGGCGATGGGGCCCTTGAAGTCACTTGCGTTGCAGGTCGAGCTCCTTTCTGATGGGATCAGGGGCGCTGGCGCCAACAAGCGTCGGGTGCTGCGGGGCAAAGGGCAGCGGTGTGGCGTGCGGTGCCCCCAGGTCGCGGTGCGAGCAGCGGCTCGGTGGCGGTGCCAGATGGCGTCGTCGGTGAGACCAGGGTCGCGGTGCGAGATGGAGGAGGTGCTCGTCACGGTGCTAGCAGGTCACGGTGCAAGCAGCGGCGGCGTCGTTGCTGAAGCGCTGACGTCGGTTGATGAGCGGGAGTCGATGGCACCGGCGTCGGTGGGCAAGGCTGCGGTGTGGGATGAGGGCGGTGCGTCGTGTAATTTACGAGCAGTGCCCCCGAACCATGGTGCAAGCAGCGGCGTTGATTTCGGCTTGAAGTGGCGGCGTCAGGAAGGCCCTGGTGTCGTCGTGTAGCGAGGCGGTGCGGAGTGTGGTGCCCACAGGTCGCGGTGCGAGCAGCGGCTTGGTGGCGGCATCAACAGGCGTCGTCGGTGAGACCAGGGTTGTGGTACGGCGCTGCGGCAGTGCTCTCTGCGGTGCCAAAGCTTCATCGTGAAGCAAGGCGGTGCGGAGTGCGGTGCCCACAGGTCGCGGTGCAAGCAGCGGCTCAGTGGTGGCATCAACAGGCGGCGTCGGTGAGACCAGGGTCGCGGTGCGGCGTTGCGGCAGTGCTCTCTGCAGGGCCAAAGCTTCGGCGTGAAGCAAGGCGGTGCGGAGTGCGGTGCCCACAGGTTGCGGTGCAAGCAGCGGCTCGGTGGCGGCATCAACAGGCATTGTGGGTGAGACCAAGGTTGTGATGCAGCGTTGCGGCGGTGCCCTCTGCGGTGCCTTCAGGACACGGAGTCGGCAGCGGCATCGTAGACGTCGGTTTCTTCTGGTTGCCGCACGAAACGCACAGTCCCCAGTGCTGCGGGTAGAAGAACTTGAAGTCTTTGCTGTTCCTGAGACTTCGTGAACAGGGGGCAAGCTCTACCTCAAGCCCTTGGTGAGTTCTAAAGTTCAGGGGTCTGGGCCCCAGTATTTGTACACAAAAATCCTTTGATCTTCCAGGCAGAGGGTGTCTGTGCCCGGCCAGAACCAGTTCGGCCGTCTCTGGTGTGAATTCCTGGCAGGAGGTGGAGACGGCTTTGTCAGAGGCAGACCAGGCCCTTTGAGGTGCGAGGAAATCCCCTCCCTCTTCCCCCCATCGCAGCCCAGGTCTATTTAGCCCTTTCCTGACCTACTTAGACTATCGGGAGCCACACTGCTTCCTAGCCATCTGTCGTCCAAAACCCAGACAGGCAATACACATTCCAGCAGAGGCACACGGGATGACCGAGCAAAATAATACCCACTCTCTAAAAGTGGCCTTTATGAACTCAGAATGAAAAGGGCACCCTCGCTAAAGGCTGCGTCTTTAGACGCTGAGTTCAGGCATACCAAACTTCACTCACTTATACCTTTTTCGGGCTACGTACGTGGGTGGCACAATCCGTGCTGCAGACCTACGAGTAGCGGTTGACTCACAAGCCCCGGCACCCGCAGTGCCCTTTACTGGGGACTGACAAGTAAGTCAAACATCCAATCATGACACAATTTACCACAGGAGCACCAGCACTTTACCACTGATCAGCAGTGCGAAAAGCGCGCAGAAACGTTACACCAGGAAAAACAGTGTCAAAACCGGGAGGGCAGAAAGCAAAAAACTCGGGGGAAACACGCCAAAAGATGCCAAGTCTAACAATTAGTCATTAGCAAGCTTCATATGTGGATACTCAGAATATTTATACCCTATGCATGTAGAGATATGCCCTTCAGGCGGTAGGAGCCCATGGAGGGGGGTCAGCCCGGCCCCCCCTCAATTATATTATAAATGCCCTGGGGAGTTGGTGGTCCCTGGGGCTTAAATGAGCCTAAGGAGGGGGGCCCGTGAGCCCCCCTTTTTTAAAATAACTCATGCCCCCGGGGACCTGGCCCACCTGGGGGCTAAAGAGTAGAGAAGCGCTTCTTTTTAAAAAAAAATAATTGGTGGGAGCCGTGGATCCAGCATGACTCCTGCCGAATTCTTTTTAAAATTGCTTTTTTGCTCTGTGGGGTCCCAGGGGGACCCCAAGACCAGAGCTAGGGGGTCAGGGTATTCCTACCCTGCCCCCTTCTCTTTTTCTAATTGTTTCTTCAGAGACTCAGCTGAATCCTTGCCCTAAGATGACTGCCAACACTTACTGGTTGAAGTGTTGGCAGCCAATCACATTTTAGCACCAGGACTGTTGAATCCTCAAAGGTTCTGCGCACCTAGATATCTAAATTTGGATTTCTTTCAATAACTCTAAAATTACTGAACGGATTTTCACCAAATAACAAAAAGCTATTTTTCTGGACCATGAGTTAGCTTTTTATCAAATTTGGTGTAATTCCGTCCAGTGGTTTGGGCTGTAGTGCTGTTCAAAAATCCCTAAGGGAATTAACATAGGAAACAAACTTTTTTTTACCCCCCCCCTCTTTTTCTAGAACCCGCTTGATGAATCTCCCCAAAACTTTCAAAGGGCGACAAGAATCACCAGTGCACTTTTCTTGGAAAATTTTGTGAAGATTCAAGTGGCGCATGTTAAAAAACGCTTTTTCTATGGAAACATGGTCCTAACTATAACCACCTATATAAATAGAGTTTTTTAGTTTGCTAATAACTTTGGTGCCATTTGATGATGCTTCACAAAATTTTCAAAACTAGTTTGCCAGTCACTTCAGCTGCTGTCTGGAATGTTTTGGTGTGATCTATCTAGTGGGGACCAAGAAAAAAAGGGGGTCCCAAAATGCATTTTCCCCATGCACTTTCCTATAGAGATTTTAGTCATGACTACAGCTGAACCGTAGAACGGAATTACATCAAATTTGGCAGAAAGCTAGATCTTGGTCCAGAAAGAGTGTTTTTGGTAAATTGGTGTAAATATGTTTAGTAGTTTTGAAGTTATGAAAGTAAAAATATTTATGTATATCTAGAGACGCAGATCCGCACGGATCCTCCGCACATCTTGGTGGATCCACATGCCAATAGCAATTCTGTGATTGGCTGGCCGCAACCTGAGAGGAAAGTTGCAGTCACCATTTTTGCATTGGGCCACGGTTCCCGGGGCAAAATAAAATGTAAAAGTGCTGAGAAAAAAGGTGGACCCCAAAACGCAAAATCCCAATGCATTTTCCTTAGACTTCTTTAAGACGGGATACAGCAAAACCTGCTGAACATAATTGTACCAAATTTGGCAAGAAGCTAGATCTCAGTTCACCGATTGTGCTTTTTGTCATTTGTTGTAAATCCATTCAGTAGTTTTTGAGAAATTTAGGGTAAAAAAATAATTGTATATTTAAGCAGTTGGGTCCGCAATAGTCTCAAGAGACTATTGTAGGAGCAACAATTTAAAAATAGAGCATTCTGATTGGCCCTGAGAGCTTTATTTCCCTTGGGCCAACTCACTTGCTTGGGTACAGACACTCACGAGAGAGAGCGCTCTGATTCTCTGTCAGCGACATGAGAAAAATGTTGCTGTCAGCCATTACAGGAATCGGGGACTTAGGACCTGATTTAGATCTTGGTGGACGGGTTACTCCGTCACAACGGTAAAGGATATCCCGCCTGCCAAAATATAAATCCCTTTTTATACTATGGGATTCATATTTTGGCGGACGGGATATCCGTAAAGGTAAAGTAGGGATAACTTGACCCCCTAGGTCCCATTCGGGGAAGCAGAGGAACCACCGCTGGGGCCAAAAATGAAAATAAATGGCAGAAATTTCAGCGACCCCGCGGGACTCTTGAGGGACAGTAAAAACAAAGGTGGTGGCCGGGGCTGCTTTGTGTTAATAAAGGGAGGGTGTATGTGGACCCCCTCCTAGCCATTAGAATCCCCAGGGAGCCCACCCTCTGGGCTGAAAATGTATATGTGAAGGGAACACATGGCTCTTCTTCCCAAGCCATCAGATGCCCCAGGGAGCCCACCCCAGGGCTGAACTTTTAAAAATGGGGAGTGGGGAATGCTGCCCCCCTCCTCAAGCATTTAAAGGCCCTGGGGAGCCCACCACCATCACCTAAATTCCTGTAAATTCCCGTAAATGGGGATGGGGTCCCCAGTGCCTAACAAGGCCAGAGGAGGGAGAAACCATGGGCTCCCTCCCCTTTTTTGTAAATGAGTGGCCCTGGGGGATAGGGTCCCCAGGGCCTAATAATCCCTCCCCTTTTATTAATAAAAATGTTCCCAGTGGATGGCATCCCCAGGGCCTAATAAGACTTGAAAAAGGGGGCCAGGCAACGCCCTCACCCCATTAATTAAAAATAACAGCCCTGAGGGATGGAGTCTAGAGGGCCTAGGAAGGCTTTGGGGAGTGGGTCACGTGGGCCACCTACCCTTTAATTTAAAAAAAAGCCCTGGGAATGGGGTCCCCAGGGTCTATAAAGGCCTGGGGAGGGGGGCCGCTTCACCACCCTCCAATTTATTTTATGTCGTTGCCGTAGAGATGGGGTAACCAGGGCCTACTAAGGCTTGGAGAGGGGGGTCATGCAGGGCCCTCCCCTTTAATTAATAAAAACGGTCCAGGGGATGTGGTCCCCAGGGCCTAATAAGGCTTGGGGAGGGTGGCCGTGTGAACCCCTACCCCTTTAAGTAAAGAAAAACAGCCCTGGGGGTTGGGGACCCCAGGGCCTAAGAAGGCGTGGGGAGGAGGGCCACACGGCCCTCCTCCTCTTTTATTTTAAAAAAAAAAGCCCTAGGGTATGGGTTCCTCAAGGCCTAATAAGGTTCGGGAGGGGGGCACGTGCAACCCTCCCCTTTAAAAAACATAAGGTCCTGTGGCCATGTGCCATGTGCGGCGGGGTTGGCTTTATGTATGGTAATAAAATATTACTTCAAGTTTTGAAAAACCCTATAAATTCACTAAAAAAAACAACGGTTAAAGTAAGTTATAGTTAGGTGTGATAAAAAAGATCTGTTAGTTAAAACAAAAACTCAAAATCTCACTGAAAAACCAATTGTTAAGGTAACATTATAGTTAGATGAATTTGTCAGTGACCACATTAATGTTTTGAACTAAAACATACACAGAAATTCACCAGTTATAATCAGCAGAGCTGACCCGCCATTCACTGCTTATGACCTCACACAATACATCACTTATGACATTTAGAATTTGCCAGGTGTGAGACTTGAAGTGGGATGGGCAATTTGTCTACTGCAGCCCAAATGTCACAGGATTTTGTAATATCAGGAATATCCCAGTTCAGTGGAAGCTTATGGTAGAAGCTCTCTGGAGGCTTAAACAATGGTTTCCACCGTGAAAGTGGAAAATAATTCATGGCTCTGACTAAATTAATGATTATAACTTATAAAAAGCACTGTGACCTCAGAATTTTAGTCTTTGGAGCAAGGGAAGAAAAGGAATGGCCACTGAGTCCGGTATGCTGGATCTTGTGAATATACAGAAGACAAGCATAGCTTGATCTTAGGCATCAAAGAAAACTACGCTCTGATTTAAATTTAAACCAGCAGCGTGCACATCTGAGCTGCTAAGCAAATAGCATAGCAAGAAAAATGGCTGCCATAAGAGGCGAAACTGCTTGAGGAAGAAATGATAAATCTGCTGTGAATGTCAATCTAGCCAAAACAAATTAGTCTGATGCTTAAAAACCAATTCAATTTAATTAAGCGCAAACTCGTTAAAACGCAATTAAAATCTATGGCAGACTCATGAGAAGTAACATGTAACCTAAGCAGAGTAAATCACTCACTCCCAAATTCCAGCCACAGAGTCTAAATAAAACACACAAAATTTGGAAGAACAATATCCTCTGTAATAGGTACAAACATGTGAGAAGTCTGTTTTAAAGGCATGGGCATGCTTTGAACTCCTTTAAATACCTGCTCCCCAACCTGCACATCGGAGCAATAAAACATCTAGGGGTATATTCACAAGAACGTGTGATAACTACCGCAAGAGTAGCGTAACGCAACTTTCAATATCGCAGCCTAGCGCAGGAAAATAACCCTGTGTCAACGTGGAATTCACAACAAGGCGGTAGCATGTGATAGGCTGCCGAAACCGCGGACAATGTCCACGATACAACCACCACAATGGAGATAAAAACACAAACCACAACACCAAAAAACACGCGATGGGCCAAAGCGCGATGAGGAAACCAGCGAAACGCAGGGCCAGGCCTGCAACACACACCTGGCAGGCGTAAAAAATCACCATAAAAGTAGAAAAAACACCCACACACAAACTGACCAACACCCAAGCACCATGGAGGCAGCCGGAGCAGGCACAGAGGACGAGCGGAACCCCACAAGCACCCCGGACGACCAGCCTGGGACCTCGGGGACAGGGAAGGGCAAGGACAAGAAGACCAGGAAGACCAAGTTCAGTCCGCAGGCGAACAGGATCATAGTCACTGAGGTGATGGAACACCATCAACAACTCTTCGTCACCTCCAACGTGTCATTGGGCACCAAAACTGGAATATGGCGGGACATCGTCGACAAAGTGAATGCCGTCGGAGAGCACAAGCGGACACTGGATGAGGTCAAGAGGCGATGGAATGACATGAAGCGGAAGACCAAGGAGAAACTCAGCGCCAACCAGAAGGCAGCAACGCAGACCGGAGGTGGGGGCCCAGCGCCACAGCTGGAGCTGGATGACATGGAGGAGCTGGTGTCGACAGTCATCAGTATGGAGACTGTGGCCGGAGTCGGGGGACCGGACACTGCTCGACAGGACACAACACAACCGCAACAGGGTGAGTGACCACCAGGTACTGGGGGGACGGGGGGAGATGACCACAATGGCACACATGCACAAGCAAGCAGGGCACAGTGCACAGCCACAATGACCCTGGGTCCTCGCCCAGACCCACAGACTGTCACAATGTACAATGCCATGCTGTCTGAATGTCAACCTGTACCATGCAGCTACATACATGTGGACACATTGTAATACACCATCTCCCCTTCACATCGCAGGGGCATCGTCAACACCTCCTGCAGAGCAGTCACAGCCACTCTTTACTGATGACGAGGAGGAGGACAACACCAGCATCGACACCCAAACCATCCAAGACATCATTGACCTCATCCGCCAGCCACCTCCAGGATCAGGGCAGCCCAGCTACATTGATGAGACCCCACCCACCACCCAAACCACCCAGCAGGAGGCACCTACAGCCCGGCACCCTCCCAAGTCCCCCAGGAACAACAAATGGCCTTCCAACGCCGTGTGCTGGAGGGCCAGAGGGAGACGGCCGAGCAGGTGCGGGTGGGGTTCGACCTCATGGCTACCAAACTGGACGCCATCCTTGGGTGTCTATGTCCGCCACATGGTCTCCAACAAGCCCTGACTGACATCGCTGGAGTCATGACGCGGAGGGAAGAATATCTGTCTGCCCAGAGTGGCTCCAGCGATACCAGCCATGAGCTGGCACACATGCGGAGGCTCATGGAGGACATGGTGCGGATGGAGGCGGAAAGGATGGCAGCCACCGCTGCACATCAGCAAAATGTAGCTGGGATCTACCAGGCCCTGCATGTCCTCATCATGGCATTGCTGCCACAAGGCGTGGCGATGATGAATGCTGCTGCCCCCACACCATCCACATCTCTGCCCCCTGGTGTGTCAGTGCCTCCCAGTGCGGCAGGCGTATCCACTCCGGCCCCTGATGTGTCACTGCCACACAGTGCGGGCGACAATCCTCCTCCGGCCCCTGATGTGTCAGTGGCACACAGTGCTGCAGCTGGTACTGCAACACCCACAGGTGGGGCAGAATATACATCCGGGGACGAGGACGTGGATGGGATTGAGATCAGAAGGAGGTACTAGCATTCATTTCCGCCACCTTGCCTGTTTCTGCTTGGTACCGCACATGGCCTCAAGACCTACCACTGACCCCCGATACACTCCGATGCACTCACCTTGGACAGCGACATGGACTGCCACATCCTGTTTGACGACCATTGACACGGCGGACAGACTGCGGACTGTACCCTTCCTTTTCCGCAGGACAGGTCATCCCCGGATGGACACTGGCTGGCCGTCCACGGGCCCATATTGTGTAGTGTGCTCAGCATTGCCCTGCACCGCTCCAGCTGCTTGACTGCACTGGATGTGCAAATAAACATCCAGTGACCCACTGCTGTGTAACGTCTTACGTCATTCAGGTATGGATGTGTGGAATGAATGTGGGGACAGTACCTTCCCTTGCGTCAATGATGTTCATCCTGTGGGATGCCAGTCAGAGGGTGCAACATTGCATTTTGTGTACCGGGTCCCGTGAACACTATAACAGGGACACACGCATCAGTCACTTCCTTGTCCGGACATTGACTGGACCACACCCAGAGCCCACAAGTCATTGTTGCAAGCCCTGCGCTGGTCCGGCGTACGGCAGGCCAGACCACTCCGCTAACGCCCCGAGGGGGGGCCCTCATTGCTACCCGTCACAGCCGTACTCGCTGGTGGTGTGCAGGTCACTGGTCTAGTTGTCAGCATGTCACAGCCACTCCCTGAGGGCAGGTTTTCACACACACCACAACCATCCGGCACAGGCGTCATAGGCCATGTGACTCCGCCAACATAAGGGGCCGACGAAGTCACATTCCCCTCTTCCGGTGGTGACTGGATGACGGACACTCCACGGTTCTCACTCATATAGGGCCCATGAGTTGTTGCGCACAGGGTTAGTGGCATCCGAGGCCTTGAGTACGGCATGGGCCTACCACCACGTGGCGCAGACTGGGGTTGCACAGGGTTAGTGGCACACGGGGCCTTGCGGACGGCACAGGCACCGCGCCACAGGACGGTGACTTTGGGTGCATTGAGTCAGTGGCACCTTGAGCTGCTGAGCGGGTGTGCAGACTGCGATGATGCCCCGTCCCGGCGGTCCGGACAGCTCAGGTTTTGTGTGCCCTGCTGGACCACAGTGTAGGCCAGAGCCAGCGGGCAGCGCGGGCCTACCACCATGTGGCGTCGTTAACGGGATCCCAGAGTTGGTGGCACCCATTGGGCTGAGCGGGTGTGCAGCCTGCGATGTTGCCGGGTGCACTGGTATGTCCTCTGCCATGGAGTAATCAAGACCCAGCACCAAACGTGAGACTTGGTGGCCTGCCAAGCGGGGCTGCATGATGTGGAGGGTGCCATGTCCGCGGGCCCCGGGCTTGTGGCTTGCAGCGGCACGTGGTGGGACCTCCTGTCTACGAGCCAGTGGCGGAAGGTGAGCATTGAGGCCTGGGTGTGCATGGGCGGGCATGCTCCGATGGGCGGTGGGAGGGGTTGGGGTGCCTCTGCCTGGGTGTGTAATCACAAACCTCCCTCATGACCTATATTGCTTTGCTATCTATGCAAACCTATATAACATAGGGCTTGAACACATATAAGCAAAAACTTTACAAGAATAAATGTATTCAACATACTTGATTTATTTTTTATACATTATTTTCTTCAACCATAGTTTATTTCATTTTTCATTTTCTTATTTCATTAGGTTAAAAACTTTTTGTTGAAACATGTAAGAAAAATTGCCACAAAATACAATAAGACAAATAACTCCCCCAAAGGATACAAACAATTAAATCCAAATTCATATAGAAACCACACATAACACAAATCATACAAACTCATACAAAATTCACACAAAAAAATTCACAAAAAAACACATCTGAAAAAGAAGGAGGTAATAAATGACAACATCTCCATGACCAAGTATGTTTTATATGTTCACAAAGATCCGAACATAAGGTCGACGCGCTTCGGTGGCATAAGAGGAATGAACCGGCCACCTTCTTCAGGACCTTTTCAGATACCCACAAAAATCACAAGACAAAGGGGAAACGTCAAAAATGAAAAATAGCCAGTAAATTACTGGCAATATATGTTGATACGTCTTATTCTAGTTATCTATCAATCTAGAACACTATGATGTAGTGTCCAGTTGAGAAAGACACCGTGTTGCCGTTGGAGCACAGTACCAAAAAGGGGCTGAAATTCCTAACTCGTGGCCAGGCACTTTGGACATCATAATCTCATTTTGAATCTCTGACCCGGATACTTTATCGGCGGACCACTCTTTGACAGACACCAGATTTTTAAGGATTGAGCCTGGCTATGTATCGGTAGAAGTGAATGTGCGGCACCTCTTCTGGTTATTCATCGTGTGATCCGGTATCACCGTTAACTACCGGCACTTCAAAATGAGATTATGATGTCCAAAGTGCCTGGCCACGAGTTAGGAATTTCAGCCCCTTTTTGGTACTGTGCTCCAACGGCAACACGGTGTCTTTCTCAACTGGACACTACATCATAGTGTTCTAGATTGATAGATAACTAGAATAAGACGTATCAACATATATTGCCAGTAATTTACTGGCTATTTTTCATTTTTGACGTTTCCCCCTTTGTCTTGTGATTTTTTGTGGGTATCTGAAAAGGTCCTGAAGAAGGTGGCCGGTTCATTCCTCTTATGCCACCGAAACGCGCGTCGACCTTATGTTCGGATCTTTGTGAACATATAAAACATACTTGGTCATGGAGATGTTGTCATTTATTACCTCCTTCTTTTTCAGATGTGTTTTTTTGTGAATTTTTTTTGTGAATTTTGTATGAGTTTGTGTGAGTTTGTATGATTTGTGTTATGTGTGGTTTCTATATGAATTTGGATTTAATTGTTTGTATCCTTTGGGGGAGTTATTTGTCTTATTGTATTTTGTGGCAATTTTTCCTACATGTTTCAACAAAAAGTTTTTAACCTAATGAAATAAGAAAAGGAAAAAATGAAATAAACTATGGTTGAAGAAAATAATGTATAAAAAAATAAATCAAGTATGTTGAATACATTTATTCTTGTAAAGTTTTTGCTTATATGTGTTCAAGCCCTATGTTATATAGGTTTGCCTAGATAGCAAAGCAATATAGGTCATGAGGGAGGTTTGTGATTACATGTTTGGTTCTTTTCCCCTCTTCTCCCTGACCTTTAATTCAATTTAGAGGGGGTCCCCACTTATGCATTTGCCTCTGCCTGGGTGTGCATGGGCGGGCAGGCGATGTTGTCTTGTGCAAGTGTGTCTACTGTGCCAGTCATGTATCTGGGCTCTGTTTCAGCTGACGGCTCTGACTCAGATGTGTGACCTGGTGTCCTGCTATACATACCGGGACGTGGTTGGAGACACACCGGTGGCAGCAGGTGAGCAGTGTGGCCTGGGTGCGCAGGGGCGGCACGTTCTCTCTCTCTCTCCCTCTCTTCCTCTCTCTCTTCTCTCTCTCTCCCTCTCTTCCTCTCTCTCTCTCTCCCTCTCTTCCTCTCTCTCTCTCTCTCCCTCTCTTCCTCTCTCTCTCCCTCCCTCTCTTCGTCTCTCTCTCCTTCGCTCTCTCTCTGTCCTCTGATGTGCGCAGGACACACCTTCTCATCATGTTTTTTGTCTTACAGGCTGTGACCTACGTATTGTCCCGAGGGGAGCGGCCATGTGTCTTCATTTCATTTCGGTGTTCATTTTAATAAAGTTTCATTTGTTGCTTCGAAAGTGAATGTGTGCTGCTCATTTCTGTGATGACACATGCATGTCACCAGTTATGATTGTGCGACACCAAGCGGAATATTTTGTACATGTTTAGGTGTGGCTGATGTGGCATGTCTTTAGTCGGGGGGGTGGCAGGGAGGGGTGGTCCTGGGGGTGGTGGCGGTGGGTGTTGTGGCCCTCTTGGGTGTCCGGGCCGCATGATGGATGGCTCCATGGCATCTGTTGCCCTTCCGATGTAGCCCTGGGCTGTGCTCCCTTTTGTTTTGCAGGCTGCTGTCCGACTTTACACCAGGTCAGAGCAGGTGTAGATTTCCTGGTGCTAACGCGCCTTATCGCCTGTTTTGTGTTTTTATCGCCGATGTGGCTAGTCATTGTGAATGTTGAGGTGTGATGTTGTCGCGCCTTTTGGCACGGGAACGCCCACTCTGCATCTCATTAGCGATAGTTGCACGGGTCCTCTGCGGCGATGTTTTTTGCGGCTGCTATCGCGGGTAAGCTGGTGCTGTGGGCTGTTTACACCAGCTTGTGAATGGGGAGGTATATTTATCACGACTTTGGCTGCGATAAAGTGCCGTTAATTCGGTGATAGCTCCTTGTGAATATGCCCCCTAGAGTGGCCCCAAAAATTGCTGCCTCAGGAGGGAAAACCGGTAGAAGAAGAAACGGAAGATCTATTGTGCAATGCAACCTCACACCAGTCAGCAAAAATAGAGTAGTGAAATGTTTAATAACCAATTCAATGTAATTCAACCAGAGACTCAAAAACAGTCAGGCACAGCATAACCAGAGCAAACTGCCAAACCTCAACTACAGAGTTGATATAAAAAGCACTTCAGACGCCATACCAGCCTCTATAATAGATAGCAATTCCGTTTAAAGGCTACAGGTGAAAGGCAAGTCTGTCTGCTTCTGTCTTGACCGGGACCGTGCCCAGCCCCAAGCCATGCTGCTGATTTGATTCTATATCTAATGGTAAGTCACCCATCTGTTAGAGTGGTGAATCTCTGATAAACCATTTTCCCCTTTCATGTCATGAATTCCATCTTGAGCTTTGTTGGTACTGACATCCTTGTAGTTTTCCTCCAACTTTTCGTCTTCCATCCTCCTGTTTTTACTGACTTTGTTTTTGCTGGCTTAAGGAGTCTACACACTTTACCACTGATAAACAATGCTTAAGTGCTTGTGCTTTCTCCTTTAAACATATTACCATTGTCTTACACTCAATTGGCATATTTAATTTACTTGTAAGTCCCTGGTAAAGTGGAACTACATGTACCCAGGGTCTGCAAATTAATTGCTTCTAGTGGGCCTACAGCACTGATTGTGCCACCCACTTAAGTAGCCTTTTAAACATGTCACAGGCCTGCCATTGCAGCCTGTGTGTGCAGTTTTAAACTGTAATTTCAACCTGGCAAAACAAACCTTTTGCCATACCTAAACCTTTGTTTTTAATACATCTGTGTCATTGTATCTAAGGAAATGTATTTAAAAAGTTGGACATGTACGTTTACAATTTAGATGTACTGTTTTCACTAGTGAAAGGCCTCTTCTCTCTTAGGATAACATTTGGATACTCTATTACATTTAATAAGTCCTAACTTTCAAATGGGAGCAAGCATGCTTGTCGAGTTTGGTGTCTAATGAATTGTAATTTAAAACACTCCTTATTGATAAAGTTGGATTTTAAATCACAACTCTGAGAATGCCACTTTTAGACTGTTGGCATTTTCTTGTCCTAAACATTTGATGTGTGCAGCCTGTATCCAGGGTCACATGACTAGGTGTAGCTGACAGTTGGTCTTTGTGCATTGCTTCCAGATAGTGAGACAAAGAAGAATCAGTGTTGGCAGAATGGGCCATCTCTGACTTGATGAGGGTAAAGAGCTATCACCTACCACACTTGCACATCACAAAATCTCTGCCTGAGCACACTCACAAAGGGTTTGAAACTAGTCTTTTGTGACCCCAGGCATGCTGGGGCTAGGGCAGGGAGGCTGTAAATTACTAGCCCCCCTGGGGTGGAAACCTCCAGAACATTCCCTACTTCAAAGTGGTTACCAGGTATAAATAATGGACCCTCAGGCCCAACTCTTCAGTACATCTCTGGACCAGTGGAAGAATCAGAAGGACTGCTGCACTGCTCTACAAGAAGGACTGCTACTCTCTTCCTTGCTACCCTGCTGCCTGAGTGAAAGGACTGGACTTGCCATCTTGAACCCAAGCCCACAAGTGTCACTCCAAGGGCTAGTTGGTTGGCCTCCTGATCAGAGCCTCAGTGAAAGAAAAGGATCCAACCACTTTGAACCCAGCATCTAGAATCTGCCTGCTGTGAGTCCCAAGCCCCAAGTGGTGCCACCCCAGTCCTGGACCTTTGCAAGTGGTCCTGAAGGTGTTCTGCCAGCTCAGCTTTGGTCCTGGGAGCAGAAACAATGCAGCGCGATGCATCTCCTTGCAGTCTCATCGGAACCTCCTCAGCACGACGCATCCCTGATGCCAGACCTCGCATCACAGCCCGCAGTCTCCTCAGCACCACTGCGACGCAAAGCATCCTTGACACAGGACTTCGCATCGCAAGCCCCTCACCAATGGCATCCTCGAAGATGACGCAGGACTCTGCATCTCAGCCCGACAGCTTCTTCAGAAATGATGGTGTGTGATGCATCACAAGCCCCTCATCGACAGCATGCTCGATGATGATGCAGGACTCCACATTGCAGCCCCACAGATCTCGTAACTACAGCTGTGCAATGCAGCCTCAGCGCGGGATCAAGCAATGCTCCACAAACCAGGATGTAAGGTGCTTTGTTCAACAGGCTTAACTTGGTCCCTGTACCTGCCCTGCACTCCATCAGAGTCACCCTAAACTTGTGACTTTGGTCCGGTCGGCTCTTTGTGCTTCTAGACACTATTTTCACTTAAAAATCACATATTTCGGTTCTACTGATTGGAAATTCGCCATTTTGGTCTCAAATAATCTATCACGTTTATTTCCAAATTGCTGTGGGATTTTTTCTTGTGTTGCGTTTTAACTTTATTATGTTTAAAGTGTTGCATAAATACTTTAGACATTGCCTCTAAGTTAAGCCCGACTGCTTTGTCCCAAACTACTAGAGGGTTAAGCACATGTTAATTTGGGGTTTGCTTGAGTTCCACCCTGACAGAGATTGTGGCGGTTGCTTGAGTAGGGTTTCTCCCCCCTCAACCAGTAACTCAATTTTCTACAAGCTTCAACTAAAATCTAGGCAATATTATGTTACAAAATCCCTTCATTATTTAAATATGTGGCCCTAGAGGTAAAGCCTAAGAATTTTCTAACTGGTTTGGTAATTAATGTGTGCTCAACTGTCATAAATTGCTCAGCTGTAAAGGATTTGGGGCTTGATTTATATGTTGGCAGAAAGGATTCTCCATTGCTACTGCCACCTGATTTACAGATTTGTAGATCTTCAGTATGTAGACGGCAGAGACTACTCCATCCCCATTGCCTACATACCATCCGACGACCTGATGGAGTAAGAGCCATTGAAAGTTTAGCAATGTTTCCACTGACCCATTTTAGTGTGTGTGGACACATATCCAGTTTTACTTTTACAAACCACCACCTAAAACGTGGCATTAAATAAAAGTAAAAACATTTCAATGGCCTTGACGCCCTGGTTAGACACTCACATGTGCTTTTCTGTCATTGCTTTTTTATTTTCAAAAATAAAATCCCACTTTAGGATTTTGTTTTTTGAAAAAAAAGAAAATTAAAGCTTGCCACACAGCTCCGTCAGGCTAACAGAGCAGCAAGGCATACTGCCAGTGCATTTACTGGAACCGATATGACGTGATTCCTGTAAATGCAAGAGATGTCTGCTGGGCCTGCAGACATCTCTAAATGTGCCGGGCGGAGTACCTTCACCATGGCTAAGCATAAAGACAGCTGTAGTGTCTTCTTTAAATGACCTTACCCCTGAGTAATCCCTGGTTTTTGCTAATCATCCTTGGAAAAGGGGTGGGGACTTGCTTGTTTGATAAAAAATTTGCCCAAGTGTGCTAAATTGAGCTTCTGCTCCTGGAAACGTTTCTAAAAGAGTTACTGACCCTTTAGATACCCACTGGATTCTTCTTTTAGCTTACAGACCATCTCAGGCTTACAATCTAATAGCCTCTGCACTTTCTGCAGATCACACTCTGATCTGTGTGATTTCAATCATTATTTTGATGATTCTGCATTAGCAGGTCATGTTAAATTTAAGGATCTTTATTTTGTTTTCAACCTGTGTATAAGTATCTGCAAGAAACTGGGATATTGATAAAGGAGGCTGGAAGCCCTACTTAGGCAAAAACCACAATCCCTATCAGAGTGACCCACAAAAGTAACACACGCTTAACCCTCTGGTAACTTGGTACAAAAGCAGTCAGGCTTAACTTAGAGGCAATGTGTAAAGTATTTATGCAACACACAAATGTTAATAAAGTAAAAATACAACACAAGAAAAACTAATTTAGAAAAATAGAGTGAATCTGAAAACAAAAAAATGACATCAAAATAAATTAAATTCAATCAGTAGAACCGCAGTTATGAATTTAATTTTTTTTAGTGAAAAACAGCACCTAAAAGATCAAAGAGCCAACCGCAGATGTCTGTTCCTGTGAGACAGGGGCATGTTAGAAATGGGGGTCTCCAATTGGCAAAGGTATATACCTTTGTCCAAGTAGGGACCCTTGCTTCTAGTTAGGGTAAGGGGGATACACACTTTAGATAACCCCTGCTCACCCCCTTGGTAGTTTGGCACGCACAGACAGGCTTATCCCAAAGTCAATGTGTAAAGTATTTGTACTCAAAACACAGAGTAACACAGTGAAAACACCACAAATGGACACCACACCAGTTTAGAAAAATAAAGTGTCTTTATCTAAACCAAGCAAGACCAAAACAACAAAAATCCAACATACATAATTCAAAATATGACTTTAATAGGTTTTAAGCAACTTGCTCCATAGAAAACTATGGATGCGTGATTTTACAGCAAACTACCTGTAGATGCATCAAAGTTCACAAGGTCAAACAGCTGCATAGATAGAAGCATTGGAAAACACAGCCATGCATCTGTTCTTGAGTCCTTGGGTAGGCGAGGCGACAGTTCTGCTGCACACAGGAGAAGTGATGCATCGAATTCGGACTGTAGGGGGAAGTGAGGCATCGAAATCCAAGACTATTATGTTCTGTGGGTAATGCGTTGAAGTACCATGCGTGATACACCGGGGGTGATGCATCACTTTGTGAGGCTTCGCGCCGTCCGGCGTCAGTGCTGGGGGCTGCGCGGCGAGGCTTCTCGTCACCCGGCATTGGTTCTTGAGAGGCTGGCAACTGTTCGGCGGAACTCGCAGAGGCTTTGCGTTGTCCGGCGTTGGTTCTGAGAGGCTTTAAGGTGGTCGGTGAGGCTTCACGTCGTCTGGCGTCGGTTCTGGCAGAGATTAGCTGCAAACCCCATCCCGGAGGTGCTGTAACTGGAAGGAGGCACCTCAGGCAAGGGTGGGACTCACAGATGAGAGTCCAGCAGCACCAGCAGAGTTGCAGGAAGTCTTTTGTGTCCCTGAGACTTCTTAACAGGAGGCAAGCAAACACAAGCCCTTGGAGATACTTCACAGGCAGGATACACAGCAAAGTCCAGTCCTTTGTCCTCTCCTTGGCAGAAGCAGTAACTGCAGGCCAACCCAGAAAAGCACACATAGCAAAGGGGCAATAATCCTCCTCACAGCTCTCCAGCTTTTCTCCTTAGCAGAGGTGCCTATTGATTCCAGAAGTAATCTAAAGTTCTGAGGTTTAAGGTCCACTACTTATACCCCATTTTGTCTTTGTTCTTCTTTGTGCCAGCGTCTCTGAGCCCGGTTCAAACCAGTTCTGTCCTCACTGGTGCAGTATGACCACAGAGGGTGGAGACAGCATTGTGCAAGGGAGACAGGCCCTATTCAAGTGCAAGAAAAACTCCTCCTACTACTTTAAATGCAGCCAAGGTCTATTCAACTCAGCTCTGAGCCATCCAGGAAGGGCCAGGCACACCTCAACTTCCCCAGTGGCTGTCTACAGTGAATGCACATCCCCTGCCCCTGTCACTCCAAAACCAGACAGTCAATCCACAAACAGGCAGAGGCACACAGAATGGTAAAACAATAAAATGCCTTCTTTCTTAAAATGGCATTTTCAAACACACAATATAAAAACCATTTTTGCTAAAAGATGTGTTATTAAATTCTGAGGAACTTTATTCCTCTATCTTGTAACAATGGGAGGTTATACTTGTAAGATGTTGCAAAGTATCTCCCATGCTATCCTATGGGACAGATAGCCTTTCAATAGTGAACAACGAAATTGGCAGTATTTCACTATCAGGACATGTCACACATGCCAGTACATGTCCTATCTTCCACATACACTGCACCCTGCCAATGGGGGTATCATGGGCCTACCTGAGGGGTGTCTTACATGTAAGAAAAGGGAAGGTTAGGGACTGGCGAGTGGGGGCACTTGCCAGGTCGACATGGTTGTTCAAAACTGCGCGCAGTCACTGCAGTGGCAGGTCTGAGATACGTTTACAGGACTACTCATGTGGGTGGCACAATCAGTGCTGCAGGCCCACTAGTAGCATTTACTTTACAAGCCCTGGCACACTCAGTGCACTTTACATGGGGCTTACCAGTAAATCAAATATGGCAATCACGGATATCCAATTACAACAATAATTTGCACAGAGAGCATATGCACTGATCAGCAGTGGTAAAGTGCCCAGAATCCTAGAGCCAACAAAAACAGGTCAGAAAAAATAGGATGAAGAAGCAAAAGGTTTGTGGATAACCCTGCAAAAGGGCCATTTCCAACACAAGGACAGTGTCAAAAATTAAGGCCAACTACAATGGATCGCGGGTCAGATACAATGGGTGGATTGGGGCCAGTCTTTGCTTACCTACGGACATCGAAGACATTTCAGAAAACGTTCCTGAGAAGGTAGAGTCTCTGTAAAGCAAGGCAGGAGGTGGTACCCAAGGATGTGTTGTCGATGATAGGGAGCTGCTGGACAAAGTCTCAGTGAATCCATCAATAAAGGTGGGAAAAAGCTCAGAGCAGGAGAAGCTGGATTTCCAGGCTGAGGAGGTCTTCGTCGTAGATGGGTGTGCTGGTCGTCATCAAGCCTTTGGACTTAGGAGTTTTGAAGATGTTTTTCTGGAGCTCGGATTCACCCAGCAGGAGACGAGGGCACCTAGAAGTCAGATAGCACCACTGGGATGTCCCACTGAAGAAGATTTGCTGCTGCAGAAAAAACATAGCCAGAGATGCTGAAAAGTCAATCTCATTGGTGATGCACCTTCAGCAGATTAACTTGTGGGTAGGTCCCAGTCTCCTGATACTTCTCAGATCAGCTTTAGGTGATACATTTTCTAAGTCACAGATTTCGATTTTTGGTAGGCAGAGGCCACTCTAGCACCACACCAATGGTCCAGGAACTGGGGGGCACCACTTGCGGGCTTAGGACTAATTCCAGAAGAGAGCAGCACCAGGGTTCAATACCTCAGGAGCTTGTTAAGCTCAAACAGGAGGTCAGGCATCTAGCCCTTGGATTAAATCTGACGCTCCTGGGTTCAAGGAGCACATCCAGTCCCCCTTCTTCAGACAGTATGGCAGCAGTACTGTCCTTTCAGCAGCAAGGCTGCAGGGCAGACCTTCTGGCAGCAGTGCAGTACTTCTGAATCTACCACAGGTCAAGAAGGGTATTGGAGAATGGTTCTAGGGGTCAGATATTTATACCTGGTGCCAGCCTTTGTGTGTGTGGGACATCCTGTTCTACCACACTTCTGGTCCCGGAAAGTTTTTCTCTACCTCTGTCAAGGCTCCAAACTATTCGGAGTGGCAAAGGGCTGGTGTCAAGTTCCTTTGTGTGTGCTGGAGGCAAACCCTTTAAAGTGTGAGTGCAGGAGGGCAAAACTCTGCCCTCAGTCATCCTGGCAGGATGGCCCATCCTGCACACACCTAGAACCCTTCATGTCAATGTCTGGTAGAAAACCACAAACCCTAACAGCAGAGCCATTCACAGTCATGTGACCCAGAATACTGGCAGAAGGCAAAAATGTTGGGACAAGAAAATGTCAACTTTCTAAAAGTGACATTTTCAGAATTGTGACTTAAAATCTGACTTTACATTAAAGAGGATTTTAAATTACAATTCATTAGAGTCTAAACAGCATATCACTATCTGCTCCCAATCCAAATTTACCACTTATTAAATGTAATAGGGTAATCGGGTCAATGGGAGAGATAGGCCATACATAAGTGAAAAACAATTTTAGGTGCTTTTCACTGCCAGAACATGTAAAACTTAAGTGCTCATGCCCTACCTTTTACATAACACTCACCCTGCTTAGGAGCTGTTAGGGCCTACCTCATGGATGACTTATAAGTATTAAATAAAAATCAAAGGTTTATTTTGCCATGTCAAATTGGCAGTTTAAAATTGCACTGAAGGCTGCAGTGACAAGCCTGAGGCATGTTTTAAAGTGCTACTTTATTGGGTGGCACAATCAGTGCTGCATCCCCACTTGTAGCATTTAATGTACAGGCCCTGGGTACATGTAGTACCATATACTAAGGACATACAAGAAATTGAATGTGCTAATCTGGTGTAGGCCAATTTTACAAATTACAAGCACTTTACCGCTGGTTAGCAGTAGTAATGTGCACAAAGTCCTAAAGCCAGCTAAAACTAATTCAGAAAAACAGGAAGGGTAAAAGCAAAATGTTTCGGGGAATACCACACCAAGGATGTCAGGTCTAACAGTATCTTTCACCCTTTGCATTATAAGAAGCATGCACTGCATGTGTTGTGATCATATGCCTCCATATGCCAGTCGTACTACCTTTTCCAGTCCCTGATGGCACCATTATTGTATTACTTTTTCTTACTATTTCCTGCTCACTAGCACGTTAAATGCTCAGCCTGCATTTATTGTTGAGTACCGTAACTGGAATATTGCCACAGTGGAATCACTAGCTTCCCTTATGTCATTGACTAATTTGTTTTCTGAATCTGATTACCAACTCCTATTGGACAATTAAAATGCCCAGATTATTACCACTTTTGATCAGATTGCCCCTTTGAAGAAGCCTTTTAAATGGGTTCTCCCTCGTGGGGCTAGTTCTCTGTTGACCTATTAAAAATCAGATGTTCCCTTCATAATCTTTGATGCTGTTGATGTTCTGATTATGATCCATGATTAAAACAGAATGTGAAAGGTCTAACACTCTTACAAATGGGAAATTAAGGTAGCCACTTTGCTTTCTTCTCCAAGAAAGTGTTTAGAGCTTCCAATTTGGCTGCAGCTATTTTTCCTTCTATCAGGGATCTTAGGGATGCCCCCAGGCATATGGATCCCAACATTTTGTATCACAAATATAATCGTATTGCAGAGGTCTTTCAAAATATAATTGCTGCAATATGTTTTCCAAATTGTTAGGTAGCAAAACCCTTTCTTCTGTTATTCCTCCACCTATTCCAGTTAAGCTTCTGTTCTATATTCTTCCTGTCAGGTTGCAGGATTTTCCATCTTTGACTTGCAGCAGCAAGCCCCAAGGTCTCCAGTGGATATATTTCCAGTGAAGCTGCATGTTATTAGAACAGTCCCAGACTAGCACGAATAATAACACCTCTTTCTCGGCAGGATGTATTCCCAGGAGGCTTTCATTTGTGCATGCGCCGCCTCTTTAATTATCCTCCTATCTCTTAACTCCCCTACATGGCCAAGCTCCTGCAAAGAGCAGTGATTCTTCAGTTAGCAGATCGTGTAGCTTGCAGCCTTCTTCCTACATCCCTAACCAATAGGTTTCCACCCTGGTTACAGCACCGAGATGTAGGTGGCGGTCGCAGTAGACGAATTGCACTGCTGGTGTTAATAACGACAATTCAAGCTCTTTTACTTTTATTCGGTCATTGATAGCAAATTCTGCAATCCAGAAAATGCTGACCTTGGCATTAGGCACAGAGCACTAACTTGGTTCTTCTCTTTTATGTCGGACAGAACTCAACAAGTTGCTATCTCTTCATGCACATCCTCTGTCATATTGTTAACTTGTGGAGTCCCCAATAGTTCTATGCTGTCACCCCTTCTTTTTAAACTCAACATGATTTCACTGGACTATCTAATTCAGCCCTTCAGTTTTGGCCTTTTTATACATGCAAATGATATTCAAATTACCTTGAAAATCTTAGGCAATGTTATTAGTTTTGCCACTCATCTATATGACTGCCTTTTCGAGGTCGAGAGCTAGCTGTGTACCAATCAAGTGAAGCTGAATGGAGAGACAATTCAGATTCTTAGACCAGTGAGGTCCTGCCACTCTTCAGAACTGCTGTCTGGGGGTCCTTCCCTGGGTCAAGAGCCAACCCTTGTTGCCTATGTAAAAACCCTTGGCATTAAAACTGACTGTACTTTCTATGGTCAGCCAAATCAATCCCATTGTTTCTATCAACTGCACACCCTAAAACATTATTCAATGTTTTTCCTTTCCTCATAAAGTTCACCTCCTGAATGCATTTATTTCAGTGTGGCGGCAATATTTCAAATCAGTGTATTGAGCTCTAACCCGGTAAGATATTGGGCTGTTGGTTGACAGGAGTGTAAGCCCTGGTCAAGCAGCAACCACAATTCTTGTCAGGGTGAGACACACGCAAACCCCAAATTAACCTGTGCTCATCCCCTCGGTAGCTTGGCACAGAGCATGCAGGCTTAACTCATAAGCAATGTGTAAAGTATTTGTGCAACAGTAAAACAGAGAAAACACACCACAAAAGGAGCCCACAACAGATTTAGAAAAATTGAGTAATTTTTAATAAATAAAACAAGACCCGTAGAACTTTAGTTAGGAATTTTTAAAGAATAAACTGCAGAATAGCTCTTAAAAGCATCAAGTGTCAACCTGAGCTACCTGGTCATGGCAAACCGGTACAAAGTCAAAAGTTAAGGCCGACCACAATGGAGCATTGGCCAGCTACAGGAAAACAGTTAGGCCTGCTGAACAAAGCCCCTTAAAACCTGATTTTGGGTTCAAGAGATGCAGGTCCAGTCCTTCTCACCCAGGCAAGAGGCCAGCAGGTAGCACATTAAAGCAGGAATCCAGCAGAGTGCAGTCCAGCAGAGGGCCAGTCCTTCAGCAGCACAGCAATCCTTCTTCCTGGCAGTGTATGCACAGGTCCAGAACTGTACTGAAGAGTTGGTGTCTGTGGTCTTTCTTTTATACCCTGGTGCCCAGGTTCTGGAAGGTGGGAGAAGCTTCTAGACAGTGTCTTTGAAGTGCATGGAATTACCTGCTTCCCCAGCCCTGGCTCAAAGCCGGCTGAGGTGACAATGAAGGGTTGTTAGGCCCTTTGTGTGAAGGCAGGACATAGCCTATTCAAGTGTAAGTGGGGCTGAATCCAGCTCCTCCCGCCCATCCTGCCAGTGATGGCCATCCACTCACACCTAAGCTCCCATTGTGTGTGGATGTCTGGAGGAATACACAAAACCCAACTTCCAAATACACCCAGTCATTTGCCCAGAGACAGGCTGCAGGCACCAAATGGCTAAGGCGAGAAAATACCAAATTTCTTCAAAGTGCCATTTTCAAAAATTAAAATTAAAATCCGACTTTACCATAAGTTAGGATTTTAAGTTAGGATTTCAGAGACACCAAACCTGAACCAGTTATATCTTCCCAATTGGAAATTACACGTATAAAATGTAATAAGATAATTAAGGTTATCTTATGGGGGAGATAGGCCTTGCTGTTGTGAAAAACACATTTAAGAGTTTTTCACTAGCCGGATATGTGATACCTAAAAGTACATGTCCTATGCTTTAAATACATTGCACCCTGCCCTCTGGGCTGTTCAGGGCCTACCTTAAGGGTGACATACGTATTAAAAAGGAAGGTTTGGGCCTGACAAAAGGTTTTTTTTGCCAAGTCAAAATGGCAGTCTAAGCTGCACACACAGGTTCTGCAATGGCAGAACTGAGACATGTTTAAAGGGCTACTTAAGTGGGTGGTATAATCAGGGCTATGGGCCCACTAGTAGCATGTAATTTACAGACTTTAGGCACATGTAGTGCACTTTACTAGGGACTTATAAAGTACATTAAATATGCAAATTGAGTATAAGCCAATTCTACCATGTTTCAAGGAGAGAGCACAAGCACATTAGCACTGGTTATCAATGGTAAAGTGCACAGAGTCCTAAAGCCAACAAAAACGAATTCAGCAAAAAGTAGGAGGAGGAAGTCAAAAGGCTTGGGGGTGACCCTGCAGAAAGGGCCAGGTCCAACAACCCCATTGTGCAGTTCACAAACTACAGATGGTGCAAAATTAGACTACCAATTTAACATTGGGTTTTAAAGCAATGGTTCATATCTCTCCTGCCCTTTCTAATTTGTACTGGTTGCCAGTTAAGAATTGCATTATGTTTAAATCAGGTTGCATTGTGCACAAAGCTGTGTACGCTTCTAGAACTCTTTCCATTTGCAAATATGTTAAGAGATACAATATCAGGCATTGGTTGAGACCTGATGGGCAAGTTCTTCTTGAGGTCCTAAGGATTCATCGGTACCTGGGAGGTCAGGCCTTTACAGTGGTGACTGACATGAAGTAGAACTCACTCAACTTCAGGAAGGTTCAGAAGACTTGACTTTTTCTGTGTTCCTCCTAACTTCTTTTTCTCAGCCTAGTCTTTTGAGGTATGGCTAATGAGCTTGTGGTTTCTTCTTTTCCAGTTCCAAGATATCCTAATAGGTGAATGTTGGCACTTAAAAATTTAGCTTTAACTGCTTGAGTGCAATGAACAACTAGTTAATATCTACCACACTACCTTCAAGTGCAGTGGACGTCAATGGGTCATCCACCAGACTGAAAAAGAAAACGTTTATGGTGAAAACACTAAAAACATTTTCTCTTCTGAAATCAAAGTTAGGACGTAAGGGTAGTGCTTCCCTTGTGTCACAAGTTTTTTTTTTGTTTTGCTGTGGCAAGCAGCATGCACAGTACTCTGATGTCGCAACAAAAAAGTGAAAGAAGACTGCGCTATGGTGTGGTCTGCTTTCACTTTTGATCAGTGCAGGGGAGCATAACTCTAGTGGACCCCTGCTTGGGCATCATACTGAACATTCAATCCCCAAGTAGGAATCCACTCCACTGGACACTAAGGCTACTATTTGGGGGAAGCAGACCCCTGGCTATGGGCCACTGCTCCCCTTGCCCCAGCCACAACAGTCTTTCTGCCACCCTGGGGGGCAGATAGGGGTTGTTTACACTCTATCTGCACCCCCCAAGAGGGGAGAAAGAAAGCCCAATAGACTACCAGAGAGATATTGCTTACTAAAAGGGGCTTGGAGCCTGCCTATTACTTACAATTCGTGGGCTTCATTGTCACTCTCATTTTGTGACTCTTAATTGGGCAGCTCATACTGGATTCACTTCCTCTTTTTTTGTCTGGAGCATGTACCAAGTACTGATTGATTTCTTGATTAGTGTTCTTCTACATGTCTACAGACAAGAGATAACCCTGAGGTTATCTGAGAGTTCAATTAATATCCTCTGTAAACTCTGCCTCTTGCTGCCACTGCTGCCATCTCCTGTCATCCAGGCCTGGACGGGAAACCCAAAGCAGCGCTGGCAATTTTGAAGGACTAGCCCTCCACACTCTACCCCGGCAGGGGGGAGGAGGGGCTGCAAGTGTGAAGCACTGCTGCTTTTGTTACTGGGGGCCAATATTGCAGCCACGCTGAAAAACTGGCCCCCAGTAACAAAAAACCGGGCCCCACTGCTGCAAATTCGACCCACACCCTTCCAGCCTCCCAGGAAAACGCCTGATGCCCACCACGGCCAGTCTGGCCATGCTGTCAGCCCATCCACCCATGTCACTTTATCGCCCCCAAAACCCTCACCCACTTCAGTGTGTTTCCCCAATGCCTCCAACCCTTCCCCCAAGGCCCGGCTCACGCTCGTTTTCTGACACCATTTAATTTTGTCTTAGCAAATGCTTGTCACAAGCATCAGCAAAGACTGCGTGGCTCTAACGACTCTGCCTTGTACTTCAGGGCTGAGGCGACCAGTCCCTCATGACTTTAGAGGGATAGCTGTATACATCTCTGCACTGTCACTTACTTTACATGGTATATGCTTTGGTGCCGTCTGGCTCACTGCACTGTTAATGGGTGCCACAGACCCATAAAAACGACCTCTCAGCTCCCAGGTAATGTAACGACTGCTCACCCTGAGCTAAACAGTTCAGAATTGCTGCTCAAGTGGATCCGAGAAATGCTTTCAAGCACTTTAATATAAAAGTTTTGTGCAATATCATTAAACTATGCATGTCAATTCCTATATAATAGGGTAAGAAGCAGGGAAAACTATGCTATAATTACCTCACATGCTATTGAGGGTTAATAACATTAATTTTCAAAATGGCAGTATGCCGCTGTAAAGGGCATTTCTCCTGCTCTGGAAATACTGTGCATCCAGGCCTTCACGGAAGACCCGCTGCCACAGACACTTAAATATGCCTCATTAAAGAGAGGACATGCTCCCTTCACTCGGAATAAGCCACCTTAAGACAAACACAGTTCAAAACTGCGTGCAGTAAAGATGCATTGTCTGCTCACAAGTACTTCTATTGTCTTGGGCACTATGTTTCTCTTATCGTCGGTGCACTGCAGGCAGGCGGTTTACCACACAGCTAACACCTGTCTATACGCGGAAGGTCAGAAGGGATCCAGCTTAGTAACTGCAGGCAGGGTACGTTACAGAGACAGGTGTGTCTGAACTCTATTATACAGCCAGATATTGTACCTTAGCCAGTGGCACTGCAATAACGAACTTCTACCGTTTCTGATCGCCAGAAAAACACCCTTAAGGGCATATTTACAACGAAGTGACGGAGGGCAGAATTAGCCTTCCTGGCTTAACGCCGCACTCCGCCACTTCAGAAAGGCAGGGCTGCACCATATTTACAACAATATGGTGCAGCCCTACATTTCCACCTGCGCTGGCGCTAAACATAGCAGCCTAGTGCCAACGCAGACACCCTTGCACCATAGTGCAAGGGTGTCTGCGTTGAGGGGAAGATTGTTTATGTGCAGGAAGGTCTCCCTTCTTGCATATTAACACTCTTTAAATGACGTTTTTGTAACTTTTATGGAACGCCCACCGCAACACCCATTGCCCTCCCCTTTCACGATAAGTACAGCGTGAAAGGGTGTCTTATTAACAAGGCAGCATTAAGCCTCGTTAAGTGGCTTAACGCTGCCTTGTAAATAAGGTGAAGCCCCAATCGCCACCACAATGTCACTAAAAGTGAAGTTGTGGTGCCGATAGGGGCTTGTAAATATGCCCCTAATTGTTTACTATTGCAACGTACTTCTGCCTACTCTCAGACTCACTTTCACTTACATCAAGTGACTCTTATTTCCTCTGGTTGTTATGTTATTCATTTCTCCCATTTAATCTTACATTTACTTACTGATATATTTACACCTGTATTTGCATGACTCCTTTCAATAATCTTACTCTTACACTAAGCACTACCTTCACTCTTATTTATGTCTATTCATGCTCCTTACTCCTACCTACTCATACTTACACTCTTACTCATACTTCCACCTAAGTACATCTTCAATTTCTTATGACATATCCGTACTTAAGTCCATTCTTACTCATACTTACTACTACCATCCAACTTACTCCTGCTCTTCTTCCTGCATATGCTCACGTCTATTTTTAGTGCTACTTACTCCTCTACTTTCTCCTACGTACTACAAGATATTCCAGCCTGTACTCTTACTACTACTCTCACTTACTCATTTTCATTGTTATGGCTAGTTACTACTACCTATGCATCATTTCTCCTATCACTCCTACTATTGCTTACATTTACTCCTAATTACGCATAATCTTAGCCTTTTTACCCTATTAATATTCTCACTTTGTCCTACACATATTCTTCGCACCTACTCTTATGCCTACTTACTCCTGCTTACTTGTACTCCTACCTACAATGACTCTTAGAACTACTTACCCCGGTTTTACTCCGACATACTTTTACATACTCTAACTCTCGTTCCTACTCTTACTTAAAAAAAAAATCTACCTATTCTTATCTTCTGCCTAGCCCTGCTCAGTCTTATACTTAGCTCTACTGTTACTCAAACGTATGCCTAATGTCACATCTATTTACACTTATTTTACTTATTCCTTACACCAGCTCCTGCATCTCATAGCTATGCTTACACTTACTCCTGCTTCTACTTACTCCAAATATTACTTAATTCTTCCTGCTCTTACCTACTGCTAATCTTACCCTAACGTGCTCCTATGCAATCCTACTTACTACGTATTCCTTTTATTACTTCTACCTACTCCACTCGTACCCTACTCTAATTCCTATTCTTACTCCTAGATTTGCCCATCTCTTTATCCAATGCTTACTGCGATTTATGCTTCTTTCTCTTTCCTCTCAACTCCTATTTACTACCGCCTACTTCTACTGTTATGCTTGCTACTACTTGCTGCTTATCTTATTTCAACCAACTCGCTCACATCTAATCGAAGTTACTCCCACACCTATCTCTGCCCTTACTGTTGTTCTTACTCCTACTTACACTATTTCTAATCTTTCATAATCCGACCCTTAATTGTACTTACTCCTATTACTTGTATTCTTTCTTTTTCTTACTTTTGTTTACTACTGTCTACTCCTTTCTATCACCTACCCCTATTCCTACAAATTCCTATTCCTACCTAATCAAACTTACTCATACTTTCTCCTATTCCAACTTACACACACACACATACACAACCACATTCACTAAATCATACAGTTCCAGAGTGACTATGTATACTCATCCTTATGCCTTTATGTCTATTCAAGTATAGTTGTGGGAGCAGGTGTGAATGAGTACGTGTGACAGCGATCTTCTATCAGGATGAATTTAACATTGTGTAAATTTGTCGGTGTCCATAAGTGTGTGCCTCCATGATCTGTGCTCTTGCATATGTGTCTGTGTATTAATTTGTATATAGATATCATGGTGTTAATATTGCTTCCTATAATGGAGTAATACAAGCTGTAAAGATGCAACAAGGAAAGTGACAAATAGCCTGGCTTGTTTAAAGTAACGCATGTGCACATCATTAAAATGAAATTTTCGCAATGAGGCTCTGCCAAGTTCCCTCATTCGAGATTCATTTTCGTTCGTTACTTTTTGATGTTTTGCACGTGTTATTGTTATTTCGCTTTCCTGAGGAACATGGATCAGACATTTTGTAGTTTCCAAACAGTCCTGAAAATTGTCTAGTCTATTTATTAAAACACAGGCCGAAACGTTGATACTTGTCTGGACTAATCCAAGTGCCACATTGATAACAACTGAAGAAACCTATAGACACTATTTGCCTTTGAGTGGAATAAAACTCATATCTCTTTTTTGTGGCATTACTGTATTTATTGCTGGGTATATCTGTGTGTAAGCTTCAACTGAATAACTTTTAGTATTGAATTAACATTGTGCATAAATAATTGTAAAACATTATTTTTTTATATGCTAATAGTTATACACACATACTGCTATTAGGTGGATGCATCAAGTGATGCATTTGGTCTGTTGTTTTTTACAATGACCTTACTGATCAATTCAGCCAATTGTTCTGAATGAGGCAGTAAACAATTAGTTTGGGAGCTACTGTTTGTATTTTATGTATTTAACAAAGCTCTCAAGGAGTTGTTGGGTTATCTTTTGCTAATATGTTGTTATAGTCATAGCATTTTGTGGAAGGTTACATTTCACATAGAAGAAGTTCCCCTGTTGTAACCTATCTATTGTGTTGCCACCTCCAGCACTGTTACTTTACCCATTCAATGGCGAGACCTACTGCATTTGCCAATGCTTGTTTTTCTTTTGCAAGTATTTCAGTATTATTCCTGGGCATGCAATGTGCTTTCCTACTTTTAATACAGGCGTACATCTCCTTATTTATGTTGCTTTAACCCTATCTATCTTTCTTTTGATGCTTTAGTTACACCCACAACTATAATACTTTACACCACTCTGCTCTACCCTACTCCGCTCTGTGCCACACCACTCTACGCCACTCTACACCAGTCCAGTTTATGACACTCCACTCTATTCTATGCCACACTAGGCCACTCCACTCCACTCTACACCGCTCTATTCTACGCCACTCCACCCTATTCTATGCCACTCCACTCTACTCTTCACTATTCCACTCTACTCTTATCTACACCACTCCAATGTATGCCACTCTACCCTACGCCACACCACTCTACTCTATGCCACTTTGTGCTACATCACTGTATGCCACTCCACTCTACACTGCTCTTCTCTATGCCACTCCACTCCATGCCACGCTACACCATGCCACATTACTCTACACCACTCCACGCCACTCTACTCCACTCTACACCATTCTACTCTCACCATTCTACTTCACTCCAATCTACTCCACACAATGCCACTCTATGCCATTTCTATGCCATTGCAATCTACACCTCTCTACATCACTTTATGCCACTCTACTCTATACCACTCCACTCTATTCTTCCCCACATAACTCTACACCACTCTACTCTATATTCCACTCTGCACCACTCTACTCTTCTGCATGCAACTCTATTCCTCGCCACTCTTCTCCACTCCACCACATGACACTATACTCTATGCCACTCTACACATTCTTCTCTACGCCCATCTACTCTATGACACTCTATACCACTCCACTCTACTCTATGCCACTCCACTCTAAACCATTCTCCTCTATGCCACTCCACTCTACTCTTCACCTCTCCACACCTCTCTACTCCATTGTAGACCACTCTAGTCAACTCTACTCTATGCCATTTAATTCTACTCCACTCCACTCTATGCCACTCTACGGCACTCCATTCTACACCACTGCACTCTGCTCAATGCCACTCCACTCTATGCCACTCTACTCTACCTCACTCCACTCTGTCACTCCATTACTTTCCACTCCTCTCTGTGCCACTCTACTTCACGCCACTCTATTCTACGCCACGGTACTCTATGCCACTCCAGGCCACGCCACTCTACTCTAAGCCATACCATACAATGCCACTCAATGGCACTCTATGCCACTCCATTCTACATGATTATATTCCACTCTATGCCCCTCCACTCCACTCTATGCCACTCTACTCTACACCACTCTATACTACGCCACTCAATGCCACTTTATTCTATGCTACTCCACTCTACTCCACTCCACTTCACTCCACTCCAATCCGCTCTACACAGTGCAACTCTGCGCCCCTCTACCCTAAGCCGCACTCTGCGCTCCTCCAAGCCACTCCACTCCACTCTTCTCTACATAAGTCTACTCTGCACCACTTCACCCTACGCCACTCCACTTTACTCCACACCACTCTACTCCACGCCATGCCACTCTACTTCACTATACTCGTCTAAGCCATTCCTCTCTATGCCACTCTATGCCATGCCACTTTATACCAATTAATCAACAACACTCTACTCTACCCCATTCTATGTCACTCCACTCCAGTCTATGTCACTCTATCCCACTTCACTCTAAGCCACTCCACATCATTTCACTCACAATGGCACTGCCACTTTACTCTATGCCACTCTACTCTGTGCCACTCTATACTACTCTTCCTTGTGCCACTCTGCCCTACGCCACTCCACTCTATACTACTCCAGTGTATGCCACTCATTTCTATGCCACTCCATTCCAATCTATGTCACTCTAGGCCACCCTACTCTATGCCGCTTCTCTCTATGCTACTCCACTCCACACCACTTCAGTCTATGCCACTCTACTCTCTGCCACTTCAGTCTATGCCACTCTACTCTACTCTACTGTAAGCCATTCAACTGTATGCCACTACACTCAACTTTACGCCACTCCACTCCACTCTATGCCTCTCCACTCTGCCCTACTCTGCTCCACGCTCCTCCATGCCACTCTACTCTATGCCACTAACCTTTAGCCATAGTGAAGAGCAGCCACGTTGCTGAACAAAGTGGCTAAAACACACTGGCAAAGCCAGCAGCACTCAAAAAGGTGAGACCTTTTTGCTTTGCCAATTCTTGATTTTACAGGAAATGCTGAAGTCTTCATATTGCATTTTGGGGCCTTTTGTGTGACAGGTGCTAGGCCAAGCCATAGAAATGGGGTAGTGTTTTTATTGGGGGAATTGTTGGAAACCTGGGTGGTAGGAATTTTGTGAATCTCTGCAGATTTCTGATGTTTCAGTCGCAGAAATGTGAGGAAAATGCATGATTTTATGTATAAGGTTTTCAGAGCATTGTGGGTAAGAAAACTTTGAGGTCCATGAAGTGCACACCACCGTGGACTCCCCTTGGTGTCTAGTTTTCAAAAATGTCAGGGTTTGGTTGGTCTCCCAGAATGGCAGGTGAGCCTGGCACAAATACCACAGCTTTCCCATCCCCAAAACAGGTAATTTCTTTGGCATGAAATTCTGATGTTTCCACATTACGTTTTTGGGCCTTTGGTGTCTCAGGATGCAGGCCCAGCCACACAAGGGGTGTAGCATTTCTACCGGCGGAAGTGTGGGACTACAGAGCAGCATACCATTTATTATTGTGAAGTTATTTCTCTTTATTATTGGTTGGTGTTAAAGCCAGTGTGCCCGAAAGTTTACATTTTGCAATTTGCCTTCTGATAATATTGACAACCCTAGATTCAGAGGTACACAAATACCCTCTATTTTTAAACCCAGTAAATTGTGCTCATTTAAAAAATATGTAGGTTTCCTTCATACTCATTATCATTTATTAGATTTTACTACACGAATAGCTGCATGGTTGGTACACAATGAAAAAACATTACAAGCAGCAACTCAGTTGTTGGCTCTGGTAATTGCATTTTTGGACAACCAAACACTATTTTTCTGCAACTATAAAGCTTTACAAGATGTAATGGTTACTTTTGTAAATCAGCCATCAGAGCAAAACAATTACAGATGAAAACATCACCAATTGTTATTTTCTCTGAGTTATTTCTTAATTTTTTTATTTCAGTGATTTGTTTCTTTTGGAAAATCATGAGTAATCTACACGAGTGACTCCCTGGCTGAATTTAGAATTTTGTTTAGATTTCAGAAATGTATAGCTTTCTGGGTTCACCAATGGGTTTCACACCTGTTTCCACCACAAATTGCAAGTAGATAGAAACCCAAAGAAATAGAAAAATGGACTACCAGTGAGAAAAATATGTGGTTTTATTTTTTGTTCCTTAAAGCCAGGAAAATTGTAACATTAGCACAACAAACCTTTTGCTGATACCATTTTTGGGGAAAAACACACCCTTTCTTGCACAGCACTCTTTTACCATATCTACAAAAAAAACAGAATTAGTTTTATTTTGGCTATTTCCTTGGTTCCCTTCAGGAGAATGCCCAAAACTCTGGGTAGCTTTTAAATCCCTGAGATATGGGATTAAGGGATGTACATTTGGCCTGGATAACATTTGTGGCAAAAAAGTTATGAAGGCCTAGGCGCAAAGAGTCTCAAACATTAAAAAAGTGACCAGCTCCAGGGGAGGAAAAGTCTCAGCAGCTAAGGGGTTAAGGCAGGCCCAACATTAGATCAAGCTTTATTGCAAACACAAAGAGTATTAAAAGGTTTTAAACATTCTTAAAAAGAAACAATTTCCTTATCAGCCGTCAGTAGAGATAAGTTAAATGATTAGATAGGTGTGCTCATCAAGGACACCCAAAGACTTACTGTACTGCAAGGTTTTGGATAACTTGCATAGTGTTACTCACATAGTTAGGGAGACTTAAATAAAGAATATTGCCTTAGTCAGGTCCTTTGGCCACAGGGGCCTGAGTAACACTTTTATGGTGGGAAACAATGCAATGGAAGACGTTTCCTTAAAAGATGCAAGAAGGAGTAGCAAGTGCAGTTTTTAAATGGGATTTAAATGGATGATTATAGGTCATTAAAGATAATGTCCAGATGTCTTGCCTGAGTAACTAGCTCTGGAGGTGATCCCATGTCTGAGGCCATCAATTGCTAGACTAGTTGACTTTTAGTGCAACAAAATGAAAAATTTGAGTTTATCTTGAAATGGCTCTCTGCTATCCAGGAAGAATGCCATATAGGCAGTTATGAATAGTAGAAATTTGTTTCAGAATTGCCCTTACAAAGTTGTGTAATAATGAAGTAACAGAAAAGTCTAAATCAAAATATCTAATAAGGTTAGCAAGTGGACAGACTTATAAGTTAAAAGGTTACGACTCAGCCAGGATCCCAGATGGACTACACACGGAAAGGACTGTAAGAGAAGCAGAAGCAAACAAAGAGTCACTGCTTTTTCCCTGTCTTGCACAAAACGTTTCAACCAGTCTAAGGCATCACCTCTCACTCTGGCATCCCAGTCTTTCTAAAAGAATGGAGTGGGAATTTGTGTTCAAGGTGACTGAGAGAACCAAGAACATTTGACCATGGAACTGTCAGAGCCAATAGGTAATCTAATATAATCCAGGCCGCCAGCAGCACAACATCAGTTCCATGTCCAGGTCAAAATCCAAACTGCTTTGGAGTCGTGCGAGCGTGCAAATCAAGATAGCCACCTCCCACTGATTTGCAGCGGCGTCTGCCCTTAATTGCCGAATTCTGTACGATATCTGGCTAGCCTTACCACTTGTTTCAGTCTGAGGTGGCTTGCTATATCCAGCGCTTTTGGGAGCTGTGTTTGTTCTGCTTCACCTCTTATGTCTGGCATAGATTTCCTAACTGGGCTGCTCACCAGTGTCTGTTTCCAGGTACTCCTGAGTTTACCTGTCCGGAGGGTGGAGTCACGCTGAGGGAAGGGCGCGGCTGAGGCCTAGGCCACTCCCACAGCTGGTTTTAGCTGCTGCACAGCCCAATATCACATAGTATTTTATTCCTGGTTGTTCCTGCTTGCCTAGTTCTTATAATATTATTGAGCCTTGTATTTATATCATTTTTATTTTGCCATGATAGGAAGAATACTCAAGTTATGCACAGTAAACCTAAACAAAATATTTCTCCTCCACCAGTTTAGTCCAAATTAGTGGAAGCTAATGAACCTTCGTTATCCACTTTGCTTGAAGAATTACAAGCTGTATGCTCAAATACAGATAATTTTGTGTCTGAAATCAAAAATGTACGCAAAGATGTGACTAGCCTCTCTATGAAAATATCTGACAATGTAATTAAAATTCAAGATAATAAAGCAAAAATTGACAATCTCATGTCTATTGAACAAATATAGAACCAATGAATAAGTTATTACTGGACTTAGAAAATCATAATCGACAGTACAACTTGCGAATATTTAATTTGCCAAAGGATGTGGAAGGTAATGACTGCAAGTTGTATTTGGAAAATGTATTACCTGATCTTTTATGTATAAAATTTCCAGAAAATGTAAGATTGATAAGGTGCATAGAATTCCCTCCCATCGCAGTCCAAGACAAGATAAACCACGCCAAATAATATTTAAAGTTTTGCGTCATCATCATTTAGTCTTGATAAGAAAGGCGGCAAGGCACATTCTACATTTAATTGTTAATGGGAATAAAACTATTATTCATCAGGATTTTGCTAAGGAGACTGTTAAAATTTGCAAAGAGTTTGCTGATCTTCGACCAAGACTGAGAAGCTCTGGTTATAAATATGGTTTGTTTCATCCTTCTACAATGCGAATCTGGGAAGATGGTTTTTCAAAGTCATTTCAGCATCCAGATGATCTTTGTCGCTTTTTGGATCAACATTCACAGCTATCCATGGAAACAAATGAGACTGATACATGAACACTATGTTTTAAGATTTCTTTATAACTAGCCTTTTTAGTAGAGTTTCTTATAAGGGCATGTAGAGTCAGGTCATTCTAGGCATGTGCGATTCAAGAGTACAATTTATGCTTATATATCTTTTTTTGTGTTTGTCTATATCCTTCCCTTTTCTCTACTCTCTCTCTTCTCTGATTCTTTTTTCTTTTATCTTTACTCTTTTATGATAATGTCTAATATCAATGGTATTAAAATTGTTTAATTTAACGTTAAAGGTTTACGGCACCCTGTTAAACATTCTAAGGTTTTAGATTATTTAGCTAGACATAAGGCTGATATATGTTTACTTCAGGAGACTCATGTAGATGATATTGTTTTATCCTACATGAACAAAAAATGGGTAGGTACTATTATTTCTTCTCATGCACTCAATAGGAAAAATTGAATTGCTATTCTTTTTGTAAACAAATTACATCTTCAGATTTTGCATAAATATTCTGATTCTGATGGGTGTTTTATCATAGCTAAAATCAAAATTGATGATAAAGTTTGATATCTAATTAATGTGTAATAGTCCCACAAATGATGATCCTGATTTTTGGTCACTTTTTACATTGGAAGTGCTAAAATTGGGCAATGTTCCACTTATTAATGGAGGTGACTTTAATCTTATATGTGATCTATTATTGGATAGAACTTCCCAAACCAAACACCATCCTCCAAAAGCTTTTTTTGCTCTTAAATCCTTTTTGAACTACCAAAATAATAGATTTTCGGCGTTTGCATCATCCAATGGATAAACAGTTAACTATTTTTTCTAACCCTCATAATTCCTATTTTCAACTTGATTATTTATTAATATCCCATAGTTTAATACATTCATTTTTTAATCCTTTTATTCAGAATATCGATATTTTAGATCATGCGCTTGCATCATCCATTTTATGTCCCACTTCCCCTCAACAATTTCAAGGTTGATGGCGCATGAATACCAATTTGGTTCTTAATGTAAAAAGCAAGTCAAACATTTTATCGGCAACCCATAACTATTTTTCATTTAATCCTGAATATTCTACATCAATAATCAATCGATGGTATGCATTTAAGGCATATATGTCAGAGGGGAGACAATATCTATAATGGCACATGATAATAAATCATTTACCTCAAGAATTAAAGAATTAGATAAGCAAATAGCGAAATCCGAACATCTCTATATCACATCTAAGCACATCAAATATAGGACACAATTGCAAACATTTCTTTCAAAGCTACATTTTGTTTTAGTCAAATAGAGCTGGAAGATTTTTGGTCAATTATCTTCATTATAAAAAAGATAAAAACCAAATTAATGCTATTCATACTTCTAATGGATCAGTTGCTTTAAACCATAAAGAAATAATTAATGAGTTCATGAATTATTATTCAAATTTATATAATAGACCAACTCCTAATGATATGTTGCATTTAGATAATTTTTTAGACAGTCGTGGTTTACCTAAAATTCAATCATCAGATAAAAATAAATTAGATCTACCAATCACTCTAGATGAAATACTTTCAGCGATCAAATCTTTGAAGTTACATAAATCTCCAGGCCCAGATGGTATCCCATCAGAATTTTATAAAGAATTTTCTCCTCACCTTTCAACGCATCTTCTTTCATTATTTACTTACTTTAGTAGTACTGGATCAACTTCTGGGTCCTTTACTGAAGCTTTGATTATAGTGCTCCCAAAACCTGATAAAGACCCTTCTTTGCTTACAAATTATCGCCCTATTTCTTTTATAAATCAACTGTAAACTTTATGCACAGATCATTGAAACTAGGTTAGCCCTTGTGCTTCCTCACACTGTCGATATTGACCAATCTGGCTTTAGGAAAAATAGGCATTTTGTGAACAATGTCAGATTATTATTTATGCGATGATGTTGGATCATTACTACCTTTACCAGTGGATGTCCTGGCTTAGATGCGGAAAAGGCTTTTGATAAAGTACATTGGCAATACCTTTTCCGTACCTTGTATGCATTTAATTTTAGTACTTTGTTCGTTTGATTTCTGCATTATATTCCAGCATGTCTGCCAAACATTTTATTAATGGTCTTTGTTCGTATGATTTCAGCATTATATTCCAGCCTGTCTGCCAAACATTTTATTAATGGTCAAACTTCTAATACATTTTTCCTTTTTAGGGAAACTAGACAAGGCTGCCCATTATCATCTTTGCTCTTTCTTCTTGCAAATGAACCCTTCCTAATCGCTATTAGAAATTGTATAGAAATTGAGGGCCTTATGATAAATAAAGTTCCTATTAAAACATCAGCTTATGTTTATGATATGCTCCTATAAATTGGTAATCCAGAATCTTCCATTCCTCCACTATTAATGTTTAATTAACACTTATTCTCAGATTTCAGAATATAATCTCAACACCAATGAAACAGATTTTTCCCTTTAAATGTTCACTGTTCACCTGATATGCTCCCAAACAAAGAAATTATATGGGAGAAAGATAAGCTTAAATATCTTGGTATATTATTTTCTTGTACCATAAAACATTCCATTTCATTAAATTATGAATCTATTCTTGCTCATATTAAGGATACATTTTAAAAATGGTCCACGCTACATTTATCTGTGTGGGAGAAAATCGATGCTATTAAAGTGATTATTGCTACAAAAAAGTTCTATCTTCTTTCTATAGTACCTATTCAACTCGCTCTTAAATTGTATAAGAATATTGAAAAATACATATCTAAATTTATTTGGAATAACAAGTCTCATTGTTTAAGTAATAAAAAGACAAAATTAGCGAAGAGCAAATGTGGGTTTGGTTTACCCAATTTCCTTAAATATCATAAAGCTTTTATTTTAAAACAAAGTATTTTATGGTTTCAGCATGCAGAACCTACTAATTTACCTTCTTGGCTTCGTATTGAACAACGTTTGATATCACCTTTTCCTTTACCCTAACTTTACTGCTTTGCTTAAAAGATCAGTAATATTCCACATACATTAAATTTATTGCTATGGTATAATCCTTTATTAAAATGTGCTCACCGCACAACATTTTGGCTATCCTGGATTAAAGCTGGTATCTTTTATTTAAAAGGTATTTATCATAACAATGCCTTTTTAACTTTTTCTGAATTACAACAAAGATTTAAATTGCAGCCGTCAGATATTTATAAATATGAACTGTTATGTAATTCTATCCTTGATTCATTCCCAAACAATTTTCCTTTAAATGCTTCCCCTGATTTAGAATTGTATATCCAAGCAATAGCTTCATCATCCCACGCAGTGTCATTATTTTATTAAAAACATTTTTTTTTGCAGGGGACACTATCAGTTTTCTCTCCGCATTTTGGAATAAGGAATTAGATTTGTTGTTATCTTTAGATGTATGGAGGAGAACTTGGTTGAATAATGTTTCTGGATGGTTACCTGTTTCTTTATATCAAACTAGTTTCTTTATACTATTCAATTGTCTATGGACCCCTTTAAGATTATATAAGGCAAAACTTTTAATTTCGTCTAATTGTTGGAATTGTTCCCTAAATACAGGTTAATTGCGACATATGCTTTACGAATGTCATAATGTTAGTAAGTTTTGGAATGAGTTTTGAAAGATTGTTACTAAAATATTGAAATCACAGATAAATTATCATATACTATAGTAATATGTAAATCCACTTCACTCTCTACCAAACTGTCTATTATGAATAGCAAACATTTTGATTTCCTAATATCTGCAGCTTTAAAATCAATTCCTACTAATTGGAAAAATGACTCACTTCTATAAATTCATGGGTTGTGGGCATGGATAATTTTTACTAGGAGAGGAGCTAATTTGACTTTATCAGGTGTCATTCATAATACTCTGAATTATCAATTATTTTGGAAACCAATTGATGATTATTTGGCTTTACATCACTAAGCAAGTTTTATTATAGTAATTATTTGTTGCATGTATAAGCTAAATGGTTAAATTTAGTAGCTCTATAAAATATATATATGTATAGATTATTACTTTTATTCCCTTATTATTTTTATTATAGGATTATAGTCTTGGCTTTAAAGGTACCTTATTAACTATAAATTGAAACTAACTTGCAATATATAGTGCTTATTAGCTTAATTATTGTTTTTTTTTGTGATGGAGGATATCCTCTTTTTAAAAATAATATTTTTATTAATTTAGCCCAGATAACATAGCGGTTACAATAGAAAAGCTACAAATGACCATTACACGAGATATAAATAGCAGTGTACACAGTATAAGACATGGCATTTCTGGTGGGTGAGGCCAAAGGTTGTACTTTAAAAAGAAGAGAGAGGAAAAAAAAAAGAAAGAAAGAAAAAAACACCAACTATACATTTCATGATGCAATATACATAATTCCTTTTGGAAAAGAACAATAAGTAAACCAGAGCAAGGATGCATAGCAATAACACCTGAGAATATTTCATATATATACATATCTAAAACTAAATATGGTTACCTAAAATGAGTCAAGGAGCTTACACGGTATACTCATTTTGTTGCTTATTATAGAAGATCGCTACCCAACTTCTCCTCCTTACCCATACCATAGGGCCTTACAAGAAAACATGCTGGTCCCTGCTGCTGATTAAAAAGTTCTAATTGATCCTAGGGCCCCAAACCTTTCTGCCCCGTTTCCTTGGTCTCTGCCCCTTACAACTATATAAGTCATCTCCAAGTTGCGAATGTGGAGCATCCGAGCAAACCAGGCATAATACGAAGGAGGGTCCGCATCCTTCCACTTAGAAGCCATCAACAACCGTGCTACTGCCATTGAGATGAAACAGAAGTATACCTGTGTCTGTTCTGGCTGAGCTTTCTCATCATAGCCAAATAGCATCAGGGTTGGCGAGATGGTCACTTCTTGTCCTAACACTTTTTGGAGAAAGGTTTTGATCCCACTCTTTAAGGGGTCTAATTTAGAGCAATCAAAAAACATATGTGTCAAGTCTGCGGGAGCTTGCCCACATCTTGGGCAGTGGTCGTTCTCCCTCTTCCCCATCCAAAAAGCTTTGCCCTGGTGAAGTACAGATTGAAGACTGTTTTATAGTGTTGCGCCTTCAAATTAGCCGAAAGAAAAACCTTTTTTGAAAGAGCCATTGACATGCATAGATCCACGTCAAAATTATCTAACTTAATAGCCCAGTTGGACTCTGTTTTTGCTAAGTCAATCGGAGCCGCTTTTATAAAGATGTTATATATATGCTTAATCCGGCGGCCTTTATGGTGGATGATTTCTAACAGAGGGATCTTATCTGTAGATAAAATTTCTGATATAACCAGTCTAATAGTTTCCTTAATTTGAACATACTTAAAATAGGACTGAGCATCGATATCATAACGCTCCTGTAGCTCGGCAAAAGAGGTCATACCATCCCTACCAACAATATCCCCTATTTTATTTACACCGGCTTGCTCCCAATGTTTCCCAATGCTGTCATAGAGAGGGGCCGTAAAGATCGGTGAGCGCCAAAGGGGTAGATATTTATGAAGCCTAGGTATCTTTAAGATCTTACAAACTTTATGCCATAAATTCCATGCGGCTCTAAGCAGCTTGAACCGTGTTTTCTTGTAGTGCTGCTCCACCTATAGCCAGTTCATAGATGGAGGGGGGAGGCTTCAGATTAAGGCGCTCCCAAGCATGTTTCAGCCCCGTTGTCTGACACGAACAGAATACCCATCTGCTGTAACATTGTAGCCCAATAATAGTAGAGTAAATTGGGGACTGCCCACCCCCCTTGATCTTGCGGAAGGGGCAGAAATTTCAGTGATGGCCTAACTTTCTGATAAAGCCAAATAAATGTAGCTAATACTACATCCAGCCTTTTGAAGAAGGCCGGCTCTGGCTCAAGCGAGATACAGCGGAATAAGTAAAGTACTTTTGGGAACATGGTCATTTTAAGTACATCACACCTACCGATTATCGAGATGTGTAGTTTATCGATTCTTTTTAGTTCTCTCCTGATTTCGCCTATGAGGGGGACCATATTCGTAGCCCAAATAGAGCCCACATCCGCAATAATATCAATCCCCAGATATGTGGCCACTTCAGTCCTGTGAGGGTCCTGAAGAGTAATATTTTTAGTGCAGACAATCTTGGTTTTGTCAGAATTTAGGAGGTATCAAGACTGCCTGCCAAATTCTTTGGCCAGTACTTCAATCTGTGTAATTGTGCCCTGTGGGTCAGGGGTTACGATGGCTATGTCATCAGCATATGCAAAGACCTTGGTGTTATATCCCCTGACCGCTACTGGCTTGATCTTCTGGTCTAACAAGATGGTTCCTACAAATGGATCGATATATAAAGCAAAAAGGATCGGCGAACAGGGACACCCCTGTCTTGTCCCTCTCGCAACTGTAATCCTTTCTGATTCTTTGCCCATCATTTGTATCGTGGCGTGCGGATGCGAGTACATAGCTCTGATAGCCGTAAGAATTCGTGGCCCGAATCCATTGCCCCTTAGATTATCCCACAGGTGTGCCCATTCGACCCGGTCAAAAGCTTTCTGGGCATCAAGAAGGATCAGCGCCATCTGTTCTCCAGAAATGTCGGCTATATCGAATAAAGAGATCACTCAGCGGATATGGTCCGTCGTCCCTCTCCCAGGTATAAAACCATGTTGCCACGGGCTCACCAGCTTGGAAATAATCTTGCCACGACGAATTGCGATGATCTTAGAATACAATTTCCCGTCGGAATGAATAAGAGAGATGGGGCGGTATGAGGCAGGATCCTCAGGGGATTTCCCCTTCTTCAAAAATACCACTATATCGGTGCCTAGTATTGTTTTAATGTATATTTATATGTACCTTTTCAGAGCTCTTTTTTGTATGGTCTTCTTATATTTATTTAAAATTTAATAAAATATTTTGAACACAAAATGTACAAGACCAATAAAGAACGCAATGGACTTTTAAATCAATCCAACCTGTTTTGAGATCATAATTGAATGATTCTCAGAAAAAATAACAAAACACTGAGCATTCACTCCTTTTATCATTTATATTAAGAAGATGGGAGATGGGCCTGTAATTTTCTTGGATTGTAGAATCAGCATTGGCATTTTTCAAAAGCGGAGTGACTGTAGTATTGTTTTTAAGGCAGGTGGCATTGTGGACTGGTAAAGTGAGAGAGTATATAATCCAGTAGGAACAGACACAGCAATATCTGAGACTAGTTAGTAGACTAGAGGTACATGGATCAAGGTGGAGGAAGACAGAGCACATACTCATCAAATTTGGATTAATAAATTCAGTAAACTTCTATACAAACCAACAGAACAGATGCATAGAAGTGCAAGCACATTCAGCCCAAATGCCTGAGTCATAAAGAAAAGGAGAATCATCTTGTTGGGATCTTCAAATCAGTTTTACTATAAAAGAACATAGAGAGGTCTTCACAAAGCTATGAAGAGACATGAAAGTAGATTTATTGTATGTGGACTGGACAGTTCAGCAACTATTTTAATGGCTTCTTCAACTGAATTAGCGGGCTTTATAATCCAGTCTGAAAGATACGTGATGCAGGCTGGAACAGTTGCCTTATTGTATTCTCTTTGAGCTAAAGCGTAATTGCATTGTGCAATGTCATTGTAGGTGAGCCCTCAGACTTTACATTTACCTTTACAATTCAGCAGTTGGTTGGAGACCAGAATCTAACCAAGCCACTGAAAGCCATTTCCTTGTAATCAGTTATTCCCATAAAGGAGCTACAATATCCGGGAAGAGATGTAGGACATTGGGTAAAGACACAACTCCTAAGTGGGTCAAGAACTTCTTAGGGATTTAAGGAGCATTGTACAATGAACCTCCTTGAGTACTGACTTCATAATAAAGTAAATCCTGCATGGTAAGTCTATGGAACAAAGGTCAACCCAAGGCACACGCATAGTACGCCTGCCCATGCAAACATGACCGAGTGTATATCCTGATGAATGAGTGAATTTCAGAACACTCTGGTAGGGTCAAGAGTGGCACGTGTCTGTGTTAGGTTACTGGCATTAAAATTGCTCCCTCAGTCTGCCCATATATTAAAGTAAAATCAACTTAAAAGGTTTAAAAGGGACAGGTGACAAAAATACATCAGGAAAAGGGAGAAAATAATTTGGTTCCCCCTGAGAAGGACAATAAGACTAAAGGTGAAAATGCAAGAGACAGATGACTTAACCTGGACTAAACACTTCAGTATACAGAAACACAGAAGAAGCCATGCCAGTAAAATGTTAACTAGTTTTTGCTATTTTTAGCTATGCAGCCTCACAAGTAGAAACTCGTTACACTGGCTGTTTGCAAGAGAAGTCAGAGAAGCTATTCCTATGAGTCATTCCTTATTTGCAGAAATCTGCAAATACTTTTATGAGGTATACCAGCAAATTGTATTAACTACAGCTCACCAACACACGTTTACTGGCCAAGAATGTGGAACATAGAACTTTTTCTGAACTTCAATTGACAAACCACCAAAACCAGTAATTGAAAGACAATATTTCTTCTGCCTTTGCAACCACCTTCTCCCACCTGTTGCTTAATCAATCTCTGTAGTGCTTCTGACCATGCACTTCGACCAACCTGATCCAATACAATAGAGGTTACTTCTCCTCACTCTGTTGACTCCATCCTCTGGTGAGAAAAGCTGGCCCACCATGTCAAATCTCAACGCATCAACCTCTGAGAGGTACCTTCCTTGGCCATATAGTTATTTATTATTTCATAACCTTCTTCACATTAATGACCCAACTATAGTATTTGACCTGACTTACGTCTCAGAAATAGGCTTAGTATTTAGTATGGTGAAGATTTCTGTGCTCGATAAAAATGTCCTAAAGCGTAGTGTGAATGTCTGGCCTGGGCCAAGCTTAAAGCTATATCTCACCATGTGCACATGTGAGTTGCCAAAACATCGGCCGTATTCAATTGAAGCACCCATAGTGAAACTTAGGTATTGATCCTTGGACTATATTTCATTTGGAACTGATGATCCATAAACACCTCCCCTAGAGGAAATATTGAGCTTGGCCAATGAAACTCAAGGGTTAGAAAGATCGATTATGGATTTTTGTGGTTTCGCATAGTACGTACTTGGGCCATTGGGCACTCTTGCCTCGTTAAACATCCAGGTGAATGTTGTAAACTACAACTGCAGCAACCCCAAGAAACTGATCTGGAAGATGGAGTATGCTAAACTAAATTGTACCAAATTGGAGTTGCATGCCATTATAATTGCCTGTGTGTGGCCCACAAACCTTATCAAAATCTGTAGTTTAAAGATTGACATTTTCTAGATGGAGGTAGAGCTCATGGTAGCTGTACTGCCACGTCAACCCAACCTGCCATTAACGTAGGTACGTTACCAGATGTTGACAGGACAAAACAGCAGCCTCCTCCTCCCTCTGCCCAGGTCGGCTTTCAAATATACATAACATCAGCTTTTAGGTGATGGGTGCATGTTTGAGTGCACTTTGGGGTTTGATTTGGTTTTACAGACACCATACGATTCTGTGTTAACCAGGTGACATGCCATTGCCTTGTTTAATTTACCCTTTTGTTTCATTACTTCCTCATTTATACAATGCCACTTACCTTTGCCTTGTTGGTCATTACATTGTGAAGGACGATGAATCTTAAGGCCTGATTACAAGTAAGTTATGTTGGGTGTGATCATTATTCAATTTAATAAAACCAGACAGCGAGGGGTTCAGAATTTTTTGGATCCGACAATTATTAAATATTCTGTGTTTCTGGGGAACAGCATGAAGTTTTTGGTGCTTGCCGCTCTAAAGTCTGCATTTCTCTGTAAATACTGGGCCTTCCCTCCTTGTTAAATTCCAACAGGTTTGGCCTGTTGAAAATTAATGAAGGGTGCGATCTTTATCCCATTGTTAATTATCCTGAGCAATAAACTTTGCACCACTTGTAGTTGCAAAGTAACAAGCCACTTCCATCAGGTCCTAATTGTGAGGCTAAGACTTAGGCCCAAATTAAGAGAATTTGGTGGAGCGGTGGCGCAGCGGTGCAAACTGCTGCACTACCATTCCCCCAAAGCTTGCGCTGCCTGCCCGCAAGATTATGACATATTTGTAGTCTGACGGGCGGGCGGCATGGCAGTTCCCGTTGCGGTCCCCTTTTAAAAAGGCACCGCAATGGGAACGCCTCACAAGGTCCCTGCACGGCATGGAATCGTAAGTCCATGCCGTGCAGGAACCTATGTGCATGCACACAGGGGACACATGTAATGCCCTCCTGTGTGCATCCACATATGTCTGAGGCTCAGGGGGCCCCGTAGGGCCCTCTTTGTTTCCACCCCGCCAGCCTTTTCATGGCGGTAGAACCACCATGAAAAGCCTGGCAGAGAGGAAACTCTTAATTTTCACGGTCCCACCAAGCATATTGCAGCCTCTGACCGCCGCTCCTACACCAAGGAACAGTGGTTCTAGAGCGGTCGGAATGCCCGTAATCGGGCGGTCAGACCACGGGTGCGGTGGTGGATGGATCTGCCACTGCCACGCCACCACGAGTCTTCTAATCTGGCCTTTAGAGGTTTGGGGTTTTGTGTGGAGTAAGCAGAACTGATTGCTACAAAGGTAAAAGCAAGGTAAGGGTTAAGGTAAGAATTACAGCGAGGGTTAGAGTGAGAGTTACTTTTAGGGTTACTGACTGTCGATGGAGTAACTGCTATAACGAGATAGTGGTGAATAAGGAAACATAGACAAGATAATCATAATTGAGGAACACATACAAGATGGTGGTTAACCATGTAGTGACAGTAAAGGTATTGACATGGGTTAGTTAATGAGGTAATTTCTCTCATTCATCCACTAGTTTTAAAATGTGAAAAAATAGCTACATTTCCCACTTTTTTATTGTTTATTGTTTATTCAAATGGACTTAGCTACGTATGTGAAATTGCTCATTTTTCGTTATGATTGATGGTCTCTGTTTTAATAAGCGTAATTTACTTTTTTGGCTAATTGATTAGGCCTTTGAATTTGGAGCAATGTTCACTAAGGAGGGTTTTGTGACGTTGTTATGTATCTATTAATGTTTTGATTTTCATAGTCATTTTCTAAAGCATTCTCAGTTGTCCTGCTACTATTCCTACAATATATTTTTTCTATATACCACGTGCATCTTGACATTAAAACAATAAACAGGTTATTTAATAGAATTCAATACTTTAAATATCCAAGCTAAATATACTTATATTCTTCCATGGTTTTGAAATGAAATGTGCTTTAAATTGACAATGTATGTATGAGAGTTTTCACTGAATTCAGAACACAACCACTCCAGTTACATTTTGACGACAATTTAAGGAAAATTATTGTGATCCAGTAAAAGTTGCTAACACATCTTCAAGGGAACAGAAAGCTGAATTAAGTTTTTTATATATAGAAACCCAGGTTCTGAGCAATATGCTTCTCAATAAACAGCAGTTTGATGGCTAATAAGTAACCAATAAATAAGTAGCGAATCTTCAGATTTAAAAATCGCACGTGGTTTTAACTTTTTGGTGGAAACATTTATTTTTAGAAGCATATTTGAAAGTGGGACTGAGCTACGTTCAGTCATAAAATAGGCAGATGATTTGGTTTTGGAGGGTCGTAAGAACAGTAATCAAACACATACTGAGACCTTCCTTCTAAACTATACAAGTCAGCGCACTACAGCTGAAAGAAAAACTGAACTGTATTATAGCGGAACAAAAGTCTATGCTAGAACTGTGGCGCTCCAGAAACACGTCGATATGTTTTTCACCTGTTACTAATCCACCCCTCAGACCTTAGATCATCTGGTGTTTGTACTTTTAGGAAACACATCAGTGACCTTAAAGATTCTATTTTCAAAATCCAAATATGACAGAACAAAAAGATTTGTTCAGCTCACATAAAGGGCATGATTTCAAAAGATGTTGCTAATGAAATCCAGCCATTGTTGCTGCAGAGACCTTGACACTCACTAAAAATATATTGTAATGAGGAGTAGTTACACCTCTTCCAAAACCTTTCTGTGTAATGGGATGTCCGCCCTCCAGACTTGGAAACTACCAGATTAATTGTTAATCTTGATTTTGGATTGCCTTCAAAATTAAAGTCACCGTGATTTTTAGCTTTGGATTGTATCTATCCATGTTAAGAGGGCTGGTTGCATCCCTGATTTTTCAGCATAGCAATTGCCTATGAAAATTAGTTTACAATAATGCTCATTCTAAGGAGGAATTTGTTAGACTGATAAATAAAATGAGAGCCTCAGGGGCAATGGGCCCAGATGAAATCCCTATGTCAATCATAAAAAAAGAGCCGATACTATGGGCAACATATCTTACCCCTCTGTTTGAATATTGTTATCTGTGTGGGCGGACCCCCTCGTCATGGTCCGGTAGCATCCTAATTCCGCTGTACAAAAAGGGCGAAAGACATCTTCCAGGTAACTACCGGCAAATAGCCTTATTAGACGCAGTGGGGAAAATCTTTGCCCGCAGTGTTCTTGAGAATCTTACTGATTGGGTAGTAGAGGAGAAAATTCTCCCCATTGAGCAAGCAGGGTTCAGGAAAAACCACTCCACCTTAGACAACATCTGTTTGTTGAAACTAATAGAAGAGAAATATACGGTCTTTCGCAGGACAAAAGTCTACGTAGATTTATAGACTTTTCTACTGCTTTCGATAAGGTAGACCGCCCACTTCTCTGGAAAAAGCTATATAAAATGGGGGTGCCTTCAACCCTGTTACCCTTAGTTATTGCCCTGCACTCGCAAACATGGTGTCAGGTACTAATGGGGGGAACTCAGGGCCTATCTTCAGTAATCTCTACGGAAAATGGCTTGAAGCAAGGTTGCCTATTAGCACCTCTACTGTTCTCTCTATATGTATGAGATCTACCGGATTGTTTTTCCTTAACGGAAGGGGATGCACCAAAGATAGGTGGCCGCTCCTTTCCTTGCCTTATGTACGCAGACGACATTGTAATTATGGACCTGACCCCTATTGGTTTAAACAAAAAATTGTCACAACTACAGAACTATACGTCTGCACAATTTCTGAAGATAAATGTTTCTAAAAGTAAGGTTTTGGTTATGAAACGAGGAAAAAATAGAAAAGTTTGTAATTTTAATTGGAGAATTGGTCCAGAAAAATTGGAGATTGTAGATTCTTACCTTTATCTGGGGAAAGTTATTTCAAGTAGTACAAGGATAAGTCCCCATATTGAACATAGCTCTTGTAAAGCGACATCGCATGCAAATGGCCTACGCCTATTTTATAGTGCTATGGGTCGAAGACATTTCTCACATCTGCTTTTAGTTTTTAAAGCTAAAATTCCTCCCACCTTGTTATACGCAATTGAATCCATACCAGTAAGTGAATGGAGCTTCATGGATAAGATCGAAGGCCAAATCTTCCGTAAATTATGTAATTTTAATACTCTTCTCCCAATAGCCGCCATTAGGCTAGAATTTGGCTTGGTAAGTTCTTTTTTACAAGGTTTAGCTAGGGTAATACGTTGGGGCTACCAGCTAAAGAACAGTGAACCTTTTTGACTGAGGAGTTTTATGCGACAGGAAATTTTTTCAGGACAAATGTTTAAATACTCTTTTTCCAGCGATTTCTTCTTGGCACTGCAATATTTTAATGTGCAAGAGGATTTCGTGCTCTCCTTCTCTCTCACAGAATTGAAATCTTTTTTAAAGATTTCAAGTGGCGTAATTAGCTATCAGAGAGATGTCATTATATGTAGAGCAAGGGCCAGACTGGAAACAATAGTCAAGGATTCTTCCCCGAGAGTTCCTCAGAAGTACCTCTCCTGGAATTTAAGCCACGGTATTCGCCGGTGGCTCACCCTCTGTCGTATGAACCTTTTACCACTAAATGACTTAACCGTAAATTGGTCACTTAATAGGAAAGGTGGAAAAAACTGCAACTTTTGTAATCAGGGTATTCAGAACCTTGATCATATCTTATTTGTATGTCCGGCTTTGACTTCATCGCGATTCAGGTGGCTCCGACCAATTTTTATCCAAAATGGTATTAAAAATGTTTTGGCTGCTCGAGAATTTTTGTTTTGTCCAAAAAATGAAATAGTATGCATAACACTTTTTAACTTTTTTAGGGAATTTATGAATATATTTTAAATTTTCTTAATTAGTCTCTGAGTATGGTTGGCTATGCATTTAATTAGTTTTCTTATTATATTGCCTTCAAAATTCCAAGCTCTTATGTGTCCTCGACCTTTTGTATTTATTTCTCACCTGTGGAAAATATATACTTATGATTGTTGTTAACTTATCGCTGTTTGCACTAAATTAGGTTTTATCTATCTTAAATAAGTCCTAAGGGAAATGATTTTGCTGCTTTATGATGCACTTTATATAAAATATATGGTGCTGCTATGGTATGATAATTTTCCAAATTGTACTTATACTTAACAGGTTTTGATCCTTTCCCGTCTCAGCATAGGATGTAACTTTACGATTGCTGCTATGTTGTTGCTGCTATATGATGCACTTTATTTAATAATTTGCCGTTGTTGCTGCTATATGATGCACTTTATTTAATAATTTTCCGTTAAATGAAATTGCTTCTTTATGTTATTCTATCAAATTGCACACGTTTTAGAATGTTATACTGTGTCATTCTCCGTTTTCCTCTACTGGAGAGCCCCATTGCTGCCTAAAGAATCCCACAGAGTTGATTTCGGAAATCTTTGATGTCTTTTGATGATCTAAATCTGTACAAATTGATGTAGCGACATAGATATAATGGTTTTAATGAAGTGTATTCTATAATTATTGTTGTTTTTTTTTTAATATGACTGTCTATGTACGTCTTAAGTGGACCTCATTAGAGATCCAAATTCTTAATAAGCATATTGAATTGAATTGAATTGAATTAGTTTTATCTAGAATCAGGGTATCCAAAAAATCCGGTACATAGCCAAATTCGCTGGTACTTCGTTGGAAGCTCCTGCCTGAACAATTTTCTTAGCAATTTAAATTTATAAAGGAGCACATATCTTGTATGCTTAATGACTTCTAGAGAATGTTTTTGGATGCCATTTCCTTCTTGTATTTTGAAAAAAGTGCTTGTGTTTGTTTCACAATTTCGGTATGACATTTGTTACTATTCTGCTGGCAATAAAGTTTTCCAGGTTAAAGTTAATTCATAAGATTTCACTATAACTTCTGCAGGCACACATTTTTTAAAAAGTAGAGTGTGGGGTGGTCTGAATTCTGCCTATTCACCCTTTGAGTGGGCAAAGCACACATAAAACAATGAAGAGCCGGAGCCAAATGCAATAAAAAAAATAATGACAAAATAAACTTCTGCTGTGAGCATCGCAGGAATAAGTCATCCCTCTTAGATTACTCAGTCAGATGGCTCATATCTGAATATTACATAATATTGCACCCCAAGCAAGTCTTCTTGCTGCGCTGCCCTACGTCAATGTGAAAGGGCAGGAATGGACCATATTTATGAAATATGGTGCAGTCCTGTCCTTTACTCCTGCACTGGTGCACAATTTGCTACCTAGCACCAACTCAGGCACCCTTGCACCATGGTGCAAGGGTTTCTGTGCTGTCGGGAGGATTGTTTTTGTGCAGGAAGGGACAACTTCCTCCACAAAAACAATCCTGAGAGGCTTTTCCTCTTTGTATGTGTGCTGCATCATGCAGCACATATGGAAAGAGGAAACAACAAGGAAAAAAACAAGGAGAAATAAAAATCTTTTTCCTCATTATGCCTGCTCGGGGAGGCCTAAGGTTTTGGCACTGCCCCAGGTTTATATGTTTAAGCAAATCTGGACTAGCATCAAAATCCATAGGTGTTGCGTGGGAAAATCCACTGCAACGCCCATGGAATTTCTCCCTGGTGCAAAGTATGGCAATGGCCTGCCTTGCCTTACTCCATATCTGAATGATTTACAAAAGAGGTCTAGGATTTAATACCGCACTTATTTGTATTTTGGGAGATTGTTAGCATATGGTGCAATGATCAAAGGAAACAAGACCCCATAGTTTCCTAGTATGTGAAAAAGCTTTCCACATCAAACATTTACAGAAATGATTTGATCCGCACTCATTAAAGGCAAAGAATCAGTTCCACCAAGTGAAATTGTTCACACATTTCTTTGATCTTTGAATTTTATTCTCTTTTCGTCACAGGTAGCCAACGCGTTTCGTCCTATTTAAGGACTTCTTCAGGGCTACAAGACATAGACAACATACAATATTTTAAAACCTCTTATATACACCAATTTGTACACAATAAAAAATATTTATAACAATTTGTATAAACAAACATTACTACTCTATTTATGTATTTACACTGATATTTGACGGAACAGTCAGTTCATTGGGAGGCCATGATCCCTATACAAACTCCACTCCATAGTGCAATAATTTTTAGACATAAAATTACTAGTTGTCTGTTCATATTTACAATATCAAATCGTATTCTTCATGAACCATATCAGTAAGACAGTATGGGAAACTTCTATGTAAGTACTATCTTACTCTTAAAACCATAATATACACTTTCTTTATATACATTTACACAAGCTGAATGGAAAAAACCTAAGTAAAGGATTTCAAATGAGACAAGCTCATGCAGTTTTGTGCAACATCATCAGGAGAACAACAAGCTTTAGTAAAAGCTTGTGACAGAGCAATCTAATAGTTAATGAAGCAATCCACAAAGACTTGTGCAGCCACGTTGGGAGATCAACAGTATTTAGTGAAAACTTGTGACAGAACACCTAGTAATAAATAAGACAATGCACAGAGGCTTTTAACATTATGTGGTTACCTCATCAATTATCCGTTTTATTGCATGAATATTCCCTCTTCTCAGATTGGGAAGACCTTGCAATACTTCTTCTAGAAGATATATGAAGATAATGGGATATCATGTCAGATTTTATAATCGCTTATCGGCTTATCTATTTATACAAATATCCTATGTGGACATTTGCAAACATCCTTTTCAGAGGAGCCATACCTGTATCTCTATGGTATTGGAGTCCTCGATCAAAGTAGCGCTTGTCACTTTATTCTCCTAAAGATTTATTTGGGAAAATGGCAGCCTCCGTAGCTGCAAGATAGAATGTATACATCTATCCGTTACTGTACATACTTGAGCATAATGTTCATAAACAAAATAATTAATTCTCCAACTATATTGTTTTGGCAAACAGGTACTGACAGTATACTTAAAAAGACAGCCCGCTTGCCCAAAAAGCCTATCACTAATTGCAGCATGTCAAGTACGTACATACGAGCAGTCAAATATTGTACAGCCCGTCAATATCTTTAGAACAGTCAATTATTCAGTATTTCTCATGACTACCCAATTCTATTCTTCTCGTTTGCATATGGTTTGCAACACTGTCAGTAATGTAGCGTTTACATTCAACAATCTTCATTTAGGCAATCGTACCTGTACGTCTTTTATTTTGAGCCCTTAGTTGAGCTGATATTATAGAATATATTCCCTTGAACGGTGTGTGGTCATTGTTGACCCGTAACTATAACGTAAAACATAAAAGCGGGTACGCGTCGAAGCGGGTCGCGCCGTAGACGCACAGGTAGGGGGGACCCATGGGTCCCCCCTGTGTGCGACTCGCGTGGCTAGGCGTACAGGGGGGTCCGACACGGACCCCCAAAGTGCGGCTCCGACTGCTCTTTCAAGCCGGAAGGCGCGAGTCGGTCGGACTGCTCGCGGTGCGCATCGTACTTACCCGGCCAGGGAACATCTCCATTGCGCGGTGCAAGTCGTGTCCGTGCGAGTCGGTCGGAGCGGTTGGGTCCCGCGAACGAGTCGGTCGGCGATTTCGCGTACGTTTGCATCGTACTCGCTTGCCCGCATCGTACTCGCTCGCCCGGACGCACGTCCGACTCGGTCGGAAACAGGGCGTCCGAATCGGATCCGGTAAAGCCGAATCCGATTCGGAGCCCTACCGGCCGAGATCGGAATTGACCCCTTAGTATAGGGTCACACATCTTATCTGAACATTATGCTATTACTGCCGCATTACGTAAGTTGGTCACAATACTTTCCATAAAATTGACCACTTCGTTCCATATTATTATCCTAAAGCTCAAGGAAAAAAACACAAACAGTTTCCCTAAGCCCTTCCGTTATATGTCAGCACGCTGTTATAAATATCATGTTATTCTTAAATGTAATTGTTTTAGGGCAAAAAGCATTTTGAACAAACATCGTAACCGTTCTGTCCTTGTCTGAAGCGCTCTTAATTAAGCGCATGATGTATACATCTCACTACCATATAAAGTCGGCGTGACCGCTTTTTATTAATTCTAATGCCCAACAGGGACCGTATCAACACGTAACTTCATGTACGTACTCACAAGAATTAAAATTGTTAGGTCCTTGCGCACGCAGCAGCATCCCGCTAAGGGCGACTGCCTTAGAATAAAGGTGCTTCTACCAGTCACACTCCCTCCGTTCAAAATATTAAAATACAAGCACCAACCATGGTCATTCTCCCCATATCAATGTTGGGGTATATTGCGCCCCCAAGTTACAGCCATTAAGCCAAAGCCCACTTTTCAAACATCACATTAGTATCCGGCCTACGCTCACCTTTCAAAAGCGTGTTCTGGGCAGTCATCCCTCTTTCCGCGTCAAACACCGCCAGGACGAGCCTCTTACAAGACCCTGCTTTTAAATCTTCCCTCCTTTGCAGCGCATGCGCAATCAGCTCTATGTAAGAGCCAGAATGGCGGCCATCTTATAGTGTGGCCCGTCTTATAATATTGCGAAATACTCTTCTCGTTCTTTCTTTTGATACTTGCCATTTGTGGCATGGAACAAGAAAAAGGAAGAATCGCCCCTAATTTATATATGGCCTGTTTCAAAAAAAGGCTGAGGCAGTTGCAAAGTTAAATTTCGGGGATCAATTTATCAATAACGAGTACACATGCGCAATTCCATGCAGACCTCGTTATTCTCACAAAGTCAATTCAGAATGGCAGCCATCTTCCAAGAGAGTATTTTCCATAGTGACCATGGACATTGTATCCCGTTTAGACATTTTTACCCTTGCCGTTTACGGAAATGATAAAAAAAGAAGAAAAAATCACACTTCAGAGGCTAATCTATCTATGGGCCATCTTTAAAATAGATAAAAAGCCACTGTATAGATTTAAACTTGGAAACCTCTCATTCCTTCAGGATACGCATGCGCATTTGTGTGCATGCCTTATTAGTATCCGATGATCATACCTTATCTCATGCGATCAGATAGAGAAATTATCAATGCCAATCCTGATTATAGTACACTGATTTTGAGTACAGTCTATAAAGTGTCATTATGGCAATTGGAGCCCAATAACTGAGCAGATGCCAGTATCGGACATCACTATCTCGCCACCTTAAAGTGGCCCATGTTATAAGATCAATACAAATCCTGATGACAATACCATGATTTTAAGTGCAGTCTATTACGTGTCATTATGGCAGTTAAAACCCAATGGCTGTGCTAATGTCAACATCAAACCTCACTATATCACCACAATGGTCATGTGATGGAAAATCCAACACAGTCCTGAGATTATCGGATTATGGAGCCCCAGAACCCGCAATCTAATTTTTACAAATAACAAGTGATGATGTAACCACAGCAATACTTAATAGACATCAGAGTCACAATTGTTATAAAACATGCACTACATGTTCGATTCTTCATATACCTCCTGACAGGTGCGGTTACATCAATGATTATTTTCATCTATGAAACATTTCAGTCGGAGTGGAGCATAGTGTCTAATAATCAATGCTATAGGTCATATTTAGCTGTTACACAATATAAATCATATTTGGCTGTTATACATCACCAATATCTCAGAGGAGGCAGTGCATGTAATGCATGTGGTCAGAGACTATGTCACAGAGAGACACTCTATAGCAGATAATGCATATCTAAGCGTAGGTTACATAGAGACACTCTATAAAAAATAATGCATCTCTGAGTTGCTATTCAGGCCCTGGTGCGTTGCGCGCAACTTACATATCCATTTAGCCTCTCTCTGGCGTAAAGAAAGTTCTCTGTTGTCTCCCCTCTCACCACTGACAAAATGTTCTATAGCATGAAACCAAATATCTCTGTTGTCTGGATGCTCTTCCTTTATGTGTATTGCAACCGGATACCTTTCATCAAGGTTTTTTATCGCACGTACATGCTCCTGTATCCTCACTTTGAGACTGCGTATACTACTTCCTATGTAGATTTTTCCACAGGCACAGCCAATTACATAGACCGTGTATGTAGTATTACAATTAATAAAAGACATAATTTGTTGGGTTTTGTTAGTGTTGTACATAAACTCTGTGGTTTTGTTCTTTCCCAACCGGCACACAGAACAGTTACCACAAACATGGAAACCATTGGGTTTAATCGGTAACCATGTTCTTTCTGTCTGACCTGTATCCTTTTTTCTTACATAGCTTGGACAGAGCTTTTGTTTGATGGTATTACCTTTACGGTACACTACCTTCGGTTTACTTGGAATGATATCCGACAGGCTTGTATCTGTACTCAATATAGACCAATTTTTTCTCAACACATTGAAGATGTGATTACTGTGTTGATTGTACTGTGTAATAAACAGCACATTATTTTTGGATTCAGTACCTCTCTTATTTTTCTTTGATTTGTCCATATTACCAGTCAAGGTCTGTTTTCTGTCCAATGCTTTAGCTCTTTTCTAAGCTTTTTCAAGGCAAGTATTGTCATAGCCTCGGTCTTTAAAGTTAGTCTTAATGTCATCAATCGTCCGTAAAAACTGTTCATCCTCACTACAATTTCTTCGAGCCCATACCCTCTCACCATACGGTATGGCATTAATGGTACTCTGGGGATGGAAACTCGAAGCATGTTGCACGCTATTGCATGCAGTTGGTTTCCTGAAAATCTCACTCTCAATTCTTCCATGTTTAACATACAGTCTGAGGTCAAGGAAATCAATTTCCCTTTCATTATAGGTCATTGTTAACTTGAACTTTGAAGATAACCGGGAGGCCATGCTTGGTGATCTGTTCAGTAAAAATCCCGTGGCAACCAGTAATATGGAATCCAGGGTCCCGAAAAGTGAGGGACTTAAAGAAAAGTTCATTAAACTCGAGCGCTTAAGGAAACAAGAGCTAAGCAAGTGGTGGGATGGGAACACCATGCGCAAATATTTGGAGAATAGAAGAATCCCTAGAGGACTTCGTATAATGATATTTCCCAATTTTGAAGATCTTGATACAGATTTGCTTAAAGATTGGGAAGAAGGGTTGTATGATGCATCATACAGGATGATGGAGCTTTTAGTCAAAAATGCTGAGAGGAAAGTTGCCAAGTTAAGAGAAGAGATTGATAAACTTGAAAGGGAGATCAGAGAAATGAAGTTAGATGATGCAACAAAAAGAATTATGATATTCTAAAAGGTGAACTAGCTAGTTACCAGATATACTTAAGAGACAAGAAGCAAAAGAAGATTTTGAGGGACAAAGGAGACTATAATAAGGGAAGAATTTTTACCTTCGCAAAGAAGTATGACGATATCCCAGCTAGGCAAGTAACTAATGGTTTGAATAGAACCAGGGATATAAGTGTGTCATCGAGCAGTGTCTCCCTCTCCTCAGTTGAGAGTGAGCAAGGGGGGGCTTCAAGTTTAGATATCCCAGAACAACCGGCTTCGCTTTTTTTAAAGGAAGTTCAAAGATATCGCCTGGGCAACAAAAAGAAATCAACGGGAAGAGGAGGAGAACAAGGAGGGGCAGACGCAAACATAAAACCAGGCGTCCAAACCAGACAGCAAACCAAGTTCAATCAGAACAGGAGATAGATCTCCCCATTCAAATGGTTATTCCAAATACAGCAAATGATACTGACAACATGAGTCTCAAGATTGTTAATTTGTCTAAACGTACCTTGTCTGCTACTGAAGAAAATGTATTAAGCAAAGGTCTGAATTTTTGTTTATCTGAAAAATGTAATTTCACAGATGCACATATTGATTTATTTAAATTTGTGCGGAAATTAAAATTAAAACAATTTTTCAAGGAACGTCAGACCACTCTTGTTGATATGGCGAATGTGTCTTTACAATCTTCATTGTCTATAAAATATGTAAATGTGATACATACACTCACCACAATAGAAGAAGAAGATACATATGGTAATTTAAGAGAATTGGTGAATGAATTAAATATAGAAGAAGATCTAACATTGGATAGTGGATTGAGACCTCCGTCCAAATTCATTCCACCAGCACATAATGACATGACTATCGAGAGGTTCTACAGGAAGGTTACGGCAGAGTTTCATCAATTAGAGGATAAATATTTGAACAATAAACTCTATACTCGCTGCCCCAACCTTTCTAAAAAAGATAGAGATGCCCTAACTGATTTGAAAAATGACAAAAACATCGTCATACGGGAAGCAGACAAGGGGGCAATGTTGTTATTTTGAATACAGAAGATTATTTGGGAGAGTTGAATAGACAACTAAACAATGAAGTATGCTATGAGACACTGAGAGGGAACCCTCTTCCTGAAATTGAGTGCAATATTAATGCACATTTGAGGGAATGCCTCTTAACAGATAGGGAGTATATGTATTTAAAAGTCGAAAATTCAAGATTCCCATGTATCTATTCTCTCCCGAAAATTCACAAGACTTTAATAAATCCGCCTGGTAGGCCCATAATATCGGGTAATGGGGGACCCACTGAGTGTCTAGCAGAATATATAGACGGATATCTCCAACCTCATGTGAAAAATCTCCAGTCTTATCTTAAGGACAGTCGCGATGTTCTAGATAAGCTGGAAGACTTTAACTGGGACAGTGAAGACTTGCTTTTCGTAACTATGGACGTTGAAAGTCTATATACGTGTATACAAATAAGGATTGGATTGGAAGCACTGAGATTCTTCTTATATAGAAGAAGTGCTAGCCATCTTGATCATACTCAAATGCTGATAGAAATGGCAGAAATGGTTTTGACTAATAATGTTTTTTTACATGACGGGACATGGTTCCTTCAAAGACAGGGAACAGCGATGGGTTCTAGGTTTGCTCCATCTTATGCAAACCTTTTCATGGGTTTGTATGAGGTGGAGCAGACCTATGGAAGAGGAGCGCAAAAGTGGATTGATAAAATCATCTTTTATGGTCGTTATATTGATGACATTTTGATGATTTGGAATGGGAGTGTTGAGACTCTGAAGGAATATCACACTTATCTCAACACAAACAGATTTAATGTCAAGTTAACAATGACCTATAATGAAAGGGAAATTGATTTCCTCGACCTCAGACTGTATGTTAAACATGGAAGAATTGAGAATGAGATTTTCAGGAAACCAACTGCATGCAATAGCGTGCTACATGCTTCGAGTTTCCATCCCCAGAGTACCATTAATGCCATACCGTATGGTGAGATGGTAAGGGCTCAAAGAAATTGTAGTGAGGATGAACAGTTTTTACGGACAATTGATGACATTAAGACTAACTTTAAAGACCGAGGCTATGACAATACTTGCCTTGAAAAAGCTGAGAAAAGAGCTAAAGCATTGGACAGAAAACAGACCTTGACTGGTAATTTGGACAAATCAAAGAAAAATAAGAGAGGTACTGAATCCAAAAATAATGTGCTGTTTATTACCCAGTACAATCAACACAGTAATCACATCTTCAATGTGTTGAGAAAAAATTGGTCTATATTGAGTACAGATACAAGCCTGTCGGATATCATTCCATGTAAACCGAAGGTAGTGTATCGTAAAGGTAATACCATCAAACAAAAGCTCTGTCCAAGCTATGTAAGAAAAAAGGATACAGGTCAGACAGAAAGAACATGGTTACCGATTAAACCCAATGGTTTCCATGTTTGTGGTAACTGTTCTGTGTGCCGGTTGGGAAAGAACAAAACCACAGAGTTTATGTACAACACTAACAAAACCCACCAAATTATGTCTTTTATTAATTGTAATACTACATACACGGTCTATGTAATTGGTTGTGCCTGTGGAAAAATCTACATAGGAAGTAGTATACGCAGTCTCAAAGTGAGGATACAGGAGCATGTACGTGCGATAAAAAACCTTGATGAAAGATATCCGGTTGCAATACACATAAAGGAAGAGCATCCAGACAACAAGGATATTTGGTTTCATGCTATAGAACATTTTGTCAGTGGTGAGAGGGGAGGCAACAGAGAACTTTCTTTACGCCAGAGAGAGGCTAAATGGATATGTAAGTTGCGCGCAACGTACCAGGGCCTGAATAGCAACTCAGATATGCATTATTTTTTATAGTGTCTCTATGTAACCTACGCTTAGATATGCATTATCTGCTATAGAGTGTCTCTCTGTGACATAGTCTCTGACCACATGCATTACATGCACTGCCTCCTCTGAGATATTGGTGATGTATAACAGCCAAATATGATTTATATTGTGTAACAGCTAAATATGACCTATAGCATTGATTATTAGACACTATGCTCCACTCCAACTGAAATGTTTCATAGATGAAAATGATCATTGATGTAACCGCACCTGTCAGGAGGTATATGAAGAATCGAACATGTAGTGCATGTTTTATAACAATTGTGACTCTGATGTCTATTAAGTATTGCTGTGGTTACATCATCACTTGTTATTTGTAAAAATGAGATTGCGGGTTCTGGGGCTCCATAATCCGATTATCTCAGGACTGTGTTGGATTTTCCATCACATGACCATTGTGGTGATATAGTGAGGTTTGATGTTGACATTAGCACAGCCATTGGGTTTTAACTGCCATAATGACACGTAATAGACTGCACTTAAAATCATGGTATTGTCATCAGGATTTGTATTGATCTTATAACATGGGCCACTTTAAGGTGGCGAGATAGTGATGTCCGTTACTGGCATCTGCTCAGTTATTGGGCTCCAATTGCCATAATGACACTTTATAGACTGTACTCAGAATCAGTGTACTATAATCAGGATTGGCATTGATAATTTCTCTATCCGATCGCATGAGATAAGGTATGATCTTCGGATACTAATAAGGCATGCACACAAATGCGCATGCGTATCCTGAAGGAATGAGAGGTTTCCAAGTTTAAATCTATACAGTGGCTTTTTATCTATTTTAAAGATGGCCCATAGATAGATTAGCCTTTGAAGTGTGATTTTTTCTTCTTTTTTGATCATTTCCGTAAACGGCAAGGGTACAAATGTCTAAACGGGATACAATGTCCATGGTCACTATGGAAAATACTCTTTTGGAAGATGGCTGCCATTCTGAATTGACTTTGTGAGAATAACGAGGTCTGCATGGAATTGCGCATGCGTACTCGTTATTGATCAATTGATCCCCGAAATTTAACTTTGCAACTGCCTCAGCCTTTTTTTGAAACAGGCCATATATAAATAGGGGCGATTCTTCCTTTTTCTTGTTCCATGCCACAAATGGCAAGTATCAAAAGTAAGAACGAGAAGAGTATTTTGCAATATTATAAGACGGGCCACACTATAAGATGGCCGCCATTCTGGCTCTTACATAGAGCTGATTGCGCATGCGCTGCAAAGGAGGGAAGATTTAAAAGCCGGGTGTCGTATGAGGCTCGTCTTGACGGTGTTTGACACGGAAAGAGGGACGACTGCCCAGAACACGCTTTTGAAAGGTGAGCGTAGGCCGGATACTAATGTGATGTTTGAAAAGTGGGCTTTGGCTTAATGGCTGTAACTTGGGGGCGCAATATACCCCAACATTGATATGGGGAGAATGACCATGGTTGGTGCTTGTATTTTAATATTTTGAACGGGGGGAGTGTGACTGATAGAAGCACCTTTATTCTAAGGCAGTCGCCCTTAGCGGAATGCTGCTGCGTGCGCAAGGACCTAACAATTTTAATTCTTGTGAGTACGAACATGAAGTTACGTGTTGATACGGTCCCTGTTGGGCATTAGAACTAATGAAAAGCGGTCACGTCGACTTTATATGGTAGTGAGATTAATACATCATGCGCTTAATTAAGAGCGCTTCAGACAAGGACAGAACGGTTATGATGTTTGTTCAAAATTCTTTTTGCCCTAAAACAATGACATTTAAGAATAACATGGTATTTATAACAGCGTGCTGACATATAACGGAAGGGCTTAGGGAAACTGTCTGTGTTTTTTTTCCTTGAGCTTTAGGATAATAATATAGAACGAAGTGGTCAATTTTATGGAAAGTATTTTGACCAACTTACGTAATGCGGCAGTAATAGCATAATGTTCAGATAAGATGTGTGACCCTACACTAAGGGGCCGATTCCGATCTGGGTCGGAAAGCACTCCGACCGATCCGGATCCGGATTGTTTTCCGACCGAGCCGGACTCCTGCCGTCCGACCGAGCGAGTACGATGCGGCCGCATGCTGCCGGACTCTGTTCGGTCGGACTCCCATTGAAGTCAATGGGAGCCGGTCGTACGACGCGTACATGGGCTCCCATTGACTCAATAGGTACGTTGCGCAAAAGGGTGCCCCCTGTAGCGGGTACGCATTGGTGCCATCCGCACCGTACATACATGTATAGGGGGACCCTTGGGTCCCCCCTGTGTCTGACTCGTAAGGCTACGGGTGAAGGGGGGTCCGGCACGGACCCCCGAAGTCCGCTTCCCGGAGCTTTTTCGTCCCGGAGACTCCAACTCGATCCGGCTGTCCGAGTCATGCATCGTACTGGCTCGGTCGGGAATCGACTCCATTGCGCGGTACGGTTCGACTGCGACCGAGTCGTACGGAGCGGTTCAGACCCAGAAACGAGTTGGTCGGCGATTTCGCGTTCATTCGCATCGTACTTGGGCGTCCGGACCTCTGTGCGACTCGGTCGGAAACAAAGCCTCCGACTCAGATCCGGTAAAGCCGAATCCGATTCGGAGGCCTTCCAACCGAGATCGGAATCGACCCCTAAGTCTACATGTACATAATAATGATTTTTGGGGAGTAGGTAACAAATCCAAACAGGCTTTTTGTTGCACTAATATTCGTCTGCCAAAAATAATAAAAATAAAAAAATAATCATAATATGTGACTTTTATGTTTTAAGTTATAGTTACGGGTCAACAATGACCACACACCGTTCAAGGGAATATATTCTATAATATCAGCTCAACTAAGCACTCAAAATAAAGGACGTACAGGTACGATTGCCTAAATGAAGATTGTTGAATGTAAACGCTATATTACTGACAGTGTTGCAAACCATATGCAAACGAGAAGAATAGAATTGGGTAGTCATGAGAAATACTGAATAATTGACTATTCTAAAGATATTGACGGGCTGTACAATATTTGACTGCTCGTATGTACGTACTTGATATGCTGCAATTAGTGATAGGCTTTTTGGGCAAGCGGGCTGTCTTTTTAAGTATAATGTCAGTACCTGTTTGCCAAAACAATATAGTTGGAGAATTAATTATTTTGTTTATGAACATTATGCTCAAGTTTGTGCAGTAACGGATAGATGTATACATTCTATCTTGCAGCTACGGAGGCTGCCATTTTCCCAAATAAATCTCTAGGGGAATAAAGTGACAAGCGCTACTTTGATCGAGGACTCCAATACCATAGAGATACAGGTATGGCTCCTCTGAAAAGGATGTTTGCAAATGTCTAAATAGGATATATGTATAAATAGATAAGCCGCTAAGCGATTATAAAATCTGACATGATATTCCATTATCTTCATATATCTTCTAGAAGAAGTATTGCAAGGTCTACCCAATCTGAGAAGAGGGAATATTCATGCAATAAAACGGATAATTGATGAGGTAACCACATAATGTTAAAAGCCTCTGTGTATTGTCTTATTTATTACTAGGTGTTCTGTCACAAGTTTTCACTAAATACTGTTGATCTCCCAACGTGGCTGCACAAGTCTTTGTGTATTGCTTCATTAATTTTAGATTGCTCTGTCACAAGCTTTTACTAAAGCTTGTTGTTCTCCTGATGATGTTGCACAAAACTGCATGAGCTTGTCTCATTTGAAATCCTTTACTTAGGTTTTTTCCGTTCAGCTTGTGTAAATGTATATAAAGAAAGTGTATATTATGGTTTTAAGAGTAAGATAGTACTTACATAGAAGTTTCCCATACTGTCTTACTGATATAGTTCATGAAGAATACGATTTGATATTGTAAATATGAACAGACAACTAGTAATTTTATGTCTAAAAATTATTGCACTATGGAGTGGAGTTTGTATAGGGATCATGGCCTCCCAATGAACTGACTGTTCTGTCAAATATCAGTGTAAATATGTAAATAGAGTAGTAATGTTTGTTTATACAAATTGTTATAAATATTTGTTATTGTGTACATATTGGTGTATATAAGAGGTTTTAAAATATTGTATGTTGTCTTTGTCTTGTAGCCCTGAAGAAGTCCTTAAATAGGACGAAACGCGTTGGCTACCTGTGAAGAAAAGAGAATAAAATTCAAAGAATAAAGAAATGTGTGAACAATTTCACTTGGTGGAACTGATTCTTTGCCTTACTCCATATCTATTAGCCCATGCAAACTCACTCAAAGTGGCTTTGCGTGACCTCATAGATATGGTTGAGAGGTTTGCACCGCAAGAGCGTCAAAAAAAGTAATGCTTTAGCGGGATGTCCAGACAAAATATCAAGTCAATAATATCGACTGACACAAATATCGAATTGGAAATATCGTGACACAGTAATATCAATATTAAAAATATTGTTAATAATGTTGATTTTTAATTATTTTTGTGTATTGTAATATATATGTTAATTGTATATATTTTAAAATATTTGTTTAAATATTGTTAGCTTTTCAACATGGCTTGTAAATTAATAGAAGTTTTTAAATTTAATGTAATAGTTTTTTGTTATTTTTAGTACCATAGTGGGTTGTGGGTTTTATAGGGAAATAGGGTGGGAAGTAAATTAATTAAAAATAATTAATGCAGTTTTGACACTAATATTTATTATTTAATTGATAATTATTTATGTTAATTGTATAATTAATATTTTTTGAGTTACATTTTAGGTGTTTTTTGTTGTTGTTATTTTTAGTACCGTAGTGGGTTGTGGGTTTTGTAGGTGTGTAGGGTGGGAAGCAAATTAATTAGAATTATTAATAAATATTTTTAAATTAATTTCAATTATTTAATTGATAATTATTTATATTAATTGTATAATTAATATTTTTTTGTTTTTAAGTTTTAGGTGCAGGCTGTGGGTTTTGTAGGGCCATAGGCTGGGAAGTAAATTAATTAGAACTAATTAACAAATATTTTTAAATTAATTTCAATTATTTAATTGATACTTATTTATATTAATTGTATAATTAATATTTTTTGTTTTTAGGTTTTAGGTGCGGGTTGTCAGTTTTGTAGGAGTATAGGCTGGGAAGTAAATGAATTATGATTAATTTATATTTAATTTTTTATTATTATTAATTATTTAAATAATAATTATTTATGGAAATATTATGATTTTTTTAAAGTTTAAGGTGTGGCTTGTGTGTTTTATATGGGTATAGGGTGGGAAGGTAATCAATTATAATGTATTATTAATTAGTATTTAATTAATCATATTTATTTAACGTGTGTGGTGGGTTTGGTATGGTTATAGGGTAGGAAGTAAATTAATTATAATTATTTAAAAATGTCTTAGAAATTATAAATCATTGTTTAATTGATAATTAGGTAAATTGTGTAATATATTTTTTTGAGGGGTGTTTTGTGGTTTTTGTATGCATAAATAAAGTGTAGGAAAGTATAATAATTATTGTTAATTTTAAATAATTGTTTAAATGATAATTCATTATGTAAATGTGTAATTAAAATATTGTTTAGGTTATATGTGTGATTTGTATTTGTAGGGGTAAAGGGTGGGAAGTTAATTAAATATAATTAATTTATTCTTAGGTAATTAGCAATAATAATTCTTTAATTGAATACTAATGATGTAAATTCTGTAATTAATATTTTTTGATTCATGGGTTGCTTGTTTTGATCAGATAAAGGGTGATAAGGTAATTACATGTAATTGTTTTATTAGTATCAATATTTTAATAGATATTGAATTATGCAAAATGTGTAAATATTATAAATGTAAATAAATATTTTAGATATGTGGTGTGTAGCTTGTAGAGTATAGGGTAGAAAGTTATGTAAGTAATAACAACAGTGAAAAGAGTAAAAAAATATTTTAATTGTAAATTATTATTGTATGTGTAGATGTGTTACGCTTTTTAATTGTAAATATATTGTATTTATTGTTTTTGAATATTTTGACAACAGATTTTTGTATTTTGATAAATATAATATTTGTATTCATTTATAATATGTATTAAACATTGTAATATATAGGTAATTTGTTAATTTAAAAAAATATAGAATTTTTATATTTAAATATTTTAATTTTTTGTTATTTACTATAGTTTTGAAATTATGTATTTTACTTGAAGTGAAATAGTCTGTTCTAATGCCCCATACAGTGCAGTGGTAGTAGTGAATTATACCCCTCCACAATGCAACACTTTCCCTGCTGTTGCACTCATTGGAGTGGGAATAGTACATTTTACCCCTCCTCAATCCCACACTTTCCCTACTGTAGTATTTAGTGGAGTGGGAATAGTAAATTGTACCCCTCCGCAATCCAACACTTTTCCTACTGTTCCACTCATTGGAGTAGGAATAGTAAATTTTACCCCGCCACAATCCAACACTTTCCCTACTGTTGTCCTGACTGGAGTGGGAATAGTAAGTTTTACCCCTCCAACATCCAACACTTTCCCTACTGCTATATTGCTATATTGAATGGAGTGGGAAAAGTAAATTGTACCCCTCCATAATCCAACACTTTCCTTACTGTTGCATTCACTGCAGTGGGAATTGTTAATTTTACCTTCTGCACTCTAATACTTTCCCTACTGTTGCATTGACTGTAGTGGGACTTGTAAATTTTACACCTCCTGAGTTCGACACTAAGGGGTCGAATATGAATTTGATGATGCGGTGGCGGGACCCACACACAACTGCAACGCCAAACCCGTGTGAGAACCACCTGCCAAATAATTACTTTTTTTGTCATTGTGTGCAATTCCTTTGGCGTTCCCACAATGGGAGTGACAAAAAAGGTTCCAGCACAGCATGGACCCCTCCCCTGTGTGCATCCACAAGGCGTGAGGCACAAGGGGCCCCTTTCTTTAAACTCTGTCACTGTTTTCTTGGAGGAAAGACCTCCATAAAATCAGTGGCGGAGATAAAGTCATAGTTTGCTTGGCAGGACCGTGGCAGTCCCGCCAAGCATATAGATGCCACTTGACCGCTGCGCAACCTCCAGGGAATGGCGGTGTGGGGAAAGTGGATATAGTAGGGTTTGGGGATCCATTTACTATTCTAACTCCTGTCCAACAAGCATGTTCGAAAGTGCGTATATTGTTGGGTATCAGACCCTTTTCGTAGGCTACAGTGCAGGCAAAGGATACTGGGCCCCAACCATGGAGGTTGAGGCTGTTGGCATTGATGTCTGGGCCTGCATTAGTATGGTTCTTCAAAGTGGACTGAGAACAACCGTTTCTACACTTGACGCTCTTTGTAGCAAGAGCTTGCAGTTCAAGGCTTGTCAAGGAGGTACTGTGAAGGCCAACAGCTCAGTACTCAACTGTCAACCAACAGACACAAGAATATAATGTCCACCCTAATCCCTGGCACAGCAAAGTGAAGAATTAGGCCAGTAGTGAAAGTATTATCACTCACAGAGAAGAAAACAGGGGCTTCCTTAGGTGATCCTTTGTTCATCCATGGGCCAATGTACTAAATGTATTTAACTACATACATAAGACGAATGTCACTCAAAGCTCCCTGCAAACTCAACACACAAACCTCTGAACAACTCAACATATATACAAATGGAATATATCTCCTCTCAACAGCACCGATCATGAAAAGCAGAAGGGCCATACGATTAGATAGGGAACTAGTGCTTAGGAAGCAAGACAGCTGCTTCCAAAAAAATCATCCCTACATATATAAGCAGGATGTGCCCCAAACATTATAAGCACTGCAGGAATACATTAAACCCATATAAGCTAGGAAACTGGAAATTAAACCATATTTATACTGTTTTGTTTTTGCTGAATGAAATTTTGCTCATATCCTTTCATGGCTAAGCACTTATGTTTACCTAATAGAAGAATGAGCTGTGCATGTCTGATTTGATATCTGATAAGCGGCATGTTTACAATTTTTTGTTATAAACTGGATGCTTATAACAACATGTTTAAATATCCAGCAAATATTCAAACACATTATAAATGTATGAAAAGCAATAAAACTACTTGGAAAAAATACAAACATAATTTCATGACGTATTCTTAACTTTTATGGAAAATGAAAATACTTCAAGCACACAGCAGAACTAACTTCAACACAACATGATGAGAGAGTAATACATGGTTATAATTAGTTGCATCTACCAGTTTAGCGCAAAATCCCTTTCTTCCTTTTGCTCCTCTCTTTCTTGCTATGATTAAGTTTCTGTCTCTACAGTTCCCAATGCAATGCAAAGTAGGCAATATTTGGGCACAGGTGCTGATAACTCATAGCAACTCATTTCAATATCTTTTTCAACCATTGGTTTAAATATCTTAAGAGGCATGATAGTCTTGCGCATGTGCATCAGTTCTCTGTCCCCATATGCAGGCTAAGCCCCCATATTTACCTGCTCTCGTTTGCACTGCAGTTCAGACTATATAGCTAGTGAGTAACATGCTCCCACCCATGTGGCGCCAAACCATTCTTTGTGTGGCGAGACAGCAGCAGCCTTGTCTGTGTCAGGGTTAGCGGAGTAAACCTGCTGGGCATCTCTTCACAGCCGCAGTAATCTTTGGCAGCAGCAACTCTTGTGGCTGGCAGCAGACAAGTGAAATGATGTCGTAATTGCAGCGACCCAGCCAAGCTTTTTCATGATGATATCCATCTTTTTGAGCTGGGGCCTTCAGACCATCCAGATTTCCCTTTTTGGTGATAACACAGGTTATATTTTCTCCGCCTGCATTGGCCACTACAAAATCTAAAAGCCTGTGGCAGGCTGCCGGGTGAGAGAGGAATCTTTGTTCTGGGATAATCCTGATACATTTCACTTGGAAGCAGTGCAGATAAACTATGGGGAAGTGCTTTGCAGCACCGGCCTTTTCCTGCCTCACTTCTCCTGCCTCGCTCTCTTGTTCATAAGCTTCCTCTGGGCGATACACATGCTGGGAGGGCACTGGACCTCACCTCCTGGACAGCCTCCTCAGCAAGCAGGCTTCTAGGCTACTTAGGCTGACTCTCATCTCTACCAGCAGAAAGTGCACACTAAAGATAATGCTCAATGACCTCTGGAAAACTGGCTGTCAAACAGACACCTGCCCTGGTTACACATCTCCTCTTCTTCTACCTACAAACCATTGCCTTCCTTGGTCGAGAAGAATTTGGGTCTGGACCACAGTGAGTGGTTTGGAACTTACTTGTATTACTCCCAACATGAAAAAACCGCTGGGCTCAGGAAGAACGGGCCAGTTTCACGCTCCAGCAGGGGAAGTCAGTGAAATATTCTGGATTTAATTCAACAGCTGAACTTTATACAGGCTATGTCAGTAGACCACACTCACACGGACACAGAGAAAGAGGTCTGGGTGTACTATATATTGACAACACACAGTATGCTGGTATTACCACTTTAAAAGTTAAAGCTACACTGCTTTTGGATAGGTTCACACTGTACAAATACCACATACATACATGCCTATATACATTATATGCCCAGGACAGGGACATTAACCCCGGTTTAGAAAGAGGGTATGCTTAGTGCACCATTCGAGGTCACTGTACAGGCATAGCTCTCCATTGTCAGGGAAAAGCCTAGGCATCCACACACATGCTGAGCAAGTGTAACAATTTGTCATGCACTCGGACACTCAAGCCAAGCAAACATGCCTATTTACCATACAAGGGACATTCCTGTCCTGACAAAGAAATTTACCATTTAAATTCCAGTCCAATAAACATTAGGGAATGTCTAGATACTTTAAAGTGGTTTGTGAGGGGTGAGGAATATTTTTCAATAACCTATCAGTAAATAAGCAAAAGTTAGTAATAATAAATATAAATTAGCAACATTTAATTCTACAACATATCCTTCATATATTTTACAACATCAATGAGAATTAAATTATTTTTAGTAAGTTAAATTAAGATAAACTATTATTGTTTTATTGTAAGAGTAACTATTTTATTGTTCCGTTTTACCCTTGCCCCCCAATACTGGGCAAGCTTGTGCTACCAGTTTTGGAGCAATGTACTCAACTTTAAAACTCTTCCTTGACCGAAGGCATTGTTTCGTTAGCGGGGACGCTCGTTTTGGTCACTCTCTTATTAAAAACAACTAGGACCCTTTGGTCTGGGCAAATTACAGGCCTATATCTCTTTTACTCATATTGGGTAAGGTGCTGGAGAAACATGTTTCTATATAGCTCTCATCCTATAGCAAGCGAAAAGGTCTTCTACATTCTTCGCAGTCCGGTTTCTGGCCAGTTCACAGTACGGGATCAGCCTTTCTCGGTGTCACTGAAAAGCTCAGTTGCCAGCTAAATAAAGGTGGCACAGCAGCACTAATACTTTCGGATCTTAGTGCCACATTTGACACCGTAAACTATTCTGTTAGCCAGGCTAGGAGACATGGGTGTGCAGGGTGTAGCTCTGGCGTGGTTGAACTCTTTTTTACATGACCGCACCTTTGAGGTGCATTCACATCATCATAAGTCTAATCCACACCACCTAGGGGCCGATTCCGATCTCGGTCGGAGGCGCACCCAATACCATTTGGTCGGGAAAAAAGCCATGCGAATGCCTGTTTCCCGACCGATCCGTACATTATTCCGAACGAGTAAGTACGATGCGCACAACAGCATAGAATCCGGCCGAGTCGTACTCACCCAATCCAGGTCCTGTTCTCCGACCGAGGCGAATCCGGAAACGCCGAATCGAGTCGCACGGAAGGGAAAATGCAGCCCCGTCCGGCCGGAAAAGTACGATGCGCTTTCCGTACGCGCCGAACCCGTCGCTACGTCTGGCACGTCAAAGCTTCCGGGAGAGGCGCACATAAGCTCCGATTCGCGCCACAACACGATCCACGGCTACGAGGCGAACACGCCAGCGACGAGGACGACGCGAAGCAACGAGAAAGAAGAACGAGACAAACCAACCATGAATCCCTTCGTTCCGATCCTACCAATATTCTACATTTACTACCGGAACAGGCGCGGACGCGTACGGCACAGAAGGTAAGTCAGACACCAACCACAAAAACATACAACACGTACACGACACATCACACACACACAGAGGGATGCAGAATTTACTTACACCAGCAACAGCAGCACCATAGGGGCGGGATGCCCATCACCAATGCCACATATGCACACAGGGGCCTGGATGCGCACCACCACTACCACCCCTACCCAGGGGGGGCTGGATGCCTACCACTACTACCACCCTTAGCCAGGGGGTCTGGATGCCTACCACTACTACCACCCTTAGCCATGGGGGTGCCAGATGCCCACCACTACTACCACCCTTACCCAGGGGGGCTGGATGCCTACCCTACTACCACCCTTAGCCAGGGGGGCTGGATGCCTACCACCACTACCACCCTTAGCCAGGGGGGCTGGATGCCTACCACTAATACCACCTCTACCCATGGGGGGCTGGATGCTTGTCACTACTACCACCCCTACCCAGGGGGTATCAGATGCCTACCACTACTACCACCCTTACCCAGGGGGTGTCAGATGCCTACCACTACTACCACCCTTTCCCAGGGGGTGCCAGATGCCTACCACTACTACCACCTCTACCCATGGGGGGCTGGATGCCTGTCACTACTACCACCCTTAGCCAGGGGGGCTGGATGCCTACCACTACTACCACCCTTAGCCAGGGGGGTGCCAGATGCCCACCATTACTACCACCCTTACCCAGGGGGGGCTGGATGCCTACCACTACTACCACCGTTAGCCAGGGGGGCTGGATGCCTACCACTACTACCACCCTTAGCCATGGGGGTGCCAGATGCCTACCACTACTACCACCCTTAGCCAGAGGGGCTGGATGCCTACCACAACTACCACCCTTACCCAGGGGGGGCTGGATGCCTACCACCACTACCACCCTTAGCCAGGGGGGCTGGATGCCTACCACTACTACCACCCTTAGCCATGGGGGCTGGATGCCTACCACTACTACCACCCTTAGCCAGGGGGGTGCCAGATGCCCACCACTACTACCACCCTTACCCAGGGGGGCTGGATGCCTACCACTACTACCACCCTTAGCCAGGGGGCTGGATGCCTACCACTACTACCACCCTTAGCCATGGGGGTGCCAGATGCCTACCACTACTACCACCCTTAGCCAGGGGGCTGGATGCCTACCACAACTACCACCCTTACCCAGGGGGGCTGGATGCCTACCACCACTACCACCCTTAGCCAGGGGGGCCGGATGCCTACCACTACTACCACCCTTAGCCATGGGGGTGCCAGATACCTACCACTACTACCACCCTTAGCCAGGGGGTCCAGATGCCCACCACTACTACCACCCTTACCCAGGGGGGCTGGATGCCTACCACTACTACCACCCTTAGCCAGGGGGCTGGATGCCTACCACCACTACCACCCTTAGCCAGGGGGCTGGATGCCTACCACTACTACCACCCTTAGCCATGGGGGTGCCAGATGCCTACCACTACTACCACCCTTAGCCAGGGGGCTGGATGCCTACCACAACTACCACCCTTACCCAGGGGGCTGGATGCCTACCACCACTACCACCCTTAGCCAGGGGGCTGGATGCCTACCACTACTACCACCCTTAGCCATGGGGGTGCCAGATGCCCACCACTACTACCACACTTACCCAGGGGGCTGGATGCCTACCACTACTACCACCCTTACCCAGGGGTGCCACATGCCCACCACCACTACCACCCTTACCCAGGGGGGCTGGATGCCTACCACTACTACCACCCTTAGCCATGGGGGTGCCAGATGCCTACCACCACTACCACCCTTAGCCAGGGGGCTGGATGCCTACCACTACTACCACCCTTAGCCATGGGGGTGCCAGATGCCCACCACTACTACCACCCTTACCCAGGGGGGGCTGGATGCCTACCACTACTACCACCCTTAGCCAGGGGGGCTGGATGCCTACCACAACTACCACCCTTACCCAGGGGGGGCTGGATGCCTACCACCACTACCACCCTTAGCCAGGGGGGCTGGATGCCTACCACTACTACCACCCTTACCCAGGGGGTGCCAGATGCCTACCACTACTGCCACCTCTACCCAAATGAGGGGCTGGATGCCTGTCACTACTACCACCTCTACCCATGGGGGGCTGGATGCCTACCACCAACACCACCCCCACTCATAGGATAGACAATGCATGACACAACCAGCACACCACAACCTAGGGAATGCAAGAAAAAGACATCCCCCAACACCATGACAAGCGTGTGTAGACTGTGTCAAATGCCTACAACACTGAACATGACTTTGAACATACAATGTGACCCCCTATCACATGTGCCACACATATATGTGTGTGGCCCCCCCAATGCAAGCAGGCCATGACCATTGTGGCAATGGGGTCCAAAACCCCATCATCACAGTGACCAAAATGTAAGTGTGGGGTCCATGGCTGAAGCACATTTTGAACATTGTGGCAATGGGGTCCATACCCCCATCATCACTGTGACCAAAATGCAAGTGTTGACAAAGAAAAAGCTGCAACTGCCAAACTGCATGGATGATTCCTGGTCACAGAACATAAAACACATCAGTGGCAAAGTAGTGCATGTGTCCCATTGCAACATAGATTGGGGGAGGCAAATACTGCAGTGCAAATAAGACATACCTTTGGCCATGTGCAGACAAACAACACCCATGGGGGCTGACACTGTCAACATTCATCAATGACACAATGACAGAAGTGACCATCAGAATGCAGACCCACATATTTGCACCAATGGGCACACAAATGCAGATACCCTGTGGAGACTGTAGATGTGAGGTGAACAGATACCATACCATGGCAGCAATGGGACACACAAACCATGATCATTGTGCTGACCGATGACCTAGGAGTCCCAGGGACAGCAGGGGAAACCCACCAAACAACATACAGCCAATGGCACACCTAAGATATGCCAATGCAGTGGTGCAGATGCACAAACACAAACAGGCAGACCCACACTGCACATCAAACACAACAGGTGAGGGGGTGCCAGTGTCCCCAGGCAACCACACAACACATGAGGAGGCCTGAATACCAATTACACAGATGTGCATACAGTGCCACACAAAGGTAACTCATGGATCCAAATCCCCTATGTGGGCAATCAGGCATTGTCAGATGAGAGGGAGCACAAACCACACATGTCACACAAGCATGTAGGAACAGCAACTGACACAGCAAGACACAGACACACCACAGCACTACCCCGAGGCCCCCACAATGTGGTGACCCTGGGCTGCATTACAATCCCACTGTGATGACAAAGCTAAATGTCGTTCACACTGTGAACCACAGTCATGTGTCCTGAGCAACAAACTACCATCACACCTACACAAGCACAAATCAATCAGCACGGCCAGTAAGCAAAGGCCAACATGGAGGCAGGGGTCTAGCCGGGCAACAACTCTCATCTGCACACACTCAACACCACACAACTCGACCTCCAACAATGTGCAGCAGTGAAGCACACATGCACTGGTGACATTGCACATGCACCCATGACAATCCCAGGGTGGTGGGTGGGAACCAAGGTGCAGAAACACATCACACATGGCCACTCAACAAGACTCCTGAATGTCTGACACACTGCACACTACGCTGTACATGGACATGAGGGCAATACCACACCAACCAATGGGATCCCAGCCACAGTCACACACCAATGAAGAAGCCAAGGTCACCCACAAAGAACACACATAGACAACTACCAACATTGCAGCCCGGACCCTGAGGAGTGCCAGCAGTCACACACACAACGTGTCACAATCACTGAAAGATAACACAAACTGGAAATCACATGACAGGTGTAAACAACAAGTGCCAAGGGGAATCCTGACTGTGACCCATCTGCGTCTGCACACAAACTCAGCCCTGACAGCAAACACACCTATGGGTGACACCCTGATGACCAGTAATGTGCCACGCACCCACATCACAGAGAATCCAGGGAGAAGACTTGGGGGGAACATAGGTCAACTCAGCAAGCTTCACAAACAGGTACAACACTAGGGATCCCAGCATGCACAGCAAAACGGAAGTGAACACACAGACATGCTCATACAACACACACCTTGGGCGCAGGCAATGTCACAGGAGTACACACTGCCATGAGGGGACTCCACTCCTGTGTGAGGAAAGCTGTGCCATATGTTGCCTCAGTAGGGCCCCATCATGTCAGCTGAGCACTTGGTCACACAATCAACAATTAGCACCAAATGAAGGCTCCCGTCACATCAGCCTGGTCATGGGAGTGCCAACGAAATCATCAGCACAGATCCAACACACTTGTATAGCAATGTTGCACTGACAACACAGATGAGTCCTTCCCCATTGATGCCCAAACCTGCATGTCCAGTGGAGATGGCCACACGATCAGGGAAGTAGACGAATTGAACAATGGCAGGCACAACAGATGTGCAGGGGTGGAAGCCACAGATGTGAAATTGCTAATGTAAGTAGGAAATCCCATTGCCAAATATTGAACACATGACACCCTCAGATGCTGCTAAGGATGACATGGATACACCACAGGATAGGACACATTCCCCTGGACCACATGGGTTCCTGCACAGTAACACTTCATTATCATGAGACCAAATATCACCATCACTGCAGCAAGGGCATGGTTAGCATCATCAACAACATGTACATCAGAAGCAAAAGCACTAGAGAACAGAAAGTTGCTTTATTCAGCATATGTGTGTCCAAAAACTCAGAGAACAGTAATGCTCCAACAAAGGCCAATGTCCAGTCCATCGAGTAATTCAATACAGGGTGACAGTGGCAGATGTCACCCTACGCATGCCTGCACTGCACTAAACCAGGGACAATCCACTAGGAGGGGCAACCGGGGGGGCAGGCCAGGCACCGCAGGGACAGGATCAGGGCTCACCAGGAGGAGGCAGGGAAGGGGTGGTGGGTGCTGGAGAGCCACTGACAACTGCAGTGGAGGTGTCTGACATGGTGTGTGCCGGCACAACTGGGGGGCATGGCTCAGATGGTGTGTGTGCTGGCACGACTGCAGTGGACCGTGCAGATGGAGTGGACAGGTCCGCCACTGCAGTGCCCAAGTCAGACAGGGTGGTAGTGGACTCCACTGCAGTGCCTACCTCCAGGGGAGGAGAATGGGGAACAGGCAAGGTGGGCTGGACAGAGGGGGAGGACACCCTCACCACATCAGTGGCACAGACAAGCGCAGCGGGGGGTGTGGTGCCGGGAGAGCAAGTGGCGGGGGAGAAGGCCGGATCCTCTTGGGGATGGTATATCTGTGGGTGGGGGAACCTGGGCCAGGGTGTGGTGGGGGCACCTGTGGAGTGGGGGCCTGAGGGATGGAGGAAGGAGACCTGGTGCCTGAGCTGCAGGGCGGCGGCGGGGTCTTGCTCTTACGACTCCGGGGGACTTGCGGGTGGGGGCCTCAGTCTGTCTGCGCCTGGGGGTGGGTGTCCGGGGGCGAGGGGCACTCTGCTCCGTGTGGGTGGGCTTCCTCTTCCCCCTGGATGCTGGAGCAGCTGGATCGTAGGGGATGAGGCCGAGGTCACAGAGGAAGAGCCGCTGTGACTTTGGGGTTGCAGGTGAGGCAAGGGAGGGTGCTTTGGAGGGAGAGGCAACTGAGGACTGCGCAGTGCTTGTGGATGCGTGTGTGTGTTCCAGGGCCCCATCCCCTGTGAGTCTGGTTTCAGTCCCCTGACTGTGCGTGCATGTGCGTTTTGTTTGTGGCGTGTGTGTCTGTGTGCTGGACGTGTGTGTGCTGGTGTGTGCCTGTGCCGGTGTGTGTGTGCTTGGGACGGGTAAGGTGCTGGGGAGTGTGGATGGAGCAGAGGCAGGAGGGGTGAGGGACTGTCTGAGGAGGGACACTGCTGCCATCAGGGAGGAGTCCATGGACCTATTGCCCCTCTGTAGGTCAGACATGCCCGATGAGATGCCCTCCATGAACGACACCAGCTGAGTCAACAGAGCGGTGTGTGCATGGAGGACACTCAGCATGGCTGTCTGCCCTACATGGAGCTGGCGAAGGAGGTACACAGACTCCTCACTCAGGGCAGCAGGGGACACAGGGGCAGGGGGTGCGGTGCCTGGCCCGAAGGAGACACGCTCCCGAACATGGGAGCCTCCACGGACCTGGGGAATGGGAGCCGATGGGAGGGCGGTGGTGGTGCTGGTGGTGGCGGGGACAGCAACACTAGCTGGGGTGTGGTGGCTGCTGACACCCGCCTCCATAAGGGAGTCATCCTCCGAGCCGCTGTGGTCCTCAGCTGAGGTGGATGCTGCTGAGGACTCCTCGGTGTGGCTCCCCTCGCCCTCCGTGCCACTGGGTCCCTCCGACCACTCCTCGGCTGCTGACCCAGTCTGGCTCTCCGGCTCCTCCTGGTCCGTGGAGCTGTCCCCTTCCGTGGCCGTGGATGTATCTGCAATCAATGGGGAAACAGACAGACATCAGTCACCTGCACCAAACGCACACACCACTGTGAGCACAGCACATTACAGAGCAAGCCCTGGCATCATTAGTTGAACATTGCTAAAAGTGCCCTAACTGAACAGGAGAAGCCAATTGTCAGTCTGATGCCAACCATGGCACTCACATCCCACATGGCCTTGCACCCATCTGTCTGGTGTATGTTGGATAGCAACACCCCAGTGTGGACACATGCACCACCTACACAGTAGTTGGACAGTGCAGAGGACACGGTGTAGCATGTGGACATGCACACATCACAACTCTTGCCACTGAGTCAGTACAGGTTTCCGGATGAAAGGGATGCCCAGAGTCAAATAGGAAATGCATGTGATGCATACCAGCGACAGACACCATGATGCACCCATGTCCTGATAGCCATCGCCACAATGGTGTGCATGTAGCACATGTCACTCCCCTGCAGGACCACCAATAAGTAGACACATGCCATGGCGGAGGCATTACTGCTAAGTCATACATCACTGTCTCAGTGATGTATGACTTGGCAGCCAGACAACAACACTCTGCACTGTGTCACAATAGTAGGTCATGGGGAATGCAAGTCCTGGAGCTGCACAAGTGCACATGTACATCCCCCACACAACACATCATCTTAACCCTCATCTGTCCAGGTCATACCGATTGGACATATGGGAGACCTGTGACACTACCCTCTGAACCTGAGCCCCTCACAATCTGCTGTGAATGGGAAACATTCGCATACCCCAGTCTGCATGGGCAGCTGATCAAACACCTATGTGACACACAAGTATCGTCTCCTATGGTCACATCTCCAGTGGCATGCTGAGCCCCTACCGAGAAACACCCCAGCAGTCCTGGCAACAAATCCACAGCACACTGACACAGAGGCAGACACCTGAGGGGTCAAATGACTGCGCACAACGTGTCAGCTGATACACGGGAGTGGGAGTACAGGTGTATTGGATGGGCTGGAGTAGGCATGACTGTCCTGCCCCACATGAATGAGGGATGAGCCCTGGACAGTGGATAGCTGGCTATGTATGTGTGACACACGTAATCTGCACACTCCTGGGGCCCAAACATTGTTCCCACCCGCTGCATGGGTGTGTGCCAGATACCCCAGGCACATGTGGTGGCTCAGCTCAGCAAGTGGACCGCATATCAAAGCAACACGCAGATTACATGTCCGAACACAGGCATTGTGTGAACAATGGACCCACCCATGATGCCCACAACAGAGTTAGGGAAACAGATGCTGTCCCCCACCTTGAGTGAAGCAACCTGCAAGGACACAGTCCCAAGTGACACAATTCCCTGAATGTAAGGGCCACACCTGGGTATCAGATGAGGAGTGGGCAGTGCACAATAGAGGGACATGGCTCCTGGACAACATGACTGCTGTACTGTGGCAGTTTAACCAGGCCAGAGGAGGGCACATAGCATGTAATACAGAGTTCACAGTGCAGTCTTTGACTCACCCCCTCCTTGCTGCTGTCTGGCCTTCAGCTGCCCATCCAGGTCTGGAAACACCACCGCCAGGATCTGGAGCATGTGGGGGTCAGGGTCCGTGTTCCGCCCCTCCTGCGAGGAGGCGACAGCTTCAGCTGGACCCGTGCAATCCTCCGGGTCCAGCCCCGAAGGTCCTGCCACCTCTTCTGGCAGTTGCGGATCTGGCGCTTGTAGACCCCCACGGACCGGACAGCCCGGACGATGTCCTTCCAGATCTCCTGCTTCCGATGGGCATTAACCTGTGAGGATGACAAAGTGAAAAGGCCATAACTACACATGCAACATATCCGTGCATGACACAGTTGTATATACATGTCTCAATCACAGGGGCACATGATGTACACAGGCAGTGCAACGCTGCCCATGGACAGTTTGCCAGAAGTCACTACATGGTATCATTGCATGGGAAGTACAACCTTGTTCAAATGCACTGTCACTGCACCATACCTGTCCAGTGCATGTCACTACACACTATGGGGGTGACAACTACTCAGTGAGCCTGCTAGCCAGTGGCGTGCAGACTTTCAGCCTTGCTAGTCAGACAAAATGCACATTCAGAAAGGCAGTGCACAGAACACTCACCTGCTCCCCTGGTGTCCCATACAGCTTGCTGTACTGTGGAAGTAGGCTGTCCAGCAGGGCCTGGTTCTCCTCAAGGCTGAAGGCTGGGGCTCTCTCCACAGTACGTGCCATAGCAGGGTCCAGAGGGGGCAGAGACAGCAGCAGTGCAGTGGCAGATGTCGTCCTGGAGCATGTAGTGCAGGCAAGTGAGCTCTCAGGGGAACAGCCAGCAATATATATGTGCTGCAGAGGCAGATACTGTCCCATGTGTCCAAAGTGATAGGTCCAAGTCGTTTGCATCTTCTGAATCTGGCCAATCCATGGAATAGCAGCACCAATACACGCCCACACCATCCTTCAAATCTTCAACTTCATGACATACATGATTTTGCAACATTGTTGTGGGTGACCAACTGAATTTCCAGCAACCGACTTGTTCGAATTTCGAAAACGCGTCCGTTGCCAGGCTAGGCCATTGACAATGGGTGCGCACCGATCGGTCCATTGCGGTTCAACGCGTACAGGGGTACAACGCGTACCCGCGCACATTGAATGCAGTGGGCCGGCCGGGTGCACCGATCGGTACATTGCGGTTCAACGCGTACAGGGGTACAACACATACCCGCACACATTGAATGCAATGGGCCGGCCGGGTGCACCGATCGGTCCATTGCGGTTCAACGCGTACAGGGGTACAACGCGTACCCGCACACATTGAATGCAATGGGCCGGCCAGGTGCACCGATCGGTCCATTGCGGTTCAACGCGTACAGGGGTACCACGCGTACCCGCACACATTGAATGCAATGGGCCGGCCGGGTGCACCGATCGGTCCATTGCGGTTCAACGCGTACAGGGGTACAACGCGTACCCGCACACATTGAATGCAATGGGCCGGCCGGGTGCACCGATCGGTCCATTGCGGTTCAACGCGTACAGGGGTACAACGCGTGCACCGCACACATTGAATGCAATGGGCCGGCCGGGTGCACCGATCGGTCCATTGCGGTTCAACGCATACCGGGTACAACGCGTACCCGCACACATTGAATGCAATGGGCCGGCCGGGTGCACCGATCGGTCCATTGCTGTTCAACGCATCCCTGTACAAGTGACTGGCATATGTCACCATGCCTGTCTCAGATGAACATATGCCAGCCACAAATAGCTCCCAGGGAGTGAGGGGCACACCTACAACACCACAGCCTGTCCAAACTGTATCATAAGGCATGTAAGGCTGCATTTCCTATTGTGTGTATGTTGGTGTACATGTTGTCCTGTGGGTGTCACCTGGGGGCAGCCACCCCCAGGCTGTGCACGTGTTCATGGGGACAGGATCCTGGGTGTTACGTGTACATGACCACTGTGATGTGCAACTGTTCATATCTGAGCATGTGCCATGGTCACATTTCACGGTGGTGTATGTGTATGTCATGTCACATACCCCGTGAGTCCCATGTGGGACGGTATGTTTGAGCCAGGGTGACCCAGTGGCACAATAGTGATGGTCCTCCACAGTCTGTGTGCATGTAGTGTTTACAATGTCTCTGATTTCATGTGCACAATGGGAGACAGTCTCCACATCGACGTTGTTTGTGCATGGACTTTGATGTTGTGCGTGTGTGTGTCACAGACGTCCATGTCTGTCCTGCAGAGGCAAGTGGAACCACTACCTGTGGGGGTCATGGTTGTTTTCCTGTGGTGTATACATGATACTCCATGTAATGCCACTGTCCATGTGGCAATACAGGGTCCCTGGGAATGTACCTGTCGTTGAGCTGTGATGCCTGGGGCACATCTGTCCTCATATGTCACTGTGGGGGGTGATTGTAACATGGCAGCAGGAGATGGGAACTGTGACACGGCCTCATGATATCCAATGGGCCAACCTGGGACTAATTGATGCCACTTGTTGAACCGTGATGACAGATGTTGGCCATGTATGTACCATACATGTCCTTACGGAACTGCACACTTCATGTAGTTGTGCCTCATAATGATGTATGATGTGATATTGAGTGTGTTCAATGCCGCATATGTGGTGTGACTGACAATCTTGCTTTCTTCTCCTCTGCACTGCAGGGCTCCTGCTGTCCATAGACCATTCCCAGACCTGGCAACGATGGTGGAACGGGACAGCATCCGACGGTACCGCTTCACCAGGCAGCTGATTGAGGATTTGGCAGTGCAGTTGGCCCCACATTTGCAGCCTGGCCGGCCGTATCCTACAGCGCTGACCCCCAAGGTGAAGGTGATGGCAGCCCTACACTTCTTTGCCACCGGTACCTTTCAACATACTGTGGCGACTGCTGGTGGGATGTCACAGACCATGTTCAGCCGTGTGCTCCGCGATGTTTTGGAGGCAATGTTGCTATACCTGAACCGGTACATCTATTTCCCTAGACTGCAACGACTCACTGACGTGAAGAGTGACTTCTATGCCCTGGGGAGGATGCCGCATGTCATTGGCTCCATTGATGGGACACATGTGGCTTTGGTACCACCACAGGCACATGAACAGGCCTACCGTAACCGCAAACACTACCACTCGGTCAATGCACTGGTGGTGTGTCTTGCAGATATGACCATCTCACACGTGTGTGCCCGTTTCCCTGGTTCAGCACACAATGCCTTTGTGATGAGGAGTAGTCGCATCCCCAGGATGATGGCACAGATGCAGAACCAGCGTGCCTGGCTTGTCGGTGTGTTCTGACTTTGTGCCATTGTGTGTGATCTGATCTGTAGTATTCCGCCCACTTTTCCAAGTCAGCTAATGTGCACTTGTCTGTCCGTAGGTGACTCGGGATACCCCAACATGCCGTGGTTGCTGACACCCCTCAGGAACCCTGTGACACCAGCCCAGATGCGCTACAATGAGGCACATGGTCGGACCAGGAGAGTGATTGAGCGGACATTTGGTCTCCTGAAGAGCCGCTTCCGCTGCCTCGACAAGACAGGAGGGTCCCTCCCATATGCTCCAGCGAAGGTGTGCAAGATTATCATCGTCTGCTGCATGCTCCACAACCTGGCAGTGCGGAAGGAGTTGCCTCTCATCCAGGATGACAATGACCAACATCCGCCACCTGTGGAGGATCCTGGCCTGGACCACGATGCCAGTGATGATGATGATGATGTCCGCACACAGCTCATCACCAACTTCTTTAGCTGAATGTGAGTATCCTGAGGTGTCATGTCAATGATGTGAGTTGGCATGATATGTGTAGGTGGTGCTCTGGTGCTGTTAGAGTGTGTCCATGGGCTACTTGACTGGATGTGTGTAGTGATGTGTGCTTACAGGTAGTCTGTACTCCCCAACTGTGTTGACATGCTAACTTGGTTCTGGGTGGGTATCTTGTAACATGTATTGTGCATGAGTTTTGCTGTTCTGTCCTGTTCTCCATTGCTTTTGACTGTGTGTCATTTCTGTCCTTCACAGGGTACTTTCAGATTCGTTTGGTCAACTGTGTCCACCGACGACATCATTGTACTTCCAGGGTGGTAGCTGTTGTGTCCCTACAGGTGATGTGTGCCACACCCATGGACTTCCTTCCTTCTACAGTTGTTGACTGTGTGCCCGCTGCCAGGTGGGATTACCTTGCATCTGTAGTGGTTACGACATGTTGCAACTGTGTAATAAACCTGTGCTTCACTTTGTGATGTGCGTTGTCTGTGGTCACACATTTGACTGCCATTTGCTTACTGCACCTGTGGGCTACTTGACTACAACTGTGAATAGGTGTGGTGTCTGTGCATTGCACCGTCTTTCCTGGCAACATCAGTGTAGGCAATGAGTCAGATGGCCTAGGTGTGTATGTGTTGTGTAGCCCTGGTGGTGTGTCTCCCTCATATGTGTCACGTTGCCATTACTCACATGCCTGTGTTGTACTTGCTGTTGCAGTTCGCATACACAGTGTAATTTTGCAGTTCATCATCCCCATGACAGCACCCACGTTGGAATCACAACAGAGGCAAGTATGGTGTATTAGTGTGTTTATTGTGATACATTTGTGTGAATAGTGCACAGGATGGTTAGTGCTGTACATTTATATTGCAATCAGAAGTTCCTAGATGAATTGAAAGTCATGGTAGTCAAAATCCCCAGTATCGGGCCACAGTTGTCTGAGACATTGGTCCAACTTGTACTCCCCATGTCATGTGTGGGAGTTGTGTTGCCGTCAACAGGGTGAACAGTTTGCGCACAAAGGTGATCGTCCAGAACAGGTTCAGGCTTCCTGGGGGTTGCACATGGCCATCGGCCTCTCACTTGCCCCTCCTCGGACAACCCCTCTTCTTTGGGGGGCCCCTCAAGTACAGGCTGCTGCGGTGCAGGGGACTCTCCGCCAGAGTCATCCTCCCTCCCTGTGGCAGTTGCAGTTGTTTCAGCACCAGATGTTGTTGGCACACAGGGAGGTGTAGACTGGTTGCTGGTCATCTGGCGGAGGCATTGTAATATGTTCCTATGCACCGCCGTCATCTCTTGCAGTGTGTCCCACTTGGACTCCACGCGGGACATGTGTGAGTCCAAGCGGGCATGATGGGCAGCCTGCTGCTCTTTAATGTCCCTGAGGAGCCCCACTACCTGGCTGAGATCTCCGGTGCTGGACTGGTATGCATCGGCTATGCGTGCCAGTTGTGGGTCATCATGCACACCAGACACCTCTGCAAGCAGCGACCTCTGTCTCCCACCCCTCCCACCACCCCTGCCGACATGTGCAGTGCGTGCAGTGGCACGCACAGATGACCCTGGTCCCCCTTGGGGGTTGGTGGTGGTGGTGGTGTCCATGGCCCCACGTTGGTCCAGGGTCCCTGTGATGGTGGTGCTCCTTGTTCTGTCCATGTCGGCAGGGATGGTATTTGTGGTGACAGTCGTTGGAGGGGTGGGTGCAGGGGGTGCAGCTGGTGGTCCTGCTGGTGCTTCATGATGACTTGCACCGGAGGTGCCAGGTTGGTCTTCTTCATCCGAGGAGGGCAGAGGCTGTTCGACACCAGTGAGCTCCGTATCCTCTTGAGCCTGGGACTGGGACTCCTCAGCGTCTGCTGCTGTGTCCCCATCATCACTTGTTTTTGGGAGACACTCACAATGTATGTTATGTTTCTGCAGGCATCAATGGTTGACACACCTGACAGTTGTGACTGTGCCTCTGGGTGCGGGCCTGTACATTGCATTGTCCTAAGTTGTCACAGTCAGGGGTTGATATTGGTGTAGCACATTGTCCTGCATTATTTGGGCATTTCTATGTATTTGTTGGGGTGTGAACATGGTCTGCATTGGTTGTATTTGGTTGACAGCCGGCCCTCCTTCCCACCCAGCCAGTCAGTTATCCCACCATGGACTGTGCTTGCATTGCAGGGAGTGAAAGTTGTCTTTCAAGATGTCAGTCAGTGGTGTCCTGCTGTTGGTTGTTGCACAGTTGCCAGCAGGGCCTTGTGCTCCCCACAGCAGTTGCCAGTGTCAGCCATCTTGTCAGTTGTTTTCCACTCCCTGTGATGTGAGCATGGTTCAGGGTGGTGTTGATGGGACAGTTGTGGGGGTGAGCTATGTCTGTGACTATGACTCCCATCATGCTATTGCCTCCACCCCACTTCCCAGCATTCCCATACTTACTTGCTTTTGTGGGGAGTTCAGTGTGTGTGGGTGTGAGAGCAATGGCAAGATGGCTGACAGTGGTGTCCTGCTGTTGGTTGGTGTGCAGTTCTCAGCATGCCCTTGTGCTCCCCGCAACACAGCACCAGTGTCAGACATCTTTGATGGGCCTTTCCACTCTCTGTGGGATGTGCATGCGTGAGTGTGAGCTTGCTGGGCCATGTGGGTGGGGGATGTTGAGCTGTGACTACGACTCCCATCATGCTATTGCCTCCACCCCCTTCCCAGCATGCCCATGCTTCCTTCCCTTTGACTCTGCTTCCCTGTGGGGTTGTGTGCCTGTGCTGGCAAGATGGCTGACAGTGTAATCCTGGAGTTAGTTCTGCTACAGGTCCCATGTGTGTCCTTGTGCTTCACTCTGCATGACCCAGTGTTGTGGTTCTTTGTGGGATAGATTATTGGTGTGTGAGGCAATGCATTCTCCCAGGTGAGTTGTGTGGAGTTTGTGTTAAGGGGGGAGGTGTGAAAAGCTGCTGGTGACTGTGGTCGGTGCTGTGAGTCCTCCTTCCCACCCAGCCAGATATTTCCACCATGGACTGTGCTTGCATTGCAGGGAGTGAAAGTTGTCTTTCAAGATGTCAGTCAGTGGTGTCCTGCTGTTGGTTGTTGCACAGTTGCCAGCGGGGCCTTGTGCTCCCCACAGCAGTGGCCAGTGTCAGCCATCTTGTGAGTCCTTTTCCACTCCCTGTGATGTGAGCATGGTTGTGAGTGGTGTTGATGGGCCAGTTGTGAGGCTGAGCAATATCTGTGCCTACTACTCCCATCATGCTATTGCCTCCACCCCCCTTCCCAGCATGCCCATCCTTCCTTCCTTTTGACTCTGCTTCCCTGTGGGGTGGCCTGCCTGTGCTGACAGGATGGCTGGGAGTGTTGTCCTGGCAGTTGTTTGGCTAAAAGTCCCAAGAGTGTCCCTGTGCTTCACACAACATAACCCAGGGTGGTGGTTCTTTGTGGATCTTGAGTTAGGATGTGAGGCATTGCATTCTCCCAGGTGGGTTATGTGGAGTTTGTGTTGAGGGTGTGTGTGAGGGGAGGTGCTTGTGACTATGGTCAGTGCTGCAAGTCCTCCTTCCCACCCAGCCAGATATCCCACCATGGAACGTGCTTGCATTGCAGGGAGTGGAAGTTGTCTTTCAGGATGTCAGTCAGTGGTGTCCTGCTGTTGGTTGTTGCACAGTTGCCAGCAGGGCCTTATGCTCCCCACAGCAGTAGCCAGTGTCAGCCATCTTGTGAGTCCTTTTCCACTCCCTGTGATGTGAGCATGGTTGTGAGTGGTGTTGGTGGGCCAATTGTGAGGCTGAGCAATATCTGTGCCTACAACTCCCATCATGCTATTGCCTCCACCCCCCTTCCCAGCATGCCCATCCTTCCTTCCTTTTGACTCTGCTTCCCTGTGGGGTGGGCTGCCTGTGCTGACAGGATGGCTGGGAGTGATGTCCTGGCAGTTGTTTGGCTAAAATTCCAAGAGTCTCCCTGTGCTTCACACAGCATAACCCAGGGTGGTGGTTCTTTGTGGGATCTTGAGTTAGGATGTGAGGCATTGCATTCTCCCAGGTGGGTTATGTGGAGTTTGTGTTGAGGGGGTGTGTGAGGGGAGGTGCTTGTGACTATGGTCAGTGCTGTGAGTCCTCCTTCCCACCCAGCCAGATATCCCACCATGGAACGTGCTTCCATTGCAGGGAGTGCAAGTTGTCTCTCAGGATGTCAGTCAGTGGTGTCCTGCTGTTGGTTGTTGCACAGTTGCCAGCAGGGCCTTGTGCTCCCCACAGCAGTACCCAGTGTCAGCCATCTTGTGAGCCACTCCCTGTGATGTGCGCATGGTTCATGTTGGTGTTGATGGGACAGTTGTGGGGGTGAGCAATATCTATGACTACGACTCCCAAGATGCTATTTGCTACACTGACTTGCCCAGCATACACAGAATTCCTTTCTTTCAGTGGTCTTCACTGTGTGTTGGTGTTGTAGTGGTGGCTACATGTCTGGATGTGTTTGTTAGTTATATTTGTGCCACTGCCTAGCTGTAGTTGTAGTTGTGTTTGTACATGTGATGACACGGTTATATGTAACTTTGAGATGGCATGCGTTGTGTTTATCTGACTGACATACACATTTTGGGATGATTCTGTTCTGGTTGCTGTGTAATTGCTAAGAGTGCATGGTTTGACTCTCCCCTTGACAGTGATGTGTGTGTGTGTATTGTGGCAGAATATTGTGTACATTTGTTGTGTACTCACCAGGCTCTGGGATGTTTTCTAGTCCATAGACGCTCACTGGCGGTAGGATGGCCCGCACCTTCTCCTCCCAGGGCCTGAGGTATACTGGCTTGGCAGGAGGGCCACTGCCGGTGTGTTTGCTCAGGAGGTAGTCCTTCTTCAGCAGCTCCCGTACCCTCCTGCGCACGTCATACCACCTGTTCTGGATGTCAGTCTTTGTGCGCAGACATGGTGATTGTGCGTTCACCCTGTTGATGATCCTCTCCCACATCTTTGTTTTCTGGGAGATGGGTGTCTGTTGGACCAGTGCGCCAAACAGCTGTGGCTCTACCCTGAGGATCTCGTCTACCATGACTTCCAATTCACTATCTAGGAACTTGTGATTCTTCTTTGGGGGCATGGTGATGGGTGGTGATGGTGAGTGATGTGTGTGTTGGTGTGCAGGTGAAGGTGTGTGAGTGTGTGTTTTGCTGGGTGTATGTGAGGTAGCTATTTGTTGGTGTGCTGATGGTGTGTGGCTTGTGTGAGGGATGAGCTGTGGGTGTGTGGTTGCTGTCTGTTGTGTGCTGACAGGTGAATAGGATTTGCAAAGGATCCTGGTTGGGATTTGTGTCCTTTATATGGGTGGAGTTGTGGGTGTGTCTTTGTTCTCTGTCCCCACCCCCCCCCCAGTATTTATTGGCTTTGTAATTGCTTGTTTGGCCTTTTTTATGTATTTTCCCTCAGTACTTTCTGTGCATGTTGGAAACGTTCTTGTGACCGAGTCGGACCCTGCAGTTGTCTCGTACGGTCTTCTCCGTTTCGTTCACGCTGTGTTTGTGCTATTTTCTATGCTGCGTACGCGTCGGTCGCGGTGTTTTGTGTTACTTCGGCTCGCAGTTTTGTATGCGTGTCGGTCATACGGCTTGTCCTCCGTACGACTCGGTCGTGGTTTTCGCGCCTTGCATCGTACTTTGCGGTTTGGAGTTCGCAGGTACGTTTCGGTCGGATTTGTTCCGGGTGCGTGTCGGTCGGTTCGATTCGCGTGTTTTTCCGTCCGGATTGCTGTTTTCTGTGCGGCTCGGTCGTTCGGCTTGGGTTCCGTACGTGTCAGTTGGATTTTGCACGCTTTGCATCGTACTTGGCGGGTCGGGCGCCACAGGTACGTGTCGGTCGGAATTAATTCCGGCTCCGAGTCGGTCGGTGCTTTTTCCGGCCCGAATCGGGATCGACCCCATAGTTTCTGGGGTGGCTCAGGGCTCAACCCTGAGCCCCTACTTTTCAACTTGTATATGAGACCATTAGCGGACATTGTAGCATCCCATGGCCTTACATTGTTCTCATATGCAGATGACACCCAAATTGTGGTATCCTTATCATCTCAGGATAACCACAAGGTAGAATCTCTTAACAGCTGTCTTGCCCATGTTTCATCCTGAATGAATAGGAACTCGTTAAAACTGGAACCGAGACAATATAGAGGTTCTATTAGTGGGTAATCAACCCTACTTCTGGGGTCCTCATATGTGGCCACTGGCTATGGGTATCATTCCATCACCAGTCCAGGTGGTAAAAAATCTTGGAGTATGGCTTGATGAGCCATCAAATTAACAAAGTAGCCGTCACCTGTTTCGGCATCCTCAAGTGGTTACGGGAAATTTTGAAGTATCATCCAGCCCCTGCCCAAAGAATGGTTGTCTAGGCCCTTGTAATATCTAGATTGGACTGCGGCAACATTCTATATTTGGGGGCTGCCACTTACCCGCTTAAACGTCTGCAGACCGTAGGGAATGCAATGGCACGGCTTCTTCTCCATCCACCCAGATTCACTGCATCAGCCAGCTTGTTGTACATTCTTCACTGGCTGCCAATTGCACGTTGGGTGCAATTCAAAGCCTTATGCTATATGCATAAACCCCTCTTTCAAACAGGGCCTATGTACATAAGATCTCCAGTATCATGGTATACAGCTTAACGATTGCTCCACCTTAGCCATCTGAGCTGGATGCAGTCCCCAGATTCAAGCAAACCCACAAAGTAAGACGGGCATTTGCATATTTGGAGCCAAAATTGTGGAACACCTTGACACAGTCATTGAGAACCTGTCAATCACTCATAGCCTTTCTTCAGCTGCTCAAAACATGGCTGTTTCCATCCTCTCATTAACAGATTAACAATCTTCTTGGTCTCTGCAATCCCAGTCTAGTGAGGTGCCAGCGCTCGGAAACCTTTGTTTTACATAGCTATGTGCTCTACAAATTGCATAAAAAATAAATAAAACTGTAAAAACCAATATTAGGTCAATATTAGGTCATATATTTTAGGTATTGTATTCTGTAAAAATTACATAAAAATGTAAATAAAATATTTTGACTGCAATTAATTTGTATTATTTATATGAAAATCCCCTCTGCATTTATGTATTAGACTCTCAAGCCCAAAATTACACTAATAATACAAATGTACATATTTAAATGCTAAATTAAATAAAATTTTATAGCTATTACAGCTAACCAAATTTTGCGTAAACTAATGTACAGAACAAATACAGCAATAAAGAGTAGGAAACCTATTTTTCCAATTTATTAAATATAAACACATGTATCCCAACATTGTAAGTATTTAGTATTGCTTTAAAATCCACAAAATAAAATAATAACTACGTATTTTAAACAAAGTAATTAAATAATTTAATTAATGTTAACATCACCCACTTAGTTTCCCAATTAACCCCTGGAAAATGGGATCAAATCAAAACATATTATATTTTTAAAATTGCAAGTAAGTCAAAACATATTTATGTTTTTTAAAATGTAAGTAAGAAATAAATGAGTTAATAAGAGTTAATACTAACGGTATAATGAAATAAATACTATATATAACATATGTGTTTCTAAATTCAATTTTATATTTTTGTACATTTTATAAATTAAGCACTTCCCACTCCGTTCCCTAAAAACACCAACAAAAAACCCATAAAAAACGTATACATGTAAAATTATTAAAACTTTATATAGCAATATTGTAACAAATATTAATTAATAAATGCTAATAAAAAATAACACATAAAATAATACATACACAATATTATATAACATAGTATTTTAATTTATTATATTTAAAAATTGGCATTAGATAAAAAGATTTTAAAAATGTACTCACCCTTGATATTTTGTACCATTCTGGTATTACCCCTACTACAGATAAAAAAGGACACAAATGGGGAAGGATAACAAGGTGGAATCTCAGGTTTTAGCCTGCCAAGGTATATCCTTGGTTATTGGCTCCTGCTGTTAATGTTTTTTTTTTACCTTTCTCATATATACTCTATGTCCAACTAATATGCTTTATTAGTGCAGGAACTATTCAACTAATTATAGATACGAGTCACTAATATAACATATGAAGTCTTTCAAGTGACTGGAATGTTTTGAATTTATTTATTCCATTGCACAAAGGTCAAATAAAATTTGGATATATCCTGGAGTGTTCCATATATATATGATTATGCTACCCTAGGCATCGAAATGTTTGTTATCCTTATAAAGGGCTCCCATAGATATGGGCACCTCCAGATAGTTGGTGTAACAAACCCTTTATTTGACCAACAAACACAAATGTTACCAAACTTGTCTTAGGGCGTAGATAATCTCCCAGATAAATATACTTTTGACTGGCGTGATAAAGTACTGAGACAATTTGCTCCAATAAGAACATATGTGGGTGAAGCCCATGGGGCTTCAAAAAATGCCCATAAAAGGAGATTTAAGGTGCCTATTACTTTTCTCCCGTATTTCCTCTAGACAGAAATTCATCAATCTTTGGAATGTGCACACAAACCAGATGACTAATGGGGGTACACACCATATGACTGTGGTATGCAAAAAGTATTGCACAAGTATTAATGACATGTGAAAAATTACTTCTATAATATAAATAGTGAAAGTATTGGAACTCATTTTTCTGTATTTTTGCCGTTGCATTTACTGCCACTGATGACTGCAAAGAGACACAGCATTGCAGCACTGGGTTCAGGCCTACCGGAGTTTAACAAGTAGTATAGGGGGAACATACATTTTAGTTTTTAAGAAGGTTTATGTGGTGGAAGGTCCTTCCTGTTGTAGGCTTTGGGACAGGCAACTAGTTGATGATAAAGTAGAAGGCCAGCCTGGGAGTGGATCATGCTTCTAAGGAAGATTATACCTTTCAAAACTATTTACAGAGTGTAGTCACTTAAATGTGGGTGGGATGCCTCAGTTCTTCATTTTGTAAATGGGCAACTCCAGATCACCCTGGCTGCCCCTGAAACTGTACTTGCCCATATTAAGGAAGAGTAAGAGATGGGTTATGAAATATTGGAGAGTGGAATACTCCATAATCGCTATGAGTTATTGGGCCATCTTGAGCAAAGGGACCATTTCTACAGGGAAGATCTATCACATATGCAGTTTAAGGCAGTAGTATGCTTTGGATTAGATGAATGTGTAGGGGAAACTGGCTTGATGTCATTGGGCATGAAACTTTCTCAAGAAACTATTGCCTTGTTTACAGAGGAGCATGACACTTTATGATAGACTGTCCTTTATGCAAAATGGGCTGGACACACTAGCATTTCAAAGTATAAACAGAAACTGTTTAATATTTAGAAAGGGAAAGCTGATGCTGTACGTGCTCAGTTAGGATCAGAACTGTCCAACACATGTTTGGCACTATGTCAAGAAAATGTTGGCCAATTTGGATAATAGGAGTGATTACATGTGCTTTATTATCTTTTTGAATTATGGACATTTGTATTGCGAAGAAAAGGAGTGCATGCTTGTGAGTGTTGTAACCATTATACTATGGCAGACGGCTGCACTACCTCCGCAGTGTGGGTGGCCGACACTGCGGAAATACCTAAAGGCACCTCTGGTTCTCTGCACCAGAGGGAGTCCTTTATTTATTTATTTATTTTACATCAGGCTGCTCGGTAAGAACTTCCTGAGCAGCCTGATTGTTTTTTTTTACTGCATTGCCGATTGGCGTGCAGGGCGTGCTGATGTCATTGCTGTAATAGTCAAAGTAAAATGAGTTTTACCTTCACTGAATTAGTGCTCAGGGGCATATCTCAGCCCGTCCCCCCCAGCACTGATTCTCACGGGAGAGGTATTGTTGGAAAGGGGAGACTCTTCCCTTCCTAATGGTACTTCTGCCAAGCGGATCCCTGCTTGGGGATTGCCACAGAAAAGAGATCCCCAAGCAGGGATCCACCCACTAGACGCCAGGGATAGGGGGAGTAGCCCCTTGGGCAAGGGCTTGTGTTCTCTCTTGGCAATTTGTAGAGTTTAGACTTTCTGCCCCCAGGGTGCAGATGGGCCAATTACCCCTAGTATCTGCACCACGGGGAGGAAGAAAACCCACCAGACACAGGGGATTTTTTAGTTATATAAAAATATAGGGGTGGCAGCTGCCTAGCATGGGCATGGCCATGCTCCCACCCTAAGTGAATGGGTAATTATCCCCAATCTGCTTCCAAGAGGGGGCAGAAAGCCCACAAGATGCCAGGGTAAGTTTTTTTTTTATAAATATAAATGCAGGGGCTGTTCACCATGGCATGGCTATGGCCCCACCCCCAAAAAAAAGGTAACAGTCTTACTGCCCCCCTAGGGAGACTGATTGGGATAATTACACCTGATCTGCCCAGCCAGAGGTCAGAAATCCCACTAGACACCAGGTATTTTTTTATTTTAAAAATAGGGGTCAGGGCTCCCCAGCATGGGCATGGCCATGCCCCCACCCCAAGTTCATGGGGCAACAGTCTTTTTGCCGGGGGCAGATGATGTAATTACCTCTGATCGGCCCCCAGAGATGGGAGAAAGCCCACTAGATGGCAGGGATTTTTTTAAAATAAAAGTATAGAGGTGGGGACTGCCCAGCATGGGCATGGCTATGCCCCCACCCCACCTAAATGGGGCAACAGGTTTTTTTGCCCTATGGGGGGCAGAAGAGGAAATCACTCCCAATCTGTACCTCCAGGGAGGCAGAAAGCTCACTAGAAGCCAGAGGTTTTTTTTAATAGTAAAAATATTGGTTTAGGGCTGCCCAGCATGGGCATGTCATTGCCTCCACCCTAAGTAAATGGGTAATTACCCCCAATCCGCCTCCAAGGGGGGTCAGAAAAGCCAACTAGATACCAGGGAAAGTTTAAAAAGAAATAATATAAAGGTGGGGCCTACCCAGCATAGGCATGGCTGTGGTCCCATCCCAAAAAAGGGCAACAGTCTTTCTGACCCCCTGGTGGCTGATTGGGGTAATTACTCTTTATCAGACCCCGCCGGGGGCAGAAAGCCCACTAGACACCAGGGATTTTTTTTATGTAGAGATGGAGTCTCCCCAGCGTAGGCCAGTCTTTATGCCTCCAGGGGGGCGGATGAAGTAATTACCCCCGATCTGCCTCCCAGGATGGACAGAAAGCCCATTAATAGTCCAGGGAAAGTTTTTTTTTAATATAGGGATGGGTGCTGCCCACAATGGGCATTGCTATGCCCTCACCCCAACCAAATTGGGATACAGTCTTTCTGCCCCCTGTGGGGCAGATGTGGTAATTTCTCCCCATCTGCCCCCTCGGGGAGGCAAAAAGCCCACTAGCCACCAGGGATTTTTTAGAATAAAAGTATAGAGGTGGGCGTTGCCCAGCATGGGCATGGTCATGCACCCCCAAGTAAATGGGGCAACAGTCTCTGCCCCCTGGGGCAGAAAACCTACTGTATGGCAGGAATATATACTTCTAATAAAATAATGAGGTGGGTCTTGCCCATCCTAACATCAAGCCCCACCCTCACCCTTAAAACCTCAACAGTATTTCTGTTCAACTGCAGACTAAAGCATCACATCCCATTGGAAAGCGAGAGGACATTTGATTCTTTTGGGTGTTGTTTTTACATATGGGCCAAGAGAGTATGGAGGATAACTCCCAATATCGTCCCACTTGCAATAGTGAATGGCACACTTTTTGAACTTGGGTAGGCTGCCACCTAGAAAAACATACCGGATCAAGACAGTTCTGAAAACTAGACATTCGGGGGAGTCCAGGGTGGTGTGCTTCACATGTATCCTGCATAATTTTCTTACCCACAATGCCCTGCAAACCTCAAACTTTGACTAAAAACACACATTTTCCTAACCTTTCTGTGAGGAAAACTTCTGTAATCTGTGGGGAGCCACAAATTTCCTACCGCACAGTATTCCCCAAAGTCTTCTGAAAAAATGGTATCTCACTTCGGTGGGCGGGCCAAGAGACTTTGACACAGAAGGTCCTAAAGTGCTACGTGGAGAGAGCAGCAATAGGGAAAGCTGCAGGATTTGGGGCCGTGCTCGGCCGCCACCCATGGAAACTTACCAAACACAGACATTTTTTAAAACTAGACACCGTGGAATTCCAAGTTGGTGTGCCTTGAGTGAATCCCATGAGATTTTCTTACCCACAATGGCCTACACACCTCAAACTTTGCCTGCATGCAAGGGCTTCCATTTTTATAGAGCGCAGCAGTTTCCCGAGAGTGTCCTGGTGCTTAGGTCAAGCAGTCGGTAAAGCAGGATAGCATGAAGACCATGGTCTGCCCCTAAGTGCGGAAAAGCCATGTTTTCAGTGCCTTTCTAAATGACATCAAATCAGGGGAGGCTCTGATATGGAATGAGAGTTCATTCCATGCCCTAGAGGTACAGGTAACAAAGCTTCTGCCTCCCCAGTTGACTTTTTTAAAGGAAGGCACTATCACCGTCTTCACTCAAAGAGTGAAGACGGTGATAGTGCCTTCCCTTAAAAAAGGTTCTCTTTGAGGTGTACCAGCTAAAACAATGTCTAAGATGGTCTGGTCCTCCCCCAACAAGAGCTTTAAAGGCAGTGCAAAGGGATTTAAATCTCACCTGTTGCCTTATTGGCTGCCATTAAAGCTTTCTGATTTCTTTAGTTACCGGTGTAAATTTAGGGGTACCTGAAAGCAGCCTGGATGCTGCATTTTGAAACAATTGCAATTTATTCATATGTTGTTTTTGGATTTTCAGATATAAACCGTTGCAGTAATCCAGTTTTGATAAAATAAGGAGGTTATCACCATATGTTGGCTGTCCTGGAGTAAAAGATACATTATTTTCCTTATCATTCTGAGGGACTGGAAAGTAGATGCAGTGACTGCATTTACCTGATCCATAAAGGTGAGCTTATTATCAACTATTACACCTAGATTTTTTGCTTTCATGACAGGCTTTGGGAGAGTACCTAGTTCCTCCGGCCACCACACAGGTGACCAGAAGTCAGTGTTGTTTCCAAAAATTATAACCTCAGTTTTGCTTGAGTTGAGTTTCAAAAATGTTGCGTCATCCACATCTTGACCGATTTCATACAATCATGAAACATCTTACCCCTCTCTATTTCCTGGTCCGGAAGCAGAGACACCACTATTTACTCGTCATCCGCATAAGAAGTTAAATGAAAACTGAATGATCTAATCAAAGGGGCCAGAGCTGAAACATAGACATTAAAAAGAGTGGGACTCAGCTTGGACGCCTGTTGGACCCCACAAGGGAGAGAAAAGCGTTTAGATGTAATCTTATTTAAGGCCACTGTTTGGATTCTGTCCGTCAGGAAGGAGCGCAGTAGCATCCAAGCCTTACTCTGAATTCCGCAGGCCAACAAACGGTCCAACAAAAGGTCATGGTGGACTGTATCGAAGGCAACAGAGAGATCCAAAATTTTTAATGCTGCGTTGCCTCCCATGTCCAATGCCTCCCTGATTTCTTCGGTGGATTTAATAAGTGCTGATTCAGTGCTGTGGCCTCCCCTAAAGCCATATTGTGTTGAATCTAAGATAAGATTTTCCTGTAGGAAATTACTGAGCTGCAAATTCATGGCCCTCTCTACTAATTTTGCCGGAAGGGGAAGCCGGGAAATAGGCCGATAATTATTAGGATCTTTAGGGTCTAGATTTAATTTTTTCAGCAATGGGAGGATCGATGTCTTCTTCCATGCATTGGGGAAATACCCTGCATTAAACATGGCATTGAATAAAGAGGTAAGAATATCTACAATAGGTTCAGGAGCTAGTTTAATCACTGACGCCAGACAAGGATAGTAGGGGGAGCCTGATCTAATGGAAAGAAGTAGATCCAAAGTATGTTTTTTAGAGAGTGGGTCAAAATCTGTCAAGACAGCCAGAGAATCCGTATTTCGGTTACCCCATGTAAATAGAGCCTCCATTTAGCCGGCCGAGGATAGGTTAAAGGAGGAGAAGATTTGTTCTACTTTCTGTAAAATGAAAGCAGCAATATCCTCACATAACGCTTGGCTGCTAGCGATTTTGGTGGACGGGGAGGCTAGTCTATATACAGTGCTAAAAAGTTCTTTGGATGAACATTTAGCCATCATAATCTGCCAAAAAATAATTTTTTTGTTTTAAGTACCAGCTTTTTTGTATACAGTGAGACTTTGTTTTCAATGCTCTTTTTCAACGTAGCTGTAATTCCTTCTCCAATTACTTTCTAGGCGGGTACAGATGAGTTTTTGTTCCCAGAGTTCCTTCGAGTACCACGGAGCTGTTGGCTGGGAGCATTTAGGGTTTAGTAGTTTTTCAGGAGCTAGAGTCCTACAAGCTGCCTTGGCCCACTCTGTATACCACGTGGTGGCCTCCTCTACCTCAACAGGCAAAGGTCGAATGGTAGAGGAGAGATAATCTCCTAAGGAGGATCCCTTAATTTTGTTCCAGGCCTGTGATGCGACCGGGCGTTGGAGACCTCATGGTTGCGCTGCCGGTCTGAAAAAGGCAGCTCAAATTAGATCGCTAAATGATCGGACCAAGTGAGCGGCAGTGAGCCAGAATAGGCAAACTGCGGATGGTTTGGAAAAATGTTGCCCAGGGTGTGGCCTGCGGCGTGGGTAGGGTCTTGTACTCACTGTGTTAATCCGGTACTACTGACATCGAACAAGCTAGCAGTGTCTACACCCGTAATTGACTTCAAATGAAAATTTATATCAACAAGTATGGTGAAATTATCAGTACAGAGCCCATCCTCTAGCAGGGTCCCAATGTTAGCCAAGAACACATTCTTCAGGCCAGGAGGTCTGTAAAGTAAAATACCTTTAAAAGAGTGATGATGCGAGAGGAGAAAACAGAAGGATAATGCTTCATAGGAGGAAATAGAAACTGTTTGATATACAGCAGTAATCAAACTGTGCTAGATACCGCTAGGCCCCCCCCCCCCTAATGGGACTAATTAGCATGTGACAAATGAAACCCAGTGGCGTGGTTTTAACCAAGTCTGGTCCTGAAGCATCATCCGTCCACGATTCGGTGACAAAAGCCAGTTTTATTCTATGGGTCTCCATTAACTCTACACAGTCCATACTGTGTTTTACTAGTGATCTGGCATTTAAAAGGATACATAGCAGTGGTTTATCATGATGCCTACCGTTACTTGAGAATCTGTGATGCATACGGACTTGATTGCGCGATACTCAATCTTTGGTGGACATACCTTACAATTGTGGCAGATAAAGAAGGGTTGTTTCGGGGCCTCATAGAATGTAAGGCACATACAAGCTGGGTCCTTACCTCCGATGTTCAGAGCGTAGAGCTAGGGCCCGGTATAACTAACGATGGATCTAGTTTCCAACTTGAAAGGTGCAGGGGGGCTGGAGCTGAATGTAGTCCAGACGTGAACAGGCGCAGACGGGCTTGCCCTTGGCGCGCCTTCGCTTCAGCAGTCTTTAAATAAGCCCCCATTCAAAGTCAATCAGGCCAGGTGGTCGTGTCCCAGTACACTGAGAGCGCTAAGCAAGAAACAAATTGGACAAATCAAAACAGGCTTTTAACCAAGGTCCAGCAACCCCGGACTCAGAGGACAGGCTTCCCTGCTCCCTGGGTCATACTGGTAAAGTAAAAATAAACAGAAATAAAAAGTGAAGAATTTAAAACTATAAAACAAGTAAAATTATTGAAAGGCAACCCTTTCCAATATGGCTCCCACATAGTAGGAGCCAGACAGCTCATAAGCGCACAACGTGCTTTCCAAGGAAATAAAAGCTGCAGTGATACACAGGTCAGTAACCTGCTGCCGTCAGAGTAAGCTGCGCAGACGCGCTTCAGCAGACTTTAAATAAGCCCCCATTCAAGGCCAATCGGGCCAGGTGGGTGTATCCCAGCGCACTGAGAGCGCTATGGAAGAAAGAAATTGGACAAATCAAAACTGGGTTTTAGCCAGGGTCCAGCAACCCCGGACTCTGAGGACAGGCTTCCCTGCTCCCTGGGATATACTGGTAAAGTGAAAATAAACAGAAATAAAACGTGAAGAATTTAAAACCATAAAACAAGTAAAAATATTGGTAGGCAACCTTTTCCAATATGGCTCCCACGTAGTAGGAGCCAGGCACCTCCTAAGCGCACAACATGCTTTACAAGGAAATTAAAGCTGCAGTGATACACAGGTCAGTAACCTGCTTCCGTTAGAGTTACCTTGGTTTGATCCATTCCTGTCACAAGCACTATGCCCAGCCACACAAGTGGCACAGCATTTTTTTGGCACAACTGGGGCAATGCTGGATGGTGGAAATTTTGTGGATTCCTGATGTTTCCATCACAGAAATGTAAGGAAAATACGTGATTTCAAGCAATGTTTGAAGTTTGCACTGCATTGTGGGCAAACAAACCTCATGGAAGCCATGCAAGGCACACCGCCCTGGACTCCCCTAGTTGTCTAGTTTTTAGAAATTTGCAGGTTTGCTGGGTTTCCTTAGGTGCCGCCTGAGTTAGGGACCAAAGTCCACAGCTACCCACTTTGCAAAAAACACATTCGTTTTTAGTGGACAAATGTGATGTATCCATGGTGCGTTTTGGGCCATTTCCTGTCATGGATACTAGACCTACACATACAAGTGAGGTATCATTTTATTGGAAGATTTGGGGAAATGCTGGGTGGAAAGAAGTTTGTGACTCACGACAGATTCCAGAACTTTCCATCACCAAAATGTGAGGAAACTGTGTTTTTTGTTCAAAGTTTGAGGTTTGCAAGAGATTCTTGGTAAAGAAAACCTGGTGAGAGTCACACATTTCACCCCACCCTGGATTCCCACATGTGTCCAGTTTTTAAAAATGTGCCCATAATCCACAGCTAGGCATATTGCAAAGAAAGGGTCAGTTTTCAGTGAAAAAAATTGATGTTTCCATCTTAAGTACCATTTTTAGGTCTCGGCTCTAGACAGCACATGAGCTGTATCGAAAGAGACATGTTGTATATAGTTTGTATGCTTCAGCCTGCCCATAAGTATCCCATTTGCTAGCTCCATTGTCGCTCTCCTAATCTTTCTCTCCAAATGCCAATGGCATGCATGCGTCATGCCTCTTTTTCTGTGGTAAGCCCTCCCCAAGAGCAGGGACCAATTTCTACTATCCATCCACTCCTCCCATTTAATGACCACTTTAGGAACTTCTTTTTTCTTTGTTTAAGAGTAGATGTGTTTTTTACTCACTCTGAGCAGTGCACTGTTTCTGTAAACAGGCAGGTAAATCTAGTTCTTATCTCAGTTCTTGTCCATTCTCCATCCCGCAATGCTTGCTCTGTGATCTCCGACCATCGTTTAACTGCTCAACCCCACTCCACATTTTTTCCTATACCGTCCCCCAATCACCCACCACCTGCTGTTGCTTGCTCCCTCCCATGCCCCGTGGCTGCTTACCCTGTGCTTCTCCAGCTGTAATGTGAAAGGCCTGTAAATCGTATTATTATCTCATTTTTTAAGCCACAGCATGTTTTTCAAATACCAGGAGAACATTCGCCGGGGGGAGAGGGCGAGAAAGTCAGCAATCCCCTCCATGGTCTCCGTTGCCTTGCAAAGTCATGTGACCGCTTTGGTTCACCTGCCCTTCACTCACTCATTCTCACCCCGGTCCCCAACCCTGAAATAGTTACAAAAAACAGGAACACATCATGATGGGCTAGCTGGTTACTAATAAAACAGGCTAGGGAAGGGCTTGTTTCAATTTACCGGATGGTCATTGTAAAACTCCACATGCCACTAACTGCACTCATAGGCGCTGGAGTGCATCTGTATAGTAAGCGTTTTGTGGTTTAGAATACAGCGCACAGTACGTAAGCAAGCACATGGTTTGTTATGTTGCAGAATTCCAGGTTAAAAGCAAATGATCAGTAAAAGGCATATTGCAAGATAAAATAAGTAAAGGCATTTTCAACAGAGTATCCCACCTTTGAGATGTAGGTTTGGTAAATGTTGATGCCAGCACCAGGCAAATTTGCATTATTCAGATTTTGAAAACTGCAACTTACCAGGGGCACCAAAGAGGCACTTTGCAAGTGCACGGTCTCTAAGCTCCATGCGCACCATAACAACAACAGTGGTAAAAAAAATAACACAATACAATTACCTAACACTTTAAGACTGACATATCTAAGTACTGCAAGAATTCATTACTGTTACACAAATCAACAGGATAAATTTTGTCAGCCTCAGAGCGTCCAAAAGCTGAGTTAGCCCTACCAGGATCTGGCCACGTGATCCAGTGATAACAGTACAGTGGCCTAATGAGCTTGCTTACGACTTTCTTGCAATGGGCTTGACATCTAGGTGGTCGTTGTAAATCCAATTCACTGACTGGAAGGGAGGTATGGTCAGACTATAGCATGTTTATCTCAAACCAGATAGACACAACTGTGGCCCACAAAACACCATGTAGTAGTAAGAGGGAACAATTATAATAAAGGATTCCTGAATTTGAATCTAAGCAAGCAATGATCTCTGTATTTTGATGATTGTTGGCCGTGATACTTCTAGCCAGTCAGCTCAGTGGGTTGAGTGCCTGCAGCAGGCGTGTATGTAAAGTGCAAGTCACAAGTATGAATTGCACTAAGGCAGATGGCACCTTCTGTTCTTGAGAGGTGAACAAAACAAGTATCATGATTTTACTAGGTAATTTTAGCAGCACTTTTTAAAGAGAATTGACACATTTCATATTGTGTTTTGCTCTCTATCAAATGGTTAATTTTATCTGTAATGCCTTGTGTATGTATGCTTGTGATTACACAAAGGAGTAACAGTGCATCAGCTGTGGGCACTTACCATTTGGCGATGCAATGCTGAAATACATTGACATTGACAAGGCCAATAGCTCTCGCATTGCCGAGACTGATTGGCTTTGCCAATGCTTGTTATTGTAATCCTTAGGGGAATACTATGTGGAAGGAAGTTTGTGGCTCCACAAAGATTTACGAACTTTCCATCATAGAAATATAACGAAAATGTGTTTTTAGTCAAAGTTTAAGGATTGCAAAGAATTCTGGGTAAAACAATCGGGCGGGAGCCACACAAGTCACCTCTTCCTTGTTTCCCCTAGGTATCTAGTTTACAAAATGTACAGGTTTGCTAGGTTTCTGTAGGTGTCTGCTGAGCTAAGGTCCAGAATCCACAAATATCCACTTTTCAAAAAATCTTTGTCAGTTTTGAGTGGAGAAATGTGATGTATCCATGTTGGTATTGGGCTGCTTCCTGTTGCGGCACTAGCCCTACCACAAGTGTGGTACCATTGTTATCGGAAGTTTTAAGGGAAAGCTGGCTGGAATGAAGTTTGTGGCTCTCTGCAGATTACAGAACTTTTCATCACAGAAATGTGAGGGAAATTTGTTTTTTTAGTCAAAGTATAAAGTTGCAATGGATTCTGGGTAAAATAACCTGGTGAAATCCATGCAAGTCATACCATCCTGATTTTCTCTAGGTGTCTAGTTTTAAAAAATGTACAGGTTTGCTAGGTTTCCTGAGGTGCCCAAAATCCACAGCTGCCCACTTTGCAAAAACCGAGTCAGTTTTCAGTGGAAAATTGTGATGTATCCATGTTGTGTTTTGGCCCGTTTCCTATTGCGGGCACTAGGCCTACCCACACAAGTGAGACTCCATTTTTATCATATGACTTAGGAGACTGCTGGATGGAAGGACGTTTGTGGCTCCCCACAGATTCCAGAACTTTACATCATATAAATGTGAGGAAAATTTGTTTTTTAGTCAAAGTTTGAGGTTTGCAAATGATCTGATTAAACAACCTGGTAAAAGTCACACAGGTCACACCATCCTGGTTTCCCCTAGGTGGCTAGATTTAAAAAATGTACAATTTTGCTAGGTTTCCCTAGGTGCCGGCTGAGCTAGGGCTTATAATCCACAGCTGCCCACTTTGCAAAAAATTGATCAGTTTTCAGTGGGAAAATGTAATATATCCATGTTGTGTTTTGGGCAGTTTCCTGTTGCGGTCACTAAGCCTACCCAAACAAGTGAGGTAGCATTTTTATCGAAAGACTTAGAGGAATGCTGGGTGGAAGGAGGTTTGTGACTCCCCTCAGATTCCAGAGCTTTCCATCACAGAAATGTGAGGAAAATTGTTTTTTAATCAATGTTTAAGGTTTGCAAGGGATTTTGGTTGAAACAACCTGATGAGAGCCACGTGAGTCACCCCATCCTGGATTCCCCTAGGTGTCTAGTTTTGAAAAATGAACAGGTTTGCTAGGTTTCCCTAGGTGCTGGCTGAGTTAGAGCCCAAATTCCACAGCTACACGCTGCAAAAAACATGTCAGTTTTCAGTGGAAAAATGTTATGTATCCATGTTGCGTTTTGGGCCATTTCCTGTCACAGACAATAGGCTTACCCACAAAAGTCAGGTGCCATTTGTATCAAAAGACATGTGGGAGCATGGAATAGTAGAATATTTGTTATTACCAATTGTATTTCCCTGCATTTGTGCCTTCCAAATGTAAGCCAGTGTGTAAGAAAGAAGACATTTTGAAATATACCCTCTAATTCATGCGCAAGTATGCATACCCACATATTCAGACATGTACAAATAATCACTGCTCCTAGACTCCATAATTTGTGCCCAATTCAGAAAAACATAGGTTACCATGATACCTATTTGTCACTCTAGATATTTCACCATATGAATTGATCTATACTCCATACACAATGTAAAACTATTGTATGATGTAGCTCAGTATTTTGCTCTGGGTACCTCGGGTTCTTTGAAAACCTACAAACCTTATGTAGCCCCACAACCAAAAGGGTCTAGCAAATGTAATGGTCCATTACTTTTGTGTTTTTGTAAATCGGCCATTGTGACAAAAAGTTGAAAACTTTGTCACAAATGGCTGTTTGTTCCTTCTCATTTTCAATATTCCTTTATTTCAACAGTTAGTTTCTTTGAGAAAACCATGAGGGATCTACATATAGTCCCTCTTGCTGAAGTCAGAATTTGTCTACTTTTCAGAAATATATAGCTTTCCTGGGTCACCCATGGGTTTCACACTAATTTCCACCACAAACTGTAAGTAGGTTGAAAGAACAAAAAATAGGAAAAATGGGCTACCTCTTTGAAAAATGCAAAAATTGTGCTAAAAAATTAGGGCGCCCAGGTGCATCACTTTTAATATGGGAAAAAGTGAAGTACCAGCGGCACAAGGGACTTGTAAATAAGTCCCCAGGTTATTGGATTCAGCTCTGCATGTTCCTGAAAGCTTGGAAGATGGTGCCTTTAGCAAAGGAAACCGTTTGCTGATGCCATTTTTAGGAGAAAAAAAAAAAAACTTTTTTCCAGAGCACTTTTTTCCTACTTTTCCCTAAAAACCTCAATATGTAGCTACATTTTGGCTATTTTCTCGGTCCCCTCCAAGCAAATCCACAACCCCTGGGTAACTTTAGAATCCCTAGGATGCACTTTTGGCTTGGATACCTTTTGTGAAAACAGAGTAATGGAGCCCTGAGCGTAAACTAAATAGCCAAATAGCCAAAAAAGGACTTAGCACTGGGTGCTGAGGCCCAGCAGTTAAGGGGTTAAGTCAAAGAGTCAGTTATTTTTTTGTGACTGTATACCTTTTTAAATAATGGATTTACATACAATGAGTAATAGTGGCAATAGTGTCAGGCTTATAAGTTGCAGTGTATGTTTGTATGAAATGTATGTAGTACTATATACATGTTTTTAAAAACTACATAAAAATGTAAATAAAACTTTAGAACTCAAAGATCATGGTCATCTCACAGATAATGGGTAAAACATTTTTTATTTTATGTGGAGAAATTAGTGTGTAGTTAAAACTTTCACTGTCTATGTCTCAACTTATCTGAAGCTGGTGAGATCTGTTTCCTTTTTTGAGAGCAGGATGTCTCTAGGGTGTTCTTTTAGACCATTTCAGAGAAAAATATGTTCATTAAAAGTTGAAACCCTGATTTAAGACTGTGCGAAAAAATTGAGCTGCATTTTAAGTTATTAAACAGAAGTCTCAGTCCCTTTGGGAGACAGGGGATACTAATAGAGGAGTATTCAAAAAGAGGCCAAGCCTATACTCAGTTTACACATGGTGCCTAATTCAATCACCACTTTAGTCGTGGAGGAACCATCACTTAATTCCTACGTAAACCTTAATAATATGTCTGCCTTAACTTCAATAGATTGTATGAGGGTCAAGTTGGCATGTGCTTCAAGACATCTACAGATCTACAAGTGACTGAATAGGACTTTAATTAACTATGCCTGTAGAGTTTATAAGCAGGAAGTAAAGATCGAACAAAACCATCAGCCTTTGCTCTGCACAAGTTACTTATAACTGATTTTGTCCATTTATTGCACATGAGAACATCTATTATCTAATCACATATGATAGTCAATGCAGATTTGTAAGGTTTCACACCATGACAACTTAATACCCAATTGTGGAAAGAATAATGAATACTATTGGTATCCAGGTTGAAATAAATGAGTTATGACACCCAGAAGAACAAAGGGTGGACGGGTTACTCCGTCACAACGGTGGCAATATCCCGTCCACCGAAATATAAATCCCATTATATCCTGTGGGATTTATATTTCTGCACACAGGATATCCGTCACTGTTGTGATGGAGTAACCCATACGCCAAGATCTGATTTAGGCCCAAAGTCTGTATATGAAAAACAAATGCTGTTGCGCTTTCCAGGAAGAGGACATCCTGCAACAATTTATATTGCATTTTTGTTGTGTGCAAATAGATCCCAGATCCCAGTTGACTGACCTCTATAATGCTGCTGAATTGATAAGCAATATAATTATGTGTTGAGTACTCACTTGGAAAGGCTAGCACAGAGGGTAACTACTTTATCAATTCCATGCTTAAATGGCAGAGACTACTGTAGTGCCCTACATGTACTTTATCTGGGATGACATGAAATGCCATGTGTTGGGTGTTCCATGAGGGACCTGTGGTCAGTATAATCAATACTGACTAGCATGCAACATTTGTTTCTAGGGTGACCCAACCTTGTTACTGAATGAACACCTTTTCCAACTTTCCACCTCTTCCCCAGGGCGCTCTGGTATTACACAAGGCACTACAGATGCTTACACACCGTTTGCTGTAATACAGACTGTACCAGTACTATACATGTTCCGGCATGATTGCGAGGTCCATGCAAATGAAGGATTCATTTGCATACGCATCCTCACCTTAATATAAATGCGGGCACAGAGGCAAAGGAGCTGTCGGGATGCACTAACTTGAAGGGGGGGAGAAGAATTGCGGGCCCCATGTAGTGCGGTGCAGTCACTCACTGCACATGCCTTCTAGGAAACTCTGTCCCTCTGTAAAATGCCAGCCGATTGCCCCCTGCACAGGGAACCATAGCAGGCAGCTTCAAACAGGAGGTCTACCTTTCATTATTGCGCTACACGCAGGGCAGACACAAGTTTGTGGCTGCACTGGGGACAGGTCCTTTATTGCCATAGTACACACAGACCCGGTCTGTGTCATACGCACCTAGTTAAAAATGTGCTGCAGTGCAGACCAGGGCAGTGTATCCTAACTGGAAAATGAGCCCGGTGTCAATGAGTCATCCTGCTACTAACAACATCAAGTGTCATAGACCATATTAACTTTAACTGCCTCAATGATATCCGAGGCTGGATGCAACACAACAGGGACCATGTCATGATGTGTTTTGCTGGTGCAGTACATAGACAAAAATCTGCTTTTTGCACCTCCAGACAGCACAGCTCTGAAGCAGAAGGAAGCAAACCCTGCCGTTAGTATTTCCAAGCTGAACTACCTGAAAATAAAGTGCTATCTCAGAGAAATATTGGGTAAAATCAATTCACTTTACACACTTCAGGTGCATGAAATAGCCATTTGACTCTGTGCTGCACCAGCAAAGCTATTCATATTATGACCCCCAGCTTTTCATTATCAGCCACAAGCCTGAGATCCTACTTTGGAACAAAAGACCCATCACCTCCACTAATCTCTTTTTTACATCAGTAGGGACTCCCCTTATGCCGATACAAAATTATTGGAATCTAGACATCGTGTTTCACTGCAACTTGTTGTTTCCTCCTCTGATAATGGAACCTTCAAGAGAGCTTCATCAACTTCGGGAAGTAACGCCCCGCTTTGAACTTCCCCATAAAATTACCGTCATGCTCTTTGTAGTTGTTGTGGTCTTGGTTCAACCATAACTGGAAGACTCTGGGTAAAGAAAATTTGAAGTTTATTCAGCAGATGAAATCATGTGCCTGGCAAACCAGACACCAACAGCTTCTCACTCTCTGGCTCAACCGCCCTAGAACTTTAACATGTCATAAGGCTTACATAATTCCATTCCATTTCCATTACATTCAAGATAACACAATGTGCATATATGAGTTGACTGAACAGCAAGAAACCAAACAGGAATCCACATTATAACAGTAGTCATCTCCTAACTAGACTGCTAAAATATCCTTTATGTTAGGCTGACAAAAAAAGAGGCTTTTAATTTTGAACAAATTCAACATACTACTGGTAACATAATATGTATTTAGATAAATCAGAACTAAATAACACAGCTTTTAAATTATAGAGAGATCAAGATTCAAGACACTGTGACTAATGTATAAAGCTCTACAAGCCTGGACACCTGTCTACCTCTGCTTATTTTCTGTCTCCACCATCCATCCAGGTGTATCAGGTCTGCCAGTCGACCTTTCTAGTTATCCACCTTCTGAGTGCAATATAATTGGCGGAGGATATGATCATGTTCATGGCACTTCACTATGAAATGCTTTACCAGTACAGATGGTCCACATTAAACTTGAAGGAAACTTCTTTACACTCAAGCAAAGACTTCAGAATCTTAGTGCCTTCTCCATGAATGAGGTGAAGTTCCATCTACCCAATAGTTTTAATCTTTGGTCTCATGTAGTATATATCATTTATCGTTCCAAATCAGTTCGCACCAATCTTCTCCACAGTTGGTGAGCCCGAGGCTACACTCAACAGTTGCTACCCAGAGTGAGCCACTGAGACACTAGGGAGGATCCATGCTGCATAAAGTTTCTGCCAGCCGAACATACCTACAGCAATTGTACTGATGAACACCCATGTTTCCATCCTGCCTTTAAGAGGAAATAGTGTGTAGTTTTACAACTATTTATAAGGCTAATATACAATTATCATGTAGCACTCCTTCACGCACAGAACTCTGACACAAAGTGGCATGCACTGAGTTTCAAAAAGTCATCATAAAAATTCCAGGCCCCAAGTAAAGCCTGTTGTGAGTGGTGACATAACAACAACAAACCCATCTACAAAATAACAATCAAACAAGCCTCAGGTAATTGAGAGAAACAAAACCTTCAATTAAAAATATAAGAGAGGAGTTCTTCATCGCCCATGATTATGAGTGACAAGCTGCTTTAAACCTCCATGACTTCTCAGCATTCTATGACAAGGTAGATCACGTTACACTGCTGAACAGGTCAACAAGCAGAATTTTCTTAAACCATATTCAATTCTTTCTTCTCAGCCACTGCCAGCAAGTAAGAATGGGATCTATAGTATCATCTTCACTCGTCTTGTGGATTGCCTTAGTCATCCCAGTGTCTCACTTGTTATACAATATTTACATATTTGTATCCTATATGTTCCCTTTGGCTGAGGTGCTAAGGTGCCATTAATATATGACAAGGAACCCAAATCCACATCCAACGTACAATATCATTATATGTATAGACTGCGTATAGCACTGGATAAGAGAGAGACTACACTTTGCTTTAATGGGGATGATCTTCCCTGTAGCTGACAGATGATCTACGATCACCATAGCTCTGTGCAACCAGCACTCTCATGTAGAAGTAACGAAGGAACTGGAGCAAAATCACTGAGGAGCAGCTCAACCACACCGTCATCCGCGACACCCCCACAACCTCGCCAGACGCCAAACTCGCTGCCAAAGAACTCCACACATGGATCTCTAACTGCGCAGACGAACTTGCACCCCTCGCAACTCCAACAGACAGAGCCCCAGAAAGGCCACCTGGTTCACCACCGACCTCCAAGAATCCAGACGCACCTGCAGACGTCTCAAGAAGAACTGGAGAAACAGCAAAACCCCAGGAGATCACACCACCTACAAGACTGCCATGACCGAATACCACCAACGCATCAGATCCACCAAAAGGACCTTCATCCGAAACAAGATCACCGCTAACTCCAGCAACTCCAAGGAACTCTTCAGCGTCATCCAGGAATTCACCAAGCCCCCCAGCGAAATCACGGACATCACCCCCTCCCAGGACCTCTGCGACAAGCTCAGATCCTACTTCCATCTGAAAATCAAGGCCCTCTATGACCATTTCAACGACCAAACACCTGACACCGAAACCACCGCCATCTCCAGCAAAGCCAACGGGCCTACCATCTCCTCCTGGACCCCAGCCACCACTGAGGACACCACCTCGACCATGAAAGGCATCCACTCAGGAGCAACCACGGACCCCTGCCCGCCGCACATCTACCACAGAGCCACCACCGCCATCGCTCCCGAACTACGGCGCACCATCAACGCCACCCTCAAGACCGGCACCGTCCCTGATGACTGGATATACACAGAAATCAGACCCCTGCTCAAGAAACCATCAGCAGACCCCACGGACCTCAAGAACTACCGACCCATCTCCCTCCTCCCTTTCGCGGCCAAAGTCACAGAGAAGATCGTCAGTGCCCAGCTAACAACATTCATCGAAGAAAACTCCATCCTCGACCCATCCCAATCCGCATTCCGAAGCAACCACAGCTCTGAGATCGCTCTACTCGCCGCCACAGACGACATCCGCACCCTCCTTAACCAAGGACACACCACTGCCCTGATCCTACTCGACCTCTCTGCAGCGTTCGACACCGTCTCCCACCGCACACTCACCACCAGACTCCACGACGCCGGCATACAGGGAACCTCCCTCAAATGGATCAGCTCCTTCCTCACCGGCAGAACCCAAAGAATCAGACTGCCACCCTTCATCTCCAAACCCATGGAAATCAACTGCAGAGTACCCCAAGGATCGTCACTCAGCCCCACACTCTTCAACATCTACATGGCCCCCCTCGCCGCCATCGTCAGACACCACAGACTCAGCATAGTATCCTACGCCGATGACACCCAGCTAATCTTCTCCCTCACCAAGGACCCTGTCACCACCAGACTCAACTTCCAGGAAACAATGAAGGACGTCGCATCCTGGATGAGCAACAGCTGTCTGAAGCTCAACTCGGAGAAGACAGAAGTCCTCATCCTCCGACCCTCCCCCTCCGCAAAGGACAACACCTGGTGGCCCCCTGCCCTCGGCAGCCCCCCCACACCCACGGACCACGCCCGAAACCTCAGCATCGTACTCGACTCCTCCCTCTCCATGACCCGACAGGTCAATGCCGTCACCTCCAGCTGCTTCAACATCCTCCGCATCCTCCGAAAGACCTTCAAATGGATCCCCCCCGAATCAAGGAAGACCGTCACCCACACACTCATAACCAGCAGACTGGACTACGGAAACGCCCTCTACACCGGGATCAACAAGTCTCTCACCCACAAACTACAGACCATACAGAACACTGCAGCCAGACTCGTCCTCGGCATCCCTCGACAGGAACACATCACCCAACACCTGCGCAACCTCCACTGGCTCCCCGTAGAGAAGAGAGTCACTTTCAAGATACACACGCCTACAAATGCCTCCACAACACCGGACCACAATACCTCAACGAGAGAATCTCCTTCCATGTACCCAAGAGAAACCTCTGATCCGCCAACCTCGCTCTCGCCGAAACCCCGCGCATCCGCAAAGCCAGGACAGGTGGAAAAGCTTTCTCCCACATATCGGCCAAGACCTGGAACTCGCTCCTGATCGACATCCGACTCGCCCCCTCCCTGAACATCTTCAGGAAGACACTCAAAACCTGGCTCTTCGACTGAACGGAGCTGCTAAACCTCCCACCCCCCCAGCGTCACGGGTGAGTAGCGCGCTTCACAATTCCCTGATTGATTGATTGATTGATAGGGTCCTTCATCTCACAAAACGTCTACTTTAAACCAGACAATGAGTTAACCAATCAGTTAACCAAGGAAAGGCAGATTGTTTAAAATTATAAATTAGTGCAACAAATCTAAAATTCTTCCGTCAGTCGCATTTTATCATGATGCTCAGTCCCAATCTAATATTCTTGAAAATATGTGCACCCAGTTTGTAATCTACGTTGCACAAAAAACACGTCTGCCCTGCATGATGATATCAGTATGCTGTCTCTTAATACATACATTAGACCTCTCTTCTTCAGTATTGCACACGAGTCGTTTTCAAATTTACGAGAAGAGTTACTGAAGATTGTGGGTGGATGAAAGCCCACTCCTCACGGGGGTGTTTGCCTCCTTTCAGGGTTAGTAACAGCCTCTGTCGCCTCGCCTCCATCCGCTGTCTATGTTGAGTCAATTAGCAATCTCTTTCTTACAGAGTTTTTCTCTCATTTTATCAAATTACGAAACGTGAAACAACTCTTGACTACATTTGCTTTACTTCCTTCTATGTTGAGCAGTTAACATCCCATAATTCACCTTGCCTTTTTTTAGTCAAGGTTATTGAAACATTTGTGGTGATACAAGTAAAGAAGTGTAAACCTGGTGACCTCTTACAGGTCCAAAATGCAGCGCAGAAACTACTCCACAACACTCATTGCGCAATACATAAAGAGGCACCTTCACCTCTCAAGGCCTTTTAATAAGTGTGATTATAGGCTCGTTTTAACAGCATGACACACTGAATGAGTTTTTGGTGACACAAACTTGAGCTGGTTCTCTTCCTTTTGTTTGAAGCATTGCCAGACAGAGGTCAACACTGGGGATCTAAGAGTTGAACTTTGTCTAGACCCCCCTCCAGGTTCAGTGTGTTGCCGCTTCTGGTTTTTCATTTGCCCGTTGCCACAGGGGACTCCTGGTTTAGTTTTCTCCATTCATCAGTATCAGATTGATCTTTAATAACTCATTTTGGTATTTGAAGCTTTTTGCCCAAGGACCAGATCTGGCAGAAAACTGTCAATTATAAACTGAATGTTTAATTAACCTTTCATCTGCATGGGAGCAACAGTTTGGAATTATTTGCCTTTTCTATTGAGTATAAAGGATTGTTTGCTGACTTCGCAAAAAAAAATCTTTATGCAGCTCTGTTTTCTGCGTTAAATCAGACAACTATTTTTTATAAATGTTTTTCCTTGACCATTGTTTTGCGTTTTCTAGCTTTTTTTTTTTTTTTATTCTTTTTGAAATTAATTGTGTAGTGCTACAATGCCCTTTAAACAAATATGAAAAGAAATACATTTACAGTCAAAAATTGTCTGTTTGCAGCTTTATTTGAAGTTGAATTGTGGGAGAGCTAGCAATGTTCACATTGCTCATTTTTGAAAGGGTACGACGCAAGCAGTGTTGCCCAGTGCATGGCATAAACTGTGCATGGCATAAAACATAGCATAAATCATAAATGCCCTATCGCTTGGTACAGTATTCCAGATTTTTTCATTGTTACGAAAAGACTGTACTTATGATTTAACAACCATGTACGTCGGACTGCAGGACTCGCTATCAAATAATCACAAGCATGTGCAATATAACGTTTATTGCACCTTTGCCCAGCATAGCTAGTGAATGGTCATTATTCGCTCTTTTGCTGTGTTAACTAACAATATTGCATGGGAAGTGTAAAATGTACTTTCTGTTTTTTGGAATAACAGCGTTGACATACAAATGAACGGCACATTCTCCTGCAACTTTCTAGACTTCGCTGTATTTTTTTATTTGCACCTCGCGTTTCTTGTTATCTCTTAAACCATAACTACATTATGTGTCTTTGTATAATGCAATGTGTCCAGGCACAGAAATGTGCTTCCTTGTCACAGGACCTAGAAGAGTTATCATAGGTTGAGTTGCCATCAGTCAAACAGATTAAGAGTAATATTGATCTATATTAGTATGTTATTGTAAAAATACCCGACAAACTGGTTTACTGTAACTTTTAAAGCCATGCTATGCCCGGTATTTCTGCCTGCGAGCGAAGCATGTTCTTTGTGCCTCGGCGTGCTCGTGGCGGAGCGGCTCGCGGACATCGCCGCTGCCCGGGGCACAGTGCTATCAACTGACTCCTGCCGCGGCGCTCATAGCCCTTTACTCATTCATAGTCGCCTTTCAGCTGACTGGGAATACAATAAGTTATTTAAAGGTTTTTTTCTCTGAAAAGGGTTATTTAAAGATATGAACATAAGGGTATCCCATTGTCGGTGAGCTCTGAGGCTTTCTTCGTCGTGCCCAGCAGCACTTCGGGCTCTCACTCTGTGGTAATGTTCACATAACACCGTTTTGATTTATTGGTGCTTTAGCCATTCATGTGACAGAGTTACGTATAGGATACAAAGGGGCACTAAGTCTTCGCATGTGGGATTTTCTCCCCAACTGGTTGGGGAGAGAGGTGTACAAGTGTCATGGCCTCAGCAGAGGAAATTGCCTTTCTTACATCGCCAGTGCAATTTATGCAGTTTCTTTGGTAGCCGACAGGCAGGGCCTGATTCACGGAACTAACTTATGTCAAAAACGTAAAGTTAGTACTTTTTGGTATTCCCAGAATACACTTACTCATTTTGGTATTCACAGAATGAACTTACTCATTTCGGTATTCACAGAAGTTAGTAGTCCTAACTTTAGGACTCCTAAATGCCTTCTGTGAATACCGAAAGTCTTAAAGTTAGGATTTTTCTCAGTTTAGGAGTAGTAAAGTTAGGACTCCTAACTTTAGGACTCCTAAATGCCTTCTGTGAATACCGAAAGTCTTAAAGTTAGGATTTTTCTCAGTTTAGGAGTAGTAAAGTTAGGACTCCTGACTTTACTACTCCTAAACTGAGAAAAATCCTAACTTTAAGACTTTCGGTATTCACAGAAGGCATTTAGGAGTCCTAAAGTTAGGAGTCCTAACTTTACTACTCCTAAACTGAGAAAATCCTAACTTTAAGACTTTCGGTATTCACAGAAGGCATTTAGGAGTCCTAAAGTTAGGAGTACTAACTTCTGTGAATACCAAAATGAGTAAGTTCATTCTGTGAATACCAAAATGAGTAAGTGTATTCTGTGAATACCAAAAAGTACTAACTTTACGTTTTTGACGTAAGTTAGTTCTGTGAATCAGGCCCGCAGTGCTAGAACCAAAGCTCTGTTCGCACAGAAAGGCAGATAAAGCAAAACAGCAAACAAAGAATTGCAAGTCTAAACAGAAAGAAATGCTTACCTACAGCATAAGCCATCCTCTCTCTGAGGAGGCAGAAAAAAACAGGAGGATCTGCCAGGGGTTATTTGTTTATTAGGTAAAAGAGAGGAGCCGATGTGGTAGAAAGGGAAGAAGGACTACACCCATTAGGAGGAAAACGAAGTACTTCCTATTTCCTGGGTATGAAATAAGGGTTATTGGTCTCAGGGTGACGGCTCACATACCTACGGACTTGGATGAGGAAGGCTAGGACTTGGAATAATGAAAATTACGGGTAACCAATCGGAACATTTCTTCTCTATCACATTCAGATGGTCCTTTAGTTTAAGGAGGAAGTGTTCATGATCTACAGCAGGTGCAGTAGTCTACTCAGGTATTTTACTACAAATAGCATGCAGATATGACCTCTCCGATGATGATGATAAGATAATGAAGGCACTTCTAAAATACGCTTAGAATTCTCGAGGTCGCTGTACAGCCGGTTCCTTCTAGTCATCAAAAAACAACATGGAATAACTTAAATCAGTAGATTTTTGAAATTGTTTTCGTTTATAGAAATAAAGATTCTCGTCTCAGTGAAAACTGAATGTAAATCTACCATGTGACCCTATTTTTTTTAACATTTTGCTAGATGAGGCTAGGGTAACCAATTGGCATGGGTACAAATTCAGAACGGTGAGTGTAAAAATTCAGGACAAAGGGTCAAAATTCAGGACAAAAATTCAGGACAGAAGGTCAAAATTCAGGACAAAACTACGGGACAAAAGGTAAGTTTTACAGACACATCAGTATCATAGTGAGATGTAAAGCGACGCACATAGGATGTAACTAATTGGGACCTACAGTGCTGGACTAGAGTGCAGTCCTCCGAGTGACCAGCTTTATGTGTCAGATCGCTTCAGGTATTCAATTTCTGTTCAGCTGGTGATGACTTGCATAGGGGCTGGTACACTACTGAGTAATGGATAAGACCCGTAGCGGACAGGTCTTGCGTGAGGTAAGCGCATTAAGCAGGAAAAGGGACTTATTAACCAGCCTGCTTGAGCTGCAATTGGCTGAACACAGCTCACCTTTATGGTATTATTGTGGGTCAGAGTGGTTAGATAGGAAATGGCATTACTATATAATGCCCTGGCTAGCCATATATCAGCCCTCCTTATTTCACCTATATATTGGAAATAGTATACTGCTTGTGCTGTTTCCTTTCTGTGAGCTGTAAACTGCAGATTCTCAATGATGCACAGAAGTGTGTTACAGACTAGAAACTGTATACACTGTTAAGGCATAATTGTAGGGTAGAAGGAGGCACTATCTTTTAACCCCTTCGCTGCTAGGCCTTTTCCCCCTGTGCTAAGCCTTTTTTGGCTATTTGGGGTAGTTCGCGCTTAGGCCCCTGTAACTTTTGACCACATAAGGTATCCACGCCAAATTTGCGTCCTTTTCTTCCAACATCATGGGAATTCTAAAGGTACCTAGGGTTTGTGGATTCCCCTGGAGGGGACCCAGAAATTAGCCAAAATACAGCTAAATATTTTTTGGGGGGGAAAAATGGGAAAAAAGTGCTGCAAATTAAAGCATCTGGGTTTTTCCCTGCAAATGGTATCAAAAAAGAGTTTTTGGGGCTGATATCACAATTTTCCCAGCTTTTAGGGAATGACAGACTTTTGTCAGAAAACCAAAAATGTTTACACAGTTTTGGCATTTTTCTGGGACATAGCCTATTTTTGCAATTTTTTGTGCTTTCAACCTCCTTCCAGTTAATGGTAGAAATGGGTATGAAAGCAAAAATGGATCCTGGAAAACTATACATTTTAGTAAAGTAGACAAAAATCTGAATTCAGCAAGGGGGCATTTGTGTAGATCCTTCAAGGTTTCTTTATAGAAACTAACAGTTAAATATAGGACAAATTGAAAATTAGTTGAAAAAAACAGCCTTTTGTGTTAACGTTTTCACCTGTAACTTCTTCTAATTATGACAGCTCTGTGAAAGCAATATACCGTTACATCCACGGGACGTTACTGGTTGTGGGGATATATAGGACTTGTAGGTTCACCAAGAACCCGACGAACCCAGAGCCAAAAACTGAGCAGCGACTTGCAATGGTTTTTTATTATGTACCGGGTATATAGCAATTATTCTGGGAAAATGTATACATGGAAAAATCGGTATGAAAGACACCTATGTATTTCTGAAATGGGAACAAAATAATAGAAGTTAGAAACAGTAGATATTTGCACATTTCCGAAATTGGGAATACTCATACTAGCATGAGAATTATCGGTCATTTTTCAAAATGACTTCTTTTTACATATTGTCTTTCATTTGGAAGGCAGAAATGCATTGAAAGTCAATAGGTAATAACAGTTGCTTTACAAACCTGAATTACCCTAAGTCTCCCGATAAAAATGGTGCCTCACTTGTGTGGGTAGGCATAGTGCCCACGACAGGAAACGGCTCAAAACGCAACATGAACACACCACATTTTCACAATGAAAAATTACCCTTTTTTTGCAAAGTGCCTAGCTGTAGTTTTTTAACCCTAGCTCTGTCGGCACCTAGGGAAACCTAGCAAACCTATACATTTTTGAAAACTAGACACCCAGGGGAATCTAGGATGGGGTGACTTGACTGGCTCCCACCAGGTTCTGTTACCCAGAATCCCTTGCAAACCTAAAAAAATATTTTAAAAAAACACATTTTCCTCCTATTTCTGTGGTGGAAAGTTCTGGAATCTGCGTGGATCCACAAATTTCCAACCACCCCACGTTCCCCAAAGTCTTCCAAGAAAAATGGTACCTCACTTGCATGGGTAGACCTAGTGCCCGCGACAGGAAACGGCGCAAAACGCAACGTGAATACACCACAATTTCACAGTGAAAAATGACCCTTTTTTGGCAAAGTGCCTAGCTGTAGTTTCTGAACCCTAACTCTGCCGGCACCTAAGGAAACCTAGCAAACCTATACATTTTTTAAAACTAGACATGCCGGGGAATCCAGGATGGGGTGACTTGACTGGAGAAAAATGGTACCTCACTTGCCTGGGTAGGCCTAGTGACCGCGACATGAAACGGCGCAAAACGCAATGTGGACACACCACAATTTCAGATTGAAAAATGACCCTTTTTTGGCAATGTGCCTAGCTGTAGTTTTTGAACCCTAGCTCTGCCGGCACCTAGGGAAATGATGTAAATAAAAGTAGCGTAGTCCATGTAGATTCTTATGGTAATTTATTCCAAGTAAGATCTTAGTAGAAATGAACAGAGAGCCCCACCAGGAGCAGTCTTCCTGCTGCTCAGCCCATACACCAACTGACATTCTCACTCATCCAACATTCCGCAGTCACCTCTCACACCAACATTCTACTCCACACTCACACTGGCTGAGCAGCAGGTATAACACATCTCCCTTTTTTACACAAATGAGAATCAACTTCAAATGAATCACAAAATGAGTGTTGCAAGTAGAGGATGGCAATACGGTGATTACAGGCAGCACCGGGGCAAGGAAACAATTTCAAAGTAATACATGTAGATAAGGTACAGATGGAGAATATACATGTATACTACATAGCAGAGAAAAGAATTATGAAAGAGTAAAACGCAATCCAGCAATCACAGCAAATAAGAACCACACAAGCGCACTCACCACATCTCCCTTTCCACAATACAATAAAAATAAATGCACAACAAAGACTACCATGCCACAAAACACAAGCTAAAACTCCACTACCAAACAAGCAGGCTGGCCAGGCCAACAAGAGGTAAAGAGTACCAACAGGACAGCATGGTAGGAAACCAAACAGAGAAGAGATACGAATCTGTGGAAGGGAATTCCACAGGGAACAAACGGCTGAAATGTAGTCCTCCACCCCTATCCGAAATAAGGGTGGTAAGTGTGACAAATATGTGCACACGCAACCAAGAACAGAACCACTAAGTTCCACAACATACCGGTAGAGAAACCATGGTCACCCGAAGGGTGGAACGTGAGGAAGGATTCCACACGGAACAAAACAACTCTGCAAGAACAATCTCAGCACTACCCTCAACGCTAGTTGAGGTGGAATGTGTGGGAAACACCACACGGCACAACGAACACCCAGACACTTCAGAACAGAAACAAGCATACAGCATCACAGTAAAGAAATCAAAAAAAAAAAAAAAAAATCCCAACACACGTCGGGGTGGAACACACCCCACGACACAACGAATACCTGGAACCAGTGGGAAACAGCAATGTAATCTTAAACACTTTCCACTTAAGTCACCACCACATAACAGTGGGAAAATGCAATGCAAATAAAAAAAACACCTTTTCGCAAAAACCCTCCAACATCTGTATTAAAATGGGTGGTAGGGAAGAAAACCGACCCATAAGCACATACAAGTGGGAATAGGTAGGAAACAGTACACTTTTTGTAGACCAATAGTCAGTGAAGGCAGGAACCAATAAACAATAAAGAACAGGAAACATCCGTAACAATGAATAATCACACCTGCATAAAGGGTAAAATCATCACAAGTGAAGCATGTATGAAGACAGAACATCAAAGCAATAGAGTACTATAAACACTAGGAGAGATGTACTGTCCCAGGAAAATAATAAGCTAAAATAAATAAAGTAGTCACCGTGGTCATGCTGAAGGTTGGAAACGTGTGAACAGCAAATATGGAAAAACAGTACCTTGTTGGCAGATGAGCCACTGAAGAGCAGCGCGCAGGAGCGCATGACACCAGAGCCAAGTGAGAAAAACTTGCCAAAGTAAACTCTTGACAGAAGACGGATGTCACGACGAGGACTTAACACAAGGGCACAGCAGGCATCCAGCTCACAGTAAAGGTATGTCAAACAGGAACTTCCATGGCGGTATGTAGGATGTAGAGCTTTGAGGGCTTGACAACGCGTAGAGGCAAGAATGTGGAGTTCCATAGACGTTCTGATGTGGCCAGGCTGCATACAACAAAAGACTTCCAGAAACGTCGTGGCCGAAAAGAAAGTGAATGAAGAAGAAGGACATCTTCATAAGTAAACGCGGGGAAGTGAGAAAAACGTGGTTGGCAAAACATGGATAAAGCATTGTGCAAACTGTAGATGAAAACACGGAGACTCCAATCGTAAAATGGCGGTACGTTTCATACGTTGAGCAGGGTGGCTCACGGCGCAGAAAGGCGTGCTTCAGCAGCAACGACGAAGGAAACGGCTCCCTTGAAGACGCAGGAGAGTTCCAAGCATCAGGTAAGGTCGCGTGCGTTGAGGCAGGCAGGCGCTGTACTTTTAAAAAAAAATACAAACTGCTGCAGAAAAGGTGCGCGAGAACAGTTTTGAATGAAAACAGGGCAACGATTTCCACTTGCCTCTAGGTAGACAGCTCCGATTCCCATGACGAGCTGTAGGCCAGGCAAATCAAAAATAAACAAGTCTCGTCCGCAACATGACAGGCCAATTAAAAGTTGAAACAGCTGGGCCAAAAACGGGTAGATACACAGGGACAGCAGGTGAAGAACTGGCACAATGGCAGACAGAAACACGGGGAAAGTGTGTCCTCTCCCATCTGACACGGATACCTCACTAGAAGACGGCAGGTACAGGGCAACACCGTCCAAGAGCAGCAGGGCAAGAAATCACTCTCCCAACATGGCAAAACAGGCAGCAGGACAGGGACAGATCAGGTAAAATAGGGAGAAGTCAGTGGAGTAGAAAGGCAGAAAATCCAACAGGCAGCAGGACGGTGCTCCAGCAGTAAAGACAGGCAGGCAGCAGATAGTTCTTCTTTAAAAGGCAAATACTTGAGTGAAACTGCAGGTTGGGAGGGAAAAGCCCCAAAGTAGCAGGTGAGGGGTGCTAAAGGCAGCAGGTAAGCAGGAAACTGAGACTGGCACTTACTGTGGTAGGGCGACCGGTGGGTGGTCACTGGTGAGGTTCTGGGTGCCAGGTTCCTCAAAATGCGCAACACAACGTTCAAAAATGGAATCACCTTGAAAGTCCTTTAGTCCTTTAGTCAAATTTTCTGTAGATGGCACACGTGGGTACTTTGCTCAGAATCGTCGCCAAAATGATGTAAATAAAAGTAGCGTAGTCCATGTAGATTCTTATGGTAATTTATTCCAAGTAAGATCTTAGTAGAAATGAACAGAGAGCCCCACCAGGAGCAGCCTTCCTGCTGCTCAGCCCATACACCAACTGACATTCCCACTCATCCAACATTCCGCAGTCACCTCTCACACCAACATTCTACTCCACACTCACACTGGCTGAGCAGCAGGTATAACAGGAAACCTAGCAAACCTATATATTTTTGAAAACTAGACACCCAGGGGAATCCAGGATGGGGTGACTTGACTGCCTCTCACCAGGTTCTGTTACCCAGAATCCCTTGCAAACCTAAAAAATTGTCAAAAAAACCACATTTTCCTCACATTTCTGTGGTGGAAAATTCTGGAATCTGCGTAGATCCACAAATTTCCACCCACCCCGCGTTCCCCAAAGTCGTCCAATAAAAATGGTACCTTACTTGTGTGGGTAGGCCTAGTGCCCGCAACAGAAAATGGCGCAAAACGCAACGTGGACACACCACAATTTCACAGTGAAAAATGACCCTTTTTTGGCAAACTGCCTAGCTGTAGTTTTTGAACCCTAGCTCTGCCGGCACCTAGGGAAACCTAGCAAACCTATACATTTTTGAAAACTAGACACCCAGAGGAATCCAATATGGGGTGACTTGACTGCCTCTCACCAGGTTCTGTTACCCAGAATCCCTTGTAAACCTAAAAAAAATTCAAAAACCCCACATTTTCCTCACATTTCTGTGGTGGAAAATTATGGAATCTGCATTGATCCACAAATTTCCACCCAGCCCGCATTCCCCAAAGTGTTCCGAGAAAAATGGTACCTCACTTGTGTGGGTAGGCCTAGTGCCCGCAACAGGAAACGGCACAAAACGCAACGTGGACACACCACAATTTCACAGTGAAAAATGACCCTTTTTTGGCAAAGTGCCTAGCTGTAGTTTTTGAACCCTAGCTCTGCCGGCACCTAGGGTAACCTAGCAAACCTATACATTTTTGAAATCCAGATACCCAGGGGAATCCAGGATGGGGTGACTTGTCTGGCTCTCACCAGGTTCTGTTACCCAGAATCCCTTGCAAACCTAAAACATTGTCAAAAAAAACAAATTTTCCTCACATTTCTATGGTGGAAAGTTCTGGAATCTGCGTGGATCCACAAATTTCCACCCACCCGCGTTACCCAAAGTCTTCCAAGAAAAATGGTGCCTCACTTGTGTGGGTAGGCCTAGTGCCCGCCACAGGAAACAGCGCAAAACACAACGTGGACACACCACAATTTCACAGTGAAAAATGACCCTTTTTTGGCAAAGTGCCTAGCTGTAGTTTTTGAACCCTAGCTCTGCCGGCACCTAGGGAAACCTAGCAAACCTATACGTTTTTGCAAACTAGACACCCAGGGGAATTCAGGATGGGGTGACTTGTCTGGCTCTCACCAGGTTCTGTTACCCAGAATCCCTTGCAAACCTAAAAAATTGTCAAAAAACCACATTTTCCTCACATTTCTGTGGTGGAAAATTCTGGAATCTGCGTGGATCCACAAATTTCCACCCACCCCGCGTTCCCCAAAGTCGTCCAATAAAAATGGTACCTTACTTGTGTGGGTAGGCCTAGTGCCCGCAACAGAAAATGGCGCAAAACGCAACGTGGACACACCACAATTTCACAGTGAAAAATGACCCTTTTTTGGCAAACTGCCTAGCTGTAGTTTTTGAACCCTAGCTCTGCCGGCACCTAGGGAAACCTAGCAAACCTATACATTTTTGAAAACTAGACACCCAGAGGAATCCAATATGGGGTGACTTGACTGCCTCTCACCAGGTTCTGTTACCCAGAATCCCTTGTAAACCTAAAAAATTTCAAAAACCCCACATTTTCCTCACATTTCTGTGGTGGAAAATTATGGAATCTGCATTGATCCACAAATTTCCACCCAGCCCGCATTCCCCAAAGTGTTCCGAGAAAAATGGTACCTCACTTGTGTGGGTAGGCCTAGTGCCCGCAACAGGAAACGGCACAAAACGCAACGTGGACACACCACAATTTCACAGTGAAAAATGACCCTTTTTTGGCAAAGTGCCTAGCTGTAGTTTTTGAACCCTAGCTCTGCCGGCACCTAGGGTAACCTAGCAAACCTATACATTTTTGAAATCCAGATACCCAGGGGAATCCAGGATGGGGTGACTTGTCTGGCTCTCACCAGGTTCTGTTACCCAGAATCCCTTGCAAACCTAAAACATTGTCAAAAAACAAATTTTCCTCACATTTCTATGGTGGAAAGTTCTGGAATCTGCGTGGATCCACAAATTTCCACCCACCCGCGTTACCCAAAGTCTTCCAAGAAAAATGGTGCCTCACTTGTGTGGGTAGGCCTAGTGCCCGCCACAGGAAACAGCGCAAAACACAACGTGGACACACCACAATTTCACAGTGAAAAATGACCCTTTTTTGGCAAAGTGCCTAGCTGTAGTTTTTGAACCCTAGCTCTGCCGGCACCTAGGGAAACCTAGCAAACCTATACGTTTTTGCAAACTAGACACCCAGGGGAATTCAGGATGGGGTGACTTGTCTGGCTCTCACCAGGTTCTGTTACCCAGAATCCCTTGCAAACCTAAAAAATTGTCAAAAAAACCACATTTTCCTCACATTTCTGTGGTGGAAAATTCTGGAATCTGCGTGGATCCACAAATTTCCACCCACCCCGCGTTCCCCAAAGTCGTCCAATAAAAATGGTACCTTACTTGTGTGGGTAGGCCTAGTGCCCGCAACAGAAAATGGCGCAAAACGCAACGTGGACACACCACAATTTCACAGTGAAAAATGACCCTTTTTGGCAAACTGCCTAGCTGTAGTTTTTGAACCCTAGCTCTGCCGGCACCTAGGGAAACCTAGCAAACCTATACATTTTTGAAAACTAGACACCCAGAGGAATCCAATATGGGGTGACTTGACTGCCTCTCACCAGGTTCTGTTACCCAGAATCCCTTGTAAACCTAAAAAATTTCAAAAACCCCACATTTTCCTCACATTTCTGTGGTGGAAAATTATGGAATCTGCATTGATCCACAAATTTCCACCCAGCCCGCATTCCCCAAAGTGTTCCGAGAAAATGGTACCTCACTTGTGTGGGTAGGCCTAGTGCCCGCAACAGGAAACGGCACAAAACGCAACGTGGACACACCACAATTTCACAGTGAAAAATGACCCTTTTTTGGCAAAGTGCCTAGCTGTAGTTTTTGAACCCTAGCTCTGCCGGCACCTAGGGTAACCTAGCAAACCTATACATTTTTGAAATCTAGATACCCAGGGGAATCCAGGATGGGGTGACTTGTCTGGCTCTCACCAGGTTCTGTTACCCAGAATCCCTTGCAAACCTAAAACATTGTCAAAAAAAACAAATTTTCCTCACATTTCTGTGGTGGAAAGTTCTGGAATCTGCGTGGATCCACAAATTTCCACCCACCCCGCGTTACCCAAAGTCTTCCAAGAAAAATGGTGCCTCACTTGTGTGAGTAGGCCTAGTGCCCGCCACAGGAAACAGCGCAAAACACAACGTGGACACACCACAATTTCACAGTGAAAAATGACCCTTTTTTGGCAAAGTGCCTAGCTGTAGTTTTTGAACCCTAGCTCTGCCGGCACCTAGGGAAACCTAGCAAACCTATACGTTTTTGCAAACTAGACACCCAGGGAATTCAGGATGGGGTGACTTGTCTGGCTCTCACCAGGTTCTGTTACCCAGAATCCCTTGCAAACCTAAACAATTGTAAAAAAACACATTTTCCTCACATTTCTGTGGTGGAAAGTTCTGGAATCTGCGTGGATCCTCAAATTTCCACCCACCCCGCGTTCCCCAAAGTCTTCAGAGAAAAATGGTACCTCACTTGTTTGGGTAGGCCTAGTGCCCGCGGCAGGAAACGGCACAAAACGCAACATGGACACACCACAATTTCACAGTGAAAAATGACCCTTTTTTGGCAAACTGCCTAGCTGTAAATTTTTAACCCTAGCTCTGCCGGCACCCAGGGAAACCTAGCAAACCTATACATTTTTGAAAACTAGACACCCAGGGGAATCCAGGATGGGGTGACTTGACTGCCTCTCACCAGGTTCTGTTACCCAGAATCCCTTGCAAACCTAAATAATTGTAAAAAAAAACAAATTTTCCTCACATTTCTGTGGTGGAAAATTCTGGAATCTGCGTGGATCCACAAATTTCCACCCACCCCCGTTCCCCAAAGTCTTCCGAGAAAAATGGTACCTCACTTGTGTGGGTAGTCCTAGTGCCCGCAACAGGAAACGGCGCAAAACGCAATGTGGACACACCACAATTTCACAGTGAAAAATTACCCTTTTTTGTCAAACTGCCTAGCTGTAGTTTTTGAACCCTAGCTCTGCCGGCACCTAGGGAAACCTAGCAAACCTATACATTTTTGAAAACTAGACACCCAGAGGAATCCAATATGGGGTGACTTGACTGCCTCTCACCAGGTTCTGTTACCCAGAATCCCTTGTAAACCTAAAAATTGTCAAAAAACCCACATTTTCCTCACATTTCTGTGGTGGAAAGTTCTGGAATCTGCATGGATCCACAAATTTCCACCCAGCCCGCGTTCCCCAAAGTCTTCCGAGAAAAATGGTACCTCACTTGTGTGGGTAGGCCTAGTGCCCGCAACAGGAAACGGCACAAAACGCAACGTGGACACACCACAATTTCACAGTGAAAAATGACCCTTTTTTGGCAAAGTGCCTAGCTGTAGTTTTTGAACCCTAGCTCTGCCGGCACCTAGGGTAACCTAGCAAACCTATACATTTTTGAAATCTAGATACCCAGGGGAATCCAGGATGGGGTGACTTGTCTGGCTCTCACCAGCTTCTGTTACCCAGAATCCCTTGCAAACCTAAAAATGTAAAAAAAACAAATTTTCCTCACATTTCTGTGGTGGAAAGTTCTGGAATCTGCGTGGATCCACAAATTTCCACCCACCCCGCGTTCCCCAAAGTCTTCAGAGAAAAATGGTACCTCACTTGTGTGGGTAGGCCTAGTGCCCGCAACAGGAAACGGCACAAAACGCAACGTGGACACACCACAATTTCACAGTGAAAAATGACCCTTTTTTGGCAAACTGCCTTGCTGTAGTTTTTGAACCCTAGCTCTGCAGGCACCTAGGGAAACCTAGCAAACCTATACATTTGTGAAAACTAGACACCCAGGGGAATTCAGGATGGGGTGACTTGACTGCCTCTCACCAGGTTCTGTTACCCAGAATCCCTTGCAAACCTAAAAATTGTCTAACAAACCACATTTTCCTCACATTTCTGTGGTGGAAAGTTCTGGAATCTGCATGGATCCACAAATTTCCACCCAGCCCGCGTTCCCCAAAGTCTTCAGAGAAAAATGGTACCTCACTTGTGTGGGTAGGCCTAGTGCCCGCAACAGGAAACGGCACAAAACGCAACGTGGACACACCACAATTTCACAGTGAAAAATGACCCTTTTTTGGCAAACTGCCTTGCTGTAGTTTTTGAACCCTAGCTCTGTAGGCACCTAGGGAAACCTAGCAAACCTATACATTTGTGAAAACTAGACACCCAGGGGAATCCAGGATGGGGTGACTTGACTGCCTCTCACCAGGTTCTGTTACCCAGAATCCCTTGCAAACCTAAAAAATTGTCTAACAAACCACATTTTCCTCACATTTCTGTGGTGGAAAATTCTGGAATCTGCGTAGATCCACAAATTTCCACCCACCCCGCGTTCCCCAAAGTCGTCCAATAAAAATGGTACCTTACTTGTGTGGGTAGGCCTAGTGCCCGCAACAGAAAATGGCGCAAAACGCAACGTGGACACACCACAATTTCACAGTGAAAAATGACCCTTTTTTGGCAAACTGCCTAGCTGTAGTTTTTGAACCCTAGCTCTGCCGGCACCTAGGGAAACCTAGCAAACCTATACATTTTTGAAAACTAGACACCCAGAGGAATCCAATATGGGGTGACTTGACTGCCTCTCACCAGGTTCTGTTACCCAGAATCCCTTGTAAACCTAAAAAATTTCAAAAACCCCACATTTTCCTCACATTTCTGTGGTGGAAAATTATGGAATCTGCATTGATCCACAAATTTCCACCCAGCCCGCATTCCCCAAAGTGTTCCGAGAAAAATGGTACCTCACTTGTGTGGGTAGGCCTAGTGCCCGCAACAGGAAACGGCACAAAACGCAACGTGGACACACCACAATTTCACAGTGAAAAATGACCCTTTTTTGGCAAAGTGCCTAGCTGTAGTTTTTGAACCCTAGCTCTGCCGGCACCTAGGGTAACCTAGCAAACCTATACATTTTTGAAATCCAGATACCCAGGGGAATCCAGGATGGGGTGACTTGTCTGGCTCTCACCAGGTTCTGTTACCCAGAATCCCTTGCAAACCTAAAACATTGTCAAAAAAACAAATTTTCCTCACATTTCTATGGTGGAAAGTTCTGGAATCTGCGTGGATCCACAAATTTCCACCCACCCGCGTTACCCAAAGTCTTCCAAGAAAAATGGTGCCTCACTTGTGTGGGTAGGCCTAGTGCCCGCCACAGGAAACAGCGCAAAACACAACGTGGACACACCACAATTTCACAGTGAAAAATGACCCTTTTTGGCAAAGTGCCTAGCTGTAGTTTTTGAACCCTAGCTCTGCCGGCACCTAGGGAAACCTAGCAAACCTATACGTTTTTGCAAACTAGACACCCAGGGGAATTCAGGATGGGGTGACTTGTCTGGCTCTCACCAGGTTCTGTTACCCAGAATCCCTTGCAAACCTAAAAAATTGTCAAAAAAACCACATTTTCCTCACATTTCTGTGGTGGAAAATTCTGGAATCTGCGTGGATCCACAAATTTCCACCCACCCCGCGTTCCCCAAAGTCGTCCAATAAAAATGGTACCTTACTTGTGTGGGTAGGCCTAGTGCCCGCAACAGAAAATGGCGCAAAACGCAACGTGGACACACCACAATTTCACAGTGAAAAATGACCCTTTTTGGCAAACTGCCTAGCTGTAGTTTTTGAACCCTAGCTCTGCCGGCACCTAGGGAAACCTAGCAAACCTATACATTTTTGAAAACTAGACACCCAGAGGAATCCAATATGGGGTGACTTGACTGCCTCTCACCAGGTTCTGTTACCCAGAATCCCTTGTAAACCTAAAAAATTTCAAAAACCCCACATTTTCCTCACATTTCTGTGGTGGAAAATTATGGAATCTGCATTGATCCACAAATTTCCACCCAGCCCGCATTCCCCAAAGTGTTCCGAGAAAAATGGTACCTCACTTGTGTGGGTAGGCCTAGTGCCCGCAACAGGAAACGGCACAAAACGCAACGTGGACACACCACAATTTCACAGTGAAAAATGACCCTTTTTTGGCAAAGTGCCTAGCTGTAGTTTTTGAACCCTAGCTCTGCCGGCACCTAGGGTAACCTAGCAAACCTATACATTTTTGAAATCTAGATACCCAGGGGAATCCAGGATGGGGTGACTTGTCTGGCTCTCACCAGGTTCTGTTACCCAGAATCCCTTGCAAACCTAAAACATTGTCAAAAAAAACAAATTTTCCTCACATTTCTGTGGTGGAAAGTTCTGGAATCTGCGTGGATCCACAAATTTCCACCCACCCCGCGTTACCCAAAGTCTTCCAAGAAAAATGGTGCCTCACTTGTGTGAGTAGGCCTAGTGCCCGCCACAGGAAACAGCGCAAAACACAACGTGGACACACCACAATTTCACAGTGAAAAATGACCCTTTTTTGGCAAAGTGCCTAGCTGTAGTTTTTGAACCCTAGCTCTGCCGGCACCTAGGGAAACCTAGCAAACCTATACGTTTTTGCAAACTAGACACCCAGGGGAATTCAGGATGGGGTGACTTGTCTGGCTCTCACCAGGTTCTGTTACCCAGAATCCCTTGCAAACCTAAACAATTGTAAAAAAAAACACATTTTCCTCACATTTCTGTGGTGGAAAGTTCTGGAATCTGCGTGGATCCTCAAATTTCCACCCAACCCGCGTTCCCCAAAGTCTTCAGAGAAAAATGGTACCTCACTTGTTTGGGTAGGCCTAGTGCCCGCGGCAGGAAACGGCACAAAACGCAACATGGACACACCACAATTTCACAGTGAAAAATGACCCTTTTTTGGCAAACTGCCTAGCTGTAAATTTTTAACCCTAGCTCTGCCGGCACCCAGGGAAACCTAGCAAACCTATACATTTTTGAAAACTAGACACCCAGGGGAATCCAGGATGGGGTGACTTGACTGCCTCTCACCATTTTCTGTTACCCAGAATCCCTTGCAAACCTAAATAATTGTAAAAAAAAACAAATTTTCCTCACATTTCTGTGGTGGAAAATTCTGGAATCTGCGTGGATCCACAAATTTCCACCCACCCCCGTTCCCCAAAGTCTTCCGAGAAAAATGGTACCTCACTTGTGTGGGTAGGCCTAGTGCCCGCAACAGGAAACGGCGCAAAACGCAATGTGGACACACCACAATTTCACAGTGAAAAATTACCCTTTTTTGTCAAACTGCCTAGCTGTAGTTTTTGAACCCTAGCTCTGCCGGCACCTAGGGAAACCTAGCAAACCTATACATTTTTGAAAACTAGACACCCAGAGGAATCCAATATGGGGTGACTTGACTGCCTCTCACCAGGTTCTGTTACCCAGAATCCCTTGTAAACCTAAAAAATTGTCAAAAAACCCACATTTTCCTCACATTTCTGTGGTGGAAAGTTCTGGAATCTGCATGGATCCACAAATTTCCACCCAGCCCGCGTTCCCCAAAGTCTTCCGAGAAAAATGGTACCTCACTTGTGTGGGTAGGCCTAGTGCCCGCAACAGGAAACGGCACAAAACGCAACGTGGACACACCACAATTTCACAGTGAAAAATGACCCTTTTTTGGCAAAGTGCCTAGCTGTAGTTTTTGAACCCTAGCTCTGCCGGCACCTAGGGTAACCTAGCAAACCTATACATTTTTGAAATCTAGATACCCAGGGGAATCCAGGATGGGGTGACTTGTCTGGCTCTCACCAGCTTCTGTTACCCAGAATCCCTTGCAAACCTAAAAATGTAAAAAAAACAAATTTTCCTCACATTTCTGTGGTGGAAAGTTCTGGAATCTGCGTGGATCCACAAATTTCCACCCACCCCGCGTTCCCCAAAGTCTTCAGAGAAAAATGGTACCTCACTTGTGTGGGTAGGCCTAGTGCCCGCAACAGGAAACGGCACAAAACGCAACGTGGACACACCACAATTTCACAGTGAAAAATGACCCTTTTTTGGCAAACTGCCTTGCTGTAGTTTTTGAACCCTAGCTCTGCAGGCACCTAGGGAAACCTAGCAAACCTATACATTTGTGAAAACTAGACACCCAGGGGAATTCAGGATGGGGTGACTTGACTGCCTCTCACCAGGTTCTGTTACCCAGAATCCCTTGCAAACCTAAAAAATTGTCTAACAAACCACATTTTCCTCACATTTCTGTGGTGGAAAGTTCTGGAATCTGCATGGATCCACAAATTTCCACCCAGCCCGCGTTCCCCAAAGTCTTCAGAGAAAAATGGTACCTCACTTGTGTGGGTAGGCCTAGTGCCCGCAACAGGAAACGGCACAAAACGCAACGTGGACACACCACAATTTCACAGTGAAAAATGACCCTTTTTTGGCAAACTGCCTTGCTGTAGTTTTTGAACCCTAGCTCTGTAGGCACCTAGGGAAACCTAGCAAACCTATACATTTGTGAAAACTAGACACCCAGGGGAATCCAGGATGGGGTGACTTGCCTGCCTCTCACCAGGTTCTGTTACCCAGAATCCCTTGCAAACCTAAAAAATTGTCTAACAAACCACATTTTCCTCACATTTCTGTGGTGGAAACTTCTGGAATCTGCGTGGATCCACAAATTTCCATCCACCCCGCGTTCCGCAAAGTCTTACGAGAAAAATGGTACCTCACTTGTGTGGGTAGACCTAGTGCCTGCGACAGGAAACGGCGCAAAACGCAATGTGGACACACCACAATTTCACAGTGAAAAATGACCCTTTTTTGGCAAAGTGCCTAGCTGTAGTTTTTGAACCCTAGCTCTGCCGGCACCTAGAGAAACCTAGCAAACCTATACATTTTTTAAAACTAGACACCCCGGGGATTCCAGGGAGGTATGGCTTGCATGGATCCCCCAACGTTTCCTTACCCAGAATCCCCTGCAAACATGAAATTTAGCTGAAAAAATCACTTTTTTCACACATTTGTGTGTGGGAAAGTTGTGGCATCACCAGGCTGACACCAATTTCCTACCACCCAGCGTTCCCCTGGGTCTCCCGATAAAAATGGTGCCTCACTCGTGTGGGAGGCCCAAGTACCCGTGGCAGGCAAGGGCCCAAAACGTATTGAGGCAACATCAAAATTGCCTATCTCAAAACAACCTGGTTTTGCAAGGGGGGTCACCTGGGTTTTTGGCCCCGTGCTCTGCGGCCATCTAGGGAAACCTACCAAACCCACACATTTCTAAAAAGTAGACACCTGGGGGATTCCAGGGAGGTATGGCTTGCGTGGATCCCCCAAAGTTTCCTTACCCATAATCCCCTGCAAACCTCAAATTTAGCTGAAAGAATCACTTTTTTCGCACATTTTTGTGTGGGAAAGTTGTGGCATCACCGGGCTGACACAAATTTCCCACCACCCAGCGTTCCCCCGGGTCTCTTGATACAAATGGTGCCTCACTCGTGTGGGAGGCCCAAGTACCCGTGACAGGCAAGGGCCCAAAACGTATTGAGGCAACATCAAAATTGCCTATCTCAAAACAACCTGGTTTTGCAAGGGGGGTCACCTGGGTTTTTGGCCACGTGCTCTGCGGCCATCTAGGGAAACCTACCAAACCGACACATTTCTGAAAAGTAGACACCCGGGGGATTCCAGGGAGGTATGGCTTGCATGGATCCCCCAACGTTTCCTTACCCATAATCCCCTGCAAACCTCAAATTTAGCTGAAAAAAAATCACTTTTTTCGCACATTTTTGTGTGGGAAAGTTGTGGCATCACCGGGCTGACACAAATTTCCCACCACCCAGCATTCCCCCGGGTCTCCTGATAGAAATGGTGCCTCACTCGTGTGGGAGGCCCAAGTACCCGCGACAGGCAAGGGCCCCAAACGTATTGAGGCAACATCAAAATTGCCTATCTCAAAACGACTTGGTTTTGCAAGGGGGGTAACCTTTGTTTTTGGCCCCGTGCTCGGTGGCCATCTAGGGAAACCTACCAAACACACACATTTATGAAAACTAGACACCCGGGGAATTCCAGGGAGGTATGGCTTTCGTGGATCCCCAACGTTTCCTTACCCAGAATGCCCTGCAAACCTCAAATTTTGCTGAAAAAATAACTTTTTCCACACATGTTTGTGTGGGAAAGTTGTGGCATCACCGAGCTGACACAAATTTCCTACCACCCAGCGTTCCCCCGGGTCTCCCGATAAAAATGATGCCTCACTCGTGTGGGAGGCCCAAGTACCCGCGACACGCAAGGGCCCAAAACGTATTGAGGCAACATCAAAATTGCCTATCTCAAAACGACCTGGTTTTGCAAGGGAGTCACCTTTGTTTTTGGCCCCGTGCTCGGCGGCCATCGAGGGAAACCTACCAAACCCACACATTTCTGAAAACTAGACACCCGGGGGATTCCAGGGAGGTATGCCTTGCGTGGATCCCCCAATGCTTCCTTACCCAGAATCCCCTGCAAACCTCAAATTTTGCTGAAGAAGTCACTTTTTTCACACATTTTTGTGTGGGAAAGTTGTGGCATCACCGGGCTGACACAAATTTCCTACCACCCAGCATTCCCCAGGGTCTCCTGATAAAAATGGTGCCTCACTCGTGTGGGAGGCCCAAGTACCCGCGACAGGCTAGGGCCCAAAACATTTTATGATAGGCAATTTTGATGTTGCCTCAATACTTTTTTGGCCCTTGCCTGTCGCAGGTACTTGGGCCTCCCACACGAGTGAGGCACCATTTCTATCGGGAGCCCCGGGGGAACGCTGGGTGGTGGGAAATTTGGTTCAGCCCGGTGATGCCACAACTTTCCCACACAAAAATGTGTGAAAAAAGTGACTTTTTCAGCAAAATTTGAGATTTGCAGGGGATTCTGGGTAAGGAAACGTTGGGAGATCCACGCAAGCCATACCTCCCTGGAATCCCCTGGTGTCTAGTTTTCATAAATGTGTGGGTTTGGTAGGTTTCCTAGATGGCCGCCGAGCACGAGCCAAAAACAAAGGTGACCCCCTTGCAAAACCAGGTCGCTTTGAAATAGGCAATTTTGATGTCGCCTCACTACGTTTTGGGCCCTTGCCTGTCGCGGGTACTTGGGCCTCCCACACGAGTGAGGCACCATTTTTATCGGGAGACCCGGGCAAACGCTGGGTGGTAGGAAATTTGTGTCAGCCTGGTGATGTCACAACTTTCCCACACAAAAATGTGCAAAAAAGGTGATTTTTTAAGCTAAATTTGAGGTTTGCAGGGGATTCTGGGTAAGGAAACGTTGGGGGATCCACGCAAGCCATACCTTCTTAGAATCCCTTGGGTATCTAGTTTTCAGAAATGTGTGGGTTTGGTAGGTTTGCCTAGATGGCCGCCGAGCGCGGGGCCAAAAACAAAGGTGACCCCCCCTTGCCAAACCAGGTCGTTTTGAGATAGGCAAACTTAATGTCGCCTCACTACACTTTGGGCCCTTGCCTGTCGCGGGTACTTGGGCCTCCCACACGAGTGAGGCACCATTTTTATCGGGAGACCCGGGGGAACACTGGGTGGTAGGAAATTTGTGTTAGCCTGGTGATGTCACAACTTTCACACACAAAAATGTGCAAAAAAAGTGATTTTTTTAGCTAAATGTGAGGTTTGCAGGGGATTCTGGGTAAGGAAACGTTGGGGGATCCACGAAAGCCATACATCCCTAGAATCCCCTGGGTGTCTAGTTTTCAGAAATGTGTGGGTTTGGTAGGTTTCCCTAGATGGCCGCCGAGCACAGGGCCAAAAACAAAGGTGACCCCCTTTGCAAAACCAGGTCGTTTTGAGATAGGCAATTTTGATGTCGCCTCACTACGTTTTGGGCCCTTGCCTGTCGCGGGTACTTGGGCCTCCCACACGAGTGAGGCACCATTTTTATCGGGAGACCCTGGGGAACGATGGGTGGAGGAAATTTGTGTCAGCCCGGTGATGCCACAACTTTCCCACACAAAAATGTGTGAAAAAAGTGACTTTTTCAGCAAAATTTGAGGTTTGCAGGGGATTCTGGGTAGGAAACGTTGGGGGATCCACGCAAGCCATACCTCCCTGGAATCCCCCTGGTGTCTAGTTTTCAGAAATGTGTGGGTTTGGTAGGTTTCCCTAGATGGCCGCCGAGCACGGGCCAAAAACAAAGGTAACCCCCTTGCAAAACCAGGTCGTTTTGAGATAGGCAATTTTGATGTCGCCTCACTACGTTTTGGGCCCTTGCCTGTCGCGGGTACTTGGGCCTCCCACGTGAGTGAGGTACCATTTCTATTGGAATACTTGGAGAAAGGCGGGGGATAGGAAAGTTGTTGTTTCTTTCTGCAGCGTGAACATTTTGGCACAATAATGCAAGGAAAATGTGACAGACATTTTGAGGTTTGCAGGACATTGTGGGTAAGATAACGTGTTGGTATCCACAAGAGAGACATCACCATGTACTCCCATGGGTGTTTAGTTTACGACAATATCTACAGTTGGTAGGTTATTCTTAGATGGAATGTACACCTTTGCAGAGAGACTAAAAGACAAAGATTACTGCACAGCCATCTATTCCTCAAGCACACACACATACTGGTTGGATTTGGCACGAGGGCGAGTGATGGTTCAGTATATAAAATTTTATTAACAAGAGATTTCACAAAAATGAAATGCACTGTCAATAATTAAAAGGACAAAAAACTGAACCAGTGACTCGCAGCTCATGAGCTGTAAAGCCACGGCAAGGCACCAACCGCTTTACAGGCCATTCACACCCCTTTCATACGTGATACACACAAGACCATTCACACCACCAGGCACAAAACCAACATATTACAACACTCACAAAAAGGGACAAGGTACACCCTGCTTGAGAAAGACAGAAAAGACAAATATTTCTGCACAACCACCTATTCTTCAAGCACACAGACATACTGGTTGGATTTGGCACGAGGGTGAGTGATGGTTCAGTATATACAGTTGTATTAACCAGAGATTTCACAAAAATGAAATGCACTGTTAATAATTGAAAGGACGAGAAACTGAACCATTGACTCACAGCTCGTGAGCTGTAAAGCCACGACAAGGCACCAACCGCTTTACAGGCCATTCATACACCTTTCATACGTGTGACACATACAAAACCATTCACACCGCCAGCCGCGGGCCCAGCACATTACAACACTCACACCAGTAGACAGCGGCATTCAAGGGCCCATCACTTTCACACACCCACATTCCTGACACAGCAACCACACCAGCTCACGGATTGCGTGGAGTGGCGTTTAGCTAGCAGTGTGTGTAGTGACCAGCAGCAAGTCACTACTCATACACCGCCAGCCAAGCGCCTGTCCACGCCCACCGCCAGCCAAGCACCCGTCCATGCACACCGCCAGCCAAGTGCCAGTCCACACACACCGCCAGCCAAGCGCCAATCCACGCACACCACCAGCCAAGCGCCAATCCACGCACACCGCCAGCCAAGCGCCAGTCCACTCACCGCCAGCCAAGCACCAGTCCACGCACACCGCCAGCCAAGCACCAATCCACGCACACCGCCAGCCAAACACCAATCCACACACACCGCCAGCCAAGCGCCAATCCACACACACCGCCAGCCAAGCACCAATCCACGCACACCGCCAGCCAAGCGCCAGTCCACTCACACCGCCAGCCAAGCGCCAGTCCACTCACCACCAGCCAAGCTCCAGTCCACTCACCGCCAGCCAAGCGCCAGTCCACTCACACCGCCAGCCAAGCGCCAGTCCACTCACCGCCAGCCAAGCTCCAGTCCACTCACCGCCAGCCAAGCGCCAGTCCACGCACACCGCCAGCCAAGCTCCAGTCCACGCACACCGCCAGCCAAGCACCAGTCCACGCACACCGTCATACATTTTTTTTAAACAAGAAAGAAAACACAAACAAATTGCAATTAAATACAAAACTATACCTACAAAAACAACAGCAGTAACTGAAGACATCATTCTATTGCCAAACGTTAAACTGAACTATATAAAACCATACAGACCAGGCAGTACACTATTAGATTCATGGTTGCTCCCAAAAACTCTTTTGAGTGTGATACAATCTGAAACATGTGGGCACACACAGCCCAGGATTAGAAGGACAATCGGCACAGTGCATACGACTCGCCTTCCGCACACCTCTTCGCAAGCAGACTCTACATCTCTTACAGGGATTGGTTTTTTTGGGCGTGGGAGGAATTAAATCAGGAAAGTGGCGATCTTTCAATCTATCTGTACATCCTCCACCACTCCAACTCTAGGAACACTTGTGTTCCACAACAACAAGGCTGCCTATCACAGACTCCTGAAACTGAACAAAAGTCAACTTTGGCGCAGGAGAACACTCCTTGAACACAACAAAAGCATTGAAAGTTGCTAAATTGAAGAGATGGATGGGCAACTTCTTATACCAAATGTAAGCCTTACGAATAGCAGTGTAAGGTTCCAACCTCTGATCTACTCTATCAACACCACCCATGTGCTTATTGTAGTCTAAAATGCACACAGGTTTGCGCACTTCAGCAATCTGACCCCAAACAGCCACAGCTGAAGTACTCTCATCATGGATGGTAGTCAGCATGTGCACATCCCTCCTGTCCACAAATTTCACAGCTAGTAGTTCATCACTACGCAAGGAACTGCACTGTCCCCTCTGAAGTTTTTTGCAAACAAGCTCTTTTGGATAACCTTTACGGTTAGAGCGGATTGTGCCACAAGCAAAAGTGTCCACATTGAACAATTCCTTAAACAATTGCACAGCAGTGTAGAAGTTATCAAGGTACAAATGGTGGCCTCTGTTAAACAGACCTCTAGCAAGATCCCACACAATTTTCTCTGAAACTCCAAAAGTGGACGGACAACCAGGGGGGTCAATAGTGGAATCCCTACCAGTGTACACACGGAAATTAAAAACATATCCTGTCCTACTCTCAGACAACATATACAGCTTAATTCCATAACATGCCCTCTTGCTAGGAATGTACTGCCTAAAAACCAAACGGCTCTTGAACAGGACCAAAGACTCATCAATAGATATTTCTTTCCCTGGAGTATAGATCTCTGAAAATTGATCTACAAAGTGATCAAGAACAGGCCGAATCTTAAAAAGACGGTCACAGTCAGGGTGATCTCATGGCAACGCCAAAGCATTATCAACAAAATGCAGCATCCGAAGCAAAAGTAAATACCGATCACGAGTCATAATTGCAGGAAATATGTCCGTTGCCATCACGGGACTGGTAGACCAATATGAAGCCATGGACGGCTTCCTTATCAAACGCATCAATAAAGTCAAACCCAAAAACTTCTTCATCTCTTCCAGATTTGTGGGAGTCCACCGGGTAGCTCTAGAGTGGGGCCTAAGTCTGGCACTGTTGTCCCTCAAAAACTGTTCAGCATACAAATTAGTCTGCTCAACAATCTCACCCAAAAATACATCATCCATAAACAACTGAAAAAACTGTATAGGCAAAAAAAATTCACAATCCACTCTACACCCTGCATCACCACTAAAGGCAGGCAACACCGGCTGCACCATGTTTGGATCAACCCAGAGTCCAGCACTTCCAGTAGGAAGCCTAGCAGCCTCAGGCTGCAATCCAGATACCTTTTGCACCATCGGCACAGCAGTGTCCTCCTCTAAAACAGGCACTTCATCCTCACTGAGAGTAGCTTCATCCACACCGAGAGTAGCTTCATCCGCACTGAGAGTAGCTTCATCATCCGATGATCCATGTGGAGAGAAAACTCACTGCCTGAATCTTCCCCTCCCTCCTCTCCCTCAGACGCACTGTCAGTCTCATAAGAGGAAGATTCAAGAAGCATACCAACCACCTGCTGAGCAGTCATTCTACGGCTAGCCATAATGCTTACTAATAAAGGTAACTTGTCAAACAAGTCAACAACAACAAACCCTTTATAAAAAAAGAAATAAACAAAATGTAACTTTATCACAAAGACCTATATACTCCAACACTATACCACTCACTTGACAGAAGCAGCTAGACTCACCACCACCTACTCTGCACAGACACAGTAAGGATCAACAATATCCCACTAAAAAATAAAAATAAAAATAAATTACACATAAGACAATGCAAAACACATCGCAAAGAATTTCATGCTCAAAACACTAACAAATATGCTGCCATTATGACACCACTTACAAAAAAATTCATTCATGCATGACAATAATACTCATTTGGAGTAAACACAACAAAAATGTTTTTCTTACCAAATAAATGCAATTACGCAAAACTGCAGAACAACCACTGCCGAAACCGCAAAACAGGAATTAAAAGCTTTACACTAGAATAAAAAGGAGAAAAAAAAAACATTACAATCACATATTCAAATAATGCACCAATCCACACACAATCCACCAGCTAAGCTAAGGGGTAGGTGGGCCTAAGAGTATAAATAAAATATTCACCCCTGTAAAAGGGGAGCAACCCTTGCCCTTGAGGCCACTCACCAACACACAAATTTAAAAACCCCTGTTGTCTAGTGGTTTCTGCCCCCCTTGGGGGCAGATGGGCCTTAAAAACATACTGCTGATCTGCCACCCAAAGAGGACAGAAATGGCCACAATCATCCTCCCATAAAGGGGAGCGACCCTTGCCCAAGGGGCCACTCCCCAGAAACAAATCCCTGGTGGTCTAGTGGGCCCAAACATGACAAGCCCCAGCCCCCAAAGGAGAGCGACCATTGCCCAAGGGGTCACTCTCCCCCAAAAATATCCCTGGTGGCCTAGTGGGCCCTAGATCAAAACAAAGGTGAGATCTGCCCCCCCAATGGGGGCAGACAGCCAAAAACATAGCCCCCAAAGGGGAGTGACCCTTGCCCAAGGGGCCACTCCCCACAAAGTATTCCCTGGTGGTCCAGTGGGCCACTTTAAAAAAAAAAAGTGAAATCTGCCCCCCAGGGGGGCAGACAAAGCCAAAAAACATTGCCCCCATAAGGGGAGCGACCCTTGCCCAAGGGGCCACTCCCCACAAACAAATCCCTGGTGGTCTAGTGGGCCAAACATCGGGAGACACAGCCCCCAAAGGAGAGCGACCCTTGCCCAAGGGGTCACTCTCCCAAAAACAATTCCCTGGTGGCCTAGTGGGCCCTAGATAAAAAAAAAGGCGAGATCTGCCCCCCCCATGGGGGCAGACAGCCAAAAACATAGCCCCGAAGGGAGTGACCCTTGCCCAAGGGGCCACTCCCCACAAAGTATTCCCTGGTGGTCCAGTGGGCCACTTTAAAAAAAAAATGGCGAAATCTGCCCCCCAGAGGGGCAGACAAAGCCCAAAAACATTTCCCCCATAAGGGGAGCGACCCTTGCCCAAGGGGCCACTCCCCAGAAACAAATCCCTGGTGGTCTAGTGGGCCAAATATGGGGAGAGACAGCCCCCAAAGGAGAGCAACCCTTGCCCAAGGGGTCACTCTCCCCCAAAAAAATCCCTGGCGGCCTAGTGGGCCCTAGATAAAAAAAAAAGGCTTGATCTGCCCCCCCCCCCATGGGGGCAGACGGCCAAAAACATACCCCCGAAGGGGAGTGACCCTTGCCCAAGGGGCCACTCCCCACACATTGCTCGCTGGTGGTCCAGTGGGCCAATTTTTTTAAAAATAATTATAAATCTGCCCCCCCCCCAGGGGACAGACAAAGCCAATTACAAATGCCCCCATAGGGGGAGCGACCCTTGCCTAAGGGGTCGCTCCCCCAAACAGTAGATTAAAAAAAAAAAATCCCTGGCTCTAGTGGGCATTCCTGCTGCACGATTGCACAATCGTGCAGCAGGAATGCACAAAAGAAGCATCAGGGGAAAGGAAAACCCTTTCCTTTCCCCCGATGCCTCTTTTGCTGAAATCCCCCCCCCTCCCCAGAGGAAAAACTTACCTCTTTGTTCCCCGACGTGCTGGAAGCAAATGGCTTCCAGCGCCTCGGGGAAACAAAGGGAAACCTCCAATGACGTCAGCGCGCCTCGCGCGCTGACGTCATTGATGACGTGGAGGGGGGGCGGGGGGAGGCAGGGGAAGGGCTTCCCCTGCCTTCCCCGGTGGAATCACGTAGATCGGCGTCCCACGGGGGAGCGCCAGCGCTTCCCCCGTGGGTGGGTGCCATGATGGGCGGGAGCCGTCATGAGCACACGCCCACTGTGTGTCATGACGGCTCCCGGCCGTCATGAGCACAGAAGGGGTTAAATACAGAACATTTTCTATTGAATGGAAGCAAAATGCCAACACGCAGTTGATAAAACTATGTAGCGCACAAACACTAATGTGTGGAAATGTGGTTTCGGCAAATATGTATCATTTGAACCTCACCAAGTAAAGTGTCTTGATTGTTTTTATCCTATTATAACTCTGTTTCCAGCACGCTTCTGAATTACAAACAAGTGGTCCATTTGTGGTTTCCTAACTGCTGATATGTTTTGAAACATTTGCTCAGTTCATTTGCAGATATTTAAAAGTTGTGTGTTACAAACAAACTGACAGCTTACAGCCTTTGTTTTCACACCCCCAAGAAAATTTGGGAAAACACGGTGCATTCTACAACACATTTGTCATAATATATCAATTGTATTAGCTTCTAAAGCATAGTAAATGATGACTGTACTGTGCACCAGGATACGACAGACAATCTTTGATGGGGCTCTTCAATGATTCCCTCACTATCACCAACAGTGCCTCTCTCACATGCATTTCATTCGTTTTATAGCGCCTCTCATATCCGTGTAGGCTGCCAGAGCACTTTACATCACACACACATACAGAGACAATGAATGATACATGTGTAAATCAGTGTATAGAAAGTGTTACATAAGGCAACAGAGACTACAAGGTGAAGGATGCATGTCACCCATAGTGATAGGCATTTTGTGCTTGGTCTGAAGAAGCTCAAACTCAGGATTCAGAACATAACACAGTATTTATCGTTGACTTTAATGATAAGAATTTATTACTACCCAAACAAACCTTTTTTAGCAACATCAGGATAATGAAAAACTGGGAAAAAAATATAACTTTTTAACCTGTACCATGCAGCTTGCATGCAGCTCTTTGATGGCAATTCATATCTCACTGGGCTAGATTACGTATGTAACTTATGAACTGCACAGTAACAAAAGAATATAAGTGACAAAAGCAGTAACCCACTGAGCTCTGCACATAAAATACTGTTCTTTGATATGCATGGCACACATTCATTGCAGCAGGCATATTAACCCTCTGTGCTACCTTAGATGATTCAAAACTGCCACTAAACAAAACTCCCATCTCTTTCCAGCAGGTACATTAGTCACCAGAGTTATTGTGACACTTTTATTGTTGCCTGAAAACTGCTGGTTATGCAAGGAACTTTGCAGTGCCAGCCCCAAGTAACAAATCCACCCCCCACCCTTCCAGCCTCCCAGGGAATCTCCCGATGCCAGGTGCGGCCAGTCCGGCATTGCTACCACCCTCCAATGGTGCCCCTCATGTTCATATAGACCCTCTCTCATGTGTATTTAATTTCTTTTATAGTGCTACTCATCTGAAGTATGTACGGCAGGGTGTCAGAGTGCTTTACCTCACACACATATTATATAGAGACAATGGCTCATAAATGTGAAAGTCAATTTATAGGAAATGTCACTTATGACAATGAGGGCTGCAAGGTGTAAGAGTCAGATGTCATCCATACTGGTAGGCAGTGGCTTAGCATGGGCAGGGCCACAGGGGCGGTTGCCCTGGGCGCAATATTCTTAGGGGTGCAAAATTTAAAAAAAAAAAAAAATTGTGGTGGAATGGACTCGAGTCACGTCGGTGCTGTTGTCTGCAAGTGCAGGTTATGTTGTCTTGTCCGCCTTTCCCCGCAGAAGGGCTGTACGAAGCCGTGCCCTCATGCATCTCTCATGGCCTCGGGGTAGGTGGAGGGCTGCTCGCGCTGCTTCCCGGTGGCATGGGAGCAGCGCTGCCTAGGGGCACAACAGAGGAACGTCTCTTGTGGTGCCACGGCGCCGTACACGGAATTAGTTTCTGCTTTTTGGAAGGCAGAAGGAGCATTTCATGCCGGAGTTCCACGCTTGCTGCCTGACGTCATGTGTCGGTTTAGGATGACAGGTTGAGTCAACCAGGGGTGTGGCATCCATTCATTCTTTCATCCATCATTCAATCTTTCACCATTCATTCTGTCTTTCCATCTGTGTGCCCATCCATATCCAAAACTATTCAACCATTTCCAAACCTACTCATCATCTACTCTTCCATCCACCTTTTCACTCATCCATCCATCATCCATCCATCCACCCTTTCACCACATCCATCCTTTCACCCATCCATCCACACTTTCACCCATCCATCCACTCATCCATCCAACCATATACCCTATCACCCTTCCAGCCATCCTTTCACTTACTCATCCATCCATCCATTCACCCAGTCACTCATCCGTCCATTCGTCCATCCATTCACCATTTCACTCATTCATCCATCCTTTCTCCCAGCTTTTCACCCTCCCTTTCACTCATCTATGCATTCTTTCACTCATCCATCCTTACATCCTTCTTTTCACTCATCCATACACCCATTTGCCCATCTATCCTGTCAATCATCCATCCATACTTTCACTCAACCATCCATCCTCCCTTTCTCTCTCCATCCCCCTTTCACTTAGCCATCCCTTCACCCACCCACCCACCCATCCACTCATCCACTCATGAATACATCCATTGACCCTATCACTCATTTATCCTTTCACTCATCCATCCATCCTTTCTCTCATCCATCCACCCTTTCACTCATCCCTCCATCAATTCATCCTTTCACTTATCAATTCATCAATCCATCCATAATTTCACTCATCCATCCACCCATTCACTCCTCCATCAGCCCTTTTACCCATTCAGCCACACTTTTACCCATGCATCAGCCATTCCACCCATACATCCACCATTCCACCCATACATCTATTTATTTACCCTATCTCTCATCCATCCTTTCAATCACTCATCCATCCTTTCTCTCATTATCCATCCATTCACACTTTCACCCATCCATTCATTTTTTTACTAATCCATCCAGCCATTCCTTCACTTACTAACTCATCTACCCTTTTAAATTAATTATGAGCTGAGCCTTTGTCTGCAGAGTTGCAGACAGAAGAGGCCCATCAAGAACTCCACCCTCGCTGTAGTTCCTAAAGTAAGTGGTGAGGCAGGGGAGGGTTCACTAGGCCCCTGTACATAGGCAATCTGAAAACTTTGAAATCATGAGTCATGCATGATGCAAAGTACCAGGACGTGAGGCGACTGTGACATGGTGTTGTTTTCAGGGCTTTAAGGGGGTTGAAAAAACTTGGGGGTCTCTCCAAATGGCGTGTCCAAAATAATTAAGGGCATGGCTTAAAAGACATAAGCTAAAAATCTGTTCTTAGCATAGTGTGCTGCCCGACTGGTATTCTGCTACTTCTGTTATTGCACCCAGATATATAATACATTACACATAAAACAAGCCAGGACTATTGGCTTTGTCAATGGTTGTTAGTTGCATAAAATAAAAAAGCAGCAACTATGGCTTAATTGAATACAATATTGAAAATGCTTCAGTTCCAAAATGATGAGACGGTGAAAGAACTCTAACCCCTTCTTTTTAACTTCTTTCGCTGGCTTCTTTTCGTGAACTGGATTCTGTACATTTCTTGCATCTGGTGAGGTGCAACATTTTTCTTTATATACAGTTAAAACAGAATGCCCTGCCCTAGACCGAGGATGGAGGAGACCCACCACATGCTTTAACAGCCCAGACTGGCCCATTGTCATTCTGTGTGTGACAATCAGCCGGGATACTGAATGACAGTGGGCATGGTGGGCAGTGGCGGTTCGCCGAGGGAGTGCTGCGGGGCGGTGGGGTGGTGCGGGGGAGGGGCAGGGTGGGGGGGTAGTGGAGTCCGACATACAACGGACAGGAGTAAGGTAAGTAATGAAATAAATAAAACAATTTACCTTGCGCGTGCTGCATCACCAACTCGGCGATGCAGCGCGCGCAAGGTAAATTGTTTTATTTATTTCATTACTTACCTTACTCCTGTCCGTCGTATGTCAGACTCCACTACCCCTCCACCCTGCCCCTCCCCCGCCCCGCCCCACCGCCCCGCAGCACTCCCTCGGCGAGCCGCCACTGGGGGTGAGACTGTTCTTGTGCTCAGAGGAAGAGTGCGAGGCGGCCCCATCAGGGAGCTGAGGCTTCTCGCAGGGGAACAGTGCTGCTCCCTGCAATGCCCAAAATTACGGACAAAAGGCGTCCGTAAAAGGGATCATTACAGACGTGAGATCCAAATCATGGATGATCCGTGAAATTTACGGACGGTTGGTCACCCTAGGTGAGGGCGCGGCCGAACCCCTTTCGACCCCCACCCCTTGTGGAAGGTGGGATCACTCTCTGCAATCAGCTTTGTACTTGTACATGCAGGCCGTGGGCAGCGCTAGCAGGGCAAGTGGACAGTGCCAGCAGATACAGTTGGCTGCAGCCTTCCAAAAGACATTTTGGACACCTGCACTCATGTTCATTTTTTTCTTACACATTTAACACTGTTTTCAATTGCACATATTAGGATTATACAATTCTAATTATTTTAAACAAATCCATTTTTAAGGTGGTTTGTGTGTTATTGGCAGTAATCTAAATATCACAGAATTAAGACACCATATATTGGCTCTTCCATTCATCCTTTCATCCTCCAGATGTAGATAAAGGGAGCAATTGAATATGTACGTGTGACATTAATTCACTTGTGTACAAGGGTATGTAGGAGTGAAAACTGTCAGGATCACGTTTCATGTAGAGTATTTCGTTCACGAGGGACCTACCAAAAGGCAAGTCTGAGCCAGGCCTTTAGCACTGCACTGTGCTATGTATGCTCTTGCTCATCTTTTTTTTTTCTTTGGTGATAATTTTAGGCAGGAGAGGAACAAGCACAGAAAACATGCATACTTTAGACGTATAGCCTGCTGCCGAGGGCTATACCAGTTGTTAAATGCCCTGAACCAGTGCTTAATTTGTGAAAAAATAAGTGCCAGGGCTCCTGTCAGGAGGCTACTGCAGCTTGCACCCGCTATTGCGACTGCCAGCACTGCAGATAAAAGTACCAATACAACTACTAACCATCACACTCCTGGAAGTACGAGCGCTAGACTATTCCAGGCCCCCAAAGGTATAAGAATAGCTTGGGTGGTGGTATTAGTCATTTTTAATGTATATTGAATCAAAAAACTACTTTTGCTGTGCTCATCTCGAAATTAACCAAACAGTGCCAATATGTGGCAGATTGTCATATGCGCCGGTTTTGACAATCAAGTGCGAGTGCTGAGCATTGGAACCACCGGCTCAAATTAAGTACTGCCCTGAACCCGAGCAGCGAGGGCCTATAACAAAGGAGAGGGCTGTTAACAACTGGTGTAGCCTGAGGCAGAAGGGCTATAAGGCTATTAGAACATTCCACCCACTAAGGATAGAATTTTGTAAATTAAATAGGGAGAAACATAATAAAGACAACTATTGAAATGTTCAAGCAGAAGGGTTATACCAGGTATTATAAGCCCAGAGCCACTTTGTTGTCTTTAATGGACTTTCAACATTCTAATGCTCTCATATAGCCTTAGAGCCCACCGTAGCGACCAAACTCTGGAACTCTCTTCCCCAAAGGCTAAAAGACGAAACTCCCTGTTGACTTTCAGGAAGGCACTGAAGACATGGCTGTTTAACCTTTGACTCTGAATTAAGACTCCACGGCATATGTTTACTTGATGAGCTAGCGCCTTGACACCTTCGGGTAATTGTATTGTGCCTGAGTTCAGCGAGGGCCTTTAACAAGGAAGGAGGCCTTTAGTGGCCGGAAGAGCCCGCTACAGAGGGCTCTAAGGCTATTAAAACATTCTGCCCCTAGTGGGCAGGATGTTCTAATTTGTAAAACAAAGGCCTCACGGAGCTCAAGGGGGTAAAAATCCCCTCGGGCTCTGTGTGGCGTTTGTTAAACATTAGAATGTTGATGCTCCAGGCTTCTACTGACCATTAGAAGCCCGGAGCACTCCATTGTTTTTAATGGAGCTCCCAACATTCCAACATTCTAATATAGAGTATTGAAGACTCGTTTGATAAAGATGCTTGACTGAATTTGAGTATACATAAAAGGAAGCCATGCTTTTTATGTGGTGAATTCATGAATTGAAATGGTGTTCTGAGAGGGGTGCTTGACAGTAGTCGGTGCAGATCAAAAGTGCAAGTATAGACATTTTATTTTAGCAATCATAAACATAAATTGTATTTCCATAGACATGCCTCTGTCTCTCTCACTTGCTCTTGGGCCCCTATAGTTTTACAGCATCAGAGTCACACATTCTCTTGTAGGTGTTCAAAAAGGTGTGCCTCAAAATATCAGTAGGGAATATTGTGGGACCTTAATATCATAGAATGTCGAGGGACAGAATATCAAAAGGTAAGTATATATAGATTTTCTACCCGTTGATCATATATATATATATATATACAGTTACGCATAGTGAATGATGCACTTATGAATAGTGAACCTATACTTCGCCTATATGCCCTCACCTTTCAATATTTTGTCACTTCATTATTTGTCTACAATATTCTGATACAACAATATTGCTATGCTCGATATCTCGTAGTACAATCTTTGAAAATTCTACTTTATCACACATATCAGTCAAGATCAGGTACTGTTTTGAAAGCCGCAAAATGGCAGCTGTCTCATCTCTGGTCTCTGTCTCCCAATGAAACCTCTCAGGATCACATCACAAACCTGTGGACTGCACATGCATGCATATTAAAGCTGCGAAGCAGGACATGGAACTGCCCCCTTGCTGGGACACTTCTATGATGAAGCAATGCTACCACGGGGTGCTAGCCACGGCTCACTTTGGCTTTTAAGACAGGCAGGACTCTAATGTAGCTGTCCCTGCCTTCTACCCAGAACACTTACAACCCCGGGCTTGCATTCTATGGACCAGCCAGACTAGATGCTTGCAGGAAGGACAGAAACTCTCCTGGTCACTAAAAAACTGCTTATGAGGCGCTCTGGCACCCACTGACACAAGTTAACTTCTCATTGAATCAAATTATTAGGAGTAGGCAATACATTTCTCTCCACCGGCAGAGTGGACCGGAGTTTTGGCCACTCCCCGTTTCGTATGTAACAAGGAGTTCAGGCCAAATTCTGCCAACCATCGCGTGGCAGAGTTTTTTCTCATGGGCGGCACACCAACTGTAAGTTGGTAAGTGTGAGCAAGATTTGACATCCGCTAGTGTGATTTTTGGTCACTAGGAGGGCACCCAGCTAGATCTGCCCAACACAGGCGGTTGCAACCGTTCGCGCCGTTTGCAGTCCTAAAGCTGCCGCTTGAGTAGAAAATCTCCTCGAACAGCAGCAAAATCAATTCAACAAGCAGCACCCTCTGGCTCACTGCGTGGTGCCTTTTGTGCTTATTTTGCAGCACGGAACAAGCTCCTGGTGCTAAAAATGAGCACGAGTAGCGTGACTCACCTAATTCCACCTGTTCTCAGAACTCTGCAGAATCTCGCAGAGTTTTCATGTAACTCCACTAAACTCCGTGAAATGAAACTCCGCGAGTTCCACCCACCCCTGCAAATTATCTGATTATTTAAATAGCTGTACTCAGTTGAAACACATTTAGGAGTGTTTTAGTGCTAAATGTTCCTTGAAAAGGATACCATAATTAAACAAAAAAATATGAACTCCCTCTATTTGCTGACCTAAAGAGGCCTCTCATACGCAAATGTATTTATTTAATAAGTTAATTATCAGTTATCAATTGCTGTAGGCCAAAGGGTGACAGGAACCATAAACAATTTAACACCAGCCTAGTTAGCACTGGCAATGAATTATCAATATTTGGCTTGTTTGTAAGGTAGCTGTCAAATGATAGGGAAAAAGGATGCAGGCTTCCTTTAAGCCACGATGACTATCATTTATTCTTGACAATTTTCTAATTTTACCCATTATGATGAATGTGAGTTTGTAATCTCCCTAGGAATGAATGCTTGAAACTTTATTAGAGGCACTTTCTGACATCAAAAGAAGAAAGAAAAAAATAAATGGTGTCACTACTTAAGGTAACAATTAATTACCAGCAAGTATTGACGTCTCAGTGCCCTGTATTCTTTTACTGCTGTTTTTCAGGGCACCAAACCTCTCATCCGCAACCTCTTGTGCTGCAGGAAATTGAAGCCCTTTCAGCAGCAATGGATTCTCCAGCAAGTGATTGCTAGGCCCATGTCCTCTTGCTGGGCCCTAGAGCTCTGGAACCACAGCGGTGCATAAGCGCTCTGCTCATGTTCCGTCTGTAGGAAAATCCTTCTTTTTGCATGATCACCCCCGTTTTTCTGGACTGATGTTGCTGGTTTTATGACTCTTTGCACTGAGGCTCTGGGAACCACTGGAGTCTTCCAGTGCATGTGCTCTCACCCCTAAATCATGTTGAAACTTGCTATACTTCTAATTGTCAAATTTAACTTACCTAGAAGAATAACATATAGTATAGATAGTATATGGTATAAATGTGTACCCAGGGCCTGTAATTTAATTGTCACTGGGTGGAGTGCAGCACTCTTTGTGCCATCACTAGAGTGACAGTGCAAAACATCACTGCTGTCCTGCCACCAGCAACCTAGCTGTGCAGGGTTAAACAGCAAAGTCTCCCTGTCCCAATAACCCCTTTTGACTGGCCTAAATGCTCCTTTTAAATATTAATAAGGCAGAAATAAGCACACCTTAATACCCAGAACCATTTTCAACCTAGTGCACATGCTATTTAAAAGAAGGACATGCAAAAGTTTGATGTAAAACATGTCCTTAGAGTGACAAGGCCCCAAAAGCTTTTTTAAGGGAAGCAGTTGTAGTTAATATTAAAATTAAATAATGTTACCTCCGCCTAGGAACCAGCTAAAAAGTTCATTTCTTTTTAATTTTTAAAACATTTATTACAAATCCAATTAATTGGCAAAGTGGGATTTGTAAAGAAAATATATTACAAAAGGTACTTTTAAAAAGCCACCATTGACTGTCTAAACCCTCTGGAATTCATATGAATGAGCTTCTAACTGTCATCTAGGAGTTAAATAGCTCCTGATGAGGTGTGAACTTGCTCCCAAAAGCCTTGGGTGTGGGGAGGTGTTCTGTTACTGCAACAGGATGACCATCTAGGCAGTGCCCAGAAAGTGATTTCTTTGCCCCCCTAGCCAGTCACACACTAGCGAGCAGCTGCTGCAAGAACTCATTTTGAGTGCCCACAGAGGAAAGGGTGCTCATTTCCCTAACCACACCTCTAGGGATCGAACAAGAGCTCTGCACAGGAGAAGAAAGTTCTGTCATTTTGGTTTTAGGTAGAGAGGGCCCTGGTGCTATTGTTTACAGTCGAGCACAAAGGAACTGCTGCAAAAGAGGGTGGGGTACCTCTGGAAACTTTTTCCCTATTGGCAGGAGAGAAGCCAAGAGCACCCCACCCACAGGGTAGTCAGGCATAAATGTGGTACCCCTGGGCACCCTGTTGAGAACACTACTGGACCTGTGGAAGACACAAGAGGACTGCACCTGATGTTGAGATCTGTGAGGAGAATCCTAAAGGCTGGGCTTGCTCCCAGTTGTACCCACGAAAAAGAAGTGGACTGAAAGTGTCAGTTGACTGGCTTGCTATTAAGTTACCGGGACACAAAAGTTGCAAGAAGCCCACTTTCCTGAAAGAGCAGAGCTGGACAGTTTCAACTGGACCTACCCTGTACCCTGCTGGTGGCAGTGAGTCCTGACACCCAAGTGCTGTTGCTGAGGATCTAGAACCCTTGGCCGGGGCAAAGTGTACTCCTTCTGCTTAAACCTAAAACCTGGGACTTAGAAGATTTTTGCTAACTTTTTGTTTGGAGAACTGAAGAAGACTGAGACCAACCTGCCAAGCCTATGCGCCAAGAGTGAATTGCCGGTAGGCCTGACTTAATCATAGCTCACACTACATTTGTGTCCACAGCAGTGAATCTGAATCAGTGGGCCCAATGCCAACCGACATCCAACGACTTCAAACCCTCTTTAACTGCAGCCTGCAGCTTTACACTGCTGAAGGAAGCCGACTTCCAGAAAAGAGTTTTAAGTCTGAAGGCTGCAAGTAAACCCTTTCAGGAAATGGGACGGAGGATCTTACTGCAGGCTCTATTGTTTCCCTTGCCAACTTGGACACCCATAGGAACCAAACCAAATAAGGATTGTAGCACTGCTGTAAAGTTGAGCCAAGTCGTTCCTGAGCAGTGCATCCAAGTCTTGTGTTTTCTTATCAACCTGGGACTTCCAGTCAGTGTCGGCCGCTCCATTGGAGCGGAGGAGCGCTGCCCCCCCAGCAAATAAAACGACAATAAAACGAGTTTTAAACCCATCTTATTGTCGTTTTAGTTTAATCCTCTGGACCCGCCACTAGGACTCTGACGAGTCTTGGGGACGGGTCCAGGGGATGACACTGCTGGTGGGGGAGAGGTGGGCACTCCCTTCACTGTGCATGAGGTGTTTAGTCTGCCGTCTCAGGCCGACCAAACACCTCATGCACAGTGAAGCTCTCTCCAGCCCCAGCTGCGTTGCTTGGGCTGGAGAGAGCAGGCACAGGCTCCCAGTCTGCCTGGGAGTGCAAGTTGCAGGCGATCAGGCCAATCCTGACGCTACTTTCCTGCAGTGTCAGGATTAGCCCCAGTGCATTTTGGGAGCCTGTGCCCAGAACCAGGAACAGCGCGATGCGGCGGGAGATGGCGGCGGCTGCATGAAGGTAAGTTTTATGCTTTTTATTCCCTGACCCCTAACCTCTCCCCTCCTCCGGCCCAGCCCGCCCCGCCTCTTTGGCAGGGGACAGGCCGGTACTGCTTCCAGTGCAGATTTTGTAACCATCAAAACCAAATTACAAGAATGCAAAGAAAAGTGCAGGAGTGTATAAGCTACTCATGCCTGAGCTGCAATACCTTTTGAGCTGTGTGGACTGGTTGGATTCACTCATCCATTATAGGACCGAATACTCCCAACTGTACATTCATAAAGACAGTGCAAGTCACCTTGGTCTCTTGCCTCTATGCGACCATGGAACCATTGGGTAACTTGCAATATCCTTATAATTTACGCTTGGAATTACTTTAGACCAGGTTATATGTTCAAAAACAAAAAAATCAGAGAACTCCACAATCAAGGAAAATAAAGAAGCTGTTAAGCCACAGTTTTAAACTATGTTTCAAGTTTACTTTTCTGTGTAATAACATAAGAACCTTGAAAACAATATGATGGCGAACTTGCAAACGTGTGGGTTCATTTAATCTGGGGAATTGATATCGGGTTTTTCTCCATCACCCATTCTTAAAAAAGCAGCTTCAACTATGTTGCAATCACTTTGCCTGCAGAATCAAGAGGTGGAAACACGTTTAAACTGGGGTGCAAACTATTGTCCGTTTATTAATTCTCAGGAACACCTACGTTACCTTTGCAACATGAGGGAATAACCCCCGCACTTGCCCACTCTCTCTCCACTTCCGTACATCGTACTCCTACTTGTGAATAAGCCAACATACCATCTTGTCTTGTGGTGGTCCATTGTTGGCCGCAGTTTATTAGGAATACACGCATATATATATTGCATTACTTTGTGTGCGTCATGCATAAGTCTTCTCAGCGAGCTGTCATCTTTGCATCATACTTCCTTTGTATCTCGCTATACATTGCATTTGCGTATCTCATGTATACATTGCCCCAATCGCTGCTTAGACTGACAGTTCGTTGCTCCTGTACTTTGCAGGCTTGCATTGTCTCTTGGCCCTGCTGGGTCGTTGCTTCTTCCGGTTGGGTTTGCCTTCTCTTTGCGTGGAGGGGGTGTGGTTTCTGTCCCGGAGTTAGGCTACAACTCGCTACCTTGTCCGATTCTTGTTGTGCCCTGCCATCCGGCGGGGGCTGGGCAGCGAGCGCCGTCTCCGTTTGCTACCCCCCTCGTGGTAGGCCACCACACCCTGCCGTATGGCATCCCAGAGTGGGGGGGGTCCCCTGGTTGTTCGCGCCCTTCGGCGCGACCGCAGTGAACTGGTTCTGGCCGGGGCTAGGCGTCGGTTAAGGCGCCGGCCCTCTAGGCTCCCTCCGGGTGCCGGCCTCTGCTAGAACAATAGGTTTCGCAATAGTAGCATAAAGCGGGGAAACGGTCTATGCCTACAATTCATATTTTGATCACAATCACAGGGAACCCGTCAAAGGAAGCACGTCCTGAGAGGAAGCTTTAGATGCATCTAGGGTATGCTCAGTCTTCTATATCTCATGTGTTTACTCATGCAGGGATCCTCGGCTCCCTCTAAATGTATATCAATGTATTAGACTGTTTTTTTGGAACAACTTGCTAGTACATAGATAGCTGAAGTCCTCGCTTGTCATAGGTGGAGAAATTCTGGTCAAGCAACCAAAGGCCGAAATTTCCTGGTTGCCTCTTACCTGTTAATCATTTCTGGAATATACTTCATGTTTCAATAGACATGTTATTTTTCCTATTATTAAAGTTTTTTTACATTACACTATTATTCTAATGAAAGGTAAAATGGCCGTGGCATGATTTGCTTCATAATGCAAAGTAATTTCAGCACTCTTTTTAGCTCCACGGTCTAATATTTGTTTCTGGAATGTTCATTAACCTATTTGCAGGAAGGGGTCAAAGGGGCCATCAACGTCTGTAACAAAGGCCCAAACACACTTCCAGGAACATTAGGGGACGACCTTTGTTGGCTCAGTTTCAACAGATTCAGTGTAACCTTAAACAACATGAACTGAGAATGTGTCCAGACTCCCGCTGTCGGCAGTAATGTTTCCTGTCTGCTTTTAGCACTGTCACATGTTGGTTATTAACTGCCTTGCTTAAAGTTGGGGGACTCGATGACAATTCCAGACGCTCATCATACTCTGTGCTGTTTTGTGACAAACAAAGCCGAGAACAAAACTTAAAGTAAAATGCTCCACCTATTGCAAAATCGGGTTCAAAATTTGGACAGAATTTGTGACACTTCCTGCTTTCATGTACAAGAAGTGGAGGGGTGCTCGTCCTGTAGTGTTGAGCCCAGTGCTTAATATGAGCTGGTGGGGCCCACCTGCACTCTGTTTTTGGGGACCAGCACTCATTTTTTCTCATCAGATATTGACCATGAGCAAGAGAGGGAATAGCACACACACTATAAAGAAGGGGTAAGAGAAAGACTGAAAAAAATGGCACGAAGGGAGAAAGCAGGGACTGAGAAGAGTGAGATAAAGGGGCAGCCGTGTCAAGTAGTGAATGAAAGAGGCCTGAGGTGAATTCAAGAATACGCAGCCGTGGTATTTGGTGCTACGATTTTTAATAGCGCAGTTGGAGCAGAGCTTAGGCACAGGTACCCATTCTTTTACAAATTAAGCACCGTAGAAGCCCAACAACATCTTAACTTAAAGTAGAAAGGGGAAGTACGATGGAATGCAGCAGATGAGTGTGCCTACATTATACAGCAGTAGAAATGCTGGGAGATGTGGTCGGAAGGTCGAAGTGACATGTCTAGTTGATTATGACTTATCAGATTCCAACACCAGAGGCATGTCTGCTGCTGTTACAAAATAAGTCTCTCTGCATCTGACAATAAGCATTTCTATTGAGCTTAAGCATTGCGGGAAATATAAAGTCACACATATCTATTCCCCCAAGTGGCAAGTTGTGCAGGATTCACTGTTCCAGTGTGAGCTAAGAATATAGGGCCCCATGCATCAACCTAAAAACCGGTCGCAAATGGGCAGATTTGCAGAATCTGCCCCTTTGCGACCGGTATTTTTGCATTTGGGATGCATCATCCCAAATGCAAAAATCGCTATTTAAGGAATCGCTAAATTTGCGATTACTTAAATTGTGATTGCATTTAAGGAATCGCAAATTGCGATTCCTTAAATGCAATGCATTAAACAAAAAAATTAGCTGAACTCGCTAATATGAATGCATAAACTACCATCAATCTAAAGTTGATGGTAATTTTTCGATTTCTTTGAAAAATGCTCTAAAGTGCATTTTTCAAAGTCACTAGTTACACAACATGTGGTTAAATTGTAATTTCAGGGGTGCAACAGGGTATCCTTTTGTAACCCTTGCACCCTTGAAATTGCATGCGCAATTTGCGAGTACCTATTGGGTACTCGCAAATTGCACATGCAATTGCCATTCATTCCTTAATTGCGACTCGCAATTTGCGAGTCACTATTAAAGAATTTGTAGGAATCGCAAAATGTTATACGATTCCTACATGAATAGGCAATAGCGATTCTTTAATTGCGATTCCTTAATAATCGCAATTAAAGAATCGCTATTGTCTATGTTGATGCATGTGCCCCATTGATTCTTTGGCATATACCTTCCCGATCCATAGCAAAGAAGTGTATAGATTTCCTGCGTCTTTAAAAATGCATGCTCTGACTAAGCACAACTATGACTAAATGGAGAATAGCAAGAATACATCAGGCACACCTGTCAAGCTGATTCTCTCGTACCAAGGGGGGGTGGATTCTCTCCTACCAAGGGGGAGCTGATTCTCTCGTACCAAGGAGGGGTGGATTCTCTCCTACCAAGGGGGAGCTGATTCTCTCGCACCAAGGGGGAGCAGATTCTCTCGCACCAAGGGGGAGCTGATTCTCCAGAACCAAGGGGCAGCTGATTCTCTAGAACCAAGGGGGAGCTGATTCTCTCGCACCAAGGGGGAGCTGATTCTCTCGCACCAAGGGAAAGCTGATTCTCTCGAACCAGGGGGGGTGGCTGATTCTCTCGCACCAAGAGGAAGCTGTTTCTCCAGAACCTAGGGAGAGCTGACTCTCTCGCACCAAGGGGGAGCTGATTCTCTCGCACCAAGGGGGAGCGGATTCTCTCGCACCAAGGGGGAGCTGATTCTCCAGAACCAAGGGGCAGCTGATTCTCTAGAACCAAGGGGGAGCTGATTCTCTCGCACCAAGGGGGAGCTGATTCTCTCGCACCAAGGGGGAGCTGATTCTCCAGAACCAAGGGGAAGCTGATTCTCCATAACCAAGGGGGAGCTGATTCTCCCAAACCAAGGGGGGCTGATTCTCTTGAGCCAAGGGGAGCTGATTCTCTCGAACCAAGGTGGAGCTGATTCTCTAGAACCAAGGAGGAGCTGATTCTCTAGAACCAAGGGGGAGCTGATTCCCTCGAGCCAAGGGGGAGCTGATTCTCTAGAACCAAGGAGGAGCTGATTCTCTAGAACCAAGGGGGGGCTGATTCTCTAGAACCAAGGGGGGGGCTGATTCTCTAGCACCAAGGGGGAGCTGATTCTCCACACTCCCCATGCCAGTTGATAATGAGCATGGACATCCTCCCTCCTCGCATTCCACCTATTACGCCTCATTCTGATTTGTGGTCTGGGAATAGGTGGTAATTACTGCACCTGTATATACCATTCCTTAGCTCTCAGTATTTCCCAAGTTTGATAATTACCACCTATTTAACCTTGAAAATAGATTGATCTGAAAAGGCCCCATTAACAAAGGCAAATTTGGTCATGAGCGTAAGTTTATGACCAAGTTTACCTTTTTTATGCCCGGCAAAGGGATTCCTGATGGGCATAAATGGTTTTACGAGTACAGATATCTTTGCCATGAGTGTAGAGAAATTAAAACTTGTAATCACTTAACGGGTGGAAAGAGAGCATTCCAATGTGCCTTGGAAGTTTGGGAACACCTGCAAACAGGCAAATCTGGGGACATTTTCAAATTGCAATCTGATCCATTCCCACCCATGAAATGTTTGAAGATTTACTCCAGTCAAGGGTTGGAGTAACTCCCCTTCCAGGTTGGGAAAGAGAACAAATCACACCCACTTTTGATGGTGGTGCAGGGCAGGGCTTTATTCACAGTGAAAAACGTTGTCACCAAAAACAAATGTGCATTTGCACCAGGGGCTCCATTCCTCCTGGGAAAAACTCTCCCCAATGAAGAACTCCACATAGGAAGAACAGGACATCTTGTGAAGAGTCTACTAACACTCCCAGTAGAATGCCTTAAACTGATGCAGCTCATTCAGATGTACAATTGGGAATATTGGTGAATACCAAAAGAAGTAAATCTACACCTGGACGTAGAAATAAATAAATGGATGGAGATTATCTACCTTTCTGTGAATTAGACCCAAATGTATTGAATTAAAAGGTCACATGCGTGCTTTCTTGTTAAGTAGCTTCCTTTTAAATTTGGAGTTCAATCTAGAATATCATGAGTAACTTTGAATAAATAATCACGTGCTCATGATCCTCGTAAGTGTCTGCAGAATCGACCCTTCCTACCTCCTAGTCTGATACTCACTGAAGAATGGTGTGGTGTACTTCTAACTCCACCAGTCCATGTGTGTGTACTTCTTCCTTCTCCTTCTGTTAAACTTAACACCCAGAAAGGCAAGTCCTTTTGAGTTACATTTCTGGGAGTGTATTAATGGTGGGTTACAGCATGTTGAGTTTCTCTTTCATAAGTGCTCTTTGTTGCCACCCATACACTCACGCCCTGAACCTTCAGGTTAATCTAATTCACTATTTATTTACTCAATTAATTAATTAGTGTATTAATTAATGTTTATGTATTTATTTGTTCATTTTTGGTTTATAGATATAATATTGTTACTTTTGAGTCTATTGCATTTGCTTCCTTCTTCAGTGCAGGAGAACGCAGTCCAGAGTGTTCTGAAAACCAGTATACCCCGTGTGAAAATCCTCTATTAACATGCAATATGTATTGTTCCTTCACAAAGTGTTTGTTTGTTTAAATAATTCAGTGATTTTGCAACCCTACACCTATAAAGAGCACATATCCCTTTACTGAATGAGGACCTTTCTTTGAAATAATTCCTGTAAGAAATCGGGTTATTGGTTGAGGGGATTGGAAGCCCCACTCAGGAAACAACCACAATCTTTGTCAGGGTGAGCCACAAAAGTCACAAAATTAACCTGTGGTTAGCCCTCTTGTAGCTTGGCACAATAACAGTCAGGCTTAACTTAGAAGCAATGTGTAAAGTATTTATGTAGCACGCAAACAGTAATAAAGTTAGAATTTAACACAAGAAAAATCCCAAACCAATTTAAAAAGATAGAGTCAGTTCTATTAAATAAAATGTGACCAGAATGCCAAAATCCAATCAAAAGAATTGGAGATATGCAATTTTAAAGTTTTAAGTAGATGTGAGCCTAAAAGCAAAAAGCGCTACTCACGGTCACCTGGTTGTGCTAGACCGGGGGAAATCATAAGTTCACGCTGACCACGCTGTCCTGCTGAAGAGTTATCTTCTCAAAGTTTGGTGCAAAAAGTTCCAGTCGCATTAGAGGAGCCATGATGGGCAGGAGAGTGTTGTGATTGGTAGTCGCTTTAGTGCAAAGAGCAGGCCTGGTGTTGTGGGTGGTCATTGCTGTAGCACAAATATGTAGTTGGGCTTCGTGAGCATTCGTTGCTGCATCTTTGCATTGGTGGTCACCGAGAGCTGTTTTGCAGTAGTGTGAAGTGCAGATCTTGTGTTGCTGGTTGTCACTGGAGGTCACTGTAGCATGAAGAGTTGGGTTCACCAGAGCTTTGTGTTGGCAGTCATCACGGTTGGCTGAGTCTTAGAGTAAACATCTTGTTCATGGTAGCAAAGAGCCCAAAACATCAGGATTTCTCCTTTCCTTGAAGAGGAGTGCACTGGGGAGGCACGTCTTGGGGATCAGGGACTCACTCTAACAGAGGCCAGCAGGACTCAGCCAGGTCCAGTTGCATTATGGTATCTAGTTTAGGTGCACTGTGCTCTAAAATGCATGACAATGTTGTCGGTACACTCATCCTTTTCTTGCTGCTCTGACCAGCACTCTTCACCTGGGTGCACAAGATGCTGATGAGCCAGGGGTTACCCTTTTTGTTCCCCTGATTAGTTGGGAGCCTTGGTGCACCCCTCAAACCTTTGGACTGAGACCCTTGGGCCTTTCTACACATAGTGGCTTGGATGCAGACCATGAGATAAGTGGCCTATCAACATGACTCACAGACTGAAGTTTATGACCACCAGGTCTACAGTTCCCAGATGTCAGTATCCTTCAGATGGTGGTGGAGGAAGAAGTCATGGTGTAAGAAGGCTTCTGGGATACCGGACTTGACTAAAGTGCTGCAAACAGTATGCTGAGCACCAGCTGTGCAAGGCGCATCCACACAAAAATTGAGTCAAGAGTAGGACCGTCTGCCCCCGTCAGAGCCTCGAGGTGGCCAGGCCTGGCCACCCACTCAGCTTCAAACAATGGGTAAGCGGAAAACTGGAGGCAAAACTCTGAGAAAGGAGAAAAACTCTACTATTAATGGCATTCTGGCAATGGCGGTAGGCTTATTTTCTAAAGAAATCAAAGTAGCTGAAAGATGCCTTTCAGTAACAAATGATATGACTACCCCCATTTTATCATCCTCCTTAATGCATGAGGGTCAAGCACATAGCAGTCCCTCCTCTACATTATCAGAATCCAATACTGCTGGGCCTACGACAACTGTTATTACAGATTATTTATATTCACATTCTGAATCTGAATCTGCTCTGAAAAGGAAAAGCAAAGCCCAAAATCTAAACCGGTTACTAATATTGAGTACCCTACTATTTTTCATGCCACATTAAGCCCCTGCTGCTTGGCTTTTCCCACAGGCACTTAAGTCCCACTGTGCCTCTTCTGGCAGCATCTTCTAAGCCCTGGTTTTGGCAAGATCATCAAGCTGAGCCCAGCAAGTGTAATCATTCTCTCCCCTCTCGGGCTTATGGCCTCATTACGACTTTGGCGGTCCTACAGCGGACAGTGCAATGCGCCGACTGCTGTAGGGCCACCAAAGCCATGGTGTTGCCGCTAGCCAGATTAGGACTTCAATCCTGGTCTGGCGGATGGTCCTGCAGCAGTCTGTGAGGCTTATAGAAGAGCCTCACGTGCAGACTGCCACTGCCAGAACACCAACTGCACCTTCCTGCATGGCAAACATGCCACACCTTGCAGGAAATGAGGGTGCAAATACATGAGGGCACTACATGTTCCCCCATGCATGTACCCCCAGGCACAATTACGGCAGGGGGCTGTTTTAGGGCCCCATTTATTGCCATTCTGCCACCCTTTTCATGGCAAGTTCACCGCCATGAAAAGAGCAGTGAATTGGCAACACGGAATATGCTTGGCATTCCATTCTGTGTGCAGAAAGTGGGGGCTGCCAAGCTTAATAGTACAAACATTAAGGTGGCCAGATGGAACAATGCAAGACTTTCTTTAAATTGCGTGATGACTCCTAGATGGGCTTTATACTAAGCCTGGACGGAGTTCCGCTACGTGGAACTCCGCGAAGTGCAAAAAAAACTCTGCGTGCTACTTGAAGCTCCGTGAGCAGCGGAGTGCGTTAGATAAATGCCATTCGTGGTGATTTTCAGTGCCAGGTGCTTGTCCGCACTGTGCAATCATCGCGAATGGCACCATGCACAGCGCAAGTGGGCGCTGCTTCCTTTCTGCTGCTCGAGTATATTTTTACTCGAGCAGCAGCTTTCTCAACGCGAACGGACGGTTTCTCAACGTGAGCGGTCGCAAACATACACGACCACTCGCAATGAGAAATCTGACCGCCCGCATTGAGAAATCTTGCAGGGAGGTTGAGTTTCCATGTTCGCACTTGCCAACTTGCTGTTGTCGATCGTGAACGAGGAAAAATCTCGCTGGAAGGTGGATTTTCCTCGCTCGCGCTCGCCAACTTGAAGTTGACGAACACGAGCGAGGAAAAAAACTTCGCTCTGCTACTCAAAGTGGAGTTTTTCAGAACTCCGCGAGCTCTGCGAGCTCCACGTAATGTGGAGTGTAGAAAACTCCGCGAGCGGAGCGGAGTTCACCGCCCAGACTTACTTTATACTCAACTTTGACATTTTGATGCTGCAGAAACTTGCCCCATGAATGACATCCATTGTGATGGTTTCCTGTGTTCTTATAAACCTGTGGTCCACTCCCCTTTGAGAAGTGCAAAATCTGGGTTGTCTGCTTGTTTTAGAGCCACTCTATTTTGTCTTATAACTTTGCACCAGTGGAGTGTCCTTTTATACAGGCTTTTCATCTAAAGCGGCCTGGAAATTTTGCCTAGTGTTGATTAATTTTTACAAAGGTGGCCTCGCGAACAAGATCAATGTATTTTTTCTGTGTTGTTTGGATTTATTGATCATTTGTCAATTTTCACAACCAAACTAGGTGAGTACTACAATTTGCTAGGGGAAGATGATTGTAATGCCAAGCGGGGAGTAAAACATTGCTCCCAAAAGCGACCAGTACTGTTGATCAGCTTGCGACAACATGCACCCAGGATGCTAGAGGGGGTATTTCATATAACCTCTTGAGGGGGCACGATCTTTGGAATGTCTTAGAACTGGTGAATGCCAGTAATCCAGATGTTCCAACATTTGTAGGTCATTGAACAAACTCTATCATTGATTATATTTCTGTTCCAAGAAATGTGTGTCACCTCATTTTAGGTGCAAATGTTACCCCTAGTATTTACAGTGATCACAATCCATTATTTATCACCCTATCTACACCAATGGGGACTATTATGGCTAATTCTGAGGAACGTGTTTGACTAAAAGCTAATAAAAAGGTACACAGCTTGTTTGGAAATGGACAGACATGAGATCACTGTTGTAGAAATTAGTCGTATATAATCAAGATCATGTTAATCATTGTTTATCTGCAACTATTGTGCCAGTGAGGGCCACGTAGGCTTTTTTGGGGGCTACAAACAAAGGACTTGTTGTTAAACCCCATAAGAAACACCACCATGACCCCAACTCCTGTTTCAATGACACATGTTTTGTCATAAATAAAAGATTATAACAGGCTCTAAAAGTCTGCCTTGAGACAGTGAAATGATAATTGAGCGCCGGTTGTTCTATAAACAATCTTTTGATAAAAGGAAAAAAGGGCTGCTTACTGAGGCCTGGGAAGACTTGGTGGTGTACTGTAAATCATGAGATTCTAGCACTTTTTGGAAAACAGTTAACTCACCCACTTATGTTAAAAATCACCTATCCTGTCTGGCTGTATCAATCCCCGCTGAAACTTGGGTTAATAATTTTATTAAATTCAATAGTCTTCTGGGTGCAAGCGATGAGGTCTAAGAGGGGGATATTTCGATCTATCTCCTATCGATTGCCTTTGATTTAGTAGAGATTGAATCGGCTATGCTGAGAAGTCCATCAAATGGAGCCCCAGGCCCTGATGCGGTGCTGATGGAATTCATTTGAGCTACGGGCCCCTCTACTCACTAATGTCATCAATTGTGCCTCCAAAACTGGGTTGCTGTCCTCTTGGAGTTCTGCTATTATTGTCCCTAGATTTAAAAATGGCAAATGAGATAAATCTAGATGATACCAACCTTCTTTTGGCTAGATTCAGTGGTCAGGGTAAGAAGGAGGGTTGACTTGAACAGATTTTTTAACTGGATCTGAGACTGTCTGTTGGACTTGGCCCTTTCTGCAGGGTCATCCACAAACTTTTTGCCTTCAGCCTCCTGTTTTCTGATTCCATTTTTGTTGGATTTTAGGACTCTGCACTCTTTCCCACTGCTGCCAGTGCTAAGGTGCTTTCATCTTTAAACATGGTGAAATTGGCTTACACATAATTGGCACATTTAATTTACTTGTAAGTCCCTAGTAAATGGTAATACATATACCCAGGGCCTGAAAATTAAATGCTACTAGCAGGCCTGCAGCCCTAGTTGGGCCACCCTCTTAAGTAGCCTTTTGAAAATGTCTCAGACCTGCCATTGCAGCCTGTGTATGCAGTTCTAAACTGCCATTTTGACCTGGCAAGATAAATCTCTTACCAGGCCCAAACCTCCCTGTTTAATACATCCAAGTCACCCTAGGGTAGGCCCTACACTGCTAAGAGGGTAGGATGCAGTGTATTTATAAAGTTGGACATGTACTTTGAAGTTTTACATGTCATGATACTGAAAATATCTAAAATTCTTTTTTCATCACTGTGAGGCTTACCTCTCCCATAGGATAACAATAGGGTACCTTATTACGTTTAATAAGTGTTAATGTTCAATTGGGAGCAGATTGGAATGTCATGTTTGGTGTCTGAGAAATTGTGATTTAAAATCCTCTTTAATGGTAAAGTTTGATTTTAAGTTACAATTTTGGAAATGCCCCTTTTAGAAAGTTGGCATTTTCCCGCCCTAACTAATTGGTGCCTACAGCCTGTTCCTGGGTCACATGACTGAGTGTAGCTGGCAGTTAGACTTTGTTTATTCCACCAGACAGCCACACATTAGATGGATTAGGTGTGCCTGGATGGGCCTTCGACAGGCAGGATGGGAAAGGAGCTGGGCACAGCCCCACCTGCAATTGAATATGAAGTTGCTTGCCTTCACAAAAAGGACTTGTCATCACTGCATTGTTCATGCAGCCAGGGCAGGAAAGACAGGTAACTTCAAGAACTTTGAAGGGAATTCTCTAGAAACTTCCCCTTATTCAAAGTGGGCACTAGGTATACATTTTGGACCCTCAGGCCCAACTATTTAAAACCATCCTGGAGTTGTGGATGCTACAGAAGAAGGACTGTTGTGCTGCTTTGCGGCCAGAAAGACTGCCACTCTCCTGCCCTGCTATTCTGCTGCTCTGTGGCCTGCTGCCCTGCTTTCTGTGAAGAAAGACTGGGCCTGCCCCCAACATCCCAAGCTAAAGTCACTCAAAGGCTCAGCAGACTGACCTTCTGTTATGAGCTACAGGGACATACCAAGCTCCAGATTCTCCCTGCAACTACCCTGCTGACCTGCTGCCTGGACCTGCAACTGGACCTACCTGACCCCTGCTGGTCTCTGCTGGAATGATTGCATGACCTGAGGCTACCCCTCCGGTCATGTACCCTTGGTGTAGCCTCAGTTTAGCTCCTCTACAAAGAAAAGAAAAGGAGAAATCCTGAAGGTTTGAGCTCTTCGTGAACGTGAACGGACCCATGTGCATCATGATCTTGCTGCTCATGCCTCCCGCCAGCATGAAGTTCTGGCGAGCTAGACTGTTTGGTCATAAGTGACCTCCAATGGCACTTGGCAGCAAGAGATCTGCACTTTGCGCTACAGCATCGACAGCTTGTGGTGACCGCCTATGAGAGGACCATCCATGATGCCCAGCCTTCTCTTCAAGGTATATCGACGACCTTCCGCCATGCGCTCTCTACTCCTCGCAACTCCTTCCACCACAAACGGAACTCTTTGCCCTGGATTTTGAAGCAAAAAATTTCAGCTGGACTAACCTGGTTCCTGTATCTGTCCCATGCTTCATTGCGATTGGCCTGAACTTATGACTTTCACCTGGTCTCAAGTCACCAGATAGCCACGAATGACGCTTTGTGCTTTAAGGCTCTTTTCTTAGCTGAAATCTCTAAAATTGGTTCTACTGATTGGAAGTTTTGTTATTTTGGTGTCAAATAATGTAATCCATTTGTCTAAATTGGTGTGACATTGTTTTTGTCTTGTGTTTTCACTTTATTACTGTTTCTGTGTTGCATAAATACTTTAAACATTGCCTCTAAGTTAAGCCTGACTGTTTTTATGCCGAGCTACAAGAGGGTTAAGCACAGGTTAATGTATAACTTTTTGTGGTTCACCCTGATGGGGATTGTGGCTGTTGCTTTAATAGGGGTCACCCCTCCTTCCACCAACAACCCAATTTCTCATACTGTCATATTCTCTCACCTGTTCAGTTTGGGTTCCTGCCAGGAATGAGGATACTTGAACAATGCTTAAATCTACACCTTTTTTATTGATAGATACAAAGTTGCCAAGTCATCCCCTTTGTATCTCTATTTCATGGATCTATTCGATGCACTAATTGCGTTAACAGATTCAAACTGTGGTCAAAACTTACTCAAGAAAGGCATGGATAAGGAACTGGAGGACTTTCTGAGGGCTCTGCATAGTAATCTTTCAGCTAGGATTAGATTTGTAGAGAATGGTGAATGCACTGGTTCTTTCAGTTTAAAGCATGGTGTCCACCAGGGTTGTGCAATTTCTCCAATCTTTTTACTTTTATATATTACTGACCTAGAGGCTCATTTAATTGATAAAGGTAATGATCAGCCATTGGTTGAAGACAAACCGGTCCCTGTGGTGCTTTATGCTGACAACACCGTCCTTGTGGTGCGGAACCGATAATGGCTTAAATACTTTGACTAAATCTTTTGTGAGTTTTATAAATGACCTGAGCATCAAAATCAACTTAACCAAGACTTTCTATATGGACTGTGGGCAGAAGATTATGGAGACTCAGTCCTTTCTCATCAAGGGGCACGTGTTGAAAGAGCCTAACACTCGCCTTATCTAGGTCTGACTTTTGACAGTTTGGAAACTTGGGAACAATACATTTCGACTAGAAAACTAAATTTTTCAAAGGCTGTTGGTTTTACGTTTAACTAGGTAACAAACCCATAGTCCCTTTGCTATAAATATATAATAGGATATGCATTCCCCTTTTGACCGACAGGACCAGCATATGGGGGGTATAAGGATGAAAGTAGTATCAAGGTAACGGTAAATCACATGCTCTAGCATCTCTTGGGAGTGCCTCCTTGAACTCCCAACCTTGCTATTCATACAGAAATAGGCATTGGCTATGTTGATAAACATGTCAATTTGCATAAGGATATCATTCTTGACTGTCTAGTGTGTGACCAAGGTCAGGAGATTTCATGGCTTCTGTACAGGAATGCCCTAGATAGCCTGCGTAGTTTACACCTGTTTACAGAGCTGATGACTATACAGAGCATGGGTATTTGGTGGCTTAAACAGGCTGTTATCGGCGAGAGGATGAGGGAGAGACTGGCTAGCAAACTTAAAAAATCGGCTCTCATGGCTTATGTGGAAATTAACACCGCTGTAGGCCTGGAAATGTATTTTGACCTGCCCCTAATTCCTGGGAGCTCTTTTTGCTTACTCAATTTAGACTTGGCATTATTAGATGGGCCTTGAGCTTTCCTCTGCAACAATTTGGCTCTAAGTTAATCTATCTTTGCCCTTTGATGAACGCTCATCCAAAAGTCTGTTGCAATTCACCTTTTTCTGCAAATGTTATCTTGCTCATTCTAAACGGTGTTTAATTTCAATTTTAAACCCTACCAGTATAAGAACATGATCTATAGATCGTATATGCAATAATTAGAAAATAAGTAAAGGTGAGAAAGGAAAAGGTGACAAAGTTTAGTACAGTCAGCAATTGGTATTTTTGTTCTGAAAGAAGAGAGAAAATCAATGTAACAGGACCGGGTAGTAGTGTGATAAGAGGCCTCAAGATGGAGACATAAAGGTAAAGACCATAGAGGCAAGTATCAAAAAAACTGAAATTGGAATTTACCCAATTCTCGTATGAATAGGAAGATGTAGTCAACAACGCCTTCCGTCTTGTAAATACCAAGGACAATTAAACAATAACCACGGATCTTGGAATCCAAAGTTTCGACAGTCTAAACAATATGAGGGAAATAACATGGACAAGAGAAAAGAGAGAACCGGGGGTAAACCTTCAAGATTCATCAAACCTCAGAATGTGTCTATTAAGACTTGGATATAAAAACTTAGGCAAGACCCTGACCCCAAGGTAACATGAGCATATAGTATTTGGTCTTACTTGAAAGCGGGAACAAAAGTCAGTATAAACAGCAACAAACCGCTACGATGGGCGGAAAGGAAGCCATATAATAAGGCTCCTATTCAAACTGTACCCGCATAGTGGACCTGTAGAAAGACCGAAAATGTCATCAGTACGGCAACATTACGGTCGAGAATTGGGTTAATTCAATTTCTGTTTTTTTGATACTTGCCTCTATGGTCTTTACCTTTATGTCTCCATCTTGAGGCCTCTTATCACACTACTACCCGGTCCTGTTACATTGATTTTCTCTCTTCTTTCAGAACAAAAATACCAATTGCTGACTGTAATAAACTTTGTCACCTTTTCCTTTCTCACCTTTACTTATTTTCTAATTATTGCATATACGATCTATAGATCCTTCTTTTGCTTTTCACTGCTTCTTGTTTTTATAGAATTCGAAGGATACTGATGAGTCTTGACTTCACAGATCTTATTTTTTATTTTATATTTTCTGTACGCACGGTGTGTCACATGGTTCTCGGGACACTTGCATGTCGGGTTTTTTAGTCCTCTTAGTCACTTTGGGTACTACCTCTGGTATACACATTTTTATTCTAAAATTGGGAAAAAAAGTTTCCATTATCGCCCTCTTGTATTGTATATATTTAAAAGACTATAATACTGTTCTGTATTTAACAGCCTTGAGAAAGTCGCTTAGCGACGAAACACGTGTCAGCTGTTTCTGCCTACTACACCTACGTGTCAACATCTTCACGATTCAGAAATCTTTGTACATTGTGTATGATACTGATTATATTGTTTAGCATTAAAACTCTTTTTCTGACGGATGTCAGGAATTTAATATATTGTGCTGTGGCTGTCTTGAATGCAATGGTTATTGTACATGGAGGACTTGTTCTCTATGCACTTAAATAATACTGTGGATGGCATGGTATTGATATTGAGCACGCCGGAGGACTAATTGCCCCATACAAACACAAACTAGGATAGAGGTGCTAGCTGTGTCGTACAATCACTGCCATCAGCCTGTTTTGATCAGTATAAGAACATGCTTGCCTGCGTTAATATTTTTGCTTACACTAGGGTCCTTGGAAGTCTGTTTTATTGTGTGCCCTTTTCTGAAATCAACTAATTCTCGTTTGTAAATCTTTGATGATTTAGTCCATTCATAATATATCGATTTTAACTCTAGGCTTTTATGTGGAATGTAATTTCTATATATTTTGATCATATTATTGCTACCCTCTTATGGTTATTATTGAATAATCAAGTAAAGAAGATTGACTGATTAATTGGCATGTGTGGGGGAAGAATGTAGAGACCTAAAATATATTGGTGTGGTGGGAGGGTACACTCTGGTTGACTGCAATGGCACGTAAGAGTTGACCAGCATGTCCCCATAGGAGTGTGACAGTAAGTTTGAATGTTGTTACCTTATTATGTATGGCAATTTAAAAAGTGAAACAGAAGTATGGATACTTCTGAATAATACTGCACATGGGTGAACCAGGCAAAGGCATGCTGAATTTGGGAGACGCAGCCATCTATCCTTTGGCAACAGCTGGTGTGGGGTAAATTTGCACTTAGTAAGTAGAAAGGTCACTGGTGTGAGTCAGAGTTGGGGCAACCATTTGTATGTTATGGTGGTTTCTGGAAGCATGAGTAGACAGACAGCCCTATGATGTGTTCTCCCACTCCTTACTAAATTATTCTCTCTCATATGGTAGTATTCTAACTAGATTTGCACATTTACTAACCTCTGTATCTTACGAGCATCATTCTGTGTATATAACTGTCTTAAATACACTAGAAAGTGACCACAGTCCACACCATGTAGCATTGGGAGATATATAGGACAGAGACACAGTCTAATTGATATGATCTATGTTCATTGGCAACCATTCACAGGTCAAAAATACTACTAATGTGCCATTATGCCGTATCCCTTATTATCTACCCTTAAAGATGTGGACGCATAATTTAGCACAGGAAGTGTATAGGACTAATCCTGGTACTTTAAAATTATATTCAACGTTTCTGCTGTTTCGACTTGAAATGCACTTGTGGCTTAGGGGCTCACAATTTAACCCCTTCGCTGCTAGGCCTTTTCCCCCACCTGTGCTAAGCCTTTTTTTGGCTATTTGGGGTAGTTTGCGCTAAGGCCCCTGTAACTTTTTGACCACATAAGGTATCCACGCCAAATTTGCGTCCTTTTTTCCAACATCATGGGGATCGTAAAGGTACCCAGGGTTTGTGGATTCCCCTGGAGGGGACCCAGAAATTAGCCAAAATACAGTTACATTTTGAATGTTTTGGGAAAAATGGGAAAAAAGTGCTGCAAATGAAAGCGTCTGTTTTTTTCCCTGCAAATGGTATCAACAAAGGGTTTGTGGGGCTGAAATCACCATTTTCCCAGCTTTCAGGGACAAGCAGACTTTTGTCAGAAAACCAAATTTTTTTACACAGTTTTGGCATTTTACTGGGATATAGCCTATTTTTGCTATTTTATGTGCTTTCAACCTTCTTCCAGTTAATGGTAGAAATGAGTATGAAAGCAATAATGGATCCTGGAAAGCTATACATTTTAGTAAAGTAGACAATATTCTGAATTCAGCAAGGGGTCATTTGTGTAGATCCTTCAAGGATTCTTTATAGAAACTAACAGTTAAATATAGGAAAAATTGAAAATTAGTTGAAAAAAACAGCCATTTGTGCCAACGTTTTCACCTGTAACTTCTTATAATTGTGACAGCTGTTTGAATGTAATATACCGCTACATCTGCTGGACTTTTCTGGTTGTAGGGATATATAGGACTTGTAGGTTCACCAAGAACCCGACGAACCCAGAGCCAATAACTGAGCAGCGTCTTGCAATGGTTTTTCATTATGTACCGGGTATATAGCAATTAATTTGGGAAAATATATACATGGAAAAATTGGTATGAAAGACACCTAAGTATTTCTGAAATTGGAACAAAATATAGAGTTTAGAAACAGTAGTTATTTGCACATTTCCAAAATTGTGAGTACCCATACTAGCATGAGAATTATAGGTCATTTTTCAAAATGACTTCTTTTTTACACATTGTCTTTCATTTGGAAGGCAGAAATGCATTGAAAGACAATAGGTAATAACAGTTGCTTTACAATTCTGTGTTACCCTAAGTCTCCCAATAAAAATGATATCTCATTTGTGTGGGTAGGCCTAGTGCCCGCAACAGGAAACGGCCCAAAACGCAACGTGGACACACCACATTTTCACAGTTGATAACGGACCCTTTTTTTGCAAAGTGCCTAGCTGTAGATTTTGAACCCTAGCTCTGCCGGCACCTTGGGAAACCAAGCAAACTTATACATTTTTGAAAACTAGACACCCAGGGGAATCCAGGATGGGGTGACTTGACTGGCTCTCACCAGGTTCTGGTACCCAGAATCCCTTGCAAACCTAAACTTTTTGTAAAAAAAAACACATTTTCCTCACATTTCTGTGGTGGAAAGTTCTGGAATCTGTGTGGATCCACAACATTCCACCCACAACATTCCACCCACCCCGCGTTTCCCAAAGTCTTCTGAGAAAAATGGTACCTCACTTGTGTGGGTACGCCTAGTGCCCGTGACAGGAAACGGCCCAAAACGCAACGTGGACACGCCACATTTTCACAGTGAAAACGGGCCCTTTTTTTGCAAAGTGCCTAGCTGTAGATTTTGAACCCTAGCTCTGCCGGCACCAAGGGAAACCTAGCAAACCTATACATTTTTTAAAAGTAGACACCCAGGGTAATCCAGGATGGGGTGACTTGACTGACTCTCACCAGGTTCTGGTACCCAGAATCCCTTGCAAACCTAAAAATTTGTCCAAAAAACCCACATTTTCCTCACATTTCTGTGGTGGAAAGTTCTAGAATCTGCGTGGATCCACAAAATTCCACCCACCCCGCGTTCCTCAAAGTCTTACGAGAAAAATGGTACCTCACTTGTGTGGGTCGGCCTAGTGCCCGCGACAGGACACAGCCCAAAATGCAACGTGGACACACCACATTTTCACAGTGAAAACAGACCCTTTTTTTGCAAAGTGCCTAGCTGTAGATTTTGAACCCTAGCTCTGCCGGCACCTAGGGAAACCTAGCAAACCTATACCTTTTTGAAAAGTAGACACCCAGGGGAATCCAGGATGGGATGACTTGACTGGCTCTCACCAGGTTCTGTTACCCAGAATCCCTTGCAAACCTAAACTTTTGTAAAAAAAAACAAATTTCCCTCACATTTCTGTGGTGGAAAGTTCTGGAATCTGCGTGGATCCACAAAATTCCACCCAAGCCGCGTTCCCCAAAGTCTTCCAAGAAAAATGGTATCTCACTTGTGTGGGTAGGCCTAGTGCCCGCAACAGGAAATGGCCCAAAACTCAACGGGGACACACCACATTTTCACAGTGAAAATTGACCCTTTTTTTGCAAAGTGCGTAGCTGTAGATTTTGAACCCTAGCTCTGCCGGCACCTAGGGAAACCCATGAAACCTATACATTTTTGAAAAGTAGAGACCCAGGGAAATTCAGGATGGGGTGACTTGACTGGCTCCCACCAGGTTCTGTTACCCAGAATCCCTTGCAAACCTAAACTTTTGTCAAAAAAAACAAATTTTTCTCAAATTTCTGTGTGGGAAAGTTCTGGAATCTGCATGGAGCCACACATTTCCTCCTACCCAGCGTTCCCCCAGGTCTCCCGATAAAAATGGTACCTCACTCGCATGGGTGGGTCAAGTACCCGCGACAGGCAAGGGCCCAAAACCTATTGAGGCGACATTAAAATTTCCTATCGCAAAACAACCTGGTTTTGCAAGGGTGGTCCCATGAGTTTTTGGCCCCGGGCTCGGCGGCCATCTAGGGAAACTTACCAAACCCACACATTTCTGAAAACTAGACACCCGGGGGAGTCCAGCGAGGTATGGCTTGCGTGGGTCCCCCAACATTTTCCTAACCAGAATCCCCTGCAAACCTCAAATTTAGCTGAAAAAATCAGTGCATTTCACAAATGAAATGCACTGTTAATAATTAAAAGGTTAAAAACCAGAACCAATGACTCACAGCTCGTGAGCTGTAAAGCCACGACAAGGCACCAACCTCTTTACAGGCCATTCATACACCTTTCATACTTGACACACACTTTCACACCACCAACTGCGGCCCCAGCACATTACAACACTCACATTCACAGACAATGTACACCCTGGCAGAGAGAGACAAACAAGACAAATATTCCTTCAAAATGAACAATTCCTTAAGTACCCACGCATACTGGTTGGATTTGGCAAGAGGGTGAGTGAAGGTTCAGAGCGTAAAATTCTATTAACAAGAGATTTCACAAAAACGAAATGCACTGTTAATATTTAAAAGGTTAAAAACCTGAACGAATGATTCACAGCTCGTGGGCTGTAAAGCCACGGCAAGGCACCAACCTCTTCACAGGCCTTTCACACACCTTTCATACGTGACACACAAGACCATTCACACCGCCAGCCGCGGGCCCAGCACATTACAACATTCACATCAACAGACAGCGCCATTCAAGGGCCCATCACTTTCATACGCCCACATGACTGACACAGCAATCACAACGGCTGGTGGTTGACATAGTGTCTGCAGTGGCGTTTGACTAGCAGAGTGTGTAATGACCTGCAGCAAGTCACTACTCACACACTACCAGCCAAATGCCAGCCCACGAACAAGGCCAGCCAAGCACCATCCCACCCACACTGCCAGCCGAGCGCCAGCCCACGCACACTGCCAGCCAAGCGCCAGCCCATTCACACCGCCAGCCAAGCGCCAGTCCACGCACACCGCCAGCCAAGCCCCAGTCCACACACACCGCCAGCCAAGCGCCAGTCCACACACACCGCCAGCCAAGCGCCAGTCCATGCACACCGCCAGCCAAGCGCCAGTCCACGCACACCGCCAGCCAAGCGCCAGTCCACGCACACCGCCAGCCAAGCGCTAGTACACGCACACCGCCAGCCAAGCTCCAGTCCACTCACACCGTTATTAATTTTTTTTTATCAAGAAAGAAAACACAAACCAGTTGCAACTAGATACAAAACTATAACTACAAAAACAACAGCAGTAACTAAAGACATCATTCTATTGCCAAACGTGAAACTGAACAACAACTATATAAAACCATACAGACCAGGCAGTACACTATTGTACTCACGGTTGCTCCCAAAAACTCTTTTAAGTGTGATACAATCTGAAACAGGTGGGCACACACAGCCCAGGATTAGAAGGACAATCGGCACAGTGCATACGACTCTCCTTCTGCATACCTCTTTGCAAGCAGACTCTACATCTCTTACAGGGATTGTTTTTTTTGGGCGTGGGAGGAATTAAATCAGAAAAGTGGCGATGTGTATTCACTTTTTGTTTCACTACAAAGATATCGGAGGTCAATTTAACCAAGAACGGCATTTTACGAATCTTTAACATTGTCCAGTTGCTCCAGAATAAAAAATGTTGAGGGAGTTAAATCTGGCCAATTTTTAATTCACTTTTTTCACTCACTTGCACCACGAAAAAACCTGCTCCACTGTAATCAGGTGTCGAAGCACACCCGAATAGCATTTGGCTATTCGGGTGGGACCCCTATGATGAAGCATGTCACCAAGTAGGTTGGTGAGTGAGGGGTCTTCTTAAAAAGGAGAAATTCGCCTTTTTGTGCACCTCTCCCTATACCGCGGAGACATTGAGATGTCTCCAGGGTGTACTCCTCCAACTGTTTGATTACTCTACTACAAGGGGACCAGGAGTATTCCCTTAAAAAAAACCTTTCTCTCTCCTTTGTTTTTTGTGATCTTTCAATCTAGCCACATCCTCTACCACTCCAACTCTAGGAACACTTGCCTGTTCCACAACAACAAGGCTGCCTATCACAGACTCCTGGAACTGAACAAAAGTCATCTTTGACGCAGGAGAACACTCCTTGAACACAACAAAAGCATTGAAAGTTGCTAAATTGAAGAGATGGATGGCCAACTTCTTATACCAAATGTAAGCCTTACGAACAGCAGTGTAAGGTTCCAACCTCTGATCTACTCTATCGACACCACCCATGTGCTTATTGTAGTCTACAATGCACACAGGTTTGCGCACTTCAGCAACCTGACCCCAAACAGTCACAGGTGAAGTACTCTCATCATGAATGGTAGTCAGCATGTACACATCCCTCCTGTCCACAAATTTCACAGCTAGCAGTTCCTCACTACGCAAGGCACTGCACTGTCCCTTCTGAAGCTTTTTACAAACAAGCTCTTTTGGGTAACCTTTACGGTTAGAGCGGATTGTGCCATAAGCAAAAGTGTCCACTTTGAACAATTCCTTAAACAATTGCACAGCAGTGTAGAAGTTATCAAGGTACAAATGGTGGCCTCTGTTAAACAGTCCTCTAGCAAGATCCCACACAATTTTCTCAGAAACTCCAAAAGTGGACGGACAACCAGGGGGGTCAATAGTGGAATCCCTACCAGTGTACACCCGGAAATTATAGACATATCCTGTCCTACTCTCAGACAACATATACAACTTAATTCCATAACGTGCCCTCTTGCTAGGAATGTACTGCCTAAAAACCAAACGACCCTTGAACAGGACCAAAGACTCATCAACAGCTATTTCTTTCCCTGGAGTATAGATCTCTGAAAATCGATCTACAAAGTGATCAAGAACAGGCCAAATCTTAAAAAGACGGTCACAGTCAGGGTGAACTTGTGGCAATGCCAAAGCATTATCAACAAAATGCAGCATCCGAAGCAAAAGTAAATACCGATCACGACTCATAATTGCAGGAAATATGGCTGTTGCCATCAAGGGTCTTGTAGACCAATATGAAGCCATGGACGGCTTCCTTATCAAGCCCATCAAAAAAGTCAAACCCAAAAACTTCTTCATCTCATCCAGATTTGTGGGAGTCCATCGGGTAGCTCTAGAGCGGGGCCTGAGTCTGGCACTGTTGTCCCTCAAAAACTGTTCAGCATACAAATTAGTCTGCTCGACAATCTCAGCCCAAAAAACATCATCCATAAACAACTGAAAAAACTGTATAGGCAAAAAAAATTCACAATCCACTCTACACCCTGCATCCCCACTAAAGGCAGGCAACACCGGCTGCACCATGTTTGGATCAACCCAGAGTCCAGCACTTCCAGTAGGAAGCCTTGCAGCCTCAGGCTGCAATACCGATGTCTCTTGCTGCACTATCGGCACATCAGTGTCCTCCTCTAAAACAGGCACTTCATCCGCACTTTGAGTAGTTTCATCTGCACTGAGAGTAGCTTCATCATCAGATGATTCCTCATGGACAGAAAACTCACTGCTAGAATCTTGCACTCCCTCCTCTCCCTCAGATGCACTGTCAGTCTCATAATCCTGCTCAGATGAAGATTCAAAAAGCATACCAACCACCTGCTGAACAGTAATTCTACGGCTAGCTATAATCCTTACTAATAAAAGTAACTTGTCAAACAAGTCAACAACAACAAACACTTTGTAAAATAAGTAATAAACAAAATGCGTCTTTATCACAGACCTATATACTCCAAAACTATACCACTCACTTGCCAGAAGCAGCTAGACTCAGCACCACCTACTCTGCACAGACACAGTAAGGATCAACAATATCCCACTAAAAAGAAAAAGAAAACAAAATTACACATAAGACAATGCACAACACATCGCAAAGATTTTCATGCTCAAAACACTAACTAAATATGCTGCCATTATGACACCACTTACAAAAAAATTCATTCATGCATGACAATAATACTCATTTGGAGTAAATACAACAAAAATGTTTTTCTTACCAAAAAAATGCAAATACGCAAAACTGCAGAACAACCACTGCCGAAACCGCAAACAGAAATCAAAAGATTTACACTAGAATAAAAAGGAGAAAAAAAAACATTACAATCCCATATGCAAATAATGCACCAGTCCACACACAATCCACCAGCCAAGCTAAGGGGTAGGTGGGCCTAAGAGTATAAATAAAATATTCACCCCCGTAAAAGGGGAGCAACCCTTGCCCTTGAGGCCACTCCCCAACATAAAAATGTAAAAAAACCCTGTTGTCTAGTGGCTTCTGCCCCTGGGCCTAAAAACATACTGCTAATCTGCCACCCAAAGAGGGCAGAAATGGCCACAATCATCCTCCCATAAAGGGGAGCGACCCTTGTCCAAGGGGCCATTCCCCAACATAAAAAAAGAAAACCCTGGTGGCCTAGTGGCCATACAAAAAAAGAGATCAGACGATCTGCCCACCAGAAACGGCAGAAACGGCCAAATTAATGCTCCCCAAAGTGGAGCGACCCTTGCCCAAGGGGCCACTCCCCACAAACCAATCCCTGGTGCTCTAGTGGGCCCAATTTTTTTTTAAAAGGCAATATCTGCCCCCCCAGGGGGCAGACACATCCAAAAAGATTGCCCCCAAAGGGGAGCGACCCTTGCCCAAGGGGCCACTCCCCACAAATAAATCCCTGGTGGCCTAGTGGCCATACAAAAAAAAGAAAATCTGCTGATCTGCCCCCTGGGGTGCATAAACTGCCAAATTAATGCTCCCCAAAGGGGAGCGACCCTTGCCCGAGGGGCCACTCCCCACAAACAAATCCCTGGTGGTCTAGTGGGCCCAATCTTATAAAATACGGTGACAAACATTGCACCCAAAGGAGAGCGACCATTGCCCAAGGGGTCACTCTCCTCAAATAAAACCCTGGTGGTCTAGTGGGCCCTATATAAAAAAAAATGGCGTGATCTGCCCCCCCCCCATGGGGGCAGACAGCCAAAAACATGGCCCCCAAAGGGGAGCGACCCTTGCCCATGGGGCCACTCCCCACAAATTATTCCCTGGTGGTCCAGTGGGCCACTTTTAAAAATAAAATTGCGAAATCTGCCCCCCAGGGGGGCAGACAAACCCCAAAAAACATTGTCCCCCATGAAGGGAGCGACCCTTGCCTAAGGGGTAGCTCCCCCCAAATAGTAGTCAATTTCAAATATATAAAAAAATAAAAATCCCTGGTGTCTAGTGGGCATTCCTGCTGCACGATCGTGCAGCAGGAATGCACAAAAGCGGCATCAGGGGAAAGGAAAACCCTTTCCTTTCCCCGATGCCTCTTTTGTTTAAATACCCCCCTCCCCCGAGGAGAAACTCACCTCCTCTCTTCCCAACGCGCTGGAAGCAAATGGCTTCCACCTCGTTGGGAATCCTCTAATGACGTCAGTGTGCCTTGCACGCTGACGTCATTAGATGACGTGGAGGGGGGGGCAGGGGGAGGCAGGGGAAGGGCTTCCCCTGCCTTCCCCGGTGGGGGCACCTATAAGGGCGGCCCACGGGGGAGCCAGCGCTTCCCCCGTGGGTGGGTGCTAGGACAGCCGGGAGCCGTCCGACGCACACACGCCCACCGCGACGTCGGACGGCTCCCGACCGTCCGACACACGCAAGGGGTTAAAACAACAATATACACTTTTGGTAAGGAGGAGTTTTGCAGCATGGCGGGGCAACATAGAAAAGGACCAGTTTGATGACTTTACTTAAATCTTAATTTTATAAAGATTTTTGGTTTTAGTTAGCACGAAGGCTCTTAATTTAAAATAATAGGGTCCAGTCTAGATAGAGATAACGAGTGTCGAAAAATCATATTTATGACCGAAATAAGGAAACTCTTTACATTCCACGGACAATGTTTGTAATTTACATTTTAGGCTTCGCTCTCCACTTCAATAACATTGCATTTTATTTATTTTATTTTTCAAGTTTTATATAGTGCAAACTTGACCCGAGGGTATCAGAGCACTTTACAGAATACAAATGGCAACATTTACAGACAGTATAAAAAGAATATAATACGAACAATGGGCATGCAAGATAATAGAATGTAAACAAGATGAAGAAGAAGGGTTATCAGGAGCATTTATGGATATTATACAAGGCACATAGTAAAAACAATGGGCATACATGGAAATAATATATAAATGATGATGGAGCAGACAGGTTATATAGATCAGAGGTAATGCTGGTAAGTTATTTCAAATGTTAGGGAATGGACTGTTGAATTGAGTTGTAGTATTGCTCAGGGGCTATGCTGGTTGGAGGGGAAAGATCGTCAGTGAAGTAAGCTATTTGGGGAGGGTGAGTTCAGGTATTTGGAGAGCAGAAGTAATTTAAGTGTTTTTCTGAAGTGTAGGAATGAATGACTCTCATGTAATTCCTGTGGCAGGGCATTCCGAATTTTAGGATGCATTCCCAGAGAAGGAACGAGTGAGTGATTTTTCTTTTTTACATTTGGGAGGACTCTGAAGTAGAGTGTTTGAACTTCGCAAAGGCCTCTTTAGTCTAGCTTTTGATAGTTTGTGTGCAAGAAAAGTGTTTTTTCAGTGTAAAGAGCTTTGTGGGTAATGCAGGCCTTTTTGTTTAAATATACTTCTCGTTTAATTGTTAACCAGTTGAGTTTTTCGAGTGTGGGAGTGATGAGATCATAATGGCTCTCTCCAGAGATAAGTCTAGCCACTGCGTTGAATGTGTTTTTTATAGGAAGAAGGTGTTTTTTTGGGATGCCAGTGATCAAAGTGTTGCCATAGTCCAGCTTAGAGGGGACTGAGGATTGTACTACATTCATTAGTTCTTCAGGGGGAATGAAGGGTTAGATTTTTTTAGGTGTGTCAGCATGTAGATGTTATGTTATGTTATGTTAGCAATGATTTGTAGAGCGCTCGTTCACCGGTTGGTTTCTTGGTGCTGGGGAGATGGCGCTTTTTGCCGAAGCATTTTATGTAGCCTTTTCATGCTCAGGATTTTGTCAAGTGTAATCGTTAAAGATTTGACTGAGTTGGTGATGGAACATTTGCAGTTTAGTGCAGTTAGGTTGTCAAGGCAAACACAAGGAGTTAATGAATGGAGCCCTGAAACTTTTCAGACACTCACCCCCAGTCACAGATCTGGGCTGAATCCATCATCATTCTTTAGCTCAGTGAGTGTCTGAAAAGTTTCAGCGCTCCGTCCATCATGTCCTTGTGTTTGCTTTGTTTGCCCTAAGTTGGCAGGGTATGCCCTTGCTCACTTTGCCACTGGATTCAAGCTAGCCTGGCTGATGAAGGGTGTTACCCCGAAACCAGTCCCAGGATGCTTGTTTCTGGTTGGAAACAGCGTTTACAACGCTGACAGTACAACGCAGTGCCATTACAGCGCGGTCAGTACAACGACAGCGTTGTTACCACGCATACCATTATGACGCAAGCCATTACAACGACTTGCTGTAGGGGGATTTAAAATCCAACACCTTCCCTACTGTTGCACAGACTGGAGTTGGAATAGTAAATTATACTATTCCAAACTCCAGCGCCCCCCCACAGCAAGTCATTGTAATGACTTGCGTTGTAATGGTACACGTGGTAACAATGCGGTCATTGTACTGACCGCGCTGTAAAGGCATGCGTTGAAAACTCATGCGTTGTAACGTCATATATTCGTTTCTGGTCCAGGGAAGACCTGGCTTTGCAGTTCAGGCTGGACTGTTCCCATGAGGAACAGGGTCAAGAATGATTTTCATATGGCTGGGTCTGAACTGGGGTGGCAAAGTGAGCTAAAGAACGATGATGGATTCAGCCCAGATCTCTGACTGGGGGTGAGTGTCTGAAAAGTTTCAGCGCTTCGTCCATCATATGATTGTGTTTGCTTTGTTAGGTTGTCAAGCCAGGTGTGTATAGGATAGGACTTTCCTTTAGGTTGGATGAAGAGGAGCTCAGTTTTTTTGGGGTTGAGCTTAAGGTGGATGTTTTTGGGTGACAAGATTTTAATATATAGTTGTGTGTCATCTGCATAGAGATGGTAGGCAATATTGGCTTGTTTCAGGATGGCAGTGAGTGGTTCAATATAAAGGTTGAACAAGGCAAGGGACAGATTTGAACCTGGGGGAACTCCTTGTGGGACAGATACTGCTGGTGAGGTGGATATATTCAGTTTGATTAGTTGTGAATGTTGGTTCAGGTATGAGCAAAACCACTGAAGAACTGTGCTGTTGGTGCCTGCACACTGTGAGAGGGCGTTTAGGAGAATGTTGTGGTTAACAGCATCGAAGGCTGCTGAGAGGTCAAGTTAGGATTGGGAGGTAGGCCTGACCGTCATCGAGAGTTCTGTGTAAGTCATCAGTGATGTTCAGGATTGCAGTTTTCATACTGCAGCCCTTCCTAAATCCAGATTGGAAGGTGCTATGTAAGTAGAATTTTTCAATGTGGATGTTGAGTTGTGAGAGCACACAATTCTCAATAGTTTTGGCAAGGAGTTATGGGTCTATAGATGCTACGGTCATTCTGGTCTGCGCCTGGTTTTTTGATGAGGGGTGTGATGTGGCTGAGTTTAAGAGAGGTCAGCATCAAGCCACTGGTTAGGGAGGAGTTCATGATTTTAGTCCATGTTGGGAAGGTGACATACCTGAGGTTTTTGACTAAGGATGAGGGAAAGGGGGTCAGCTATGTGTGATGTCGACTTTATGGAAACAAGAATTTTAGTGACTTCTGCAGAAATATTTCCAAACTTGGTCCATGTTGCATTGTTTTTCAGTTGTATGGGATTGTGGTTGGTGTTGTGGCACAGTGAGGAGGTGGGTTTGGGGGGTGGTCATTGGTTTGAGGTGTAGCAGTGGCAGGACCTCAAAATCAAAGGAGGGAAGGAAGAGCAAAACATTTTGACGCGGTCCTATACCCAAGCTCCTCACAGGGAACAGATCAATAGCTATCAGGGTAGGGATAGTTCCTCCTTAGCCAAGGTGGTCACTGAAAGTTGATCCAAGTGGATGATTGTCCTGTCGCAGAAAGACCTGTGGGTCAGATCTTGGTGCCCTCACACACATGTTAGGGTGTCATGCTTCATCATTGGGCACTCCTCGTCAAGCCGGCGCTGCAATGTCTGACGGGCCTGGGGGCTCTTTGTCGGAGATCTTTTGATCTGAAATTGCTGTGTAGATGAATGCATGTGAGGGGGCTAACTAACAGAGGAATCAGTGATGTAAGTGATGTACGTGAGTGGTGAATAAAATAGGCTCAGTTATCCTATAAACTAAATTTTATAGAGGAAGGATACGCGGTCTAAATAAAAGCAGTGGTGCTATCATGTATTCTTGAAGTACCAGGATAGCTTTTAGTGTAGAGTGGTCAACATGTTTCGTTCCTCAACAGTCCAAAAATCGGGCAGCACATCTTCAGGACCAAAAACAATGAGTGTGCCTCAAACTGAGGCTTAAGGTCTCCCTTCTAAAAAGGGATGACCTATCAATATTTCGCAGCCTACCCCTGAATGTATGCCGGCCTGTGGTTCCACCTAAAAGAAAGGGAAACAAAAGGTGGAGAGATACATGCAACAGGTAATTAAAAACAGTTCTCGGTCCACATAGTGGTACATAGGTGAACTCATCCATGTCTCTGGAATAGGTGATGTGTGTCTGCTTGCGCTGACAGTGCTGTGACCAACATTCACAGACTGAAGCCCAACAGACATCCAGTAAAAATATATCTAATTAGCAACACGTAGAGGTGCCATGTGGATAGTGGTGTGAGCACCTACATCAACCCCGCATATGTGATCTGGTGAGGAGAAGGCTTACACTCGAGATGTGGTAGTATCTATTTGTTTTTATTTTTCAGGCATGAAAGTGACTTACCTCAAGGGAGGCAGATTCAAGCTCCTTAGGAAAAATGGAGGGTCCCGATTAGATTGAGGGATGCCTTCATAGGAGAGGGGAAAAGAAAAGAAGCCTTTGTGGTCATGGGTAAAATAGGGAAACATGTGTCAGAGCTTGCATGTACTCTTTGCGTTAGGAACAGGAGTGAGTTCCATGTAGTGTCATTAGGATATCTGTAGAAGACTATATAGAATTATGTTACTTAAATAAAAACAGAAACAAAAACACAAAAACAAAGGTCTACATGCTGAGTATATTTTCAACTGAGCCGGTTCCAGTTGGAAGTCAAAGCCATCATGGGTAATGATTGTCAGGCAGAGGATGCAATTAAAAGGTGGTTAAAAAGTAATGCAATGCATCAGCAGGGTGGCGGGCTACAAATATAAAGTTATGAAATTACTCATAGTAAAAGACGTACCCCCACAGTTGTGTACAGGCTGCTTGAAGAGAGTAAGGGTGGTTGTACAGGAATCACCCGATAAATGGCCTTTTGTGCAGTGTGGCAGGCAGATTATCAATCCCAATATTGACATAGATCAGGCTGAAACTCAGTCTATAGGTTACCGGTGCCATGATGCATAGTCTGCGTATCCAACTTTTTAACATTAACGGGATACGAGAGGTAGCAATAGGCAACATATAGGAACAGTCAGACAGGTATCATGCCGTAGGGTATATAAGCTTATCTATGGTGCCAATATCAGTCAAATAATGGTCAACGTGGTTGATGGGGATCGTTCGTCACCGGAGCTCGCCGTGTCCAAAGAGTGACTTTGCTCAATAGCCAGTATTACCAAAAGCAGTAACGGGGGATCCGGGGCACTCTCATGCGAGAAAGCAGGACTGATACAGAATAGAGTGCACAGAGAAAACGGACCCCCATCCCAGTTGACTTACTTGGAGGTGGTCGGGACTTTGTCGTCTCACCTACCCACCTCCATCGTCCTGGAATACTGCGGCTGCGGGATGGCGACCCTCTCTGGAGGTGCCGGTCCTGTGGTCGCGTGTTGCATACAGCTACTAAACGCTTCTCTGTATGGCGGGCGGCCAGTTTGGCGGCCATGTTGGGGGTGAAAATGTATATCATTTTATGATGTCATTTATTATTTGTTAATCCAAACCAACAAAAACCGTAGTAGGTGTAAAAATAATAAATACAAAATATATAATAATTTTTGTATCTGCTTTCAGGGCATTACTGCACCATGGGTAGATCGTAATGGTGGAAATGGTTGCTGAGTGTGGAGGCCATAATGGAATGGTCGAGGTTTTCAGTGATGTAGGTAGGGGACAGCCAAGTGGGCGGTCTCCAAGCACAACAGACAAGATGGAAATGTCATCAGGCAGTGTCCTAATAGTGGGGACCGGGTTTTTTATTATGTGGGATTCCTTGTGAGGATGTTAACAAGATTCCTATGTGTGGCCAGGGGTGGCGGTGTCCAACCCAGCTGATACAGTCAGAGGTGGACAAGAGTAAACACCAGACAGTGCGACCCGGGGCTTGATCAAGTACCCCAAGTTTGTACCCTACGTGTGCAACTCCTACCGACCCAGTAGGAATATATTCCCAAGTACGGGAACCCAAGTAAAGGTATCGGGTATGCACCAGCAAGATGGTGTGCTGCAGAGAGTGATCAGATATTCAACTCGTTTCACGGAATATCATCGTTCAAGCCTGTGATGTTGGTGGACAGGTGGAAAATCCAGCATTGCTCCATCTCAAACAGTTTTTTCTTCTCCCAAGAAGTGTTGGTTTCAAGTACCGTCCAGTACATGTCATCCACTGACTGATGACAGTCAATGAAATGTGCACTCATTTTTGTCGTGTTTCGTTGACAGCGGATATTACTAGGGTGTTCAATGATTCTGGCAACTACAGTGGCAGTGGCAGGACCGTCATTGGTAGAGGGGACATCATTGTTATGGGGTGAGGAGGTGGGGGTATCCAACAAGAGTTCAATGTTTGTGTATTTTTTCAGAGAAGAATCTGGCGAATTCTTCACAGTACTGGACAGGGTCATCAGAAGACAGTGGAGGGAGGAGGAGGTTTGCTGTTTAATGATGTTGGAGTGGACTTTAGGTCTGTTTTTATAGTGGTCAAGTTGGGCTCGGAAGAAGAAGGACTTTTCTCTGTAGATATGTTTTTTGTATTTCAAGCATATTCATGCTTCAAAAAACACATGCTCCTATTGACCAAAGCCATACCTAAAAATCTTTAAGTAGTGAGTCTCATTATTTTGTGTCCTAGAACATCCAACTTTCCACTCATATTTCCATGTTTGCTTAAATGGAAAGACCTTGAAAAGACATCATGTTGTGTTCAATCTTGATGAAAGCTTATTGTCAGCCCCAGTAAATTATTGATTTATAGCTCTTTTTGCCTAATGTGCTAAGCTGTTTGAAACAAAAAATAGAATTGGATTAAGACATCTTAGTTGATTCTTCTTAATCAATATACCTTTCACTGAGGAACATCCACTTAACTTTCATACAGAAGATAAGATCATGAATTAATTCATTATGAAAATCCTTATCAAAAATAGCACTGGAAATTGGATTTAAAAAAGGATACACTTTGTCCCTTCCCTCATTGTATTCAGTCTTTAGCATATATGCATTGTTTTACAATTAGTTTCTACTGTTCCTTCCTATTTATAGCCACACATGCCAGAGCATTATTCTTTGTTGATAATGCCATACTATGTGATCAAAAGCATACTGTTTTGTAGAATAAATGGAATGCAATAGAAGCCAATAATAAAATTAAAAAAGCAAATTTAGGTGTTACTTATTTATCCATTAGACAGACCACTATTGTGATGTTTCTTCTTAACGAGTGGTCTGCGCACCATATCAGGTACTAATTTAGCCTGCCGACCTGGATTTCACTCAGCTGTGGACCTGTGGTGTGCCAGGGGCCATCCTTAGATTGGCCTCTAGTGATGGAATACACCTGCAGGAAAGACAAGTGCTTGTCACTGCCTGTGTGCCTTTTGGTGCTACTTGCACACTACTTTCCTCCAGGGCCCCTGTTCACCCTCCTGTTTCCCATGGTGAAAGCTGCTTGAAGTTGAAAAAAGGTCTTGTCAGTTCTTGTGCGCCTCTTGGCTTTGTTTCCAAACCTTTGGTTTCAAATGAGGGCCTTTTCTTTATCTCTGTGGACCAATGGATTCTGCCTGTTCCCTAGTGTGTCCCCTACTTGGCTGTTCCTCCTTTATCTAGCATCTTCGCCTCCATGTCCAAATAGGGATGGTTCCTGCTATGATGCAGAATGGAAGGGACTATCCTATACCTTTCTTGATCAGTGCTGCCATATTCATCACCGGCACGGATCTTCTGCCTTCCAGCTTTTCCTTCAGGATAGACAACATCAAACTCCCAACCTGAGAACTGCCTTATCGTAGGGTATACTGACATCAGCATGGATCAGTCAGCCATTGAGTCTCTATGGGTCTGCCCCTCATCTCTTGCAGGTTGAGAAAGCTGTTGACACTGGTGGCTGAAATATACACACTCCAGTCCTCTGTGTGGCCACCAATCCACCAAGTAAAGGAACTCCTGAACCCCTTTGCATAAAGAAGACTTGTGTAGATGCTGCGGGTTGTGTTGCATGAAAGTGAGGTATAGGAAATGACAGTCAGGTCAGGTGTGCACCAATATTTGATGGATCCAGTGTCACATTGATAACTATCTCAAAGACCACAGCAATGGTCTTTGGGCAAAAACCATGTTCAATTGCTTAGTAGGGAGATGATGAATATCAATACTTGGGTCATTATTGAACAGCGACCATGAGCTGGGTAAATCAACTGAAAACTCTTAAGCGGGTTAAATTAGCAGCAGCATGCCTAAATACATGTCATAAATTATATGAGAGTGCTATGTCACTGCTGCATCAAGGCTAGGAGGTCAAGATGAATCTTAGGTTATGTAAGGATCCTCTGTGGGCACCAGTAGGTTGATGCAGTTTGGTATTATTGTTATTTCCAGCCTACAATATTTTGTATATCTGTGTTCAGTGACACCTCAGGCTCTGATCAGATTGGAGATGGGTTGGATAAAGGCCAGCCTGAGGATCTAGGTGCTCTTCGATGGCTATACATTTGATCTGAAGTATATTTCAAGCATTAAGGAAAGTAATTTAATCCATGAGAGATTCAGACAGATTTTGAAGAAGCATATTGCTCCAAATAGGCAACCCACTTGGTAACCCACTTCTAAAACATGATCTCACATATATTTGTTAGAGGGTGAGCTGAAAAGAATATCTAGGCAGAATATAGCATTCCAGAGTTGTTCTTTACATCGATTCTTGAAGAGAATTGTAATGCCAATGCTGCTGTATAACCACAAATGAATGTTTTAGAATTGCGGAAACCTAATGTAAGCCATTTATTTATGATTCATAGATGTAATGAAGCAGCGTATTCTACATAGAGGCGCGTACAGGCTATCTTCCCTGTACCTCAGAGGGTGTGCCATCTTTGTAGTCTAGGTTTTTTTAGACAAGCCTATTCTTGATCCCCTCTAGCTTTCTGTTTTTTACAGAACGTCTATGTTAAATCCAATATTTTCATTCAATGGAGTGGAAGTGTTCAAGTTCACTTTTAACTTGATCATTCCATTGTAATCCGCCAGTGTTTTTTAAAATTGCTCTTAATTGCCTGAATGTTACTTAAATGGTGTTTTATTTTCTATATATAATTGTTAATGTATACATTTTAATCACCATGAAATATTTAAATGAAGATATCACTGGTAGTACTTATTCGAGCATATGTTCCATTTGTCCCAGGAGGTAAGAGTTTGGAGTAAGTGGGATGCAAGAGAGTGTTTTTTTTCTGAATATTTAACAAATGTAATAGTAACAACTGTTCTGTAAATTCGGTTGTAGTATTAGTGGGAATGGGTCCGCAGCTGAATGTGTAGGTCTCAACAGAAGTGTTCCTCTACACTATCATGTTAGGTGGAAGGACCCTTGGCCCTTTATCACTGTGGCATAGTAATGCAGGAAGCAATCAGCATTCCAGAGTCCTGTGCCAGTGACAAAGCAATGGGCTGATCACAAAACATTTGAGACTGGCACTCTTACAAGTCTGTGGTGGGGAGTTAAGGCACAGTCAAAAATGTTTTGCGACCCGACACTTTGTGTGATACAGCCCAATTTGATTTATATGTCAATATGTCTTATATAGGTCTGTAGCAAATGTAAAGTACTACACCAGGGTTGGTTTCCCAGCCCACACGCATTGGTCAGAAAATTGCATTCCAAGCATCATTAAAATGCAAACATTTGCTGATGTAAGGGTGAGAGTGTATTATCTACCACAAAAGGCTAGTAAGGATGTGATCTCATGCCTGCTGGCCCACAGCCTGACTGAATAACTATTATACTTGCTGGGCAACCAGGTTTCTCTTGAGCAGTCTGGGCACAGACTATTAGTCGTACAAGTGATTCTCAAGGGTCATTCATTTAATTAAAGTTTGTATCTCACTTTGAGAATGAGTTTAGGTGAATCCTCATTAGGTATTGTTCAAAATGAAAGAAAGTTTGGACTTAAGTCGAGCTATTATCAGGCACTCTACAATAATGATACTGTGGTTGTTTTTTCAGATTAGGCACTTTTTGAAAGAATTAGATCCTAGAAGAATTCGGACAAGTCTGGATCTGGTTGAAGATTTGATAGAGACTAGATCACGCAGATCCATCAATTGCTGGGTAACCATCCTTAGACAGAAGAAAGGCACTGAGGTATTCTATAAGGCTCAGGAGAAGTGGCAGTCTTAGGAAGGCCTCCAGATGTTGGTAGAGACCTGGGACAAGATCAATTTGTTTAATTTCCCTTTTATGAAGGGGGTAGAATTTCCGCTGAATGCAATATTGTACGAAATGGCTGCTCTATAGAACCCCTGGGTTTTTGCACAAAATGAATCCCCAGATATCGCAAAGCTGTGTTAGGTGCTCAATGGTGGGTGAGGGTAATTGGAAGCACATCATCTTGAGTTGCCCAAAAATAAATGAGTTCTTGGCTGGGATTCAGGAATACTGTTTCCATACATTAGAGATCTAACATTCAATTGATGCTCAAGCAGCGGTGTTGGGGTATTCACCCGACGCCAACATAGAACCACTGCAGAAGAAACAATTATTTGTAATTGCCTTATAGCAAGGTCGATAATTATTCAAAACTGATGGTCTGAAGTGATCCCTACTTTCTAACATTGGTGGTCTAAAATGTTAAGAATGAAGTGGCTAGAATATCGCTTTGCATTGAAGTCTGGAACATATAACACATTTCAGTAGTATGGGGAGAGCTGTGATAGGCAGATGATGAGAGGGTTTTTTTTACGAGAAAAAGTGCCATATACAATGTGCAATTTAAGGTTTTCCATTGGTTGTAATATACCACGTTTTGGCTAAAAGGGGAATTTGTATATTTTTTATCTATATGATGTAAAGTTTTAATTAATTTTGAATTGATAGTTGTAGGAACTCTTCCAATAAAAATAAAATTTTAAAAAAAGAAAAGAAAATGTACAGCTCGCATTATTTTTTGCATGTTGGAAGCAGTGGTTGAGGCAGGTTAGACTGACTGCTGTATCCATATGGTGGATCAGTTGATTCACATTTAGGAGCTGAAATCGTTTGAGGCCTTACAGGACAAATTCCACCTGAACTCTCAACAATGATGGAGATACTTCCAATTGAAACATTGCTTGACCCGAGCTCTTAAGCGGATTTCATGTCCCCTTCCTCAATCAGGAGTCCATAACTATTTAAGATGACAGAGTTCCTATACTGGTGTGGTCTTTGGCCTCTGTTCCACGTTATTAGAAGAAATTAATTCACTTCTTATTCAGATTCACTTACGGATTCAAAGAAACGATAGTCACAGTAAAAGGTATGGTAAAAAGGCAAGAAATAGATTACGCTGAATCGGCATGAACTGAAATTCTCACCACCCACGATAGGGGCCTAAGATAAACCAGACTTATGCTCAGCTTTTTCAAACTTTTCCATGATTGGCATTGATCTACCCACAAGCTATAATGAGCCAATTTGATACGTACAGCAATCTGCTGGAGGTGCAGCCACCAAGACGGAGATACAGTCCATCTGGTGTACTCATGCACCACTCTCCTCCCATACTTAACGCCATAGTACTACTAGAAAAACAGGTGCCTTAAGAGAGCCATTTTGCAACTGTTATTCACCTTACTTTATACTGCATCCTATTGTTCAATATTTTGTAGTATGAACTCTACGTACAGCGTTCCTTGTTTTATTTTTATATCCTATTGTTTTAAACCTAGCCCCGAACATTTTGTATGGAATATCATATGTGACAGGAGTTTTAATGTACTGCAACCCTTTTCAGCTTGCTCGTTGTACAGCGCTCTGATAACATGATGTTCATGTTTGCGCTTTATAAAACATAATAAATAAATAATGGACGCAGGTGATCCACACTATGAAAGTACCAACAATCTGCATTTACAGCAATGGGCTGCACTGGTTTTTCTTCATGGCACTTTGAAAGTCCCAGAATTCAATGGCCAAATGTAGCGCTGGATCGACACAGGGCTAGCAGTTGCCACAATGGCGAATCTGCGATGGTGGAAACAGAGGACACCTCTCATCCATACTGAGTGGATGCATGACATGTCGATTACTGCATAACATGAACAGATTATATACAGTCTGTTAGATCAGGCAGATGTGTTTGACCAGATATGGCTACCTTTACTTAAGCCGACCCCAGTGGATTGCAGTACCAGCTAATATCCTGGAGGTAATTAGCTGCGTTATGGTTTTCAGGACCTGCCTTTACTCTTCCTCTTGGGAGAGGATCTGTTAGTTCCTTGTGTGTATATTTACTGTTGGTTATTTGACCTGTATTCCATTCATCCTGAAGCAAGTGCAGGTTACTTATAGGCTTTTTTTTTTTATGTTTGAAAAGCTTTATTTTGAAAAAGGCAAGAAATACAAGGCCAGCAAACAGATTAAACATAGTAAAAATAAACACGATAGAAAAATTGGCAAGTATATGAAAGGGAACAAAAGCTATTTAAAATTTTTCTTTTAAGGGGATGGGGAAGAGGGGGGGAAATCTTACACATTGATATAATGAGATAATGCATATTTACAAAGGAGTGTGATTAAAATGTCAATTGATAAATAGAAGCGATAAGCCAACCATGGTAAAAAAGCAGAGAATAGTGGAAATAAACATTCACGGAGGTTTAAAATGTTCAGAATGTAAACGGGATTTATCAGCCAAAGTCAGATTATCTAAATGAATCGTAAGAGGCAACCAGAAAAGGTCTCTATTAGCCATTGATTTACATGAGGAGGCGAAAGCAATGTCAAGTCGATGAAAATGGCAAAGATTATTCCACCAGTGTTGGGTCGAGAGGTTTGTAAGATTTTTCCAGTTCAAAGAAATGTGTTGGAAAGCTAGAGAAATCATAAGATCAAAAAGACCATGATTATGAGAGGGAAGGTCTAAAGAATCAGATAGACTGCCAGAGAAGAGAAGAGGTGTGGAATAAGGGATAGAAAGATGGAACAGACGAGAAATGTAGGACCAGACTTTCTTCCAAAAGGTGGAAACCGAGGGACAGAGAAAGAAAAGGTGAATAAGATCAGCAGCTGAAGAGCCACAGGTCCAACAGTTAGAGACAGTGGAGTGAGAAAATTTAGCGATAGAGACAGGGGTGAGATAAAGTTTATGATAAAGAAAAACATAGATTGAGTAAGAGAGGCAGAGCGTGAGATTTTAAGAGAACGGGACCAAAGTTTGTCCCAAAAGGAGATGGTCCATTCGCACCCCAGGTCTGATTCCCAAGAAAGTTCCAATTTGTTTTTGTGCGTTCTAAATTAGGAGCGGAAAAATATTTATAGATAAGAGATGCTTTAGGTAGAGAAAGGAGTATCTTAAGAAGAGAATTTTGAACTACAGGAGGAGATGAAGAGGGAAGCGAATAGTAAGTGTCTAGAATAATTGTGGTAAGAGTAATGAATTTCTGTAAGAAGGATCGAGGACAATGAAATAAGAGTTGGAATTGAGGGAAGGAACAGGGAGATAACCCATCAAATAGGTCTTTAACCCAAATTATACCCTTCAATCTCCAAGATTTCCAAAAAATGGTCCTGTTGTGAATGAGAATAAGGGAATTGTGCCATAATGGAGATTCTAGAAAAGATTCTCTAGAAACGGGATTAGAGTGTAGCAAGGGTTTCAAAAGGGAGCAAGTGTGTTTAAACAGGGGAAGAGAGGTAAAAGGGTTTTTGGCCGAAAAAACCATAACTTCTTTAAGAGAGAAGGGTAATGATAAAATTTGTTCAATAGATAGCCAGAGCGGGGTGAAGGGGAGAGCTCGGAAAGGAGCCACTTCGATGCCTGCCGCAGAGAAAATGACTTATGATATAGACAAAAGTCAGGAAAGTTCACACCCCCATTAGACTTTGGCGTGCGGAGAGAAGATAAAGAGATCCTGGCCTTCTTGTTCTTCCAGAGAAACTTAGAGAGGCAAGAATCGATCTGCTTAAAATATGGACGGGGAGAATAGAAAGAGTATAAATCAGTATGGGGGTGATCATCATTTTGATTGAATCTAAACGACCCCACCAAGAGAGAAAAAGGGGTTCCAAGAGGAAAGTAATTTGTCAATTCTAGATATAACGGCAGACATATTTAATTTGACAGAAGTCGTGATAGAATTGGAGAACGACATACCTAAATATTTGATTTTTGAGTTATTCCATGCAAAACCAGTAGAAGAAAAAGAGTGGGGTAAACAAAATTTAGTAAGAGGAAGAATTTCAGTTTTGTCTGAATTAATTTTATAGCCAGACACAAGGGAAAAGGAAGTGAATTCATGTAATAAAGGAGGAATAGAAGTTTCAGGTGTAGAAATGAAGAGTAAAATATCATCCGCATAGGCGGAAAGTTTCAGGTGATGATCCCCATAGGAGAATCCTGAAATGGAATCGTTATTACGAATTGAAGATAGGAACGGCTCAAGAGCCAAGACAAAGAGAAGAGGAGAGAGGGGGCAGCCTTGGCGGACACCGCGTTGAAGAGAAAAATAAGAAGAAGTATAGCCATTAACTAATACTGAAGCTCTAGGGGCAGAATATAATAATGAAATAAGAGAAATTAACTTGGGACCAAAGCCGTGCCATTTCAAAGATGCAAACAAAAAGGACCAATCAACTCTGTCGAAAGCTTTTTCGGCATCGACAGAAATGGCCGCCAAGGATTCGGAGAGGAAGGAAATTTTGTTCAAGACATTAAGAAAAAGACGAGAATTATCTGAAGTCAATCTACCCTTGACAAAGCCGCACTGCTCCTTACCAATCAATTTGGGCAAAAGAGGGTCTAGGCGTAAAGCAAGTGTTTTGGCAAACAGTTTATAATCAACATTAACTAGTGAAATTGGGCGGTAATTTTTACAAAACATAGGATCTCGACCTTCTTTATGTATAAGACAGATTGTGGCCTCCTGAAAAGTGCCTTCCGTCTTACCAGCTAAAACAAATGAATGGAAAAGATTAAAGAGCTTAGGAAGTAATAGGTTAGAGAAGTGGAGGTAAAATTCAACAGAGAATCCATCTGGACCAGGAGTCTTACCCTTCTTTAGAGAAAGTAAGGCAGTGGATAATTCATTAAAGGATAAATCTGATTCAAGGTTCGAGAGATTTAGATGAGAATTAGACAGAGTTGGGAGATTATTAAGGTATGTTTGGATAAGGGAGGAAGATGGAGGAGATTCTGGAGTGTAAAGGTCTTCATAAAAACGTTTAAACTCATTAAGAATATCCTGGTTTTTGTAAATGAGAGGACCATCTAAAGAGCAAATAGATTCAATCAAAGTACGATCTTTGCGTACTTTAAGGTAATTCGCAAGAAGTTTTCCTGCTTTATTACGACCACCATAGTAGCGAGCGCTACTGCGGAGAAGTATTGAGGATGCATTATCGGTCGAAGATTTATTGAACGCTAATTTGGCTCGTATCAAATCTGTTGGTATAGTGTCCATGGAAGAAGTATAAAATGTATGTTCTAAATTCTTAATATGTGTTAAGGAGACTTTTTGTTGTTGAAGGAACTGCTTCTTTTTTTGGATACAAAATCTATAATAAAGCCTCTTGCAGTAGCTTTAAAGGAATCCCATATTATATGAGGAGGGGTATCAGGGTCACTGTTAAAGTCAAAAATTCCTTGGCAAAAGAATGAAAAGAGGAAGAGAAAAAGGGTCAGAAAGAAGGTGATTGTTAAAACGCCAACGGGAGGACCTGGGACGTGGAGGGAGCAAGTCGAGATCTGTCACAATTGGGGCATGATCAGAGATGACAATAGGTTCGATAGAGGAGGATATCAGATTTTGAGAAAGAGATTGAGAAAGAAATATATAATCTAAACGGGAAAGAGAGTTATGAGGAGGAGAGAAAAAGAAAAGTCTAAAGTATCAGGATGGGAGAGTCTCCAAGAGTCAACGAGGTGTGTCTGAGAGATAGTGTTAAGAAAATGTTTATGAGTTTTGTGGGGAGTGAAGCGAACTTGAGATTAGCGGTCAAGGAAGGGATCGACTATTTGATTGCAATCACCTCCTAATATAAAGAGATCATCTCTGAACTGTATACATTTCTGAGTAACCAGAGGCCAAAAAGTACAATCAGGCTGTGTAGGACCATATATATTGAAAACAGTTAAAGGAACTTTATTGATCAACATTTTAACCAACAACCATCTACCCTCTGTATCAGTTTCTTGTGAAATAATCTTACAATTCACATTCTTATGGCATAATAATATAACACCGTTTTCTTATTAGTGGTAGGTGAGAATAAAACTGAACCCACCCAACCTCTTTTTAATTTTAACGCCTCAGTATCTGTAAGATGGGTCTCCTGTAAAAGAGCTAAATCCGGGTTATAAGATGCCAAATGAGAGAGTATTCTCTGTCTTTTAATCGGATTAACAAAACCTTTCACATTCCAGGAGATAACTCTGAATGTAAAAACATTGAACGGACATAAAATACAAAATATGCATCATCAAAGGCATGAAAGATAAGAAAGGGAGGGAAAGAAGATAACCAATAGGAAAATGGAAAGTGTAAGACCAAAGAGGGAGAAAGAGGATTAGAAACAATAGGAAGGGGGAAAGGAAGGAAGGAGGGAAGAAGAATAAAAGAAGACAGCACATGTCAAAACGACGACTGTAATACGTACCTTAAGGAACAAGAGACAAAAACGAGATGCGGCAAGGGACAACGGAAACAGCACACCCAACAGGGAGCAACCTACCACACCAGGACATCTATACAATAAACTCGATCAGGAGCGGGAGTATGAGATAGGGATAAAAACTAGTGATTACGGTGAACCTGTAAATATAATAAAAGATATATATAAGAAAAAGGGGAACAAATAATGAAATTAATTAAGCCATGACGGACCAAAAATAGAGTAAGAAGAAGAGGAAGTAAAAGTAGGAATATTTAGGAAAGCGATAAAACAAATAAAGAAAAAGATGGTGATGGACAGAAAGAATAATAGTATGAATAGCAAGGGGGAGCAGGTAGTATAGCAAAGTGTTTAATAATCACAGAAATAAGAATAGAGAATATGAGAGAGAGTAGGATAAAGCCAACAATGTACCTGTAAAGGAAATAGATGTTAATATATAGTAACAGTAGGAGAGAGGAGGAGGCAATAAAGAATTAGAATAACAACTTCAATATAATATCACAATGAGAAAAATATAAAAGTCAAGATCCAGAGGAAGAAGGGGTAGTTTCCATTGATGCAGAAGATTGGGATTGGATGAATCTGCGGAGATCAGCTGGGTCTTCAAACGTGGAAGTTTTGTTAAGGAAGGTAACTTTAAATAGACAGGGATGAAACAAACCATTTCTTGCACCCAAGGAGCGGAGAGCAGGGCGAAGGTCCAGAAATTCCTTTCGACGTTTGGCAGTCACTGAAGAAAGATCCTGGGAAATGAACACCTTGGTGCCGTGCCAGGATAGGTTCTTTTTGGCTTTAGCAGCATTAAGAACCAACAGAAGATCAGTGAATTGTAAAAATAAGATAATTATTCCACGAGGGTTAGAAGGGGCAGATGAGGAAGAAAGACGAGGACCCAGTCTATGAGCTCGTTGTAGGTTCAGTTTGGTGGTAGTAGGGAGGCCCAGAAACTGCGGTAGAAAAGATGCAAAGTACGTAACTGGGTCATCACCTTCAAGGCCCTCTGGAAGGCCATAAATGCGTAAGTTATTGCGACGGTTCCTATTTTCCAAATCCTCAGTCGCCCTCTTCAGATGTAAAATTTCCTTCTCCTGCGAGGATATTTTAGAAGATGAGGCCTGTACTTCAGTAAGATGATGTTCCACCACAGTCATACGGGACTCCATAGAAGACCATTTATCGTCCAACGATTGTAAACGACATGTTGTTTCCTCCATAAAAGGACGGAGAGCACGTAACTCCTCCCAGACCATGTCCAATGACACCGGAGAAGAAGATTTAGGTGGTGAAGGAGGATCTTGCTTAAGCCTCTTGCCGGTGGTTGAAGACAACGATGCTTTAGATGCCATACTGATGGAGTTTTTGTGAGAGTAGAGCAAGTCTCCTGAGACGAAAGTCCAGATAAACAAGAGAATTTATTGAAAGTAGAAACGTTGGCTCCAAAAGAGTTAGTATCATGCACTTCCACTGTTCTTGTGTAATGTAGTAAACGTCTACTCCTGCCCATGAAGTGGGGTAAGGAGAACGCCGAAAAATGGTGACGTTACACAGGAGAGACAGTACTTCAAAGGAGACACCCAAATCGGCGAAAAAGCAGTTTCCCCCGGATAATGATAGTCAGGTAGTCAGGTAGGGGGGGGGGAAATGCATAAAATTTGTAGAAATGTCAAGAAAAAGGGGCGTCAATGGAGGAAAAGTGAGGAGAAATCCTGCATAAAGTAGAAACAAAATGGCGGCCGTTGATAATACAAAACAGTCACCTGTATAAAATTATTTCAGCAAATTATTGACCATCTCTGTAAAAGGCATCCCTGGAAAGCGCCAACCTTCCGATTTAAGATTATGCCATTTTGGTGGTAAAACGAGCAGTGAAACCGCTCCGAAAATGCGGCAAAAGTCCGGTGGGAAACGGAGCTCCGACGCTAGGCGGCCATTTTAGGTCGCGGTGCGCGCGTCTCCCTACTTATAGGCTTTTAATCTTTGCTGCCGACATTTTTGCAGAATTGTGCTACTCTAGAGGATAAACTTGAGCATTCTGACTTTGTACATGTGCTCTGGTTAAAATGTTATTCTTTCTTTCTCTTTTTCTTTTTCTTTTAATGCCCTTCTATTGCAGACTTCCTTTGCATACAGAGATGTAAACGTAATTCCTCACAGTGTGTTTGAGGTCAAACTAGTTGAGTATCTCACCGTGAAATGAAAACCAAAGTGTGTAATGGAAAATGAAAAAATAAATGTAATTAAAAAAAAGAAGCAGCGGTTGAATTGAACAGGATCTATTGGGAACAGCGTTCCCAATGTTTTTTTAATTTTGCACTAACAGTTCCCATTCTTCTTGTTACCTCGCCCCCATATTCGCTGACCCCACCGCATACACTCATCATAGTCAGGGCTCTAGGGCGGTGCAACCGGTGCCACCGCTCCGGGTGCTGACTCTTCGAGGGGGCGCCTGTTTGGAAGTATTTTATGGTTTTAAAAGCACCTGCTGCTGCATTGCTGGCCTCTGCAATTTTCATACAACAATAAACATGTCAAGATAACTCTGGTGAGTAATGTTCTTCCTGGAGAGAGGAGGAGTTTTGTCTAGTGGAAGTTTTAACTCATTTTATGGTAGCACATAGGGTTAAGATGCCTGCTGCAAAGAAGGTGTACCATGCAGATCACAAAGTGCATATAGTTTAAATAGGTCAGTGCTTTTGTCAGAGAGATCCTTTTGTTACTAGCAGTGCAGATGTTAAAATCCTAACATGGAACACTGAGCTAATAACTGTAATCAAAGAGCTGCATGCAAACTGCAAGGTATAGATTAGAAAATTATGATTTTTTCCTCGGTCTTACATTAGTCTAATGTTTTAAAAAGGGTTCATTTCGGTTAAAAAAACAACTTATTATTAAATGTAACCCCCAACCATGGGGTTATGTTTTAAATTCTGAGTCTCTGCTTCTCCAGACCAAGCACTCTTAAACTATGCTGTCTACCAGTATGGCGGACATGTGACTCACCTTGTAGTCTTCTGGCTTATGTAACATTTATTATACACTGATTTATACACATATGATTGATTGTCATGGTTTAATGTGTGTGTGATGTAAAGTGCTCTGACACCCTACACTGGTATAGGAGGCGCTATATAACTAATTAAATACATCTGAGAGAGAGTGGTTATGGAGACTTGAGGGGGCACAGTTAAAGGGTGGTAGTGAGGGAGTCTGTAGGGGCGCCTGTGGGGGGCGCCAACAGATTTTGTCGCACAGGGCGCCACCAGTGCTAAAGCCGGCCCTGAGCATAGTTTCCATTCTTTTTTAATGCACTTCAACCTCTACAAGCGAGAGTGCCAGTGACTCCACCGCTATATATGAGCGATGCACCATTTAGGGCAATGGCTTCTTAACTAAATGCTGTGACTTATAAAAGAGCAATTTGTCCCTCCTCTGTTCCTGCCCAGCTACAGCCTCAGAGACTGAAAAGACCACAAAAAGCGGAATTCCGCTATATAAAATGCTCATTGAAATGAATCAAGGGAGCAGTGTGTGTACAGTTACTCTTTATATTACAGGGCATTCCCTCCTGGGTATCGAGTCTCTGTTATTTTGTCGAGGCTTCGGGTGGCAAGGATACATCTCATCCCTTAGTGCCGGAACGCTGTGGTGGTATTCCTCACTGGAAGCATTCGTAGCTCACGCAGCCTATACCTCCCTGCATTTTGCAGTGTGTGGCTGGTAGTCTTCTCCCTGCTTGTTGTGACTCTGCTTGAGTGACTGCAAGTAAAACGTTAATCTAGTCCCAGACGTTAACTCCTGCTTCCGGTCTAAATGGGATTACAATTGTATAGGAATTATTGGGTACAGTATAACCAGATCACAGTTCGCCCTCCTAAAAACAAGTGCAATTCATGCCTCATAAAATGCTAAGTAATTGATAAAGCATGCGGAAATATATCAAAAATTTCATAGCAGTGTGTGTCCCCTTTACAGAACCATTAACTCAGAACAGCTTGGCAATGGCATGGAGACACTGCACGAAATGGTCATTTCTCGTCCAGATTTACTTCCGGAAGTAACCATGCAGCACGCGATCAGTGACTGTTTTTGCTGTGACTGCTGTTTCATGCCTTATTTTAATTCTACCAAGAATTTTCAAATGAGTCGCCAAATTCTTTCTAGTGTTGCCCGTAGTTATTTATGCCCCATCAAAGGCGACGGAATGGGCTAGGCCACCCAGTGAGATGCATATGCATAGTGGAGTTCTCACACAAGGAAACTGCAGACAAGTATACTGTTGGACATTCCAACTTTCTAGAGCTCCCGAGAGACTGCAGATTTGTATTCATGTGGTTGTGTTTTGCAGTTACAGCTTTTAATGTTTTAATAAATGAAAATGCTTAAATGACAGCAGAAACGATTTTCATTGAGGGTCATGCAAGAAAAACGGTTGTTTTAGATTAATTAAATACTAACATACGATGTAGCTAAAAATTGCACTGCACAAACTAATAAAATGTAGATCCACACAAACAAATACATAAACAGACTGTTGTTTCTAACCATTACAATATTTCCTGCTTTGCTTCCTTTCAGAAACCAAGTTCAGATGAGCCGTGAATCGAATTAAATTACATTAGTACTTTAAGCAAGAGAAAATGTTTTTATACAGGCCATACAGAAAGTCTGCATTTTATATAATAAAATAGGATCAAGAGGTAATAATGTTCATAAACATCAAGCACTACTTGGTTTTACTTACCATAAGGCCAGTTGCAGCCAGGCATCTGAAAACCAGAAACTTGGCTGCGAAAAAGAATCCTGTAGTTTCATGAAACCCCAGCCTTCCCCATCCAGAGACATAAATCATTCCAGAAACAAAACAATGAGTCTAGTTAACTAGCAACAAAGAAAAGAGCTTTCATAAATGCATTATCAACTAGTTTTGTTTTTTAGCTCGTGGCTACTGACAGCTTTTGCTGTCTATAGACAATCCTTATTTTCCAATACACAATATATTGTGAGAGTGTGCTTGGGCCAGCTCCTTGTTCATGATTGGATAGCTTGGTTGTCTATCTCAGGTGTTTCCTCTTGATTTGATGGCTCTCCTTTCTATTCTTGTGTTTCTGCCACCCAAGATCTTTTTTGTCTCACAGTCTTCTCCTTGAATGAGTTCTAACCTTCCACTGCATACATGAAGGGACTCTTTTTGTTTTGTATGTAGTACTCAATGGAAGTGAATGTTTTCTTGCTGTCTCTCCCATCTTCATTGTCCTCTTCCTCCCTCCACATTCCCATCACGAGCACTCCAGTGTCACTTCCCCCACTCCCAGGTGCTCCTTGCCTTTCCACCCATTCTACGACCTCATCCTGCACCCCATGTGAAATGTATGTTTATTGTTTAGGACTTTTTTAAGAGGGCTGCTTGATGACTCGCTTTTTTTGCGCTTTGTGGGAACTTCTTTTTCACTTCCTTTTCACTTGTTTTTACATTTTAATATATTGTTTTAGCTTAACTGCCTGCCATGTTAGAATGGTAAATTAAATATGGCCACCATGCAGCATGACGCATGTGCACACGTGTTACGATGTCAGCTTGTGCATGTGTTACAGTGCATTTGTGTGCATTATCAGACATTTTGGAATGGGTTATCTTTAATACAGAACGCATTGCAATATTGCCAGCCATGCATGCACGTGCACCTTAACACATATACATGCACGTAATTGGTAAAAAGCACTGGCAAAGCAAATAGCTCAGCCTTTTCTTTCTGAGCCCTATTTGCTTTGCCAGTGCTTGTTCAGAAAATTACCCTCTCAACTAAAGTGATTCCGGGGTGAGGAGAAGACTAGAAATGTTCCTTTGGTAAATAATAACATTGTCTTTAAATATTAGGCAATTAAGGGCCACATGTATCATAATAGGAAATTGCGATTACCTAATTGCGTTTTTCTGAGAATCTCAATTATGTAATCGGAATTTCCAATGCATGAAACTCCAGGAGTTGCATATACCGATTCCTAAGGGGCTGCAAATCTCTCTCCCTCATTGATATTAATGAGGTAGATCACAATTTGCACTCCCCTAGGAAGTGCAAAAATCACGGGGATGGTGGCCTGCTGAGGTCAGCAGACCACATTGTCCGTGACTGCTTTTAAATAAAGCAATCTTTTTTTTGTAAAGCAGCCCGTTTTCGTTAAAGGAAAACGAGATGCTTTACAAAACATAAAATGAAAAGTTTTTGTTTCATTTTTTAAGACCAGGCAGTGGTCCGTGGGGCCACTGCCTGCTCTTAAAAATGCTTTTACAATCATTCACAAAGGGGAAGGGGTCCCTTAGGGACCCCTTCCTATTTGCGAATGGGTTACCACCTACTTGAAGTAGGTGGTAATATGCGAATGTTTTGCGATCGCATTCACGGTCACAAAACATTCATGCATACCGTTAGGATTCGGTATTTGTAAGGGACACCCTGAACACGCCCCTTCCAAATACCGCATCGCAAACCCATTTTGCGATTTGGTAACAGGTTACCGAATCGCAAATTAGGAATTGCTGCATCTACAAAGCATTTTTTGCATTCGCAAAAGGGCTGATTCGCAATGCTTGATACATGTGCCCCAAAAATTCTTGCTTTCATGAAGTCGACATCACACATAGCTGACCCCCCCTTCCCTCATCCTTAGTCAAAAACCTTTTGCGAAGGCAATAATGCTTGATGCATGTGCCCCTAAAGTTCTAAATAGCTTACTCTTAAAGCAAAATAGTCTCAAGCATTGTAAAATACAGTGAAATCATGTAGAGGTTGTAATTGTCACCCCTTTTTTAGGTCTCACCTAGCGTTGCAGCGCAAATGCGCTGCTATCGCTTTGCGAGGCATGCAGTATATACTGTAGCGTGGAAGCTTCATGGAAGCTCCGCCCACTCTCTGCCCATTGGCTTTTGTCTTAAATGCTGCCTTCCGATTGGTTTGAAGCTTGTTAGTCCCTCCTCATTCATCATTTGTATCCTTCCACGGCTATTGGCCCCTTTACTCCTAACACTATTTTCTTCCCTGTCTCCCCCCCGCCCCCTCCCTCAGTCTGTGACTTCTCGCACCCCCGTTCCCCCCCAATCCCGTTCGTGTCTTGCCTGCTGGCACTTTTGTTTTTAATGCAATAGGTCTCGCGTAAATGCGAGTCCTATTGCATTGCCAATGTTTGTTTTTTATTCTTGTAAGCACTATATCTGTATACGTCACGACGTGCTTTGCTTACGTTTAGCGCGCCGTGCGCGCTTTCACTTTCTAAGCAGCCGGACAATCAAGAGCCTTATACCTCTTCCGTTCCCTCATTCCGGTTCTTAAAGCCCCTTTCCCACGCCCTCTTCTAGTGTGCATTTCCCCTCATCCCTCGGCTCCTTCTCTCATCTCCCCGCCTCTCCTCAGTCTCCTCTCTCTCTCTCCGCCGTCCTCTTCCCTCTCCCCCCTCCCTCTCCCATCTTCTCGCCTGTCCCCCCTCCCTCGCCACAGTGATTATGAGCCGGAGGCTTCGGCTGTTAGCTCTGAGGCCAGCAGCCCCTGCTCCTCTGCCTGCACGGGAGAGAGGGGCCGAGGGAAGCTGCTGAGGACAGGTGGAAGGAGCAGGTACAGCCCCTCACAGGGACAGGAACTAGCCCCCCACACTGCCCCCGCCAACACAGGTGAGCCTGTCTCTCCCCCAGAGAGGGGCCTGCCACTCTACCCCGGCAGGAGACCCCCATGCCAGGGCCGCTCCAGCACCTCTACTTCCAGCCAGCAGAGCGGGGTTGCGCTGCCGACCTCCAGTAGCGCGTCCCACCAACAATAGCAGCAGGTGAGCGCCCTGAGCCAGGCGCAAGACGTGAATGACATGTCCCCCAGCCCACCCTCCATCCACAGCCAGGTAGCCGGCATGGCCCAGATGGACTCCTCGGGGTTGACTACAGCAGCGGCATGGTAAATGCCAACCTGCTCTATGGCAGGACATGGTGATGAGAGGGCCTTGTGTGCGCACACGCATGTCGAGGACCACTGTGACAGCCACAGACTCACACACCCACATACAATGCAGGCAGTGGCCCCACCAGAGGTGATTGTGCGAGCTTTCTTGTGACTGTCAGGGAAGCACATGTAATAGGGGGCAGAGGACCATGTAAAACCTGCAAATGGAAACAAAAAAACGAATATATGTGGGTTCAAGATGTCATGAGAGGTTACCCCTTACATGAACTAGACCCGTTCTTTTCCAGGTATTTAATAAAAGGACCGTGACCTGAAGTAAGAGGGCTAACATTTCACACATGTTACAAAACTCAAAAGCTAACCCTGCCGCACCCGCAACCACTGACCCATTAGGCTTGAAAGTCGGCATCTTTGACTCCAATGGAAAATTCACAGTAGACGTCTTGAAGAGTTTATTTTCTTATAGACACGAATTAACACAGAGGATGAGGGAACATTATATTTTAAACAAATAGTGTGCGTCTATTTTACTGACATCTGGACATGTTAAGCAGACATTGTCAAAAAAGTCAGCACGTGGTAGGCACCCCGTGCTTCAGTCCGTTCTAGGACGAGGTAATGGGGATGCAGCGTCTTTTTGCAAGTACTTATAAATATGTGTTATAACGGCATCAAACATGCACTGTGTTCAAAATCTCCCGTCAAAGTTACCTGCAGCCTGTTCCAACCCTTGAAGGCGAAGCGGCATTAGTGATGCAAAGAGCGCACAGTTTCTTAACTCCCATATTCCACACTCTCGCTCAGATGATGGTATAACTTGTTTTCACTTTGTCGAGGTACTGTTTTTAAGATCAGATCATGTCTTCAGTTTGTAATGTATTTAAATGACGTCAGAGCATGACTCAAACTGTTGAGTACAGGCTGTGTACCAGAACTTTAATTGCGCCCATACCGGTCTCCTGTTGTGTGTGGATGGCCCCTCACTTTTTAGGCCAATAAAGCTGACCTTTTTCAACTTCAACGTTTAATTATTTAAAGGGATGGATATGCTGATGTTAATAATTTTCTTCTACGAGGTGTGAATATTCCGTTTCTTTAATGCTTTTTAGATGTGGTTTTAAGCACGCAGATATTCTGCCCCGCCCCCCACACACACACCACAAAAATCCATAGCAGCAGCAGTTCAGAATGCAGGAGAACATTTTAATTAAAGTCTGAAGCGTCAGGGCTTTCATGGAGCAAAATAAGTTTTTTTTCCAAACAAAAACCAAGTGGAAAGAGACTGTTTTATTTATAAATATGTGCCAGGATCGCCATTAATGACATTTTTAATATAACATAATAATGAGATTAAGAAAACGGTATATGGCCGAGCACGTTTGATCTCGGAGCATAGCACAACAGCTACAGATAAGTAGTGAAAGTGACCAGCAAATGTTGTATAAACTTCCCAGGAGCACGCCTGGCTCATTTGTGCTATGTCACACGCTCACTAAACGTAGAACATTTACTTTAACCCCCCCTGCCGATAAATTTTTCAGCCGCCAGTGGATCAGTGGACTGGATTCTTCCATGGCGCTGCCCTATGTGCAGTTTAATCGGGGAAAGTCATTGCCTGCCAGAAATGATATGCACATCCATAGCTAGATCAAGATTTTCATGTTTTGCTTCTCTCCCACACGGGTGTGCAAAAATAAAAAGGAGAATTTTAGAAGGACGGCCATCTTCCAAGGCAGTAAAACGAGGTGGCCTTTTTGAGCCGTTTTTAAGGTGCCCACTGAGAAGACTAGTTAGGCACGTGTCCACCCAATACTATCAATGACAAAAGGCTAGATTTAAAAAATACACAGGCTACTCTCGTTTTGAGACTGCAGTTTGAAGGATGCTGCAGGACTACCCGAAGAGCCAGTTCCACACTTCAAAATCAGTCTGCGGCTCAGCCCTAGGGTAGGGACTGGCACAGCCCTCGGAGGCGGCCGCCAGCAGCCTGGCACCACAAGCAGAACGCTCTTGATGTAGGGACTGGCACAGCCCTCAGTGCAGGCTGCCAGCCGCCTGGCACCGCACGCAGAAGGCTCTTGGTGTAGGGACTGGCACAGCCCTTGGAGGAGGGCGCCGGCAGCCTGGCAACGCACGTAGAAGGCTCTTGGTGTAGGGACTGGCATAGTCCTTAGGGGAGGCCGCCGGCAGCCTGGCACCGCAAGCAGAAAGCTCTTGGTGTAGGGACTGGCACAGCCCTCGGTGGAGGCCGCCGGCCACCTGGCACCGCACGCAGAAGGCTCTTGGTGTAGGGACTGGCACATCCCTCGGAGGAGGCCGCCAGCCACCTGGCACCGCACGCAGAAGGCTCTTGGTGTAGGGACTTGCACAGCCCTCAGAGGAGGGCGCCGGCAGCCTGGCACCGCAAACAGAGCGCTCTTGGTGTAGGGACTGGCACTGCCCTCGGAGGAGGCCGCCGGCAGCCTGGCACCGCATTCAGAAGGCTCTTAGTACTAAAGGTATTCTGGCGGAAGGGAATGGTGGGGAAAAGCCAGGCCTGTCACCGGTGGCTGCGGAGCCACAAAACCGAGAGCAGTGTACCTGGAGAGAAAGAAGCTCCTGCGAGCATTTCCAGGACACCCCAGCGTCCTGCATTGAGGAACAACTCCTTTGCTGCATATCACTTCAATAAAACATGTGTGAAATAAAGAAGAACATTAAATTGCTTATGACCCAAAAAAAAGGTCCTAGCTGTGCTACACACGAAAGCAGCAAGAGATAGTTTAATTGCTCGGTTAAGGGCTCAGTGATGAAGTCTGTTGAATCCTGAAGAGCACAGGCCCGGTTCGCGTTGAAAGAAACCGGCCTTTCCAAGGCCGATAAAATAAAGATTACATTGGGTAGCAGGGAACACATTTACACCCCACAAACTGCCAGAGGAGCACTGAGGAACGCGGCAGAACACAAGAAATAACAAGCATTGGCAAAGACAATAGATCTCGCCTTTGGGAACTTATAAGTGTTTAGCCAGAGCTACTGGCTTTGCTTATGTGTTTAAACTAAAAAGTGGCGACCGGGCTTCCCATATTAGTAATAACGTATGAAACCTCTGACCGATCACAAGAGTCTTTTGCGCCTCGCAGTATGGGAAATGCAGGGCCGGCTGCAGAGCAGTTAGACTGATGCGGCCGCACTGGGCGCTGACCTGGGGGAGGGGGTGCCAACAGCACTAAAGCCGGCCCTGGGGAAATGCTATTCTGAACCTGACCCTTCAATCTGTTGAGCCCTTTGAATTAAACTGTGTCCTGCAGCCGTTTCCTACATGAGTCACATCCCGGACACTAACCGGTCCTTTGTAAGGAGTGAGGTCACCAGTTTTTCGGTCGAGCATTCCAGACATCTTGTATATACTTATTTGTGTATGTACTTGGTGGGCTCTGGAGATCAACCCTAGGATTTGTCTGCTTCCGCTTAGGGACTTTTTTTTTCTGTTCAACTGCCTCTATTTAACTGACTTGATAGAAAACGACCAGCAGAGGTCAGTAAAATACCAGAATTGCTTTCTGCTGAGGGACTTTATTTTTTTTATTTTTCTGGCAACTGCCTCTATTTAACTTTCTTGATAGAAAACGACCAGCAGGGGTCAGTAAAATATAAGAATCACTTTAGCATTCTCTAGATTCCAGTCCATAGAAATTGTCTTTCACGAGCACCCGTAGACAATAATATTTTTTTCAAATATTGTATTTTCAGTGATATGACCACCGAAGGCCCTGATTTTATAATAAAAAAGGAGCTTTGGACTATACCATTTCCCACTGAAAGGCAATATTTCTCTCCATGTGTTCCCATACCTGGCAAGTCACGCAGTTTGGTGCTTACTTTCTCTCCATGTTAAAGAACAGTAGATGTTTCAGCACCCAGGCTAATGTGCTGCATAGCTAAATACATATAAGGTCCCAAAGGCGAGACCGATTGCATTGCAAATGCTTGTTTTCTTACGCAGCTCCTCCACTCCCAAAATTCCTGGCTTTCAAATGTTTTCTCTCCCTATTTCCCGTAGGAGCAAATATTTGGCTTCTTTAGTGTTTCAGCTGGCTTACCTAGGAACCAATAGTATGTGCTAGGCATCCTGTGCTAAGGTCATTGATGGCAAGAACACGATTTGGTCTTGTTGAGGGGTTACACCAGTAACCCGAGGCCTTCGTGACGCCAGAACAGGTCTTGTATTTACTGCCTGAAATGTAAAGCTATTTATTGTTTTTAAATACATTTTTCTTATTTGATCCAGGTCCTATCAGTTTTAATAGCACAGTTTTATAGCTTTTTGTGTATTCTTGTGGTCAAATTCATATAATGAAACCGCAAAATCCATGGTGAAATGCATGTAAAACGTCGCAGCCAATTGCTCGGGGAATATTACAATCCGTACATATTTTCTAAACTGATTTGAGGTTCACCCGGTGGTGAAAGTGTGTGCAATGGCACATCTGCTACCCATATGATTTTTTTTTTTTAAAGTGACATCGATCCCAACAACATAACACATTGTACATCATATTTGTTCGATATGTAACTAGTGTTTGGTTTACATAGAAGGTCTGAGGTTTTCTTCAAAGCGCTCAAAAGGATTGCATGAAAGAAATGTTGAATACAAATATACTGTTCTATTAAAAATATCGTACTGAAGTATACAAAAAGTGATGGATGCGATGCTTGAATTAATCTCAACCACTAGTAATTACTGTGGCCGCATCCCAGTCCATTGTTATGTTGCACACCAGGGGCCAGATGTACTTACATTAGGAATACCGATTTCCTATTGATTTCCTAACTGTGATTCTCTCCGAATCGCAATTAGGAAATCTGTATTTCTAATGTATGAAACTCTTTTGAGTTTCATTAGCGATTCCTAGTTGAGCGCAAATAGACCTACCTCATGTATATTAATGAGGCAGGTCGCAGTTTGTGACCGATTAGGAATCGCAGCCATGACAACAATGGTGGCCATGTCTGTGATTGCTTTTTATAAAGCAATATTTTATGGAAAACAGGATGCGTTTAAAAAGATTACATTAAACTTTGCAGTTTCCTCTTTAAGTAAAATATGTATGTTTTGCGACTGTAACTTGGTCACAAAACAACATACATCCCATTCAGATTCAGTATTTGGAAGGGATGCCCTAAACACGCCCCTTCCAAATACCGAATCGCAAACATGAATTGTGATTCAGTAACGTGTTACTGAATCGCAATTTGTGTTTTTTTATTTTTTTTATTTTTGTCCTCATTTATTTTCAATATGCTTGAATTCAAGAATGGAAATCTTCCTCCCAGCATGGATAGCCTGATATTTATGGGAGTTTCCGGTCACTCCACACGGAGAGATAGGATGCTTAGATCTCCGGAAAAACAGAACCCTTACGGCTTTATCACAGTGGGTCAATTCCCGATCTTGATTCCTTACATGGAAATATTCCATTTATATCCCCAAACCATTGGGGACTGATTATAGCATATATGTTTAATCATTGGACCCAGCAGCATAAAAAATAAAAAATAAATAAATAAATAAAATACCCATACCCATGCACCATCATGTATCCCATATTAAAACCATATATGAAACAATTCATTCTTCTTGGTTCTATATCCCAATATTTAATTCTAACCGTCGAAGCTCCTCTCCACCCAATTATCCCAGATTTCCCAAAATTTGTTTTTTTTGGTTTAATACCGGATTGATCTAAGTTTGATACCCTCTGAATGGAATGAATCCACTCATCTTCTGTAGGGGGCAAGCTAAAATCCATTTAATACACAGTTCTCTTCGAGCCAACAAAATCATGGTAAAAAACAGTGCTCTATGTTGTTTTGTTAAAAAACCACCCTCTAGAACCGTCGGTAATATCCCAAATATTATAGCGGTAGTTGTTAATGTTATATCAAACCCCATAACATTTGAGATGGTCTTACCTATTTTCTGCCAGAAAGGGTTTATTACCGGGCACCTCCAGAACATATGCACTTCATTTGTTTTATCCTCTCCACATTTCGGACACTTTTTAATTTCTTGCCTTCCCATTTTCGATAACTTCTGAGGTGTCCAGTAGGCTTTGTGTACTGTGAAGAGGTGATTTTTTTTGCGGTGCAGCATTTACATAAGACCATAAAAAGACACGGATACTTGCCCGATTTTTCGAGGTCTTCATCCGGCAGGTCCTTCTTCCAAATTTAATTGAATGAGGCCTGCATATCTTCTCCCTCTTGGACTAATAGCCAGTACCACTCTGATATTTCTTTGGGCTTTGTTTTATAAGAGCAGATGTTCAAAGCCAGTCCCGAGTTCCCTTTTAGCTCTTTACCTACAGATCTTGCCCAACTACTCAGTTGATAGTATTTAAACTTAGATACTGAATTTGCACAAACCGCCAAAAAATGGGGCCAGGAAATCAATTCCGCTTAGCAATCAACTGCCCCCAAGTAGTAATACCCCACTCGCGAAGAGGGGTTGCAAGGGCATCTTCCAGACACACAGGCGTTCCCGGGGAATCCCAGACTGGTGCTACTTCGTTGTAGTAAGGTATCTTAAGCAGACACCTGACCTGAGCCCAAAGCTTCATGGCTGCAATCAGTACCTTTAATTTGACCCTCTTAAAATATTTTGGATGGCCAAATTTTAACAAAAACACCCAGCTTGTTGAGAGAGCTCAGATGTAAGGGCTTTGAAGAGTGGAGAGAAAAATTTGCTTTCCAATAATAGTTGTCGAAAAATTTTAAATGAAAAGCGCAAAAGTATAAGAAGAGGTCGGGGTTGCTATACCTCCATAAGCTTTTTCTTTCTAAGTTTCCTTAAAGCAATTCTAGGGTTTTTATTTCCCCAGATGAAACTTGAAAAAAGCCCCTGCACCTTTTAAACCATTTTCTTGGAAAATCTAGGGAATGGAATTAAATAAGAACGTGTACTTTGGTAGAATTGACATTTTCAGTAAATTAGATTTGCCTAGTAGTGAAAGTTAAAGGTCCCCCCCATGATTGTAATTGTGTGGTAACTTTATTTGTAACTTTTTCGAAGTTTATCAGCGCTATTTTGTCGATGTTTTGGACTATTTGTATGCCTAGATACCTAATATCCTTCTTTATGTAAGTACTCTTAAAATTGATGTTCCATTTCATTAATTCAGTTTTTTGTTGATTAATGCTATACCCAGAAACCTTGCCAAAGCTATCTATTTTGGCCCAGATCTCTGGAAATGATCTTTCTATATCACTGGTGTAAATTATAAGGTCATCAGCATAGAGTCCTATTTTTTTCTCCCATCCATTACAGGTGAAGGGGATGATGTTCTGACAGGTTCTCAATATGCACGCTAGGGGTTCAATATAAATGTTAAAAAGTAAAGGAGACAGGGGACACCCCTGTCTAGTACCCCTTCCTATTTGTATTGACCTAGATAACTTCCTGTTAATCAAAATTTTAGCCTGGGATTTTTATAAATGGCTTTAATTGCTGTCAAAAACTTTTCGCCTAGATCGAACCGTTGGATTACTTTAAACAGAAAAGACCATTTGACCCGATCAAAAGCTTTGGCAGCGTCGAGTGTCATAGCTGCCAAAGGGATTTTATAAGTCTGGGCCATATCTATCGCCGCAATAAAATCGTGGGTCAGTTCGCTAAGTTGCCTCCCTTGCATGAACCCTTTCTGGTCTGAATGTATTAAACTGCCAATAACTTTATCTAGGCGTTTAGAAATGATCTTAGTATAAATCTTATGATCACAATTCAAAAGTGAAATAGGTCTATAAGACTCACATAATCTAGGATTTTTATCTGGTTTTAATATGATTGTTATTATGGCCTCTTCCCACGACTTTGGGGGGCTCTGACCTTCAAAAAACAAGAATTAAACAACTGAAGGAGGAAAGGAGCAAGTTCCTCTTTTACGATAATATATAACTCATTGGGGATTGAATCAGGGCCAGCCGATTTCCCCTTTTTTAGGGAGTTAATCGCTTGGAGAATCTCTTCTCTTGAAATAAAGGTGTTTAATTTATCTTTTTCAGCTCTATGGAGTATAGGGAGAGCTACATCTGACAGAAATTCCTCCGTTCTTTCTTCCTCGAGTGATGACTCATCAGTATATAGGTTCTGAAAAAATTGGACAAAAGCCTCCTCTATTTTAGAGTCTTCTGAGATGATGTTACCCGAACTTAAACAACGAAGATCTCTAATCCAGTTTCTGGTCTGTTCCACTTAGTTTTCCACGCCAGAAGTTTACTGCAACCCTCCCATAATCATGATGTGCTAATCTACTGGCATCCCATTTTTTTAATTTGAATTTCTAAAAAGTCTGCCAGCTTTTGTTTCGCAGAATTTAATTCTCTAAGAATATTAGGATTCTTCTGGTCTTGTTCTAAATGTGCCTGTGACAACTGTACTTTCGCTTCCAAATTTTTAGTCTCCTCTTTAATCTTCTTAGAGTGGGAAAATGATATAGCTGTTAAAATACCTCGAAGGTAGGCTTTATACGTATCCTAAATTACTTGATTGGAGGTTGAGTTATTGTTAAATTCAAAGAAATCCTTTGTTTCCTCCTTCAGTTTATCTATTACTTCCCTTTCCTGTAATAATGCTCGATTGATGGTAAATCTTCGGGGGGGAGAGCTCACCTCCAATACCTGTTCCAACACATCTGCCGAGTGATCGGACATATGTTCCGGGACATGACTAATGAAGGTAACGTTTTTACTTGTGGCAATATCAACTAAAAAAAAGTCAATTCTAGAGCGGTGTCCACACTTTTTGTTATAAAAGGTGAACCTTCCCCCCGAAGTCTTAGACTTTTGGGCCCTCTCTCTCCAGATATCTACAAGCCCTATATCAGACATTAATTGTCTCAGGGCACTTCTCATTTTCTGAGTGTTAACTCCTACTCTAGTTGAGGTAGAGTCTTGACTTGGATCAAGGACTAGGTTAAAATCCCCCCCTAGTATAACTCGATCATTTATTTTCGATAAATGGAAGAGTATAGTGTATAGAGTGGCCGGATCGTCCTGATTTGGCCCATAATAACTAACAAAGGTTATCCATGTGCCACACATCTTGGCTCTGGCGATTACCCACCTTCCCTGTGGATCCACCATACACTCCCCTAAGATGGCATGGGCAGATTTTTTGATTAAAATGGCGACCCCTTTTACTGTACATGATTGTGTTGTACAAATGCAGTGCTCAATCCACTTTTGTTGTTTTAGAACTACTTACCACTCCTCTTTGAGTAAATGTGATCCCTGAACCATGATTACATTACACTCATACAATCTTAAGTACTCTAATATTCTTTTTCTTCTTGAGGGGACCCTTAACCCATTAACGTTCCATGTCATGGTTCTTAATTTATTTAATTTTCCATTATTAGTAAGAGACGGCCCTGGGCACCTTAAATTCACTATCATCTATTTTTTATGGAAAAAAAAAACCATCGGGACCTATTATCTACCTTATGCCTTAAGTCAATAAATGAGGACATTTTTTTTTTTTTTTACTCCCATATGCTCCCCCAGCCTATATGTGACATTTTTATATTTTCTCTTTTGTATGTGACCCAACCCCCTCCCTTGGGAAACCCTCCCTTTCTGCTACTAGAGGTAAAATTAAAAACCTCTAATTTTTAGGCTCTTTCTCTGGTCAGGCAAATACATTTTCATTTGGATGTGCTCTTTATTTGTTTTATCAGATCATTTGCATCTTCCGGATCTTTAAAATTAAACATTTTGTTGTTCCACATTACCTTGAGGGAAGCAGGGAAGCGTAGATTTGCTGTGGCCCCCAGATTTCTTAATTCCTGCATCGATTTCCCCAACTCCCATTGTTTGTCTTGGGTAATGTGAGAAATGTCTGATCTAATGCGGAATGACCACTCAGCTCTCTTATATATCCCTGCTTTTAATCCTGCTGTTAAGATCTTTTCCTTGAGTACATACGTTTTAAAATTCACTAAAATCCTCCTAGGATTTTTTTTTCCAGGTCTTTTTGAAAATGGATCCCGATGTACTCTTTGTATATCCTCTTCAAGAAGTTGTTTCTCTATTTCAGGGTGCAGTTCTATAAGTAGGTTAATTATAAAAGTTCTAATATCTCCGCCCTCCACATCCTCCGGTATATTCAGGAACCTGATATTATTTCTCCTTGCATTGTTCTCCAAACTTTCCATCTTTTCCAGTAAGGTTTTATCTCCCCTTTTTATTACTTGAATTTCCTTTATATTTTCTCCTACTTGCTTTGTAAGTTCCTCTACGGCTAACTCCACCACCCCAACTCTTCCGGATATATCAATCAACTTAGCCTCTAGAGATTCACAAGCCGTTTGTATTTTTAGTTGATTGCTTTCAGAGACAGCAAATTTGTCTCTTATTTCTGTTAATAGAGTCGTTAATAGGCCCTCTGTGTTGGAATGATCTCCTGTAGAACTTGCTGAACTTGCTGATATTAAAGTTCTTTTAAGGCCTTGCTCTTCTGTTATCGTATTATCGCATCGAGGAGTGTTTAGTAGCTCCGTATTCTGGCCTTTCACCTGAATCTCTATTCCACTAGGCTGGGTAGCCCTATTCTCTATTTTAGACCTAGGGGGTGAAGAAGGTGAAGAAGGTGAAGAGGGTGAGGGGATACTGGCACTAGTCCCTTCATCAGCTGATCGGGCTAGAAGTTCAAATCTATTTTCTAGACCTATTGGCTCCATTAGTTTGTTAGAGATAGGTGAAGTTTCCTGAATTTTAAAATATGATCTGAGAGAGGGTGTAACACAAGAGCTACTTATGTTTGGTTTGAAGTGTTTTTTTTGCCTTTTGCCGAGGGGGGTCTTTCCAAATGCGGGCTTTGTATTGCAGGCCGTACCTAGACTTTCAGTGACTTTAGAAGTTTTAATTTGTGCTTGTATTTTAGGTGCTGAGCCTCTGTTATCTGACTCGTGGGAGGGAAGGCTCCCCCCAAATATCCCTACTTCTAAGGGTATATCTGTTTGGTCTGTTAGAGCCTGCGCTTGTGCCCTCCACTTGCCTCTCCTCTTGCTTTCCCTCCCCCGGACTCCCTCGCTCAACTTTCAATTTAGGCCCCCAGTCTCGTCCCTTCCTCCTTACCGAGGTCATCACTAGAGGCCATCCATCCGATCCTTTTTCCTTTCGGTTAGTCAGAACTCTCCCTTCATCCTTAGACTCTAATCTGCATTTACTGATGTTTTGTGATTCTTCAGGAATTATTATACCGGTTTCAAGCCGAGGGTCCCGATGTGGACAAAAAGAAGCTGGCGACTGACTCTCGTCGCCCCTCAAACTTATCCCAGCAGCAGCGCGTCTCCCGCATGCGATCTTTTCTGCCGCCTCTAACCAGCGGCCTCCCCGCGTTGCACCCCCTCCTCCGACCGCCACCTCTGCACTCCTGCGTCAAAAAAAAAACAGCCGGGAACTTTCCCCCAGTCTTTTCTAAATGAAGTACTCACAGCCAAAGGAAGCCAAATGAAGTGCCAATCGCTACCGGTAAATAAACCAAACAAATACTCTCTGCGTTTATTTTTTCCAGACAGCGTCCGCGTTTACTTTTATATCGCTTATATGCCAATGAGCCGCTCAGCTGCCCACAGAGCAAAGCAGACCCCCCCAGAACAATCCAGGACAGACCCGCAGACCCGCAGAAGCAGTCCCGCACTACCCCCAGCCGAGACCGCACCAAACGCCGCGGCCGACGTCGACCACCTCAGGGCGTTAACCGAACCAACCGCAATTGAAGGTGCTGCAGCCGCCGTCCTCCGTACCCTCCGTCAAGCCGCCGCTGCCGAGCAGAGCCCGCGCCGGAGATCCGCGTCGGAGATCGGAGATCGAGGATCCGAAATCAGGTCGCACAAAAGAGCTGGCTTATACCGGTAAGCACATCCAGTCTTTTACCGTTTTACAGAAACATGCCTTAAACAGAGAGAGAGCCTCCGAACGCCGCTAACCGACGGCCGCCATTTTCCCCGAAAATCCAAAGGTGTGGATCAAGCAATTTGTGTTTTGTACACATGTAAAAGCATTTTTACAATAGACTGCAAAAATGGTTTGTACATATAGCCCAATCCTACCTTAGTTTGGACCCAGCCATATGCAAATCTGTCTTGTCCCTGCTCCAATAGGAACAGTCCAGACTGTACAGGCCAGGGCCATTATCGTACCAGAGTATTGACTACCAAAATATTGTTAAGATAAGTATATATATATATATATATATATATATGACAGCCACAGTCCTGGAACGATCACAATCCTGGTCGAAAAAGCAGGTACGGACCACAAATGCGGTGAAAAGTTTTCCTTTATTTCAGTGCAGATTGAACAAAGTGTCAGTGCATAGTTCTTAAAAGCGAGTGCCCAGCATGACGCGTTTCGACTGCCCAACGGCAGTCTTGATCACATGACGCGCTGGACCTATCAGTGAGTATATATAGAAAAAAGCTTAAAAGGCACATGCTGCATTTCGTCCAATCAGTTAATAGACTAAGTTTAAGCATTTAAAAGAGGCAGCTGTGCGTACATGATAACACTCACTTAATTACCAAACGTTTACTTTTTTAACCCATGAACATTTTCTTATATAAGCTTAGTGCTTCTAATTAATGTCATATATTTAATCAAGGGCTAAACATCTGTAATTTAATTGAAACTAATTCTTTAAACCAAATTACTAGCATAGTGCTAACATTTAAAAAAGTCTTAGTTCTAAACTGCAGGTACCTTAATTCTGGCCTCATACATTATTGTATATAATAATCATAATATTAGTCTAATCATTCACTAAATTGAATAACGGCAATGTGCAAAATGTGCTAAAAAGTGCAAAAGTGCTTAGTGCAAAATACATAAATAAATATATACAGTTAAATATGATGCAGCATTCTTATGCAGACGTCCCCAGTGTCATTTCTTAGCTAGAATCTCCTATTCTTTTCCATAATCTAGTTTGGTCCATTTCCAATCTCCAGTTAATCCCATTTGTTACATCTAATAAAAAAGAAATACAATCATTGTTTTATATGTTATTTCATTATTGTTATACAAATATTAATAAATCAACAACAATCTAGTTGTCAGTTATCTAGGACCGGATTTGAACCAAACTAAAAGATGAAAAATATGTAATAAATAAATAAATAAAATCCCAGGTAAATTAAATGTAAAACCAATTTGTCGATGCATAAAACCAGCAAAAAATCCCGCAAAACCAAGTAAAACCGAGAATTCTCACATAAAACCTAGCAAAAATGAGATATCACCGATTAAAACCATCAACCAATCAGTTCACAAGTAAACTTAAAATGAATACATACATCCTCAATATGGATATATATATATGTATATAGTGTGTATAATAGCAGCAGTCAAGATTGTTAAAGGTGCATATGATTTACAATTCTTAATGCAGTCAATAAGTCAAACAACCATATACTCAATAATATCACTTTTTCAAATTCTTCCAATTGCATTCAGTATTAACCAATATTAAAAGTTTAAGATAAAATCCCAGGACTCAAAAACCAGCAATATCCCCCACTAAAACCAGATTAAAATCTAGGAAACCCAGATTAAAAACCAGTAAAAGCCAAGGGACAAAACCAATCTAAGAAACCAATCTGGAAATATTATCAAATATGGACCCTAACTTTAACAAAATTCAAAGAAAATTATGTAAATCATCGCTATTGTATATATATATGCGAGTCTATCTATCTATCTATCTATCTATCTGTCTGTCTGTCTGTCTGTCTGTCTGTCTGTCTGTCTGTCTATCTGTCTATCTGTCTGTCTGTCTGTCTGTCCATATTCATGAGGAGACCCGGGACAGTTCTTTTTCGACTCAAACAACTCAGAAAATCTGGATTTTAACCTTGAGTCTTGTTCTTGCAGTTAAGTTGGGAAAATGGATTATATTCTTGAAAATGATTGCTAATAATGTTACATGATCATATAGGAATTTATGAACAATTATTTCAATCTCGCTGGGCAACAGAGGATTTATTTACTCGATTTGATTTTGTAACATAATTTGGATGATGTGTTATCGCTCCCTATGGAGAATGGATTTTGGTGCCATGACAAATTCCTTTACTCATGAATAATCAGTTATTCTCTTTTTATAAATTCAATTTTCCCAATGTATGTGGTACATTTGGCATGTCGATAACAATTGCTTAAAAATGTAGAATTAATTGTGAAGAAAGACTTTATTGTTGTGAATAAGTCTTTCATCTATGCTGTCTTGCACATAGTCACTTTTAAAAAGTGGATGAGGAGGGTGATGACCATCCGTGAACAAGTCTCTTTTTCCCAGAGCCAAAACGAGTAGGTCTGTGGCGGCCTGCCATTCACTGTTGACTGTGAATAAAAAAACACAGCTTTCACACTGGATTTGGGCGTATCGCATTTTCTTCTTCCGTGAGGAGTAGAAGAGTGGAGAAATTGTTTGCAAGTATCCGTTCCGACACGCCGAGGCCGCCCTGTGAGGGTTGGTTATCCCCCATGACCGGAGCGAGGCAGATAAACGGAGCAAAGCTGTGCAAGGAATATATATACACACACACATATATATATATATATATATATATATATATATATATATATATATATATATATATATATATTACTGATTCACTCAAATAAAGCGATCACTCAGAGGTATTGCAATTACCAAAAGTTGGTTTTTAATCCAGGTTACGCGTTTCGCGATATTTGATATTTATTAATTTATAAAGCGCCCGAATCACCCCATCAGGGGTATCTCCGCACTGTAACTGCTACAGCCAACCAAGAAGAGATGCACATCAGAACAACGAGGTTTTTAGCAGCTTTCTAAATTTATATATATAGCCTCAAATTACACAGATGAAGTAAGTATACGAAATCTATACTACAGTATACTACTTACCTTCAAGATAATTTGGGAGTTGAAATTCTGACTATGATGTTTTTAATGCACAATATTTAAAACTCGATATTCCAATCGTATAGCCTCCCAAATCTCTTGCAGACTCTGCTCACACATGGCCAAGCCAGGCGTGCAGTGACTGGCTTATAATCTTACAACTATGTCCTGGAAATCACTACAGCCCTCACAGCTGCCGATCTGCTTCCGAGACCTGTAGCCGGGAATACTTGCTGATCTTGATACACAATGAAAACAAGGCCTAAACACAAGGGCACGCACATCACCTGTAGACTGGGAAGGTTACCTGGCCATGGTAACAGCTAATTCTGTTAAGCGCCCGTCCTGAACCACGCTGCAGAGGATCATACACATATTGACAAGCCACTGACTCCTGAATACACCTCAACCAGAAGACCCTTTTCTCCTGGTATGGCTATTGCATTCCTACCTTTCCCCGCCCAGCTGCCGCCCTGACGTGATATACACCAAGTGGGACATACCTCCCTATTTGCCGTGGATCCACGGACCCACCGACACTATCACGGTTTACAAGATATTTTCATACGGTTTCCACTTTTCAGTAGGAACTGTTCATTTGTTGGACAACATAAACGTTGGGATGGTGCCAGACTGATTCCATGCACCCCCTCAGGATATGTTGTCCTATAGACCTGCTAGCTCACTGTGCCACCATAAGTACCCATAAACCTGGCCAGGTAACGGATGGTTTGGGCAACCTCAGAGCATAACAACCCTGACTCCCTCAGGAATCGTGGTAACAGATCTAGAACCTTTTCGCTCAGTTACTCATGCTCACTCAGAGAGATACAGAAGAAAAATTCAAAGGGGGGATTTCAATATTTATTGAACCATTGCGATTCTTGTATAAAATATATGCGCTACAATGATTAATAGACAGAAGCAGATAAAAGTGATTAGCTATATAACGACAGTAAAAAGGATGAGCGATTCCATCACTGTGCTAAAACAGTGTATATATGCTGGCATATAAGTACTAGGTATAGTGAACTCCTACTATGCACTCCCTAACCTAGCTGCTTGGGGTGGGTGTTCTGCCAAGAATCCCCTACTGGATGATCTAAGTCCCCGTTACCTGGAAGCAAGGTATGTAGGTCCCTGTCTTGGTCACAAGTTGGACATCCCTCCTCGCATAGTGTAAACAGGAATCAACTGGACTGAGACGCCAACACAGCGACTACTTCACAATGACAGCAGAGAACTCCTCTAATTTGAGCACGGAAATACATGTACATTTATAATAACAGTAGCCATGTTTCTATGTTGAGGCTTCAGCCGGACCAACATTGTTTATTGTTTTTGTGACAGCCCTGTCGCCTCATGGACGAATAACAAACAACAACATTTTCCCAATGTGTCTTCAGGCCTTGTACCAAATGTTCAAAGTGTTGTGATATTGTACTTGTGAAGTGGAAAGCAATGTGCTTTCAGAGAAACTAATCCTGCACTGTCATGCAAGTAAATGTGTGTCAAACGTCATCGTGTAGAAAAGAAAGCAACTTAAGAACCATTTACATGTAAAATGGCAATGTTTCTTCCTGAGGATAACCTAGGCACATGGCATTATTGTTAGTTTATTGCTTGTTGGATCTCACTGATATATTCTCATTCCCAAACACACTTACAACTGATGTACACCACTGAATGTAACCTCGGTATGTTCGTTTGTAGAATCCATGCACTAATGATTACTATCAGATGTAAAGGCTGTTCCAGTTACAGCAATTTTGTACAAAATGTAAAATCACTATAGAGATACGTGAAAAAAAATCTTAGATGCAATGTGTAAATTATTTATGAAGCACACAAACCATAATAAAGTGATAACACAACACAAGAAAAATACCAAACCGATTTTGAAATAAAGACTCACTTTTAATAAATTCCACCGAAATGAGCAATCAAAAATCTAATCAGCAGAACCAGACGTATGAGTTTTTAAAGTTGTATTTGAAAATAGCACCAAAAAGCACAAAGTGCCCCCGATAATTATCTGGGTGCTTTGAACCGGGGAAGAGTCACAAGTTCAGGCCAACCATGATTAAGTGTGTGTCAGATACAGGGAGCAGGTAAGTCTAGCTGAAGAGTTACCTTTCCAAGCCCACGTGAAGAGTGCAATTCATGTTGGAGGTGGCCATGGGGAGGAGGCTGTCAATGCAAGGAGCCTGTTGAGTGTCGTAGATGGTCGTCACTGTAGTGCAAAGAGCCTGTCGTCACTGGGGTTTGGGGTTGGCAATCATCGTGGGCTGTCACTGTCAGCATGAAGTGAGGCTCTTGTGGAGCCAGTCTTCACCGAATGTTACGGTTGGCACAAAAACAGGTCCCACTGGAGCTTCACGTTGGCGGACGTCGCAGGCAGCCAATTCTTGACGTGAAGAGGTCACTTGACAGTCACAAGGAGCCCAAAACCTCTCTATTTTCACCTTTTCTTCAGGTGAAGTTCACACTGATGCCAGCCAAGGGTCTAGGATCTTGGGCGATACCTCTTGGGGAGCAGGACTCATTCGAGCAGAGGCTAGAAGCAGGGCCCAGGCATGTCCAGGCAGGTCCAGTTGGTGCTGGTCTGCTGGGTAATTGCAGGAGGGCCTCTGGAAGCTTCTTGTGTCCCTGTATCTCACACAGGAGGTCAGCCAACTGACCTTTGGAGTCACTCTGGCTGGCCAGCTTTCAAGGCAAGCAGGTCCAGTCTTCCTTCTTCAGTCACCAGGGCAGTCGCTCTTCCTCAGACAGCAGAGCATTCCTTCTTCTAAATCTTCCACAGGTCCCAGAGTGTTCTGAGAAGTTCTGTGTGTGGGGAATTCCCTTACTCACCTCCAATTCTGGTTCTGGTCAGCTCTTCTCCTTCTTATAGCTTTGGCTCCAAACCGTCTATGTTGACAAAGGCAAGGGCAGACCTGGAATCCTTTGTGTGTGCTGCAGGCAGGGCCCTTTGAAGTGTAATCATAGCGGGGCCCAACTCCTCCCCAGCCATCTTGTGAGGAAGACCCTTTTCCTCCACACCTAGGCCTCTTTTGCCTTTATGTCTGGAAGCAATACACAAAAAACCACACGCGAGCCAATAACAGTCATGTGACCCTGAACACAGGCAGAAAGGTACATTTGGTTTAAGGCAGAAAAATGTCATCTTTCTAAAAGTGGCATATTCAGAATACAAATTTATAACCTGACTTTACTATTAAGGAGCGTCTTAAATTACAGTTCATTTGAGTGTAAGCAGTATATCTCTAACTGGTCCCAAATTGAAGTTAGCACTTACTAAGTGTAACAACATAACCCAGCACATGGGAGAAATAGCCTCTTTTTTTATTTACAAAGAAAGGACTATTAGTTCTCAATGAATAGCTCACATTCTCAGCTGCCTTCTTTATGTATAGTTGTAAACACTGTTTTTTATTCAATAATGCCCCCAATTTTAAGTCAAGCCACTTCAAAAATTGGAATGTGACATCATCAAGCCATACAAACATTGATAAAAGCGATGATGCTGAAATGCGTCTGTTTGGGCTAATAAATCAAATTTTTAACCCGCTGAGTGCTCCACTTTTGTTGGACTATTTAAATATGTGCTGCCACATGCGCTACAGTGGCACACGTTCATAAAGAATTCGACAGCTGCCAGTGGCAAGTTGGTTAATTGTGTATTGCAGACTGTCAGAACCGCCGTAACCCCAGCATATAGCCACCCCTGTGAACTGGATTGGGACATTACGAAATGGACAGGCGCTGGTATCACTAAGACGAGCGTCTGCGGGCAGGTGACGAGTAAAGAGGAATATGCAGCAGAACGAGGGTTACAAAATGATGTAAAGTTTGCGGTAACCGACTGTCATCAGGAGGAATGAAGAATTGATTAATGTTTGCCCCAAACCAGTGTGGAGAAACACTAAAGGTTATTTTATAAGATCGGGGGCAATATTGAATTCAAAAACAATGTTTACAACTATACGTAAAGATGGCAGTGGAAAATGTGATGTATTCATTGAGAACTAATAGTCCTTTCTTTGTAAATTAAAAATGCCTCATCCTATAGGAGTGAGTCAAGCCACTTTAGAAATTGGAATGTGACATCATCAAGCCATACAAACAATGATAAAGGCGATGATGCAGAAACGCGTATGTTTGAGCTAAAAATAACATTTTGAACATGCTGAGTGCTCCAATTTTGTTGGACATTATATATATATATATACATATATATATATATATATACATATATATATATATTATCTACTGGCGGTCGCCAGTAGATAGTTATAGTTAGAACCTATTTTCCATAGGAAATCCGCGACATTCTATTTGAAATAACTCTCTTGCCGGTTGACGTATCTTCGCAAAATTTTCAAACTTTGTGGGCGCTCCGGTCCGCTCCTACCCTGAAAGTCTCGGGGTGATTCGTCAAGCGGGGGCCGAGAAAAGAGGGGGTCCCAAAACGCGTTTTCCCCATTCATTTTTCCATAGGAAACTTTAGACACGGCTACAGCCCGAACTGCTGAACGGAATTACACCGAATTTGGCAAAGAGGTAGTTCTTGGTTCAGAAAGAACCCTTTTGTTAAATGGTGTAAATCCGTTCAGTAGTTGCTGAGAAAATCAAAAGTAAAAGTACATATATATCTATGGCCGCGTCGGATTCGCGCACCCTCCCGATCACGAGCTGCATCAGGAAGTGTTGGCAGCCATTTTGTCCCTCGGTAGAACCGAGAGACAGAAACAAGTGCGCAAAACGCACAAAGGGGGCAGGGTAGAAACACCCTGACCCCTAGGTCTGCTCAGGGGTCCCACAAGGACCCCTGGGCAAAAATTATTATTATTTTTTTAAATCGGCAGGATGCGCTCAGGGAGCGCGGATCCTGCCGGAAAATCGAGCGCGGTCTCCCGCGCTCGATGTTAATTGGCCCCCGGGTGGCCCAAGTCCCGGGGGCATGCTGGGGGGGTTTAATTTATGTAGGGGGGCCTCTAAGGCCCCCCAAGCCCCGAGGACCGCCACCCCCCGGGGCTTTATTTAAAATGATGGCGGGAGGGCTCTGAGCCCTCCCGCAGCCCCGGGACCGCCACCTCCCCGGGACACTAAACATTTAAATATGGGGGTCCGTTACGGACTCCAAGCCCCGAGGACCACCACCTCCCCGGGGCTGTGCACTGAATGGGAGGGGGCCGCGCGGCCCCACTCCTGGAGCTCTTGATGGCCCTGGGGACCTCCACCCCCAGGGCCGGCTCTCTGCAGTGTCCCGGGTGCCTACCCCGGGACACTGCTGTTTGCTATGACAGGACGGGAGCCTCGCGGCTCCCGTCCTGTCATAGCAAACTTGGTTTGCATTTTGAAAGAGAGAGCAGGAAACCTGCTCTCTCTTTAAAAATGCACACCAATTGCTTTTCCACACGGGGAGCAGCATGTTAGCTGCTCCCTGCAGTACTCTGCAAACGCGCCCCCTGGACTCCAGGGACCCTCAGGATTCAAGGGGACTTAATCCTCCAACTTAAAACGCGCCACAGGGCGCGTTTGCACAGTGGTGAAGGGAGGGGGCGGGGCTTCATGTGACATGTGTGCAAACAGGCCCCGTGGCGCGTTTTAAGATGGGGATTAAATCCCCTTCAATCCTGAGGGTCCCTGAGGCCAACTAGCCCAACAGGTACATCCAGAAAGCGCCACAGAGCTGCGTTGCAGAGAGGTGTAAAAAGGGGTGTGGCCTCTCTACACGTCTCTGCAACGCAGCCCCTGGCGCATACTGGAGGTTCATGGTGGGCTAGTTGGCCCCTAGGAACCTCATGATTCAAGGGGACTTAATCCCCAACTTAAAACGCGCCACGGGGCGCGTTTGCACAGATGTCACCCCAGGCCCCGCCCCTCCCTTCACCATTGTGCAAATATTCCTCTAAAATCTGCCTTACTACGAATTCCGATTTACTCAACTGTTATTAGGAGAGACCTCAGTGCTGCATCTTTCAGCCCAGTACTGGTCCTGAAAAGTAATTTTAACCGTACTTACCGGTAACTTGAATTTCCTTCATAGGCTAACATTGACTGGTTTCACTTGGAAATTCTTCTAAGTGTGGAGTTTTGGAACTTTAAAATATTCCTCTAAAATCAGCCGAAATACGAATTCCGATTTACTCACCTGTTATCAGGAGAGACCTCAGTGCTGTATCTTTCAGCCCAGTACTGGTCCTGAAAAGTAATTTTAACCGTACTTACCAGTAACTTGAATTTCCTTCCATAGGCTAACATTGACTGGTTTCACTTGGAAATTCTTCTAAGTGTGGAGTTTTGGAACTTTAAAATATTCCTCTAAAATCAGCCGAAATACGAATTCCGATTTACTCACCTGTTATCAGGAGAGACCTCAGTGCTGTATCTTTCAGCCCAGTACTGGTCCTGAAAAGTAATTTTAACCGTACTTAGCAGTAACTTGAATTTCCTTCCATAGGATATCATTGCCTGCTTTTTGCTGAAAAAGTTTCTAAGTGTTGATTTTTGAAACATACAAATATTCCTCTAAAATCAGCCGAAATCCGAATTCTGATTTACTCACCTGTTATCAGGAGAGACCTCAGTGCTGCATCTTTCAGCCCAGTACTGGTCCTGAAAAGTAATTTTAACCGTACTTACCGGTAACTTGAATTTCCTTCATAGGCTAACATTGACTGGTTTCACTTGGAAATTCTTCTAAGTGTGGAGTTTTGGAACTTTATAATATTCCTCTAAAATCAACCAAAGTACGAATTCCAATTTACTCACCTGTTATCAGGAGAGAACCCAGTGCTGCATCTTTTAGCCCAGCACTGACCCTGAAAAGTAATTTTAACCGTACTTACCAGTAACTTATATTTTCTTCCATAGGAATCCATTGTCTGGTTTTCAGCAGAAAAGTTTCAAAGTGTCGATTTTCACAAACTACAAATATTCCTTAGAAATCGCCTGTATGACTTAAACGCATTCTTTCAACTGTTTACAGGAGATGCACCAGTGCTGGATCCAGGATCCAACACTGAGTAAGAAAAAGTAACGATAACAGTTTTTACCTGCTAAGTGAATTTCCTTCCATAGGATAACATTGGTGATTCTATGAGAAAAAGTTTCTGTGTCAACTTTTAAAATACAATAATATTCCTTAAAAATCATGACTGTAACCAAAACGCTTTTACTCAACTGTTTACAGGAGATGTACCAGGACTGAATCTAGGATCCAGTCCTGTGGTTAGAAAAGTAATCCATAAAGTAACTAATTGCATTTAACTAGAAATTCACATTGAGCTGAATGTTGCATTGTGTTTGAAAATGTGTTGCCCATTGCAACAACTGTAACTACTGTACTTAAAAGTCTATTGCCTATGTGCAAAGTATTTAAACTAAAGTAATTCATTCTGAGAAAGTATTTTTGTAATGTAATGTATAATGTAATTACAATGTAATTTAAAAAATAAAATATGTAAAAAAAAATTGTTTCTAAAAATGTAGTAAATCAGTATGAAAAAAATTAATATAACAATTAATACATTTAAAAATTGTCATTTACAAAACCTTTGAAATTCACTGAAAAAACCGTAGGTTTTAGACATGTTATAGTTAGGAATTAGCATTTAAAAAACCTTTGAAATTCACTGAAAAAACCATAGGTTTCAGATATGTTATAGTTAGAAATTAGCATTTAAAAAACCTTTGAAATTCACTGAAAAAACCATAGGTTTTAGGGACAGTAATAGTTAGTTGGACATTTTACTCGTACAAAACCTGTGAAATTCCCCCGTTATAGTTAGTTCAGCTAACTATAACTCGCGCCCCCGCAATGCACTGCTGATGACGTCACATATTACATCACTCATGACATGGTCAGTGACATCACTGATGACATCACTGATGACATCTCAAATGACATCACTGATGACATCATCCACGTGATAATCTGATGCAGCTCTTCACACCCTAATATAACCTTTGATACACCCAATCTAAATTACAGACTGCCATTCGCAAAACCATAGACACTCCAATACCAATAACTACATACCCACTCACTGATTCTTAGGTCTACACACACACATCCACTCACTCACCCGTACAGTCACTCATACTTATGGTCACTCAGTACAGGACTATCATATGCACTCTTACTCCTATATAGACACTCAAACACCGCCACTCATCCATAGAGGTACTCACACACCTAGTCAGTCATGCAAATAATTAAACACACTGCCATTTACTCACCTATACAGTTATACACACACCAGCTCACTTAATCATACAAATACTAGCACATTGTTACGCTCTTATATAATCACTGATACAAGCACACACTCATCCATACAGCCACTATCACAATCACTCACTCTCGCTTATAGCTATTTATATACTCCAACACACATATATACTGCCTTTCACATATGTAGTTACTCACACATGTACCACTGGGACATACATTCACTCACTAACACACTCTTACACACACTTACCCACCCATACAGTCTATCACAGATGCACTCTTGAAACCATCCACCCAGTGAATCACCCACTCACACATCTATGCACAGTCGCACACACCCCATCCACACAAACACTCAGGCACCCATACAGATACTCAGACAACAAATCAATAACTCTTATAGACACTCATGTAGCTATTCACAAACCCATGCAGCCACTTACACAGCAACAGACAGACGGATACAGACATTCACCCAGTTTAGTCACTAACCCATGCATTCAGTAAGATACGTTAAATCACTCACTTATAGAGTCAGTCACGCACCTACTAAATCATCCATACAGACACTTATACACCCACTCATTCTTCAATACGCCTTTCCCTATATATATTAAAAATATTTAAACTTTACAGAAACACACAGTCACTGGATGATGTCATCAGTGATGTCATTTGAGATGTCATCAGTTATGTCATCAGTGATGTCACTGACCATGTCATGAGTGATGTAATATGTGACGTCATCAGCAGTGCATTGCGGGGCGCGAGTTATAGTTAGCTGAACTAACTATAACGGGGGAATTTCACGGGTTTTGTACGAGTAAAATGTCCAACTAACTATAACTGTCCCTAAAACCTATGGTTTTTTCAGTGAATTTCAAAGGTTTTTTAAATGCTAATTTCTAACTATAACATATCTGAAACCTATGGTTTTTTCAGTGAATTTCAAAGGTTTTTTAAATGCTAATTCCTAACTATAACATGTCTGAAACCTACGGTTTTTTCAGTGAATATATATATATATATATATATATATATATATAGCAGACGCCGTTCTTCGTTGATTCCCTTCTCTGGGAAAGGACGGAACACGAACCCAAATTTTGTGCGTGAAATGTTTATTGCTCAAAACACCACAATCGCCCTGACGCATTTCGGCCTGACACGGCCTTGATCACATGACGCGTTACTGAAGCCCAGATACTACATTTAAAGTGCAAGGTGCCATACACGTGATAACCAATGCATAGACATGGAAAAAATATACATGTTTATCTTTTTTCGCCAGTTTATGTGCAAAAATTGCATTTCAATTTGTGCACAGACTGCCATAAATATTTATATTATAAATAACATTTGAATTATTATATAAATATATATATATACACACAATGCTAGGTTAAATCCATTTAAAAATGCATGTTTAAATACATTAAAAAAAAATCCATATAAAATACATAAAAATGTCATATATGAATACCCAAATAGCATCTTTAAGAACCGCAATGCTTAAAAACATATTGTTGTAAAATTCATATGTTTAAAAGAGGACGGGGTGACAGCAATTTATTCAATGTCTGTATAATACATTATAAATCACTAAGCTTGAGCCCGACCTCTTGTGGCAGTCGCATGTGCTTGACCCATATGATATAATACCGAGTGTGGATCAATTACAGTGTAACAATTTTCCATGTCAATCTACAGTGCTAGTTAAAGTGTTATGAAAAAAGAAGAGAAGAAAAAAGTGCTACCTAGGAACAGATCCCTGTTCCTGAACATGAATATGATTAAGTTTAAAAAGGCTATTAAACCTGAGTTTAAGAGATTATTTTTACCTAAAACTCTGTATTTAGAAAAAAAAGCTAATATGCTTATAGCAGCGTGCTGAAAAGATTAAATATACTCCTCTATCAGTGTAGAGAAAATAATGTTTTGTTGGAAAAATAACCTGATTGAACATACACCCAACTTGGACATTATGGTTATCCTTATACATTTCTTATAACCATGTATAAAAATCCTCACTTGAGTTATGTCCATTGGGGGTCTTAGTATCAAGTTCAACAATATATTGTGTTTTTAGACGTCTTAATTTCGCCTCTCTATTACCCCCACGTCCAGATGTTGGGATGGAATCAATCAAGAAATATGTAAGGTGTTTGAGGTCACTGTTATGCGTGTCTTTAAAGTGACGGGCTATTGGGTATGTTGGATCGTTGTTGGTAATTGCTCTCATTGTAGGAGAGTAGGATCTGCTTCACATGGGTACCCCCACTTTTTGCTGATGCTTCACTGTTTTTCGACCTTAGTCTGGCTGGGGCCCTGCTAATCAGAACCCCAGCCTAGCTGCTTCCTCTCTAAAATGGTTTCCATGTGCCTTAGGCACATCTCTGATTGGAATCTGGAGTGCCCTTATAAGTCCCTAGTATATGGTATACTATGTACCCAGGGCATAGGTACCTCAGAGGCCTACCAGGGGCTGCAGCATGTATTGTGCCACCCCTGGAAGGCCATCCAAACTGACACCACAGGTCTGCTACTGCAGCCTGGGTAAGGTGGTGCATGCACTCCTTACTGTGATATAGGCTACCTATATCACTATATACATACACACATATAAACCTATAAGTCACTCCTATGGCAGGCCTTATCAATCCTGAAGGCAGAGTGCGTGGTTCCTATGTGAGAGGGTGCCCCTGCATGAGCTGGGCCCCTCTGCAGCGTTCGGAGACCCTTCTCTGATGCTGTTTGTAGTGCAGCCTGACCATATACTCTTAAGCGCATTATAACCTTGCGTTAAATGCTAACTTTGGGATGGCTGCACGGAAACATGTCGTGTTTGGTGTCAAACATCTTGGAATACTACCCCCCGCCAGTTCTGGCGGCGGGGGTAGCATTCCACCCTTCTAGAGGGAAAGACATGTACACACCGGTATGCCCGGTACCGACTTTCCAAGCCCTGGCATCACAAAATGGATGCCGCTGCCACAGACACGAGTCTGGCCTCCTGCTGCTGACCGAAACTCCGGCAGGGGAGGCCTGGGCAATAGGTTTCCTGTCCCAGGGAGGTGTGACCACCTCCCCAGACAGGATAGTGTGTATTGGGGCTGGGCGGGAGCACTCTCTGGTGCTTTGAAGTCCTGCACTGGGGGCACACTGGTGTCCCTGTGCATACCCCAGTTCAAACCGGCTCAGGGCCTTCCAGCCCCTGCTCTGGCGCGAAACTGGACAAAGGGAAAGGGGTGTAACCACCCCTCTGCCCTGACCCTCCCATAGGTGGGGTCACAGAGTATGTCCAACCCCCTACCTTAGTATAAGTAGGGGAACCCAGTCCTTAGGACTTTAGATTTACCTGGACGAAACTCTGATACAGAATCCTGGACCTTCGACGCTCTACTTTAAGATTAGAGGACTGAAGAATCTCCCTTGGGGTCAAGGAGTGACTCCCCTGCTTGGCAGGTACCAAAGAAGCAATTGTCCGGTCTGCATCGCTGAAGCTCCCGTCAGACGCCGAAGTCTTTGCATCATCAGAGGTGGATTTCCAGACTTCCCCGAGGCTGCCCTGAGTCCTCTGCAAAGCTGAGGCCCGTAGCTATCATGGGTAACGTGGAACCATGACCCCTGGACACCAAACGCATTTGCAAGTGCATCCTCTTCTGGGTCTCCCACGAAGTCGTGCTTTGGGCTCCGAGTAGCCCCAGCCTCCAGCACTAATTGCACCGAAGATCACTGGCCTCCACTCCACGAGTGTCCTGTGAGCCAGCTCCACGTGCACCGTCTCGAGGCTCCTTTGCGGTCGCTAGTCTGTTGGCTAGTAGGCCCTCCCGAAGGCCAATCTTTTTTTGCTTGGGCTCCCTGGTTGCTTTAGATGTGCCCTGATTTATCCTCGCAGGGTGAGTCCCCCAGACCTTGCTGGTCTGCAACATCGTCCTTTTTTGCTTTCCATGAGACTTGCCGTTGCCAAGGCTTGTTGGGTCCAATCCGGTTGCCGACACACCTGCAATCGACAGATGTCGTGGGACAGCTCGAATCCAGCTCCTGGTTGTCGTCGACGCCTCCTGGACCTCGTGGCTGAAGAGTCAAGACAACTGTCAACCTACCTGAAGCACTCGACATCGGTGGGCATCTGCTCATCGCCTTCCTGGTCACTGGCTAGTGACCCAGACTCTGTCCCCTCTGCTTTCAGGTTCTTCAGATCTTCTATCCACCTTTGGATCCACCCGAACACTTTCGACTTGGTCGCCAGCAGCACTTTGCAGCAGATCGCCATAGAAAGCGACGACGAAACCCGACCCCGAAAGACACCTATGCACCCGGCTTCCCTGGGTGAGGTAACTCGAGTACTCCGGTGCTCCCGTGGGTATAGACACTAGAACAGCCTAGTTCTCAAAGGGTTTGCTCCAAGTCCTCCTCTAAGTGTCCCTTTTCTTTTAAATTCTAATCGCGACTTTCCCCATAGAAGTTAACGGTGGTTCGCGGTTGTGTTCATACACTGCACGCGTCCCCCGTGGGTCCCCTGTGTCACTGCCTTGGGTGGTTCCTTGTGGTCCAAGCACTTCTACAGGCTCTAGGCCTTGTGTCTAGCTCAGTCATGGTTCTTATACCACTTTATTGGTATATGGTTTGGTACGCCCCTGGGGCTCAAACGTGTATTTGTGCTATTACTGTAGATAACTAACTCGTAACGTATGTACTTCGAACTCTAGCCTCATAAAGAGACTAGAGGGGTGTGTTTAGTAATAAATACATATATTTTGAATATATACCTGGTGTGGTCCTCTTTCATTTGGTCACTCAAGAGATTATAGACTGGTAAAACAAGCTGCTTTACATTCCTTCAAGACTTAGCCTGAAGGCTGCTCTCCATAGCTACCACTAGGATAGCTTTCAATAAAGGTTGTCTTTAACCTATCTCCAATAAGGGGTTGTTTGGACTGGTGCAAGGTGCCCACTATAATTAGTGGACAGCATATGCCAGGCCAACTTCTCACATTGGTGTGCAGCGTGTGGGATTCCAGCTTGCTATTGTTTTACCAGATAATCTCAATTGAATTGATTAACTGAAAACCACTAAGGGTACCTAAGGTACATATAATCAAGCTTAGTAATACAGTAAGTTCTACTGAACTTAGAGTTGTGTGTTAAGGGACAGCACACCCTTTCTACAACTCAAGAGAGTTTAGTAGGCCACACTAGAGTAGGTAGTGCATACACCACACCTCACTAGTGATGTCTTCAAAGCCAGGACCCAGTGAGTCCTTGCCAGAAGCCAGTGGGCTTCTTCCCTCCAAGTATGATAAACTCCCATTCTTGGAATTGAGAGCCTTATGCACTACTAAGAAGTTGAAGACAGGCAAAAGTGCCAGCACCCAACACCTCAGGGAGGTGTTACTAGCTGATGATTTCAGCAGGCCCCTAGGGTCTGAAGGGGTAGGCAAGGAGGGTGGGGCAGAAGATGAGGGAGGGGCCAGGGTGAAGAAACCCAAGACCCCCCTCTGAAACTGGCCAGGAAGGTGAAAATGACCTTGTCCTGGAGAATCCAATTCCTCCTGTGGAGGAGGTGGAGGGAGAGGATCAGACTGACCTCCCCTTTGTCCCCCAGGAAGAGTTCTGAGTGTGCCCAGAAGGTCTAGGTCTCCTTCTCAGGAGTCTAACCACTCTCACACCTCAATAGGGTCCTCTGTCTCCTCTCATAGGAGGGAATCCTCTCATGAGAGAAGAAAGAGACTGATTCAATATGAGCAAACTCAGCTTGAACTCAGGAAACAGCAATTGGCTATAGACAGGGAGTCCCTAGATCTCTATAGAGAGAGACAAAAGTTGGGACTAGAGTCCCATGGTGGCAGCAGTTTCCCCAAAGATAGGGAAAGGTCTTATGACCATAGAAACCTGAGCAAGATTGTCCCTCCCTACCAGAGTGGGGATGATATCCACAAATGGATAACTGCTCTAGAGAGGGCCTGTAAAGTACGGAGGGTCCCTCAGGAGCAGTGGGCAGCAATCTTGTGGCTCTCCTTTGCAGACAAAGGTAGAGACAAGCTCCTCACTGTTAGAGAGGAGGATGCTGATAATTACAAAGTCTTGAAGAGTGCTCTAATTGATGGGTTTGGCCTAACCACTGAACAATACAGGTTAAAGTTCAGGGATACCCAAAAGCACAGACTCAAGACTGGGTGGACTTTGTTGATTGTTCTGCCAAGGCTCTGGAAGGTTGGTTATTGGGCAGTAAGGTATGTGACTTCACAGGATTGTACAATCTGATAATGAGGGAGCAGATTCTTAATAACTGTCAAAATCAGCTGTTGCATCAGCACCTGGTAGACTCTGATCTGACCTCTCCCCAAGAATTGGGAAAGAAGGCAGACAAATGGGTCAGAACCAGGGTGAAGCAGAAGGTACAGAACCAAGGTGGTGACCCTAAGAAGCAAGATTCGAAAACCTCTGATAAGGGTGGGGAGAAGGGTAAAGATCAAAAGTCTTCACAAGGCCCCCAAAAATCTTCTTCAGGTGGGGATTCACAGTCTACCAAAGGGAAAGGCCAAAGAAAACCATGGTGCAAGGTCTGTAAGCAAAAGACCCACTGGACCAGTGATTGCACCAAGTCCAAAGACTCGACTCCAGCCCCCACCAATGCCCCTAAGGCACCTGCTCCCCCTAGTGCAGCTACAGTTGGTGGTGGGACTACACAAGCCAAGGGTTTAGTAGGGTTGACCCTGGGTAAAGAGATGAGCTCTGACCTAGTCAGAGAACTCACTCAGGCTGTCCTAGTCTATGATGGAGGCATGGATATGACCTCCTCTGTGAGTCCCAGTAATCTGGGCAAGTACAGACAACAGCCTTTAATCAATGGAAGAGAGGCTTTGGCATTTAGGGACACAGGGGCAAGTGTCACCATGGTGACACAAGACCTTGTGAATCCTGGGCAGATTATACTTGGTGAAATGTACCAAGTGACCAATGCTAGCAACGTCAGAACAGACCATACTCTGGCAGTTGTTAACTTCTCCTAGGGAGGGGTAACTGGCCTTAAGAAGGTTGTGGTAAGTGCAGACCTACACGTTGAATGCTTGCTTGGCAATGACTTAGAAACTTCAGCTTGGGCAGAAGTGGAGCTCAGGACCCATGCAGAAATGCTGGGGATCCCTGCAGATGTGTTTGCTGTGACCAGGTCACAAGCCAAAATGTCTAGCACTGAACAGGCCTTGGATTCAGGAATAATGGACCAAGTGCCTTCCAAGAAGAGGAGTAGTAGCGTAAAGGCAGTGCCTTCCCCCTTGGCTCAGAAGGAAGATCAGTCCCTTGAGGGGGATGATCTCAGTCCTGAGGAAGGAACTGTCCCAGAGGAGCTTGAACCTGAACAGGTTGAGTTCTTGGGGACAGGGGGACCTTCCAGGGCAGATCTGAGCCAGAAGCAGCAGAGCTGCCCCTCTCTTGAACCCCTCAGACAACAAGCTGCTGCTGAGGCTGCTGGGAAAGCTAGTGGTCCCCATACTGTGTATTGGGATGATGGACTCTTGTACTCAGAGTGTAGAGACCCCAAGCCTGGTGCTACCAGGAGGTTGGTTATACCTTTGAAGTTCAGGGGCTTCCTATTGACCCTAGCCCATGATATTCCCTTAGCAGGTCACCTGGGCCAGAACAAGACTTGGGACAGAATTGTCCCTCACTTTCACTGGCCCCACATGTCTGAAGACACCAAGGAGTTTTGTCGCTCCTGTGTAACCTGCCAGGCCAGTGGCAAGGCAGGTGGCACTACAAAGGCCCCCTGATACCACTACCTGTGGTGGGGTTCCCTTTGAAAGGGTGGGGATTGACATTGTTGGTCCCATGGATCCCCAAACAGCATCTGGGCACAGGTTTATCCTGGTGGTAGTGGATCATGCCACCAGGTACCCAGAGGCTATTCCCCTTAGGACCACTACAGCGCCTGTGGTGGCAAGGGCCCTCCTGGGAATTTCCTCAAGAGTGGGCTTCCCTAAGGAGGTTGTATCAGACAGGGGGGCAAACTTTATGTCTGGATACTTAAAAGCAATGTGGAAGGAGTGTGGATTGACTTACAAGTTCACCACACCCTATCACCCACAATGCAATGGTTTAGTTGAGAGATTCAACAAAACCTTGAAGGGCATGATTAAAGGGCTCCCAGAAAAGCTCAGGCGAAGATGGGACATACTCTTGCCCTGCCTTTTATTTGCGTACAGGGAGGTGCCTCAAAAGGGGTTGGCTACAGCCCTTTTGAACTTTTGTTTGGTCACCCTGTCAGGGGTCCACTGTGCTTGGTGAAGGAAGGATGGGAGTTACCTCTCAAGCCCCCAAAGCAAGACATAGTGGACTACGTACTTGGTCTCCGTTCCCGGATGGCTGAGTATATGAAAAAGGCAACTAAAAACCTTGAGGCTAGCCAGGAACTTCAAAAGGCCTGGCATGACCAAAAGGCTGTACTGACTGTTTACCAGCCAGGACAGAGGGTGTGGGTGTTGGAGCCAGTGGCCCCAGCAGCTCTCCAAGACAAATGGAGTGGACCCCATACCATTGTTGAGCAGAAGGGTGAGGTTACCTACTTAGTAGACCTAGAACACCCAGGAGTCCCCACAGGGTTCTCCATGTCAACAGGTTAAAACCATATGTGGACAGGGCAGACATGGGCTTGCTCATGGCTACTGATGAGGGACAGGAGGAAGAGAGTGACCCACTCCCTGACCTGCTCTCACAGAACCCTGATGATGGGTCAGTGGATGGTGTAGCCTTGGCAGGCAGCCTCACTACCCAGCAGCAGACTGATTGCAGACAAGTGCTCAATCAGTTCAGACACATATTCTCACTGACACCCAGTCAGACTACCTGGTGCACTCATGAAGTGGACACTGGGGACAGTCTGCCTATTAAAAATAAGATTTATAGGCAACCTGACCATGTCAGGGACTGTATCAGGACAGAAGTCCAGAAGATGTTGGATTTGGGAGTTATTGAACCCTCAGATAGCCCTTGGGCTAGTCCAGTGGTCCTTGTGCCAAAACCTCACACCAGTGGTGGGAAAAGAGAGATGAGGTTTTGTGTGGACTACAGGGGTCTCAATGCAGTCACTAGGACTGATGCCCATCCAATACCAAGGGCAGATGAGCTAATAGAGACTTTGGCCTCAGCCAAGTATCTAAGCACATTTGACCTGACAGCTGGCTACTGGCAGATCAGACTAGCTGATGATGCAAAGCCAAAGACAGCATTCTCAACCCCTAGTGGGCATTATCAATTTGTGGTGATGCCCTTTGGTCTGAAGAATGCACCTGCCACTTTTCAGAGGTTGGTGAATACAGTCCTTACAGGTCTGGAAGCCTATAGTGCAGCATATCTAGATGATATTTCTGTCTTTAGCTCCACCTGGGAGGATCACCTGGTCCACCTCAGAAATGTTTTACAGTCCCTGCAGAAAGCAGGCCTGACTATCAAGGCCACCAAGTGCCAGATAGGGCAGAGTCAGGTTGTGTACCTGGGCCACCTTGTGGGTGGAGGCCAGGTTCAACCACTGCAGAGCAAGATCCAGACCATCATGGACTGGACTGCTCCAACTACCCAGACTCAGGTGAGAGCCTTCTTAGGCCTGACTGGGTACTATAGGAGATTTGTCAAGGGGTATGGATCAATAGTGACACCCCTGAATGACTTAACTTCCAAGAAAATGCCCAAAAGGTTCAGTGGACAGTTAGCTGTCAAAAGGCATTTGATGACCTGAAGCAGGCCATGTGCACTGCTCCCATTCTACAGAGTCCTGATTACTCCAAGAAGTTCATTGTTCAAACTGATGCATCTGAATTGGGGGTAGGGGCTGTACTGTCACAATTGAATGAAGAAGGTCAGGATCAGCCAGTAGCTTTCATTAGCAGAAGGCTGACCCCTAGAGAGAAACATTGGTCAGCCATTGAGAGGGAGTCCTTTGCTGTGGTCTGGGCTCTGAAGAAGTTGAGGCCATACTTGTTTGGTACTCACTTCCTTGTTCAAACAGACCATAAGCCCCTCTTATGGCTAAAACAAATGAAGGGTGAAAACCCCAAACTGCTTAGGTGGTCCATTTCCCTACAGGGGATGGACTTCACAGTGGAACATAGACCTGGGAGTAACCATGCCAATGCAGATGGACTCTCTAGGTACTTCCACTTAGAACATGAAGACTTAACTGGGCAAGGTTAGTTTAATGTCCATACGTTTGGGGGGTTGTGTAGGAGAGTAGGATCTGCTTCACATGGGTACCCCCACTTTTTGCTGATGCTTCACTGTTTTTCGACCTTAGTCTGGCTGGGGCCCTGCTAATCAGAACCCCAGCCTAGCTGCTTCCTCTCTAAAATGGTTTCCATGTGCCTTAGGCACATCTCTGATTGGAATCTGGAGTGCCCTTATAAGTCCCTAGTATATGGTATACTATGTACCCAGGGCATAGGTACCTCAGAGGCCTACCAGGGGCTGCAGCATGTATTGTGCCACCCCTGGAAGGCCATCCAAACTGACACCACAGGTCTGCTACTGCAGCCTGGGTAAGGTGGTGCATGCACTCCTTACTGTGATATAGGCTACCTATATCACTATATACATACACACATATAAACCTATAAGTCACTCCTATGGCAGGCCTTATCAATCCTGAAGGCAGAGTGCGTGGTTCCTATGTGAGAGGGTGCCCCTGCATGAGCTGGGCCCCTCTGCAGCGTTCGGAGACCCTTCTCTGATGCTGTTTGTAGTGCAGCCTGACCATATACTCTTAAGCGCATTATAACCTCGCGTTAAATGCTAACTTTGGGATGGCTGCACGGAAACATGTCGTGTTTGGTGTCAAACATCTTGGAATACTACCCCCCGCCAGTTCTGGCGGCGGGGTAGCATTCCACCCTTCTAGAGGGAAAGACATGTACACACCGGTATGCCCGGTACCGACTTTCCAAGCCCTGGCATCACAAAATGGATTCCGCTGCCACAGACACGAGTCTGGCCTCCTGCTGCTGACCGAAACTCCGGCAGGGGAGGCCTGGACAATAGGTTTCCTGTCTCAGGGAGGTGTGACCACCTCCCCAGACAGGATAGTGTGTATTGGGGCTGGGCGGGAGCACTCTCTGGTGCTTTGAAGTCCTGCACTGGGGGCACAATTGGTGTCCCTGTGCATACCCCAGTTCAAACCGGCTCAGGGGCTTCCAGCCCCTGCTCTGGCGCGAAACTGGACAAAGGGAAAGGGGTGTAACCACCTCTCTGCCCTGACCCTCCCATAGGTGGGGTCACAGAGTATGTCCAACCCCCTACCTTAGTATAAGTAGGGGAACCCAGTCCTTAGGACTTTAGATTTACCTGGACAAAACTCTGATACAGAAACCTGGACCTTCGACGCTCTACTTTAAGATTATAGGACTGAAGAATCTCCCTTGGGGTCAAGGAGTGACTCCCCTGCTTGGCAGGCACCAAAGAAGCAATTGTCCGGTCTGCATCACTGAAGCTCCCGTCGGACGCCGAAGTCTTTGCATCACCAGAGGTAGATTTCCAGACTTCCCCGAGGCTGCCCTGAGTCCCCAGCAAAGCTGAGGCCCATAGCTGTCGTGGGTAACGTGGAACCTTGACCCCTGGACACCGAACGCATTTGCAAGTGCATCCTCTTCTGGGTCTCCCACAAAGTCGTGCTTCGGGCTTCGAATAGCCCCAGCCTCCAGCACCAACTACACTGAAGATCACTGGCCTCCACTCCACGAGTGTCCTGTGAGCCAGCTCCATGTGCACCGTCTCGAGGCTCCTTCGCGGTCGCTAGTCCGTTGGCTAGTAGGCCCTCCCGAAGGCCAATCTTTTTCTGCTTGGGCTCCCTGGTTGCTCCAGGTGTGCCCTGACTTATCCTTGCTGGGTGAGTCCCCCAGACCTTGCTGGTCTGCAACATCGTCCTTCTTCGCTTTCCATGAGACTTGCCGTTGCCAAGGCTTGTTGGGTCCAATCCGGTCGCTGACACCCCTGCAATCGACAAACCTTGTGGGACAGCTCGAACCCAGCTCCTGGTTGTCGTCGACGCCTCCTGGACCTCGTGGCTGAAGAGTCAAGACGATCATCAACCTACCTGAAGCACTCAACATCGGTGGGCATCTGCTCATCACCTTCCTGGTCACTGGCTAGTGACCCAGACTCTGTCCCCTCTGCTTTCAGGTTCTTCAGATCTTCGATCCACCTTTGGATCCACCCGAACACTTTTGACTTGGTCGCCAGCAGCACTTTGCAGCAGATCGCCATAGAAAGCGACGACGAAACCCGACCCCGAAAGACACCTATGCACCCGGCTTCCCTGGGTGAGGTAACTCGAGTACTCCGGTGCTCCCGTGGGTATAGACACTAGAACAGCCTAGTTCTCAAAGGGTTTGCTCCAAGTCCTCCTCTAAGTGTCCCTTTTCTTTTAAATTCTAATCGCGACTTTCCCCATAGAAGTTAACGGTGGTTCGCGGTTGTGTTCATACACTGCACGCGTCCCCCGTGGGTCCCCTGTGTCACTGCCTTGGGTGGTTCCTTGTGGTCCAAGCACTTCTACAGGCTCTAGGCCTTGTGTCTAGCTCAGTCGTGGTTCTTATACCACTTTATTGGTATATGGTTTGGTACGCCCCTGGGGCTCAAACGTGTATTTGTGCTATTACTGTAGATAACTAACTCGTAACGTATGTTCTTTGAACTCTAGCCTCATAAAGAGACTAGAGGGGTGTGTTTAGTAATAAATACATATATTTTGAATATATACCTGGTGTGGTCCTCTTTCATTTGGTCACTCAAGAGATTATAGACTGGTAAAACAAGCTGCTTTACATTCCTTCAAGACTTAGCCTGAAGGCTGCTCTCCATAGCTACCACTAGGATAGCTTTCAATAAAGGTTGTCTTTAACCTATCTCCAATAAGGGGTTGTTTGGACTGGTGCAAGGTGCCCACTATAATTAGTGGACAGCATATGCCAGGCCAACTTCTCACACTCATGTGTTGCAGTATGCGTTTGTAGGCCTGTAACTTCGTACTGCCCACATACTGGAACTCACAAGAGCAACTCAACACATAGACAACAAACTCTGTACGACAAGTAAGGAATTTGGTGATCTTAACATTTTCCTCAGAAAAAGGTGTTTTGTATGTTGTTTTATTCACTGCATCTTTACATGCCCGACAATTATTGCATTTGATAAATCCTTTGCGGGCAGTAAGCCAGTTTGCTGATGTTAATAATTCTGGACTACTTTTGACCAGTGAATCCCGCATAGATTTGGATTTTCTAAATGTAATGCAGGGATGTTTGGGCAGCCCTCTGCCCAATAGTGGATCTCTTCTGACCACTGGCCAATTTCTGTTAACAATCTTTCGTAAAGAGTTATGCTGACGACTATAAGTGAGAATAAGCCTAGTCTCAGACTCTGTAGTGTCAGTTGTACTTTGTTTTCTCGAGTAGTTGTCTAGTAGGTTATTTCTATCCAAACCATTAGCTTTCTTTATGGCTATGTCTATTGTCTTTTCATCGTAGCCACGTTCCAGAAATCTTATTTTACTAGAATGTTGGGCCTCTGCAAGATCACATGCATTACTACATGCACAACGTATCCTCAGCATCTTTCCATAAGGTATACTTTGGATTAGATGCCGAGGATGATGACTTGTTGCATGTAGTAAGCTATTACCGGCAGTTGGTTTACGGTACAGCTTTGTCTCTATTTTTTGGTTTTTGATATACACCTCTACATCCAAAAAATATACATTAGTGCTGTTGATGTTGGCAGTAAAGTGAAGGTTGATGTTATTTTGATTGATCGTATTTACAAATTCTTGGGCTGACTGCTCTGTACCTTGCCACACAACAAATAAATCGTCAATGTAACGTAGCCATAGTTTTACTTGACCAGCTACAACTACTTTGTGTTCTCTGTTTAAAATCATTTCCTCCCACCAACCCATGAGGAGGCAGGAGTAGCTAGGGGAAAAGCAAGCCCCCATAGCCACTCCTCTTATTTGCTGAAAAACCTGATTTAAAAACAGAAAATAATTGTTGTTAAGACAATATGTTAGCATTGTAATCAACATTCTGTCATGATGACATAAGTGTAGTGGTCTTGAACTCAAATAATGTTCTATGGCTCTGATTCCATCTTTGTGGTGAATACACGTATACAATGACGTTACATCTAGACACATTAAAAGGTAGCTGGAGTCCCATTCGAATGTATTCAATATTCTCAAAAAGTCTCCCGAATCCTGTACAAAAGAAGGCAACTTTTTAACATGTTCCTGCAGGAAAAAGTCTATATATTTGGAGGTGTTTTCTAACAGACCTCCTCTTGCAGAAATTATAGGTCTGCCAGGGGGTGTTGACACATTTTTGTGCAGTTTAGGGATCAAATAGATGACAGGCATTATCGGATGTTCATTTTTCAAGAATTTTAGTTCCTGCATACTTAACAACCCCGCGCTGCGCCATACATTTAGTTTGGAATAAAATTAATTCCAAGACATTCTGACTGTCTGCATGTTACATCTCTTGTAACAATTAATATCGTCCAGTTGTAATGATGCTTCTTTCATGTATTCATGGCGAGACCATATAACAATATTGCCTCCCTTGTCTGAGTTGCGGACAATTATTTGTTCATTTTTTTGCAGTTTTGCCATCAATTTGTTGTACTCGTTTTGTTGATACCTGTATTTCTTTTGTGTCCTTGCAGTTTTAAATTTAAGGCTTTTGATTTCTGCAGTCAACAGTTCTCCAAAGATATCCAAGGAGTCTCTTGCTGTCATAGGTTGAAAGGTAGATTTCGGTTTAAAATTAGTTCTAGCTGTGCCATAAGTGTTGCCACTCGGACTACCCACATCATTGCCTGAAACTGCGTGAGTGTGTGTGTAACAGTATGGGACTTCCTTTGCACCCACATACGCTAACCTTACAATGGGCATGTGGGAGGCAGAACAAATCTGGTCAGACAAAAACAAACAGATGATGGAGAACATTGTACTCTAGGTACGTTATATATACGATCTGTTTTTAATCTGGGAGGGAGACACAGGAGATCTAAACACCTTCCTAAAGAATCTCAACAACAATGGTTTTCAATTTCAATTTAAATATAACATCAGTAAGACAGAGATAGACTACTTGGACGAACACATCTATATAAAAGAACATAGAATGTGTACGACACTTTTTCGAAAGCCTACTGCGTGTAACAGCATCCTTTCAGCGAACAGTGCTCACCCCAGATGTCTAAAATGGAGTGTTCCATATGGGGAATTCTTACAAGCACGAAGAAATTGCTCGGAAGAATCAGAATTCCTCTCACAATTGGATCAAATGTACAACCGATTCTTGAGCAGAGGATATCCTACTATAGTATTGGAAAATGCTAAATTAAGAACTTTGAAAAAGAAAAGAGAAGCCTTACTATATCCCAAGAGCACAAACATTGGACAGAATGATAATCCTCAGGTTAACAAAATAAGATACATAACACAGTACAATTCCTCGAGCAACACAATAAGAGATGCACTCCAAGACCACTGGAAGATCTTGAGAAGGGACCATGACTTAAAGGAAGTCACATCTGACCATCTTAATATAACTTACAAGAAAGCGCCCTCTTTGGGAGACATCCTGACACACAGCCACTATCAGAGAGCAGATCATGGTGGCAGCAAAACACAATGGTTAAGAGCAAAAGGATTTTTTAAATGTCCAAAATGCAAAGCATGCAAATATGGCTTAAACCAACAGAAAACAAATACCATGTTGAGGGAGACAATCACCATCAGAGAGAGGATCACCTGCGAAACGACACATGTGGTCTATGCCCTAAAATGCGAATGCGGAAAAGAATATATAGGGAGCACTGTGAACAAACTGAAGTTACGCATTCTACAACATCTGAGGGCAATTAAGAACAAAGACTTTGCATATGCAATTGCCAAACATATTTGAAAAGAACACGAAGGAAACTGTGATAACCTCAGATTTTATGGACTAGAACACATTCCCCTCAACATTAGAGGTGGAGATCGGGAATTGCTGTTAAGAAAAGCAAAATTGAAATGGATCATCATGAAATGAACAGAAATACCATGGGGACTCAATGCGGATGCAGAACTGCACAATTTTCTGTAAACTTACGCTCTCAGAAGCATCCCCTCTCTATCTCTCACAAATCTAGAAAATATTTTGAATAGACTCAACTAAAGCTAGTCTTTAGATTTTTTCTACTGTATATACTTTGGTTCGTAATTTACTTGAGTTGTTGTTAGCCGGCGCTTGCACATTAAGAAGACAGTTTTGTTCTACACTAAGTAAATAATTATAACATGAGGTCATCATCAAAACCACAATGAGAAATAGCAAAAGTATAAGATGAGATCCATAGTTGTTTCATAACTCGTTTAATCAAGAAAACTTGCAGATAGTGTTTGTCTTTAGCTTTGTTATCATGAGGCAATAATGACATGTATGACCGGTAATTGTGAAGAGTATAATATTTTCAGAAGCCAAATACAATAGGTACTTTACCGAAATTTTGAAAATTGCACTTTGAATTTTACATCTACCTCTTCTATATACTTGAACTTGCATCTTTGCACATTTTGCAAACTCAACATTGATAATGTAAACAGCTGTATACTATGCAAGAACAGGGTTTTATTGTTATTCATATCTGAGGTACTTTACCATCTTCATTTATTTTGCCTCCTCTATCAAATTTGCACTTACACTTTTCTTGCACATTTCTTAAAATTGACAATGTGATCAACTGTATGTAATGAAAGCACATGGTTTTTAGGTAATTTAAACCTATGGTACTTCACCATTCTCATATTGGCCTTTTTTAGATCAAATTACCATTTTTAATTAAATTATAATATTTTACTAAAGGTACTTCACCACCCGAATACTGTGTGATTAAGTTCCAAAACCTGTCTTCCAAAGATAAGCGCCTTTTTGCAATGGCTATGAATCACTGTTAAACTGCCATTATATGATACTGTTCCTTTAAAGAAGATGCTTTTAACTTGGGACTTTTTTTGTAAATGAGGGCGGGTCAAACCAACCTCTTTATAATCACCCTGCACTTGTAATCATGTGACCCGGACGAAGGCCTCTGGCCGAAACGCGTAGGTCGATTGTTCCTTGATGCACTTTGCACTTTGCACGTTTTAAATGGAGAATAATGGAGAAAATAAACAAAAAATAAAAATAAAACTATGATCGCCTAAAACAACTACGACTTGCCTGGATTTTGCTGGCATGAGTGCTGCCTTTCTGTGCCCCTCTGGGATTTTGGTACAAACAAATCGAGGGAAAACACAGGAAACCCCTTTTCCCATATATATATATATATATATATATGCATATAACTTTGGCGCCGGTTGACGAATCTTCGCGAAATTTTCAAACTTGTGGGGGCGCTCCGGTCCGCTCCTATCCTGAAAGTCTCGGGGTGATATGTCAAGCGGGGGCCTAGAAAAAAGGGGGGTCCCAAAACGTGTTTTCCCCATGCAATTTTCCATAGGAACCTTTAGTCGCAGCTACAGCCCGAACTGCTGAACGGAATTACACCAAATTTGGCAAAAAGGTAGCCCTTGGTTCAGAGTTGTGCCTTTTGCTTAAATGGTGTAAATCCGTTCAGTAGTTCCTGAGAAAATCAAAAGTAAAATCACATATATATCTATGGCCACGTAGGGTCCGCATACCCTCCCGATCACGAGCTGTATGGTAATTGGCTGGCAACACTCCAAATCAGGAAGTGTTGACAGCCATCTTGTTCCTCGGTAGAACCTAGGAACAAGAAAGCAGTAAAACAACTGTGCAAAACGCAAAAAGGGGGCAGGGTAAAAATCGGCATAAAACGCGCTGGGTGCGCGGATCCTGCCGATAAAAAGAAAAAACGAAGCGCGGGCTCCCGCGCTTCGTGGTTAATTGGCCCCCGGGTGGGCCAAGTCCCGGGGGTATGCGGGGGTTTAATAAATAACATGGGGGGCCTCTAAAGCCCCCCAAGCCCCGGGGACCGCCACCCCCTGGGGCTTTATAAAAATAATGGTGGCGGGGGCACACGGCCCCCCCGCAGCCCCGGGGCTTCTTCTTTTATTTTTAAATTACCTGTGTGGGGGGCTCGAGCCCCCACACGCCCGAGACCGCCACCTCCCGGGGCACTAAATAATAAAATGTGGGGGTCCGTTTCGGACCCCGAGCCCGGGCACCACCACCTCCCCGGGGATGTGCACAGGATGGGAGGGGGGCCGCTCGGCCCCCCTCCTGGAGCCCTTGATTGCCCTGGGGACTGCCACCCCCCAGGGCTGGCCCCTGCAATGTCCCAGGGAGCCTACCCCCGGGACACTGCTGTTTGCAATGGCAGGGCGGGAGCCTCGCGGCTCCCATCCTGTCATTGCAAACTTGCTTTGCTTCATTAAAGCGAGAGCAGGGAAACCTGCTCCCGATTCAATGAAGCAAAGCAGATTGCTTTTCCATAAGGGGAGCTGCATGTCAGCAGCTCCCCTTATGGAAAAGCAATGCCGGCTCCCGCAGGACGCGGGGAGCCAGCGGGACTGTGCAGGGATTGGGGACCCCCCCACGGTCCCCAACGAGTGGCCAGGCCCCGGGGGATGGGGTCCCCGGGGCCATTAGTGGCCCGGGAGGGGGGCCACGAAGCCCCCCTCCCCCCAAAAAATGTCTTAAAACATTTTTTTTTTAAAGGTCAAGGCCGGCCCCGGGGATGGGGTCCCCGGGGCCTTAAATGGCCTGAGGAGGGGGGCCACGCAGCCCCCCTCCAAATATTTTTAAAATTAAAAAAAAGAGGGCATGCCCCGGGGGATGGGGTCCCCGGGGCAAATAGAGGCCCAGGGAAGGGGGGCCAGGTGGCCCCCTTCCCGTTTAAAATAAAAATAAAAATGCTCAGGCCCCGGGGGATGGAGTCCCCGGGGCCAAAAGTGGCCGAGGTAAGGGGGGCCACGTAGCCCCCCCCCCCCCATACAAAAAAAAAGTTTAAAAAAAAAAAGACCGGCATTGTGCCGGAGGCCCCGTCCCCTCGCTGCAGCAGTCTGCAAACGCGCCCCATGGCGCGTTTGCAGATGAGGAACGAACTCCCTTGAATACTGGGGGTGCCTGAGGGCCAACTAGCCCACCAGGAACCTCCAGTATGCGCCAGGAACTGCGTTGCTGAGAGGTGTACAGAGGCCACGCCCCTTTTTACACCTCTCTGCAACGCAGCTCTGTGGCGCTTTTTGGAGGTACATGGTGGGCTACTTGGACTCCAGGGACCCTCAGGATTCAAGGGAGTTAATCCACCAACTTAAAACGCGCCACGGGGCGCGTTTGCACAGTGGTGAAGGGAGGGGGTGGTGCTTCAGGTAACATGTGTGCAAACAGGCCCCGTGGCGTGTTTTAAGTTCAGGAATTAATTCCTCTTCAATCCTGAGGGTCCCTGGGGGCCAACTAGCCCACCAGGTACCTCCAGTAAGCGCCACGGAGCTGCGTTGCAGAGTGTTGTAAAAAGGGGCGTGGCCTCTGAACACCTCTCTGCAACGCAGCTCTCTGGCGCATACTGGAGGTATCTGGTGGGCTAGTTGGCCCCTAGGGACCCTCGGGATTGAGGAGGAATTAATTCTCCAGTTTAAAACGCGCCACAGGGCGTGTTTGCAGACATGTCACCTCAGGCCCCACCCCCTTCCTTCACCATTGTGCAAATATTCCTCTAAAATCAGCCGAACTACGAATTCCGATTTACTCACCTGTTATCAGGAGAGACCTCAGTGCTGCATCTTTGAGCCCAGTACTGATCCTGAAAAGTAATTTTAACCGTACTTACCAGTAACTTGAATTTCCTTCCATAGGCTAACAGTGACTGGTTTCACTTGGGAATTCTTCTAAGTGTGGAGTTTTGGAACTTTATAATATTCCTCTAAAATCAGCTGAACTACGAATTCCAATTTACTCACCTGTTATCAGGAGAGACCTCGGTGCTGCATCTTTGAGCCCAGTACAGATCCTGAAAAGTAATTCTAACCGTACTTACCAGTAACTTGACTTTCCTTCCATAGGCTAACATTGACTGGTTTCACTTGGAAATTCTTCTAAGTGTGGAGTTTTGGAACTTTATAATATTCCTCTAAAATCAGCCGAACTACGAATTCCGATTTACTCACCTGTTATCAGGAGAGAACCCAGTGCTGCATCTTTTAGCCCAGCACTGACCCTGAAAAGTAATTCTAACTGTACTTACCAGTAACTTGTATTTCCTTCCATAGGAATCCATTGTCTGGTTTTCAGCAGAAAAGTTTCAAAGTGTCAATTTTCACAAACAACAAATATTCCTTAAAAATCGCCTGTATGACTTAAACGCATTCTTTCAACTGTTTACAGGAGATGCACCAGTGCTGGATCCAGGATCCACCACTGAGTAAGAAAAAGTAACGATAACACTACTTACCTGCTAAGTGAATTTCCTCCCATAGGATATCATTGGTGATTCTATGTGAAAAAGTTTCTAAGTGTCAACTTTTAAAATACAATAATATTGCATAAAAATCACTACTGTAACCAAAACGCTTTTACTCAACTGTTTACAGGAGATGTCCCAGGACTGAATCTAGGATCCAGTCCTGTGGTTAGAAAAGTAATCCATAAAGTAACTAATTGCATTTAACTAGAAATTCACATTGAGCTCAATGTTGCATTGTGTTTGAAATTGTGTTGCCCATTGCAACAACTGTAACTACTGTACTTAAAAGTCTATTGCCTATTTGCAAAGTATTTAAACTAAAGTAATTCATTCTGAGAAAGTATATTTTGTAATGTAATGTATAATGTAATTACAATGTAATTTAAAAAATAAAATATCTAAAAATAAATAGTTTAAAAAAATGTAGTAAATCAGTATCAAAAAAATAAATATAACAATTAATACATTTAAAAATTGTCATTTACAAAACCTTTGAAATTCACTGGAAAAAACCATAGGTTTCAGACATGTTAGAGTTAGGAATTAGCATTTAAAAAACCTTTGAAATTCACTGAAAAAACCATAGGTTTCATGCACGTTGTAGTTAGAAATTAGCATTTAAAAAACCTTACAAATTCACTGAAAAAACCATTAGTTAGTTGGACATTGCACTCGTACAAAACCCGTGAAATTCCCCCGTTATAGTTAGTTCAGCTAACTATAATTCGCGCCCCGCAATGCACTGCTGATGACGTCACATATTACATCACTCATGACATGGTCAGTGACATCACTGATGACATCACTGATGACATCTCAAATGACATCACTGATGACATCACTGATGACATCATCCACGTGTTAATCTGATGCACCTCCTCACACCCTAATATAACCTTTGATACACCCACTCTAAATTACAGACTGCCATTCGCAAAACCATAGACACTCCAACACCAATAACTACATACCCACTCACTGATTCTTAGGTCTACATACACATCCACTCACTCACCCGTACAGTCACTCATACTTACGGTCACTCAGTACAGGACTATCATATGCACTCATACTCCTATTTAGACACTCAAACACCATCACTCATCCATAGAGGTACTCACACACCTAGTCAGTCATGCAAATAATTAAACACACTGCCATTTACTCACCTATACAGTTATACATACACCAGCTCACTTACTCATACAAATACTAGCACATTCTTACGCTCTTATACAATCACTGATACAAGCACACACTCATCCATACAGTCACTCTCACAATCACACACTCTCGCTTATAGCTATTTATATACTCCAACACACATATATACTGCCTTTCACATATGTAGTTACTCACACATGTACCACTGGGACATACATTCACTCACTAACACACTCTTACACACACTTACCCACCCATACAGTCTATCACAGATGCACTCTTGAAACCATCCACCCAGTGAATCACCCACTCACACATCTATGCACAGAGTCGCACACACCCCACCCACACAAACACTCAGGCACCCATACAGATACTCAGACAACCAATCCATAACTCATATAGACACTCATGTAGCTATTCACTAACCCATGCAGCCACTTACACAGCAACAGACAGACGGATACAGACATTCACCCAGTTTAGTCACTAACCCATGCATTCAGTAAGATACGTTTAATCACTCACTTATAGAGTTAGTCACGCACCTACTAAATCATCCATACAGACACTTATACACCCACTCATTCTTCAATACGCCTTTCCCTATATATATTAAAAATATTTAAACTTTACAGAAACACACAGTCACTGGATGATGTCATCAGTGATGTCATTTGAGATGTCATCAGTTATGTCATCAGTGATGTCACTGACCATGTCATGAGTGATGTAATATGTGACGTCATCAGCAGTGCATTGCGGGGGCACAAGTGATAGTTAGCTGAACTAACTATAACGGGGGAATTTCACGGGTTTTGTATGAGTGCAATGTCCAACTAACTATAACTGTCCCTAAAACCTATGGTTTTTTCAGTGAATTTGTAAGGTTTTTTAAATGCTAATTTCTAACTATAACGTGCCTGAAACCTATGGTTTTTTCAGTGAATTTCAAAGGTTTTTTTAAATGCTAATTCCTAACTATAACATGTCTGAAACCTATGGTTTTTTTCAGTGAATATATATATATATATACACATCATGAAATTCAGCAGTTAAAGTTAGCTGAGCTAACTATGACTCATGCCCCCGCAATGCACTGCTTATGACCTCACATATTACATCACTCATGACATGGTCAGTGACATCACTGATGACATCTCATATGACATCCCTGTTGACATCATCTGGTGATTGTGAGTGTTTTTAAAACGTTTATGAGTGTTAAATTTATATACCAAGGTGTGTTGGTGACTCAGTGGGTGTATGAGTGCCTGTATGGATGATTCAGTGGGTGCGTGACTGACTGTATAAGTAAGTTATTAGGTGACTTAGTGAATGTATGGGAAGTGACTGGTTGTGTGAATGTCTGTATCAGTCTATCAGTTGGTGTCTACGTGGCTTTATGGGTGTGGGAGTGGATACATGAGTGACTGTCTTGGTGAATGATTGGTATCTGAGCACCTGTTTGGTTTTCTGAGTGTCTGGGTGAGGAGGTGTGACTGCCTGTATGGATGAGTGAGTGGGTGAGCGAGTCATCAGCTGTATTGGTTAATGAGTGCATGTGTGAGGGGCTGTATGTGTGAGTGAGTGTGTGTATGGCTGTGTGGGTGAGTAACTGGGTATGTGAAAGGCAGTATATGTGAGTGATGGGGTATTTGAGTGACTGTATGGGTGAGTGAGGGCATGTAAGAGTGACTGTATTGGTGAGTGTGTGCTTGTATCAGTGACTGTATAGGTGAGTGTGTATGTGTTAATATGTGTATGAGTAAGTGAGTGAGTGTGTTTGTAACAGTATGGGTGAGTAAGTGACTGTGTCAATGACTGTATGTGTAAGTGAGTAGGTGTGTGAGCAGCTCTATGGATGACTGACTGAGTGTGTGAGTGGTTGTATGGGTGTATGAGTGGATATGTCAGTGGCTGTATTAGTGACTGAGGGGGTGTATGAGTGGCTGTATGGATGAGTGAGTGGATGTGTGCAAAGATCTATGAATCAGTGAGTGGGTATGTAAGTACTGGTACGGGTCTATGAATGGGTTTGTGAATGGTTCTGTGGGCGAGGACTTGGGTGTATGAAAGGTTCCATGGGGTGTGAGTGGGTGCACCAGTGATTCTGTGGATGATGTCATCAGTGATGTCATTTGAGAGGCCATCAGTGATATCATCAGTGATATCACTAACCATTTCATGAGTGATGTAATATGTGAGGTTATAAGCAGTGCATTGTGCTGGGCGCAAGTTATAGTTAGCTCAGCTAACTATAACTGCTGAATTTCACTGGTTTTGTATGAGTGAAACCGGAGCCTAACTGTAACATCTCTGTAACCTTTGGTTTTTTCAGTACATTTCTAAGGTCTCCTTTCAGACCTCTCTTTCTGATGACAGGTGTGCATAATAGCATGTGTGGATGGACTGGCCTCTCCTTACAGACCTCTCTCTCAAATGACAGGTGTGCATAGTAATGTGTGTGGATGGACTGGCTTCTCCTTTGAGACCTCTATCTCAGATGATAGGCATGCATAGTAGGGTATATGGGGAGTGACTGGCCTCTCCTTTGAGACCTCTCTCTCAGACGACGGGTGTGCATAGTAGGGTGTGTGGATGGACTGGCTTCTCCTTTAAGACCTCTCTCAAATGACGGGTGTACGTAGTAGTGAGTGGGGTGGACTTGCCTCTCCTTTCATACTTCTCTCTCAAATGGTGAGTGTGCATAGTAGGGTTTTTGGATAGACTGGCCTCTCCTTTGAGATCTCTCTCGCAGATGATGGGTGTATGTAGAAGAGTGTAGGGAGGCATTGCCTCTCCTTTGAGACCTCATTCTCAGATGACTGGTGTGTGTAGTAAAGTGTGTGGATAGACTGGCCTCTCCTTTGAGGCCTCTCTCTAAAATGACGGGTGTGCGTAGTGGGAAACGGCCTTTACAACACAGGCTGAGCCACCCGTGCCATTTACCCGCAAGCGTAACATTGCTTGCCTGAACCACGCTTCTGTCTTCACCACCCACATGCATGGTTAAGGCAGATAGCGGTCTAGTGTCTGGATGGGCAGGGAGAGGAAAAGAAAGCATCAGAACAGGAGGCTCCAGATGCGGGCAGGCATGTGGGGATGTGGCCAGGTTTGGAGGGGTAGTTTTGAGGGGTGACGGTCAGTTTTAGGGCTTTGGGAGGGACTGGCCTCTCCTTTGAGACCTCTCTTTCAGAAGACAGGTGTGCATATTAACGTGTGTGAATGGACTGGCCTCTCCTTCCAGACCTCTCTCTCAAATGACGGGTGGGCGTAGTAATTGTAATTGTATTTATATAGCGCTTACTACCCCTGATGAGGCGTTGAAGTGCTTTTTGGTGAGTAGCACGCTACTCCGGAACCCAAAAGGATTAGTGTTGGATTAGTATAGGGAAATATGGGTTAATGCGTGCGGTGGACATGTGAGTCTGTTAGTTGGATTGAAAAGGATAATGGAGGGATAGAAGAGGGAAGAATTTAAAACGTGTTTACTGAGAGATCATAATAGTAAGATGAGGTTTGGGATAAGTGAAAGTAGAGGTAGAGGAAGGAAGAATCTCTAGAAATGTATTATGGAGATCATAGTAGTAAAATGAGTTCTGGGATGAGTCAAAGGAGGGATACATGAGAGAAGATTTAGAAAGGGTTGTTGAGAAGATCATAGTAATAAAAGGAGGTTTGGGGTGATCCAAGGAGGGATGGAGGAGGTAAGAGACTAGAAAGAGTTATCTTCTAGTAGTAGAATTGGGTTTTTGGGATGAGTCAGAGAGTGGAGGTTGAGGATATATTAGGAGAGGTATAGGGTGAAACATTGGGTAGTGCATTGGAGTCATTATTTTCTTTTTTTACAGTAGGAGTAAAGTAATACATTAATAGATACATTAGTACATGGAGGGTATACATGTATAAGGAAGATAATATATCAAGATTTAAGTTGCATTTAATAAACTCAGACTTTCAAGTGTTGCCACACTCCAAGCCAATCCATTTGGGCATTTGTTAACTATATAGACATTTTTTAAATAGTTGTCAATATTTCACTAGTGAAGCAAATTGTAGTTCAAATAGGTATGATAACATTTACACATTGTGATAGATAAATAAGACAGAGAACTATAAGCATCCAATCAAACAACCTACATGAAGACCATGCAGTGAGCCATGTACATGCCAAGCACAGAATAATATAAATATATATATATATTTAGCCATAAGTAATATGTACATTTGTTAAGCATACCTGAAGAATAGCTCTATATTTAAAAAACATTATTATACATATTTATATCAAGAAATACATATATCTAGATACATGCATATCATCAAATTAATCAAACTAAATGTTTATATACACAGGAATATGCTGTACATTTGTGTTTGAGTATGGTGGTTATGTAGGAAACTTTTGATTAGCCTTTTGAAGATAAGATAGTTATCTGTGGATCTTATGTTTTGGGGTAATGAATTCCATAGTTTGGTTGCTTGATCAGAGAAAGATGTGCCACCTAATTCTTTTTTTCTCGTATGGTGGGATTTTGAGGCGAGGTCTCAATCTGGAGTGGAGGTTCCTTTGTTGAATGTATTTGGTGATTTGTTTCCTGATGAAAAGCGGTCCTGTTCCATGTATTGCTTTGTGCGTGATACAAAGCAACTTGAATGTGGATTTTCTGGTAACCGGTATCCAATGTAGGGCCCTCAGGGCATGGGGAGATGTGGGCTTGTGGCTTTACATGTAGGAGCAGTCTGGCACCAGAGTTCTGAATCTGTTGTAGTCTTTTCAAAGTTGATAAAGATGATCCGTGGCAGAGGCTATTGGTGTAATCAAGTTTAGACAGTAAAAGAGAGATAGTGGCTGGACCTTGTGTGGAAATCCCAGGTGAAGGAAGATGCATCACAGAGTTTGCATAGTAATGAAGCTTGATCTTGCTAATGTGTACACTTGGGCATAACTTGGAATTCATGGTAATTCCAGTGTTTCTAGCTTCCTTAGATACTTTAGGAGGTGGTCCCAGATCATCAGGCCAGGCGCAAAGTGGGTCAAAAGCTTTCCAATCGCAACATATGAGTATTTGCCTTTTGGAAGCATTCATTTTGAGAGGGCTCCATGTCATCCACTGATCAACGGCTTTGAGTCAACTGTAGATTTTTGAGTTTCCAATGTCTTTGGGGCTTTCTATTTTAAGGAGTGTATGTGTTTCATCTGCATAGTTATAGCAGGTGAGTTGAAATTCATTGATCATCGCCGGTAATGACTTCATGTAGATGTTGAAAAGCATGGGTGAGATGACAGAGCCTTGAGGGATCCCTGCTTTTGTGAAGTATGGTTTGGATGAGAAAGGTGGATAATGGATGACATTTGTTGAGTTGTGAAGGTAGGATATGATCCAGTCAAGAGCAGTCCCCGCTATGCTGGATTCATGGACTCTTTGTATTAGAGTGTCATGGTCAACTGTGTCAAAGGCAATGGAGAGGTCAAATAGAAGTAGTGCAGCAACCCCGTTGTGGTCTACTGTGTTTTTAAGGTCATCTCAGATGGCGATGAGGGCAATTTCTGTGCCTCTTCCTGGATGGAATACTGCTTGAGAGTCAGAAAGTGTGGAATTATCTTCAATGAATTGTGACATCTTGATGAATGCTGCTCTTTCTAGCAGTTTTATGGAAAGGTCCATTTAAAATTAGTCTGTAGTTATCGGGGTCAAGTGGGTCCAGGTTAGTTTTCTTTAATAATGGGCATATGTATGCCTTTTTTAGGTCTTCTCGAATATTCCTGTAGTAAAGGAATTATTGATGATTCTTGTTACTGGTGGGGCAGCAGAGGTAGTTAGAAGAATGTTCTTGAATATTTGTGGTGGACAAGGGTCTGAAGGGCTCTCGGCAGGCCTGCTTGTTTTGACCCTAAACCTAAATACACTTTGTGATATTTGTTTGAAGGAATAGATAGGCTGGGTTAGCCTACTCTTCGAGGGTATTTTTGGAAATGGGTTGGCGCTGGTGGTTTTCCTTTGTTTTAAACAGGAGTCCAACATGTCTGCTTTGTTAGTGTAATGATTTGCCAGTTTGTCCATGTATTCCTGAGTAATGGGATGAGTTCTTTATATGCATTTAGGTCTATGAAATTCTGTGAGAATTTTATAAAATACTTTAATTGCACATTTAGCATTTTGAATTCTGTGTGAATAGTACCTTTTTTTAGCTTTTTTGATTGATGACTTGTATAATCTGTTACATTTCTATAGGTTAAGCTTGTCATGATTACTGTTTGTTTTGAGCCAGGTGCATTGCATCTTTCTAATTTGCTGTTTTATCTCTTTTAGTTCTGAGTTTCTCCGAGGTGCCTGTTTTCTTTTGTCCTGTTTTTTTGTTCTGAGTGGTATTAGGTTATCAAAGGCTTCCTGTAGCCACTCATACAGTTTTTTAACCAAATTTAACGTGTCTAGATATGTGTTGGATTTTAGTTGTGTTCAAGTACTCAAAATTGAGTTTGTTCCACGGTTGGTATGTGGATGCCTGTAAGGTGGTTTTAGGTATGTTTTTTTTGGTGTTTTATGTTGGAAAGCTAGCAAATGGTGACCTGACCATGTGACTGGAGTAATCGTTTGAAAGGTAACTCAATCAATCAATCAGGGGTTTGTGAAGCGCACTACTCACCCGTGAGGGTCTCAAGGTGCTGGGGGGGGTGAGGGCGGTTCGCGCAGTTCTGTCTCATCCAAAGAGCAAGGTCTTGAGGCTCTTGCTAAAGGCTTGCAGTGTGGGGGTTCATCTGATGCTGAGTGGGAGTTCGTTCCAGATCTTGGCTGTGATGTAGGAGAAGGATCGCCCCCCCGCTCTGCGGATGCATGAGATTTTGGCCAGGGCAAGATCGGTGGAGTGGAGCCTTCTCTTGGGTGCGTGGAAAGAGATTCTTTAGTTGAGGTATTGGTGTCCGATGTTGTGGAGGGATTTGAAGGCGTGAGTGAGGAGCTTGAAGGTCACTCTATTTTCGACGGGGAGCCAGTGGAGTTCTCGTAGGTGCTGGGTGATGTGGTGTTGTCGTGGGATGCCGAGGACCAGTCTAGCTGCGGCGTTCTGGTTTGTCTGGAGTTTGAGGACTAGAGATTTGTTTATTCCGGTGTAGAGGGCGTTTCTGTAGTCCAGTCTGCTGCTTATGAGTGCAAGGGTGACGATCTTTCTGGATTCAGGGGGGATCCATTTGAAGGTCTTGCGGAGGATTCGGAGGGTGTTGAAGCATGCGGAAGATAGGGCATTGATCTGTTAGTTCATGGTGAGGGAGGAGTCGATTATGATGTCGAGCTTGCGAGCGTGGTCTGTGGGTGTGGGAGGGTTGTCGAGCACGGTGGGCGACCAGGTGTTGTCACAAGCGGAGGGGGTGGATCCGAGGTCGAGGACCTCCATTTTTTCTGAGTTGAGCTTTAGGCAGCTGTTGCTCATCCAGGAGATGACGTCTCTCATACCTTCCTGGAAGCTGTGTCTGGTGCTGTCGGGTTCATTGGTGAGGGAGAGGATGAGCTGTGTGTCGTCGGCATAAGATACTATGCTGAGTCCATGTTTTCTGACGATGGTGGCGAGAGGGGCCATGTAGATGTTGAAGATCGTGGGGCTGAGTAAGGATCCTTGGGGTACTCCGCAGATGATCTCTGTGGGTTCGGAGAGTAAGGGTGGGAGTCTGATTCTTTTGGGGTCAGCTGGTGAGGAAGGAGTGGATCCAGTTGAGGGTGGTTCCCCGTATGTCGGCCTTGTGGAGTCTGGTGATTAGTGTGTGGTGGGAGACAGTGTCGAAAGCTGCTGAGAGGTCTAGTAGGATGAGGGCAGCCATGTGGCCCTGGTCGAGGAGGGTGCGGATGTCGTCCATGGCGGCTAGGAGGGCTGTCTCAGGTGCTGTTGTTGCTGCAGAATCCGAATTGGGAAGAGTCGAGGATCGAGTTGGCTTCTATGAAGTTAGTGAGCTGGTTGTTGAAGATCTTCTCAGTGACTTTGTCTATGAAGGGGAGGAGAGAGATGGGTTGGTCGGTCTGCGGTGGACTTCTTGAGAAGGGGCTTGACTTCTGTATATTTCCAGTCATTTGGGAATGTGCCTGTTTCGAGGGAGCAGTTGATGGTACGTCGTAGTTTGGGTGCTATGGTGGAGGTGGCTCTGTGGAAGATGTGGGGCAGGCAGAGGTCAGTGGGGGTTCCTGAGTGTATACTTCTCAAAGTCTTGGCGGTGTTTTCTGTGGTGACAGGGGTCCAGGCGGTGATGGTAGGCTGGGTTGCATTGTGGGTTGAAGGAGTAGGGTCTGTGCCTAGGTTCTGGTCATCGAAGTTGCCATAGAGAGTCCTGATCTTGAGTTGGAAGTAGGAGCCGAGTTTGTTGCAGAGGTCCTGGGAGGGAGGGACGTCGGAGGATTCGCTGGGGGGTTTGGTGAATTCTTGATGCTGAAGAGTTCCTTAGAGTTGTGGGAGTTGGTGAGGATTCTGTCTGGATGAAATTCTTCTTTGTGGTTGTGATGCATTGGTGGTGTTCTGTCATAGCGGTTTTGTAGGCGTAGCGTGCTTCGGGGGATTTGCTGTTCCTCCAGGCTTTCTCGAGTCGTCGGCACTTGCATTCTTAGAGGTCAGTGGTGAACCAGGTGGCTTTTGTGGTGCGTTGTCTGTCGGAGTTCAGGAGGGGGGCAAGTGTGTCTGCGCAGTCAGTGATCCATCTGTGGAGTGCGTTGGCTGCAGAGTTCGTGTTGGTTGTGGTGGGAAGAGAAGCACAGTTGAGGGCGGAGTTGAGGTGCTCTTTGGTGATCTTGCTCCGGTTCCTGCCCGGGGGGCGAGGAGTGGGCCTGTGTGCAGAGGGTTTCGAGAAGGAGAAGTGGACGCAGTGGTGGTCCGTCCAGAGGGGTTGTGTGGTATGGCTGAAGCGAATGTTGTGTCCTCCAGCGAAGATGGGGTCAAGGGTGTGTCCTACCTTGTGGGTGGGGGTGGTGACAAGCTGTCTCAGTCCGATGTTGACGAGGTTGTCCAGGAGGGCGGTGGAGTTGGGGTCGCTGGCGTTGTCGAGGTGGAAATTCAGGTATCCAAGGAGTATGTAGTCCATGCGAGGACGTGGGGCGCAATGAGATATGCGATGGAAGTGGTGAACGTGGCACGCGGTCCAGGAGGTCTGTAGGCGATGGTGCCACGTAGGGTTATTCTGGGGTTGATCTGGATCTGGAAATGGAGGTGTTCCATGGGGGACAAGGAGTCGTTCGTGCTAGATGTGGTGAGTCAGAGGGAGTTTTTGTGTACGATGGCGGGTCCGCCTCCAGGGTGGTTGGGGCGGTCCTTCCTCTGTATCTTGTATCCATCGGGGACGGCGGTTGCGATGTCGGGTGCGGAGCTGCTGTTGGTCCAAGTCTCTGTGAGGAAGGTGACATCGGGCGAGAGGGAGTTGAGGAGGTCCCAGATTTCTACTGTGTGTCTGTGCAGGGAGCATACGTTGAGAAGAATGCAGCTTAGGGCTTTGGGTGCGCTGGCGTCCGGTGGGTTGGTGGTAGCAGTGGGGGTCCGGAGGAGGGTGAAAGGGCAGCAGCAGTGTTGGCAGGAGAACTGGCCTTTGGTGGTGTTTGGTGTCGATGCAGGCAGTTGTTGTTTCTTCCGGGGTTGAGTGCGCGGACAGTTGCTGAGTTGTAGCGCTGGGGTATTGGAGGACCAAGGTTCCTGGCACTGGTCACGGGCGGGTCGCGGAAGGGTGAAGATGGGCTTGACTTTGGCGCACCTTTGGTGTGCCAGCTGCGCGGCTGCACAGCGGCCTCCATTAATTAGGGGGAGGGGAGGGCGGGACAGCTGGGAGGCAGGAGCAGGAGTGGGAAGGGCTGCGGGGGCAGCAGCTGTGGGAAGAGAATGAGGCAGGAATAAACAAGGAAGAAGGAATAGGGAAGGGCAGAAGAGAAAAGGGAAAACACAAAATGAGCAAAAGGAGGGGGAAAACAAGGTGAGAAGCAAAGAAAAAGGCAAATCAAAAGGATAATCAAAAAGGCAAATAAAGGCAAATAGAAAAGCAAATACAAAAGGCAAAGTTCTGGATTAGCAAAAATGACATCTAGAATTTGTCCAATGATTTGTGTGCGTTTGTGGACGATCTGATGTAGATTCAGTGCGTCAAGTTCAGTGATAATGGTTTTTGGATGGAGCGTATTGGGTTTTTCAAACCAAATGTTTAGGTCACCCAGAATGAATAGGTTGGAGTGTAGTGTTATCAGGTTTGAAACTTCATCTAGAAATGTGTCTGTGAATGTTGCATTGCTAGGGGAAGTCTGTAAAGGAGAAGGAAGTTACATGAAGAAGTTTGTGTAGGGTTGCATCTAGTGCAGAGGACCTCGCAACCTTGTATGGAAATGTCGTCAGCTTTAGTGAGATGTATTGTTTGCTTGGATATAACGGCTAGTCCACCTCCTCTTTTGCCTATATGATTTTGTGTAATAGTTTGATAGCCTAGAGGAACAACTTCATGCAACACTGGAGCCTTCTCATCTCCCAACCATGTTTCAGTTATAAAGAGTAAGGGCCTTATTACGAGTATGGTGATCCTAGGACCGCGTACTCATGGTGGCAGTCTGACCACCGCCACCACTGTGGGTCCGCCCACCTTATTTCAAGTGTGGCAGTTGAACCACCACAGGACCGCTGCCTCCACCGGGATCCAAGATCCCGCAGCTGTGGCGCAGCAGAAAGGGGCAGGAAAATGCTTATGGTGCCACTGCAGCACCGTCGAGCATATTCCGAGCTGCATTTCCACTGCCCACTTCATGGCAGTGAGCCCGCCATGAAAAAGGTGGCGGAGATGCAACTTAGGGCCCCCTGCTGCTTCTGGGCCTGGGGGTGCATGCGGGGGGAGCACATTTTGTGCCCCGCTGGAATTGCACACCCGATCCTGGACGGTGTGGCATGCACGATATGGTGCATGATACACCATGCAGGAACGTGAAGTAGGCGCTGTCAGGATGGCGGTCTGCTGTTAAGGCTCTCCTATGAGCCTAACACAGCTGCCATCTTGAGACTGCTGAAGCACCCCCAGCCCTGGATTCAAATCAGTATCTGTCAGGCGGGGGCAAAACGGGCTTGGCAGTCCTCCTGCCAGCGCAGCGGTGGTGGTGGTGCAGGAGGACCGCCAAACTTGCAATCGGCCCCTAAGTCAGGTTGTGCATCAGTGAGTACGTTGTAGATGTGATGCTTGTTTTTAGAGAGTCATTGAGCATTTATTAGTAGGTAGTTTAGAGATTGTGTTTTGGTGATGGTGTGCATTTGTTTTGTGGAGAAGTGAGCAGTATTTTTTGAACTTGTAGCAGGTGTGTCATTAGGTATTAGTTGTATGAGGCTAGAAATAGTGTTGCCTTTCTATATCGTATTTCTCGTCCAGCAGGCTTAGAAGGCATTTTGATGGGTCTGCGTGTGTAGGTGATTGGGATGGTGGTTGAGAGTGAGTTGGTGAGCTGTGTTGTTTTTGTAAAATAGCCTTGTTGTTTATTAGACATGAAGATGTGAAGTTGTGAAGAGTGGCATGTTGTTTATTTTGTTTATGTCTGTTTAGGGCGGAAGGTGTATGAGTTAGGGGTGGTGGTGCAGCATGTGGGTCATTTTGTGAGGTTCTGAATTATGCAATGGATGAGAGGCGTTTGAATGAGAATTGTTGTGTTGGTGTATTTGTGTTAGGTGTGGGGGAAGAGAGAAAGCTTGGCAGTAAAGGTGTTTTAAGATCTGTATTATTTACGTAGTCAGGAGAGTGGTAGTGGGTGTGTTTCTAGTTTGTGATGGAATGCTTTATGCAATACTGTGTGTGATTTTGTTGTGCTGGTGTGTGTGTTCTATGTTTTATTTTTGTGGAGTAGTGAGGCCCAAACGCACCTGCCCTTATCCTCTCTGCACTTATCCTTGATGCCTCATCTGAGACACCCTGAGCCCCAATCTTAAATAGCCCTAGTGATCAGGTGAAACATTCGGCCAATGGGTACCCTAGTCTTAACCCTAACCAGTCACAACACTAGCCCTAAGTCCTAGGACTATTCACAGACCAAGACCTTCAACCAGTCGCAGCCCTAGTCTTAGCAGTCAATCAGAAACCACACCCTAAAGCCGAAGTCCAATAGAAGCCCTAGCCCCAAGAACCAAACAGAACCCCAGACCTATCAGTCAATCTGTACCCTAATACAAGCCCTAAGTCCAATAGAAAACATAGCCTCAGGAACCAATCAAAACCCCAGACCTATCAGTCAATCAGAACCCTAACACTAAGCCCTAAGCCCAATTGGAACCCTAGAAATAGGAACCAATCAGAGCAAAGATGTAACAACCAGTAGGAAACTTATATAAGGGGCATGTGACCTTAAGCACAGGCTGATGGCCCCGGGGGCACTGAAGCTGCTCCTGAAGACCTGAATCTCCTTGGAGACAGACAGGCTCAATCCACACTTTGCAAGTCTAGGTTTTAACCCTGCAGGTAAGTCCTAAATCTAAGCCACTTAATATACTGCTTTTCCCACACTTCAATAAATCACTTTTTTTTTAGCCAAAAACTAGTTCAATATACATTTTCCAAACACAATTTAAACCATAAAGCAGTTGAAGCAGTATTTTAAATACATTCTGCTTAGCCTCTAAGGCTGTACTTTGCCTTTTTAACTTTAAAAGTTCAAAAAGGGGGTGCTGGGTGCTTTTTCCTGCAGGCCTAAGCACACTTCAAACAGTCATGGGTGTAAAATAACAGCAGTTTTCACAACACAGTTTAAACCATGGAGAAGATGAAGCAGTTGTTTAAACACACTCTGCTTAGTCTCTGAGGCTGTATAGATGAAGCAGTCTTTTAAACACACTCTGCTTAGCTCTGAGGCTTTAGAAATCAGAAAACGAGGGTGGGAGGCTGGGGGCTTGCCCCTGCAGGCCTAAGCACAGTACACAAATTCAAACCATCACAGGTGGAAAAAAACTGCATTTTTCACAGTACAAATTGCACAGAAACCAGGAGTTCTATTTAAACAGTCTAAACGAGTAGAAAGACAGAAAATAGGGGGTTGGAGTGGGGGGCTGGGGGCTTTCCCCTGCAGGCCTAAGCACAGTACATGGGAAACTAGGACAAAAATGCAAATAGTCATTGAGGGAAAAAAGCAGCAGTTTTCACAACACAGTTTAAACCATAGAGCAGATGAAGCAGCCTTTTAAACACACTCGGCTTAGCCTCTCAGGATGTACAGATAAAGCAGTCTTTTAAACACTCTTCAAGTGTATTTTAGAAAAAAAGTCCTTTTTATTTTCATTCACTTTCTTTAAAAATGTATACGGTCCAGCAACCAGAACATACAGCCAACGCGTTTCATTCAGTATACTTCATCAGGGCTGTGGACAACATATAAAAAAACAAATATAAATACACATATACATAAACACAATATAGGCATGACTAAAATTTCCCCATCCACCAACCAAATTCAATTCCATAACTAATAAGCCTTTAGACAAACAGTACAAAATGTTACAATATCACATTAACAAAACGACTCACAAACTATGTCAAACATATAACAATCCCATTTTAACCCTATCCCACTCATGGGATAGTCTTAAGAGTTTCATCTTTTACAAAAAAGAGAGAGAAGGCATTTTAATTTGTCATACTTAGGTGACAACACATGTTCCCCACGTTTTATTCACCTTGTATCTCTATTTAAAAATGGATATGCCTAATAAGCATGTTCAAAGTATTGAGCCTTATTAGATGGAAAATTCTCTAAAAATAGGTGCTTTATATATGCAAGATACAGATGACTCGAATAGCACTTTAAGATCTGAGACCCCTAAGGATTGATTGTCGCAATTGTGGCAAACAGTAAGCATCCGTGAGAACCAAGGAGCTCAAAATTTATATCTCTCATTTCTTACTATAAATCTAACACACATCCCCTTCCTCAAGCATTTTTATCAGCTTGATAGGCCAACCAATTGAACCGTTCATATTACAAAAACATCTCCAACAGCCCCTTCCCTCGTGTATGAGATGAACATACCTTTTTCAAACTTTAATCTACGATGATAAGTAGTCCTTCAGTTACTGTTTCTGTTTTGTATTCAATCACTTTCTTATTTCTCAATTATCCATAAAATATAGTGCCAATATGTATAGGTCCAACAGGTATGGTTCAAAACAAGGAAGGGGATACTGATATGTCCCCGACGATACCTAAAACGATGGGAGGGGGAAGGAAAGTTTAATTGCATGCAGCAATTAATCTAGTTAGTGATTTACAGTACTCGTACACAAACCCATCCTCATTGGTTTCTACCTAGGATTTATTAAATAAGTGTTTACGATAGTTAGATATTCAACTTTGTGGCACACATGTCACAAAAGGCTAACTCCCTTAAGAGTCCCAACCTCGATCTCAATAATAACAGGTCCACGTGGTGTATTGCACTGGCCTCCTAACGAACGGGTAAACAAATTAGAAAAACATTCCCATCGGAACTTACCGGAATCCGTATCATGACACTCCTGCTGCGCCCCATCGTGTAAACAGGACCGCTGGTAATACACCATCCTTTTATACAAGCCCCAGAACCGCTGCCACCTGCACTCATTCTCACCGCGTCCATAACAACAGTGACTTCCGACCAGAGCTCGGCATTATCCATTTCTGCTTCATGGTTGCGGTAAAACTGTATCCTGAGCGGCCGCCATTTTGGAGCTGATGAACCATCCCATCTACCGCCTACATCTACCAACAGCAATGTGTAGATCAATAATGATTTTCAAATTAAACCTACAGAGTCTTATTATAATATCAAACCTACTAAAAATGACATTTACAACCAGGTTAAATTGTGGATGGAGTAGATATATGTTCCATGGAGGCAATGATAGGGAAAACTACATCTAATGTGGTCGCCATTTAGTAAGTTTAAAAAACAATTCCCACTGCAGCCTGTATTAACAAACAAGTATATAAAAATGGTTGTTCCTTAATAAATAGTTGCGCAAACGGCAAGAGTCATATTCTGTGTGTCAGACATACCAAGACCGGCATCTTCAAACAATGTGAAGTGCAAATGACATAGCTTGATGTTCTATAGAGGTCATATTGAAAGAGAATAAAACAAGCAAATCATGCCCAATCATCAAACGAACATCCCTCACCAATGTTCAGAATAATATCATATGCTCCACTGTTGCAATAGCAATCTATTCAGAAGAAAAGTGGATGTTTGGGAAAATCCCAAAATGTCCTAATTAGAGGGAAGGAAGAAACGCAATAACCATATGGGCCGATTTGTATTCAATATAGGAGCACAGCATAATCATCTTCTTTTAAAAGTAGTGAGTTAAAAGATCAGTGTCATTCATAATAAATCACAAATATGTGATAAGAAAAATGAATCTTCAGCTAAGCATCCCCTCAACAAGTACAGCTGCAGCCCAAGAAATGGTGGAACTCATTATCAGTGTTGTGTCCCTGTTGCGTGGTCCTTAAATGACAAATCCATTTAGCTTCAGTTTATCTTAAGAGTAGTTTTTTATTGCAACCTTGCACATTTTCTGTGATATGGCCAATACCAAAAAACCCAAAGCCAGAATAATTTGAATGGGCAACTCTATAGTGCTTAGTCATGGAATATCTTCTGTCTCCATTTCGCAAAGCCCTACAGTGTTCTTGTATCTGCATCTTAAGGCCGCGTACAGTGCTACCTACATAGATCATGTCACAACTGCACCTTACTACATAGATAACAAATAGTTTATTGCAATTGATGAAGTGTCTAATTATATGTGTCTGACTTGTATTGAATTTGAAATCCTTTTGTTTGTTATTCCCATAACGACACACACAGCAGTCATTGCAAGTGTAAAAACCAAGTGGCTTAGATGGTAACCATGTGTTTTTGTTATGTGTAGATGTTACATTATTGGGACATTGTGCATTCCATAATGTGCGACCCCTTCTGTATACAACCCTGTTTAACGTCAATCTCATTGCGTAACCAAGGAATGTCATGAAGTAGATGCCAATGTCTGCGAAAAATACTATAGATCATGTCACTGTGTACAGAGTATGTGGTGATAAAAGCTGGTCTGCGTGATCCCTGTTACTTGCAGTTCTTTCTATTAGCGGCTTTTATGTACAATGTTGACCCTCCTGATGCTGAGAGAACTTTTTTCTCAGCCAATGCCAGAACCTCCAGATCATATCTCCTGTTTAGAAAGCAGTTTTTGGCTTCCTCTATATTGTTCATAAAGTGAACATTCTCACTGCAATTTCGCCTGATGCGAATCATTTCACCATATGGAATATTTTTGATCACAGAAGTTGCATGTGCACTTGTGGCATGGAGAATACTGTTACATGCTGTTTCCTTGCAAAACATAGTGCTATTAATTACACCATCCTTCACATAAAAATGTAAATCCAAAAAGTTCATTTTCTCTTTATGATAACTCATTGTTAGCTTTATATTATATGGGCTGTCGTTCAGATACGAAAAATATTCATAAAGCGTCTCTGTGGAGCTTGTCCAGAGACAAATGATGTACCTCCCCCAAAAGACTATATGTTCAGTCCAGGGGGAGGCACCTTTGCCCCAGGCATTCTCCCTTTCATACCCCATAAAGAGACCGTCATAAGAGGTAGCAAACCTGGAACCCATCGCTGTTCCTTGGAGCTGATAATAGCAACATCTATCATGGATAAAGTAATTCCTGGACAATATAATCTCAATCATCTATAATATCATACAATTTCATTCAAAGTGATCTGCTCTATCTTGATCTAAATAGTATCCAACTGCACACAGGCCGAAATCCTTGTGCATGCATGTGTATAAACTAGTGACATCAAAAATACACTTGCAGAGTCATTGATTATCTGTGTGGGTGCACCGCTCCATCTTTGTTTTTTGGACTTTTATTCTGCTATGCAGTAATATACAACAATTGCTGATATTGGAGTGGATGTGCACTAACTCATGATTATTTGGAATGAAGTGCTAAGTGTGGTTTAGAGGTCCGCCGTTGGTGTTGTGATTGGATTTTAAGCACACTCTGCTTAGCCTCTGACGATGTATTTTGGCTTTTTAACTTTAAAAATAAAAAAAACAGGGAGAGGGGGGCTTGCCCCTGCAGGCCTCAGCACAGTACAGGGGAAATTAGGGTACAAATTCAAATATTCACGGGTGGAAAAATCAGTAGTTTTCACAACACAGTTTAAATCATAGAGTTGATGAAGCAGTCTTTTAAACACGCTCTGTGTAGCCTTTGAGGCTGTACTTTGCCTTTTTAACTTTAAAAATCCAAAAAACAGTGGGGGTGGGGGAAGGGGCTTGCTCCTGCAGGCCTAAGCACAGTACAGAGGAAACTAAGCCACAAATTCAAACAGTCATGGGTTGAAAAAAACAGCAGTTTTCACAACACAGTTTAAACCATAGAGCAGATGAAGCAGCCTTTTAAACACACTCTGCTTAGCCTCTGAGGCTTCACTTTGTCTTTTTAACTTTAAAAATAAAAAAATGCGGGGGCTGGGGCTTGCCCCCATAGGCCTAAGCACAGTACAGGGGAAACTAGGACACAAATTCATATAGTCATGTAGCAGGAAGTGTTCTTTGTAGTGGAAAGGTGTTCTGGAATATGTATGTGTTGGTATCCTTTAGGGACATGCAGGGGTTTGACTTGTGGCTTTTTTAATATGTGATATTAGTAGTTTTAAAGTAGGGATTGCTGGTAGCTGACCTGTTATGTGCCCAGGAGCTTTAAGGAATAGGTCTTCTAAAATTGTACTAGTGGGCTTTTGGGAACAAGTGCTTTCTTCTTTTAAATCTTGAAGAATGTGCCTTACTTTTATCTCTGTTACATTTGGGGTATTTGTTTTCCCTGGTGGTGATTCTACAATATTGTTTTTTTTGTTGTCGCCCTCCAATAACGAGCATTTGAATAATATTTAATATATTTCTAATTCATGTTCTCTGTGCTTCTGATATATGTGTATTCCATGTGCAAAAGCAATTGTTTGCCCTTCTGTAATGTTAGGGCTCTTTCTGTCAGAAATTAACATAAATTTAAAATTAATTACTGTGTTAAAAATGTTTATTTTGATTGCTAACAATTTAAACAGGCTGACGCATGTTTTACATTTTATACGTACATATGTGCTGTTGCTTTAGGTTGCAGTTGATTTTCTTCTGTTTCTGTTTGATGTCATCAAGATTTGGGTCAGGGGGCCTTTCTGTTTCTGTTGGTGAAAAAATGCTTTAGTTACATGTTGAAAATATAGGTTTGGTTAGTTTAGGGAGGTGGTGGGGTTTTTTTTTTAAGTTTAACCTATGGTGGTTGTTTTAATTTTATAACTGTATATTTTACTTACGTTGAAAGTGCCTTTGTCCAGGTGTATGAGTGTGGAGTTGAATTGTTTAGTGTGAAGTGCTTTGATTTTGTTGTGTTTCTTTGGTATCTAAGGGTTAATGTGTATAAAAAAATTGAGCATTACTAGTGTATTTTTAGATTTGTGTTTTAACTTACTTGTGAAGGTGTCTTATTTTTTTGTTAAAGTCTTCCTTCTGGCTTTTCTTCCTGCAGTCCAGCAGAGTGTTGCTTTCTTGCAATTTTTAAGTTTTTTTCTGTGAAAAATAGTGAGGTTTTGTGCTCTTGTTCTCTAAGTAATGTTTATATTTCTATTGTTTAGCTTGTTTTACAGTAAATTATATTGCCTACTTTGTGTCTTGTTTGCATTTTTTCAGTTATTGCCTTTTTTATTGGATGCTAATTAGTGTTTGTTGGAAAATGACACTCTCTGAAGGGTCACCCCAACCTTTTTACCTTCCTCCTTCTCTTTTTCTGACTCTCTTTTGTTGGCCTTAGGACTCGTAGCACTTAATCACTGCTTATCAGTGTTAAAGTGCATGTGCTTCTTCCCTAAACATGTGTGCAATTGGCGTATACCTGACTGACATAGTTAATGTACTTATAAGTCCCTTGTAAGGTGGTATACTGTATACCCAAGGCTAGTAAGTTAAATGCTACTAGTGGGCTGCAGCACTGATTGTGCCACCCAAGGAAGTAGCCTTTCAAACCTGTCTCGGACCTGCCACTGCAGTGCCTCTGTGTGCAGTTTACTGCCACTTCAACTTGGCATTTAAAACTACTTGCCATGCCTCAAACTCCCCTTTTATTACATATGTCACCCCTAAAATAGGCCCTAAGTAACCCTAAGGGCAGGGTGCTATGTAAGTAAAAGGTAGGACATGTACCTTTATGTTTTGCATGTCCTGGTAGTGACAAACAGCCTATTTCGTTTTTCACTACTGTGAGGCCTAGTCCTCTCATAGTCTAGTTTAGGAAATTCCATAATACACTTTTAAGCTGCAATTCCTGATCAGAGAGGATTAGCTTTTTCATGTTTCATATGTTTGAAATGGTAATGATAAATCCTCTTTACTGGTAAAATTGGATTTAGCATTACTATTTTAGAAATGCCACTTTTAGAAAGTGGACAATTCTCTGTGTTTATACCTCTACATCTGGGATAAGTAACAGCTACAATTTGTGCATTACCCCTAAACAGCCACTACATAGGAAGGATAAGGATATGTGTGATTGAGTACCCATCTACATACATCTGTATTCTGATGGCCTTGCCTGGGCAGGATGGAAGGGAGGGGCTAACACTTCACTTGAATAGACTGTGTTCTGTCCTCACACAAAGGACTGATTACACCCCAAAGATAGCCTGGCAGACAGAACTGGGTTGAAAGGGATCCTTGTGCACTTCAGGGAGCTGTTTTGAAGGCACCCCCACATCAAAAGCACTTTTGGGTTTAAGTACTGGGTCTCTGACCCCCTAAAATTAGACACTACTGGACTTGTAACTGAAGCTCTGCCAGAAGAACTGCTGTGCTGCTTAAAGGATGCAACTGGGCTGCTGATCTAGAAGGCTTGCTTTTCTGTGTGTTGCCCTGCTGCCTGTTGCTCTCTGTCTCTGCTGAAAGAGAATTGGACTCTGTCTTCACTCCAAGTAATCTCCAAGGGCTTGTTGGCTTGCCTCCTTTTGCTTGAGACTCAGGGATATCAAAGTCTCTACCCCTGCTCCTGTGCCTGGCTCACTGGAAGTGGTCCAGATACTTGCAAGACAGATTCCGCAGCATCTTCTGTCTGCGTGTAGCAGAACCGGCTCCTCGACCTGGTTGCAGGAGTAAAATAGGTGCATTGCATCGGAACCTGTGATTTGCCTCCGGAGATTGACGCATCGGCCAGTGTATCACAGCCACTGCAGCTCGATGAGATTGACACATGCCCTCGACTGTGAGGCAGAAACTGGCTCACTGCTTGATGCCTCTCGACTCCGGCACCCGTCTTTGGAGCTGACGCATTGCCATCACTGCTTTGAGATCAACGCATCTTGTTGCTTGCGACCAGGAAAGGTATTTTGTTCAGCGGGACCTGCGTGGGTCCTGTAGCAGGCCGGTGCTCCATCGCGGTCAGCCCAAACTTTGACTTTGCCCCAGTCCAGCACAACCTATGGTAACCTTTTTAGCACTACTTGCTTCTAAGTACTTTACTGCATTTATTGCTTTAACATTCAATATCTCAACTTCTAGAGATTGAATATTTGGTATTTTGAATTCCAACGTCAAGAAAGGAGCGTGTGATTTATCAATCCTTAATCAATGCAATTATTCACAGAGAAATACTCTTGATCCATACGCTCTTGGTCATCCAATCATAAATGGTTTCTTGGGAGTCTTTTAGTTGATTTATCAAATTCCAAATTTTATTCAATCCATGAAACATCAACAGAAGAAGTCAAAACAATCCAGCCAATGCGTTTCATCCAATGTGGAGATCATCAGGGCTGTAAATTCAAAACACGCATATCAGTAATCATGGTCACTTCAAATCTCTTCTGTATCTACATCATATATCATTTAAATAATCAATATTTCATGATACCCCCAAAAACACAACCCTCAAGACTCCCTGCCTATATACAATCTACCCATAAACATTTAGTACACAACCAATACATTATTAACCCCTCTAGGGATTATTAGCTCCAACTCATAACTTGTCAATTAACTGTTATATCCCAAACAGCCTATCTATATAATCCTTCATAGCTTCATCCATTGTATTAACTTCCCATACTTAAAATTAAGTGTCACCTCATTCCCAATTATTCGCACAGAAATGTATTACGTCATGGTTCAACGATATTCATAAATTATATTTTTCAATATGTTGTACCCCTCTTCATGAAATCACCTCAATACATAATTTTAGTTATGATTCCCACATAAAATGAGAGAGAAAACGCATATAGTCCCAATTGATCTTGAATAATTATTCATAATACCACCAGTATACTACTATGCACGCCTATAATACCATTATCTCTCTCTTATATTCTCCTGTCTATTCCCCTGGTCTATTGCCTATCTTTATTGCTATTCCCCTCTGTGTCGTAGAGGCAAGATCGCTCCCTCTCCTGTTTACTCAAACCATGGTTGTTAACCCGTCAATGCTAACAAGGCACATTTTTTGTGCAGCAGGATACCAATTTATTTATTTTTTTGTCTTGTTTTGTTCAGAATATATTATTCTATTTTTCTAATCCTCTGTGGAGTCTTTTTGTGGTGTATTCATTGTGTTACTTTGTGTGTGTGAGTGTGCATGTGTGTGTGGCACACATACTTTACACTTTGCCTCTTTAGATAAGCCTGACTGCTCTGTGCCAAACTGCCAGAGGGAGAGCACAGATTATCTTTTAGTGTGTATCTAGCTCACCCTGACTATAGTGATGGTTCCTGCCTGACCAGGAATCCAATTTCTAACAGTGTTTCTGTTTTACTTTTAAATAAGTGCATTTTATGGATTATTGTATTGCTAATATATTTCAAATTTTAAATGTATTTAATATATTTTTAAAGTGTGCTTTAATATTAATTTTAGTGTTTGTTTTTATAAAATGTGTTTATTTTTATTATATGGGTAACATATATGGTTTTAAATTCGAATAATTTTACGTTTGTTTTTTTAACGAATTTGTTATTATTTTTGTCTAGATTGTTTATTGGTATTTTTTATAAATTTAAAAAAAGGAGTTTATGCTTGTGTGTCAATATCTTTTTCCACTATATTTTGTTCTGGAACCCTCCCAAAGGTTGCACTAGTTTACACTATTACAGTTAATAAGTGCTAAATTCAGTTTCATAATAGATTGAAAAATATTTTAACAACTCATTTTATTAGTAATTTGAAATCCAACTTAATTGTCAAGTTTAATTTTAAAAGACTATTTTTGGAAATGTATAAAGTTGTCTTTTTCCTGTCTAAATCCAAAAGGTTTTCCTGACAGTGTCTAGCTGTCACCTGACTCCTTATGGCTCCCCTGTTGGAAGATGTGTATTTCTCCCAGACAGTGGAGAAAGGGCTCTGGGTGCTCACCTCCCTTACAGGATGGCCTGAGAGCTGAGGGTTGACAAAGGCTTGCCCGTCACCCACAAACTGGCACTGGGCATAAATGTGGACCCACAGGCCTCTCCCCAGAACACTCCTGTACCTGTGAAGAATCAGAAGGATTGCCCTGCTGCCTGAATCCTGAAGGAAGACTGAACCTGCCTGCTTTGAACCTAGGACTCCAGAAGTGACTTCAAGGGTCAGTTGGCTGACCTCCTGTTTGAGCTACAGGGACAGGACAAGCTCCCAGAGGCCTTTTCCTGTTTTCCAGCTGACCAGTACCGGTCAGTACCCTTGCAACGCTGACAACCTTCATTGATTATTTCACCAAACCAGATGGTGAGCAGCATCCAAACAACTTGCGGATCTCACAGTGGCTCCCTGTTGTTGTTAAGTCATTCCTCAGAGCCAGTGAACCTTGCTGACGACTCGTCAATGACTACTTTTTCTCCATAAAACGTTCTAAGCCAGAAAGTAAACGTTCCTCTTGGATGAACCTGGTCCCTTTATCCAGTGATCCATCGCGTTCAGCCTTAACTTTTGACTTGTACCCGGTCCAGCTCTACAAGATACCCACAGTTAGTGCATTGTGCTTTTGCCACTATTATTTTCAAACTTTAAAAATTCAAATCTCCTGTTCTACTTATTGGAGTTTTGTAAGTTTGGTGTCATTTCATTTATTACAATACTCTCTATTTTCCTATAGTGGTATGGAATTTTTTCTTGTGTTGTGTTTTCACTTTATTACTGTTTGCGTGCTGCATAAATACTTTACACATAACCTCTGAGTTCAGCCTTACTGCTTTGTGAGAAGATACCAGAGGGTTAAGCACAAGTTTATTTGATTACTTCAGTGGTTCACCCTGACAAGGACTGTGATTATTATTTGAAAGGAGTTCTGACCCCCTTCAACTAATACTCCGATTTCTTACAATGATCTTCTGTTTTGCCTCTAAATCTGGATCTGGAATTGCCCAGTGCAGAAAGTAAAGATTTTCCATGCACTGATCTCATTGGTCCATATTTGGTGCTTTTAACCTAATCAATATGTACTTTTTCACAATGGTTGTTGCCCACTTGATGCACCAAACTGGCATTTAACATCATACACATTTGTTAAATAAAGCTCACTTGTTGTATAAATTCTATATTTTGTTAATAAATTGAAAGCATCTTCTTCAGTTTTAAGATTAAGAAATTCAAATAATGCTGTGCCTGATAGTTTCACCTCTAGACCTACAATGTCAGCATTGTCACCCTTCTGGCTAAGGTAAATCCCATCCTCTAGGATACCCAGCAAAGAGGAAGCCTTAGCTGAAACGTCATCAACCTATGACTTCATAATGAGCACAACAACCCTTATAAAAATTTGTATGTCATGTTAACATCACAGCACTCAACAAAATGCACTCATGTTGTCTGCCTTCACTGAAGTATTCTGTTCCCCGTAGAGAGCTCTTTGTTTGTTCAAACTTCAGGTTTTTTTCTAACCTTACTACTGTGGGATCGCATCCAATCCAGCTATACCTCCCTGGAACCCCCTGGGTGTCTACTTTTCAGAAATGTGTGGGTTTGGTAGGTTTCCCTAGGTGGCCGCCGAGCTCGGGGCCAAAAACCCAGGTGACCCCCCTTGCAAAACCAGGTCGTTTTGTGATAGTCAATTTTGATGTCGCCTCAATACGTTTTGGGCCCTTGCCTGTCGCGTATACTTGGGCCTCCCACACAAGTGAGGCACCATTTTTATCGGGAGACCTGGGTGAACACTGGGTGGTAGGAAATTTGTGTCAGCCCGGTGATGCCACAACTTTCCCACACAAAAATGTGTGAAAAAATTGATTTTTTCAGCTAAATTTCAGGTTTGCAGGGGACTCTGGGTAAGAAAACGTTGGGGGATCCATGCAAGCCATACCTCCCTGGATTCCCCCGGGTGTCTAATTTTCAGAAATGTGTGGGTTTTGTAGGTTTTTCTAGGTGGCCACCGAGCCCCGGGCCAAAAAGTCATGGGACCCCCCCTTGCAAAACCAGGTCGTTTTGTGATAGGCAATTTTGATGTCGCCTCAATACGTTTTGGGCCCTTGCCTGTCGCGGATACTTGGGCCTCCCACACAAGTGAGGCACCATTTTTATCGGGATACCTGGGGGAACACTGGGTGGTAGGAAATTTGTGTCAGCCCGGTGATGCCACAACTTTCCCACACAAAAATGTGTGAAAAAATTGATTTTTTCAGCTAAATTTCAGGTTTGCAGGGGATTCTGGGTAAGAAAACGTTGGGGGATCCATGCAAGCCATACCTCCCTGGATTCCCCCGGGTGTCTAATTTTCAGAAATGTGTGGGTTTTGTAGGTTTCCCTAGGTGGCCGCCGAGCCCCGGGCCAAAAAGTCATGGGACCCCCCCTTGCAAAACCAGGTCGTTTTGTGATAGGCAATTTTGATGTCGCCTCAATAGGTTTTGGGCCCTTGCCTGTCGCGGATACTTGGGCCTCCCCACAAGTGAGGCACCATTTTTATCGGGAGACCTGGGGGAACACTGGGTGGTAGGAAATTTGTGTCAGCCCGGTGATGCCACAACTTTCCCACACAAAAATGTGTGAAAAAATTGATTTTTTCAGCTACATTTCAGGTTTGCAGGGGATTCTGGGTAAGAAAACGTTGAGGGATCCACGCAAGCCATACCTCCCTGGAATCCCCGGGTGTCTAGTTTTCAGAGATGTGTGGGATTGGTAGGTTTCCCTAGGTGGCTGCCGAGCCCCGGGCTAAAAAGTCATGGGAACCCCCTTGCAAAACCACGTCGTTTTGTGATAGGCAATTTTGATGTCGCCTCAATATGTTTTGGGCCCTTGCCTGCTGCGGGTAATTGTGCCTTCCACACGAGTGAGGCACCATTTTTATCGGGAGACCTGGGGGAATGCTGGGTGGTAGGAAATTTGTGCCAGCCCAGTGATGCCACAACTTTCCCACACACAAATGTGTGGAAAAAGTGATTCTTTCAGCTAAATTTGAGGTTTGCAGGGTATTCTGGGTAAGAACATTTTGGGGGATCCACGCAAGCCATACCTCCCTGGAGTGCTCCGGGTGTCTACTTTTCAGAAACGTGTGGGTTTGGTAGGTTTCCCTGGATGGCCGCCGAGCCCCGGGCCAAAAACCCAGGTGACCCCCCCTGCAAAACCAGGTTGGTTTGTGATAGGTCATTTTGATGTCGCCTCACTAGGTTTTGGGCCCTTGCCTGTCACGGGTACTTGACCCACCCACACAAGTGAGGTACCATTTTTCTCGGAAGACTTTGGGGAACGCGGAGTGGGTGGAATTTTGTGGATCCACGCAGATTCCAGAACTTTCCACCACAGAAATGTGAGGAAAATTTGTTTTTTTGGACAAATTTTTAGGTTTGCAAGGGATTCTGGGTAACAGAACCTGGTGAGAGCCAGTCAAGTCACCCCTTCCTGGATTCCCCTGGGTGTCTAGTTTTAAAAAATGTACAGATTTGCTAGGTTTCCCTATGTGCCGGCTGCGCTAGGGCCCAAAATCCACAGGTAGGCATATTGCTAAAAACAAATCTGTGCCTAGTCGGCTTTCTGCCGCACTGGGGGGGATATCGGGGGGGTGGGGTTGCCCTGATATGCACCCAAGGGGGGCAGAAACACTGTGGCTATTTTTTTGGGGGGTGGGGGCATTGATATGCCCATTCTGGGCAGCCCCCACCCCCACGCATAAAAAAAGCCTGTGTAATCGTTGGCGTCTAGTGGGCTTTTTGCCCCCCCCGGGGGGGCAGATTGGGGGCTGCTGCCCCATCTTCCCCCCAGGGGGGCAGAAAGGCTGTAATTTTTGCGGGTGGGGGTGGGGGCATTGGCATGCCCGTTTTGGGCAGCCCCACCGTAATTAAAATTTGCCCAAAAAATCCCTGGCGTCTAGTGGGCTTTTTGCTCCCCCGGGGGGCAGAAAGCCTACTTGACACCAGGAATTTTTTGGGACAAATTCTAATTAGGGTGGGGGCTGCCCAAAACAGGCATGCCAATGCCCCCACCCTAATTAAAATTTGCAAAAAAAAAACCCTGGCGTCTAGTGGGCTTTTTGCCCCCCCAGGGGGGCAGATTGGAGGCTACTGCCCCATCTGTTCCCCAGGGGGGCAGGAAGGCTGTAATTTTTGTGGGGGAGAGGTTGGGGGCATGGGCATGCCCGTTTTAGGCAGCCCCCACCCTAATTCAAATTTGCCCAAAAAAAATCACTGGCGACTAGTGGGCTTTTTCCCCCCCCCGGGGTGGAGATTGGGGGCTAATGCCCCCATCTGCCCCCCAGGGGGGGCAGAAAGCCTACTAGACGCCAGGGATTATTTTGAGCAAAATTTAATTAGGGTGGGGGCTACCCAAAAGGGGCATGCCAATGCCCCCAACCTAATTAAAATTTGCCCAAAAAACTCCCTGGCGTCTAGTGGGCTTTTTGCCCCCCCAGGGGGGCAGATTGGAGGCTACTGCCCCATCTGTTCCCCATGGGGGCAGGAAAGCTGTAATTTTTGCGGGGGAGGGGATGGGGGCATAGGCATGCCCGTTTTGGGCAACCCCCACCCTAATTCAAATTTGGTCCAAAAAAATTCCTGGCGTCTATTGGGCTTTTTGCCCCCCCCCGGCGGGGCAGATTGGGGGCTAATGCCCCCATCTGCCCCCCAGGGGGGCAGAAAGTCCACTAGACGCCAGGGATTTTTTTGGGCAAATTTTAATTAGGGTGGGGGCTGCCCAAAATGGGCATGCCAATGCCCACACCCTAATTAAAATTTGCACAAAAAAATCCCTGGCGTCTAATGGGCTTTTTACACCCCCGGGGGGGCATATTGGGGGCTACTGCCCCATATGCCCCCCAGGGGGGGCAGGAAGGCTGTAATTTTTGTAGGGGAGGGGGTGGGGGCATGGGCATGCCCGTTTTGGCAGCCCCCACCCTAATTCAAATTTGCCCCAAAAAAATCCCTGGCGTCTAGTGGGCTTTTTGCCCCCCCAGGGGGGCAGATTGGAGGCTACTGCCCCATCTGTTCCCCATGGGGGCAGGAAAGCTGTAATTTTTGCGGGGGAGGGGATGGGGGCATAGGCATGCCCGTTTTGGGCAACCCCCACCCTAATTCAAATTTGGTCCAAAAAAATTCCTGGCGTCTATTGGGCTTTTTGCCCCCCCCCGGCGGGGCAGATTGGGGGCTAATGCCCCCATCTGCCCCCCAGGGGGGCAGAAAGTCCACTAGACGCCAGGGATTTTTTTGGGCAAATTTTAATTAGGGTGGGGGCTGCCCAAAATGGGCATGCCAATGCCCACACCCTAATTAAAATTTGCACAAAAAAATCCCTGGCGTCTAATGGGCTTTTTACACCCCCGGGGGGGCATATTGGGGGCTACTGCCCCTTATGCCCCCCAGGGGGGGCAGGAAGGCTGTAATTTTTGTAGGGGAGGGGGTGGGGGCATGGGCATGCCCGTTTTGGCAGCCCCCACCCTAATTCAAATTTGCCCCAAAAAATCCCTGGCGTCTAGTGGGCTTTTTGCCCCCCCCGGCGGGGCAGATTGGGGCTAATGCCCCCATCTGCCCCCAGGGGGCAGAAAGTCCACTAGATGCCAGGATTTGGGGCAAATTTTAATTAGGGTGGGGCTGCCCAAAACGGGCATGCCAATGCCCCCACCCTAATTAAAATTTGCCCAAAAAAATCCCTGCCATCTACTGGGCTTTTTGCCCCCCCGGGGGGAAGATTGGGGACTAATGCCCCCATCAGCCCCCCGGGGGGGGAAGAAAGGATGTAATGTTTGTGGGGAAGGGGTGGGGGCATTGGCATGCCCATTTTGGGCAGCCCCCACCCTAATTCAGGTTTGCCCCAAACAATCCCTGGCTTCTAGTGGGCTTTTTACCCCCTCCGGGGGGGCAGATTGGGGGCTTCTGCTCCCATCTGCCCCCCAGGGGGGCAGAAAGACTGTAATTTTTGCAGACAAGGGGTGGGGGCATCGGCATGCCCGTTTTGGGCAGCCCCCACCCTAATGCAATTTAGCAGTAAAAAATCCTTGGAGTATAGTGGGCTTTTTGCCCCCCAGGGGGGGCAGAAAGGCTGTAAATTTTGTGGGGGTGGGGGCATGGACATGCCCTTTATTGGCAGCCCCCACCCTAATAACTTATGCGCCCCAAAAAAAAAGTCCCTGGCATCTAGTGGGCTTTTTGCCCCCCCGGGGGGGCAGATTGGTGGCTACTGCCCCCATCTGCCCCCAGGGGGGGCAAAAAGACTAAATAACACCACATTTATTTGGGGGGAGCAAAAGCCCTTGCCCAAGGGGCCGCTCCCCCCTCCCTGGTGTCTAGTGGGTGGATCCCTGCTTGGGGATCGCCCTCCTGGGGTGATCCCCAAGCAGGGATCCACTGGGGAGGGGTACCATTGGAAAGGGGAGATTCTCCCCTTTCCAATGATACCTCTCCCGTCTTTCTACGAGCCCGGGGGGCTGAGACAGCCCCCTGAGCACTTAGAAAGTGAAACTGAAATGAGCCTAAAGGCTCATTTCAGTTTCGGTTTCTGTGCAATGAGGACAGCGCGATGTGCGCGCTAATCCTCATTGCACAGAAACCAGGAGGGGGCCTCTGGAGCTGGGGAAGCTCTTCCCCAGCTCCCGAGGCTTTGGGAGAGAAGGAAATCCCTCTGCTGTCTGCAGCAGAGGGATTTCGTGCCCCTGGCCTCATGACGGAATGGTTCCGTCATGAGCACAGGGGCACCGATGCTCATGATGGAACCATTCCGTCATGAGCATCGAAGGGGTTAAATACCATGTCTGCCTTCCTGCATTTCTGAAGATGGATCGCACATCGTACTTTTGAAAATCTAATTCAGCTGTTGTTTATCAGAGCTCAGCTGGGGAAGCGAGTATGTGTGTGTTCTGTTAGGGACACCTTCAGCACTGCTCCTGGAGTCAGAAATTAGCTCTCGGCTTGAGAGCAGCTGGATCTGCAATCTAGCATGACCAATAGGGGTAATTGTACCGCAAAGACCTCTCCTAATCAGTGGTCAAATGTTCAGGTTTAAATAGGGTTTGACCACTGATTCTATCCCATGTTTTCAAAATAAAACAGACCTCAAAGACACTTTTATCTCTTACCAGACTAAATTAACATGGCAAAAAGTATGTCAGATTTATCCACGTGTTTTTAAGTAACATGCCATGTTGTTATTGACGAAAGTGACAAAACATGTCAACTTAGACAGTGAGCAGCCATGATGAACTCAGCATTTTTTGTGTGTGGTTAGGAGCTTCACAATTTCTATTACAGATAACAGACTGCAGGCAGGCCAGGAAGCATGAATAGGCTAACTAAAATGGAGTTTAGCATGGCGTTCACCTGCTACAGTTGTCAGTGGTAGACTCCTCACAAGCTCTGTTCACCATTTTTCAGGTGTGAGACCCTTTTCTTGAAAATACTATTATCATTGCTTCACTGGAAAAATAATAGGTGTCGGGGCTCAAAGTCTTGATTAGAAGCTTGCAGCTGGCAATACAAATATTGGGGTGTCGAATACCAAGGCTGTGTAATCTTGAGACCACCTCATGCCTCTTTTATCCACCACCAGACACTCCGAGCCCTTTTATCACACTCTTGCACATTCTTTTTGATGTGTGCTTTTGCCCTTCCTCATTGTTTTTCAATTTTTCTCTTCCTCTATCTTTTCCCTTTTGTGTTTTTCTCTTTGTTGCTCTAGATGAAAGTCCCATGAGGAAAACTCAGTGCCAGTCCCCAAAAATGAGTGCCTGTGGGACCCACCTGCAACAAGCTGCTCTTATTGAGCATTGACAGTTATCCTTGGTTGAGTTCACCCAAAGGTCGTCAATACAGGAATTAACATTGTGTAATTGGTATCAAAAATATTTATCACTGGCTTTGTAGTTCAAGATTGAAAAACATTGACTCTGGGCTATTATGACTGTTGCTGTCACAAATATTATCATCATTAACATGTGTTAGGATGTTTTCCCTCATCCTAAAATAGATGTGCCCAAGGCCATTTGAGATCCAGGAGCAATGGTGTTGGTTGGTTTCAATTTAAATGTGGATTTAGTGTCATTAGCACACAATAAGAATTGTAGCAATGTTATGCGATTTCCCATACAAAAGGTTTCATATATTGAACAGTAACAGTGAATGGTCCCAGTCTTCAGCACTCCTCATGACACAGGTTTTGTTGATGTAGTGCTGTTGATTCCGAATTTCTGGGGTGGTCTGTTAAGATGGATCAGATCAACAGCAGCAATCTCACCATATTGATCCAGTCACTGCAAGTGTCTCCCACAGTGCAATGCTAACTAACCAAGTCTTGGAGAATTAGAATATCAGATATTTTAGCATCCAATGTTGACCAAAGGTCCTCCCTAGCATCTGTCCAGGTAGTTTCTGTACCTCTTCAAAGTTTCAATTCTGACTGATGGCCATGAGGAATGTGATGCGCTTTCAAGATGTGTCAGAATTGAAGAGTAATCCCAGCTTCTTGCCTAGCAATGAGCATGATTAACCATCAGACCAGCTTCTGAAATAAATTGTGCTGAAATTAAATTATATTTGTCTACTTTCTTAAACTCTTAGACTAAATATTATTCTTTTCAAGATTCAAAGACATGCTCCATATAACTACATGTTTAATGAGTTAAAAATAACAATCTAACTGCACCATACTGCATAGGACTTAATTATCTTTGAGCTATGAGGTTTAAAAGTGATAAAATATTTTACTTTCTTTGCTAATTTCTGCATCTAGTCTCTTCTAGATACTTCTAAACATGGTTAACATTAATTCTTAAGAAGCTTCTTCTGCACTGGCAATGTAAACATAGTTCACCCTGGTTGCATCATCAACAGGACATGCAGCTTTGGGGCAAGCAAAAGACATGAGATTAACACGCTCCCAGATAGGTTTCTTTTTTAAATTCACCATTGATTTTAATATTATGCCAATTTAAAAGCTTATATCTGTTTGAGATACATTGCATTGCCTCCCACTTACATAGAGCACACCAAAAGAATTATGGGCCTGATTACGAGTTTGCTGCACCAGTCCTGCAGCGGCAGTCCCATGGCGGTGCCTTTCAAAGGCTCATAGCTGAGCCTTAGAAAGGCACTCCAATGGGAGCGTCACAGCCCGTTCCTGCCAGGCATGGACTGTTAAGTCACTGCCGTGCAGGAGCTGGGGGTGCATGCATACAGGGGGGCACAACATGTGCCCACCTGCATGCATTCCTGTCCCTAAGGCAACAGGGGACCCTAAAGGGCCCCCTTAGTTTCATCACTGCCACACTTTTCAGGGCGGGCTCACTGCCATGAAAACTAAGGCAATGAGGAAACTTGTAATATGCTTGGTGGTGCCGCAACAGCACCGTCAGCATATTGAGGGTCTCAGACCGCAGCAAGAGCGCCAGGGATCATGGATCCCTGGCAGTAGCAGCGGTCCTATGGCGGTCTGACCACCCAACTCGTAATACAACAGTTAGACTGCCGGAGCGGTGGTAGCCGTCCCATCACTGCGGGTTTGGTGGTCCATCGGAACCGCCAAATTCGTAATCTGCCCCTATGTCATGTTTAGTTCAAACAATGAGTTCACTCAATATCTGTAGGACCATATTAAATGGGACAACAGGGTGCTCATGACATTTCTTTGGGTTCAAGATGAATGGGTAAATCTGGTGGTAAATCGCTCCTTCTCCAGTCTAGCCCCAAGAATAAGGAACACACTGCCTCCTGAAACCAGGTCTAACCCCTCGAATACCTCCTTCGAAAAAGAAGTAAAAATGCTTCTGTTGAATAGACTCCTTCAATAGTAGTCCTGAAGTCACTCAGCTAGACTATTTTCCTATGGTCACCTCAGGAACTTCAACCTGCCAGGCCGATTGCAATTTTTTATTCTGTTTTGCTGCATAATTATTCCTGCTGAACCTGCCAGACCGATTGTTAAGTGGAAAATTAATCTCAGGTTGGCAATGATCCATAATCCATTGAATGTTGGTTAGATTTGCAGACTGCTTGCTGTTTGATGATTTCAAAAAGATTTTTTGGGTCTTTTTTGGCATTGTCACGTTGCGCCCTAAAGTATTCTGTTTTTGAGCCACAGATGTGTTTGTTGTAAATGCTTCTTGTCTACCTAAAGTGTTTGAGGTGAGCAATGGAGGGAGAGCTTCTGCTTAATCTCCTAGCAGGTCTCAAGTTGTGCCTTTCCTCGTTATGTTTGACATGAAACCAGGGTTTGGAGTGTCTACTGGGTATACTTTTTAACTGCTTCGGAGCAATTGTATCAAGTATCTCTGACATGGACTGGATGTAATGTTCAGTAAGATCATTCACATTCATCATGGGGGATGAATATGAATGATCGTCATAGTGGGAGGAGGCAGGAGGTTGTTGCTAATGGAGGTTAGTTTGGTTAGATTAATATTTTTCAAGGCTCTAGACCAATGTCTGGGTTTCAGAATTTGATCCTGTCTAATCAGCACCTTTTCCAAGATGAAGAAGGAGATTAGGTAGTGATCTGACCAATCACAGGGTGATATGGAATCCAGTTGTATGACATTATTGTTGGCGATGATTAGTTCGAGGTGTGTTGGGCCATTACAAGACTGGGTAAAGTCAAGGTCCTAAAGAAAGGCTTTGAAGATGTTCGGTATGAGGTCATTTGAGTCTTTCCATATGAATGTTGAAATCCCCAAGGAAGATCTGGGTGATGTGTTGGTCTGAGTTACAGGAGATGGTCTCCATTATTTTTCGATGACAGTTAGGTTATTTCCTGGGGGAGGGGGGTAAATCCTGTGGAGTTTGCACACAATCTTGTCATTGTTCCCTATTTCAATCCCTAGGTAATCGCAAGAGGGTATAGGATCAGTTTGTGCATGTTTAAGGGTGAGCAAGGGGCAGTAAATGCATGCTATGACAACCCCAACTCTTCCAGATGTATCCAATCTGATGATGTCATAGTTGGGAGGAACTAGGATGTCCAGAATGGGTAAGGAGGTATCATTAAGCCACATTTCAGGTAAGATTAGGAGGTCAAGGTCTTGTGCAAGGATGAAATCGGTGATGTCAACTTCATGTTTTACCGCTGATGTGCAATTAACGAGCATAGACATATGAGATTTTATTCCTAATGCCTCTTGGTGTGTTATGGGGAAGTGTAATAGATTGTCCTTATTCATGGTTTTAAAGTTGGGTTGGAAGTAATAGTCTTTATAGGGACTGGCGCAGGTGACGATTTCTTATATGTGGTGTAATAAGATAACACAAGGGAGTGAATGTCCGCATCAGATAAATGGTATGTAATCCACATGGGTCTGAAGGAGGGATTGAGATGGGGTTGAGTGCAAGCTAGTTGTGCTCGCACATGTCGATGTCTCATGCCCTAAGTACTTCGTTCTGGCCCTAGAGGGTGGATTATTTTTATGTTTAGTATGTGGGGCACTGTTAATACCAGGGGTCAGGTTTGGAATAGATGATTTGGGGACAGCAGCGAAGGTTCCAGTGTTGGAGTAGAGGGAATGGTTGCAAGTAGACGTGGGTGACAGGGTAGGGATGGGACTGGATGATACCTGTGTTTCAGTCCCGGAGCAATGTTGACTTGTAGAGGCAGTAGGGACATTGTTCGACACCATATGTTTGATCCTCATGAAGATCTCATCAAACTGCTCTAGGTTCCGGTTAGATGATTGGATGAGAACGTTCAGAGTGTTGTATAGGGAGATGATTACTTCAGTCCTGGAAGACCGATGAGGGTATTATAGAGATTCGTAAACCATGGGTGGGTCTTCCTGGTTGTGTTAATCTGGAGCATAGTGGCTATAGCTCTCCTCCATTGAGCTCTTCTGCTCTTGAAGTTGATTAATCGTTAACCATGACTCCTTTTTTAGCACAAAAGTAGGCATCAGATATGAGCGTTTCAGAGTTCAGTTTAAGTAGTCTATGTTTGAAGTTCTTGGATGCATTCTTAGATAGTTTAGGGGATATTTAATCTTGAACACATTGCAACCTGCCTGTGACAACAAGCTGCCACTAGTACCAAGGTAAATTGGCTCTATGAAGGCTATTGGTACACCAGATAAATGGTTTAAATTGACCTAGTTGTTTAAAATTGTCCTACTGTGAGCATACCAGGCAGCAAATAGATGTTTAATGCACAGATAGAAGAGAACATATGTGAGAGTGCAGTCAGAGGAGGAGTAATTGGAAGGGAGGAAAAATGTAGCTCAGACCTGAAAAACTCTACTAAGAAGGAAAGCACTTCTAATGCAAAAATGTAGCTCAGACCCTGAAATTCTTCTGATGAGGCAGGATCGGCAGTGTCCATGGAAAGTCCAAGAGCTAGACCATCCTAAAGGTCAGCTAGACAATCACCTGTGGACTCAAGTTTAGTGGTCTGCCAAATTCATGAAAACTAGGGGGGGAATAGCGCCCCAGTTAAATGGTTTGCTAGCAGTTTATCTTGGGGCAACCTGCTCCCATAAACACTATTCTACGCACTATCCTGCTCCCCATAACACTATTATTCCCACTGAGATCTCATACGACTACTGCCTAGATTATTAGAAAACATTTATGTGCTTGCTCTTTAAATGATGTATTTTGAATACAGCAAACGCAGCATATCCTTTTTATTATGTCTTTATATATAATTATAATGTGGATGCCTAAAGATTATCCTGACTTACTAGGGCTAGCAGAGAGCCTTTCAGTTTGATCAGGTGTGGGCACAGTACCATTACAAGATGGTCACCCCATTCAACTTACTGTCGTGTTTGTGAGCAGGCAAGCCCTTCTTTAAATTCAGTGGTTTGGAGTGAGCTAAGTCCTATGTCTATCCTGCTTCATGTGATAGGGCCACCATCTTAAGACTGGGGTCCCGATGTAGGGAAGGGGAGACCCCCAAAATGGAGAGCTTGTGAAGCCCAGCAAAACCCCCACAGGAACAAAAAAGCCTGCAACATCAAAAGAGCAACTAGATTGATTGGGCCCAGCAAAAGAACAAAGAACCAAGAAAAGGAGGGCTCCCATTGCCAGAATAAAGTCAAGTAGCACATGTACAAATAACAGAAGGAGGGCCTCCAAAGTCACCAATGAGCAGCGCTCGAGCCCTGCAACCAAGTGCTCCCGAAACAAGGCCCCGGAGCCTTTGGCAACATACCAGCACACGTCATGTGACTCCGTCCTCCAAGTCAGACTGCCACAGGTGCCTGGGTGGACACCAGCTGCTGGAAGACGCCGGAGGTGGGTCCCCAAATGATGACGCAGTATACCAGGACCGAAACAAACCAAGCCCATGGGATATACAAGAAGGCTTCAAAAAGGGGAGAGCAGCAGCATCAAACAGGGTGTTTCAGACACGGGCTAGCCCCTTGGGGCTGCATCCCTTGACAGTGAGCATCAGGCTTGAGCTGGTCCCTCACTAAGTCGAAAGGGTCTGTGGCAAAATGGAGAACCATTCACCAGGCACCATCGAGCGTACCACAACGAGCCTGCTACATTGCTGGGTGCCAGGTATGCCGGTTGCAAGTAGGGAAGAGGGGCCAGTCAGCAGCTGAGTCAATTCATCAAGCAGCAACTGCAGAGCAAATACCACTTTGTCCTAACATTTCATCAGGGAAGTCAAGGTCTCTCACATACGCAGCACCTGCGCAAATGCAGCGTGAAGGCAGAGCTCATCAGCCATCTAGAAGATGATAAAGTTCATGTCCTCTGAGGCCTCACCAGATGAACTAGCGAGAAATCCCCAAAACGTGCATGTGAGGAGAGCCAATTTTGTTTATATTCAATCCAATATGTGATCTTTGTTGCAATGAACTATAATATAATGGTGGGTGGTTATGTTTCAGTTGTGCAGCCATTTTGCTTTGTTTATGTTATTGTGTTATGCTCAGTTGCTTGCTGTAGATACCACAACAAATGCTGCTTTATTTCCAGCCAAAGGCTGCACATGCCTTGAAAGTCCCAGTGACAAATAACAATTTACCACTCTCTAAGGTGAAAGTAAAAATAAGGCTGCTGCAGCTCATCAACTATGTAAGCTCTAAAATGTTCTGAGAATGTGGAACAGCTCCTTACACCCAACACTAAGGGGCCGATTCCGATCTCGCTGGGAAAGCCCTACAGCCGACTGGCGCCCGTAGAGCTTCCCGACCGACTCGTGCTCCGGGGCTCCGACTGCCTGAGTACGATGCAAACAAGCGCTGACGGACACGGGTCGCTCGGAGCCCCATTGAAGTCAATGGGAGCCTGTTGTATGATGCGTACATAGGCTCCCATTGACGAAAAAGGTACATTGCGCACAAGTGCGCCCCCTGTAGTGGGGACGTGTCTGTGCCACCCGCACCATACATGCATGTGTAGGGGGGACCCTTGGGTCCCCCCCGTGATCAACTCGTAAGGCTACGGGTGAAGGGGGGTCCGGAACGGACCCCCGAAGTCCGCTTCCCGGAGCGTTGACTTGTCGGAGGCTCCGACTCGATCCAGCTGTCCGAATCGTGCATCGTACTGGCTCGGTCGGAAATCACCTCCATTGCACGGCACGGTTTGCTTACGGACGAGATGTACGAAGCGGTTCGGACCCGGAAATGACTCGGTCGGTGATTTCGCGTTTCTCGCATCGTACTTGCTCGCTTGTACAGCTGTACGCGTCGGTCGGAAAACACGCGTACGGCTCGTACTTTTTCCGCCCGGATCACGTTCGGAGCCCTTCCGAGCGAGATTGGAATCGGCCCCTAAGTGGTATTGCTTAAAAGCACAGTATTATTTTATTGCAAGACATGAGGCTTGCAGTTTTTGCATACATCTTTTATTTACTACCCCCAAGCAGCAAACACTTCAAAGTTCCAGAAAAAGAATATTGTGTGACTCATAAAGTGAACCAGAGCATTCAATCCATAATACCCAATAACATTCCATCTTGTCCTTCTTTTGTTTGCTGCTTCTGAGCAGATACATATACCAAGATTTATTTGGTGTATTTGTGCATTAGTTAAGATTATAATTTTGACAGTGAAGAGTTTCAATCCAATTTGTGGATTGTTTTAGTTGTTTTAGGAGAGAGCAGGTATGAACATTATTTGAGTAATTGGTTTGTTTTTAATTTTGAAAATATATAATTTAATGCTGTACATGTTAACAAAGATCAACAGATTAGTAGTTACGATTTGGTGTGATATTTAATTTTAAATAGGGTGACAAAATAACTTTGGGAGATTATATTTTTTAATGTTTCATATATCAGGTTTCAGTTGAGGAATACTATCAATAGTGTGTTTAATTAGCGGACATCCACACTCCCTCTGCAGACGTTAAATAGTAAGGGCATTTCAGCCCTTGTGTGCTTCAGTAATTGAAATCCAATGGGTTGCCATCTTTGATATTAGAATACCCCACGATGAAGTGTGTTTTTAAATGAAGTTGGCCATGTTTACGGAGTGTGCCAATTTTTAGAGGAAAGAACATTCGCTTTAGATTACGAGTGGGTTCTTCGGATGGGAGTTTACTTTGACAGGTTTTATAATGCGCTAGATAGTGCATTTTTTCTCAGTTTGACAGTCGAAGCATTTAGAAAGAAAGTACGCTTCTCATGTCAGGACTAATTAATAGTGGAATTTGTCAAGTATATCAGTTTTTAAGTGGATTTTAAGCCTGCATTTTCTTAACCAGCAATATGTGTCAAATGAAGAGGTCAGTACAAACAGAAATCCAGGCGGTAAGTGTCTTAGGAAAAAAGACATATGTCTGTGGAGGACTTGTCTGAAGATTCTGGATATGGAGTCCAAAGGGGTTCACAGGGAAAAGGTGCCCACAGTGGCATTGGAAAGAGGCAGGTGTCCCTGTGAATGTTTTGGTATTGGGACGTACTAATTCTGGAGAAAGACATGAAGAATCTGATTAATATATTTGTGATTTTAATTCTGGTAATGAAGGTCGATGAAGAGGGTAGGTATGTAGAAGAAGTTATGGTTGTGACTGAGAAATCAGCTAAAGGCCTATTAGGCCAAAAGTTGCTTGACCAAAAGAATCAGGATTATCGAAGGGTCTCTGGTATGGAGACAAGCTGAAGATAATGGAGAAAATGAGAGAAGAGTTAACCTAATGGTTGGAGAATATGGATGCTTAGAGTGGTCGAGCAGTTTCCGGTCAGTGGCAAATTTTGGAGTAGAGTCAGATGCAAACAGTTATGCCTGGGGAGTGATGTGTTTGGAACAGGAAAGTGGAGAGAGATGGAATTTGGAGGAGCAGGAGGAGCATATAAACTCTTTAGAGATGACTGCGGGTCTGTTTGCTCTTTGCAGTTTCAAGAGTCAGTTACAAGGAGGATCAGTGTTACTAAGAATGGACAATGTAACAGTAGTGAATTATATAAACAGTTTGGGAGAAGCAGTTAGAAGAAACTATCAGAGACTGCAAAAGAATTGTGGGAGTTTTGACAGGAGCACAAAATCCACGTAGCAGCACAATATTTGCCTGGGAAGCAGAATTTAGTAGCGGATTGGAATTCACACATTTTGAGAGATTGCAGCAAGTATAAATTAAGAGTTTTTCCGAAAGACAGAGTCATGTCTGGATTCAATAGAGGTGGATTTTTTCACTTCCTGTTTACCTTTTCAGAAGGAGAAATATTTCAATTGGTGTCCAGATCTGGGAGCAATGATAGTAGATGTTTTCACTCAGAGTTGGCTGGGTCTGAAAGGTTATGCTTTCCCTTTTTTTGCCATGATTCACAGAGTGTTGGTCCAGGTGCGGAGAAAGAGATGTCAAATAGTATTGAGGATGCCTTTTTTTGGGGGTGACACAGATTTGGTTTCCGTCAGTGATGGAGCTGGCTGTGGAAGTCCCTCTTTAATTCAGTCTTGCGAATGGATGTTGGTAGGTGTAGGAAGAGAGGAGTATAATATGGTGAACTTGGGTATGTTCAGCCTTCTATGTTGGAAGATATCAGGAATTCTCAAAGATTTGTTGGTCTCTTAAGAGAGGCTTCAAAGCTTCTCATTGAATCTTGGGCACCTGGAACTAGGAGGAAATACTAGAAGGCATGGAATGGGGGTGTAATCTGGCCACTGGAAGAGGAGGCCACCTGTCTCAGAGGCTCTGCTGTGTTGGGAGGCCTCGAGGGACCCAACACTAGCCCACAGCACAAAATCAGATGATCACAGGATGGGGAGAGTCCCTGAAACCACCTGTTACCTGATTGGTGGTCTCTCTGTGAATTATACTTACTGTGGCATCCTGGAACGAGCACCTGGAGATAGGTGTCAGCCTTCGCAAGGTGGTGTGGTGCTGGGCCCAGGAAGAGTAATGCGCCCCGATCACGTTATGACAGTGCAGCCCCAGCTCACAAGCCTGTTTGCTGCGTAGAGCCAGCCCCCGGGGGAAATTGGCCCCAGTAATCGATCAGGCGGCCCGCAATGGGATGGCCGCATCGCCAAAAATAATAGACTTTCTGCTTCTTTGCCCTATTTCCTGTTCCTGCTTCGGAGGACCTAGAGCAGGGGAGCTGATGGCTCTCCAGGCAATATTAAGATGGCACTCAACCTCCCTCCCTGTGTACAAGAAATGCCGGGGCACAGAGCTGAGCCAGGCCTCTAGCTGCTCTCAGTGGGACGTTGAGTACCTTTGGCCAGGTGGGAAGCTCATACACATAATCATAGCAAGCGGACTGCATGCTCACGCGGGAATGACTCATGCTGTCTGGGAGTGATTCTTGTCCACCGACATATAGCCATGCTCAGGCTGTGCTTGGGACTTCCTCTTCTTTTTGTTTCACCCTGCACCTCCTTGACAAACAGAAGCCCCTCGGGGTGAGCTGGCGGCATACAGGAACCTTTGGACATTGCACTAGAGGATACAACAGAGAGAACTGCGGAGATTAACACACCCTTCTTTTTGCAGTCAGCTGCCCACCAACCCGGCAGGTGCGACATGTCAGCCAGCAACCCATCGTGCAGAATGCAATGGCCTCTGGGAAGACTTTGTGGCAGTTACTCTTCACGGATGTTGTCTCTCATGCCAAAGCCATATCAACGCCCCCCCCACTGGCCTTTAATTCTTTAATCTTCCTTTTACCCTAACATCTCTCTCGATTTCTTGAAAACGCTCCTTCTCATTGCTTCCTTTCGTTCCTCAGCACTCATCACCTGGTAACCATACAATAGGTTAAGCAAACAAAAAAAGGGGGCATGGAATGTCTGGGTTTGTTGGTGCTTGGAAAGGGAGTTGGATCCCGTGGAGGCTGATGAACTAGAGGCTGCAAATTCTTTGGCTCGCTTGTTTTCTAGGGGTTTGTCCTACAGGATGATTAACTGTTATGGGTCAGTGGTTGCGGCAGGTCTTTCTTTGTTGAATGGGTATTCTGTTGGGAAAAGTCCTTTTATCTGTATAGTTTTGAAAGGGATACATTTGAGGAGGCCACCAAGATCATGCTATGTGTTTGGGATATCAGTATGGTTTTAAAGTTGTTTAAAACTTGGACAAATGAATAAGAGCTTACCTTTAATTGAGTTGACATGGAAGTTAGCAACATTGCTTAGTTTAATTTCTTTTAGAAGGGCGTCTGATATTTGGCTTTAGATATTATTAACCGCATGGAGAGTTTTTTTTAAATATGGTGAACGACCAAGACTGTGTCAGAGTCCATTTTTTATCTCAAATTGAAAGTAATACAAACGTTTGTGTGGTAGGTTGCGTGAAGATGAGAGGAGAGATGGCTTCAAAGGTTTTTACAGCAGGAGCAAGGTTGAAGGAGGTGAAATGAAAGTGGCAGTTTGGTCAAATCCTGAACTTTTCATAAAATTCTATGTTAAACCTGTTGAGCATTTTTCAAGTTTCACTTTTAGATGCTTTGAACATGCCTAATGCTAGTCTTCTGCCTTACCATACCACGCAGATTCTCAAAGCTTTAGCAGATAGAGAACTGTGATTTTATTAAAGTCATGGAGGCTAACATTATCTCTTCCACCATTCTCAGGTGTTTAAACAAGCGAATGTAAAAGGAAAGGGAGGAAATTTGGTGAAAGGGAAAAGAGGATACGTTTTCCCATGGAAAGTATACTGATTTGGATCAGAAAGGAGATGTTTGGATTGAATAGTTTTTACTAGGAATAGAGCTTTTTGACATAGATTTGATGCCTTTTTTAATTTTTGCAGAAAATTAATGAACAGCTTTGGATGCGCCAGAAAAAGGAGTAGGCTGGATAATCGGAGAGGGAGAAGATGGAATGTTGGGGTGTTTTATGGACTGAGTGTTCTGGTTCACTTTATGAGTAATCAGTGTTCTATTTTTTGGAACTTTGATGTGTTTGCTGCTTGGGGTAGTAAAAAAAATGTATGCAGAATGCTAGCCGCCTTGTTTTTAATGAATTAGCAGTTCTCTATCTACGAAAGCTTTGAGACTCTGCATTTTCCTTTTTTTTTAGAATATCACCATATGTGGAGCCGAGAATTGAACTTTACCCTCCTTACTTTTGTCAACGTCCCCGGGGTCCTAAATTCAAGTGCTGCATATTTAAAATATTTCTGGATTATACTACTGAATATCATAATATTTCCACGAGGATTTACTGTTTTAGAAAGAGTTCAAAGTAGCAATGATGAATAGGAATTGTACCAAAATACATAAAGTGATACAGTGTATGCTGCTTTCTGATCCTATAAAGGATTTGCAGATTTAGGGGCATGTTTATTAGAGGCTTGTGCTGCCGTAGCGTCACTTTTTTGACACTTCGGTGGCTCACGCCTCTCAATCATATCTATGAGGTGACACAAGTCCACTCTGCGTGGCTTTGCATGGCTTCATAGATATGGAGTAAGACAAAGCAGCGCAAGTCACTGCCTTGCCTTACCCTGCATCAAGGTCAAGTAGGCGTTCCATGGGTGTTGAAGTGGGTTTGCCCACGCAACACCCATTGATTTTTACGCAGATTTACTTAACCACGTAAGCCTGGGGCAGCGCCAAAACTTCCCCAGAGCAGGCGTAACGAGGAGAAACCTTTTTTATTTCTCCTTGTTTTTTCCTCATTCCATGTGTGCTGCATTCTGCATATTCATTTTTGCCTGAAAATTGCTGGAGGCAAGGAACGTCACAGCAGGTGCTTTTAAAACAATAATATACCTGCAAACACAGCACCCGCACCCGAAGTCAGCACCCAGTGCAGTGGCAATGTTCGCACCGCTCTAGAGCCAGTCTTAGCCCTGCAGCCGCGCCCGATCAACAAAAGAAAGGCAGCAAGTCTGCAAGCACGACGTGTGCTTTCAGGTGATTCTGAAAACGCAAGTCATGCTTGTAAACTTGCTGCATTTCTTTTGTTAAAAGAGTGCTGCAAACAATCTGCCCCGCTCTATTAACAAATGAAATGCAGCAAGTTTATAAGCACAACGTGAGCTTTCAGAATCACCTGAAAGCACACGTCGTGCTTGTAGACTTGCTGCATTTCTTTTGTTAAAAGGGCGCAGCTGCAGGGCAGATTGTGTGCCTTTATGAAAGTATTCATGTCAATTGCAGCACATGATGGGCGCTGCAATTAACATGAATACTTTAAAAAGGCACACAATCTGCCCCACAGCCACGCCCTTTTAACAAAAAAAATGCAACAAGTGCAGGAGCCACTTGCTGCTAACTTACCTGTCGCTCATGTTCTCTTCCACAGTGTTCCCTACCTCGGCCTACCGCAGAAGGAAATTACTGTTTTTCGCGCCGCTCTCATTTTAAAAGCAGTGGTGTGAACAGTCCTCACAAAGGTGCTGTGTGTGTGCGCTTGACACACAACACTGCGCGCTCGGGGTGATATGGGTGCACCAGCGCGTGCACACCTTACAGTGAACAGTGAGTCAGATAGACTCAGCATTCAGCAACTCCATGTGCACAGTGCACCTGTCATGGAAGTAAGATGGCAGGTGAACCTATTCAAACAGTCTTTAGCAGCCCCCGGATATAAACTTTGTTATCTAGGGTGGAGCGCAAAATAGGTAGGAGGCACACAGTTCAAAAATATGTAAAGTAATTAAAATGTATCCTGCATAATAATGGTGCAACTGTGTTCTGGCATTGAGTGTCTTGGGGACAGGACTGAACTACAGAGCAGGAGCACTATTGAGGTTTCATGCAGAAGAGAAGACCAGTTAAATGGAAAAAGGACAACATTATGCCAGAGGCAGAATAAACTTGGTGCCCGAGGGGTTGGATTGCGAAGCATAAACTTGTGTAACATTACGTGAGGCCAATCTCCCAGACAACTATCTATATGTATCTTGAATAATTGATCGCCAAAACAATAAAAAAGTTCATTTTACCCATACTTAGGATTTACCACTCAAGTCACTAGTCAACTTTATTATTATTATTATTATTATTATTACTATCATTTTAAGTAAACATAGCCAAAATCACAGTACATTTCTGAGTTCATTTATCAGTGCCTTGCATTAAGCCACTTCCATTCAGTTCATTCACATTGTTCCCATTCTCCGGAGATAGGGCTTTTACCAATTGAAATTTAGTTTACATGATGTGGCATAATGGTGTAATCTCGGGCATTAAAGATCACAACCATATTATGAAATGCCACAATCACACAGTATGAAGCCGGTTTACAGGAAATGTTGCCTGGGCTTAAAAATGATCACTCACATGTTAAAAAAAACTAAAGGGAAGAATATAATTCTTACAAGAAAGACTGAAATGTGAATTCAACCGCAGGAAATGGAAAGAACTCTACAGAGCAACATTGAATAATGACACAAAATGCTTCTGCAAGGTATTTCACTTTGGGCCCTTGAATCCAAACTCTCGCACAGCTCCTGGGTTCATCACTTTCAGAATATCTAAAAGAAACTGATAGCTGAAACCATGAGTAAAAGAAACATGGATATAGTGACTGAAACCTCAGACAGTCGCGGCCGGCACAGCTAGGAGTAGTGGCGCGGGGCAGGGTGGGGGTCAGGGAAGTTGACATACGACAGGATAAGTTAAATTAAATTTGTAAAAAAATAAAACCACTTACCTTGCATTCACCACATCACCAAGTCGATGATGCTATGAGTGCAAGGTAAGTGGTTTTATTTTTTTTTATTTAATTTTAATTCTCCCATCGTATGTCGACTTACCCGACCCCTACCCCACCCCGCCTCCACCCCTGCTCAACCGCCGCGCCGCCCTTACCTGTGCCGACCGCTACTGGTCCTTGTGCTTGTACAACTGAATGTAAATAAACATTACTCGTGCATTGCGATGTCCTCTGTATAGTGATATGTATCTCTCCTTAATGATCATCACAAACCAAGAATTTCTGGAAGATGCCTTGTTACATCTTTAATATTGCTGAACAAATGTGCATTGTGAATTAAGGTAAAAAAAAATTATGACAGAAATCTTCGAATTCATCTAGTGGTGAAAAAGATGGTTAAAAAATAATTTCAAACTCATACCGTCTTTCTCTAGAGAAGAGAAACATACTTGGGGTCATTCTTGCCCCAGGTATGTGTTAAAAATAATCCTGTATCCACGCACACTTTCAAATGCCATAGTAGAGGTGGAGAGCCCACAAATTAACAGAGAGCTGAGTTATGGCTGAACTAGGGATCTGGCCTGGCTCTAAGAGCCTGTGATGAGCCGAACCCTGAAAATGTGTACTATGTAAATCGTGTAGCAAATATCATGTACATCTGTGATATTGATACATTTTCTAAAGTGTACGAATACCAATGGCATCTTGGTGCTAGTGCTTACCATACAGATTAAACAGGGGTCTAAGAGTGGAAACTTGTTTTATTAACCTTTCATAATGAGTAAGTTTAAAGCCAGATTTTAAGAAGTTTTCTGAAGCTCAGGAAGTTAGACCGGCCTCTTAGTTTGTCTGGTTAATTGTTCTGCAGATGGGCTGTAGTGTGGGTAAAGCTTCTTCCCGTCAATTAGATCTCCTAATTTTACCAACATTGACAGTCCAGAAATTGGTTGAGCGTAGTGACCTACTGGGGTTGTACCAACCATGATTTCTTTTTAAGTAGTCTGGTTCAGTTCCATATAGGGTTTTGTGAGCAAGATAGAGAGAGCCTCGAATCTAACTCTATTCTTCCCCGGCAGCAATTGGATCTCTTTTATTGTCCCTGACACAGACTGAAATTTTGGAGTTTTCTTGAGCAGTCTGGCTGCTGAATTTTGAAGGCACTGAAGTTTTTTCAATGAGCGCTGATGAATTCCTACATATAGGGTGTTGCAGTAGTCCAATCTTGTTATTACAGTTTTTTGTAGTTCAAAAGGTATGTACAAAAAGATCTTCCTAATTTTACGCAGTAGAAAGAAACAGGTGGAAGTGAGGTTCTTTATCTGAGTGTTAAAGGGCAGACTGGAATCAAAAGTTATCCCCAGGTTCTTGACAGTAAATGCTAGTGATAAAGTCTCTTCAAAATTTAACAAAAGTGCATTTCTTTTACATACAGTAGCTTTTGACTTCAGTGCATCAAATGATATCACTACATAGAGAGGCATTTATTACAACTGTTTTAAATATGAACTTACAAACATTTATATCCCCTCTCCACGACAATGCTATTAATGAACTAAAAAGCAAGGGCCATATTTATAATTTTTTCATGCAGTGCAGCAAAACACCTTGCTGTGCTGCATGAAAGGGAGACGGCAGGAATGCACCATATCTATCAAAATATAACACATTCCTGCTCTCTCCTTGTGCTGGTGCATTTTTGACTGCCTACTGCCAACGCAGGCCCCTGGAACCATGGTGCAAAGCTACCTGTGTTGCAGGCAAGATTGTTTTTGTGCAGGAAGGGACACCTTCCTGCCCAAAAAACAATGCAGTTGAGGCTTTTTTTTCTTTCTTCGACAGCACACATAGAAAGAGGAAAAAAGAGGATAAATAAAGATATTTCTCCTTGTTACGCCTCCCCTGGGAAGGCGTAGCATTTTGACACATTTCCAGACTTACGCTGCCTTGCGCTGCTCCAGGTTTGCCAAGCACTGCAGGTCCATGCAAGGTGGCCTGGCCTGGCTTGGTAAATATTATATAGGTTTTGTGGCACCCTTGCGTTACCGTGCATGGTGCAAGGGTGGCTCAAAAGTATGATAAGTATACCCCCAAGTTTCTTGTCTTGTGTATCACACTACAAAAGGCTTCACAACTTTGGAATCTGAGGATACACCTTCAAGTGTATTGCCTTCTTCCTCCCCGGTAAAACCCAGAAAATCTACCTTCCTCCGTTCAGCTCAGAACCCAAGAACAACATCTGCGGCATCCCTCAAGGTTCGTCCCTCATCCCTACCCTGTTCAACACCTACATAACCTCATTGGCCAACGTCGTCAGATCGCATGATTTGAACATCATATCCCACGCCGATGATACCCAACTCATCCTCTCAGTATCAGAAGACCCCTCCACAATGCTGACCAACTTCCACAGGTGCATGATGACCATCGCAGACTGAATGAGAAACAACTGCCTACAACTCGACACATACAAGAGTGAAGTGCTGATCTTCTGGAACAACACCTCCCTCATGGAGCGACTCCTGGTGTCCCCCTGAACTAGGACACTCACCAACTCCGACCGGCCATGCCTGCAATCATGGCATCATCCTGAACAGTAAGCTCACTATGAGAAGACAGATCAACGCCATCATCCACCTACATCCTCACCCACCACATGATCCACAAGATTTTCAAGTGGCTCCCCCTCGACGCCAGACACATAGTCACACCAGCTCTGCTCACTAGCCAACTCTACTACAGCAGCACACTCTGCGTAGGACTCATCTCACCAGTAGCGGCTCGTAGTGGGAGTGTTGCGGAGTGGTGGGGCGCGGCGGGGGAGGGGCAGGGTGGGGGGTAGTAAACTCCGGCATACGCCGACCGGAGGTAAGTATATAAATAAATAAAGAAAACAAATTACATTGCGCACGCTGCAATGCAAATGGTGTTGCAGCGCGCGCAATGTAATTCGTTTACTTTATTTATTGATGTACTTACCTCCGGACGGCCGTATGCCGGAGTTTACTACCCCCCACCCTGCCCCTCCCCTGCCGCTCCCCCGCGCCGCCCCGCCCCACCACCCCGCAACACTCCCACTACGAGCCGCTACTGCATCTCGCACCTCCTCAAGAGACTGCAAACAAACAGAATTCTGCGTCCAGACTCATCCTAGACCACCTCAAATGGACCCACATCACCCCCCACCTCAAGATGCTCCACTGGCTCCCTATTCAGAAGAGATGACAGTTCAAGATATTGCTCCACGCTTTGAAAGCTCTCCACAACCAGGGACCAGTGTACATCAAGCACCGGCTGAACTTCCACCTTCCCTCTAGACACCTGCGCTCTGCCTCTCTCTGCCGCGCACACACACCTTGCATTCGCTGCAGCAACAGTGGAGGACGCTCCTTCTGCTACCTCACTGCGAAGTCCTGGAATGACTTCAATCTCCACCTACGGACCTCATCATCTCTGCTGGAATTCAGGAAAGGACTCAAGACCTGGCTGTTCCACTGAGACCCTTGCAGCATCACTTTCAGCGCCTGGATACCCTCACGGGTGATTAGCCGTGCTATAGAAATCCTGATTGATTGATTGACCCTATTTGTGCCCAAGATTATTCTTATAGATAGAACAGCATTATAGTCTATTAAATCAAACAGAGAGGCATAGAGATTTTTGTACAGCGCACATCTTAAACTCGTATTTTGAATGCGATCTCGTATGCAGTAATATAAATTAGCATCTCAGTGGAATACAATATTCTTCTAGGATCACACAATTTCATCAAGCAGGGAATCCAGGATTGATTCCAGGTTTTAAAGTGTCACATTGTGCAACATAGCCACTAGCTAAGTATATATTGCTCCAGTTTTACATCAAAGATAATGCTTTGTCTTTCGTGCTTGACCCACGACATTACATTGTGGATGGCAGGCACATGAAAGTAATTCTAAGAATCTGCTCGTTTTACTCTGAAGGGTCTAAGAGGACCTTGGTCTGAGCCAGAGCCAAGCATTTGACTGGGTGTAGTTTCCAGTGGTTCACCTATAAGCCATACCTGCCACTCTAACAGTGCATACCAGTAGCGGTCGGTGGTGGGAGTGCCGCTGGGTGCTGACGTGGGGCGGGGAGGGGCAGGGTGGGGGTAGTAAACTACGGATTACGGCCGATTACAGGTAAATACACATATAATTAAATAAAACGAATTTCGTTGCGCGCGCTGCATCGCATTTGGCAATGCAGCGCGAGAAACGAAATTCGTTTTATTTATTTATATGTGTACTTACCTGTAATCGGCCGTAATCTGTAGTTTACTACCCCCCGCCCCACGTCAGCGCCCGGCGGCACTCCCACCACCGACCGCTACTGGTGCACACAACATCTTAACTTCTGTACAATGTATATGGTCATTAACTGCAAGCACTAGAATTGAATGAATCAGGGAATATGGAAAGAAAATATCCCTATTAGATGGAATTAATTTGAAGTGTTTAATTAAATGCTGACAAAAAATCTAATGTATTAATTATGCAAATATCTACGACATTTCAAAATGCTCGATGTGCTTCAATGTAATTGCATATATTTTACTATAAGACTTATTCTCTAGAGTGAAATGTAACATAGTGGTCCAAGAATGCTCTCCAGTTGAATAGGCATAGTCAGAAAAACTATGCAAAACACCCTGATAGTGCAGTGATAAATGGACATTGACTGAAAGCCCAATCAAGTACAGCTGCATATTGTAGAGATTCAAGTCAGTGGCAGGTTCTGCTGGTGTCATATTCCGGAATCTCTCAACATCTCCTTTACGAAGGAAGAGCCTCGCGGCACGTGCTCACCATACCAATGCCAGGCATGAAGACTTTGTTAGCAACATTGAAAGATTAATGTCTGCAAGAGTGCTTCTGATGACCCCAGGGCCCTTGTAACTGGGCATAACATCTACACGTCAGTGGCTATCATCGACTCAGAATAAACATTAATTTGATTGTTTAACGTTTGTCGTCCCAGCCTCTTATTTATTTATTTATTTATTTGAAAGTTTTGTATAGCGCGAACAAGACCCTAACGGGTATCAGAGCGCTTTACAGGGTTGGTGTAAGTAAACAGAAAACAAAAACAAGTAGAGAGAATGTAGGAGATACTAATACAAAAAATTACTAAAGCAACCTAGCAGATATATTACAGGTACATATAAATAGTTCAAGTAAATTTAGCCATGAGAATAGCCTTCACTTCTTTTTGAAGAATGCAGTAGAAGGGTTCTGTCTCGTTTCAGGGGGCAAAGCATTCCAAATCCTGGGAGCCATTCCTGAGAAGGACCGGTTGTATGTTTTTTTCTTGGCAAAGCGTTTTGGTTTCAGTAGGAGATTTCTGGAGCTCCTGGTGAATCTATTACCACAGGATAGTACTAATTTCTGAGCTAGATAACTCGGAGTTTTGTGATGAAGTGCTTTGTGCGTCATGCAAGCGATTTTCAGATGAATTCTAGCCTCGAAAGGTAGCCAGTTGAGGGCTCGAAGGTCTGGGGAGATGTGACTGTTTTTTTTGGAACCAGTGATGAGTCTGGCAGCAGTGTTGATTGCAGCTCTTAAAGGGGCCGTCGTCGCTCTGGGAAGGCCGCTGAGAGTGACACCCCCATATTCCACTCTGGGGATTACTAGAGCTTGCACTGCATGCTTGAAATCATTTGCGGGCAGGAATGGTTTCATTTTTCTCAAGGTGTTCATTTGAAGATTTGTTTCTTTTGTAGCGGCACTGATGTGTTTCCGCATGTTTAGGTTTCTGTCCAGGGTCACTCCCAGTGATTTCGCTGAGTCGATAATGAGAGGTTGACATTTGAGTGCTGTTAGGTGGTTCATCCAATCGAGGATGGTGGTCGATTGGTTGGGGGGAGCGATTAAGAGGAATTCAGTTTTGAGGGTGTTTAGTTTCAGATGGTTTTCGGCTAACCAGGTCTGCGTTTTTTGAAGCGTTGAGTTGAGAGATTTGATATCCTCAAGTGAGTGGATTTTAATGTAGAGTTGAGTGTCATCTGCGTACATGTGATAACGTACATTGGATGAGCTGAGGAGATCGGTGAGTGGTTCCATGAAAAGGTTGAAAAGTGTAGGGGAAAGGCATGATCCCTGTGGTACTCCTAAAGTGACTGGGACGGTCTTGGATAATGATTGATCGACCTTGAATCTTTGTGATCTATTTTGGAGGAAAGAGGTGAACCAGTTTAGAACAGATCCAGATAGACCCATTCTGTGTTTCAGGAGATCAATCAAAGTGTTGTGTTTGACGGTGTCAAAGGCCGAGGATAAATCCAGCAAGATTAGTAAACAGGCATCGTTTTGTTCAAGGATTTTTAATGCGTCATCTATTATGTGGGTCATGGCTGATTCAGTGCTGTGACCAGCACGGAAGCCGGATTGGTATTGGTTAAGCAGGTTGAATTGGTGTATGTGTTTGCCAAGCTGCATGTGGACACATTTTTCTAAGAGTTTGGCCAATGTGGGGATGTTGGATATTGGGTGATAATTATTCAAGTCCGCTGGGTCCGCTGATGGCTTCTTTAAGATAGGGGATACCTACCCTGCTTTAAGGGCTTCTGGGATGATTCCTTGAAGAAGAGAGGTGTTTATAATCTTGGTCCAGAGCAGCAATAGCAGTGGAATGAAGTCTTTTATGTGGTTTGCGGGGAGCGGGTCTGTGAAGTGACTGGAGGGATTCAGGGCCGTGAGCGTTTTTTAAAATAGATTCTTCACTGTATGTGTAGAAGGATGACCAGGATGCGTTGTTTTTAAGGTCGAACTTTGCGGGACGCATCAGTGGGGCAGCAGGCGAGGGCACTGAAGTGTCCAAGTGTGGGTTGGTAAGGGATATTAGGTCATTGCGCAGGTCCATCTTAATGTTTTCTGTCTTTATTGTAAAGAAGGAGGCAAATTCCTCGCAGTTGGGTAGTGTGTCTGGGATAGCTTGGGGGCGGTGGGGTACCTCCTTAGATTGCTCTTAGATTTAAAAAAATGAAGGGGGCCATTATGATGTCGGGCGGATCGCCACCGCCCAACAGGGGGTGGCGATCCGCCCGACATCTTTCCCCGCCCGCCCTCCATTTAACCCCGCCACATTACAATGGCGGGGGTACAGCGGCAGACGGAAAGACTGCCCGCTGCTTTACCGCAGGCAGGCAATCGTTACGATTGCCTGCCGTGCAGTCCTGGGCCATAATATGGTGGCGTTACCTAGCAGGCACCGCCCGCCATATTACGATGTGTGCGGATTTGTGCCTTTCCATGGCGGCGATGCCGCCATGGAAAGGCATGTGGTCTTTGGCTTTGGGGGCCCGTTGCCGGCCCCCGGGGTGTTGGGGTGGTGGGGTGTGCACTTGGGGGGTACCCATGGTACCCCCCTTCATTGGCATGCGAGGTGCCTGTCACGTTGTGCATGTCAATCCACAACATGCAACTTTTACATTGCGGCGGGTGCTGCTTACAGCACTGCCCGCCGCAATGTAAAATATGCGGGATGCGACCGCCAGGGTGGCGGTTGCATCCTAATGGGCCTAGCGGGACCACCGCACATCTGGCGGTCGGTCTCGTTTCCCGTTACGGTGGCCTAAGTGTCGAATGATAGTTGACAGGGCTGTCGAGAATAAAGAGGTGAGAAAGGAAGCTGACATTATTCCTCGCTTATTAGACAAAAGAATAAATAGGATCCTTAAGAAATATGAAAATGATTCTCACTTGATTTGCAACGTATTTCTCAGTTGGTTGTTCTCCTGAGCATTAATGGCCCTTAACTATATTGTTACATTGTTTGATTAGTGTAAATGCCAACCTCCTAAGTATGAACTGTCCTGTAAAGGTATCATATGCGCAAAATGACACGTTATTTTTTGTGATAAAAGGCAATATGGCTCTCATTACAAAAATGATAATAATGTTTGGGGATCAGGAGGTGTGAAGGAAAAGGACACTTCTGAGTTACTTTCCACGTGCACATTTCTTCAGGACATACCAGGCAAAACTGCACAGGAAAGACTGTGGAATGAGGGAAAAATGATGCAGGAATCGCTGCACAAACATTGATTCCCATGGTTATGCCCCATTTTTGGGATTAAAACACAGAATATAGCAGTAATGTTGCATCCCGCCTATAATTTACTTCATAATATCTCTAATTTCAAGTGTTAGATTTATTAACTGTACTTTTTTTTGCAGTTTTATATAACGCAATTAGTTGAGGTGGGTGGGAATCCACCTCAAATAAATAATAATCACAATCCTTGTCCGAGTGAACCAGAAAAGTCAATAAATAAACCTGTGCATAACCCTCTGGTAACTTGGCACAAAGAGTCAGGCTTAACTTAGAGGCAATGTGTAAAATATTTCTGCATTACTCAAACAGTAATAAAATGAAAACAAAACAGAAGAAAAAAATCCCAAACCAATTTAGAAACATAAAGGAAATTGTAGAAAATACAATAACAAAAAAACATCAAAAATGAAATCCGTAGATCCAGGGATATGAATTTTTAAAGTTTAGGGTTCAATAATAGCACCCAAAAGCATTAAGGATCAACTGCATTGGGTCAGATACAGGGAGCAGGTTCGTCCTGGTTCATCCTGGTGAAAGTTTTACCTTCAACTTGGAATTGAAGTAAGAAATTCTCAGTTGGAAAAGGCAGCAGGCTGTTGTCGAACTGGGCTCCACGAGGCAGAAAACACCTTCTACACAGGGCCCACTGAATCGCATTTGCTGCTGTGGAGAAGAACGTAGAAGAACCAACCTGAATCTTTGGCCCAGCTGTGATGCACCTCCATCGGATCAACTTGGCAGGTTGGTCCTGGTCACCTGTTGGCTCCCAGAGCAAGAAGCTGGCAAAAAGTTTCTAAGTCCCAGGTTTCAGTAAACATGAGGAGAAGTGCACTTTGACAACATCCAGGGCTCCAGGGCCTTGGGCTCCGCACTTGGAGGCCAATGCTCACTCCACCAAAGTCCAGCAGCAGGGTCGTGTGCAGGTCCATTTGGTACTGGTCAGCTAGAAATGCAGGAAAAGGCCTCTTGGAGGTTGTTGCATCCCTGTAGTGCAAGCAGGTCAGCCTCATGACCCTTGGAGTTCACGTCTTTGCCCTGGGAGCAAGATAGATTGCAGGTCCAGTCTTCAAGGCTCTTTTCAGCTCACAGACAGCATGGCCAATCCTCTTCTGTTCTTCCACAGATCCAGAAGTGATTTGAGGAGGAGACTGGGGTTGTCATTTTTATAACCAGTGGCAGCCTGTGAGTAGGGGAAACTGCTGCCACCCCCTAACCAATGGAGTAAATGTTCCCAGTCCTTTGAAAAACTCCCTATGCCTATCAAGAAATGTGGTTTTGTGAGAGAAATTGGGTTATTGGTTGGCTTATTTGGGTTATTGATTGTCAGGGTGAGGCACAAGCCAACCCGAAATTAACATGTGCTCCACCCTCTGGTAGCTTGGCACATAGTCCCCAGGCTTATAATTGGAGGAAATGTGTAAAGTATTTGTGCAACACTTTAAGCAATAATAAAGTGAGAAAACACCACACAAAAAGGATCCTACCCAAACCAAGTTAGAAAAAGAGTTTAGTGAAAATAGCGTCATAAAGCACAAAGCGCTAACTCAGGATATCTGGTTCTGCTGGACAAAGTCCAAGTCACACTTTTAGGCCGACAGTGATGGAGCGCAGGTCAACTACAGTTATCAGGTTTACAAACTGATTACTTTACCAGGAACTTATAAGTAAATCCAATATGCCAATGTTAGCATGTTTTAAGTAAAGAGAACATGCACTTTAGCACTGGTTAGTAGGGATAAAGTGCCCATATTACTAAAACCACCATCAAAAATGAAGTCAGCAAAACAGGAGGTCAGAAGGCAAAAAGTCAGGGGAAACCACACCAAGGATGCCAGGTCTAACAGTATACATGTATAAGGAAAATAATAAAGAGATATAAAATTATATTCCATAAAGTTCCATGTGTTAAAGTAAGAATACATAGTTAGAAATTCAGACTTTCAGGTGTTGCTGAACGTAAAAGCTAATTTATTTGTGTATTTTTATTATATAGTCACAAAAAAACAAAGATTACAGGGGCGTTAGAATTAGGAAATAGATTTAAAAAAACCTTAGAAATTCACTGAAAAAAACAAAGGTTATAGGGACGTTATAGTTAGGCTCAGATATCACTTGTACAAAACCCTAGAAATTCAGCAGTTACATGAGCTAATTATAACCTATGCCCCCACAATGCACTGCTTATGACCTCACATATTACATCACTCATGACATGGTCATTGGCATCACTGATAACATCACTGATGACATCTCAAATGACATCACTGATGACATCATACATAGAACTACTCACACACCCACTCACACCCCTGTATACATTCTCATACACCCACTCCCACACAACTACTACAATACCCATTCATACACCCACTCACTAATCCATAGAGCCACTCACACATCCACTAACTCATACAGCCACTAACACAACCACTAACTCTCCCATACAGTCACTCATGCACCTTCGCACTCACCAATATCGTCCCTCAGACATCCTTTTTTTGAAACTAAGTCCCAATATGGCTGCAATCACTTCCTTGCTGAAGTGTTGGCACCCAATCAGATCTCAGCATTAGATCAGAAGGGTTTGCAAAGCCCCTAGATATCAAAATTAGTTTTTTCTTTAATATCCCCCAAACTACTGAATAGATTTACACCAATTTACAAAAAGGTCGGTTTCTGGACTAACAGCTACATTTCAGTACCATTTTATTGACAAGAAGGACCCTTAAATAGTTCCTGGGAGTCTTGAGGTCCACCAGTTAAGTGACATCATTCTTCGGCTCCTTCACCTTGTAAGGCCCAGACCAACTGTCTTGCAGGGCCAGTTGCTCCACAGGCTCCTTTACCCACAATTTTGACCGGTTGAAATTCAACCAGAGTGGTATTCTGGTCATACCAGTGTTTCATGTCCTCCAGGCTTGTTTCCAGATTCTCCTGGGTGAGTTTCCGGAAGTGGGCTGTCTGGTTCTGGAACGCTAGCATGTAGCTAACTACATCCTGTAGTGGCTTCTTGGGAGCTTCATCCCAGCCTTTCTTTAACAAACTGAGATGTGCTCTCATAGGGTGCCCGTACAGAAGTTCAAAAGGGCTGAAGCCAACCCCCTTCTGTGGCACCTCCCTGTTGGCAAACAAAAGACATGGCAAGAGGACGCCCCACTTATGCCTTATGGGTTCGGGCAGACACATAATCATGCCTTTGAGGGTACGGTTGAATCTTTCAACCAACCCATTGGTTTGGGGGTGGTAAGGAGTAGAGAACTTGTAGGTTAACCGACACTGCTTCCACATGGCCTTCATGTACTTAGACATGAAGTTGGTACCCTGGTCAGATACCACCTCCTTGGGTATCTGACCAGGTAAAGATCCCCATCAATGCCCTGGCCACAGTGAGCACAGTCACAGTCCCCAGAGGGATAGCTTCTGGGTACTGGATGGCATGGTCCACCAAGATCAGGACGAATCTGTTGCTCACCGCTGACCTGGGAACCAGAGGCCCCACAATGTCAATACTAATTCTCTCAACAGAGCTTCTATTGACAGGGAAAGGTTGCAGGGGGGTCTTATACTTCCCCCCTGAAGGACAGGACCAAAAGAAGGCATCTGAGGCCTACCTCATTTGAGGCCAATAGAAGTGGGTAACAAGCCTGTCATAGGTCTTGTCTTGCCCAAATGACCTGCCAGTGGCAAATCATAAGCCAGACCCAGTAGGAAGGGCCTGAAGCACTGGGGTATCATCAACACATGTGTTGCACCAGGCTAAGGAGCATTAGGCTCACTATACAGAGACCATTCTATCAATAAATCAGGTGCTTGCCAGAGGTGTCACCAGCTGCCTGGGTCTCAGTTTGCTGCTGAAGAACTAAAAAAGCGGGGCACTCCTTCTGCACCTTGCAGAACTCCTCCCTGGCGGAACCCCCTTCCTGCTGCCAGATGGACAGCTCAGGCTGATTCCCCAGTTCGGCCACATCCTCCCCTGTATGTACTGGGGTGTCCCCATCAAGGTTGGCCTCCCCTGGGACCGTGGGAATTTCAGGAACAGGTTTCCCTCACCCCTTGCCCTTCCTCTTTTTGACAGGTACCTGGGTCATTCTTCCAGGCTCCTCCTGACTACCCTCTCGAGCTGCCATGGACCGTGCAGTCAGATACACACACTCAGTCAATCCTAAGTGAGACCTGAGCTCCACCTCCCTCCAGTCGGTGTGCTTCAGATCATTACCAACAGACAATCCACAGGCATGGATGGACTCACAGCAAGGAACTGGAGATCCCCCCACTCTCAAAAGGAACCAGAGCCACAGGGTAGTGACTCTCACGGTTGTCAGCAGCAACAACTTGCTGAAACACATCAGGGACTACCTGCTTTTAAGACACCAGATGACATTGGATGTTGGTCATGATGGCTCCTGTGCCTCTCATAGCATCCACTCTTCCTAGTATTGTCAGGCATGTGGTTTCTCTGCACCATTTCTCCATCACTCAGGTACACTAGGGTAATCTCAACTTTGTCCCCACCACTAGCTGGGACAAACTCCTCCACAAAATCTATGCTAGCCAGCCCCAGTGACTGCCCACCGGTGGGAGGCTGTGCCCACTTGGGACACTTGGCATCCCCCTTGGAGTGCCCTTCCTGTTGTTACTCATAACACTTTGTGGGTGCCTTCCCTGGAGACTGTCAGGGAATCACTTATTTTTCTTCTAAGCAGGGAATAGGAATCCTGACCCACTGAACCTGTTTGGGGCCCTTTAAAGAACTCCTTGCTTTTAGTCCCCCCCCTCCTTCTTCCATTGAGAACCCTGCCCACCCTTGTGGTGATCCCCCCCAGATACCTTCTTATGGACCCTGATGCTGACCCAGCAGTCTGCCTCCTTAGCAAGCTCTCTGGGGTCAGAGAGCTTACTATCAATCAAGTGCTGCTGCAGATCTGTAAAACAGGGACTAAACATGTGCTCTTCTGCAATCAAGTTATACAGCCCCTGAAAATCGTTAACATCACTGCCCTTCACCCAACCAAACCGTGTGCCTGGCAAAAAGAATCTACACAGTCCACCCAAGTCTGTGATGATAGTTTCACACTGTCCCTAAACTTCTGCCTGTACTACCCTGGGATTAAACCATACTTCCTGATTAGGACTTCCTTCATGGAAGGATACAAATCAAATCAAATCAAATCAAAACAGCTTTATTCGGTGTAGTATTTACATCCATAAAAGCATACTATAACACAATAAATTCAACATTCACTTAAAAGAAGTGGTTAGGTTTTACATAGAATTCCAGATTTTCATGATTGTATTTAGAACATTATAAAATCTTAAAGGGTGACTTGGATATTATACACACATAATAAAAATGACCAGGTTTTTCATATTTTCATTATTATCAATACAGACAAAGTAGCTTAAAACTGTTGTGCAAAAATACCACATGTGCAAGGTTAATGCATGATATGCAAAACTGCAAAGATCTCCGTGATGCGATTGGTTAAACGTTGTGTAAAAAAGATACGGTATCCTAAAACTTTACTAAAAATATCTAAAATTGGGCTCCATAAACAATCACTTATTTCATGTTATATGTGAAACATTACAATCAAATCAGATCAAATAAGCCTTATTCTATTTTGATGCAGTAAAAGCTATAAGAACACGAGTGATTAAAACAGATATAAAAACTTATTACGATTATGTTACATAATTCAGGGACGTAAAAAAGGACAATTCTTGTTTTCATGATTATGTTACATACTACAAAGACCAGAGAGACAATCCATATATATACACGAGTAGATAAAAAAGATAAGAAGCTGGTTTTAACAGAAGGTTCACATTGTGTTCCGGTACCTAATAACAGCCTTTAGAAACGAGGAAATAATCATAATAATTTGCTCATTTTCCAACAGTTGTAACCTTAATAAAGCTGTTCTACATTGTCTTATGCCCCAACTTTTAATGGTAGGCATTAAAAACTTTTTCCTTGGTACGACATAATATTTACAGAACAAAGTGCAGTGCAGAGTTGTTTGTATTGATATATCGTCGCATAGGCATATGGGCGACTTTTTTGACCAGTCATTTTTTTCGGGAAATGTGACCAGTCTAAAAAAAGACCCACAGCGAAAACGAGCCAAAAGCATACGACAAAAGCTACTCTGTACCAATGTCAGATAAGGTTGTAAGCCTATGCATGAAGTCATCAGATGGTTATCCATGACTGATTTTTTCCCCCTCTCCTCTAGCCAACGCTTATTCTCTAGATGGTTCAGGCAGTTGTCTTATAACGTTTTTCTAGATACCATTTCCATGGTGCTCGGGGAGCCAAAATATGCTGGATGGCCAATTTCATGTGTGAATCTTTTTATGTAATTAATCCATGTCATATTAGCCACCATATCTGATTTGAGGCAATCAGAGATTACATCTCTATTAAAACCAGTCTCCACAGATACCCAGACCTTATGCCATAATAATAGAGGGTTGATTTTGATGATATCAGAGATGTAAGGAAGGCCAAGTTCCCTGTGGCAACTAAAAGTGGCGGTAGAACTGGGAACAGCCAACAAGTAGCGGATAAAAGTATTCTCGCAGCATTGAATTTGTTCTACTTCTTCAATGCCCCAGATGCCAGCTCCATATGTCCCTGTTGAAATGCATTTGGATTTATAGATGGCCAGCAACTCTGGGACAGGTCTGCCACCTAATTTCTTAGAGAAGTTAGTAACTGCTCCTATGGCTCTTGAGAAGTTCAGTTTTCTAGCCTTCATGGCCGCTTTCCAGGATCCCTTCCTATCAAAGATTATACCTAGGTATGAAAAAGTGTCCGTACTTTCGATTTTTTTGCTGTCAATAAAAATGTCACATGTCTTTTTCCTGTTTGTTCCACAACTCATAGTGTATGTTTTGGTAGTATTTACCCTTAGGCCCCTATCATTCATGTAGGCAACGAAGTTGCTGACAGACCTTTGTAATCCTAGTTGCGTCCACGCCATTATCAATGCGTCGTCCGCGTACAATAGGATGGGGACGGGGGTGTCCTTTATGGTTGGGTAGTCACATTGATGTACACTCAGGTATTGTCCTAAGCTATTAATATAAAGTGAGAAAAGCAGAGGGGCAAGTATGCACCCCTGCCTCACTCCTTTTTTTATAGGAAACTTAGCTGAGCACTCCCCCTGTCTCCCATATCGGACCCTCGCCCCGGCCCCCCTATACAATTCCTTAATGAACATTAACAGTGGTGGATCAACCTTTAGTTCTTCAAGAATGTTCCACAATTTGTCGTGTTTGACGCAGTCGAATGCGGAACTTAGGTCCACAAACGTAAGGAAAAGTTTACCCTTCTTTGCTTTTGTATATTTATCTATAATTAGTGACAGATTAAATCCCTGCTCAGTTGTACCTAGACCTGAGCGAAACTTGAACTAATTAACTTGGACCATAACGGTCCGGGAGGGCACATTATTTGCACCGTACTCGAGACTGTTGGCCCGAGGGGAGCGGTCCGAATCTACCCGTGACCGTAACTGCTCTAAAACGAGCCCAACTGAATTTCAAGCACTGCATCCACATTTCTGCCACCCCGCCAGTGCCCACCTACTGTGCATCCCAGGAGCAGTACACTTTCGTACATTCCAGTCACTGTGGTTTACTGTGTAGCTGTTTAGCACACAGCAAAATCTTCATTCCCATCAGCCATAAACCGTTTACGTCTGTTGTCCAGCAGCATCGGATAGGGCATCACAAGGCTCTAACTAAGAAAACAGTCTCACTGCACACACTGCTGCTGAATGCAGAGTAAAGAAAATCTGAACTGAAGGAGCTGCATGTGTGCAATGAGCCAAAATCCTACTGAGCAAACATAACAGCGGGCACAGCAAAATGGGCCCAGATACACCAGTCATTCCCTCGTGTTTGCGCAAGCATCCCCTCTGTGCACGGTCACCAGTGAAGTCCGTGTCTGCAATGTGCAGAGGCGCTGCACAAGTGCACTGATCACAGCAGTATATCTTGTGGCACAAGTGTGATCCACTGGGGAGCCTGGGTAGATCGGTCCCACACGTGACCCCATCCCTCCTTGGTCTGTCCACTCAAATGCCCCATTAGTGATTATTTGTGTAACACTTGCACTGAAAGTCAGGGCGAGAAACGGAAACCCAGAGCATACAGCTGTGCTCTTCCTGCAATGCAATCTTCACAACTTAATCCAAGGCGCTGTGTAAGGAAAGAACAGCCAAAGTTGAATTCCTTGCACGAAATGCCTCGAGTCCTAGGGCATTTCATTTCTTTGCTTTAATTTGCAGTGTCGTATTAATACAACACTAAAAAGTTGTGATGCTGAATGCAACTAAAACTACAAGACCATGACTACCACAGGTGAATATTTTGTATACTAAATTATGTTGCATTTTTTAATGTTTTTAACAACCCACGCTAGAACAAACAATCCTTATATTTTATGAGTCAAATAAACACCTTTCAAGGCAGCGGCAAACTAAGGGGCTAATGTAAATTTACCAGTTCAAGTTATAATGAAATGTTTCATTGTTTTGTAACACATCAGTAAAATTATTCTGCTATAAGAAACCCATGTTGGTGATATATTACCTATACCCTTTTCTGCTGGACTCTGATGCCTGTCCAGTATCCTGTTATAAATCATCCATCCATTGAAAAGGACTTATTTGGTTAGTTTTGTATTCTTTTACATGGATTGTTAAACAAGGAACGAAGCCCTCCAAAGTCATATACTGAGTGTCATTAGGCAAAACGGACACTTCATTGACAGCAAATATTAGTTAAACAAGCATTGGCATAGCCAATAGGTCTCGCTTTTGGGACCTTATAAGTTTTTAGCCATGCAACAGTTGATGTTGTTGCACCAAGGATATTGTGCTGCATAACTAAATACTTATAAGGTCCCAAAAGCGAGACCTATTGGCTATGCCAATGCTTGTTAAATATGGGGATCACAATAGCATCAGTCCAAGTAGGAATGAACCTATAGTGATTACAGCTGTTTAGAACATTCGTTAAAAGTGGGGCCCACAGCCCCATGTTAGATTTATAGACATCCACCGGGACACCATCCGGGCCCGGTGCTTTCCCTGAAGCACTTTCCTTTATCGCTCTAATGACCTCCTCGAGAGAGATATCGATGTCTAGGGGAAAGAGTCCATGTTTGATGTTATCTTCGGTGCCCAGTGCTACTCTTGCTATGAAGGATACATCATTCTGTCATTCCCATCTGGGGCCAGTAGGGTGTCCCTCCCCTCAGTAGGGATATGCTTCCAAAGACTAGCCCCCCAACCCCCGCAGGGATCTTGTGTATTTGCAAAGCAATCTTATACACCTCAAACCATCTGTATATGTTCCCCCCTGACTCCATAATCAGGCACCAGACCTTTAGGTTATATTTACTGTCTTGTCAGAGGACACTGATAAAATACTGTCATCATCCTGGCTGGACTTAGCCCTCCTGGCCTGTATGTCCTCCTCTCTCAGGCTCCAAACACTCCACAGTGATTTTCTCCTCCATTTTGAATTGAGCCAACTCCAATTTTAATTTCCTCTTTTCTCTCCTGTGCTCCAGCTTCTCTTGGGACAGGTCTCTGGTTGATATACTACTCTCTGCCAATGGGGAACCACTGCTAAGAGGTTAAGAGTTTAGGCCGCCTGCAATAGAGTGCAGGCCGGATACAAGACCCACGCAGGGCCCACTGAGCAAAAGTACCCCAATCCTTGTCTCAACACGAGATGTGTTGATGATCCCCAAAGCAGTTGGTGTGTTGTGCCGGATTTCTCCACACAACTGCGGTGATGCGTCGGTTCCATTGTGCGAAGCATCGGTTCTGAATGTGGGGGTTCCAAAGGTGATGCTCCAGGTTAATCTACGCTGGAGGGGCGATGCATCAATCTTCTTCAAGCAGTGGCAGTGATGTGTTGGTTCTGAAGCATTAGTTCCGGGGCAAAGGGGTGCTGCTGAGTGCAATGTGTCGGTCCGGTCCCTGAAACAGCAGTCAGGCATCGGTCTCGATCTCACAGCAGGCAATGTGTCAGTTCCGATCATCGGCGCAACGACATCAATGTGCAGGTTCCAGCAGATGCAGCCCTTTTACAATCACTTCCAAGGGCCATGGACTGGGTTGGCACCACTTGGCAGATCAGGACTTACAGCAAGCAAACTGCAGGTGCTGTTTAAAGATGGAAGTGAAGTCTTTGATATCTCTGAGACTTCAGCACCAGTAGGCAGTCCAACAAGCCCTTGGAGAGTACTTAGGTTCTTGGATCTAGAGATGCAGGTCCAGTCCTTCTCACTCCCAGGCAAGAAGCAGCAGGCCAACACAGATAAAGCAGTTCAGCAAAGTGGCAGTCCCTTCTGGCAGCACAGCATTCCTTCTTCCTGGTACATTGTCCTCAATTCCAGAAGTGTTCTGATTTGGTGGTATCAGAGGCCCAGTGCTGATACCCAGTTGGGCCTTTGAAGTAGGGAGCCTTCAAAGAGATGCTTTGAAGTGCACAATATCCTGCCTTTCCCATCCTGCCTCCAGACTCACTCCAGGAATGTATGCAACCCTTTGCGTAGGGACAGGAAACTGCCCTTTCAGGTGTAAAGTGTCAGCTTCTCCCTCCCATCCTGCTCAGGATGACCCATCAACATGCAAACGGCTACTTAGTCACACCTACCCTTCCTTTGTGATTGGCTACCCAGAGGGAATGCAGGAAGCCAGCTGTCACTCACCTAAGAAATGTATTCCAGAGACAAGCAGTAGGCACCAAATAGTTTAAGTAAGAAAATGCCAACTTTCTAAAAAGTGGAATTTGGAGACCTGCAATTTAAAAACCAACTTCATCACAAGTAGTGTTTTTAAACTCTGAGTCCAAATACATAAAAAGTGGGGGTCCCATCTCTTCCCAACTGGAAACTACACTTATAAAATTTTATTCTCAGAGAGCATCATGGTTCTTTCTCCAAACCTGTAGCGTCTGCCCTCCAGCTCTTCTCAGTCAAGGCCCTAAGCTCTTTGCTTTACGGGGCTAAACTCTGGGGATTTTCCAATATCAACCATCTGTATATCTCTGAAAACAACTTTATGAGAGCAATCACCCTTCTGCCCCCAGCATCTGTCTGCTCCCCTTATTTCAAGACCTGGCAAAGAAAAGAATTGAGGGCAAAGCCAGGCTGCACCGCCTTTTATATTGGGGGTGAATTTGAACCATGCCTGAACTTGCTAACTATGCCACCGCCCTGCAAGGCGTCATTAGTGCAGACAGCTTTCACAAAATATTGTGACTACAGCTCATTAGAGAGCAGCTTCTCTCCCTTGGCTTAATGGCACTTTGGGTGGCCCCCACCGCAGGACATTTTCCATCTAAAGAACATTTAAATCAGAAGTACTGGCACATTGTAACAGGCATAGACACCCGTTAATCATCTAGTTCCAATGTATCCATTAATTTTTTTGATTTAAAGTCACCTTGGGGCCTTGAGCACTTCTGGAATTTTATCACAATATCATTGAGCAGGAAGCTATACTTTCAATTCATACTGAGGGTACTTCTCTTGAAAACCTTTATCTCCAATTGGTTCGCTACATCATCCCTGCTTGCCCAGGGTGTAACCATCTAGCAGAATCTGTTTCCCATGTTTTCTTTGCATGCCTAGCCTATTTGCGCCCCCATTCTTTTTGGTTTATATGGCCATGCAAACATATGGATATGTGCGGCCATTCTACTGCTCTGCACATTCTTAGAACAGACATCCAACCTCTATTTGCCTGTGCAGTTGCTAATTTCCTAGTGGGTATGTGGTTGTTAAGAAGGAAGTGTCTTTCCTCTCAGCTGGTCCAGGAGACCTCTGTCTGATTGCATGCTTGTTTTATATGAATCTGTAAGACTGTATTTATTTAATATGTATATATATATATATATATATATATGTGTGTGTTGTGTACTTTTTATGGTCCTAGAGGCCGAAATAAAGTTAATTTTGACTTTGACTTATAAAATGTAACAAGGCAATCCAAATGTTATCCTATGGGATAGATAGGCCTTGCAGTAGTGAAAAACAAATTTAAGAGTATTTCACTACCCGGACATAGAAAACCTAAAAGTACATGTCCTTCTTTTTAAATATACTGCACCCTGCCCATTGGCTGTCCAGGGTGTACTTTAGGGGGACCTATATATAATAAAAGAAAGGTTTGGGCCTGGCAAGCAGGTTAACTTGCCAGGTCGACATGGCAGTTTAATACTCCACATACAGGTTCTGCAGTAGCAGGCCTGAGACATGTTTAGAGGGCTACTTAAGTGGGTGGCACAATCTGTGATGCAGGCCCACTAGTAGCATTTGATGTAGTAGATTTACTGTACTGTGGAATGTATCTATACTGTCATGGGCTAGATTTGGATAGAAAGTGGAAGTGGGTTTGAAATCTGTGATCACTGGTCGGTCAGTGGTTACATCCAGGGAACTTAGTGTAGAGTTTTGGTCCAGACACTTTTTGGTGAAGAGTTCTTATAGGGCCAGGAGAGTCTCTACATCGCCTATATTCAAATGGGTACTGGCGGTCGGGTTTATATCCGGATTCATGTTGTGCCCACTCACTGTCTCTAAAGGATTCACAGCCTCGAGTTTTTTAGGTAATGCCATTTTTTTTGTTACAATTTTCTAATGAATTTGTAGACATCTATCCTAGTTACTGGATAGTTAAAATGGTCCAATAGGCAGAAGGAGAGGCCTAGACATAATATTCTTTTTTCTAACATTATCAGTGGTCGATTGGAAAGATTGACAATGGTTTTGTTCACCATGTTGTCATCCATTATGTTTGTTTCCTGGAGCCAGTTGATTTGTTTCCCATTCGCCACTTGCTTCTTCCTCTTCCTTTTCTGTTTCCATCGTTTTCTTCTCCACTGACTTCTTCCCCTCTTCCTCGTCCCCTTCCCCTTCCCCTTTGTCCATGTCCTCTTCCTCGTGTTCTGGGTGGGGGTACTGTTCATGGTGTTCTGCCCTGTCCTTGAGAGGCGGTATTTGTCTAAAAAAGTTGTTGGTGGTCTTAATATATATATACAGCAACTCACCTCAGAGTGATTACGCAGGATTTGGGGATATACTGGACAGTACTTGCTTGTCATCACTCCTGCAGTTCGCCTATGAAGAAGGGCGTAAAGCCTGAAACGCGTCGGCGGAGAACTGCTTCTTTTCGCAAAAATACAGCCGACCCGGCCGTGAGATGACTCTGCCGCAAGATCACAGCTGGCCCGCTGCTGTTTATTGGGGCAGCTTACAGCAGGACAGGGGGTGCAGCGAGCACGTGATAATGACTTCTTGAACATTGTCTCATGCAAAGAACTTTCTTTTTACTTGGCAGTGACGACAGCGACCCACATGGGGTTGTATTTGGACTTCCAGTCCCAGCATGCAAAGTGAACAGCAACTCACCTGAGAGTGATTACGCAGGATTTGGGGATAAACTGGGCAGTACTTGCTTGTCGTCACTCCTGCAGTTCGCCTATGAAGAAGGGCGTAAAGCCTGAAACGTGTCGGCGGAGAACTGATGGACTGCTTGTTCATTAAGCAACTCCGTGCTTTGCCAATAAAACCTACCTGTGAAAGCATCTCACCTAGTGGGCACCTCTTCTTTTTCGCAAAAATGCGGCCGACCCGGCCATGAGATGGCTCCGCCGCAAGATCACAGCGGGCCCGCTGCTGTTTATTGGGGCAGCTTACAGTGGTGTTTGCTGCCCTGTCCTTGAGAGGCGGTATTTGTCTAAAAAAGTTGTTGGTGGTCTTAATATATATATACAGCAACTCACCTGAGAGTGATTACGCAGTACTTGCTTGTCGTCACTCCTGCAGTTCGCCTATGAAGAAGGGCGTAAAGCCTGAAATGCGTCGGCGGAGAACTGATGGACTGTTTGTTCACTAAGCAACTCCGTGCTTTGCCAATAAAACCTACCTGTGAGAGCATCTCGCCTAGTGGGCACCTCTTCTTTTTCGCAAAAATTCGGCGGACCCTGCCTTGAGATGGCTCAGCCGCAAGATCAGAGCGGACCCGCTGCTGTTTATTGGGGCAGCTTACAGCGGGACAGGGGGTGCAGCGAGCACGTGATAATGACTTCTTGAACATTGTCTCATGCAAAGAACTTTCTTTTTACTTGGCAGTGATGACAGCGATCCACATGGGGTTGTATTTGGACTTCCAGTCCCAGCATGCAAAGTGAACAGCAACTCACCTGAGAGTGATTACGCAGGATTTGGGGATATACTGAGCAGTACTTGCTTGTCGTCACTCCTGCAGTTCGCCTATGAAGAAGGGCGTAAAGCCTGAAACGCGTTGGCAGAGAACTGATGGACTGTTTGTTCACTAAGCAACTCCGTGCTTTGCCAATAAAACCTACCTGTGAGACCATCTCGCCTAGTGGGCACCTCTTCTTTTATATATATATATAAGGTGAACAAGACCTCGGACGAGGTCGAAACGCGTTATTTTGTCTTTAAGCTAATAAACTTTCCTACCTGATCGAGTGGGCTCGTGGATCTTCTTTGGATTGTTTCTGTGGCGCATGAAATATATATATATATATATATATATATATATATATATATATATATATGTGCAAACAAAGTTATCCCCTACGAGGCTGCACTTGGAAAAACAGGCGGACCCTGCGCATTGTAGCAGTTACCTTTATTTCTTTAAAACAGGACATCACTGTGCTCACAGATTAAACAGCCCTACGCGTTTCGGAGCTCCTGCTCCTTTCTCACGGGCTCCATGCAATGTCTGTAGGCAGGAAAAGCGAGTGTAACACGAGTCACTCCTTTTAATTGCGCCCTCTGGTGTGGCTTTAATGATAACAGCATTCTGGGACTCGTGGTCTTTACACTCCTTTCATTAATATCCTCTGGTGGATTCCGCCGATTAAAACATTAATTATTTGCATAAATCATGCTCTCCAGTGAGCGTCAAGCACAGGATTCCGGTTTGCTTTTTAGAACCTGTTTTAGCCTGCAATTTCGAACACAGTCAATCCGTGTGAAGCAGCCCATCATTTTCATTTGGTGGTAGTGCAAGCCTCCCGGCCGGGACTGGCCGGATTATATGTGCAAACAAAGTTATCCCCCTACGAGGCTGCACTTGGAAAAACAGGCGGACCCTGCGCATTGTAGCAGTTACCTTTATTTCTTTAAAACAGGACATCACTGTGCTCACAGATTAAACAGCCCTACGCGTTTCGGAGCTCCTGCTCCTTTCTCACGGGCTCCATGCAATGTCTGTAGGCAGGAAAAGCGAGTGTAACACGAGTCACTCCTTTTAATTGCGCCCTCTGGTGTGGCTTTAATGATAACAGCATTCTGGGACTCGTGGTCTTTACACTCCTTTCATTAATATCCTCTGGTGGATTCCGCCGATTAAAACATTAATTATTTGCATAAATCATGCTCTCCAGTGAGCGTCAAGCACAGGATTCCGGTTTGCTTTTTAGAACCTGTTTTAGCCTGCAATTTCGAACACAGTCAATCCGTGTGAAGCAGCCCATCATTTTCATTTGGTGGTAGTGCAAGCCTCCCGGCCGGGACTGGCCGGATTATATGTGCAAACAAAGTTATCCCCCTACGAGGCTGCACTTGGAAAAACAGGCGGACCCTGCGCATTGTAGCAGTTACCTTTATTTCTTTAAAACAGGACATCACTGTGCTCACAGATTAAACAGCCCTACGCGTTTCGGAGCTCCTGCTCCTTTCTCACGGGCTCCATGCAATGTCTGTAGGCAGGAAAAGCGAGTGTAACACGAGTCACTCCTTTTAATTGCGCCCTCTGGTGTGGCTTTAATGATAACAGCATTCTGGGACTCGTGGTCTTTACACTCCTTTCATTAATATCCTCTGGTGGATTCCGCCGATTAAAACATTAATTATTTGCATAAATCATGCTCTCCAGTGAGCGTCAAGCACAGGATTCCGGTTTGCTTTTTAGAACCTGTTTTAGCCTGCAATTTCGAACACAGTCAATCCGTGTGAAGCAGCCCATCATTTTCATTTGGTGGTAGTGCAAGCCTCCCGGCCGGGACTGGCCGGATTATATGTGCAAACAAAGTTATCCCCCTACGAGGCTGCACTTGGAAAAACAGGCGGACCCTGCGCATTGTAGCAGTTACCTTTATTTCTTTAAAACAGGACATCACTGTGCTCACAGATTAAACAGCCCTACGCGTTTCGGAGCTCCTGCTCCTTTCTCACGGGCTCCATGCAATGTCTGTAGGCAGGAAAAGCGAGTGTAACACGAGTCACTCCTTTTAATTGCGCCCTCTGGTGTGGCTTTAATGATAACAGCATTCTGGGACTCGTGGTCTTTACACTCCTTTCATTAATATCCTCTGGTGGATTCCGCCGATTAAAACATTAATTATTTGCATAAATCATGCTCTCCAGTGAGCGTCAAGCACAGGATTCCGGTTTGCTTTTAGAACCTGTTTTAGCCTGCAATTTCGAACACAGTCAATCCGTGTGAAGCAGCCCATCATTTTCATTTGGTGGTAGTGCAAGCCTCCCGGCCGGGACTGGCCGGATTATATGTGCAAACAAAGTTATCCCCCTACGAGGCTGCACTTGGAAAAACAGGCGGACCCTGCGCATTGTAGCAGTTACCTTTATTTCTTTAAAACAGGACATCACTGTGCTCACAGATTAAACAGCCCTACGCGTTTCGGAGCTCCTGCTCCTTTCTCACGGGCTCCATGCAATGTCTGTAGGCAGGAAAAGCGAGTGTAACACGAGTCACTCCTTTTAATTGCGCCCTCTGGTGTGGCTTTAATGATAACAGCATTCTGGGACTCGTGGTCTTTACACTCCTTTCATTAATATCCTCTGGTGGATTCCGCCGATTAAAACATTAATTATTTGCATAAATCATGCTCTCCAGTGAGCGTCAAGCACAGGATTCCGGTTTGCTTTTTAGAACCTGTTTTAGCCTGCAATTTCGAACACAGTCAATCCGTGTGAAGCAGCCCATCATTTTCATTTGGTGGTAGTGCAAGCCTCCCGGCCGGGACTGGCCGGATTATATGTGCAAACAAGTTATCCCCTACGAGGCTGCACTTGGAAAAACAGGCGGACCCTGCGCATTGTAGCAGTTACCTTTATTTCTTTAAAACAGGACATCACTGTGCTCACAGATTAAACAGCCCTACGCGTTTCGGAGCTCCTGCTCCTTTCTCACGGGCTCCATGCAATGTCTGTAGGCAGGAAAGCGAGTGTAACACGAGTCACTCCTTTTAATTAGCCCTCTGGTGTGGCTTTAATGATAACAGCATTCTGGGACTCGTGGTCTTTACACTCCTTTCATTAATATCCTCTGGTGGATTCCGCTGATTAAAACATTAATTATTTGCATAAATCATGCTCTCCAGTGAGCGTCAAGCACAGGATTCCGGTTTGCTTTTTAGAACCTGTTTTAGCCTGCAATTTCGAACACAGTCAATCCGTGTGAAGCAGCCCATCATTTTCATTTGGTGGTAGTGCAAGCCTCCCGGCCGGGACTGGCCGGATTATATGTGCAAACAAAGTTATCCCCCTACGAGGCTGCACTTGGAAAAACAGGCGGACCCTGCGCATTGTAGCAGTTACCTTTATTTCTTTAAAACAGGACATCACTGTGCTCACAGATTAAACAGCCCTACGCGTTTCGGAGCTCCTGCTCCTTTCTCACGGGCTCCACGGGATAACTTTGTTTGCACATATAATCCGGCCAGTCCCGGCCGGGAGGCTTGCACTACCACCAAATGAAAATGATGGGCTGCTTCACACGGATTGACTGTGTTCGAAATTGCAGGCTAAAACAGGTTCTAAAAGCAAACCGGAATCCTGTGCTTGACGCTCACTGGAGAGCATGATTTATGCAAATAATTAATGTTTTAATCGGCGGAATCCACCAGAGGATATTAATGAAAGGAGTGTAAAGACCACGAGTCCCAGAATGCTGTTATCATTAAAGCCACACCAGAGGGCGCAATTAAAAGGAGTGACTCGTGTTACACTCGCTTTTCCTGCCTACAGACATTGCATGGAGCCCGTGAGAAAGGAGCAGGAGCTCCGAAACGCATAGGGCTGTTTAATCTGTGAGCACAGTGATGTCCTGTTTTAAAGAAATAAAGGTAACTGCTACAATGCGCAGGGTCCGCCTGTTTTTCCAAGTGCAGCCTCGTAGGGGGATAACTTTGTTTGCACATATATATATATATATATATATATATATATATATATATATATTCCACCAATCCCGCTTCCCAAGAAAAACGGGCTGACACATGCACAGGTACTCTCCAGGTAAACTTTATTCTCACCATCAGGACACATCAAGCTCTGTTTGTTAGTCGCCATTGCTGTAACACCTGGCAGACGCGTTTCGGCATCCTTGCCTTCCTCAATGCCAGCTATGTGTGACAGAAAGCGCCATCGGGGTTTTGAAAGAACTCACAGTCCCTCCCATTGGAGAATAATTGCGGTCATAGAGAGGGGACTGCAGTTTAAAGTTCGTACTCACACCGCCAGCTGTACCTGTTGTCCCCTCTGACTCGCAATATTCCAAAGCCCCAAAGTATAGCAGGATATGGACCAAGTCTTGCCGCTTGTGAGGTAAAACGCTATCCCAATCCGTGGATATAGTACAGTGACTATGTCCCATGCACAAAATAATGCCCTGACTGAGTCAGCTGACCGGCTGCATTCTCCCCACTCTGGCAAGTACGACGGTGATCCTGTTCACCTCAAAGAGTCCTGTTCGGCAGACAATCTGCCGCTCTTTCCCCTGTGCAGCACCAATTGATACTGCAGGGGGGGCGCCGCGGTGCGTATCCTCTTACGCTCATACCAAAAGTTGCCGGCAAACACGGAGCACCAAACCAAGAGGCGTGCCAGTATTCAAGCGCCGACCGCCTGACTAAATACTCCACCAATCCCGCTTCCCAAGAAAAACGGGCTGACACATGCACAGGTACTCTCCAGGTAAACTTTATTCTCACCATCAGGACACATCAAGCTCTGTTTGTTAGTCGCCATTGCTGTAACACCTGGCAGACGCGTTTCGGCATCCTTGCCTTCCTCAATGCCAGCTATGTGTGACAGAAAGCGCCATCGGGGTTTTGAAAGAACTCACAGTCCCTCCCATTGGAGAATAATTGCGGTCATAGAGAGAGGACTGCAGTTTAAAGTTCGTACTCACACCGCCAGCTGTACCTGTTGTCCCCTCTGACTCGCAATATTCCAAAGCCCCAAAGTATAGCAGGATATGGACCAAGTCTTGCCGCTTGTGAGGTAAAACGCTATCCCAATCCGTGGATATAGTACAGTGACTATGTCCCATGCACAAAATAATGCCCTGACTGAGTCAGCTGACCGGCTGCATTCTCCCCACTCTGGCAAGTACGACGGTGATCCTGTTCACCTCAAAGAGTCCTGTTCGGCAGACAATCTGCCGCTCTTTCCCCTGTGCAGCACCAATTGATACTGCAGGGGGGGCGCCGCGGTGCGTATCCTCTTACGCTCATACCAAAAGTTGCCGGCAAACGCGGAGCACCAAACCAAGAGGCGTGCCAGTATTCAAGCGCCGACCACCTGACTAAATACTCCACCAATCCCGCTTCCCAAGAAAAACGGGCTGACACATGCACAGGTACTCTCCAGGTAAACTTCTTATATATAAGAAGGATTTTATAAGAGCAATTTCTGATATAACTTGGGAATCCGATATGCTTATGATGGTCCTCGATGTAACGAGCCTATATACTTGTATCAATCATGTCAATGGCATTCATGCTATCCGGTATTTCTTGAAAGGGAGATCCCTAAAATATGCCGAACATAATGAAATGCTCATCGAATTTCTACTGTTTTGTTTGACTAATAATATTTTCTTGTTCCAGAAACAATACTACAGACAGATTAAGGGTACGGCCATGGGCACCTGCTTCGCCCCCAGCTACGCGCACCTATTCGTAGGCTGGTGGGAGAAGCAGGTGGCCTGGGCTGAAAAGAATAATCACTGGGTATCGTCCATCATAGGATGGTATAGATATATTGACGATTTATTTATCCTTTGGAAGGGTTCACATGATGAGGCAGAAAAATACATTCAAGAACTCAACAACAATGAAGTCAATCTACATTTTAGTGGGCCCATAAGTGCTACAGAAGTGGCATTCTTAGATCTCAAAGTTTTTATTAGTGATGGGCAAATTTGTACTTCCCTGTTTAGAAAAGAGACGGCAGGGAACTCGATCCTTGAGGCCCATAGCAGTCACCCAAAGTCTTTAAAAGACAGTATCCCCTATGGGAAACTTCTCCGATTAAAAAGAAACTGTACAAGAGAAAGTGACTTTCAACATGCCGCACAAGATGCGGTAGAGAGGTTTATAGTACGAGGGTATTCTCCCAATCTGTTACAGAAAACCTTGTCTAGAGTGGAGGAAATCCCTAGACAATGTCTTCTCAAAGATAAAATACAGCACAGTACACAGGAGGTGGAGCCATTTAGATTCATCAGTACATTTTCTAACGAGTCAGAAGCAGTTAGAAAGATTCTCTCTCGTAACTGGCATATTTTGAAGTCTGACATGGTGATCGGGAAGAATTTACCGGATCATCCACAAATAACGTACAGACGCTGTCGGTCCCTTAAGGATAAATTGGTTCAGAGTCATTTTGAGGCAATTCCGTTTAACCCAAGAGTTAGTACTTTGACAGGATTTTTTCCCTGCTCCAAATGCAAGGCTTGCAGGAGCAGCCCCAAAACTCTGACGTATAATGTTCCGGGAATGCCACAACCTAGGGGCCGATTCCGATCTCGGCAGGTAGGGCACCGAATCGGATTCGGCTTTACCGGATCCGATTCGGAGGCCTAGTTTCCGACCGATTCGTACGGGCGTCCGCGCGAGCAAGTACGATGTGAGTGTCCGCGAAATCGCCGACCGACTCGTTCCCGGGTTCGAACCGCTCCGACCGACTCGTACGGACACAACTCGCACCATGCAATGGAGACGTAACCCGACCAAGCAAGTACGATGCGCGCTTCGAACAGCCCGACCGACTCGTAGCGTCCGGCTCCAAAGAGCTGTCGGATCCAGACTTCGGGGGTCCGTGTCGGACCCCCCTGCACACGTAGCCGTGTGAGTCGCACACAGGGGGGACCCACATGCATGTGCGGTGCGAGTCGCACCAACGCGTACCCACTGTAGGGGGCCCCCCTGTTCGCGACGTGCCCATTCAGTCAATGGGAGCCCGTGTACGCGTTTACGACCGGCTCCCATTGACTTCAATGGGAGTCCGACCGAATCGAGTCGGGCAGCATACGGCCGCATCGTACTCGCTCGGTCGGACTGCGGGAGTCCGTTTCGGTCGGAAATCTCTCCGGATCCGGCTCGGTCGGAGAGATTTCCGGCCCGAATCGGAATCGGCCCCTTAGAGTCATCAATAAATTTTTGACATGCAATACACCCTTCTGTGTTTATTGCCTAGTATGTCCCTGTAACATGCAGTACGTGGGGAGTACTATTCATCCAACCAAACGTAGGATATTAGAACACGCAAGGGTGATTGAGAGAAATGATTTCACGTATCCTGTAGCGAGACATTTTGCCAAATTTCATAACAGGAATAGGAACCTTTTGAGATTCTTCTGTTTAGATCATGTTCCTCCCGATGACCGGGGAGGGAACAGAGAACTTAAACTACGAAGGTTGGAATCTAGATTCATAATTGATCTACAGTCTAGAGTTCCTCTAGGCCTGAATACAGAAGAGGAACTAGCAATACATCTGTGACAGTTGATACTTGAATGGATATGATTAATTTGCAATTTTTATTGGTGACTGCCTTATGAATCTTAGTAATAACGTTAGAAGAACTTTCCTTTCTCCTGTTCTTGTCTCCCATTCCTTTTGCATTCTTTTGGCTCTAAAATATATAAAAACTGATTTGACACATCAAAAATGAATTGATCTGTTAAAAGGAAGGCTGTTGTCTCTATCAGAGCCCATACAGGGCACAATTTTGGTAAATTCACTTTATGTTGTAATTATGAATATTATATTTATTCGTCATCATCAGATGTGAAATATAGGATTGAGTATATTGTTAATGAATTGATCGGTTGATGCAATTAGGGGCTCATCTAGGAGTGTGATTACAGGAATAATGCAACAACATTAATTATAGTAAAATGACCATCATTAATTAATTGTGAAAATGATTTTATTAAGCTGCGAATAATGGCTTTACAACACATTATATTAGTGGTTAAATTTACCTTTTCAAGATGGGACTCGTTTTGCATATAGAATAAAATAGTCTGTCGTTGCTTTCTATGACATCAAAAATACCTTAACAAATAGCTCATACAGAGCAGAAGTATTGTGTAATGAATTACAATAATTAGGATTGATTTGATGTAAAAAAGATTCATTTTGATTTGGTTTTTAACATCTGAAAGATGGCGCTCATAAAACGGTGACATTAAAAGTCCGTTATTTGTTTCTGTGGAAAAAGTTGCACCGGAAGTGAATGCATTCTGTAACTATAAGTATTACGAAAACATCCGGCTCTATGTACAGTGGAAGAAGGCGCAAAGCCGAAACGCGTCCTGTTTGTTTTCTCGGCTGAATAAAGCAACCGAGTTCACCCTTGACTGAGTGCGGTCTCTCTCTTCCTTCGGGTTCTGAGATTTGGAGCTGAATATTTATATTTATTTATATATATATATATATATATATATATATATATATATATATATATATGTTCCAAAATTGCCTCAGCAAATGAGTCCGCACTCCGTTGCAGGTAAGAAAACATTCTTTATTTGATACAGCAGGCAGCTTCCCTTCCCGTCTTTTTCCCTTTCTGGCCTGACGCGTTTCAATGAATTCAGTTCATCTTCTTCAGAGGCCATAGTGAGCATTTGAAAAATAGCGTGTGTGACTGTAGAACCCTGCGTGCTCCTTTAATTCATTAATTGGCCTCCGGTGTGCCCCCAATAAGATCATGAGATTTGCATTGCACGCTGGTATCTGTAGTGTTTATGCACAAATTAAAACCCTTCAGTGGGTTCAATTGCTCACCTTCATTCAAAGGGACATTTCTGCAGCCCACATTGAGCCTCTGGAAAAGACTCTGCCTGCTGTGCTTGGTAACCTGCAGCGCCAACATTCAAGGTGATTTTGTTCCTCGCATGGCCCCATGATCATTGCGGTGGGTGGTGCGTCGACTCCACGGTCTGAAGCACACCGTGTAACATGTTCCAAAATTGCCTCAGCAAATGAGTCCGCACTCCGTTGCAGGTAAGAAAACATTCTTTATTTGATACAGCAGGCAGCTTCCCTTCCCGTCTTTTTCCCTTTCTGGCCTGACGCGTTTCAATGAATTCAGTTCATCTTCTTCAGAGGCCATAGTGAGCATTTGAAAAATAGCGTGCGTGACTGTAGAACCCTGCGTGCTCCTTTAATTCATTAATTGGCCTCCGGTGTGCCCCCAATAAGATCATGAGATTCGCATTGCACGCTGGTATCTGTAGTGTTTATGCACAAATTAAAACCCTTCAGTGGGTTCAATTGCTCACCTTCATTCAAAGGGACGTTTCTCCAGCCCACATTGAGCCTCTAGAAAAGACTCTGCCTGCTGTGCTTGGTAACCTGCAGCGCCAACATTCAAGGTGATTTTGTTCCTCGCATGGCCCCATGATCATTGCGATGGGTGGTGCGTCGACTCCACGGTCTGAAGCACACCGTGTAACATGTTCCAAAATTGCCTCAGCAAATGAGTCCGCACTCCGTTGCAGGTAAGAAAACATTCTTTATTTGATACAGCAGGCAGCTTCCCTTCCCGTCTTTTTCCCTTTCTGGCCTGACGGGTTTTAATTTGTGCATAAACACTACAGATACCAGCGTGCAATGCGAATCTCATGAAACAAGTGCGCAAAACGCACAAAGGGGGCAGGGTAGAAACACCCTGACCCCCTAGGTCTGCTCAGGGGTTCCCACAAGGACCCCCTGGGCAGAAAAAAACATTTTTTATTTTTTTTAAATCGGCGGGATGCGCTTAGGGTGCGCGGATCCCGCCAAAAAAAAAAAAAATCGAAGCGCGGTATCCCGCGCTTCGATGTTAATTTGCCCCTGGGTGGCCCAAGTCCCGGAGGCATGCGGGGGTGGGTTTAGATTTTATGGGGGGCCTCTAAAGCCCCCCCAAGCCCCGGGGACCGCCACCCCCCAGGGCTTTAAATACAAAATGGTGCGGGAGGGCACTCTGCCCTCCCGAAGCCCCGGGGAGGTGGTGGTCCCTGGGGCTTCGGGGTCGAAACGGACCCCCACATTTATTTTGTAAGTGCCCCGGGAGGTGGCGGTCCCGAGGCGTGTCGAGGGCTGGAGCCCCCACACATGTTATTAAAAATAAAAAAGAAGCCCCGGGGGTGGCGGTCTCCGGGCCTGCGGGAGGGCAGAGTGCCCTCCCGCACCATTTTGTATTTAAAGCCCTGGGGGGTGGCGGTCCCCGGGGCTTTGCAGATGGTGGGAGGGGGGCTGCGCGGCCCCCCTCCTGGAGCCCTCCATGGCCCTGGGGATCACCACCCCCCAGGGCCGGCTCCTGCAGTGTCCCGGGGTGCCACCCCCTGGGGCTTCTTTTTTTTATTTTGAATAACATGTGTGGGGGGGCTCCAGCCCCCCACACGCCCCGGGGACCGCCACCTCCCCGGGGCACTTAGAAAATAAATGTGGGGGTCCGTTTCGGACCCCCGAAGCCCCGGGGACCACCACCTCCCCGGGGCTTTGCAGATGGTGGGAGGGGGGCCGCACGGCCCCCCTCCTGGAGCCCTCCATGGCCCTGGGGACCACCACCCGCCAGGGCCGGCTCCTGCAGTGTCCCGGGGTGCCTACCCCCGGGACACTGTAGTTTGCAATTGTCATTTGAGATGTCATCAGTGATATCATCAGTGATGTCACTGACCATGTCATGAGTGATGTAATATGTGACGTCATCAGCAGTGCATTGCGGGGGCGCGAGTTATAGTTAACTGAACTAACTATAACGGGGGAATTTCACAGGTTTTGTACGAGTGCAATGTCCAACTAACTATAACTGTCCCTAAAACCTATGGTTTTTTCAGTGAATTTGTAAGGTTTTTTAAATGCTAATTTCTAACTATAACGTGCCTGAAACCTATGGTTTTTTCAGTGGATTTCAAAGGTTTTTTAAATGCTAATTCCTAACTATAACATGTCTGAAACCTATGGTTTTTTTCAGTGAATATATATATATATAGCCATAAGTAATGTATACATTTGTCAAGCAGACCGAAGGAATGTCTATATATTGTTCACCCATAAGTAGCATATATATTTGTTCACAGAACTACACATATCTAAATACATACATATAATCAAATTATACATACTTACATACACAGGCATATGGTATACATTTTTGTTTGAGTGTGGTCGTCATATAGGAAAGAGCCAACTCCTGAGAAGTCTTCTGAAGATAACTATGGCTCTTTGGAAACAGCCTTTACAATGTGGTCTGAGCCATTCATGCCATTTCCCTGCAAGTGGAACCATGCTTGCCTTAACCACGCATATGCCTTAACCACGCAAATGAGTGGTTAAGGCAGTGCTCTGTCTAGATCCACGGATGGGTGGGCACAGGAAGAGGAAGGATCAGGAGAGGGAGCTCCAAGACTGGTAAGTCGGCTGGGGCCTGCTTTTGGGAGGTAGGGGGTAGTTTTTAGGGCTGAGTTAGTTATAAGGGCTCGAGGGAGGTCGGTTTGTTTTTAGGGCTTGGGGGGGTCGGTATTGTTTTTAGGGCTCGAGGTTGTTTTTACGTCTAGGTGGGGTCAAGGTTGTTTTTAGGGCTCAGGGGGGTCGGGTTGTTTTTTGGCCTCGGAAGGGTCGGGTTGTTTTTGGGGCTTGAGGGGGTTGGGTTGTTTTTAGGGCTAAGGGGGTTGGTGTTATTTTTAAGGCTCTGAGCGGTGGGGCTGGGGTGTGATCTTTACCACACATATCCCTTTACCAGTCATGCCTTTACCACGAAATTGCGTGGTAAAGGCATGCATGGTAAAGGCATGCGTAGTAAAGGAATGCGTTGTTCAGACTCATTCGTTGTTCGGGCAGCGTTGTAGAGGCAGCCGTGGTTTAGCCATGTTTTTTTCTGGTATGCTGGGGTTTTGATACGAGGTGGCAATCTTGAGCAGAGGTTACTTTGTTGTATGTATTTGGTGGTTATATCCCTGATACAAAGTAGTCCTGTTCCATGTATTGCTTTGTGGGTGTTACAAAGCAGCTTAAAGGTGGATCTTCTGGCAACCGGTAACCAATATAGGGCCCTAAATTCAAGGGAGATGTGGGCTTGTGGCTTTACATGTAGGATTAGTCTGGCAGCAGAGTTCTGAATTCATTTTGTTTTTTCATAGTTGCTAAAGATGATTTGATTTGTGGTAGAGGCCATTGGCGTGATCAAATTTAGACAGTACAAGAGAGATAGTAGCTTGGAGCTAGTGTGGAAATCCTAGGTAGGGAAAGATGTGTAACAGAGTTTTCATAGTAATGAAGCTTGATCTTGCTAACTTGTTCACTTAGGCATTCATTGATAACTTGGGGTTCATGGGAATTCCAAGGTGTCTTACTTGCTTGAATACTTTAGGAGGAGGTCCCAGATCACCAAGCTAGGTGCAGAATGGGTCATACATTTTCCAATCAGCACATGTGAGTATCTCAGTTTTGGAAGCATTCAATTTGAGTTGGCTCCATGTCATCCACAGATCAATGGCTCTGAGGCAACTGAAGACTTTTGAGGTTCCAATGTATTTGGGGCTTTCCAGTTTAAGAAGTATTTGGTGTGGCATCTGCATAATTATAGCATGTGAACTCAAATGTATTGATCATTGCCAATAATGACTTCATGTAGATATTGAAAAGAATGGATGAGATGATAGAACATTGAGGGACACCTGTTTTTGTGAAGTACAGTTTGGATGAGAAAGGGGAAGCATGGATGACATTTGTCTTGTTTTGAAAGTAGGATGTGATCCAGTCGAGAGCAGACCCCTCTATGCCGGCTTCATACAGTCTTTGCATTTGAGTGTCATAGGCAGCTGAAAGGTCCAAAAGAAGTAGTGGAGTGACCCCGTTCTTGCCTACTGTGTTTTTAATGTCATCCCAGATGGCAATGAGGGCAGAATATGTGCCTCTTCTTGAATGAAATCCTGTTTGAAAGTCGGAAAGTATGGAGCTATTTTCAAGTAATGGAGACATCTGGGTGAATGCTGCTCTTTCTATCAGCTTGCCCAGAAAAGGTCCATTTGTAAAAGGTCTGTAGTTGTTTGGGTCATACGGGTTCATGTTTGTTTTCTGCTAATTACTTCAACAGGCTGACTTGACTCACTGCTGGTTGGTTTGACCTGATTGCTACTGAATTTTTAACCACTTGCTGCTATATCCTCTTTTAACAAAGATCTTAATCTCACTAAACCTGTTTTATTTGCGCCGCATTCTTAATTTATTTACCTGTCCTCTTGAACCGCACTGCTCCCCGGTCCACCACGGGAAGTCCCGATTGCGTGGAGGGAGTATCCGGCAACGTTACCCATTCCCTTCCGGGCAGGAGACCGGAGGGGGCGGAGCCTCATGGCTACTTAGCCCACATGACACAAACCTTGCGCAGCGGACGCGCGTAGGCTGAAGGCAGGCAACAGCGCTGCTAATTACTTCAACAGGCTGACTTGACTCGCTGCTGGTTGGTTTGACCTGATTGCTACTGAATTTTTTAACCACTTGCTGCTATATCCTCTTTTAAACAAAGATCTTAATCTCACTAAACCTGTTTTATTTGCGCCGCATTCTTACTTTATTTACCTGTCCTCTTGAACCGCACTGCTCCCCGGTCCACCACGGGAAGTCCCGATTGCGTGGAGGGAGTATCCAGCAACGTTACCCATTCCCTTCCGGGCAGGAGACCGGAGGGGGCGGAGCCTCGTGGCTACTTAGCCCACATGACACAAACCTCGCGCAGCGGACGCGCGCCGAAAGCGCGCCAAAGGCAAGCTTGTCTGAGCCCGTCCGCGGCCAGCCGAGGCCAGGGGCCAGAACCCCTGTCCGTCCCATGTCCCACCTCAGATCCTATAGCCCATTTACCCTACGTAATCTAAGAGGACCGACATCCGACAAGTGTTGCCATTCGTGGAATATAGCAGATGAATACACTGACTGCCCCCATTGTGGGTTTAACCTCCAGCCGGTTGTTAAAACACAGAATTCCCTTATAGACCCTGCTAACATAAAAATGCTCTTGCTAAACTGCCGATCGTACCCTAAACATGCCATTGAAATTGCACTACTACTGGAAGAACTCAAACCGGATGTTCTCTTCCTCACGGAAACGTGGCTTAATAATGAATCTGAGCCAGCCCTCGCACAAAACTTCCCTGGCGGCTACCTTATACAACGAAAAGACCGCAAAGAAGGTAGAGGGGGGGGCTTAGCAATTATCGTCAAAGACCACCTTAAGTGTCGCATCTCCCCAGCTCAGGTCTCAGACTGTGAGAGTCTACTTTTCTCCATAGACTTCTCCCCTACTGTCACTTTCTCTGGGCTATTAATTTACCGCCCACCTGGCCCCCTAGGACAATTCCTTAACACTCTTCCGACAATTACTGCTAATTTAGCTTGTTCATCGTCCAACTTCACAATATTGGGAGATCTTAATATTCATTTGGACAATACCTCCGATCACACCACAATTGAACTTAATTTGAGCCTCTCCGCACTTCAGCTAAAGCAATTAGTATCCACCCCCACTCATATCAAAGGTCATATACTTGACCCCGTCTTTAGCAACTGCCCTGAACTTACAGCTGGTAAGCCTTCGCCGCTTCCTTGGTCCGATCACTTTTTGATTCCCATAACTTGGGAAATCCCGAAATACCCTCTTCCCTCCATTTCATCTTCCCGACGGGAACGTAATTGGTCCAAGCTTTCCAGGCAATGCTGGATCTCAGCCCTTGAAAACTCCAGACCTAACAAAGACCCTAACCCTACCCTAGCCAATGAGAACTTTAATTATTGGATCCAAAGCTCCCTCGACGCTATTCTTCCGATAAGGCACATCCATCTTAAAGGTAGAGCAAAGATGTCCCCCTGGTACTCCCCGAAATTACGGGAGCTCAAGCAAAACTGTAAAAAGCTTGAGAGGAAATGGAGACAAACCTATGCAGTCCCGAGCAAAACCAAATACAGGGAAGCTATAAAAACCTATAAATTAGAAATCAAACTCGCCCAAGCTGCCTTTTATGAAGAGAAAATTAAGGCAGCCTCCAACTCCCCTAAGGAGATCTATCGGATCGCTAAAACTCTCTTAAAATTGCCCCAGAAGCAACCCACTTCTGATGATGCCTTATCCCGGTGCACCAATCTGGTGGAATTTTTCCATCAGAAAGTACAAAACATTTACTCTACCTTTACCCCTATCCAGCCTGACTCCACTAACTGGTCAGTCTGTGGAACTCAAGCCATATTGAAATAATTTCCTCCCTTAGACTCCACATCCCTAGACTCCATCATGCATCGGGTAAAATCAGGTTCCCCCCTAGACCCAGCTCCTCCCGCGCTTTGTTACAAGTCACAGCAAACATCTTACCTACGGTCCTTGACCTACTGAACGCCTCCATTTCCGCCGGAGTGGTTCCCCCGGCTTGGAAATGTGCAATGGTAAAGGCCCTTTTAAAAAAAACAAACCTAGACGAGAATAACCTGAGCAATTACCGCCCAATTTCCCTACTCCCGTGGATGAGCAAGATACTAGAAAAGCACATCAATTCAGTGCTGGGAGAGTTTTTAGAATCTAATAACCTACTGCATCCCTCTCAGACTGGCTTCCGTCCCCAACACGGGACCGAAACAGCCCTCCTTGCCATAACAGAGGAGGCAAGGAGGATCCTGGATCAGGGAGGCTCTGCGGCCATCATCCTCCTCGATCTCAGTGCCGCATTCGACACTGTAAACCACAGCACGCTGATTTTGAGACTAAAAAATATGGGTGTATCAGGCAATGCCATTGCCTGGCTACATTCCTTCTTAAGTGACCGGTCCTTTCAGGTCTTTGAAGGCGACGTGGTCTCCGAACAAATGCCTTTAAGCTGTGGTGTGCCTCAGGGCTCCTCCCTGAGCCCCACATTATTTAACATTTACATGAGCTCCCTAGCAGAGATCGTTTCCCCATTCAACATCAAAATCATCACCTATGCTGACGACACTCAGCTGGTGGTGGCACTAAACGACCCCAAAAAATTTGCAAATAATCTTGAGAGCTGTCTCATCGAGGTGGCTAAGTGGATGGAAAACTCGTGCCTGAACCTTAACGGGGATAAAACGGAGATTATGCTTCTCGGGAACTCCCCCTCTCTCAAGACGGAGCAATTCTGGCCAAAATGTCTTGGCCCCGCTCCAGTACCCTCCGACCAAATCAAAAGCCTGGGCATTTGGCTGGATCGCTCCCTCAGTTTTAACCACCAGGCTGCGAAACTCTCGGCCACTTGCTTTGGTCTCCTGAGGATGCTACGCAAGATACTTCCCCTCCTTCCATTTCAAGCACGAAAAATCATGGTACAAGGTCTACTCCTATCGCGCCTGGATTATGGGAACGCCCTGTACCTGGGGGCCCCGCAATCCACCATTGGCAAGCTGCAAGTAATCCAAAACTGTGCAGCCCGCACTCTCCTCCAGATCCCTCCCCGACAGTCCGCAGCCCCTGCTCTAAGGAGTCTCCATTGGCTACCGGTCAGGAGAGAATTCAATTCAAAGCCATGTGCATTGCGCACAAGGCTTTTAGGAAGACCGGCTCGCTAATCAGTCAGTCCCTGATAACACCCTACCAACCAAACAGGCATCTCCGATCAACCTTTTCCTCCCTCGCCCTATTGCCTACTATAAAGAGAGCCAGATGCGGCGGACGATCCTTTTCCTATAACTCTGCCAAGATCTGGAATGCACTCCCCTCCGTTTGCGGACGGAACCTAATCTCCTGTCCTTCCGCAAACTCCTAAAAACTTTTCTCTTTAATAACCACTGAGTCCTCCTTCTGTCTGCGTTTCGTCCACAGCGCTGGGATGCCTCAGGGTAGCTATTGCGCTATATAAATGTTTTTTTCATTTCATAATGGGCGTATGTGTGTCTTTTTTTAAGTCTTCTGGAAAGATTCCTGTAGTTAAAGAATTATTGATGATTTTTCCTACTGGTGTTGCAGCAGAGGTAGTTAAAATAATGTTCTTGAAGATCTGTGGTGGACATGGGTCAGAAGGGCAGCCAGCTGGCCTGCTTGCTTTGACCAGATCCATAAATTCACTTTGTGATAGTTGTTTGAGGGATTGCAGAGACTGGGATAGACTATTATTGGAAGGGATTGCTGGAAATTGGTGGTTTTCCTTTGTGTTAAATAGGAGTCCAACATGTTTGCTGTGGGTGTGTAATAATTTGACAGTTTATTTAGTAAATTCTTGAGTCATGGGATGAGTTTCTTCTGTGCATTTAGGTTTACAAACTTCTGTGAGAATTTTATAAAATTCTTTATTTGCACATTTAACGTTTTGAATTCTGTCTGAATCGTACCTTTTCTTTTAGCTTTTTTGATTGTTGACTTGTATATTCTGTTAAGTTTGTGTAGGTGAAGATTGACTTGATTACTATGTGTTTTGAGCCAGGTGCGTTGTAGATTTGCAATTTGTAATTTTATCTTTTTTTGTTCTGCATTCCTCCATGGTGCTTGTTTTCTTTTGTCCTGTTGTATTGATCTTAGTGGTATTAGGATATCAAACACTTCATGGAGCCACTCATAAAGTTTTTGGATGGAATTTATTGTGTCTAGATCTGTGTTGGAAGTTAGTTGTGTTTCTAAGTATTCAAAATTGAGTTACTTCCACAGTCGATAGGTGGATGCATTTAGGGTGGCCTAAGGTATGTTGATTTGTAGTGTTTTGAGTTGAAAAGCTACCAGATGGTGGTTTAACCATGTGACTGGAGTGATCATTTGAAAGGTAACTAGTTTTGAATTTGCAAAAATGACATCCAGGATGTGTCCAGTGATGTGTGTGGGTTTGTGGATGTTCTGATGTAGGTTCAGTGTGTCTAGGCCAGTGATGATAGTTCTTGGATGTGGCATATTGTTTGTCAAACAACATGTTTAGATCACCAAGGATCCATAGTTTGGAGTGTAGTGTCATAAGGCTTGAAACTGTGTCTAGAAATGTGTCTGGGAATGCTGCATTGTTTGGTGGTGGTCTGTAAAGAAGGAAGAAGTCACAAGAGAAAGTTGGTGTAGGGCTACATCTGGTCATGAGGGCCTTACAACCTTGTATGGAAATGTTGTCAGCTTTGGTGAGATTTATTGTTTTCTTGAAAATAGCAGCTGGTCCACCTCTGCTTTTGCCTATGTGATTTTGTGTGACAGTTTGATAGCCTGGAGGAACAGCTTTATGCACCACCGGAGCCATGTCATCTCCAGACCATGATTCAATTATGAAGAGTAAGTCAGGATGTGTGTCAGTGAGTAGGCCGTAGATGTTGTGATTGTTTTTAGAGAGTGATCAAGCATGTATTAGCAGGCAATCTAGAGACTGTGTTTTGGTGGTGATGTGACTTTGTTTGCTAGAGGAGTGAGTAGTACTCCTTAAACTTGCAGCAGATGTATTATTAGTGTTGGTATTAACTATATGAAGATAGCCATAATGTTGTTTGTCTATATCGTAGTCCTCGTCCAGCATGTTTTTAAGGCATTTTGTTGGGTCTGCATGTGAGGGTGGTGGAGATGGTGGTTGAGAGTGAGTTGGAGAGCTGTGTTGTTTTTGTAGAGTAGCCTTGATGTGTAATAGACATGGAGATGTGAAGTTGGGAAGACTGTCAGGTTGTTTATTTTGTTAGCATCTGTTTAGGGTGTTTAGAGTACATTTACACACAAAGTAGATTCCAAGAAGAACAATTGTAATGTGTGCTATTTGACAACAAAAGCCTTTTTGCCTTTAGCCAGTGTTTCTTTTTTAGATTGATGAGGGCCCGGCAGCATCCAAAACAATAAAGTTTTGCAAAAATCATGACAAAACAAAACAAGAATTGTCAAAAGGCTGATGGCCAACTCCAGATCTATTGGCTTTGCCACTGCTTGTTTTTCTTTAGGTTTAGGGAGATAAAGTGATTTGTTCAGAATCATAGCATGTTCAGCCATCTTGAAGCTCATTCCACAGTTTAGTAGCCAGCAACTCTGGTTGTAAGGCCTCATTTCTCTACCCTTAATATCACATATGTGGTTAGGACCGGTTTTATGCTAATCTTGATTTAATGGTAAATGAAAACACTTTATGGTCAAATCAACATTAGTGTATCTCCTGTCCTCATGTTTATATTCCAAATGGGGTTTTGAGGCATTCAGAAATATCACTCTTCTGTGTTCCTTCTCTGTTCTGATTTTACCATGGAAAACACGGCAAAAAATGGACAGTGAAAGGCTGGGGAATGAGAGTAAAAAGCGAGAATCTATACACAAATACTAATTTGTGTGGTTATTTCCCATTCCTGGGTTTAAAAGTTGTGTTAATGACAAATTAGCATACATAAAAATTACTGAACCCCTGAATGTCATTCTTTTTTGTTGGGTTCTGACTTTTCTAGTGTTACCACTGAAGTCGAGATGAGGAACCGGAGCCCTATTCATAAGTAGGTCCAAAATGGGATTACAAATTAGGCACAAATTGCTCTTCCAATGTTTTTTTGCTGTCCAGATTTTTGCCAAGTACACCTGGCAAAGTTCTAGCTGGCATATAGTACTCAATGCCGGTGTTTGCACCTGTGATTGAGTAAAAATAGTAACATAGTGTGCTCAATTCCCCCTTCTGAGGTCTTCAAGTTGGAATTGGATCAGTAATGGAATGAAACCTTGGGGGCCCCCTGCAAGTTACATTTGCGGGCCCTGACCCTCACCCTGTCACCAGTTGTGTGAGAGTTCTTTTCGGAACCCCACAATATCAGTCCTCTTTTTAAAGTAAAGTTTCTCTGAAAGAAAAAACTTTTTCTGCAGCCAAAGTGACAGCTGGCACCCGGAAAACCGGCTTTGTAGTTATCTTCAGAAAGGGGGTTTAGGAAAACCGTATTTAGCACCTCACAAAAAGTCAGTGCAGCATTTCAGAAAGCGATCTATAAGCAGGGCCGGACTGTGAAACCAAATCATCCCTTGCAAGAATGCTCAAACCATCCCCTCTCCCTTCATCACCTCGTGCAATACCTCTTTTTCCATCTATCCATTTTCTCTCTCTCTTCTCCCTCTGATTGCTTTCTATTTACCTTGCCTCTCTTGCAGTCTCTTGAAACCTCCACATGCCTGGTAATTAACCCCTGGGAGCTTAGGAAAGTGGAAGAAGAGGCCCCTTACCCCAAAAAAGGCCTGGTCGAATAAAAGGCCTGTCTGGCCCTGTCTGCAGAGAGCTACTTTGTAATTAATGCGTTAAAGCAAATGAACTATAGTTACAAAGAAGTAAAGACATTGGGGTCGATTCCGATTCAGGCCGGAAAACATACCGACCGACTCGGTACGGGAATGTAGTCCGACCGACACGTACCGGCGCTGCCCGATCCGCGTAGTACGATGCAATGCATGTGAATTACGACCGACTCGTACGGAACACAAGCCGAACGACCGAACCGCACGGAAACCAGCTATCCGGCCGGAAAATCTACGCGAATCGAACCGACCGACACGCACCAGGAATGAACACGACAATAACGTACCCGCGAACTCCGACCCGCGCAGTACGATGCAATGCGTGTAAAACCAGACCGAGTCGCACGGAGCTCAAGCCGTACGACCGACACGCATACAAAACAGGGAGCCGAAGCAACCCAATACTCCGCGACCGACGCGTACGCCGCACATGAAACCCAGCAGAAAGACAGCGTGAAAGACTCGGAGAAGCTCGCACGAGCCAACTGCAGCGTCCTACTCGGTCAGAAGAACGTCTCCTACATGCCTAAAAACTACAAAGGAAAAAATACAAAAAAAAGGGCCAAACAAGCAATGACAAAGTCAATAAATACAGGGGAAAAAATACATGGAACAAAGACACACCCACAACTCCACCCATATATAGGCCACAAATCCCTACCATGATCCTTTGCAAATTCAACAGACCTGCCAGCACAGAACACCATCAGACAGCAACCACAGACACACTCACAACTCATCCATCACATAAGCCACACACCATTAGCACCTCCCAAATAGCACCCTCACATACACCCAGCAAAACTGACACTCACCCACCCTCACTTGCACACTCACACACACATCAATCCCCACCACCACCCATCACCATGCCCCCAAAGAAGAATCCAAAGTTCCTAGAAAGTGAATTGGAAGTCCTGGTAGATGAAATCCTCAGGGTAGAGCCACAGTTGTTTGATACATTGGTCCAACAGACCCCCATGTCGCAGAAAACCAAGATGTGGGAGAGGATCGTCGACAGGGTGAACGCACAATCACCATGTTTGCGCACAAAGGAAGACATCCAGAACAGGTGGTATGATTTGCGCAGGAGGGTCAAGGACCTACTCAAGAAGGATTATGCCTTGAGTCATCGCACCGGCAGTGGCCCTCCTGCCAAACCAGTATACCTCAGGTCCTGGGAGGAGAAGGTGCGGGCCATGCTACCACCAGAGAGCGTACATGGACTATCAAACATCCCAGAGCCTGGTGAGTACACAACCAATATTCCCAATATTGTGTGACAATACACACACATCACTGTCAAGGGGATAGTGAAACCATGCACCGTTAGCAAAGCCACAGTAACCAAAAGATAATCATCCCAAGATGTGTATGTTAGTCAGACAAACACAATACCTGCCATCTCATAGTGATATGTAACCGTGTCATGACATGTACAAACCTAACAACAAATAGAGCAAGGCAGTGGCACAAATCTTACCAACAAACACTGTCAGACATTTTGCCACCACTAGAACACCACCTCACAGGGAAGCTCACTGAAAGGAAGGAATTGTGTGTATGCTGGTGAAGTGAGTGTAGCCAATAGCATGATGGGAGTTGTAGTCACAGATATTGGTCACCCTCACAATTGGCCCATCAACACCACTCTGAACCATGCTCACATCACAGGGAGTGGAAAAGAACTGACAAGATGGCTGACACTGGGTACTGCTGTGAGGAGCACAAGGACCTGCTGGGAACTGTGCACCAACCAACAGCAGGACACCACTGCCTGACATCCTGAAAGCCAACTTGCACTCCCTGCAATGGAAGCACGTTCCATGGTGAGATATCTGGCTGGGTGGGAAGGAGGACTGACAGCTCTGACCATAGTTACCAGTAGCTTTTCTCACACACCCCCTTAACACAAACTCCACACAGCTCACCTGGGAGAATGCATTGCCTCACACTCTAATTAAATATCCCACAAAGAACTACCACACTGGGTTATGCTGTGTGAAGCACAGGGACACTTTGGGACTTGTAGCCAAACAAACGCCAGGACAACACTGTCAGCCATCCTGTCAGCACAGGCACACTACCAGACAGGGAAGCAGAGTCAAAAGGAAGGAAGTATGGGCATGCTGGGAAGGGGGTGTAGGAAATAGCATGATGGGAGTGGTAGTCACAGCTCAACATCTCCCACCCACATGGCCCAGCTAGCTCACACTGAAGCATGCACACCTCACAGGGAGTGAAAAGCCACTTCAATGATGTCTGACAATGTTACTCTGTTGTGGGGAGCACAAGGCCCTGCTGGGAACTGTGCACCAACCAACAGCAGGACACCACTGACTGACATCCTGACAACCAACTTGCACTCCCTGCAATGGAAGCACGTTTCATGGTGGGATGTCTGGCCTGGGGGGAGGAGTTGTGCCAGCTCCGACTACAGCTACCAGCAGGCCCTTACACACACACCACTTCCACTAACTCCAAACAACACACCTGGGACCGTGCTCTACAAGAGAGTGAGTGAAAAGCCACTTCCAAGATGTCTGACACTGGCCTCAGCTATGGGGAGCACAAGGCCCTGCTGGGAACTGTGTACCAACAAACAACAGGACCACACTGTCAGCCATCTTGCCATTGCTGTCACACTCACACACAGTGAAGTCGACTCAAAAGGAAGGAAGTATGGGCATGCTGGGAAGGGGGGTGTAGGCAATAGCATGATGGGAGTGGTAGTCACAGCTCAACATCCCCCACCCACATGGCCCAGCAAGCTCACACTGAAGCATGCACACCTCATAGGGAGTGAAAAGCCACTTCAAAGATGTCTGACAATGGTGCTCTGTTGTGGGGAGCACAAGGCCCTGCTGGGAACTGTGCACCAACCAACAACAGGACACCACTGACTGACATCCTGAGAGTTAACCTGCACCCACTGCAAGGGTGGCATGCTTCATGGTGGGATAACTGGGCTGGGGGAGAAGGAGGTCCGGATGTCAACCAAATACCACCAATGCTGGCCATACACACACCTACTCTGCAAAAACACATTGCACACGTGGGACCTGTCACTCCCAAAGTAAAAGCCCTGGCAAGATGGCTGACACATGGGCATGAGAAATGATGTGCCTGCAATTCACACCCATGCACTGGCCAACCCAAACACGTACACACTCACAGCCATTGCAACTCTATGTTAACACACACTGTCAGGGGATGCAGTGTCCATGGGTGCCCCTGGCCTGGCTGTGAAGGTGTGTCTTGCAGATGACAACTGTGGAGAATCAGACATACTACATAGCACAAAACACACAGGAAGTCACAGAGACATCATTGACAGGGGACACCTGACAGTGAATGCAATGGACACACCAATATACCGGACACTGTACCATGCTGTCAGTCACACAAGTTGCGGTTGTGAGCTGCATTCCACTCCCACATCGTTCGGCAACATATGCATCCTTCACACAACACACCACTCACTGTCATAGACACTGTAGACACAAGCACCAACCTGGACTGCATTTGAGGAGACATGCTACTCACAGCAGCAGAACTGCAACACACACCACTGGCCATCACTGTCATGACAATGGAAAAGCCAGAGAGCTGCCGTGCCCAATCCTCATCACCATGGAGGACATTGACAAGATTAATCACGTTTGAAATGAAATGAAGGTTTTTATAGAGCGCATGTATGCCGTGGTGTCTTAGCGCTTGCTACCAAAAGAGGGTATACCAGAAAGTCAACCGGCCAGTTTAGTGCGAATGAAATAGCCAGGTTTTAAGTTCCTTCCTGAACTGTGTCAGATTGTTTTGATTTCTAAGATACAGGGGCAGGGAATTCCATAGCCTAGGGGCTAAATATCTGAAACTTCTACCACCCCACTTGAGCGTCTTTACTCTCGGCACTACAAGCAGTGACGCCGAAGCCGAGCGGAGGCTTCTCTGTGGGGTGTAGCGCTTAATGTATTGACTGATCTGGACAGGTCCAGCCCCATACAGGGTCTTGTGTACTATGCACATAGATTTGAACTGAATTCTCGCCAGAACGGGCAGCCAATGAAGCTGTTCCCGGATGGCTTGACTTATAGGACTGAATTTAGGGCGTTTTAGTAGTAGCCTAGAGGCAGCATTTTGCAGAGTCTGCAGCTTATGTATCACAGTCTTTTTGGCTCCAAGGTAGAGCAAATTACAGTAATCAATTTTTGACAAAATTAAGGCAGTGATAACCATTTTCCTGAGGGGCATAGGAATAAAAGGAAGGATCTTCTGAAGGATTTTTAAAGTGTAAAAACACGAGGAAGTGATACTGTTGACCTGATCAGACAGTGATAGATGGTCGTCAATCAGGACTCCAAGGTTTTTTGCCTTCTTTACGGGCTGGGGGCATGGCCCTGCTGTCCCTGGGCACGTACAAAACTCAGCAACAACATCATTAGCTACGTTAACAACATCACTTGTATGAAATGAGACGTGAACTAGGAACCCACACAACAACACAGATACTCCCAAGAGATCTCAGGCATACCGGACTGTGACCATGTTGTCCAGACACACCAATGTGACGCACAAAGACTGGCAAAAAAGGCAACCACACATGGCCCAATCTTGAAAGATATCCTAAGTGGAATTGCACGTATGTCCCTGTTAAAGGACAAATGTGGACAAGGATGACACACCTGTGTCAGGCACGTGATGGCCCTTGAGTAGCAATGGCCATGTACAGCCAATCAATACATGAGCTGGTCATGCACACACCTCAACATTCACATTGAAATGCTTCAGGTTGGCAGGACAATGTGCTACACCAATATCAACCTCTGACTGTGACAACTTAGGACAATGCAATGTACAGGCCCGCATCCAGATGTACAGTCACAACTGTCAGGTGTTTGAACCATTGATGCCTGTAGAAACATAACATACATTGTGTGTATCTTCCAAACACAGGTGATGATGGGGACACAGCAGCAAATGATGAGGAGTCCCTGTCCCAGGCTCCGCTGGCCCATGAGCTATCTGGTGTGGAACAGCCTCTGCCCTCCTCGGATGGCGAAGACCTACCTGGCCCCTCCGGTGTGAGTCATCATGCAGCACCAGCAGGACAACCCTCTGCACCCCCTGCACCCACTCCTCCAACATCTGCCAACACACAGACCACCCCCGCCGACACGGACAGACCAAGGACACTGAATGACTACAGCACAGGGACCCCGGCCCACCATGAAGCAACGGACAACAACCCTAGTACCAACACCCAAGGGGGCCTAGGGTCACCTGTGCATGCCACCGCAGGTCCCGCACGTGTGGCCAGGGGTGGTGGGAGGGGTGTTAGGCAGAGGTCGCTGTTTTCAGAGGCGTCTGGACTGCATGATGACCCACAACTGGTACGCATTGCTGATGCGTATCAGAATAGCACCGGAGAGGTCAGCCAGGTAGTGGGGATCCTCAAGGACATTCAACAGCAGCAGGCTACCCATCATGCCCGCTTGGACTCACACATGTCCCGTGTGGAGACACACATGTCTGGCATGGAGTCCAAGTGGGACACATTGGAAGAACTGACAGCGGTGCAGAGGGACATATTGACATGCCTCCGCCAGATTAGCACCAACATGTCCACACCTCCCTGTGTGCCCACAACATCTGGTGCCGCAACAACTGAAACTGCCACAGGGAGGGAGGATGACTCTGGTGGAGAGTCCTCTGCACCGCAGCGGCCATTACGTGAGGGTCCCCCCAGAAAGAAGAGGGGTCGTCCGAGGAAGGACAACTGAGAGGCAGATGGCCATGTACATCCCCCAGGAACCCAACACCTGTTCTGGAAATTCTCCTTTGTGTGCAAACTGTTCACCCTGTCGAATGCAACCCAACTCTCCCACATGACATGGGGAGTTTAAGTTGGACTAATGTATCAGATGACTGTGGACTTTACTCAGGACATTTCTGCTACCAACACTTCCAACTCATCTGTGAACTTTGGATTCCAATCCCAATGTACAGCACCCACCATCCTGTGCACTATCCTCACACATGTATGTAAATATACTCACTAATACACCATACTTGCCTCTGTTGTGATTCCAACGTGGTTTTTGTCATGGAGATGATGATCTGCTAAATGACACTGTGCATGCTAACTGCTACAGCAAGTTCAACACCGTCATGTGAGTCATGGCGACGTGACACATATGAGGGAGACACACCACTAGGGCAACACAACACATACACACCGGGGCCATCTGACTCATCGCCTACACTGATGTTGCCAGGAAATACAGTGGAATGCACAGACACCACACCTATTCAGAGTCTGTGTTAACTAGCCCACAGATGCAGTAAGCAAATGACAGTCAGATGTGTGACCACAGACAACGCACATCCCAAAGTGAAGCACAGGTTTATTACACATTTGCAACATGTTGTTTCCACTGCAGATGCAAGGTAATCCCACGTGGCAGTGGCCACACAGTCACCAAGTGTTGAGGAAATAAAGTCCAGGGGTGTGTGGCACATCACCTGTAGGGAAACGACTGCTTCCACCCTGGAAGTTGAATCATGGTGTCGGGGATCCGAGTTGACCAAACAACTCTGAAAGTACCCTGTGAAGGACAGACATGACACACAGTCAAAAGCACTGAAGAACAGGACAGAACTGCAATACTCATGCCCAATACATGTCACAAGATACCTACACAAAACCAAGTTAGCATGTCAACACTGTTGGGGAGTACAGACTACCTGTAAGGACACATCGCTGCACGCATCCAGTCAAGTAGCACATGGCCACACTCAAACAGCAACAGAGCACCACCAACACATATCATGCAAACTCAAATCATTGACATAACATCTCTGTATACAAACATTCAGCTGAAGAAGTTGGTGATGAGCTGTGTGCGGACATCACCCTCATCATCATCATCATCACTGGCATCGTGGCCCAGGCCAGGATCCTCCACAGGTGGCGGATGTTGGTCATCGTCATCCAGGATGAGAGGCAACTCCTTCCGCACTGCCAGGTTGTGTAGCATGCAGCAGACGATGACAATCTTGCACACCTTTGCAGGGGCATATGGGAGGGCCCCTCCTGTCTTGTCCAGGCAGCGAAAGCGGCTCTTCAGGAGACCAAATGTCCGCTCGATCACTCTCCTGGTCCGACCATGTGCCTCATTGTAGCGCATCTGGGCTGGTGTCACAGGGTTCCTGAGGGGTGTCAGCAACCACGGCATGTTGGGGTATCCGGAGTCACCTACATACAGACAATTGCACATTAGCTGAGTTGGAAAAGAGGGTGGAATACAACATTGCAGAACACACACAATGGTACAAAGTCAGTACACACCGACAAGCCAGGCACGCTGGTTCTGCATCTGTGACATCATCCTCGGGATGTGACTACTCCTCATTACGTAGGCATCGTGTGCAGAACCGGGGAAACGTGCACACACATGTGAGATGCTCATATCTGCAAGACATACCACCAGAGCATTGATAGAATGGTAATGTTTCCTGTTCCTGTATGCCTGCTCATGTGCCTGTGGTGGTACCAAAGCCACATGTGTCCCATCAACGGAGCCGATGACATGTGGCATCCTCCCCAGGGCATAGAAGTCACTCTTGACGTCAGTGAGTTGTTGACGTTTAGGGAAATAAATGTACTGGTTCAAGTATCTCAACATCGCCTCCAAAACATCGCGTAGCACACGGCTGAACATGGTCTGTGACATCCCACCAGCAGACGCCACAGTGTGTTGAAAGGTACCGGTGGCAAAGAAGTGTAGGGCTGCCATCACCTTCACCTTGGGGGTCAGCGCTGTAGGGTATGGACGGCCAGCTAGCAAATGTGGGGCCAACCGCCCCGCCAATTCCTCAATCAGCGTCCTGTTGAAGCGGTACCGTCGGATGCAGTCACGTTCAACCATCGTTGCAAGGTCAGGGAATGGTCTATGGACAGCTGGTGCCCTGCAGTGCATAGGTGAACAAAGAAAGATTGTCAGTCACCCCACATATGTGGCATTGACCATACTCAATATCACATGATACTTCATTATGAGACACAAGTACTTGATGTGTGTGCCGTTCTGTATGGACATATATGGCACCTACATGGCCACCATCTAACATCTCAGTTCAACATGTGTTGACAACAAGTTCCAGGTTGTGCTATGGGAAATCCTTAGGCTGTGTCACAGTACCCATGTACTGCTGTCACGTTCCAAACACACACCACATTGACAAGTGAGGACAGATGTGCCCCAGGCATCACATCTCTTTGACAGGTAGATTCCCAGGGACCCTGTATTGCCACATGGACACTGGCATGACATGGCGTATCATGTACACGTCAGCAAAACAACCATGACTCCCACAGGTAGTGGCCCCTGTTGCCTCTGCAGGACAGACATGGACGTCTGTGACACACACACGCACAACATCAAAGTCGATGCACAAACAACGTGGATGTGGAGACTGTCTCCCATTGTGCACATGGAATCAGAGACATCTGAAACACAACATGCACACAGACTGTGGAGGGCCATCACAATTGTGGCAATGGGTCACCCTGTGACGTACATACCATCCCACATGGGACTCAGGGTGTATGTGACATAACATACACATACACAACCTGAAAATGTGACCATGCCACATGCTCTGAACTGAACAGTTGCACATCACAGTGGTCAAGTGCACAACACACAAAGGATTCTGTCCCCATGAACACGTGCACAGCCTGGGAGTGGCTGCCCCCAAGTGCCACCCAACAAACCACATGTTGACCCCCATACACACACAGGTAATGCAGGCTTACATGCCTTAGGATACAGTGTGGACATGCTGTGGTGTTGTAGGTGTGCCCCTGAGTCCCTGGCAAGTAATTGTGGCTGGCATACGTTCACCAGTGACAACCATGGTGACATATGCGAGTGACTTGTACAGGGACGCGTCGTACAGCAATGGACCGATCCATGCACACGCATTGGCCATTGCATATGATGTGGACGGATGCATGTTGTGTTTCGAAATACGCGTCGTACAGCAATGGACCGATCCGTGCGCACGCATTGGCCATTGCATATGATGTGGACGGATGCGTGTTGTGTTTCGAAATACGCGTCGTACAGCAATGGACCGATTCATGCGCACGCATTGGCCATTGCATCTGACGTTGACGGATGCGTGTTGTGTTTCGAAATACACATCGTACAGCAATGGACCAATCCGTGCGCACGCATTGGCCATTGCATATGATGTGGATGGATGCGTGTTGTGTTTCGAAATACGCGTCGTACAGCAATGGACCGATCCGTGCGCACGCATTGGCCATTGCATCTGACGTTGACGGATGCGCGTTGTGTTTCGAAATACGCGTCGTACAGCAATGGACCGATCCGTGCGCACGCATTGGCCATTGCATATGATGTGGACGGATGCGTGTTGTGTTTCGAAATACGCGTCGTACAGCAATGGACCGATCCGTGCGCACGCATTGACCATTGCATCTGACGTTGACAGATGCGCGTTGTGTTTCGAAATACGCGTCGTACAGCAATGGACCGATCCGTGCGCACGCATTGGCCATTGCATATGATGTGGACGGATGCGCGTTGTGTTTCGAAATACGCGTCGTACAGCAATGGACCGATCCGTGCGCACGCATTGGCCATTGCATATGATGTGGACGGATGCGTGTTGTGTTTCGAAATACGCGTCGTACAGCAATGGACCGATCCGTGCGCACGCATTGGCCATTGCATCTGACGTTGACGGATGCGTGTTGTGTTACGAAATACGCATCGTACAGCAAAGGACCGATCCGTGCGCACGCATTGGCTATGGACTGACATGTTAACGGACGCGTATTCTAAGCTTGTACGAGTCGGATGCAGTGAATTCAGTTGGCCACCCACAACAATGTTGCAAATTTATGGGTGTCATCAAGTCAAAATTTTGAAGGATGCTGTAGGCGTGTATAAGTGATGCAATTCCATGGATTGGCCAGATTCAGAAGATGCAAACGACTTGGACCTATCACTTTGAACACATGGGACAGTATCTGCCTCTGCAGCACACATATAATGCTGGCTGTTCCCCTGAGAGCTCACTTGCCTGCACTACATGCTCCAGGACGACATATGCCACTACCACTGCTGCTGTCTCTGCATCCTCTGGCTACTGCAATGGCACGTACTGTGGAGAGAGCCCCAGCCTTCAGCACTGAGGAGAACCAGGCCCTGCTGGACAGCCTCCTTTCACAGTACAGCAAGCTGTATGGGAAACCAGGGGAGCAGGTGAGTGTGCTGTCCACTGCCTTACTAATTGTGCATGTTGTCTGACTAGTAAGACTTACAGTGTGTACACCAGTGGCTAGCATGCTCACTGAGTAGTTGTCACCCCCAAAGTGTGTAGTTATATGCACTGAACAGGTATAGTGCAGTAACAGTGCATTCCAACGAGGTTTGACTTCCCAGGCAATGATACCATTTAGTAACTACTGGACAACTGTTCATAGCCATAGTTGCACTACCTGTGTACATCATATGCCCCTGTGATTGAGACATGTATATCCAACTGTGTGATGCACGGATATGTTGCATGTGTAGTAATGGCCTTTTCACTTTGTCATCCTCACAGGTTGATGCCCACCAGAAGCAGGAGATCTGGCTGACCATCGCCCGGGCAGTACGATCTGTGGGGGTCTACAGGCGCAGGATCCGCAACTGCCAGAAGAGGTGGCAGGACCTTCGTGGCTGGACCCGGAGGATCGCAAGGGTCCAGCTGAAGCTGTCGCCTCCTCGCAGGAGGGGCGGACACCGGACCCTGACCCCCACATGCTCCAGATTCTGGCGGTGGTCTTCCCTGACCTGGATGGGCAGCTGAAGGCCAGACAGCAGCAAGGAGGGGGTAAGTGCTAGCCTTTTCTGGGTACTATGACTAACATGCTCTATGCACTCCTTTAGCCTGGTTCCACTTCCACAGTACGACTGTCTTGTCGTCCTGGACTAATGTCCCTCACTTGTGTCATGCCCCCTCCTCATCTGATACACAGGTGTGGCCCTTACAGTCTGTGACTTAGGTCACTTGGGTACTGTGTACTTGCAGTTACCTGTGGTTCAAGTTGGGGACAGCATCAGTTACAGGAACTTTGTTGTGGGCTGCATGGGTGGTACAATTGCTCACACAATGCCTGTGATCTGACATGTACTCTGGGTATGGCTTTAATATGTGTTCCAATTGCTGCTCTGACTCACCACATGTCTGGGGTATGTGCCACACACCCATGCTGCAGCAGAGGGCATGGTAGGAGCATCAGGAGAATGTACATCATGTGTGTGACACATGCATAGCCACCTGCCTAGTGTTCAGGGTAATACCATGTTGCACATGGACCAGGACTGTAATGCCTACTCTGGACATCGAAGGCACTCTGTTCTCCCACTCCTGTGTGTCAGCATACATATTGGGCATTGTGAAGAGTGCACTCAGGTGTCTGCCTCTGTGTCACCGTGGTATGGCCTTGCTTTTTGGACTCCTGGAGTGTTTAACAATTTGGGGTGGCCAGCCATCTGAGTTGTGACTATAGGATCTGCACATTGGTTAATGCATAGGTCTCTGATCCCTTGACTGTGCATAATGGTGTATGAAACATTGAGGTGCAGGCAGCTTTGGTTCATTCTCATCAGACGGTGAAGTGCTCATGTGTATGGATTTGTGTTTGCAGTCACTCAAATGTCTCATTTGAATGACGTGGGATCATCTTAGTCCTCATGATGTGGGTGGCCAGGGGTGCACATGTGCACCTGTCAGCTACAGGGCTTGCAGTCCCAAAACGTCCATGATTGTGACACAGTGCAGACTCGTGTTGTGTGTATGCACTGCCCCTGTGACAGGAGACAGTTATGACTGACTTGCCAGACAGGCCTGTGCCATGACATTCAACTTGCAAAGGGTGATCCAGCAGTAGTGTGATATGTCCTGCATGCACACCATTGTTGCATTGTCTATCAGGACATGAGGACCTCATTGTGTCTGGTGATGGAACCAAAACCCGCATAGCGACAGAGACTCTGCCCATCACTTTTCCTGACACATGTACTGAGTCAGTGGCAGGAGATGGCATGTGTTCGGAGTGACACATTTCCATATGTTCTCTTGGATGTCCAACAACTGTGTATGTGGTGCATGTGTGCACATATGATTAGTCGCATACAACAGGCACCAGACAGATGGGTGCATGGACAGGTAGGATATGAGTGGCATGAATGACTGTCAGGCAGACAATGGGCTTCTTCAAATCAGTGTCAGCACTTATTGCAATGTCTAGCGAATGATGGCAGGGCTTGCTCTGTGATGTGCTGTACTTACTGTGGTGTGTGTGGTCAGTACAGGTGACTAATGTTGCTCTGTTTATCCTGATTGTTTGCAGATACATCCACGGCCACAGGAGGCGACAGTTCCACGGACCAAGAGGAGTGGCAGAGCCAGACTGGGTCCACTGCAGAGGAGACCGAGGGACCCAGTGGCACGGAGGGTGAGGGGAGCCACACTGAGGAGACCTCAGCTACGACCACCTCGGCTGAGGAACACAGCACTTCCAGTGAGGACTCCCTTGTGGAGGCGGGTGTCAGCAGACCACGGTCAAAATCGAGCAAGTCTGTCCCCGCCACCACCACCATCTCCACCCTCCCATCTGCTCCCATCCCACATGTCTGTGGAGGCTCCCGTGTAGGGGAGCGTGTCTCCTTCATGCCAGGCACCGCACCCCCTGCCTCTGTCTCCCCTGCTGCCCTGAGTGTGGAGTCTGTGGACTTGCTGAAACAGATCCATGTAGGGCAGACATCAATGCTGAGTGTTCTCCATGCACACACGAGTCTGTTGACACAACTGGTGTCATTCATGGAGGGCATGTCATCTGGCATGTCTGCCCTACATCGGACAAATCAGTCCATGGCCTCCACACTGACGGCAGCAGTGTCCCTCCTGCAACAGTCCCTCACCCCTCCTACCTCTGCCCCATGCACAATCCCCAGCACCCTACCTGTCCCAAGCACACACACACCGGCACAGGCACGCACCAGCACAGACACAAGCAGCACACAGACACACACGCCAAAATCCAGACGCACATGCACGCACAGTCAGGGGACTGATACTTCACTCACAGGGGATGGGGCCCAGACACACATACACGCATCCACGAGCACTGCGCAGTCCTCAGATACCTCTCCCTCCAAAACCCCTTCCCTTGCCTCACCTGCACCCCCCCTCCCAGAAGCTCTTCCTCTGTGAGCTTGGCCTCTTCCCCACAGATCCATCTGAGCCAACGTACAGGCGGAAGAGGCGACCACCACACACAGAGGGGAGTGCCCCTCACACCTGGAAACCCTCCCCCAGGCACAGGCAAACTGAGGACCCCATTAGGAAGTCCCCCCGGACCAGGAAGGGCAAGACCCCACCACCACCACCACGCAGCTCCACCACACAGTCTCTCTCCTCCATCCCCCAGGCCACCACTCCACAGGTTCCCCAGCCACACCCTGCCCCAGGTTCCCCCACACACCGATACCGCATCCCCAAACTGCTTAGGCCCTACCCCCTACTACTTGCTCTTCCAACCCCAACCCAGATGCTCGGCCTGTTTGTGCCACTGGTGTGGAGACCGGGTCCCCCCCTCTGTCCTGCCCACCTCATCTGCCCCCCCTTCCACTCCCTTGGAGTTATGCACTGCAGTGGAGTCCACAACCACCCCGTCTGACTTGGGCACTGCAGTGGGGACCCAGTCCACTCCATCTGACCGGCCCACTGCGGTGGTGCCATCACCCACACCATCTGACTTGTGCCCTACAGTGGTGCCGGCCCCCACTGAGTCAGACACCTCCACTGCAGTTGCCGGTGACACTCCTGCACCCACCACCCCTTCACTGCCTCCTTCTGGCATCCCCTGATCCTGTCCCTGCGGTGCCTGGCCTGCCCCTTGTATGCCCCTCCGAGGGGGATGTACCCTGTCCGTACCAGTGCAGGCAAGCAATGGGTGACAAGTTGTCACATGTCACCCTGTTCGGACTGTGAATGTGGACTGGCCATTGGCCTTAGTTTCTTTTGGACTTCCAATTTTTCTTTCACATTGGCTGAATAAAGCGTCTTTTTGTTTACTAGTGGTTTTGCTTTTGTTGTACATGATGTAGATGAGTATCATCATGCATTTGCTGTTGTAATAGTGTTCAGATCAGGAAAATGAAATGTTGCTGTGATGGACTCCATGTGGTCCATGGGATATGTGTCCTAATCTAGTCTGGATCCATAGCATCCTTTGCTGCAGTCTGAGGGTGTAATGTTTAGCATTTGACACAGGGATGTACGTTTTGCATTTGTAATTTAACATCTGTGGCTTACACTCATGCACATCTGGTGGGATTACCACTGTTCAATGTTTCTATTTCCCTGACTGTGTGCCCATCTCCACTGGACATGCAGTTTAGCACATCAATGTTGAAGGACTCATCTGTGTATACAGTGCAACTTGCTTGACACGTGTTTTGGGTATATGCAGATGACTGAAGTGACACTTCCGTACCCAGGCTGATGTGAGCAGAGCCTTCAGTGTGTTGTAATTGTTGACTCACTGACCAAGTGTTCTGCTGACATGTTTGAGTCGTGCACAGACAAGGTTTGGCACAGCGGACCTTCCACAGGAGTGGAGTGCCCTCATGGCAGTGTGTAATCCCGTGACATTGCCTGGGCCCGTGTTGTGTGTTGTGTAAGCATGTCTGTGTGTGTTCCCTTCCCTTTTCCTACACAGGCTGTGTCCCTACGGATGTTCCTGTTTGTGATGCTTGCTGAGTTGTCCTGTGTTCATCCAGCATCTTGGACCTGGTTACCATGATGTGGGTGCATGGCAGACTAATGTTCATCAGGTTGTCATCCCTAGTTGTCTTTGTTGTCAGGGCTGGGGATGTGGGCAAACGCAGATGGGACACAGTCAGGATTCCCCTTGGCACTTGTTGGTTACACAAGTCATGTAATTTACAGTTTGTGGTAGCTTTCAGTGATTATGACACGTTGTGTGTGTGACTGCTGCCACTCCTCAGGGTCAGAGCTGCAATGTTGGAAGTTGTCTACGTGTGTTCTTTGTGGGTCACCTTGGCTTCTTCATTGGTGTGTGACTGTGGCCAGGATCCCATTGATTAGGGTGGATTTCACGACATTCACGAGTCTTGTTGACTGGCCAGGTGTGATGGGTTTCTGCACCTTAGTTCCCACAACCACCCCTGGGATTGTCCTGGGTGCATGTGCAATGTCACCAGTCCATGTGAGCTTCACTGCTGCACATTGGTGGAGATCAAGGTGTGTGGTGTTGAGTGTGTGCAAATGTGAGTTGTTGCACGGTTAGACCCCTACCTCCATATTGGCCTTGGCTGACAGGGCGTGCTGATTGATTTGTGCTTGTGTAGGTGTGATGGTAGTTTGTTGCTCAGGACACATGGCTGTGGTTCACAGTGTGAACGACATCTATCTTTGTCATCACAGTGGGATTATCATGCAGGCTAGTGTCACCACAATGTGGGGTCCCTGGGGGTAGTGCTGTGGTGGGTCTGTCTCTTGCTGTGTTAGTTGCTGTTCCTACAAGCTTGTGTGACATGTGTAATTTGGGCTCCCTCTCATCTAACAATGCCTGATTGCCCACATAGGGGAATCCGATCCATGAGTTACTTTTGTATGGCACTGTATACACATATGTGTGATTGGAATTCAGGCCTCCTCATGTGTTGTGTGGTTGCCTGGGGACACTGGCACATCCCCCATCACCTGTTGTGTTTGATATGCAGTGTGAGGCTGCCTGTTTGTGTTAGTGCATCTGCACCACTGCATTGGCATATCTTTAGTGTGCCATTGCCTGTATGTTGTTTGGAGGATTTCCCCTGCTGTCCCTGGGACTCCTAGGTCATCAGTCAGCAGAATAATCATGGTTTGTATGTCCCATTGCTGCCATGGTATGGTATTTGTTCACCTCACAACTACAGTCTCCACAGGATATCTAGATTTGTGTGTCCATTAGCGCAGATATGTGGGTCTGCATTTTGATGGTCACTTCTGGCATTGTGTAATTGATAAATGGAGACAATGTCAGTCCCCATGGGTGATGTTTGTCTGCACATAGGCAAAGGTATGTTTTATTTGCACTGCACTGTTTGCCTGACCCAATCTATGTTGCTATGGGACACAAGCACTACTTTGCCACTGATGTGTTTGTTGTTCTGTGACCAGGAATCATCCATGCTGTTTGGCAGTTGCAGCTTTTTCCATGACAACACTTACCTTTTGGTCAGTGTAATGATGGGGGTTTGGACCCCATTGCCACAATGTTCAAAATGTGCTTCAGCTATGGACCCCACACTTACCTTTTGGTCACTGTGATGATGGGGGTTTAGGCCCCATTGCCACATTGTTCAAAATGTGCTTCAGCTATGGACCCCACACTTACCTTTTGGTCACTGTGATGATGGGGGTTTAGACTCCATTACCACAATGGTCATGGTCTGCTTGCATTGTGAAGGGCACACACATTTTTGTGTGACACATGTGATAGGGGGTCACATTGTATGTTCAATGTCATGTTCAGTGATGTAGGCATTTGACACAGACTACACACTCTTGTCATGATGTTGGGGGGATGTCTTTTGCTGACATTCCTTATGTTGGAGTATGCTGGTTGTGTCATGCATTACCCGTCCTATGAGTGGGGATGGTGGTAGTGGTAGGCATCCAGCCCCCCATGAGTAGGGGTGGTGGTAGTGGTAGGCATCCATCCCCCTATGAGTAGGGATGGTAGTAGTGACAGGCATCCAGGCCCCCATGAGTAGGGGTGGTGGTAGTGGTAGGCATCCAGCCCCCCATGAGTAGGGGTGGTGGTAGTGATAGGCATCCGTCCCCCTTGAGTGGGATGGTAGTAGTGACAGGCATCCAGGCCCCCATGAGTAGTGGTAGTGGTAGGCATCCATCCCCCTATGAGTGGGGATGGTAGTAGTGACAGGCATCCAGGCCCCCGTGAGTAGGGGTGGTGGTAGTGGTATGCATGCAGCCCCCCATGATTAGGGGTGGTGGTAGTGCTAGGCATCCATCCCCCTATGAGTGGGGATGGTAGTAGTGACAGGCATCCAGGCCCCCATGAGTAGGGGTAGTGGTAGTGGTAGGCATCCATCCCCCTATGAGTGGGGATGGTAGCAGTGACAGGCATCCAGGCCCACATGAGTAGGGGTGGTGGTAGTGGTAGGCATCCAGGCCCCCATGAGTAGGGGTGGTGGTAGTGGTAGGCATCCATCCCCCTATGAGTGGGGATGGTAGTAGTGACAGGCATCCAGCCCCCCATGAGTAGGGATGGTAGTAGTGACAGGCATCCAGGCCCCCATGAGTAGGGGTAGTGGTAGGCATCCATCCCCCTATGAGTGGGGATGGTAGTAGTGACAGGCATCCAGGCCCCCATGAGTAGGGGTGGTGGTAGTGGTAGGCATCCAGCCCCCCATGAGTAGGGGTGGTGGTAGTGGTAGGCATCCATCCCCCTATGAGTGGGGATGGTAGTAGTGACAGGCATCCAGGCCCCCATGAGTAGGGGTGGTGGTAGTGGTAGGCATCCAGCCCCCATGAGTAGGGGTGGTGGTAGTGCTAGGCATCCATCCCCCTATGAGTGGGGATGGTAGTAGTGACAGGCATCCAGGCCCCCATGAGTAGTGGTAGTGGTAGTGGTAGGCATCCATCCCCCTATGAGTGGGGATGGTAGTAGTGACAGGCATCCAGGCGCCCATGAGTAGGGGTGGTGGTAGTGGTAGGCATCCAGCCCCCCATGAGTAGGGGTGGTGGTAGTGCTAGGCATCCATCCCCCTATGAGTGGGATGGTAGTAGTGACAGGCAACCAGGCCCCCATGAGTAGGGGTAGTGGTAGTGGTAGGCATCCATCCCCCTATCAGTGGGGATGGTAGTAGTGACAGGCATCCAGGCCCACATGAGTAGGGGTGGTGGTAGTGGTAGGTATCCAGGCCCCCATGAGTAGGGGTGGTGGTAGTGGTAGGCATCCGTCCCCTTATGAGTGGGGATGGTAGTAGTGACAGGCATCCAGCCTCCCATGAGTAGGGGTGGTGGTAGTGGTAGCCATCAGGCCCCTATGGGTGTGTATGGCATTGGTGATAGCCATCCCGCCCCTATGGTTCGGCTGTTTCTAGTGTACGTCATTTCTGCAACTCGTACTCGTTGCTGGCTTGTTCGTCTCGTAGCCATGGATCATCTTGTGGCGCGAATCGGAGCTTATGTGCAGCTCTCCCGGATGCTCTGACGTGCTGGACGTAGCGACCAGTTCGGCGCCTACGGAGTGCGCATCGTACTAGTCCGGCAGGAAGGTGCTGTGTATTTACTTCCGTGCGACTCGAATCGGCGTTTACGGATCTGGCTCGGGTGGGGAACTGGAGCTGGAATGGGTACGTATGGCTCGGTCGGAATCTGAGCAGTAATGCGCATCGTACTTGCTCGTTCGGACGACTGTTCGAATCGGTCGGGAAACCCGCGGACATTTTCTTTCGTTCTCCTGGAACTTTCTTCAGCTTCATTTCACCTGTATAAAGAACACGTGACTTTGCATCTTTATAACTGTTATTACAGTTGACTTTACATTACTATAACTGTTTAATACTGTTTTTTGCATTTTCCTCACTTCTTCTTTACTATTTTTCTTCTTATTTCTTCTTTTCTGCCTTCTTCTTTCATTATGGCTTCTTCTAACAATGTTTTACATCCTCCTTTTTTACAGAAACCTGGCAAACCTGAAATCAAGTGGAAACAATGGCTTAGTTGTTTTGAAGGTTATTTAGTAGCGATTGGTGCACTTGACTACACGCCTGCTAGGAAACTTGGTTTACTTTTTAATAACTTAGGTTTTGCAGGTCAAAGTATTTTTGATAATCTTCCTGTTTTTCCTCGCCCATCTGGGGATTCTGTTTGGAATGTTTATACTGAAGCTAAGGACAGGCTTAAAAAACATTTTTCTGAAGAACCAAGGGGCATATTATCAAGGGCTTTATCGCCGCTTTAGCGGCACTTTTTGCCGCTAAAGCGGCGATATTTTTATCGCCCTATCAGCAAGCTGTCGCTAACAGGCGTTAGCGACAGCTTTCAGGCGATAGCGGCCGGTTTTCCCATCGCCTTGCATGCCAGCGATAATTATCGCTAATGACATGCAAGGTAGGCGTTCCCAACTAAAAGCGACTGAAAACAGTCGCTAACACTATTTCCCCCTATTAGCAAGGCAGGCGAAGCGATAAAATAAATCGCGCTAAGCGCGTTTATCGCTAGAAATTAACACCTGCTACAGGACATGACTTACCTGTTTGTAGTATAGGAGGTGGATTGTAAGGCTAAATCCACCATAGCGTTAATGCGAGAATATCGCTGGATTTCCAGCGATATTCTCGCATTTTGCCGCTATCGCTGGAAATTTTATCGCAATGGAGATAAACCTTGCTAATAGGGTGTTATCTCAGCGATAATTTCCCTCGATAGGCGGCGTTAGAAAAATACGCGCTAAGCGCGGTTAGCGATAAATATCGCAACTCCTTGCTAAAATGCCCCTAAGTGTCTTATTAGAAAGACACAGTTTTGTCATGCGTAAACAAGCTAGTGATAAAACTGTAGAGGAATATATTGCTGAATTACGTGTACTAGCTTCCTCTTGTGAATTTGAAAATTCTGTTGACACCTACATCAGGGATCAATTTGTTTTCAATAGTTTTTTTTATAAAAATGCAGGAACGTCTGCTTACATGCTGTATTCCCTCATTGTCTGAAGTCATAGACAATGCCAAGAGCATTGACCGTTCCATTTTATCCACTCAAGCTCTTGCTTCTCGACAAGTTCAACCTTCTGTTTCTATTGTTACTGATGACTCCACTATTGCGGCAGTCAAATTTACTAAAGACAAAAAAAGACAAGCTGTCTGTTATCGGTGTGGGTCTAAATCCCACATTGGCAACAATCCCAAATGTCATGCCATTGGGAAGAAATGCATTAAATGTAAGAAATTGGGGCATTTTTACACTGTTTGTAGATTGCAAAGTCTGGTTAGCAAATCTACTATTCATGCTGTAGATTTACAACTTGAAGATTCTTTACATAATTCTGATACCAATGTCACGGATTGTGCTTACAGTCTATCTAATGTTTTACTTACAGTTGAAGAAGGTCAAGCTTATTTTGGTGATAAATGTTTACAGGTCATGGCAGATTCAGGTGCCCCCATAACCGTTTTAGCCGACAAAACTTTTCATGATTTGTGGCCTTCTTCTGTCCAACTTATTCCTCCAGATATATTTCCCAAAGCATTTGGTGATAAAGAGATTGACCTCTTGGGGTTTTTCTTTGAAGATCTAAAAATTTTAGGCAGAACTGTACTCACCAAGGTTTATGTCGCCGTTAATGGAAAAGATCTTGTTGACTGGATGGATTTAGCCAAATTAGGTATATATCTCAAACCTGGTCACAAAAATCCCATTGTCTTGGGAGAGATACCCATTTTGTCTCTTTCTGATGATTCCAATAGCATTATTCCTGATCTCATGCACAAATTTCCTAAAGATTTTAAGGACGGTATTGGAACTTTTCAGGGGTTTGAGCATGAAATCAAACTTTTAAAAAATGCTACACCCATAATTCACAAAGTCAGACCAGTCCCTATCACTGTTCGTTCTGAATTGAAAACTTTGTTGGACAAACTTACTGAGGAAGGTATCATTACACTTACTGACTCCTCAGAATGGGTTTCTCCCATCATTTTAGCCAAGAAAAAGAATGGAAGTCTTCGTCTCTGTGTGGACTTGAGGTACCTTAATCGCAACATCTTGGTTGACTGCCACCCCCTGCCACACATTCAAGAAATGTTGTCTAATATTGGTCAGGCCAAGTACTTTTCCACTATAGATCTCCATTCAGCCTACCATCAGATACCCCTAACCACTGGTTCACAAGATCTTACCACATTCATAACACCGTTTGGGGCCTTCAAATATTTAAGACTTCCTTTTGGCCTCGCCTCAGCAGCGAGTGTTTTTCAGAAAGCCATGGACAATTTATTTAAAGATCTTAAAAATGTCCAGGCTTTCCAAGATGACATTCTTGTTGTCACAGAAACTAAAGAAGAAAATTTGTTAGTTCTAGACAGAGGGGCCGATTCCGATTCCGGCCGGAAATCTCTCCGACCGAGCCGGACCCGGAGAGAATTCCGACCGAATCGGACCCTAGCAGTCCGACCGAACGAGAACGATGCGCACGCATGCTATCGGACTCGAGTCGGTCGGACTCCCATTGAAGTCAATGGGAGCCAGTCGTACAACGCGTACGCGGGCTCCCATTGACTCAATGGGTGCGAGGCGGACAAGGGCGCCCCCTACAGCATGTACGCATCCATGCGTCCATCGCGGCGTACATGCACAGGTAGGGGGGACCCATGGGTCCCCCCTGTGTGCGACTCGCGCGCCTATGCGTACAGGGGGGTCCGACGCGGACCCCCAAAGTCCGGCTCCGACAGCTTTTTCGAGCCGGACGGCGCGATTCGGTCGGACTGCTTGCGGCGCGCATCGTACTTACCCGGCCGGGAAACGTCTCCATAGCGCGGTGCGAGTCGTGTCCATGCGAGTCGGTCGGAGCGTGTTGAAGCCGCGTTCGAGTCGGTTGGCGATTTCGCGGGTGCTTGCATCGTTCTCGCTCGGCCGGACCCGCGTACGATTCGGTCGGGAAACAGGGCTCCGAATCGGATCCGGTGAATCCGAATCCGATTCGGAGCACTACCGGCCGAGATCGGAATCGGCCCCAGAGTCTTAAATATTCTGACTACTAGGGGGATAACTATTCAGTCTGAGAAATGCAAGTTTTTAGTACAAAACTTGGATTATCTTGGTCACTCCATCACACCCAGTGGTATTAAACCTAAATTTAGCAACATTGAAGACATTCTCAAAGCACCCGTCCCCACAGATAGAGATTCATTGAGATCTTTTCTTGGTCTCTGTGAATTTTATGCTCGTTTTGTTCCCTCCTACGCATCTGCTGTTCAACCTCTGAGACATCTTTTAAAAAAGGGTGTCAAGTTTCTTTGGAACGATGAAATTGATCATGCCTTTACTGATCTCAAACGATTGGTTTCTACTGCTCCTGCTCTCAGCCCTTTTGTTCCAGGTAATGAGTGTGTCATTTATGTTGATGCCAGCATGAAAGGAATTGGTGCAGATTTTGGACAGAATAATTTAAGGGTTAGAGATGTCACTATAGCCTTCGCTTCTAGAGGTCTTTCGCAGTCCGAATCACATTACAGCACCATAGAAAGGGAGGCTCTAGCTTGTGTCTGGGCTGTCCGGAAATGTAAAACTTATCTGTGGGGCTGTTCTTTTGAAATTTTAACTGATCACAAACCCCTTGTCTTTTTACTTCAAGGAAATGGTCTTGGCAAAGCATCCTCTAGATTAGTGCGATTGCTCTCTAAATTACAGAAATATCATTTTTCTATTAACTACATACAAGATGGGAAACATTTTCGAGCAGATTGTCTGTCACGCATGCCTTTATCTTCTGATTCTGAATTCAGCGATGATTATGAATGTGTTGTTGCTTTTTTGGATGCCGTATCTCCTTGTAAAGAGCTTGTTTCTGAAAAGGACTGGCTAGATGCACTTTCTCAAGATGAAGTTCTCAAGAAAGTCATGGAATACATCAAGAGTGGTTGGCCTCCTTTACGCAATCTTCCAAATGACTTGAAAGCTTTTGCTCAAATTTCACCTGAACTTTCTATTGGGAATCAAGTTTGCACAAGAAATAGCAAATTCATTCCACCTCTTCAACTTAGGTCTAGCTTAATTAAGATAGCACATCAAGGACATTTAGGTATGACTGCTTCATGCAAGGTTTTGAGACAGCACTATTGGTGGCCTGCTATGAATGCTTACGTTTCTTCTTTTGTTAGCTTGTGCCCTCAATGTGTTATTTCTGATGAGCACTGGAAAACCTCTAATGAGCCCTTACATCCTGTTTCTTTACCTGATGGACCTTGGATTAAAGTGGCACTGGATTTTGCTGGTCCTTTTAACCTTCTTCCATCTGGTAAAAGCTTTCTCATTGTTCTCATCGACTATTTTTCAAAATGGATTTATTTCTCATTTGTTGAATCTGCTTCCACACAGTCTGTTTTACAGTTTTTGCATCATGTTTTTTCTCTTGAGGGTACTCCTAGAGAATTAGTTACAGACAATGGTACACACTTTACTTCGTCTCTTATGAAAGCATTTGTTTTGAAATCTGACATTAAACCTCTTCAGGTTGCCCTTTACAGCCCATCCTCAAATGGACTAGTAGAAAGGGCCAACCGTTTTTTAAAGGATGGCATTCAATCTGCCCTTGCTTCAGGGGTTGATGTTAACAAGTTTCTCAGATCAATGCGTACCATTCTACTCCTCACTCTACAACTGTTTTTTCTCCATTCGAGTTGTTGAGGGGAAGAAAATGCAGATCTAAAATCTTACCTGCATGGCTTGATTGTCAAACTGAGTCCAATACCTATGATGCAGTTTCGTTAAGGAAAAATGGTTTATTGAAACAAAAGCATCAAAAAGCACATTTTAAATCTTCTAAGCATGTTTCTGAAAAGAAATTTTTGGTTGGTTCATGGGTCCTTATCAAGAAACCTGTGAGAGTCTCTAAAGGGGAATCTATGTATTCTTCTCCCTGCAAAATTGAACGTGTCAGTAAAGGTTCTATCCTTTTACAAGGAAGAGGTTAGTGGAATAAAAACAAGTTAGTTCCGATTTCCAACATTCAGAAAGATATTTATTTCAGACCACATGCTCCCATTGTTGATGACACTCTACTTGTTGATGACTCTATTTTGTATGAAACCAAGCTTTCTAATTCATGTTCCAAAGAAGTGTCTCATGGTTCGCATGTTTTTGTTGATGTCGATATGTCATCATCTCAGGATGCCAATGTTTCACATTCTTTACCTGTGGAATGTGTTACTCCTGCTTCTTAGGTATCTACATCGCAATCTGTACTCTCTCCTCGCATGACTAATTCTGTTGTGTCAGAACTTCCTATTCTCAAAAGAGTTTCTACATTACCTCTTCGTTTCCATGATTATGATTTGTTTTAGTTTGTTTTTTTTATAAGGGGGAAGATGATGTAGTATCCTGTACTCTGCATTACTGTACTGTGTTAGTATTTCTTTCATTGTAATTTTAGATTCTTTATTTGTTCCACATTCCATTTCTAGTTGCTAGGAGAAAGATCATAACCTCTGGGCTTTCTCCTGAGCAACTGGCGATGGCTGTGTGTCCTTGTACTTGGTACTTCATTTATCTTCAATAAATATTTTAATGAGGCAACAGCACTGCTTTCTGGCTCCAATGTTTTCTACCCCAACACTACAATTACTATTGGCTTTTAATACCATTTCACAATTCCACCACTAACCGGGTGTCACTTTGATTGCATTACCACAATTTGTTTCTACACTAACAGAAGTACCATATTCGGGTCTCCTTTCCAAACATGTCCTGGCTTGTTCATTTGCACAACATCTCACATCTCAATCGTCCCCAATTGTACTTTTCCCTTGCATCATAATACTACTTTTGTTGATCCTGTACAGCCTCAACTTTAGCCCTGATGCTCACATCAAGCTCCTTCACAGACTTATTCTTCTTGACTCACTTTGTCATCAAAGCTGGAGCAAAATTTGTACCTGGTTTCCTCTCTTTCAACTATTCAAAAGGTGAGGCTCCCGTTGTTCAGTGTGTAGTAGTGTGATAAAACCACAACATAGTTTTTATCATTTGGCCAACAATACAGTTATTGCCAATTGCACATTAGATGTACTACTCAAGTGCTATATTCATCCTACTGACCAAACCGTTGGTTTGAAGATGATATAATGACCTCTTGAGCTGACGAATACCATTCACCCAAAGAAATTCTGCCACTTCTTCAGAAACAAATTGGGTACCATTGTCTGAGACCAAGGTTGCAGGAAATCCTTCTCTCAGAAATGTTTTTTGAAATAAGTTAATGACTTGTTTTGATGTGACCTTGTTAACAAATTTCACCTATGGCCATTTCCCATAATACTCCATCATCCCCAAAGCAAAATGTGAATTATCTGGATGAAGATTAAATGACTCCACTGTGCCAATTCTAATTATTTCAAGTGGTGATGATGGGAAAACTATGTGTTGAAGTAGTGAAGAATTTACTCTAAGAGACTTGTCACAACCACTACATATTACACAACTCTTTATGTCCTGATAAATCTCTATCCATGGAGGGCCATCAAAACCATTCTAATACATCAGATAGTCATAGTGAATGCTAAGTGTCCTTCATGTGCCTTGGGTATGATACTGTCCCTGAAATTCACAAGTGGGAAACATTTGTCATTTCTGATCAAGGGTCCATAGTCAATTTCTCCTCAATTTTAACAGCGGGCTGGAGAAAAACATCAACAATTTTGTCCATTGACTAACCAGAACTGGAGAATTGAAAAACCTCTTTAAGAACTTAATTTTCTCTCAACACAATATGCCAAGCTTTCTTCCACGATCTCTGCTAGCTCACCTGCAGCAACAATGCAATCTACCAGATAATTCTCAACATCCATTCCGGAAGTCTGGAAGACAACTTAGTAACAGGAAACCGTGACAAATAATCAGCACAAACATTCATTCCAACATGAATGTATTCTGGCACAAAGTTAAATTGAAGACATTTTGTAGATAGTCTACCTACTCTAGAAGTGAAACTTTTCACATTCCTTTCTCCAAGCATAAAAAGCAAAGGTTTATGATTGGTTTGGATTAAAAATGTGTTAGTGACAGACCATCAACAGGCCTGTAATTCATTTCAATCATCAAATATTGTACTTCCGCGTCTCTCAACATACAAGATTCATAACCAGTCGTCATCAGAGTCTCTTTACTTCTTTGAGTATTTACCATCTCTCAGCCCCACATTACTAGAATCCACTGTTAACACACACTGCAAATTAGGGTCATAGTTTTTCAGGGCTTTTGAACTAATTAATTTATTTTTAACGCAGTCTAAATATTCTTGATACTCTGAATTCCGTTCAAAAAGAGCACTTCTTTTTAACAGAATTGACAACAGCCTCAATTTGGATGCAAAATTAGGCACAAAGAGTGAATCAAACTCACTGAGACCGAGAAAAGATTTTGGACCTGCCTTGTCTTGCAGAGGAGGGCTTCTACAGTACTCTTAACTAGGCTGGGTTTAGGTCTCACATCCTTCTGTGAAAACATGTACCAGATATATTTAACATTGTCGTTGAAAAACACACATTTTTCACATTTAAGTACATTACCATTTTGATTAAATTTTACTAGCACTTCATCTAAATATTTGTCATAGATTTCAGGATTGAGAGCAAAAATGAGAATATCACCCTGAAAAACAGACATGCCCTATGTCCCTTTTAACATGTGGCACATAATCCTTGAATCACAGATTCAGTGGATACCAAACCAAACAGCTTGGAGTTATCTATTTCTGGTCTTTCAGATTTTTGTCTCCAACTGTTTTAACCACAGCTAACTGAACTGAATTGTTGTCATCCATCTCTTTTGTGGAGATTTGAGATGTTTCTATGCTTTTTTTTGCCTTGATGGTATCCTCTAGCAGAGGTTTACTCATAGGTAAGATGTTTTGCCTTATGCTCTAGTCATTGTAATGATTAATAAATTGGTCTCGGACTAATTGGTCTGTAAAAAGTCCAACCTGACAATCAGCTACCAGTCTTCTGAGAGAAGCAATGTATAAACTACATCCTTCCTAGACAACTTAAATCCTTTAAGGAACTTATGTACTAACAAACTTGGTTGTACGTCGAATCTATTTTCAAGTAGTTTTTTTACTTTTTCTTGATATTAATCCAATATGTCCTCCTCTCCCAACAACAATTCTGGAAGATGCTTAAGAGTCACCCTTCCCTCGAAACCTAAAGGAGGGAAAAATATAAGCACTTTTTTCTTCCCTTCAGGTCAGAATTGCAATGAGCCTACTGCACCTACTTATGTTTCAAAAGCATCAAACAATTACTTCCATGTAATTGGTTGGTCATCTGGTGTTTGCAAACATTGGGGTGGTGGGTTAACTGATTGCATGTTCAACTCTAATACTATCCAATCCTAATACAAATTAAAAGGACTAGCTAGTTAGGGGTAGATATTCTATCAAACTAACTGATATAAATATTGTGTGAAGAGAATAAATTAAAATTTGTATATACTATTTGAGGCCCTTTGTAGGATACGCTGGAATATGAACAGTATGTGCAACTACACAACATATATTGGCGTGCTCATAATTTAACCTTGGTGTGTGCACCACCACCAAACTATCCATCATTAGCAATGTTCTATGTTTTACAATAAACAAAGCTCTGGAATAAAAGGTGTGCATATCACTGTGATAAGCTTTTTCGAAAACACACAGTGCCAGAGTACATAAAGGTATGGTGTTCACTGCCCAGAGTTCTGTATCCTTTAATAAGGGTATTGCACATCACTGCAACATGCTTCTCAATTCAGAGCAGTGTGCAAAGTGTGAGAAGATCTTCGCATACCAACATAAAACGCTGTGTGAAGATAAACTGGTTTGCTTTAGTAGTACATAACCTTTGTTGTTTCAACCAAAGCTTTATCCTGTTTAAATCCTGTAGCGCACTCAGTGAAGACACGCAGATCCCACAAGGTATTTGTTCTCTTCAATGGACCTGAACAAGAAATTAGATGTTTATGCGCTGCAATGTTTGGCCTAATGGCTGCAAGTGACTGCTGAAATGTCACTATGCCTTTTTCCAATCTCCATTCAATAGTTGAAGAAAAGACTCAAATCAGATGAAAAATATGCTGTGACGTTACAATGTGCACATCCAATGACAGTAATGTGGTCTGGTATTTTCTCTGATGTGCAATTGTTGTGTGTGTTGCACTGTTGCATCTCATTTGCCCCTTATACATTTCACTAGGGCCCTCAGCAAATTGTTGATGGTATGATGTTGTGTGCATTCCACAGATAAAGTGTTGCAGTTTACTGGGTCATGATGCATTCCAGAAGGGCCTGTGGCAGACGAAACACAATACCATACACCATAGTCCCACGAATATTTAATTCTTTATGAGTCTTTGAGTAAAAACAAAAAAAACTTACAGATATGAAGGTACATGAATTCTACCTCAGTTTGGAACTTACATTGCGTCCAGAGTTCATATCAAAATGGGAATGTTTGAACTGCTTACAGGTTTGAGAAGGAGGAGCTAGAAGAACAGCTTCTCGAAAGAATTTTGTAGTATCCCTGCAACACTCGGAGATAGATAGAGTTCAAGGGTTATTCTAAGTAATCGAGAGTCGTGCTCTAAGTGGGTACACAGGCAAGTCTCTGATCACAACTGAATGTCATCTTCAAATATCAACATTCTAAGAACACCTAGCATGCTGATAATACATTCTGCATCACCAGCATGCAGGAGAAGAATGTCAGAATCAGTAGGATGAACATATTATACTACATGCACCCTCTATTTAATTTGCTTTTAAGAGAGAAAATGTCACCTGGTGAGGTGTCATTTAGGTGACACATGTTAATTGTAAGGAATTGGGTTATTGGTTGAGTGGAGTGGAAACTCCTCTCAAGCAACAAACACAATTATTGTCAGTGTGAAGCACAAAAGTCACTAACTTAGCCTATGCTTAATCACCTGGGAGCATGGCACAAAAGTAGTCAGGGTTAATTTAGAGACAATGTATTAAGTATTTATGCAGTGCACAAACAGTACTAAAGTGCAAACACAACTCAAGAAAAATCCCAAACCAATTTAAAAACATAGAGTAATTTTGAATAAATAAAATGTTACCAGAATGAGAATAATCCAAGCAGTAGAACCGTATGTAGAAAACGGCCCTTTCTTGGGTGCTTCCCCTCAACTTTTTGCTTTTGTCTCTCACAGTTTTCCGCTTATCTATGTGCCATCCTTAGGACTTTGAGCGCTTTTGACACTGCCATTCAGTGCCAAAGCGCTGTGCTTGTCATACACATAAAGGTGATTAGTGTATACATGATTGAGTCCCTTGTCTAGGGGTAAGACATATACCTAAGGCATGTAAATAAAATGCTCCTCCAAGGGCCTGCAGCACTGGTTGTGCCACCCACGGAGGTAGCTCTTGAAACATGCCACAGGTTTGCCCTATTGGGGCCTTTGTGTGCAGGTTACTGTTACTCTGCTTGGTATTTAAAAAACTACTTGCCAAGGTTCTGCATGTCTCTCGCTATATCAGAGTACTCACTGGGGGCAGGGTGCGGTGACGAGAACAGGTAGGGCATATGTACGGGTGCACTACATGCACTGGTAGTGAACGACACTGGATGGTGTGTTCCCTATGGTAGGGCCTGCTTCACGCATTGGATTGACATGAGGGATCTGTGGAAAGGCTATTGAGCTGTATTTCCTATGTGCAAAAGAGAGGCATTATAGTGTTTGATATCGATGAGTTTGTAATGGCAATTCCTCTCTGGTGGTGCGAGTGAATTCAACATTACTAATGGGAAATACCCCTTTGGAAAAGTGGGCATTTCTGTGCTCGTGGCTCAGTGTGCCCGTCATCCTGCCTCCAATCCACGTCTGGGTGCTTGGGGGACAGCTACATCTGTGCATTCCTGATAAGACAGACATAAACTAGGGGCTCAAAGGAAACTGCAAACCTCTGGCTCTGAGGGGCCTTCTTGGGACAGATAAGAGGGGGTGTAATTGGCACCTGCATTCCAAGGGGCAGGGTTGTAGCCCCACAAAAGACATTGATCAAGCCTCCCGGGATAGTATGGCAGACAGAACAAAATTTAGAGAGGGCCTGAGAATTTCAAAGGTGGCCTTTTGAACTGATCTCATCTTCAAAGGCCATTCTGGGTAAAACTACTGGGGCTCTGCCCTTAGGAGTTAGAGATGATTTGGTGATTGGAACCATAACTCGCTGGTTCAACGCTGGGACAGGAGGAACTATTGGGCAGGAGGGACTGCAACTGGATTATCTGCAGACTTGTGGTGGTCTCTGACTTGTTGGGCTCAAGGAAGAGGGCTATCACTTGGTAGATTTTAACAGAATGTTGCTGGCCTGCTGTTAATTGCCAACTGTTGTCGCCCGGGTTTCTAAGCACTGTCCAAGGGCTAGTTGGCTGGCCTCCAGTCCACAAAATCCCAGGGACAGAAAGGATCTCCCTGTTCCCACAAGACTGTAAGGACCGCATAGGGTGCGGCGGAAATGGGTGGAAGTAATCGTCGGTTGGGACAAGGACTGTCTTGACGTGTGCAGTAATCACACTGTGCTAATGAGTGTGCTCGTAATGATTAGCAGCCCATCTGGGGGTGCCGTGGTATGAGGAATTTGAGGAGTGCGGAGGAAGTTTGCTGAGTCTGAGGGACCCAAGCTTACAACCGGAAACATGTGCTAGCTCACGCTCCGTAGCCTTTGGTGTCTGAGGTGTGTGGAGGGAAGTTTGCTGAGTCCATAGGACCCGAGCTGGCAGCCTAGACTGTCTGCGACCTTCAGATCCGGAGGACGACAGTGCCTGTCATTGGGCCTCAACCCAAGGTCGCCCGGTCCCTCTCCCCGGACCCATGCCACAAGGTACTCTGTTGTTGAGAATATCGTGACTTGACCCATGGGGTCTCATTGTGCCTTGTGTGCACCCAGGTTGGCTGTCTGGAGTAACAGCAGTTTGCTCCCCTGCTGGAGGGGAAACCATACTCCAAATTGGAAGCAAGCTGGCTTTCGATGTCACAGTCTTTTGCCTACGGGGGATAGTGATCCCGCACTCGTGAAGGTGCCGCTAGGTGCCTGAGGACCTAATCTGGAGGGACGATAACATGTAACTGTTTCCTTCCACTTTAGGTGGTCCCGACAATCTAATCAAAGTGTCTCCAGTGGGTGCAATGTGTATCATTGATTAGTGTAGTTTGATTGGCTGGGTCACAAGACATAGTCAAAACCTGTAATTTCTTGAAAATTACAACTGTACAGGGTATGAAATATTGAGAATCTTGTGTTTTATGCTAATGTGTTAGCGGGAAAGTGGAATACCACTGAACAGCCTGCATATATGTTTCTGTCGCTGTTTATGTGGGAGGGATTGATTGGATCGTGAACACCTCGGGGAAGTACGCACATGGGTTTATGTTGCTTACGAGGCTGAGGGGATAACAGGGCAAGTGAATACCTATGACTAGCACATATATGTTCATGCCGTTCTGCTGCTAATGGAAGAGTTCGAAAATTGCATGTAACTGTAAAGTATACATCCAATATGTATGTGGTTATGATTTCAATGTGTGCATAATACAAAAAACAGTGTTTTATACAACGGTATGGAGTCTTTTAGTAACATACACAGTGTGTTGCGAGGATGAGGGTTGTGCCAATAATTTACACTTTGACCCTGAGGATAAGCCTGACTGCTCTGTGCCAAGCAACTCAAGGGTGAGCACAGGATATCGGACGCGTGTGCCATACTCATCCTATCTAGGAGGGCGGATTCTGCCTGGCTTTGAAGCTTCCCAGCCTGCCAGAAACTGCTGGTTTGATGATCAGCAGTGAGGATAAGACTTTTGCTGGCACAAGCCCTAGCAATACAGTATTTTGCTATGACTCCGGTGTGCAATATTGTTTTTTTGCCTTTAGTTTTTTTTTGTGATTTGCCATTCTAGTTGGAAACTTTTCTGTGCTCACAATAGTTATGTCTAAGTCTGGAGAGTCCGCAGGGGTACTTGCTGTGAGGGAGTTTGGGCAGGAATGGGAAGCTGGAGAGGTGACCCAGCTCAGGAGACTCTGCACAGATTTGAAATGTTCTTTTAAGGGCTGCCGTGGAAAGGGGGAGCTGGAAAAGTTATTGAGGCCCTGGCTCGAGGCCTCAACTCTCTCAATACACATTAACATCAGCTCATCCATGCAGTGAGATGTAATCTCACTGACTCACTTCCTCTTTTGAAACTTGCACAGCTGTGGAAGCAATGCTCACCTCTATATTGCCATCACTGCGTGATAGACTGTCTCTTGCATATATAAATTATATAATTTACACTTCTCATTACCTGTAAATGCATCCAGGAATGCTAAACCTGTGACATCTGTTGCATTTTCCGGGCATGTGCAAATCAAGAACAGCTGTAGGATAGCTACCTGGGCTCCCACACATGCAGTTTTTTTAGGCTTGAGACTGTCTCAAAGGTATTAATGTGTTTTACAAGAAAACCAGACGTTACACATTCTTAGTATTTCTATTTTATTCTTTTAGGCACAGGGACAATACGTGATTTGCTTAGACTTAGTGGATCCTGAGTTGAGGCTGGGAATCAAAGCTGGTTCCCCAGTTCCAAAATAAACAGCTGTAGACTTTAGACCACATCTTATCTCCCCCCTTTACACACTCGATGCATCCTCCTAGTGAGGTGTAGGATTCTGCCAAAAATACTGTTTTAACCTATGTCTAATCACGTGACTGCTCTATTCTGCTTTTCCTTTTTTTCCGTCTTTCTTTGGCTAACTATGATTGAGGAGTCGGATAAGGTAGTCTTATTTTGAACACGCTTTATCATCTGCCAGGCTAAAAGTGTGCACCTGCGCGAAGGTTATAAGTCTATTGCAGGTAAACAGGGGCATAGCTTCGAGGGGGGTCGGGGGTGTTTGGGCTGTTACACCCCCCTAAAAAAATTTATGTTCAAGAAAATAGTTGGGTACAGGGGCCTTCAATAGGGTATTGTGATCTGTCTGTCAGATTTCACCAGGATATTTTCAATACAGACAGACAAAAACGCACACACTCTCTCTCTCGCTCTCTCTTTCTTTCGAAAGTCTTCATAAATGTTGGTTATTTTATAAAATATTGTGTTTTCTCTCACTTAGTACCCCTTACCAATCCTCATTCCTCTCCCTTTCCACTGCACATTAACCAATGTGCTCCCTGCTTGTCATATAATGTATTTTAACATTATATGCTAACGTGAATGTTGGAAAATCTGCAGCTCACACCCCCCTAATCTTATTGGCCAAGCTATGCGACTGCAGGTAAAGTACATTGAGCATGTGAGGTGCTGAGCTGGGCATATTTGAAGCCTTCTGATACCACTACTGTGACGTGTACCTCCAAAGCTTGCAGACAGAAGCAAGCCTATGACTACTATTTCTGGAATCACTATAAAAGCAGCTTTATCATTTGCCTCTGGCTGGATCAATTTTGCTGTGTAATTTAGTCTCTGGCCGCAGTCTCACAAAGCACGGTGATGGATTTCGGACTTCAATGATGACATTGGATATAATAGTAGTGTGTCTAAGAGATCTGCCCAGAAGCAGAGATGGTTTAACCCAAAGATAACTTGTGACCCCACAGGGGAGGGTTTATGGTCCAGCCAGATTGTGGAGTCTCATCCTAAGATTGGACAGTTGACATCACAGTGGTTGGTGAATGGGAGGTGGCTACGCCAACATGCAGTCTGCCGTAAAGCGCATACAGGCGTCTGTCTGCACCACCCACCTGATCCAACTGAGCAGCCACATTCTCCAAACGTTTCTTCAGCAGCAGAACAAATGAAACCAGTGAAGCAGGAGTGTCTTTGGTGATTAGTGTATATTGTAATTTGTAAGGGCCTCTGGAGGTTCTGCCAACAGTTCTTTCTGTGTTTTATTCATCATCTTTTCAAGAATGGGGGGGTTGAATTAAAGGGTGTAGGAGGGTAGAGAAAGCAATGAATAAAATTGTAAGAAAATAGCAAAAAAGTAGCAAAGTGAGCCCGTAGGGCAAATTTGCAGTTAGTTAGGAGGCCCGGTGCAGATCAATGACTATAACAAAAAGATCCTATATGTGAAATCAGTGCACCAGTTGCTTAGGCATATGTATTTCACCACTCGTTAATTAGTACATCTATACATTGAGCAGTTGTTTCACATCCAATCTTTCTTACAGTGCAGGGGTCTGGTTGGAAGGGTGGTGTATAGATCCCAGAGTATCAATATTTTTCTACCTTTTACTAGACTGCCCAACACCATGTCCCTTTGGCATGTTTTATGGACTATCAAGCTATTCAGAGAATGTGGAGAGATCATGACCTGGTCTTTCTGAAACACCCCAATTGATGTTAATTTGGTACTGATTTTAATTGAGTGATAGCATTCCGAGATTTGGTGCTCTGTGTCACTCTCCTCCAAGTGCAAACCCTGGCTACAATAGCTATGCCTCTCGTTCATCGGGCACAGAGATCTAGATATCAGCCAACTCTCCATGTTTTGCCAACTACGATTCAAGAACATTCTTTCAACTACCTCTGCTGCCACACCAGTAAGAAGAATTATCAATAAGTCCTTAACTATTGCAATCTTTCCAGAAGGCCTAAAAAAGGCACACATACACCCATTATTAAAGAAAACTAACCTGGATCGCTTGACCCCAACAGCCACAGACCAATTACAAATGGACCTTTCCTGGGAAAACTGATAGAAAGAGCAGCATTTGCCCAGATCTCACAATTCATTGAAGATAACTCCATACTTCCCGACATCCATCATGATTCCGTCCAGGAAGAGGCACAGAATCTCCCCTCATCGCCATCTGGGATGATCTTAAAAACACAGCAGGCTGCAACGGGATTGCTGCACTACTTCTTTTGGACCTCTCAGCTGCCTTTGACACAGTTGACCATGACACTCTAATCCGGACTCTGCGAAGCAGGCATAGAGGGGACGGCCCTTGACTGGATCACATCCTACCTTCAAAACAGAACAAATGTTATCCATTCTCAACCTTTCTCATCCAAACCATACTTCACAAAAGCAGGGGTCCCTCCGGGCTCTATCATCTCACCCTTGCTCTTCAACATCTACATGAAGTCATTACCGGCAATCATCAATGAATTTCAGCTCACATGATATAACTATGCAGATGACACAGAAATACTCCTTGAACTGAAAAGCCTCAAAGACATTGGAAACTCACAAATCTCCAGTTGCCTCAGAGCTGTTGATCAGTGGATGACATGGAGCCATCTCAAATTGAATGCTTCCAAAATGGAAATACTCACATGTGGCTATTCGAAAAATTGTGAACCACTTTGCCCCTAGTCTGACGATCTGGGACCACCTCCTAAAATATCTAAGGAAGTAAGAAACCTTGCAATTACCATGGATGCCAAGTTGTCAATGAATGCCCAAGTGGACACATTAGCAAAATTAAGCTTCATTACTGTGAAAACTCTGTGACGCAACATCCCCCACCTGGGATTTCCACACATAGTCCAAGCCACAATTTCTCTTGTACTCCTAAACTTGATTATGCCAATGGCCTCTACCATGGATCATCTTCATCAACTATGAAAAGACTACTACAGATTCAGAACTCTGCTGCTAGACTACTTCTACATGTAAAGCCAGAAGCCCACATCTCCCCTGCCATGAGGCCCCTACTTTGGTTACCAGATTCCAGAATATCCACATTCAAGATGCTTTGTATCCCCACAAAGCAATACATGGAACAGGACTAAAATCACCAAATGCATTCAACAAAGGAACCTCTGTTCCAGATTGGCACCTCACCTCAAAATCCCACCATACAAGAAAATAAAACATAGGTGGCACATCCTTCTGTGTTTAAGCAGCCAAACTATGGAACTCTTTAACCCTAAACATAAGATCCATGGATAACTATCTTAACTTCAGATGACTACTCAAGAGTTGCCTCTTTCCTTCATAACCACTATACTCTAACACAACTGTACAGCATATTCCTGTGTAAATAATCATTTATTTTGATTATATGTATGTATGTGTATCCGTTTCCACAAGATCATAAGGACTGAGCAGTGTGCAGCAGAAGTGGGTGGAAGTGATCATCAGGGGATAAGGACAATACTGGCATGTGCAGTAATTATACTGTACTGAGGAGTGTGCTCGTAACGATCAGCGGCCCACCTGGGGGTGCCATAATGTGAGGAGTTCGAGCACTGTGGGGAAGTTTTCTGAGTCTAAGGGAACCGAGCTTACAACCGGAAACCTGTGCTAGCTCGCACTCCATAGTGTGTGATGTCCAATAGGTGTGGAGGGATGTTTGCCAAGTCCACAGGACCCAATCTGGCAGCCTAGATTGTCTCCGACCTTCAGACCGGGAGGACAACAGTGCCTGACATCGCGGCCTCAGTCCGAGGTCGCCGGCTCCCTCTCCCTGGACACACGTCACAAGGTACTCTGTTGTTGAGAATTTCATGACTGGACCCATGGGGTCTTGTTGTGGCTTCTGTGCACCCACGGTTGGCTGCCTTGAGAAACTGCAGTTCGAACTTCCACCAGAGGGGAATCCATCCCCCAAATTGGAAGCACACCAGTTTCTGGTGTCACAGTCTTTTGCCTACGGGTGACAGTGATCCCGGACTCATGAAGGTGCTGCTGAGTGTCTGAGGACCTAATCTGGAGGGACGATAACACGTAACTGTTTCCTTCCACTGTAGGTGGTCCCGACAATCTAATCAAAGTGTTGCCAGCAGGTGCAACGTGTATCGTTGGCGGTGTAGTTTGAGTGGCTGAGGGGCTGGGTCATGAGGCGCAGTCAAAACCTGTGATTTCTTGACCATTACAACTGCACAGGGTATGCGATATTGGGAATGTTGTGTTTTATGCTAATGTGGTAGCGGGAAAGTGGAATATCTCTGAACAGCCTGTATAAATATTTCTGTCACTGTTGATGTGGGAAGGATTGCTTGGATTGTGAACACCTCTGGGAATTATGCACATGGGTTTATGTTGCTTACAAGGCTGAGGGCATAAGGGGCAAGGGAATACCTATGACTAGTAGATATATGTTCATGCTGTTGCTCGGATATGAATTTACCTTAAATAAATGAAAAGATAAGAGGCGTTTGGCAAAACAGGAACAAGTTGGTTTAATTAAACACTGCAGCAGGGAGAGCCTGGACAGAATGCCTCTGCTCAAAATCTCTTGATGTACAAAGTGTTGGTCATCAATTTATACAACTCATGAGGTACAAAAAACGTTCTCTATGTTCCAAAAGGGCATCTTAGTCATAAATAAATCACCTGTGTGCATCTGATAAGGATACATATGGCTCTCGACCTTGGGGAGAGCTAATGTGTACCAATGTGAATGTGTCCAGATGCCCAGTGTGAGGAGCGCATGATCACTACGTGTGGTGTGCATGTCGTGTCCGGATTGTTTGAGTGTATCTATCTAGATGTGGTACCTAGCTTTGCGGTATTTCTGGGGCATGAGAGCCTTTGGGCAAACAGGTTTAATTGGGGCTAATTACCTTGGACTTATTTGTGGTGCAACTATCTATCTGTGGAATCGATCAGGGTTTTCCCTGAGTGCGTGTTTACCTGTAATTTATGGGGGAACCCATCTGTGACCTGTTACTCCATAAGCATGGGCATGGGTCGCAGGACCTGTCTGACCTCATATCTCTGACTCTGGGTTGAGCTGGAGGTCACCTTGGGTGAATCCGACAGCAATGATGTGAGTTCATTGGAACTTCCAAGGATAATATGTAAGCCACTGGTATCATTTTTATTGACATTATCAACATTGTGCATACAGTTGTCATCTTGCACATTGACATCGTTCTTACTGGTGTTGTCACATGTATATTCTCTTTGGTCTGACTGTACATTGACATTGTTCTTTTTGGCAACAATAATATTTTCATACAAGCATGGATTGTGACGTACATTGGCAGCATTACTGCTGGTGTCGGTGCTGCTGTGCGGGCACAACTTATGGTATACATTGACATTGTATTGATGAGCCTTGATGAGGTAATGTGGACACAGGCTGTGGCATACATTCACATTACATGTACTGATATTGCCGTTGTCGGGCCTGCACATATCATGACATTCTTTGACATCGTATTCACTCATCTAAACATTCTCCCCTCTAGTTGATTCATCAACTACTCTGTCCTCCTCTTATGTCATGACAGTTATGTTATTTGGAAGTGTTTGAGTGTAGTGTCAGTTGCTTTTTCCCTAGCTAAGTGCATACTACCCAATTTGAGGACTGCTTTTTTACAGCAATAATTCCCCACTTCTAGGAAACCACAGAACAGAAGTAAAGCAATGAGAATAGGCATCACGGATGGCAGTAGCTTGGACACCCATAAGGGGAACCATGAAAACATACTGTGCAACCAGTCCTGCTCCGGGGCACCTCCCTCCTTCAAATCGGTTTGTAGATTATGCAGATCTTGGATGGCACGGGCTAATGTCCATATCAATTCTGGGGATAAAAGTACGACAGGAAGCACCAATCTTAGCGCACACCCCACCCTCCATCACAGTCATCAAGTCCAACACATACCGATGTCGCATCACCATAAGGCGGATGGCTCGCAGTTCTTCCTTGATAGTGTTTAGGCCGAGCTCAGTATTATCATTCGCATCAACTCCCATCTGGTTATTTGTTACCAGCGGGCGTTGGCTTTTGTTTACATGGTGAAGAAGGGTATTAACCCTCTGCCGTTTACTTGACCTTCTGTGAACAGTATGAATTCTTCTGGAATGTCCTTGTACTGAGCCCAGCCAAAATAATCAGCAGCTCTTTTCCTTTGAGTCTGATGCAACAGAGTTATTTTCTTCTGTAACGGATGTTGAGACAACTCGGACAGATCTTCTCCAGGGATGACCAGGGTTGGGGTGTGTATGGTCACGAGGTCACAGAGACCCCGCCATCCAAGGACCAGCTGGGTGTAGGCAAGGTTACCACATTGCCAGAAGATATCCATCAGTGTGGAGGTGCCCCATTGCAGGTCGGGTCTGTGCAGTATCGTGCCACAGTTCTCACTGCTGCCCAATGGTATGATTCCTTTTCCTCTGAAACATAAAGAGTACAACTTAAGTTTCCATAAAATTAGGGGTTGCCCCTTCCCCTCCAACCAGGTGTACCTATTGACTTTACTATACTAGATTTCCTGGCACGGAGCGTCTATGCTGGCATTGGACCCTCTCTCATGGGACTCATTTCCCTCCGCGTGATTACGATGATTGGCCCTGCACTGGAATTCCATGTACGGGATTCATTAATCATTAAAGAAGGTGGCCCCAAAGATGTTAAGGGCCTCCATGGGACCGCAGACGGAGTTGGAAGCGGATGTATTTTCACACTGGTGTGGTAGTCGTGCTACTTCCAAGAACCTTTTCTCTATGAAGTCCAGGGGCCAAACAGTGTCCGCCCCTATGGTGTCCTTTCTGTGAATCCTGTCTACCTCAGATTGGATGCCACTGGGCTAAGTGAAGAGATACAGTGCAGTGGGGTTGTGTTGTAGGGTTAACATTAGTTAACATTATTAGACTATTGTTGAGGGGAATGTTCTTAAGAATGTTGATAAAATAATTTGTGGGCAAGTGTAAAAGCAGTTGGAGCCAGGCTGCGTGATTGTCAACTGCGCTTTTCACACGTGGGCTTATTTATTGTATATCGAAGCAAAATCTGTGTTTTGAAACTCCTGTGCATTGGACCACTATTCTTCAATTGTCGATGAGTGGAAAAGGAGCCAACCCATCTACAACCCGTAGCCCACTGATGATGAAAAGCAGCAGCATTAGTAGAGAATTGTTTTACATCATTCTTCTAGGTATTCATAGCTAATTGTGGTGCTCTGTCAGACAACAATGCCAATCAATGCATGAAGGTACTGTAATTAATTTCATATTTTGGGATTATTTACCAGTGGTTGCTGAGGCCATTACTGCAGCATGAGGTTCTGCCTGCGTGTGAATTTTAGCACACAATCCTCCTTGTCACGCGAATTTACAAGGCCTATCAGCTGTAAAAAGCAACGCACACTCGACGCACACCACGTAACGACAATGACTTTGTCGGCCATATTCAAGCAGTCTGTCGTGTGTTCATTATTATTCTGGCCTGTACTCAACGTACTTACGTTGCTGGGAAGCCATCTTCTTACAGTACTCGACTTGGCACAGCTTATTGGTGATATGCAAACTACTTTTCATGATAGCATGTTTTTACAACTTTGCAGCGTATCATCGCTTGTAACTTTCTGGTAAGGTGTGTCTCGGAGAACGTTTCATCTGTGATACACACACACACATTGGTATTCCAATATTGTTCAACTGATGTGCACACATCCAAATTAATAGATAGATTATTTGTTGTTCAGGCGTTTCACTGAAGATACTTCAACTGTGATAAGCACACATTAAAGTTCTGCTTTGTATTTTTGTCAGCTGTAACATGCACACATTCAATTCGCTTAACGTAATTACCAGCCATGGCAGCTAGTCATATGGTTAATCAGTCAAACATATTTTTACCGGAGCCAGGCAAACCTCTCATAATTTGGAACAAATGGATCAAAACGTTTGACAATTATTTTGTAGCCATTGGTGGCAAAGCATTTTCTGCTGAAAGGAAGCTGGTTTTATTGGGGAGTTTTTTTAGGGTATGCAGCTTTAGAAATGTTTGAAAATGTAGAACCCGTACCTCGATTGTCTGGAGATGCACCAAAGGATGTTTTTAAAGAGGCTGTTTGTAGGTTGCAAAAACAGTTTACTGAAGAGCCTAATGTTTTAATTGAGCACCATAGTTTTTTCAAAAGAAAATATTATGGCGAGGAAACTGTTGAATAGTATGTTGCTGCTTTAATGGTATTGACGGCTAATTGTGAATATGGTGCGAACGTAGATACATACATTAGAGACAAATTTGTTTTTAATTGTGAATCAACATTGCTTGCATGTCATAATCCAAAATTGTCTGAAGTTATAGACCTTGCTATGGGAATCGAATGATTTATGTTGTCGGCTAAAGCTTTAGCTACAAGCCAAACACATGTAAGTTCACCAGTTTGTGTTATTCAAAACAGAAAGAAACAACAGAAAAGGATGTATGGTTTAAATGTGGATCTAAAACACATCTAGGAAATTATCCAAATTGTCCTGCCATCAATAACAGATGTAACAAAATAGGACACTTTCGAAGTGTGTGTTGCTCAGGCAAATTTAGCAACAATACACCTATCAATAGTGTTGAAAATGTGGATGTTGCATTAGATTATTTCGTTCTAACGTTGTATCATTTAAAATCTAATTCTGATGTAAACATGATCCAGGTAGGATTTAAAGCACCATTAGGTGTGGCGCATATTGGTAAGGTAGCTATAGACGTCATGGCAGACTCGGGCTTGCCAATTACATCTTGTCGGAAACATTTTTAAGTCAAAATGGAAAAAATGTTAATTTTAGCAAAACAGACATTAATCCCAAAGCTTTTGCTAATTTTGATATAAAAATGCTAGGGTTTGTGAGGATTGTTTAGAATTTAAAGGTTGCACAACTCTAACTAAGATATATGTTGCAATAGATGGGAAAGACATTCTTGGCTGGTATGACTTGGGTATGCTTGGTGTGATTTTGTGTCTGGGCGCAGAATGTCCTATTAGATTGAGGGACATTTCCATTAATAGTGTAGAAACTCCACAAGTTACTGTTCAGGATGTTATTGCTAAACACAATGCTGTGTTTCCTTCTCAGGTCAGTCTGGATAAAGGGTTCCAGAACAAAATCAAGCTTTAAAAAAGTGTCTCATGTACAGCATAAGGTTCACATGGTTCCTCTTAGTGTGCGTACCGAACTTATGAAGCATTTGGAGAGACTATGTAATGAAGGCATAATTGAGCCTACAAACAGTTCTGAATGGAATTTGGCTGTAGTAATTGCATTAAAGAAATTGGGGATACACGCTTGTGTGCTGATTAAGGCAGGGCACAGTGGGCGTAGGGAGGCTACGCGGAGGGCCTTGGAGGTACGAACAAACTCCGTGGCCCTCGTGGCTCCGCTACGCCACCCGCCTCCAACCCCCCTATATTATTAACAATGAATTCTACAACTTAAAAGTAAATTTAAACCACTTACCTGAACTGCGGCGTCCCCGGGCTGCCCTCCTCCTCTTCGTCGCCGTTTCTGCTGATTCTTGCGAAAACTGCGCATGCGGACGCGCGCGCATGCGCAGTTTTCACAAGAATTAGCAGTTACGGCGACGAAGAGGAGGAGGGCAGCCCGGAGACGCCGCCGTTCAGGTAAGTGGTTTAAATTTACTTTGAAGTTGTAGAATTCATTGTTAATATAGGGGGGGTGGAGGCTGGGGCTGGCCAACTCCGCTACGCTGCAGAGTGTGCAGAGATTTGCCTTCTCTGCATTCTCCGCAGAACGCAGAGGAGGCAAATCTCCGCACACTCCGCGGGCGGAGCAGAGGTCTCCCCCCTGGGCTAGTGCTGATTTGAGGTCCTTAAATAAGAATATCAACGTAGATTGCCATCCTTTACCTAGGTTTCAAGAAATCTTGGCACCAGCCATTTGAGCATGATATTTCTCTAATTTGGATCTTAAATTAGCATAAAATCAGGTGGCCTTAGCTGAGAAGTCTGTTTTGAAAAGAAAAGGGGCCCCTGAATACAAGATAAATGCCTCGTCAGGGAAATACAATGAGGGGAAAAGAGGAAGTGAGCACCTAGGCAAGGTGCATTAACCACATAACTGACACATCAACACCAGATAAATATAAACGTAGCTACATATGATAAACAATGACCAAATCAATATTCTTTTATTATTGTTTTTTTATTTTATTTTTTACTTAAATTTGATAATATAAATATCTACTTATTTTTGCAAGAAAAAATGTTATCATTACAAATATAAACACAATTTAAAAACACGTTATTTAGTGTACATGCAGACAAACTGATAATTATATCCACATATCTTGGTTGTCTCTTTTCTACCTATTATTTGTATTAGCTGAAGACAAAATTATCGTATGATGAAATCCTGTAAGCAAAAAACTATAACCTTACTAGAATCTGAACTGTAGAAACAATTAAGTTCTTGAATTCTACAACAAATCATACATGTAATGTATTCAATACACATCCATCCTTATGATGGCATGAGGAGACTGGCGGTTTGAGATCTAACAACTACGCGCGTTTCGGCTTAGGCCTTCGTCAGGACTCCGTCACAGGTTCTTGAAAGGAGAAATAGACAACAATGTAATATGATGTTAATGTGTCTGTTTGATAATATTTATTAAAACTAGTTCTACTTTGAACTAAAGATTAATTACTCATGAGAGGCTATATCTAATTGACACAGTTACATTAAAAACAAATGAATTGTTATGTAATAAACCAAAAGTGGTGGCCAAAAGACTGATGGCCAAAGAAAAGTAACCTGATACCCAAGTGTGTTTGACGTGCTCAATTTTGTTTATAATTACAATTACAACCACCCAAGAAACATGAAGACAGTGACATTTGTGAGATAATCAGATATCATAATCCAAGTACCTTCACCCAACCTCTAATTATGTCATGCTCCCAAAAAAATTTCGTCCTATATAAATGTACCTTTAGTTCAGGCACAAAAAGGATGTATCCTGCATCCCAATTTTATTTGGTTTATCTGCGGCAGCTCTGTTTATTTATGCTGTTTGAAAAATAAAAGATTATTATTTTCTAGCCCGTCAGTAATAGATATTTATATCTCGCATATTTCTTATTGATCTCTTAATTTATAAAAATTGTTCCTTATAATTCTCGTTGTTGTAAATAAAGTTGTAAATCTTTCATATGGAATTTGTAAGGCTAATCCCCCTGCCATCCTGCTAGGGGTCGCATAACTGAAAGTGACTGAGTCTACTAGATAAGTGCATTTATATTATCAGGATAAAAATATCTAACTAACACTTAGTCTCTTATTTACGTATTATATTGTATATTCAACAGTTCTACAAGATATGGACATTGCTGCTTAAATTAATATCTAGGCGTATTCATAGAACGTACCTGTTCAAGGAATGCTCTTTTCCATTTCTTAATTTATGATTGGACTGGCTCAGTCCAAATGAATGGGACAAGATTATTGTTTGTATTCTAAAAAGTAAAAAAGAATACAGAGAAAGTTGTCGGAGAATCAGGTGAATGGAAAACTATAAAAATCACCTGAATTTAGTTATGAGTCATAATAATCGTGAAAAAAGCAAAATACTGACCCTTTATTTTTTCTTTTCTTTTTTAGCTGAGAAGTCTAAAGATCTGACTACCTTTATTACCCCATTTGGAGCCCATAGGTATCTAATGTTGCTATTTGGTCCTGCCAGCAAAGCCAGTGTATTCCAAAAATTAATGGGTGTTCTTTTTTAGGGAATGGAAGGAGTTCAAGCCTTCCAGGATGACATCCTGATTTTTGCCAAAACAATCACAGAGCATAACAAGTTGTTGGATAAGGTGTTGCAAATTTTAGAGGATAGAGGCATGACTGCAGGAATGGACAAATGCAGATTTCTAGTACAGGAAATTGATTATTCGGGACACAAAATCACAGCGGACGGCATCAATAAAAACTAATTTACTGGATGCTATTGCCAAGGCACATAGACCATATGATATGGTTTCTCTCAAATCCTTTTTAGGGTTAGGGGAGTATTATGCTAGGTTTGTGCAAGGGTATGCAATATTTACCGAACCTTTACCTAAACATACTTAAAAAGGGGGAAAGATTTGAGTGGACTATTCAACAGGAAGAGGCTTTTGAGAGGGTCAAAGCTTTGATAATTAAAAGCTCCCGCACTTAAACTATTTGATCCTACAGCCAAATATTACGTCACAGTAGATGCTAGTTCTCTAGAATTGGGTGCTGTCTTCAGTCAGATTTCTGATGGTGAGGAGAACTCAGCATCTTTTATTTCTAGGGCTTTGCGAAGTGCTGAGTTACAATACAGTACTATCAAAATAGAGGCGCTTGGGGGGCGTGGTTTCGGCGCCGAGGGAAATGGCGGCTTGTTGAGTGAGCTCCGTCCCCACGGTCTCTAATAAACTAAATATCCGGACATCTCAGCCGTTCCAGAGCTGCGGAAAGTGTGGTGGAAGGCGGCGGAACAAGCGACCCACCTGCCCGTCGGGGGACGGCTGACCTCCTGATAGTCAAGTCCGCTGGGTGGCTGACCGGTGCGGCGCAGTGGAGATCGGCGCTGCAGTGCGGCCTGGTGGAGGAGTGCCGGGGGCCTGACGGCCGGAGTAGGTGGTGTGCGGCATCGGGAGCAGTGACCGAGTGTGAATGATTTACACTCGCGGCGAGGGGGGAGGAGGCGACACCTGACACGCAGCGGTGCTCGCTGGTGACACCGGGTCCGGCGTAGCTCTATCCTTGCGCCGTGGGAGGGGCCAGGGCCCGAGATTGGAAGACGTTGACCGGGGGAGAGGAACCGGCGGCAAGTGAGCGGAGCGGTGATCGGGGCATTGGAGGGTCGGACAGCAGAGGACTGACTCCACGCTACCGATGCTGCTAGTGACTCTCCAGAACCCGGAGGATATTGGGCGTAGCGCCATTTCTGGGACCCTTGGCAGCGAGTGCTAGCGGCCGGCAACGCGGCCACCATCCAGGACAGAGGAGAGTTTGCCTCCGTGAAGGGAGCCATCGGGAGAGCAGTGGGGAGCTCCGAGTGATCACCCGCAGTGCACGCGGCAGTAACGCTCAGGGCGGAGAGGCGAGTGGTGCTAGAAGGATAAACGCGCCTGCTGCTCGGCGGGTGAAAGGCGATGGGAACGGAGGGTGTGTAATGAGACGCTGGATGTTGCATGTATTAGGACGGCACCCGTGGTGGAGATAAGGACTGGCCGAATGGAAGGAGCAATATCATATAAAGGGCAACCGTGAGTATGTGAACCTATAGGTGTGGTGCGGTGGGCAGCCCTGTAGGCGATCTTTCCCGGCGCCGTGCCTGACCGCCTGCGGTCTGACTGATACGTGCTCAGAGGGGGGCCGCATATTTAGTAGTAAGTAGGCCAAGACGGCACAAGAAATATCGGCGCAGTGTGGGAAGTGGGTCCACTGACAACATCAAGGGGTTGGGAGAGAGACATTGGACCACTAGACGTTAACAAGAACGGTGCCCTGCCGGTGACGCGTGCGCCCTGGGACCGCCGCCCCACACAAACAGTAATAGATGTCACAGAAGGGACCTGAAACTATACCGGTGAGGCGAGAAGTAGGTCTCCTGGGGTGCCCGGGATTGGCAGGGGAGGACAGTCAACATGAAGCCCAAAGGCCAGGTCGTGACGCAGGCCAACAAAATGGACAAGTATGCCATGCTGCTTACGACGGCCTCAGCCCAGACTGATCTAGCTGAAGGACAGAGTGAACCCTCACTGGCCGCCATCATGGCTGCAATAGCGGATCTTAAGGGCACAATTGATCCTAAAATTGATGCGGTCACACTGGATGTTAACTTGCTGCGTGCTGACTTCCGCAAGTTATCGGACAAAATGGCGGCTACAGAAACACGAGTCACTCAATTGGAAAACAGTGCACAGAGTTTGGAGGAGAGGGTTCAGGCCCTCACTAAACAGCAAGAAGTGATGGCTGCCAAGCTGGAAGACCAGGAAGGAAGGGCACGGCGGAATAACATTCGCGTGGTGGGCGTGCCGGAGGGAATGGAGGGGCCGAGCATGGACTTATTTCTTGAGGACCTGATCCTGAACCACCTAAAACCAAAGCGCCTCTTCGTTCACTTCACATTGGAACGAGCGCATCGCGCGCCCATTCTTAAACCTAAACCGGGAGGCCCACCGCGCACAATTATAGCACGGATTTTAAACTACCGCGACAGAGACGCTATCCTGCAGGCGGCGCGACAGTGCGGAGACCTGCTCCACGAGAACGCAGTCATTCGATTTTTTCCACACTTCACGCTTAATGTACAGCGCCAGCGACGTACCTTCGACACGGTTAAAAAGGAGCTGCGAAACAAAGCAATAAAGTATTCCATGATGTACCCTGCTAAACTGAGAGTGGAGGCTGAGGGGAAAGCGTGGTTTTTTGCAAATCCAGAATCTGCAATGGCCTGGTTGGAAGGGTGGCGCACTGTAGGCGCTAACAAGCAATCGGGAGCATGGTGAGAGCGACAAAGGACGGCAGGAGAGGAGTCGGACTAGAAGGGCGCCCGGAGGGCCGGCCTCCACGCAAGTAACTATGTGATATGTCTCGACCCGCAACGCGGGCTCACGAGGGACTCTTAGCCATGTAAAGACGACAAGAATACTATTGTCTTCCATATGCATGGTACTGGGGGCTTATATTGTTCACTCAGGCTGTCACGAACCTAGTGAGACTGAATAAGGTTGATGCTACTTGAACTGAATGCACATTGAGACCTGGGGGCGGGCGGCTCAAGAGTTAGGCACCGCCACCCCCACAGTTGTTGAGTTTGTTTAGGGCGACAGGCACTCTGCGAGTTGGGGTGGGAAGAGTTGTTATGCTCTCCAGCAGGGTAGCAGGGAGAGGGGGGCAAGGGAGGGGTTGTTGCAGTTATGCAGGGTTTTTTGTTGTAAAGTCAGTACTTTTATACGGTCATTGAAGATAATAGAGATGTTCCTACTAGTGTGCCCCTCACCAGAACACCCATTAGAGAGATGGCATTGCAGGAGCACCTAACTAGTCAAAAATCCACTCCGGGATCCCAGGGCGGGCAGCGAGGGGGTATGCACGGTTTGAATACCCTGGGGGTATTATCTTGGAATATAAATGGATTGGGGAGCCGTATCAAACGTAGCATTGTACTTCAATATTTGCATCGACACTCCCCTAATGTTGTTCTGATTCAGGAAACACATCTTAGGGGTCAGAGGTACCGGGCACTGGATAGGTATGGGTATAAACTGGTGGCTCATGCCGGGTACACCTCGGGCTCACGCGGGGTTGGAGTCATGGTTAAGAAGGCAACTCCGCTGGTGGTGGACAAAGTTACACACGATCCGTTGGGTAGGTTTGTGGCTCTGACGGGGACTTGGGAGGGACAGGCACTCAACCTGGTCTCCTGCTACATACCGCCGGCGGCTCGTTCGGGAGGGATTTAAGGCGCTGGGGGTCTTCCTTGTAAATCTTCCTCCGGGGGTATTGGTGCTGGGAGGGGACATGAACTCAGTTATGGACCCAGGTCTAGACAGAGACTCCAGAGTAGCTCACCTAAGAGGAGTGGAACCCCTTCTTGCATTCACGGAGGCGATGGGGTTGGTGGACCTGTGGAGGTTCCACAACCCAGACACACGACAGTACACATTCTACTCTGCAGCACATGCCAGCTACTCTCGACTGGACCATATACTGACACATAAGGGAAGTGAGGGTTGGTTCTCTAATACCAGAATCGGACCCCGAGGTATATCAGATCATTCCCCGGTTGAAATGACACTGAAAGGCACACCACGCCAATCTATCTTACCACCCAGACTGAATGCATGGTTCTTCCAGAATAGGGACAACGCACATAAAGTTAAGGAAAGGGCGCAACTATACTTCCAAGAGAATGCAGGATCGGTAGAAGAATGTAGCACTTTATTGGAAGCGTTCAAACCAGTAATAAGGGGATACGTCCAAGACTGTATAGGGGCAGAAAAAAGGAAAAGAAACTACGTTGGGATCAGCTGGAGTCGATGGTGGTAGACCTGGAGACACGCTACCTGGGAGGTGGGAGGAAAGATAGGGATCTGGCACATTTACTAGATCTGCGGAAACGTGAGCTACAAGATATGGCGACTAGTGCTGCCAGGTCGACGGCCCTGGCCACGCAAAGGAGAATATACGACCTAGGAGACAAAGCGAATAAAATGATTGCTTGGCTTGAAAAGAGAGATAGAGAGAGAAGCTGGGTAGCTGGGATTCAAGATGGAGAGAGGACCATGCACTCGACAGGAGATGCCATTGCAGGGGTATTTGCTGATTATTATGAAAAACTCTACGACTCGAACCCCGTCAGAACGGCTAGGGATAGCTATGAGCTCTTATCAGAAATGCATCTCCCAATCTTGACACCAGACGACAGAGAATCAATAGACGGGGATTTTACAGAAGAGGAAATTATAGGAGCCATACAGGACCTGCAGGCAGGGAAAGCACCGGGACCCAATGGTTTACCGGTGGAACTCTTCAAATGTACTGCCACCACGGTGGCCCCACACCTCCTAGCTATGTTCAACGAAGCAAGGGAGCAAGAGTCGCTACCGATTGACCAGCGCACAGCAACGATAGTTGTGATACCCAAGGCTGGTAAACCAGCGGAGAAGTGCGGGTCATACCGACCGATTTCTCTACTTAATATTGAGGTTAAAATTCTGGCGAAGGTCTTGGTAAATAGACTTTTGGTGCCCATCCAGACACTGATCCACCCCGACCAATCGGGCTTTATGCCCAACCGAAGTACTAGACTTAACCTGCGCCGTCTGTATGGGGTGCAATAACTGGTCAAGTGTCACCCGGAAGTAGAGGCAGCGCTCCTATCACTCGACGCTCGCATGGCGTTCGATAGCATTGAATGGCACTATTTATTTGAAGTTTTGCGGAGGTTCGGCTTTGGACCACGGTTTATCTCGTGGATCCAACTGTTATACACGTAACCCATGGCAAGAGTCAGGGTCAATGGTTCGGTATCTCGTCCTTTCATCCTGCGGAAGGGCACCAGGCAGGGGTGTCCCATCTCCCCGCTCTTGTTCGCTCTGGCGCTTGAGCCGCTGGCGGTGTGGGTCAGGGGGGATCCTGTGATTACAGGAATAGGTGGGGGTGACCAGTGGGAAGAAAGAATATCACTCTATGCAGATGATGTCCTCCTGTATGCAACGCGGCCGCGGTTTACCATCAACAGGTTGCTACAGATTTTTAAGCTATTTGAAGGGTACTCAGGGTATCAGATTAACTGGGACAAGTCCCTCCTGTATATGTTAACAGATGGGCCACCACCAGACCTAGGAGCCGACTCTAAGCTCCAGATCAGGACCAGCTTTAAATACCTAGGAGTACAGATTGGAAAAACAGATAGCGCGTTTGTGCTCGAGAATCTCAAACCACAACTCGATCGTTTGAAGGGTGACGTGACACATTGGAGGAAGCTGCCGATCTCCTTGATGGGAAGGGCAGTGCTCTTCAAGATGATGACCTTACCCAGGTTGTTATACATACTTCAAAATACGCCCTGTCCGGTGCCTGATGCATTTTTTAGAGAGGTAGACAGCCAACTTAGGACGTTATTGTGGGATGGAGGGACGGCGCGGATAGCACTTGCGAAACTCCAGAAAGGAGTCTACGAGGGAGGGTTGGCGGTTCCGGATATTCAAAAATACTATTGGGCATCCCAGCTTATGGTCATTAATGATTGGGTATTTGCAGATCGAAACGATCCGGCCTACAGGGTCGACCACTGGGCAATGGGGGACGAGAGTTACCTGAAAGTTCTGTATGGACCGAGGAAACAGGATGGACTGCCCATGCATACACGACTAGTGCAGATGGCGTGGATAAAGGCAACTCATTTTCTGGGTTGGACGGGGCGGCTGACAGAACAGACTCCTCTGTGGTCTAGTGTAATGTTTAGAGAAGTAGGGTGTCTGCAGGGCTTTGTGAAATGGAAGTTGATTGATATTATGAGGTTGGGAGATGTGAGAAAAAAGCAGGCCATATTATCATTCTTAGAACTACAGAAGGAATACCAACTAACACCCAAAGAACACTATAAGTATATACAACTGAAAAACGCCATCGGTAGGCATATAAAAGATGGGGAACAGATCCCAGAATATAGTCCACTAGAGGATAGATTGTTATTGGACCCCATTCCGGAAAAGCCACTATCAGCTATATATAAGAAAATAGTAAACAACTCCCCAGACTTACTGCTCAAGGTGAGAGAAGCATGGGAATCAGATGTGGGATTATTAGAAGACGATGACTGGGCCGAAGTGGTGCAAAGCCCAAGAGAAGTGGCAATTAGAGCTAGGTTCAGATTAATACAGTTACGGATCCTGCATCGATCCTACTACACCAGTGTAATGTTGTTCCGCATGGGTAGGATCACGTCAGAAGAGTGTCAAAGAGGGTGTGGTCAGAAAGGGACGTTTTTTCACACCTTGTGGGAATGCTCGATAATTCATAGATACTGGTCCAGAATAGCGCATATTTTAACCGAAGTGCTTGAACAGCAGGTCCCTGTGGATGCTAGGTGGCATGTATTGTGTGTCCCCGGAGAAATGACCTGGCCTAAATACTCTAAGATATGGCTGCAAGTCGCAGCAATGGTTGCTAAACGAAACGTGGCTAGAACATGGGGGGCGGCCCGACCGCCACTGGTTTCCCAGTGGAAAAAAGATCTGGACTGGTGTTGTATGGCAGAAAGAGTTGTATATGAAGGCCGTGGCTGCCCCGCGAAATGGAGTAAAGTATGGCAGAAATGGGCCGACTACAGGGGCTTAAGGGAAGGGTTGGGCGACTGAGAAGGGAAGGACCCAGGGTGGGGGGGGGATCCACTATATTGCACACTATGAGGAATGTACATTAGATGGTGAACGTTATTGAGAATATGTACTTTATTCCAACTATATGATGATGACAATGTAATGCTGACTTTGGTTTAATATTCACAATAAAAAGAATTATAAAAATAAAAAAATAGAGGCGCTTGCCTGCGTGTAGGCAGTGGAAAAATTGAAAAAATGTTTATGGGTTAAATAATGTATTCTTTTAACTAATCATAAACCTCTAAAACCTGTAGAATTCCAAGACAGTGTTATTGGTGGCAAGGGATGGACTCTGCTGTGGAGTGCTTTATTGACTCTTGTGCCATTTGTGTAAGTTCAGATAAGCATTGGAAAGTAACCTGTGAGCCTTCCAATCCCTCTGAAATTGCAGGTGCTTCTTAGGAATAACTTTTGATTGATTTTTCCGGTCCGTACAACATTATTGGGCAAAGAAGGAGATTTTTAATTGTACTTGTTGACAATTTGTCAAAGTGGATGAACCTTAAGGTTGTTAGTACTCGAAACACAGAAGAAGTCACAAAATGTTTAACCTCCATGTTCCATAATGATGGTTTGCCTAAAATTTTGATTGCAGACAATGGTGTACAATTTGTTTCTGAGAAGATTATGACATTTTTGAGGGTGCATGGTGTTGATGTTGAAAGGTCACCCCTCTATTGCCCAAAATGTAATGGTTAAGTTGAAAGGGCCAGTGGATTTTTAAGGAGGGTATTCAATCGGCTTTGTCCAATCACTTGGAGGTGGAGGAATTCTTAAGAAGGAAAAAATAGAGTTATCATAACACCCTGCATATCGCTACAGGGTTTTCTCCATACTGTCTGATGAGAGGGAGAAAAGCTTGCACTATGGTATCTCCTGGGATGAGTTGGTCCAGAGTACCTGACAAAGATGAGTTTGTAAAGCTTTAGAAGAAGCAAGAGAAAATTTACAAACTAAACAGGTTAGTTCTAAGACTTATTTTGACAAAGTGAATAGAGCTTAACCTAAAGATGTATGTGTTGGTGATTGGGTTTTGATATCCAAACTTTTTGTTGCACATAAAGGGGAATATACGTTTATGGGTCCTATACAAGTGACTAAAGTCACTGGGAGTGCAGTTTTGGTGCACAAAATTGGATGGTGGAATAAATGTGTTATTGTTCTAAAACATAGTCACGAAAAAATGATTCAACAGCTATGAGAGAAATAGTGAGTTTTGATGATGTTGTACATGAGGAACTGGAAGGAAACAATTTGTCGGTCATGGAAAGTGATAATGAGGACATTGTTTCTCAAACTATGAATGATCTAATGCAAGAGTGTGAATGTGCTCAAACTATAGGTGATCAAAAACAAGGGTCTGATGGTTTTCAAGCTACTTTTATAGAACAAGAACAATTAGAGTAAAATGTGAGTTCTACTGAAAAACAAGGGTCTGAAGGTGATCAAACTACTGTTACAGAGGAAAAACAATTACAGGATAATGCATGTTCTGCTGGACTTTTAGGTAGTTTTACTGAAAGTGCACAATCAATATGCGATGCAAAAAGAGAAATAAAGAAAAATTCCGAAGAAATTTGAAGATTTTGTTTGTATTCATTTTAGATTTACTGTTGGTCTTTCATTGGTGTTATTTTATTATTGCTGGGTATTTATTTATTAATTATTTTTTGGGTTGTTTTGTTTTATGTTTATTTAATGATATTAGAAAAAAGGGGGAAACATGTTGTACAGTTAACATTAGGTAACATTATTAGATTGCTGTTGAGGGGAATATTCTTAAGAATGTTGGAAAAATAATGCAGGGGAGATTATAACGGCAGTTGGAGCTGGGCTGCCTGATTCTCAACTGCGCTTGTCACTCGTGGGCTTATTTATTGTATATCAAAATAAAATCTGTGTTTTGAAACTCTTGTGTGTCAGACCACGATTCTTCAGGTTGGTCTCATACCAAGTGATGTTTACTAATGTCCCACAGGGTTCTACTCTATTGGGTTCGATTTTTGCCTTGACCCTACAGAGGTACAGATGGGCGAGGCATTTTGCTCTGTTAGGGCTATCTCTTTCGCTAAATAAAGTCTGCTTGCGTCTATGGCATAAGGTATCAATGAACAGATGTAACCTGATCTGTTTGTAGTTTGTGTGCCTACCTCGGACATATGTTGGTATTAGGTGTTGTATAGAAGTGCACTGTGTAGTGCATGAGTAGTACTAGCGTTTGGTTCAGTGTAGGTGTATGTGAAGTGAGAGAGGTCTCTCTGCAAGCGTTGCAAGAATGTAGAAATAGAGCTTATAAAATCATATTTTTGGTTCCAGAGGGGCTCGAAGGTACCCCGGCAAAGGAGAGGGTGTACAAAAATATAAGGGAACGTTACTTAGGAAGCATTTGTAGAATGTAGGATTGTCTTCAGGAGAGATGTTTGTCGTCCGGACCTGTGTTTTGTTATTCGTTGTCTGTGGTCCGGTGTCAGGCGGCTGTTGTCTGTGCTTCGGTGTCTGGTGGCTGTTGTCTAGGCTCCCAGGGGTGTTTTTGTCTTGGTGCGGTGCAGAAAGAAATGTGTCTTAAAAACGAAGGCACAAAATCAATTGAACTCTGAAGTACTTAAGCGACTGGTGTTTTGAAAGTCTTTGAGAGTCCTGATTAAAGGAATGGCGGGCTGGCAACGTTGGTGCCCTCACAGTTTGATCGCTGACCTGTAGGGTTAGAGATGTGGGTCATAGGTTCAGGTAGATTCCAGTTGAATCATGTTTTAGGGAGAGAGCACAAGCACTTTACCACTGGTTATCAGGGATAATGTGGACAGAGTCCTAATGACAACAAAAGCGGGTGCAATAGCAGAAGGCAAAAAGCTGGAGTAACCCTGCGAAAAGCCCCAAGTTTCAACATTAATACATAAAGACTTATTGAGATGATCATGGCTGGCCTAAAACCCAAAATATGCCCTAGCAAAAAAGTTCAACACGGACCCTCTCTTTAGGGGGCCACCAGTACAATGGGGTGATGATGGCATGGATGAGTCATGTTACTCCATCCTGCTCTGAAGGAAGCCTCCTAACATGCAACCCTCTGGGTAAATGCCAGTGCAGCACAGGTAGTCAATGAGACTTGAAATCATATCCCAACTCCATTCTCACCAAATCTGTGCAGTCCTGGGAGGGCAGTATATATGGGGCTGCGTGTACTGGGAATGCCATTGGTGTGATTCGGTTTGCGGTTGACACAGTGGGAGCACAATTACCATCCATTCTCAAACATAAAGCCAATCAGAAAGACAAGCTTGAGGGTGGTTCATCCACTAACTAAATTTGGAGAGAAAATGGGAGAAATATTACTTTTCAGCACATTTTCATAGCTAACAATCCATCTATATTATAGATCGTGCTGAAGGGTCTCTGCCAGAGAAGCCCAATAATTCAGGTTTTACCACAGTACTCAGTAGCCTTATGATGGCTCAGTGAGTGAAAACCCGTGGTTATCCATGGGTCACATGTTTAAATTCTGTCAGTACCAACTCAGCCTTCCATCCTTTCAAGGTTATTGCCAACCATTAAACTGAGTAATAGTATTGCCTTTTATTTATAATGGTTAGAATCACGACAGTTGGGTATCTTTCCTAGAACTTCCCGTTCAGAGGACTCAAAGTCATGTTTCTTCCTCTCCCTTTTTATTTGCATGACTCACACATGTGCTCGTCCCTTTGTCTTCTCTCTTGCTTCTCTCTACTCATCCTGCTACATCTCGATGGACCTTCTCCCACACCCTTACCCACATTTTTTCTAAATAGCTCAATGCCACTACCTCTTTCACTGTTTCTCTCCTATTCTCTCCTGACTTCTCACTCTTGGCACCTCAGTCATGCTTTCACTTTAAAATGCTTTTTTTTCACGCTGTCCATCTTTCTCTTCCTCATTCACTCTAGCCTTACTTCCCCTCTTTCTCTTTCTATTTCCTGTTCCCTGTTTCATCTTTGCCTGCTTGACTCTTTCAACATTATCACTTTTTCTCTTATTTCTTTCCTTTCCCTCCAGTTCGTTTCTTCCTAATCATGTTTTTCTTTACTTGCTTACACCTCTTCTTTTCCTTTCCATCTTCTGCTTTCTTCCTGTTTTGTTTGAGTTCTTCTTCTCTCTTTCATTATCCCGTTTAGTTTTCTTCCCCTTTCTCCTCATCTTTCGCATTTTCTTTCTCTTGCCTTACTTTTCTCTCCCCTTTATTGTTCCTTAGTCTCATCACTCTTCTTTCACTACAACCTAAATTATTTTCCTTTCTCTTTCATTTGTTATCTTTCTATGCTGCCATGCTGGGATCTTTTGTACACTTCGACCTCCGAACACCAAGGTTTTTGCCTATTTAGACTCCTTTTCAAGTTATCTAAGGCTGTTTGCCTAAGTGCTGCCTAGATCTAAATTGAGGAGATGTTCTAGTTATAGTACGCGCACAACGTGACATTCACTCCTCCCAATTGCCCAAGAACTCTCAGAATCAGAGCGTGTTGTTCATGGTGTAGCCTCTTATTCACAAACCAGGTAATTCACCAGTGACCAACACGAGAGTAACAGTATCCTTTTTGGATATAAAATTATTTACAGCATCACTCTTTAGCGTCATCAACATGACAAAGGCTGCAAGGCAATTAGGCACGACATTACACTTGAACTTGAGCTTGGCCGTACACTTTAGTGGCCTTGACCTGTCAAAGGCAGTAAAGAAGGTATACCCCACATTACACTTGAACTTGAACTTGGCCATACACTTGAACTTGGCCGTCTCGGCCCACCAAGCCCCCACTCTGCCGCGCACATTGTGCCAGCAGGCCCCAACGCGCTACAGCGAACAGTTGCACTACTTGAAGACCAGCATAGCACACTGGCCCGCCCACCGGGGTACCTGCACTCAGGCAGCCTCCCCAAGGTTCAACTCAGTCCATACATTGTGGGTTAGGGCAGAAGAGTCCAGGACCACCAGCAGGTCAGTCCCCCCTTCCGCCTACCCTCTGCACTCGTGGATCCTACCCCCTCCTGGGGCCATCCAGTCGCTGAACCGCCATTGTTGTGCATGCCCCTTTGTTGTTAACTGTCAGTGCTCCGCCCTCGCTCTCTTGCCGGGTGGGTGGGTGGTCGACGACGCGCCCCTGCAGCATTCTGGAGGTCCAAGGGGACAAAGAGGCTGAAGATCCCAGGGCGCGGACTTAAATATCCTTCCAGCGCATCCCGATGACATCACCTCATCCAGCCCCCTTTCCGGCCCCGGAGGAGGCCCAGTCCCGAGGCGCTACTAAGGGCGCCCCTCCCCTAGGCGTGGGGGGAGCCTGTTCATAGTACGCGCACAACGTGACATTCACTCCTCCCAATTGCCCAAGAACTCTCAGAATCAGAGCGTGTTGTTCATGGCGTAGCCTTTTATTCACAAACCAGGTAATTCACCAGTGACCAACACAAGAGTAACAGTATCCTTTTTGCATATAAAATTATTTACAGCATCACTCTTTAGCGGCATCAACATGACAAAGGCTGCAAGGCAATTAGGCACGACATTACACTTGAACTTGAGCTTGGCCGTACACTTTAGTGGCCTTGACCTGTCAAAGGCAGTAAAGAAGGTATGCCCCACATTACACTTGAACTCTTGAACTTGAACTTGGCCATACACTTGAACTTGGCCGTCTCGGCCCACCAAGCCCCCACTCTGCTGCGCACATTGTGCCAGCAGGCCCCAACGCGCTACAGCGAACAGTTGCACTACTTGAAGACCAGCATAGCACACTGGCCCGCCCACCGGGGTACCTGCACTCAGGCAGACTCCCCAAGGTTCAACTCAGTCCATACGTTGTGGGTTAGGGCAGAAGAGTCCAGGACCACCAGCAGGTCAGTCCCCCCTTCCGCCTACCCTCTGCACACGTGGATCCTACCCCCTCCTGGGGCCATCCAGTCGCTGAACCGCCACAGGGTGAGAAGCTCCCTGGTGCACTCGCCCTCCCCCCCTGCGCTGACTGTGCTCCACAAATAGCCCCTAGTATCGTTTGTATAAAGAGCTACTGCCCTTCTACCAACATATGCCCTCCATCCTGAAGCCACCGCTCCCTTTTTATTATCTGGGCAGTCCTGTGATAAATTACCTGCACCCTCTCAGTAGCCATCGAGTTATGAAGGCCCCCATTTACACTAGCTCCCGTTTTCCCTGACGGAATTCATGTCCCCCTGCCAGGAACCCGTTACGAGCTGTATTTCCACCATCCTGTATCCCAAAGGGAACTACTACCCCAGGACCTCCAATAAATCCCGGCCCATAAGGGTGCCTGGACGCTACCGCAACCCCAATTAGACTCCCCCTGGGCATCTGGGGTATGAGGAGGAAGTGTTGGAACCGCTGCCTTTCTCTTACTGATCGCCTGGATCAGCTCCTTCACCAACTTGTCCACGCCGACCGGAAACCTCACTCCTCGACGACGCGCCCCTGCAGCTTTCTGGAGGTCCAAGGGGACAAAGAGGCTGAAGATCCCAGGGCGCGGACTTAAATATCCTTCCAGCGCATCCCGATGACATCACCTCATCCAGCCCCCTTTACGGCCCCGGAGGAGGCCCAGTCCCGAGGCGCTACTAAGGGCGCCCCTCCCCTAGGCGTGGGGAGCGCCTGTTCATCACTTGAACCCTTGCAGTAGGATGCAAAAGCAAAGCAAGCAACAGAGGAGGTTTTTCTTCCACGGAACAGGGACATCACAGGCAGCAGAAAAGCAAGAGTCACTCACACAAGTAGAAGGCACTGCACACACAATACCACTATGAGCATTCGTCACATGCAAAACAGGGATAGCACAGACAGGAGAGAAAGATGCCCTCACACAGCACAGATTCAACATCAAAAAGCAACAGTAATGTTTCTTTTACCCAACAGGCAGAGCACGGGGCAGGCTACCTCAGCACTAAACAGTCAAAGCATGCTTTACACAGACTCGAAATGCAAAACATGGCTGCAACTGCTGGGAAAATCAATATCACCAAAAACAGAAGTAGCTTGTGAAATAAGAGTGCAAACGTGGAGAATCAGCTGCGCAGGGCTCCTCACATAAAACAATATACTGCACGGATAGTAGCTGTGCAGACCACCCTTACATGAAGCACATGCAGCGTTGAAAGGAAATCTTAAGTCATTCCTCCAAAAAAACTGGAACAGCATGAGAAGCAATAGTGCAAATGTCCTTCGTAAAGCATGTACAGGATGGAGGTAAACTGTGTGGGCTACATCTCTCACAAAACAGGGCCAGGATAAGCGTGCATCAAAAATAGGCAGAGGACGGGAAGCGTCTGTTTAGTCCCTCGCACGAATCAGGTCCAACATGGGAAGACGCAGTATAAGCCTTCCTCACAAAACAGGCATGGCAAGAGCTCCGTAAGCCTCCTTTTCACAGAAAAGAAAAACATGGGGAGCAGACGTGCAAGCCTCATTCACTTAATGTACGGTGCAGGGAGGAGCAAAGAATGCTTTGCGTACAAAACTGGGACGGGCCGTGTAGCACCTAAGAAGAAAGTCACAGAAGCGAATGCTTGTGCCAAATCTGACACCGTCAGCAAGCCCGGGGTTTTATCCAAAAGAATTTGAAATGTAGGAGTTGGATGTTCATGCACATAATGGTGAAAAGCACTTTGGCTAAGAAGCTTTGACTATAGTGGAAGATGTTGTTAGAGCTATCCCAGTCAGATGGCACACCCGGGACAGCAGGAGATAAGGGGTGGCATCATCGTTTTATCGAATGGCCAAACCTTTCCAGTGCACACAGAAAATATGTAGCTCTAGACAAAGGCAAGCTGTCTCTTCAGTCACAGTACTGAAGTGTTTCACTCATCCTCAACAGGAAGCACTTTGATGTGATTCATTTTGAGAATCATAACACATTAGGTTCAGCACCACATAAGTACGTATATCATAATGTATTAAATGATGTGTACACAAAGAAAAATCCAATTTGTAGATACGATCTTTTCTTGTATAAAAACTGTTCTTTATTGTGTTTTCATTAAAATCCACAAAGCCATAGCCAACGCGTTTCGTCTCACACAGAGACTTCTTCAGGGCTATAAAAAACACATATATACGAACATTTAAAAAAACACTCATATACACATATGTGAGAATATATGAATCCATTAAAATTTAAACCAATATCATATATTTGTTAATGTTATGCCATTTTCAGAAATCAATACAATCAAATATTCATTTTTTATCAAATGTAGCGCCTATATTCATTAAGAAAAACATGGGAAGAAGACAAAAAGAAATTGAAAAAAAACACAAAAACAGCATATTTCTATTTTAACAAAGAATTATAGTTTAACCAATGAGAGTATTACCCCTAGTGTAAAAGGAATAATATATTATTCTAAATTTATACATGTATCCTTAATTACATTGAATCATGATTAGTCTCAAAGCAAGCACATTAAGTATGTCTTGAGATAAAACCTTAGTATCAAGATCTAAGTAATAACCTGACAATGCATAATACCTAAAAGTGACAGAGTAATAGTCACTTAAATCAGTGTGCATTATACCCAAAAGTCTTATGTTACACTCACCGCAATAATAACTTGACAGTGATGACACGAATCAATTAGATATTCAAGTGTAAGATCCAAATGGCAGCAACAACAGGAATTAATTGTTATATTTTTATAAAAAACTCTGCTGTCAAGTGCGGTATGTTATAGCCTCTTCCCCTTTTCTGGTTTGTGTAAAAACATTTTGAGAATCACACTATATGCATAATTCCTTTTTTCGGTTTTCATTCTTTTTCTCCTTTCTCTCCTCATTTCTTCTTCTATTTTTTGTTTCTTTCTTGCACCCATACTTTCTTTTATTAAATTCCTCGTTATTTCTTTATTTCACCTCTTTCTTTTTTAAGAGTTCTCAAGGGCTGATATACCCCTGTTTTTTGCCGTTGCAAAATTGCTGGCTCTTAGGACACAATAAACTAACGTGCAATACACTAAAGAGACATCGCGATTCGCAAGTGAGTTTGTAATTCGCATTTTCCATATTGCAATTATCAAGAAAGATTTCCACCTTCTTTGTTAACCGCAAGAATATATGCAGCAATGCTTTCCGAGTGCAATTGCCATTGCAAACCATTGATTGGTTAGCAACACCTCAGAGGTGTTCTTTGCCATGGGGAAAGATCAGCCGTCCGTTGCAGACAGATAGCACTTTGTAAATATGATAGGCCTTTAAGGGACATCTAGCTTTCATGTTGCCCTTCTACTAATATGATTACAGAGATGGAGGTTTAATTTGCAGGAAGTAGGTAAGATGCACAAACAGAATCCTGCTTCAAGTATGCTGCAGACGTGGTGGTGAATGCAGAGCTATGAAAACTTGTAGAGAGCTGTAAAGTCTGCATGAACCTTTTAAAATGTAATATTGGTAATTGTCATAGCCTAGGGGGTAACATGTATGAAACAAACTTGATATTTGCTTGTGTGCGTTGCAATATTAAGCACAGCTACTGTAAGAGCTGAGTTTAGTCTTGAAATTACAGTTACTCGCAGAGCAAAATTAATGCATCAAATGTTGTCCCCCCTGATTCTGAATGGGTGGTTTTACCGGGTATGGGAGAGCCATAGACCGTACCCATTATTTCTATCCATGAACTCCAGATGGAAACATCACATGAGGCTTGGGCTACAGCAGTAGCCATGCCTCATTTCCCATCTTAATATTTGACAGGGGAGAGCATCACCCCATGTCAGAAAAAAAACTTTCTCCTATCTCCTCACCTGCGTTACCTTTCCCCATCCCACCCACTAGTCCCCATGTACATTTACCACCTGCTCAAAGCAGAAGGCAAGTGTATGAGTTAAAACTCCATGTAAATGAGAAATTTGTGTGGTTTAAAAATTGATCGTACACAGTAATTCCCCATTTCATGGGGCTTTACTTGAGTGCAATGTTCAGGTGTGGATTTACCGCATGCAGTTAATCCAGTGCTGCGTAAATTGTAGTCAGGCCCTAAATGTTTTAGCCTAGCAACATATTAATGGGAGCTTGAACATATAGTCTTCTAATCCATCTGCAAGGCTCAATATGTGCATTTTCGTAATAATTTATACAAGTGATTCGGAATCTTACAATGCACATCTTTTTGAGTGCTGGCAGTAGGAGCTAGTGACTCTGCTCTGGTCCAGGCAGCTCTGCGTTTCACTCAAGGAACGTAGAACAATTACCTAGAATTAGCAGGAGGCGTCACTGAAAGGGTTCAGCCATAGGCCTGTTTGGCATGATGTTGCATAATCAGGATCAGGGCCGGACTGGCTACCGGGCGTTTTGGCATGCTGCCGAGCTGGGGGCTGATTTCGTTGATGGGGACCTGCGTGTGCTGAACGAAATTCGTTTTGCTTTGTTTATTTCGAAGCACACGCAGGTCTCCATCAACGAAATTAGCCCCCACCGCAGTGACATCAGTCCCCAGCTCGGCAGCATGCCAAAACGCCCGGTAGCCAGTCCGGCCCTGATCAGGATGGCAGGCTGTGCAGAAGACGACCATAAGGCCTCACCTCACTAACAGGGAGAGAGTAGTGTGAGATATTCTGTACTTGGATTAGAGACCCTAATATTCTTTCTTGCTATGACATTGGTCACAGGAGCCCTACAGCTTCCCCAGAGAGGCAAAATGAAGCAATGAATGAGCCCTTCAATCCCTGCTTCTTTCAGCAGGTTCAGCTGTGTCCTGCTCCTACTTGAAGCATCATTATTGGATTGTTTTAAACTGTTATTGAACCTTGGCCTCTATGATTAGCACTGTCCTTTTCACTGAAGTGGGTTCAGGGTGTTTGTTAGAGCATTGTTGCTGTATATCCTCCCACAGGGCCGGCTTTAGCGCTGGTGGCGCCCAGTGAGGCAATCTTTTTTGGCGCCCCCGCCCCATGGCCTCCTCCTCGGATTCCTTCACTACCACCTGGAAAAAGTGCCCCTCATCTCTCCATAGCCCTTCTCTCTTCTCTCACATACATTTCATTTGTTTTAAAGTGCTTGTAAAGGCCGGCTTTACTACTCCACTCAGCTATCAACAGAACATACAGATCTGTTCTGTGCAGCAGGCATATTTATCACCTGCACTACTTCATGGCGAGTCAAAACTGTCACTAGATAAAACTCTGATCTCTCTGTCTAGAACGAACATTAATCACAAGCGTTAACTTGACGGTATTATTGCTGCCTGACAGCTGGACGCCCAAGGAACTCTGCAGCAGGTGCTTTTAATTCTATACACAGCACCCCCTGAGGTCAGTGCCCTCCTCCAGGTCAGCGCCCAGTGCAGCTGCACCGCTCACACTGCCCTAAAGCCGTCCCTGTCCTCCATGATCTTCCTTTACCTCTCCAGCTGCACACTTGTTACCAGGTATGGCTGCTTTTTCACCAGTGCCACGTTTGTACATGTAAGGATAACGCAATTATTTTTTGACAGTGTGTTTGTTAAATTCTTGGGGAAGTCACTGCCTACTTTCAATGCAGCAGGCTTTATCCAGGCAGCAGCTGCAGTTTATTTAGTGCTTGCAATGGATCAATCACATTCTTTGTGCCAGAGTAGGATGAGGAGCCCCTTCCAGGATAGGGAGGTTTGGCAACCCCCTCTGCCCCGTGGGGGCTGATGGGGCCTTACTTACCCCCTGAATTGGATACAAATTGCTCATCTACTAATTCATGCACCCCAGAGTGGCAGTAATTAACAGAGGAAAAATGTATACTCGCTGTTAAGCATCACTTTCAGTCGGGTCCTATATTTTTTCACTGGCTAACACTGTTCTCCCCCAAACGTTTTGCAGGAAGAAAGCACTTACTAGTCTTGCCAAATCTAAATCAAATTCAACCACTAGATTGCTGTTGTCTTTTAATTCAACTGTCTGTTAATTTTAGTTTTTTGCTCTTTTCTTCTAATATGACCACCTAACATTTATCAAATGATTTAAACACACTATTTGATGCGTTTAGATCATTTGCTAAATGTTTGCTTATGACCTCACATATTACATTACTGGGGACATGTTCTATGACATCATTGATCATATCACTGATGACATCTGAAATTGCGAAATTACATCATTAATGACAACACTGTGCATAGTGGGGGTACGGGTTATAGTTACTTCAGTTATATATACATATATAAATATAGTTAGGATAAAATATTAGCTTACACATTACATATAAAGGCCTTTATGGGCATAATGATTGTACAGAACAATGGGCAGGGCTTAATTTGTAATAAAATATGTGCCAGGGCCCTTGTCAGCAGGCCACTGCAGCTTTAACTACCCATTGCTCCTGCCAGCACTGCCAACAACAATACCTATGCAACTATTAACCCTAATACTCCTACAAATGTGATAATTCAGACTATTCCAGGCACCCAGAGCTGTAAGACTGGCTTGGGCAGCAGTAATTAATATTTTTTAGTGTATATAGAATTAATAAGCAGCTGTTGTTCTGCTCATCTCTAAGTTACACAGATAGCACCACCATGTGGCAGGCTGTCATAAGTGCTGGTGTTCACAATTAAGTGACAGTGCTGAGCACCGGAAACCACCGGCTCAAATTAAGTACTGACAATGGGTCTTTAATTACAGAGAGGTCTCCGATAATTGGGTGTCCAGACATGATTGTTGAGCTGTAAGTATGGGTAGCTAATAAGAATAAAGAACTTTCTTAACAATCTCTGAAAACACCTTGCTTAATTTGACTTTAGGTATCAACTCATTTAAGGTTTTTGTGACGATAATGTAGTTGAAAATCCTGGTTGAATTAAGAATGCTGTTTGTTCTGCAAAGCAGGTGTTAATGTATTCTCTACCAACGAACCCACTAAAGTTACCCATTGGGTTCTGATGTAGTGTCTGAAATCTAAAGAATCATAATGAACTATGCAAAAAGCTACCAACACAACAAACATTGCTTCTTCTTGTCTCACATAGATCAAGCACATACATTTGGAAATTGGGCAACATTATGAAGGGAGTGAAAGCATTCCTCTGGAAGTGTGGGAATCCTAAAGGAAGTGCCCATCTACAAAACATTTCTATCTAGTTACCTCATTAAGACCTGATTCAACCTGTTTATCTTTGTCGGGCCAAGCTAATCCAGAAATGAATTGCAACCTCTGCTGCACAGCTTTGATCGTGAACTCACTAATCATGGAAAAGTCCTCAGCATCAAAACATTCTTCAACACGACTTTCCATATTTTTGTCTTTCTAGAATGCAACTTTGAACTGTGAAAAATCAGGCATGTTAATGTTGGTATTTAATACAAAAAATAGTCCTGGGTTCAAGGCAAGCAGGTCCAGTGTTCCTTCCTCAGACAGCATGGCAGTTCTTCTTTTGAATTTGCCACGGGTCCAGGAATGTTCTGATGACAGGTTCTAAAGGTTACACATTTATACTTAGTGCCAGCCTTTTGTAGGGGAAATCCTTGGCCTACTCCCAAACTGGTTCTAGTCAGTTCTTCTGCTACCACTGTGATTGGCGTTGAACTGTCTAGGTTGACAAAGGCAAGGACTGACCTGTTGTCAGGTTTCTTTGTGTGTGCTATAGGCAGAATCTTTTGAAGTGATATCAGGGCAGGGCACAGCTCCTCCCCAGCCATCTTATCAGGAAGATCCGCCCCCTCTACACTCATACCCCTTTGGTCCTCATGTCTGGAATGAATACACCCCAAGAAAGCCATTTACAGTCATGAGACCCTGAACATTGGCAGAAAGGCAAATTTTGTTTCGGCATAAAAATGGCAACTTTCTAAAAGTGGAATTTTCAAAATAGTAACTTAAAAAAAGAATTTACAATGAAAAATGTCTTTAAATTACAATTCAAATGAGTGGAAGAAGTATTTATCCATCTGTTCTCAAACTGGTTATCACTCATTAAGTGAAGAAGGTAACCCAGGGCAGGGTGTATGGGAGAGATAGCCCCGCTACAGTGAAGAACAACTTTAGGAGTTTTTCACTGTCAGGACATGTCAAACTTAAACACACATCTCCTACTTTTTAATTCCATACACCGTGGCCTATTAACCTTTAAAGCATAAATTAGGGCTAACTTATAAGTATTAAAACAGATGTTTCAGGCTTGGCAAAAGGTTTATTTTGCCGGGTCAAAATGGAAGTTTAAAACTGCACTACAGGCTGCAGTGTCAGGCCTGAGACATATTTCATAGGGTTACATTAATGGGTGGCACAATGAGTGCTGCATCATTTATTTTACAGCCCCTGGGTACACATATTATCATTTACTAGGAAATTACAAGTAAATGTAATTCTCCAATCAGGTGTATACCAATTTGTCCATGTTTAATTAAGAGAGCTCAAACACTTTACAAATGATTAGCAGGGAAAAGTGCACAGAGTCCTAAAAGTGCACAGAGTCCTAAAAGCCAACAAAAAGGGATTCAGAAAAGGAAGGCAAAAGTCAGGGGCCATGCCCAAAACTTTAATTGAGGCAAGAGCAGAAGATGGATAAAGGATAGGGTACTATATTTCTGTGGCACCAAAAATTGCCTAGTTGAATAAATTAAACAATAAATTAAACTGCACAGTATAAAACACATGTTATACCTGGCACTTGTTTAAAGTAAATTACATTGTTGGTATAGACAAGGACAAGAGGCTATCTCTTGATGCATTATATGCATCAAACAATGATCTATTTCTTCAGATCATGTAGGGGTAAAAACAGTATTGCTGTGTTGATTAAATGCTGCATTATACCAAAGAAATACTTGCAATAAAGGAAATTAGATGAGTAAATGCATAGTGCCAATGCAGAGTCTGAAAAGAGAGATGCTGGGGCGTGGTCTGGCCGCGCAACAAGATGGCTGCTTGATTCCAGAGCTCCGCGCTGTGGGGGCTCCGGACGGCGGCAATGGTACTTTTCAGAAGCCTAATCCATATTTGGTCCTTGGATTTCGGCAGCGGAGCAGCCGAGGATTACTACGTGGTAACCATGTTACTGGTTAACACTCGTGAGTGACAGTTTTCAAGGGAGAACTAAGTGGGGCCTGCTGAGCGGCAAAATATGGCCTGTGATGTACAAGTGCGGACGAGAGGAGCAATCTGAGGAGAACGCGTCTGACGTCTTCCAGCTTTGTGGCCATGCCGCGGCAGTGTATTTTGTGAGGAGTCACCTTCTGCCGGTCCTCTCTTTGAGGCACAGTCAGTCCGCATTGCTGTTGGGCCGGGCAGGCATGTCTGACTAGCCCAGCAGGCGGAGAGTTGTCACTTGTGACGCACACACGGAGCTGAGGAGGAGAACTGCGGGTAATGTGCCCAGAGTCTTTGTGTCTCATGAAGACCCGCGTATTCTGTAATGGGCTGACTCCTGACTTTCTTTCCTCGGCTTGTACATCTGCCAAAACAGGCACACATGTGGGACTGGCCTGGGTTCCTTGACTAATTGTCCTCCCCAATGTGACAAGGTTAGCGCTGCATGTGAAAGTCTGATCTCTATGATAACTTCAGTCTGACGGACCGCCACCGCGCCACAACATTCAGGCTGTGACAGGCGGTCGCTAATGCTAATTTGCGGTTTTTCTTGCCCTACTGGAAAAGTATTGTGTGTTGCCTTATACGAGAGCTCATCCACCCAGTCTCTCAGAAAGTTCTGAAGCTAGCGACCACTGCCTGCCATTGTTGGGACACCTATTTTCTCCTCGTGACAGAACTTCTTCCATTGTTAGTGGGACACTTTGGAGTCTTGAATCTGTGACCCTTAATACCACTTGAACTGAATTGTGATTTTATGCGGAAGCGGCTTGATACTATAGGGGAAGAGCTGAATACTCCTGCCTAATTATACTCAGTTGTGTCATTTTCAATTTCTGTTATCACTGCCCCCAAGATGGTCCCTCTATATGTCACAAAGCAAATAGTCTTTCAATACTATTGACCTCAATATTGGTTATTCGCTTTCATACTCTTAATATTGCTATCAGTGCTTCTCCTTAGAGACTATACATTGTTTTCATACGGCTTTGAGATAGCTATTGCACTGTGCCAGTAGGAGCGTCTGAACCATTGGTGTCCTTCTCAACAAGTCAAAACGTTACTTTACTTATGGATTAGTGACTTATGACCAAGTGAAGAACGTAGTTAAGAAATGTACTTACCTGATTAGTGAGAGGGGAAAAAAAGAGAACAACAAGAGATGCCATCTGGTAAAGCGATTATTAAATCCATAAAACAGCCTCTGAACTCTGAAGCTCTAAATCAGGGCCTTCCTACCTCAGAAGCTTTAAATATCACCCCTTCAACAAAAAAATTACCTAATCCTAGTATGGCAACGGCTCCAGACCCAACTATGGACCGCATACTTCAAGAAATATCTGCAGTAGGACGACGCTTAGAGGGCATGAAGACGTCCATATTTGCCCTAACAAATGAAACTAAATCCATACGTACAGATATTGCTGGATTTCAAAATCGTTTTGAAGGTCTAATGGAGCGAGTTGTTGTTGTAGAGAACCGCCCTAACAATATACCGGATCGGGATCAAGAACTCCTTTTCCTTAGAAGCAAAATTACAGATTTGGAGGACAGAAGTTTCCGAGACAATGTACTTTTCTTTAGTTTTCCAGAAAATATAGAAGGTTCAGATGCTAAATCCTTTCTCAAAACAACTCTTCCAAAGATCACAGGTCTCACCTTTAATCCGCCATTGGACATGCAGAGAGCTCATCGCGTCGGTCCGCACACTCATTGTCTGTTTTTTACGCCACGAACAGGCTCGTCAATTGATTACTGATGCCCGTATCCATGGCCCATATACATTTGAAGGTCATGAAATCCGTGTGGCAGCAGACTTTTCAAAAGAAACGAATGATCGCCGTAAAGTCTTTCTCTCTTTTCGACCTCGCCTACGTCAATTAGACACTAAATATGGCCTCTTTGAACCGGCACGTCTGCAAATCACTAAAGATGGTATCTCTAAATAATTCTTCAACCCTGAAGATCTTCGACAATTTTTGGAAAACCTTGTTACTCAAAACATGGATTGTACTGTGTCTAGACCAGAGCTTAAATCTCAACCTTCTTCAGTAAACTCTGAGATGTGGAGCTTGAAGCAATCCAGGTCGTTCCAATAGCAGAGGAAGAGACCCAGACCATCTTGTGCGTTCTCTAGGAGACTGTTCACAAGCTCTTCAAGCAGTAGCTGCTCTTACGCAGGATAGAGATATAGACAAATTATGCTCTCCTCTAAAAACTCCTTCATCTACTGAAGAGGGTGTACCCTCACATTAATATTTAATTACTTAATATTATAGTTAAGATGATAGGAATTTATCTATAGTTCTCAGATATGGCAACTAGTCTAGTATTTCTTTGTCTTCTTCCATAGCCTGTCTGTCTTTATCACTTCTTCTTATTCAGGTTATGTCAAAACTTTATATTAAATATATTAGATTTATTGGTATCTATATATTCACAATCACATTTTCGTCTTGTTAGGAATTTGAAATGAATCTATGATGAATTATGAGTAATGCTACCTACTATTCTTTCTCTCTATCAACCTCTTTGCCACGTTCTTCATATCTCTTCTTTTATTAAATAAGCTCATACCATATTATTTATGCCTGATAATATTTATTACTTATTTATCTTTATATCTAATCATTAGATTATTTAATTGTACATTGTATTTCTCTGGAAAAATTTAAGTCCAATAGTGATAATTATTTATTTTTAGTATCTTACCTATTATCTTTATTATTATTTCTTTTATGCATAATCTTTTTCATCATATTTGATTATACAGTATTTTTAACTTAATCAGTTAGTATGTTGTTAATCAATTGTCACAATACCAAATGGAGGGTAACTGTTCCAACTGTAGGGGTGCTGTAAGTCACCCACTCACCGTAACAAAAGAGAGATAAGAGGGAAAAATGAGGAGGTGAAAGAAAAGTCCTAGGTATTGGACCCACTAGTAAGAGGCAAGCACGATGTCTTGTCTCTTGTTGCCCTCACACACCCCGAAGGATGTCATGCTTCATCATCGGGCGTCTGCTCCTCGTTGGGCCGGCGCTGCAATGCCCTACGGGTCCCCCGAAGGGTCTCTTTGTCAGAGATCTTTAGTTAGAACCGCCGTCAGATGAGTCCGGGTGTGTGGGGAGGAGTCCTATGTGAAGGGTGAAATGGTGTGTGCAAGTTAAAACTGGCTAAGGGTAACCGAATTGCTGCGATTTATTATGAAGGTACCCTTGTCAGAATAAAAGTCCCCCAAAGGTCGTGAGTTACTCCTGCAGGCGTAATGTGCCCAAGTAACTAAAAGGTCAACAAGTTTCGCGCCTCACTGGTCGAAAAGATCTGTGGCGCTTCGTCATTACCAAAAAACCGTGGTGTGACAATGAAAGTGAGTAGAAGGGTCAAGGACCCAATGAATCAGAGCGGGCCAAGTCTGTGACTAGCTACAGTAAGGCTAAAGCTAAAATAGTTAAACTGATCCTGAAAGAACCTAGGACAAGGGAGGGAGACAAAGAAAACAAAAAGACACACATGAAACACAGAGGTGGAGTTGATTGTGGGCTCCACAGAGCGCATCAATCAGCGCACATAATCTGTTAAAAAAGTATTGAGACCAACTACACAGCAAGCACGCTCCCACAGGGGTGGCCGTCGTGGTAGGCGTGGTGAGCCGGACACGGGCACTGCCAGGAAACTGGCAGTAGCATGTATGGCGTCTGTCTAGCCCCCACGATCAAACCCCCGGTCTGTGCGGAGCGTGGAGAGTGATGGCGCCCGCATTGGGAGCAAGAAAATGCACTACTAATCATGACAATGTGGTTCTCAGCAGTAAACAAAACAGTGCGCTCCTCGCGCTACGCTGTCAATGTAATAGTGCCCGCATTGGGAGCACGAAAGTGCACTCATAATCATGGCAGTGTGATGCTTCGCAGTGGAACAAAACGTGTCGCACATCGCTATGCATTATCAATAATAGGCGCGTAAGTGCTGTGCCCTTACCCAAAGGTATGAAGGAAATCGCTCCATAGGCTAGTGCGTGATGGGTCCTGCACCTTAACGGGAGTTTCCGTCGGTGTACTGGCTCTCAGTGCCTACCCGCCATCATGCCTGCCTGCATACTGTACGGCTCCGGTAGGGGCGTCCAAGATATAGTGACGGGGCTGGTAATTGAGGGAGGTACCTCCTTCCGTAATACCCGGTCATGTCTGTCTAAACTGCGCCTGTGTCAGATGGGAGCGGCCAAATCGCTGAGTATTGCGCATATGTGGGAGAGTAGTGGCGTCTAGCACTGCTCGGCCCTCGCGCATGCGCAAACAGATGTAACACATGCCCCAAGTGGTTGCCATAGTGAGGTAGAATGTTTACCAGACCTCTCTCGATCGTGCGAGTAGGGGCCTCAGAGTGTGTAGGAGACTGGTGCAGTGGGCATAAAGAGTAAATCAATTGTTTCAATGTTTAATATTCAATTGTCTTGCTATTTAATTGCGATAATATTTATCCATTTATGTCATGTTAATACTTAGATATGGTGTTGTCTAATTGCTATAATAGACACTTAAAATATTTATTATTAATTATCATTAATTACAAATAATGCTATCTTTCGCAATGTTTGAATGACTGGAATTCCTATACTTTAGGATAATATTTTAAGCCTTTATAGATTGTTGCATTTTCTATATTTTCTATATAATCTATATGCTCATGGTTTCCCCTTCCTATAAGTATTCTTATACTCTCCATTACAGACATTAGGATTATTAATTATAGTAATGCATGATTATCCTTTTCACATGAACAGTTACCTTATTATTTATTTATTTATTTATTACATTGTTTAAATATATGACAACATTATCTTGATATGTTTATGTCTAAATGAGATAACAATTCTTCATGTTAATATTTACCTAATATGATTATATTTTTCATGGTTTACCTTGTTGTGCCATATATCTGACAATTTCATTTTAAGCTGATCTATCTTTACTCTACTTCTTTCCTACCCTTTTCTGTTTCCAATATCTTATCTCCTTCAACGCCGTACTCTCATAATACTTGTTTCCTTTTCTTTCTTCAATTTGACTTCTGAGTTCTGAGTTATTATTAGAACATGATTAATATTACTTTATAAATACACCCCTCACCACTAATGTTGTTGCCGGATGGGGCTCCCCCGGCGCGAGTAACCCATAAGTCTAGACTCACAGTAGACAGATCCTTTTCATTGTCGCTGTGTTACCCCTACACAGTATATTTACCTTCTCTTCTCCCTTTATATTCTTTCTTGCTTTTTTCTTACTATTGCTTACTTCTATATATAATAGTTAAGTGACTCTTCCATAATCCTTAGATTTCCTTATATTTTAAGGACATCACTAATTCTTTAATTTTTCAATCCTGTCCTTACTCGGAATTTATCTTTCCATCTCTTTTCCTAATCTCTTTTACCCCTCCCCTTTATAGTCTCTTCATTTATTCCATTTTACATTCTTATTCTATCTAATTTTATCTCATCTTCTTATTTTCTTTTATCTTCTTTTATTTTATCTCTTGTGATATTCTTTCAACACCAATCTTATCCTCTTTTCTACAAATTATCTACACCTTTATTCCATTACCCTTATAACTTAATCTCCTTATCCCTTACACCAACTCTCTCTTTCAAATTAACATCTTCACATTTTCAACGTACATATGGCAGTGAACACATCCTCTTCCTCCCGCCCTTTACGCATAATTTCATGGAATGTCAATGGCCTTACGCATTTTATAAAACGTAAAAAAGTACTCTCTTATCTTAAAAAGAAAAGAACTGATATAGCTCTTTTACAGGAGACTAACCTTAATGCCCTGGAATCATCTAAATTACAGTGGGAATGGGTGGGAAAAGTTATTCACTGTGGACTGACTACGCAACCTCTCTCTGAGACTAATCAACCACGAAAGTGTGGTGTTGCCATCCTTTTGCATAAATCCCCACCTTTCTCAATCATCAAAACATGGATTGACACCGAAGGTAGATACGTTTTCACTAAATTAAAAATTGGAGGAAAAATCCTCTGTATTTGCTCAGTTTATGCCCCAACAGGTGCTAAGCATCCTTATTTTCTCAACCTAAATTGCCTACTTGTAGAGATCGGTGCATCCAGTTATATCATTGGTGGCGACTGGAATTTAGCTTGTGATGCGATTTTAGAAAAAAACAGTCCCTTAGACAGATGTAATGCTACTGACAGAGCTTTATTGGGAGATATAACAACGGATCATGGATTAGTAGACCAATGGCGCCTCTGTCATCCCTCAGATCAAGAATATACCTTTCTCTTCTCTGCTCATGGCTCACAATCCAGGATAGATTACTTTCTTATTTCTCATTCAATAGTTGCACTTACTACCGAGTCTCATATTTTGGAAGCTGCCATCTCTGATCACTCTCCAGTTCTTATCGCCCTGGAGTTAGGTTTAACATCTCCAGGTCAAAAAACCATGGCACATGAATATTCAAATGTATCATTCGCCTCACGGCAAATCTCAATTACGCTCTCATCTTTCTGACTATCTAAATAACAATAAATCATCAGTTTCTTCTTCAAGAACAATTTGGGCAGCTGCAAAAGCAACTATTCGTGGACAATTAATGAGAGATGCAGCTGTGGCCAATAAAGCAGCATCTCTATGCTGTAATGAACTTGAGGCTCAAATTATCTCTCTTACTCGTCTATATACTTCCCAACCTGCCGTAGCTAATCGCAAAAGTCTGGAATTAGCTAAAATGGAACTCAACAATTTATATACTTCCAAAGCAGAATATACCCTCCAACGCTTAAAAGGGAGGCATTATGAGCAAGGCGAAAAGGCAGGCCGATTACTTGCGGCACAACTTAAACAACGTGAGGCTTCTATGGCTATCCCAGCAATACGTACTGAATCGGGTGAAATTTTCACTAAACCGCAGGAAATAGCAAATACTTTTGCATCATTCTATAAGAAACTTTATACTTCTGAGAATTCAATAACTGAAGAACAAATAACTACATACATTAATAATATTGATCTTCCATGTCTTACAAATGAGGGCATGTTGGACTTGGCCCTTTTTGGCTAAAGTTCCCTAAACTTTTTGCCTTCCCCCTAGACCTTTTTTCTGACATGGTCTTGCCAACTTAGATGCTTTGGGCACTTTGCCACTGCTGATCAGTGTCAAAGTGCAAGTGCTCCCTGTGTAAAGTGTAATGGTAATTGGTTGTCCATAATTGGCATGTTTGTCTTACTAGTAAAGTCCCTAGTAAAGTGCACTATGTGTGCCAGGGCTAGTAATACAAAGGCTACTTGTGGACTTGCAGCACTAATTGTGCCACCCACATAAGTAGCCCCCAAAGAGAGAACTCAGGGCTGCCACTGCAGTGCCTGCGTGCAGTTTGCTAAACTGCCATGTTGTCCTGACAAGTGCACCCACTTGCCAGGACTACCCTTCCCTTTTTATGCACATCAGACACCCCTATGGTATGCCCAAGATGCCCCCTGGGCAGGGTGCAGTGTATGTGAAAGGTAGGACATGTACTAAAGTGTGTACCATGTCTTGACAGTGAAAAACTGCCAAATTCGTTTTTCACTGTTGCAAGGCCATCCTGCCCATAGGACAGAATGGGGGAGGCTGTGTAATATGTTTCCAGCCTATCTTCCCATAGGTTTAAGATGGAGAGGGGAAGTTTAGTGTGCCTGAGCTCACAATTTAATAACATATCTTTTTGTGAAGGTGGTTTTGGAATTGTGCGTTTAGAAACCACGCTTTTAGAAGTGGCTGATTTTTTTGTTCTAACAATTCTGTGTGTCTCTGCCTGGTTGTGGATTGACTGTCTGGATTTGAATGTGATAGGATCTGGGAAATGTCTTGACCCAGGGGAGGAGTAGGTGAGACAGCCAAGGTTGACCTGCATCTGGAGTGTAGAGGGGAGGAGTAGCCCCTGGAGGTGAAGAGGCCTGGGCTGCTGCCATAAAACAAAGGCTCCATCTCCTGCTGAGTGATTGAAGCTCCAGACCCCCACTATCAAAGGAAGAAGGTGTCACTGGCAGGGAGACACCCAGAACTGGTTTGGACAGGGGTCAGTGCCCTCTGAACACAAAGACTTCAAAGACATTTAGGGGTACAACTATGAGAGCTGAAACCCATGGACTTTAGACTGAAATCCATACTGAAAAAGTATTGAACCTACTTGGTGATCAAGAGGAACCTCTGCCAAAGAAGAACAGCTGAAGAGACTGAAGAGGAGGACTGCCCTTGCTGTGTGTTCTGGCCTGCAGTTTGCTGGTTTGACTAAGGAGAGAACAAGGGACTTTGCTGTGTGCTGTGTCCCCCTGCTTGCGAGGACTTTGCTGTGTGCTGTGTCCTGAAGTAGCGTGTCTCCAAGGGCCCGAGGAGAGCTGGCTCCCTGTTGTGGAAACTCAGGAACATAAAAGTTTCCAAGTGTGTCTCAGCGACGCTGTGTGAGTGTGCTTTTTGCAGCCTGAGACCTTCGTAAGAACTGCCCCATGATCGTGTGCACCCGGAGTCCAAGTGAATCTCAGCGACGCTGTGTGCGTGTGCTTCGTGCAGCCTGAGACCTTCGTGAGTATTGCCCTGTGATCGTGTGCACCCAAAGTCCAAGTGAGTCTCAGCGACACTGGGTGCGTGTGCTTCGTGCAGCCTGAGACCTTCGGGAGGATTGCCCTGTGATCGTGTGCACCCGGAGCTCAAGTGAGTCACAGCGATGCTGTGTGCATGTGCCCAACGAAGTGGCACCGGAGGCCCAAGCCGCGAGGAGAGTGAGATCGCACCCCCCAGGTAACGCTCAGCGAGCATGCGTGTGTCGCCGCCTGGGGCGGGGTGCGGACTACGAGAGAAACGCTCTCGGCCTTTCCCATCTTTGCAGCGCGAGCCCCTGCTCAAGTCCGTATCGCGGCCCGTACTTGCCGAGGAGTGGCAGTACCGGGGCCGGAGTGTGGAGCTGCACTTTGCTTTCCATCATAACAGTGTTGGGGGCATATTTTGGCAGTAGCTGACCGCGAGTCAGTAAGAGTGGCATAGAGACCGTCCAGAGCACCGCGATCGGTGCCGAAATGCATTATTTTTGCATTACGAACTGCCTGATTGTTGCATTACGAATTGCATTATTTTTGCATTACGAACTGCCTGATTGTTGCATTACGAATTGCATTACTTTTGCATTAAGAACTGCCTGATTGTTGCATCACGAATTGCATTATTTTTACATTACGAAGTGCTTGATTCTTGCATTACGAACTGCATAGCATTGCATTAGGACTGCATTGGATCATCGAGAATTGCTCATTAATACTGCAAGAACCTACCAGTGCGTGCTGGCCTAATAACCGGCAAGGTGAAACATTACAAATACGCATATGTTGGATATTTATCGTGTGGTCTCATCGTATATCTTTTTTTTAAATAAACATATAATTGTTTTTTTATGAAACTCGTGTGGAGTCCATTTGTGGTGTTATCACTGTGTCACTGAGAGCGTGGTTGCAAATACTTTACAAATTTGCCTTGGAGATAAGCCTGGCTGCTCGTGCCAAGCTACCGAGGGGGTGAGCAGGGGCTATCTGAAAAGGTGTCCTTCCTTTACCTGACTTAGAAGCAAGAGTCCCTATTTGGACTAAAGTACCTACCTCAGCCAACTAGTCACCCCCAGTTCTAACATTGGTGGTCAGCGGTTGGGAATTTGAACGTGTATTTGCAAATTCACTCACAGTGATTGGTGTACATCACTAGTTTAGCGCAGACCACGACGCAACCACATATTGTGTTTTGATTTTTGGTTCTATTTTTGAGCGACCTTTAAGCCACACATCATGTCTCAAAGGAGTCAAGAAGCCAGTGAGGCTGCATAATTGGAATTCGACATTGAGGCATTGCTTACCTACAAAGTTGATCAATTGAGGCAATTCTGCAGAGCTTTGGGATGTCCCATGAAAAGTAGCGCCAAGAAGGAGGAGCTGCAAATGGCCTTGAGGGCCTAGTGGGAAGCCAAAGAGGCTCAGGAGACAGGTGATGCTGAGGTGGATGAGGATGACCCAGGGAATGGATTTGGTCCACAGGATTTGCCGGTGGAGGACCAGCCTCAGGGGCTGGTAGTAACCATTCAGGGAGGACATTTTCCCCAGAAGAGCTGGAGGAAAACCAAAGGGTCAGAGAGCATGAGTTGGAGGTTTTAAAACTTAAGGCTCAAGCAGAAGAGAAAAAGCTGCTCATTGAAAGTGAAAAGCGAGCAGAGGAGAGCAGGAACGCTCTCGCCTTGGAAGAGAAGAAGGTTCTCTTAGCTCATGAGTTAAGCATGAGGGAACTGGACATTAAGGCTAAACAGGCGGAGTCCAGTTCGAATGGTGGCAGCACACAACCAGTGCCAGTGGGTAAGGTGTACATTCCCATAGACTTAGTGCGAGATTACCAAAGGGGTGATATTTATGCGTGGTTCACGGCATATGAGATCGCACTGAGGATAAATGAGGTGCCTGAGAAGCATTGGGGGGCGGGCCTATAGAAACTCTTTGAGGCTTCTGGGAGGGATGTTTTACCACATTTAGAGAGGGCGGGAACCCTGATCTACGCCAATATGAAGGAGGCTTTATGCCTCAGGTATGGGCTCACTCCTGAACAGTACCTGCAGTAATTCAGGGATTTCCAGAGACTGAAATCCAGTACTCGGGTGGAGGATCTGGATGAGTACACGCGTGCACTGGATGATTGGGTGTTGGTTAGCATGGCGAATGATTACAAAGGATTGCTCAATTTGGGCTCCAGGGAGCCTCGGCTCAGTAAACGTTTTTCAGAGTTGCGCCAACACCTGTTAGACAGCGAGCTCTTTGATTCCCAGGAGCTTGCCCCTGAGACAGGCCCCTGGTCATGGGTCGGGGGGTCTGACGAAACACCAAAGGGGAACCCCAGCAGCAACTCAGGGATCTTCCAGTCCCGTGGGAGGGAAGAAGGACAGAGTGGTGCAGTTAGGTCCCAGAGAAGTGGGGGGGGCGCACAGGCTAGCGCCCTGTCTCAAAGGAGAGGGAGAGAGTGTAAGCAGCATCCCCGGGGGTCCACAACCCCACCCCAGAGACTGGAGGGATCCTTAGAGGAGCACCAGGGTGGAGGTCTAGATCCTACCTGCCAGCAGTGCAAGGAGGAAAACCTAGCGTCAGGAGGTCGTGGGGTGTCTGTAACCAGAGCTCCCACGGTCCGGAAGTTTGTGGTGCCATTCCTAAGTGGCAGGCACAAAAATCTAAATGGAAGGTTAAGGGGGGGGGGGAGGTGTTCCCCCGTGGGACAGTGCCCAGCCAGTAGGGCTAGGTCTCCTAACAGTGACCGGGGTAATCCTACCTCTAACCTGAAGTGCCAGATAACTGGAGACAGCATCCTGGCCGATGGGTCTTCCAGGGGTACCGCTCTAGGTGGGAGTTGGCAAGGGACCAGCACCCCTAGAGGGTCCCCAACTGCCAGGAAGTACCCGTGGAGCAGCATAGTTGGCCCAGGGAGTAGTGACCAAGAGAACCCCCTGGGGTCAGGAAGGCATAGAACAGGAGGGTGTCTCTGCGGTAGCGGGCCCGCGTCCGGGTTCTATCGCCCCAAGCAGGGAAGTCCATCAAGGTAGTTGATTGGTCTACCCTGGCATTAGGCTGGGAGGGGGTTGTGTTGGACTTGGCCCTTTTTGGCTAAAGTTCCCTAAACTTTTTGCCTTCCCCCAGACCTTTTTTCTGACATGGTTGTGAGATGTTGGCCTGGCATATGCTGTCCACTAGTTATAGTGGGCACCTTGCACCAGTCCAAACAACCCCTTATGGATGATAGGTGAAAGACAACCTTTATTGAAAGCTATCCTAGTGGTAGCTATGGAGAGCAGCCTTCAGGCTAAGTCTTGGAGGAATGTAAAGCAGCTTGTTTTACCAGTCTATAATCTCTTGAGTGACCAAATGAAAGAGGACCACACCAGGTATATATATAAAATATATGTATTTAGTCTTAAACACACCCCTCTAGTCTCTTTATGAGGCTAGAGTTCAAAGTACATAGGTTACAAGTCAGTTATCAACAGTAATAGCACAAATACACGTTTGGGCCCTAGGGGCGTACCAAACCATATACCAAAAAAGTGGTATAAGAACCACGACTGAGCTAGACACAAGGCCTAGAGCCTGTAGAAGTGCTTGGACCACAAGGAACCACCCAAGGTAGTGACACAGGGGACCCACGGGGGACGCGTGCAGTGTGGGAACACAGCCGCGAATCAACGTTAACTTCTATGGAGAAAGTCGCAGTTAGGTTTTTAAAAGAAAAGGACACTTAGAAGAGGACTTGGAGCAAACCCCTTTAGAACTAGGCCGTTCTAGAGTCAATACCCACGGGAGCACCGGAGTACTCGAGTTACCTCACCCAGGGAAGCCGGGTGCATAGGTGTCTTTTGGAGTCGGGTTTCGTCGTCGATTTCAATGGCGATCTGCTGCAAAGTGCTGCTGGCGACCAAGTCGAAAGTGTCCGGGTGGATCCAAGGATGGATCGGAGATCTGAAGAACCTGAAAGCAGAGGAGACAGAGTCTGGGTCACTAGCCAGTGACCAGGAAGGCGATGAGCAGATGCCCACCGATGTCGGGTGCTTCAGGTAGGTTGACGGGTGTCTTGACTCTTCAGCCACGAGGTCCAGGAGGTGTTGACGATGACCAGGAGATGGATTCGAGCTGTCCCGCGACGTCTGTCGAGTTCTGGGGTGTTGGCGACCGGATTGGACCCAACAAGTCTTGCCAACGGCAAGTCACGTAGAAACAGAGAAAGGTCGTTGGTGCAGATCAGCAAGGTCTGAGGGACTCACCCAGCAAGAGTAAGTCAGGACACATCTGGAGCAACCAGGAAAGCCCAAGCAGAAGAAGAGTTGCCTTTGGGAGGACCCACTAGCCAACGGACTAGCGATCGCGAAGGTGCCTTGAGAGGACGCACTTGGAGCTGGCTCACAGGACACTCGTGGAGTGGAGGCCAGTGATCTTCGGTGCAGTCGGTGCTTGTGGCGGGGGCTATTAGAAGCCCAAAGCACAACTTCTAGGGAGACCAGGAAGAGGATGCACTTGAAAAAGTTCTCGGTGTCCAGGGGTCACGGTTCCACGTTACCCATGACAGCTACATACCTCAGCTTCACTGGGGTCTCAGGGCAGCCTCAGGAAAGTCTGGAAATCCACCTCTTGTGATGCAAAGAATTCGGCATCTGGCAGGAGCTTCAGCGATGCAGACTGGACAGTTGCTTCTTTGGTGCCTGCCAAGCAGGGGAGTCACTCCTTGACCCCAAGGGAGATTCTTCAGTCCTCTAATCTTCAAGTAGAGCATCGAAGGTCCAGGATTCACGTTCAGAGTTTCATCCAGGGATAATCTAAAGTCCTAAGGACTGGGGTCCTATACTTATACTAAGTTAGGGGGTTGGACATACTCTGGGGACCCACCTATGGGAGGGTCAGGGAAGAGGGGTGGTTACACCCATTCCCTTTGTCCAGTTACACACCAGAGCAGGGGCAGGTAGCCCCTGCAACCGGTTTGAACTGGACTATGCACAGGGACACCAAACGTGCCCCCAGTGCAGGACTTCAAAGCACCAGAGAGTGCTCCCGCCCAGCCCCAATACACACTATCCTGTCTGGGGAGGTGGTTACACCTCCCTGCGTCAGGAACCCTATTGTCCAGGCCTCCCCTGCCGGAGTTTTGGTCAGCAGCAGGAGGCCAGTCCTGTGTCTGTGGCAGCGGCATCCATTTTGCGATGCCAGGGCTCTGAAAAGTTAATACCGGGTATGCCGGTGTGTACATGTCTCTCCCTCTAGAGGGCTGGAATGCTACCCCCACCGCCAGAACTGGTGGGGGGTAGTATTCCAAAGTGTTTGACACCAAACACGACATGTTTCCGTGCAGCCATCCCAAAGTTAGCATTTACCGCGAGGTTATAATGCACTTAAGAGTATATGGTCAGGCTGCACCACAAACAGCACCAGAGGATTGACTCCGAACGCTGCAGAGGGGCTCTGATCATGTAGGGGCACCCTCTCACATAAAAACCAAGCACTCTGCCTTCAGGATTGTTAAGGCCTGCCATAGGAGTGACTTATAGGTTTATATGTGTGTACAATGGTAGTGATATAGGTAGCCTATACCACAGTAAGGGGTGCATGCACCACCTTACCCAGGCTGCAGTAGCAGACCTGTGGTGTCTTTTTGGAGGGCTTCTCAGGGGTGGCATAATATATGCTTCAGCCCCTGGTAGGCCTCTGGGGTACCTATGCCCTGGGTACATAGTATGCCATATACTAGTAACCCTGGGCAAAGCACTACGCTACGCTCGCGTAGTTTGCGAAGTTTGCGCTACTTCGCACAACGCGAATTGCACGTAGCACAGTGCAAACACGCGTAGCGTAGCGTAGCGCAGCGGTCATTTTTTGCTTGCTCGCGGTCCTCAACGTCAAGTTGGCGATCGCGAGCAAGCAAAATGACATCCCGGCGAGACTTTTTCCTCATTCGCGATCAGCAACATCAAGTTGCCGATCGCGAGCGTGGAAAATAAACCTCCCGGCGAGATTCTCAACGCGGGGAGGTCAGGTTTCTCATTGCGAGTGGTCGCGTATGCTCGTGACCGCTCGCAATGAGAAACTACCAGTCCGCGTTGAGAAAGCTGCCGCTCGAGTAAAAATCTACTCGAGCGGCAGTAAAAGACAGCTCGCACTGTGCAAGATGCCGTTTTCAATGATTGCACAGTGCGGACAAGCATCCAGCACTGTGCAATCATTGTGAACAGCGCACTACGCAGTTCGCGTAGTGCTACGCGTAGCTCGCGTAGCTCGCGTAGTGCGAACTGCACTTTGCGTAGCTTCGCGTAGCGCTACTTCGCGAACTACGCCCAGGCTTATATACTAGGGACTTATAAGGGCACTCCAGAATCCAATCAAAGATGTACCTAAGGTACATGGAAACAATTTTAGAGAGGAAGCAGCTAGGCTGGGGTTATGATTAGCAGGGCCCCAGCCAGACTAAAGTCAAAAACAGTGAAGCATCAGCAAAAAGTGGGGGTACCCATGTCAAGCAGATCCTACTCTCCTACAATGGTGTTGCCAACTTAGATGCTTTGGGCACTTTGCCACTGCTGATCAGTGTCAAAGTGCAAGTGCTCCCTGTGTAAAGTGTAATGGTAATTGGTTGTACATAATTGGCATGTTTGTCTTACTAGTGAAGTCCCTAGTAAAGTGCACTATGTGTGCCAGGGCTAGTAATACAAAGGCTACTTGTGGGCCTGCAGCACTAATTGTGCCACCCACATGAGTAGCCCCCAAAGAGAGAACTCAGGCCTGCCACTGCAGTGCCTGCGCGCAGTTTGCTAAACTGCCATGTTGTCCTGACAAGTGCACCCACTTGCCAGGCCTAACCCTTCCCTTTTTATGCACATCAGACACCCCTATGGTATGCCCAAGGTGCCCCCTGGGCAGGGTGCAGTGTATGTGAAAGGTAGGACATGTACTAAGGTGTGTACCATGTCCTGACAGTGAAAAACTGCCAAATTAGTTTTTCACTGTTGCAAGGCCATCTTGCCCATAGGACAGAATGGGGGAGGCTGTGTAATATGTTTCCAGCCTATCTTCCCATAGGTTTAAGATGGAGAGGTGAAGTTTAGTGTGCCTGAGCTCACAATTTAATAACACATTGTTTTGTGAAGGTGGTTTTGGAATTGTGCGTTTAGAAACCATGCTTTTAGAAGTGGCTGTTTTTTTTCTTCTAACATTTCTGTGTGTCTCTGCCTGGTTGTGGATTGACTGTCTGGATTTGAACGTGATAGGATCTGGGAAATGTCTTGACCCAGGGGAGGAGTAGGTGAGACAGCCACGGTTGACCTGCATCTGGAGTGTAGGGGGGAGGAGTAGCCCCTGGAGGTGAAGAGGCCTGGGCTGCTGCCATAAAACAAAGGCTCCATCTCCTGCTGAGTGATTGAAGCTCCAGACCCCCACTATCAAAGGAAGAAGGTGTCGCTGGCAGGGAGACACCCAGAACTGGTTTGGACAGGGGTCAGTGCCCGCTGAACACAAAGATTTCAAAGACATTTAGGGGTATAACTATGAGAGCTGAAACCCCTGGACTTTAGACTGAAATCCATACTGAAAAAGGATTGAACCTACTTGGTGATCAAGAGGAACCTCTGCCAAAGAAGAACAGCTGAAGAGACTGAAGAGGAGGACTGCCCTTGCTGTGTGTTCTGGCCTGCAGTTTGCTGGTTTGACTAAGGAGAGGACAAGGAGCTTTGCTGTGTGCTGTGTCCCCCTGCTTGCGAGGACTTTGCTGTGTGCTGTGTCCTGAAGTAGCGTGTCTCCAAGGGCCAGAGGAGAGCTGGCTCCCTGTTGTGGAAACTCAGGAACATAAAAGTTTCCAAGTGTGTCTCAGCGACGCTGTGTGAATGTGCTTTTTGCAGCCTGAGACCTTCGTAAGAACTGCCCCGTGATCGTGTGCACCCGGAGTCCAAGTGAATCTCAGTGACGCTGTGTGCGTGAGCTTCGTGAAGCCTGAGACCTTCGTGAGTATTGCCCTGTGATCGTGTGCACCCAGAGTCCAAGTGAGTCTCAGTGATGCTGTGTGCGTGTGCTTCGTGCAGACTGAGACCTTCGGGAGGATTGCCCTGTGATCGTGTGCACCCGGAGCTCAAGTGAGTCCCAGCGACGCTGTGTGCGTGTGCCCTGTTGCAGCCTGAGACCATAGTGAGAAATTGCCCCGTGACTGTGTGCCCCGGAGCAGTCTTGTTGTCTGCTTCGATCGACAGCATGGCCAGAACTGCTGCGTTCATCATTGCCATCGGCCCGGACCGGCATCCCCAGCGGAGCTGTGAGAATTCACCGCCGCCGGCCCGAGCCTGCTTTTGCCAAGGAAAGACCTCGAACCATCACCGTCGGGAGTCCGAGTTCCACTGCCCAAGATCAACGAAGTGGCCCCGGAGGCCCAAGCTGCGAGGAGAGGAGAGTGAGATCGCACCCCCTAGGTAACGCTCAGCGAGCGTGCGTGTGTCGCCGCCTGGGGTGGGGTGCGGGCTACGAGAGAAACACTCTCGGCCTTTACCATCTTTGCAGCGCGAGCCCCCGCTCAAGTCCGTATCGCGGCCCGTACTTGCCGAGGAGTGGCAGTACCGGGGCCGGAGTGTGGAGCTGCACTTTGCTTTCCATCATAACAGTGTTGGGGGCATATTTTTGCAGTAGCTGACCGCGAGTCAGTAAGAGTGGCATAGAGACCGTCCAGAGCACCGCGATCGGTGCCGAAGTGCATTATTTTTGCATTACGAACTGCCTGATTGCTGCATTACGAATTGCATTATTTTTGCATTACGAACTGCCTGATTGTTGCATTACGAATTACATCATTTTTGCATTACGAACTGCCTGATTGTTGCATTACGAATTGCATTACTTTTGCATTACGAACTGCCTGATTGTTGCATTACGAATTGCATTATTTTTACAATACGAAGTGCTTTATTCTTGCATTACGAACTGCATAGCATTGCATTAGGACTGCATTGGATCATCGAGAATTGCTCATTAATACTGCAAGAACCTACCAGTGCGTGCTGGCCTAATAACCGGCAAGGTGAAATATTACAAATACGCATATGTTGGATTTTTTATCATGTGGGCTCATCGTATATCTTTTTTTTTATAAACATATAATTGTTTTTTTATGAAACTCGTGTGGCGTCCATTTGTGGTGTTATCACGGTGTCACTGAGAGCGTGGTTGCAAATACTTTACACATTTGCCTTGGAGATAAGCCTGGCTGCTCGTGCCAAGCTACCGAGGGGGTGAGCAGGGGCTATCTGAGAAGGTGTCCTTCCTTTCCCTGACTTAGAAGCAAGGGTCCCTATGTGGACTAAGGTACCTACCTCAGCCAACTAGAGACCCCCAGTTCTAACAGGGCAGATAAGTACTTGGTGGTGATATCTCTAGAGATGAAATTACTGCAGTCATTTCCAAACTGCCTTATCATAAATCCCCAGGCGAGGATGTATTCCCTGCGGAATGCTATAAATGGTCTGGAGAAGATACAATTGACATTCTTCATTCTGCTTTCCATGAAGCTGTCCAGACCTCTTCTCATGGACCTATTTCAAATAAGGCATTAATTGCGGTTATTCCCAAACCGGGCAAAGAGCCGCTCGTTTGCGGTAGCTATTGACCTATTTCCTTAATAAATGGAGATGTTAAAATTCTGGCAAGCATTCTTGCAGCGAGGCTTTGAAAAGTCATCCCCTCCCTAATACATCATTCACAGGTTGGTTTTGTCCCAGGTCGATCATCCAGAAATCATCTTCGAACATTAGCTCATACCTTATGGTCCGCAAGGGAATTAGCGTAAGATGCGGTCGCTCTCTCTCTGGACGCAGAGAAAGCGTTCGACCACATTGACTGGGTCTATCTGTTTGCCACTATGAAGCACTTTGGTTTAGGTGAGCAGTTTATTTCTATAGTTCGTTCACTATATGACCCCCCACAGCCCAGGTTCATTGTGGAGGTTTTCTCTCTGATCCCTTTTCAATTCAAAGGGGTACTCGTCAAGGTTGCCCCTTGTCCCCTCTCTTATTCTTACTAGCAATGGAACCTCTTGCTTCTCTCATTCACCAGTCGTCTCAGATTCAGGGTATACCTATACCGGGAGGAATATCCAAATTATACTTATACGCTGATGATATCCTTCTCACGCTTAAAGATCTTTCCCATTCCTTACCAAACTTGTTTGAGATTATTAAAGAGTTTTCAGTAATTTCTGATTATAAAGTGAATTGGGACAAAAGTGAAGCTCTGCCACGCTCTCCCTGTACCACAAAAGCTTCGATAGATGGATATCCATTTTGCTGGAAATCGTCTCAATTAAAATATTTATGAATTCTGATTAACCGCGGTCTAGAAGGAATGGTTTCAGATAACATCTCACCTCTTATAGTGCAGATGGAAACTGATTTTGCCAAATGGTCGCTTTTGAGTTTCTCCATGTGGGGAAGAATACAGGTGGTGAGAATGTTCACTTTGCCTCGATTTACTTATGTCTTAGGAATGCTTCCGATTATTATACCCCTAACCACACTTCGCCGCATAGATTCTCGCATTCAGTCCTTCATTTGGGGAATTATGTGACCTCGTTTATCTGCTGCTAAATTAATGGCTCGTCGCTCTTATGGTGGCTTAGGTTTGCCATCGTTGGAGCACTACTCTCTGGCCTTACAACTTTCACAGTTGCATTACCTACTCCCGGGTGCAACTGACTCTCCTCAATGGGTCACAACAGAACACTCGATACTTGAATGTGAGGATGGTCTTAACTTTCTATACAGTATTCGTAAACCTCAAACCTCCCCTGCACACCCTGTGCTCCATGCCACATATCAGGCCTGGCAACGTGCACATCGACTATTAGGGATTGCCCATCGTTTACATTCTAAAGCCCCAATATGGAAGAATGAAAGTATTCGTATCTATGGACGAGCACTTTCCTGTACTGATTGGAGTTCAAAAGGAACCCTGACATTAGATCAGATCATAATAGGCGGTGAATTGAAATCTTTTGATCTTCTTCACAAAGAATTTGATCTTCCTTTACATCAGGCTTCGAGGTATTTACAACTCCAACATTGTCTGAAGAGATATCTTGGTCCTTCCCCTTGGACATTACAAACATCGCCGATATTGAATTTTCTTTATACCTGGGGTCGGCATAAAGGTGTAATGTTGGGATTATATAGCACTCTGATTAACCATATATACTCACAACCACTTCTCAATGCTCTTCGTGACAAGTGGCAGGAACGCCTACATGTTACTATAGACGAGGATACACGGCCAGACATATTGGAAGCCCTAGACAAGGGCACTCGTGAAGCACGTATGAAATTTTGTCTTTTTAAAACTTTACATGATTGGCATTGGACTCCATCATAGTTGCAACGAGCTGGATTGTCATCGCATTCTAGGTGTTGGAGATGTTCTGGAATTAACTGTGACCTTCTACATATAATCTGTGAATGTCCCTTTATAAAACAATTTTGGTTACAAATAGGAGATACGCTCATGGAAACTATTCCTCTTACACTTCCCCTTACACCTGCTACTATTTTGCTACATGATCTTAGAAGTTTTCCTACTATCTCACGTCCTCAGAGTCGACTTTTACACACTGCACTTTCTACTGCTAAAATTTGTATTTTAAGATTGTGGCAATCACCCAGCCCTCCGTCCAAAGAGGATTGGATGGTTGCAATGATACAGACGGCATCACATGAACGTGTAATATATAAGTTGCATGACCAAGAAGAAATATTTCAACAAGTGTGGACCCCTTTCTCCGAGACTCCTGAATTTCATCTCACTGTCTTCCCTCCCTTTTTTCCTCCCTTGTCTTCTTTCTCTTCTTTATTTCCTCCCATCCTACCCTTTTATTTCCGAGTAGGGAGATGTTTTGATTTTCCCTTCTACTCTTCTCTTTTGGCAATTTATTAATTCTTCCGTTTTTCGATTCCTCTTTTTACTTATCAAATCTTCTCAATTATTTATCTGTTTATTTATTTACTTATTTATTTATCTATCGATTTATTTATGTATTTATTCACCTATTTATTTATATATTTATCTATTTATTCATCTATTTACCTAATAATTTTTATTACCTTATATCATTCTCAGACACACTATAGAACATATTAATTCATATATTATTATAACGGTTCTACATACATACTCTCGTTTCATTATTTCTTCTGTCTAATTCTTTTATGATTATAATTAATCAGATTTACAATTTCCTAGCATATTCTGCATAATTCTCTTGTTTCCATATCTAGCATCCTGTCATTTATTCTATTCTTATTTTCCCCTTTCTTTCTTTTCTTACCTATGATTTTCTTCCTTTTTTCCACTTTTATATTACGTTATTTGTGTATTCTACTAGTTCCATACTGAGTTATATAATGTTGTTTTATACCTTTATGAAATTGTATATCTTTAATTTCTAATAAAGAATTATGACACAAATGAAAAGAGAGATGCTTAAAGGCATAGTAAAAGAGAGAGAATAATGTGTTATGGAGATGAAAGGTGTTGGTACACAAGTCTTCTGTACTAGCCACACAAAAGCATATACTGTATCCCTACTAGTAACAGTGCCTATGGCATTTCACATCAAGTGGGTTCATTTTTTCCTATGCTTTTTCCAATGTGTTTATTTAGACAATACTGAAAACAGACACATAAATTACATGTCAGATGCAAGTTATCTAGATGTGGTAGAACTCAAACCTTTGTTTCCTGGTGTCTAGTGAATGAATCTTAATGTCTTTTTAACTCTGCAATTCTGCTTCCACAGCTTCACAGTTATTGGCTAGATCCAGTACAATCCAAACTATTATTAGAAAAGTACACACACTTAAACGAAAGTATCACTGAAAAAACATATTAGTGATTGAATGAACACTTTATTTTTGATACAAGCTCAACAGCTTTAACAACTTCCTCAGTCTGGCAGCAACTGCTGCACGGGGAACAGCAACTACTTCTTCTATAAAAATCATACCCCACGATTCTCCCTGGCATACTCACCCTTAACAACACACTGCCCCCACTCCTAAATACCCACACAATAACATATAATAATGTGATCTTGAAAACATTTATACCAAGCAGAATGAAACTATTGTAATCTAATCTTTCACTTATACTTACTCTTAGGGACGAGTCTCCTAATTCCACACATCACTCATTAAACACCCACTTCGAACCAGCACCTTTCCTTATTTCACTTGCCATAACTGACTCTTTCATCTTATTACAGACTTTCCTATCATCCAATGTCTCAACATCCCCCTTTACATCCACAACAGTTGTTGGTGCATATAATTCTTTACTATCCTTTGCGATCCAATGTGTTTTGTTTACTGTAACTGCATGTCTATCACCAGGCTTCACCACTCTTCTGCTTAAACCTCACTAGATATCCTGAAATTAATTTCTAACTTCTTTCGTTCCTCTTATCCTTTCCACAATTACCTCTTTACGGTTCATCTCCTCCCTCAACATGGTCCTTGGAACTGAGAAGAGAAGACAAAAAGGTGCTCTACCAGTGCTGTCAATGGCAGAAGGTCTGGTTCACAAAGCCCACAACCAATTTCTCAGTGTTCATTTTCAATTCAAATCATTGATTGTAGCGAGGAACTAGTGAGCCTTGGTTACTCTTTTAAAATGTTCAACTAACCCGTTGCTCCTAAGATGATCCAAATATAATGTTGTGGCTCACTCCATTCAATTTCTCCACCATTTCCATGGACAGTAACTAGGTGTTAATATCTGTGACTAACCCTTGTGGAAACCTTTCTCAAATGAATACATCACAAATAGTCAATCTGCTCCCCTGGCGCATTTATTGTTTTCAAATGTTACCTCTGGCCACTTCAAATGATAATCCACCAAAGAGATCTGATATATTTAGGGTCAACTTGATCCAGAAATGGTCAGGAGCCACTACCAGTTTCACTGGGCACTGTCACTTGCGACTAGTTACTTATAGTGGAAGCCACATTTTCCTGTATAATATGTTTGACAGCCCTATTTATGGTCCGTTTCCAAAAAATCCTGGTAGCTCACCTCACTTTGACCCTCATCTCAGTGTGACCCTCCCATTCTCAATGTCTCAGTCTTAATGCCACCACAAGCAAACCAGATGTCTATGCCCTTATCCACAGTTAGTTCAACCACCACTTGTTAATAAGCTCATCTGCCCTGTACATGGCTATCCTTCTCTCATAAACCCATCAACCATACACGATCCCCCACAGCCGATTTTCAAAGTCTCCATTTTCAGGATTCTCACTTTCTTCCTTACCATCTTTACCTCCTTACTTTCGTCAAAAGGCGGAGCAGGACAGATGTGGAAATCCTTAAGCCTGAAACATACTCAGTTTTGTAGCATTATTTGTGTAGTTTGTGGAGCAGCTCAGTAAACCCCATTCATGCAAAACAGATATACCACTGTCTTATAATATGAGCTATAGCAATTATAAACAAACAATTTGACCGTAGGCTTTCTCAGCTCTATCAGTGAAAATGTACCCCTCACCACTTCCCCAATCAACATATAGAAAGAGCTGGAATCTCCTACCAGCCTCACTTACATCGACATATTTTGCAGTAATTGTGCATGGAGTATCGATCGTGCTACTTTCTTTATGGATTGCACAATTTCCCTCTTTTTCCTCTTCTGCTTTTCTTCCTGCACTTAGCTCTTATTCCTTTATCAAAATATTTCTGTTTTTCTCCCACTAATACTAGCTTTACACAATTGTGTACAGTGTCCTGACATCCCTAGCATTACGGGAAGTTAGAGGATGACAGCAGTCGTAAACAAATCTGCCACATAAGCATCTACTGGTTCTCCAGGCATTTGTACCATTTGCAATAATCACAATCACACTAACACCACATGTATCCCTGCCTTTAACCTATCATCAACATTTAAAGAGCACTCATAGATCACATCTCCTTCCCACCCATAAGTAATCACTTGCTGCATTGGTAAATTATTTTAAATTGTCTTCAGTAAGGGCCCAAGCAGTATTTTCATAAGAAAAATTTCATGTAGGGGGTGTACACATTCCCTCCTAATATTCCATAATGCTCTCCTACCACTGCTCTGAGTCTAGCCGTATCGTGAAAGGCACTGCCTGAAAAGTCACAGTTACTGCACCATTCTTCACCGTGGAGGAGATCAGACAGTCATGTTCCTGCACTCTGGGGTTCAGGTGCTGCCAGACAGCTCAATTGATGACACCCTGGAGGCACCAATGTGCCGAGGAAGCCAGCAATTAGTACAATCATGTCGTCAATCTAGATGCCAGCGAACAGAATGAGTCATTACAGAATTGTCTTGTCTTGGGGATTGAAACCGATTTTTATTTTTGAAACAAATTCGTTCATCAGGATCTCTCCTGGCCAGCAAAAGCCACAACCATGGGAATTGTCTCAGCAAACCATTCTAAAGACCCCAAACGCCAGGAGTTCGAATGTGACGCCTGCATCAGTTTCCTGTGGCCCCTACTGCATTGGCCCCTGTTTTCTGTTCTGTTCCTCCCTCCTCTTCTCTGCCTGGCGGCCGCAGTCAGCCTCCTTGCACTTTTGCCCTCGCCACAAACAAACACACTCTCAGACACCCCACCTCAGTTTACTGTAGAGTCCAGACACTAGTGCAGGGTGCTGCAGTTAAGGGAGGCTCACAGCTGGGGAGTGAAGCGCGGGCGGTGAGAAGGCAGCAGCCAGTGCAGTCTTCAGCACAGCTGCCTCTCTACAATCAGCAACAGAAGGAGTGAGGTGAGTTGACAGCAGCGATAGCCGCAACATGAAGTAAGACCTCAATGTGTTGTTTTCAGATATTTTTTGGCAATAGAAGAGCTGTGATGTGTACCATATGGCTGTACAAACTATGTGGAGCCTTAAAACAAAAGGCGTACAGGAAGCTATTAGGCTCAAATTGCTGGTAAACACTCCTGCTTAATGTTATGCTGTCGGGAACCTTTGAAATATTTAGCTCTCTGGCAGAAAAAAACCTTGCTCTCTGGTAAAATCGTGGAGGCAAAAGAGTACATGGAATTCTCACCCGCAGGAACAAGCAAAACCCAACAACAGAAAAAACTGTTTGTTGGCGCTGTAGAAAGCACTCTGATGTTGGTCCCAAATGTCATAACTACCACAAACACACATATACCACAAACCATATTGCGTCCAGAAAGACACAACCGTCAATGTTCATGAACATCTGAGTTATCACAATAACACATTTGGCATGGGAGAAGCTAATACCCTCATATGCCCAACTATCACACCTACCACACATATATGCTGGGTGCAAAAATACACTGCCTTTACTGCCTGCATCATGTAAGACAACACATCCGCACATGTGGTGTAAACAAAACAATCAGTTTGACACACCCAACTGTCACACCTTTTACACACTCATACATGACAAATTATGATGGGAGCGAAATTGATAAAATGTTTAGTGTTCATGAACACATAAGGTAACACTTTAAACATCAACACACTCGTTATAGGCGACATTCATGCCTTGGTAGGTCAAACTGTCACACCTATCTCACACATAGCTAATGGCTACAACCTATTTTAAGTGCAAAAAATTAAACCTAATTGAAAGTACGTCACCATTAAACTCAGAACAATAACAAACTCAGAGCCACATTTACTATTTATTCACGCAAGGGAACTTGCTGTGCTGTACTACGTGAAAGGGACAGAGCAGAAATGCTCCATATTTACTAACTTATGGAGCATTTCTGCTCTCTCTGTGTACTGGTGCACTGTCTGCTAATGCTGTGTGCTAGCGCCACTGCAAGCACCCTTGCACCAGAGAGCAAGGGTCTCTGCGTTCCCGGCAGGAACACATGGAAAGAGGAACTAACAAGGGGAATTAAAGATATTTCTCCTCATTACACCTCTGTCGGGTAGGCACAACATTTTGGCTCAACCCAAGGTTTACAAGTCTTTGTAAATGTGGGTTTTCATCAAATCCATGGGTGGATGCATGGGAATACCTAGGCTCCATCCATGTAATGTCTACTTGACCCAAAGAAATGCAAGGCAGAGCTATGCGCTGCCTTGCATTACTTTGTATTTCTAAACCAAGAAAAACGACTGAAAGTGGCTTTGCGTGGCTTAATAAATACGAAAAATGATTATGTGCAATTGATACACCACCGATGCAAAATCATAGTAAATCTAGGTCTCAGTGTGGATGAAGCCCTCACCCTTGTAGGGCCAGCTTTCATATCTACCGTACCCACAGACAAACGACAATCCATGTTGGATGCAGAAATCATATCTACTCCAATGTTCATGAACATAATGGTATGTAAATAGAGAATCGATATTAGTGTGACATTTTACGATTACAATAATATTTCAGGAACGTAAGCAAAGCAATCAACATTACTTTAGCAGCATGCAGAATAGGATTGGTGTAATACAAGGCCGTAGTCTAAATGAAAGTAGGGTAATTAACATCTTAATGACCATGAATCAATTTCTATATGGGGGTGTGGCCACTTAGTATAAGGGGCAATAAAGGGCTTGTTCATGATGATAGCAATGCTGTATTATTAAAATAATGATCATGAAGGACCATAATATGGCATTCATACTTTATTAAGAGCACTTGAAAACACACACCTGAAGAAACTGACATACCAAACATGATGGTGATAGAAGCACACAGGAAGTAGAAATGTAAGCAATATGATGAAAGAAAATTAAAAAATTACGATTGCACACACTATTTCAGCTCATCAGGAACAAAAGTATGTTTATAAAAGGGAATAATGGGAAAATATTTTTTTGTAGAGGATGAACTGAAGGTTAAGATGAAGGACTTGCTTATGGTTTCTATGAATGTCTAAGTGGAAAACGTTACTAACATTAGTAACATGAAGGGAGGTTTTATTTAAGGGAACACAAGAGTTTGCTAAGGAGCAAGCACTATGTTCCTCACTTTAAGGAAACATTGGATAAACCAATTTGGAAATTAATGTAAATATTAGGGAGTTGATTTCCTTTTGAAAACTTTGTTGACTGGACCGAGGATGCAATACGTATCTGAAGTATCAAAAGTATTTTTAGATAATGACTGACATCACCAGGGAAGAGTGGTAGCATCCGGTCACTTATGCATATTCTCCACCTCAGATGGATGAACAACAGGAAGGCACATCTTCAAAACCAACATAACGTATGAGGAAGAGTCACTGAACCTCCTTCTCCTTGTGGTACAACCGCTGTAACAGAGCTATCATCTCAGATGTACTTTGCAGTGACAGATGACACATCATCAATTTTGCCACTGACTATAGAGAGTGTAGAAGGGCATCATCATCACATATCTCCAGCTTTTCTTTTCTTTTAGCCCTTCTCTTCCAGCCCCTCATGCAAAACTAAACAAATAATTTTGCTGAGGGAAAAGTATTTAAATGATGTTACATAAAAGCTATTTTGAACATGAAGGCCCCCATCATGGGTTCTGTGTAACGTCCACATGCAAAATTGGCGATACCAATAGTATCCGAGATTTAGTGGGCAAGAATACCAAATCCCAATTGAGTGGTGATGGGAATCTAAAGGCTTGCAGTCACTTTCTAAGCAAATGATTGTGAAAAACTGCATTACATTCATCACTAAGATGTACTCAGTCCTGGAGAATGCAGTTAGCAGTAATGTTTTCATCGAGAATACTGGAAAAGTAGAGTTCTTGGAAAGGTGCAGCCTGTTCCAGTTTCAATTGCACCTGGAAAAATCTATGTTGGAATAAAATAGCACTCTGCATCTACATTTGTGCTTGAATGATGCATTAATCAAGCAATTGGTTTAGGGCAACATGTTCATCAAAACTGTCACGCCTTTCTTAATTTGAATTTTGAGGTGCACATTGCGATTGCACCTAAATACGTATAACAGTACATGATAATGATGGGATGGCATACTTTCGAGCATAATTGTCTTGCAATTATAAGAACTAATGTTACCGAGCCATTTACCCCCCCATGACCTCTTAGCAAAATTGAATTCCCACCTCCGGGAAGTGAGATCATTTGTAACTGTTCCCAAAAACCTGTTTTACTGTACCATCGCTTGAGGACACCAAAACACATACTCCTTCATACAATGCACTGCTCTACAGATCACAAAGTAACAAAGAAACTTGCACTTGCAGAACCCTTAGCCCACTCCAACAAAGACACTAAAAACAGAAAAAGCCTCCAATATTTCTTAAAGACTCTGTTTTATTCCCATCATTGTAAGCAAAGGGAAATGAGTTACATCATGTACTAAGAAAGGTAATAACTTAAGGCAGCACTTGGTGCAAACACAATTTAGGTGATATTGTGTGATCAGAATATTTGTGCGTATTTGTTGTGTTGCTTTCTGTTGTAGTGGTGATGTGTTGCTTTTTGTCATGTGTTTTTGTGCTGCAATACTACATTGTTTTATTCTTGTGTTGGACAGACTTAGGCTGTTCCATTCTGTTTTGAATGTTTTGCTGTGTTGCACTCTGTTATGTTTTTGTTGCGTTGTTATTTTTCTTTGTGTCATATCATTGTGCTGTTTGTTATTTAGTTTAGGAAAGTCCAGAAATGCTAATATATTACCAGTCAAAACAGCATATTCATTTGAAGTTCCAGTGACAAACAACCATTTACCACAATTTAAGGTTGTAAAATACCACTGCTCAAGCTCTTAAACTATTTAATTCCATTCTAAAATAATTGCAGGACATGTTTTAAATTAGCACTTTCAGTGCTCACTTTATATGATAAAGTCCCTAGACTTCATTAAATATGAAAATATATGACGTCAATAACCACTAAATTACATGTCATCTACCACCCATCAGGTGAAAGCATAATAATTGTTGAGCAACATATTAATTTCTAAAATGATAACACAATCTTCTAAGGTGACAATATCTTACCTGGAGATTTCAACTTACATTGGCAAGAGCTAATGGACCAAGCTGTGAAACAGTTCTCTGTTTGCTAAATAATAGCTACACAGAGTATGGCTACTCCAACCCACTCTAAACCTCAATTTTTGGATCTCATATTTGCTACAGAAGAGAAGCTTAGGAGAGAGATACTGATCCCTTAAGATTGATCATATCACTTCCTCATTGTTCTCTCTCTCTCTCCCTCTCTCTCTCTCTCGTCCAATGTATTGATTCCAGTCCTAATAGAAATAGAAACAATAGGTCACCACAATATCACTGAGTGTACCACCCAAGCTGATAATATAACCCTGTAAAGTCCTGTAAGCTGTGTAGTGGCTTTCTTCAAAACGTTCACAGCTGAAAATAATGACCTCCTTAAAGGGCTACAATCTAGTTTTAGATCAGAATACAACACACAAGAAGAAATTCTAAAAAAAGGTTAATGCTCTTCACATGCTAGACGTAATTGGCTCTTACTTTGTCATTCTTTTGGACTTGTTGGTAGCATTTGACACACTAAATCACTACACTGAACTCGAAATTCTCATGGATAGAATGCCTCGCAGGGGAGTAGTCCTCACATGATTCTTGTCATACCTTGAGTATTGGTGTGAACATGTGAGACTGGCTAACACTTACCCCAACCCCTCATCACTTCGATGGGGTGTTGTACATGACTCCATTGTCTCTCCCACGTATTTGACTCTAATTGTGGAATGAGGTGACTCTATCTTCAAACTCTCAGACATTGCATATCACTTTTTGCAGATGAGATATATCTCCATTTGAACATTTCTGTCAACAAATTTGGAATTCCTACCCAAGTCCTACCGCCGTTCAATTCTCTATGACAAAACACCATCTCAAACTCAATAAATTTACAACAGAGTACCTGTTGACTGCTTCCGAAAACTACCATCCTAGTCCAAGGCTGGTTCATAACACGGGCTCTGTGTTTAGCTACTGCCTCCCAATATTAAAGTGCTGAATCACTGGACTTATTTTGAGATTCTTGCATAAGAACCTAAAGTGGGACAGCATCAGATCAGGTTCAAGTATTCAAATAATTTTAAAAATACTGAAATTCACCAGTTAAACGTAAATGACCTAAGTATAACTTGCTCTGCCATAGATTTCAGATGTCACCAGTGGTAATATTTGATATCATATGATATGCATCCTAGCGGTGTGAGTTAAACCTAGATCAGTTTTGTAGGTTGAATTTCAGTGGTTCATTAGTTTATAAACAGTATTCACCTATGTGGGCCAGGAGTTGGCTGCAGGGCCTGGCCTATGTTCAGGCCCTGCAGCGAGCCCCTAAAAGGCAGCCGACCTCTCGTGGGTGCAAAATACACCTCAGAACCCTACCCCACATTAGCTTTTTTTTTGCTTTACTCACAGGTCCCGCCCCATGCGGAAGGCTACTCTGGTTCCTGGAGTAGTACCAAAGGACAGTAGTGCACCAGAACAAACAACATATATATTTTGGTTCCAGGGGTTCCCTTTGGACACCCCACACCCCCACAATGGCTAGAGGGTCAGGGTATCCCTGCACTTTCCCCTTTTATTGTTTTTCGTATTATTTTGGGGACTGATTACTGTAGTGGCAGCTGCAACATTTTTTTCATTTTGCAGCCAGCCAATCAGAGCTCTTTGTCTCAGTCCCATGGACCAGCCAATCAGAATGGTTTTCTTTGATTTCTGGTACCACAGGACTTCTGTGGGAGTCCTGCAGCACTAGATATCGCTTACCCTTAATTTTTCAAATATGTCTGAATAAACTTACACCAAATCGCAGAAAGCATGGTTCTTGGGTAAAGATGTAGATTTCTGCCAAATTTCTTTTGTTTTGTAGTCTAATTTTCCCCATGGAAATTGCATGGGGAAAAAAGTGTTTTGGGCCCCCTCTTTGTTTCTCAGCCCATGCTCGATAGATCGCCTTGAAACCTTTCAGTAAGGAGCTTAGGTGAATTAACTTTTTGTTAGAAAGCTATGTAAAGTTTTATCCAAAGTATTAAAGTTATTAGCAAACAAAAAACATAGGGGCACATGCATCAATGTAGTCTTTAGCGATTCCTTAATTGCGAATATTAAGGAATCGCAATTAAGGAATCGCAAAAGCCTATGCATGTAGGAATCACTATTAAAATAGCGATCCCTAAACATCCCTTAATTGCGACTCGCAAATTGTGAGTCGTAATTAAGGAATGGCTTCCCATTCATTCCCATAGGAATGAATGGGAAATTGCATGCGCAATTTGCGAGTACCAATAGGTACTCGCAAATTGTGCATGCAATTTCAAGGGTGTCAAAAGGACACCCTGTTGCACCCCTGAAATTGTGATGTGCACCCATGTTGCGCACACACATGCCCCAAGGGCATGTGTATGTGTGTAACCTGAAACTTTGAAAAATGCACTTTAGTGCATTTTTCAAAGTTTGCGCTAAATACCATCAGGTTGAAATAATCTGTATTTAGCGGTCCATATTAGCGAAATCGCTAATTTGAATGCAATCTTGCATTGCATTTAAGGCATCGCAATTTGCGATGCCTTAAATGTAATCGCTAATTGCGATTTTTGCATTTGTGATGATGCATCCCAAATGCAGAAATTGCGGTCGCAAAGGAGCAGATTCTGCGAATCTGCCCCTTTGTGAGCGCAATTTCCAATGATGCATGTGCCCCATACTTCCTATGGAAATTCTGACTCACTTATAACTGCACATTGGTATATATGTATAAAAACATTGTAGGTATTATAAAAGTAACTCCACTGAAACATCAAAAACCATGCCTATTAACATTAAACAAATCAAACCTTTTAAATACCTACTTCCATATGGGGTTTGCACAGTACTACTTTAACTCCTAACCCTGAAAGGGAAAGAGTTCACAGTTCCTATTTTTATTCCAACCCAACTATAATTAGGGAAACTGTTCATTTTTGGGGAGTGCAGATTCAATATTCTAACTCCAACCCATGATGGATTGAAATACAATGTCCCTATTTGGGAGGCCACATGGCACCCTTTGCACAGAGGGTTCCGAAACTTGCCCAAGGTTATTCTCCTCCTTTCTTAGGTTGAACTGTATGAATTTCAAATATGCTTTAGGTGTTTCAGAGTATGTGCCCTATAAGGTGCTCTGTTGCTGTGTTCTAGGTTGAGGTTGCTTAGCTGTGTTCAATTCCTATTGTCCTTGCCCTACTTTTGCCTGCTTCCCGATCCTGTAAGAATGATCTGGGCATAGTTGTGTATCTTATTGTATCTTTTTCCAGAGAAGTGTTTTTTCCAGTAAATCAACTTCAGTAGGAGTGTGTTAGAAGTGGTTGATGTTGTCATAGTTGTGACACTGTCAGTGATTAATTTGTAAGAAAGTAAGTGCCAGGGCCCTAGGTATTTCTCAGGAGGCTACTGCAGTTTGCACCACCCACTGCCCCTGCCCGTGCTTCCAAAAGCAAGTAACAGTGATATCCATAATCATCACAGTTTGAACTATTCCAGGGCACCCAAAGCTGTAAAAATACCATGGATGCACCCACATTTTTTAATGTATGACAGTGTTAAGTACTCTGTTGTTCTCATTTAAAAAATAACCAGACAGCACTATCATGTGGTAGAAACCAAAGTGCCAATGTTAAGAAACTATTGCCAGTGCCAGGCAATGGAAAACAGTGGCATAAATTAATCACTGGACACCATACATGACAATGTTCATGCAAACTAAGAATTTACTGTCTTTTTCTACTAATAAGAGGATTTGAACATTATAAAGAGGTGAAAGAAATATGTTTGTGCCTTAAAAAAGTGCAAAGCCTAAATGACCAACTGAAGTACATTTCAATATTGAAAATAATAGAAGTGAACTTAGAAATATGACATTTCTAGGCATCACAAGTATTTTTCCTCACAGGAGAGGCAGAAACATGGATCAGAATTCACAAACTTTCTTTTAAACATTTTACTCAGTATCTGCAAACGAAAGGCCTGCTACTGCATTATGCGAATAGTGCTAGAACTAATTGTTGTCCCTACAGTGAAAGGGTTCAAAACTCAATGTACATATTAAAAGATATCTTCAATCAATCTGGATTATAATATATTATCAGGGCTTAAATATTTATACATACATATTTATAGTTCAAAAATATAAATCAACTTTTTTAATTTGAAAGATGGAATAATAATTAATGGAAAAATATAACATGCCCTTTTAGCACGAAAGTATAGTGTTTATTTGGGTACCCTACTATAGTTTAAGATGTTTTTCTTTCACAGTATAGTTGATTTCAAATGTTATAAGAGGGCTAAATAATAATAATGAAAGTTAGACTGGAGACACAGTGCATTTCTTTTAACATCAATATGCCACTTGCCGGTAACGGAGTTTATTTGATGTAATTTCTCAGGATATTGGATAGTATTAGCAACATAGTGAACAACTAGATCTGAGTCAAATTGCATTCTGATTGTCTGAGCCGAAATGTTGCACGTACCAATAAGGTAAAAATAAGGCAGTTCAGACATGACTTCTGAGATGATTTATCAATAATGTGATAAGAATGCTGCAAAAGTATGTTAAACAATTACATTGGAATGGGTATTTAAACAATATCTAGATCATCAGTTGAGAGGCTGAGTACTGAATTGTTACATTTATTTTTATCTGTTTTGTAGTGCTGTAACCTAGGCTGCAATATAATCCCAAAAGTGATGAGGTATGGATGGTTATTTTAATGTATTGACAAGAACAAAGTTTGCTTATTCTGTTGTATTGGGAAGGATAGCTGAAGGTAACATTCTTCAACCTAATGGAGCATTACGAGTAACTTATTATGGTATGACAACAAAATTACTTAGTTGTTTTTGTTTATCATAGAGCTGTATCATGGGCTTTCCATGAAGATTGAACTATGAAAACCGATCAGATTGTTTGAAGAATTGCACCATTAAGGTATTTTTAAAGATGTATGCTTTGATTATTATTTTGATAAAGAACATGCAGCATTAAGCAACGATAAATCATAAGGCCAGTGGAACTAATTTAGTATTTAACAACCTTGATTTATGACTTTATGATTCAGGGGATCTAAAAAATATAAAACTATTGAACTTATTGAATATACAAAAAGAATACTGCTTTAAAATTGAAAGGATCTTGAGATTTTGCAATAGTTACAAAGTAATAATGATAATATTTAAATAGTTAAAAACCTTTTTGACTAATATTGAGCTGACCTTCTGATTTTGGTTTTTGTTATCTAGAAATATTATTACTTAATCATAACATTTTTGTCTAATTGTTTATTGGCCTGAAAAAGCAACCTAGTCATGAAACAAGTGCTGCTGTAACACTGTACACTGATTTGGATCCTCTTAAAAGTGGAAAATGATATATCTAATTTAATTGTGGTACAACTCTACAAGGCATCATTTTAAAAAATGGCCTAGATGGAACTATTTCTGAGCATGATTCAAAAGCAAAATGGATTCCTATCAAATTTCCATTTTAAATGAATACATAATATGGGTGATGGCATGATATTTGCTGTGCACTCAATAATGCTACACTTTTTTCTCTCTTTTCCCCAGATTTTCATATTAGCAACACAGAAATAACTTTCCCCCTTAAAGTAGTGTTCATAACCTTTTACATGTCATAGATGGCATTACAAATGACATCTTCTAAAGCATCAATCTATGTACACATTATCTGCTTGCTTCTCAATGGAATAATATTTAACTTAAATGCAAATGTATTGGCCAAGTAACAAATAAGTCTCCTCAACCACTGCGAGATAGAAGGATTGTAGGAAAATGGTTCTTGAACCTCTGCAAATCCAACTGGAATGCAGTTAGCCACAATGAGATGACTATCTTAGCTCTATCTTTGATTATAAGCTTTGATAACAAGTAATGCTAATGATCAAAAAATATTTTTACAAATGAATAACATCTAAAAGCGAAATGCAATTAAACACCAGGAAATTATCAAATCAATTAAGTATACTACATTCATAGTTGTCTCTGTCAAAGTGGTAATGGTAATGTGATATGTAACAACATCTGTAAGATGATTTGTAGTGTTTGTAATTGCATCTGTTTCATGAAGGGTGAGGTCAAGAGAACTGCATTTGATTTGGTGTTTTGCATGGGTGCTGCACAAATTATGGATTGTGCCCCAAATCATAACTTGCAAAGTTTATTTTCCATTAGAAGAGCATTTTTTTGTTTCATTAGTACCTTTGGCACTATTTTGTGACTCTATGCGACACTTTCCCACAACAAAGTTGATCCATCTCAGGTCCTTTCACAAGCATCATACGGGGTCCGAGAAAAAGGGGGTCCAAAAGAGTTCTTTTACCATGTTAATTTCCATAGGAACCTTTGGGAAGCGACACACAGAAAAGTCAGAACAGAATAACATCAAATTTGACAGAAAGGGGGGACTTTACTTGAAATGCAGCTTAAAAAAAATTAGTGTAAGTCCATTCAGTCATTTTCAAGAAATTTGTGCTTAAAGAGGTGCTTGTGTGGACTTGAAATGGTTAGAAAATAAATACATCTGGACCATTGATCCTGTGGGTGTCCCGCAGTACCGTAAATTTAAAAAAAGTTTTTCTGATCGCCTGAGAGAGCCTTTTCTCCAATTGGCATTTTTGGTGGTCCTATGGGACCTAACGATCTGATTGCTTGGCGGCCACTTGAACAAAAATGTTGTGGCCAACATTACTCGACACCAGGACTTAGTCCCAACGACCTGAAGTAGTTTAAAATAAAATATATAAGTGCCAGGGTAGGGACACTCTGAACCAATGGCATTCATGGTAGGGAACCAGAGACAACCCTCCCAGGTGCCAAAAAATTAAATTGTACTGCACGTACCTATGTACTCCAGGGGGACACAGAAGTACCTGTAAAGTACAGTGGTACTCCAACAGATGATGTACTGCAGGCCTCTGCAAGCATCACTTGGTGAAGCTTGCACAGTCTTGCAGTACCAAGGATGTGATGATTGCTCAAGGTATACCAGGAGTACTGTTGTCCTGCAAAATAAATTAAGAAATAAATATATATTTGTGGCATGTGAGTCCACAAGGGTATTGGCACCTACGAGGACTTGGGCTTAGGATGTATCAATAATGTCAAAAGAATGCTGCAAAAAGACGTTAAACAATTACAACAGAATGGGTATTTAAGCAAATTCCCAGGCCCCAAGGCCAACTCAATGCTGCGCAAGACCAAAAGCCATGTGCAGTGACGTTTGGGTATTCACAGATGTTGGTTGCAGTGCCTGGCCACATTATAGATCATGTGGCCAACCCAATGCCACTCGCAGTTATGTGCAGCTGGAGGCTAGCTGGCCATTGAGCATGGGCGCAGAGCCTCAGCAGAGTTCAAGCCCTGCGGGCAACCCACCAATGGCTAAAGCTGTGCTCAGCAGGCTAGTTGAGGAATATGATTTAAAAAAGATAAAATTCACTGAAGAAAACACATTTTAAAGTGACGTTATAGTTAGTATGGTAATAAGATCTTACCTTGCATTAAAAAAATCTCATAACTTCACTGAAAAAACAATGGTTAAAGTGATCATATAGTTAGGTATTGTAATCAGATTTTAGCTTATGTTAAAAACAGTAGAAATTCACTGAAAAAACAAAGGTTAAAGCAGCGTTATAGTTAGGTGAGCCCCTGCCATGCATTGCTTATAATCTCACATATTGCATCACTCAGGACATTATATGACATCATTGAAGACACCACTGATGACATCCAAATGACATGGTTAATGACATTACTGATGATATCAGTGATAACACCATAGTCATATAGAGAATAGAGTTACTGAGTGTACATGTGTGTGTGGATAGCAAGGAAATAGGAGAAGCCCTGAAGACAATTGTAATTGTGCATTTAAAAGTTATATGGTGAACCTTTAACAAATTACTAAAGTTTGGCAAAGAATAATTACTCCATATTAAACAAGGCAAAGACTGAGCGCACCTTATGTGTGTTGTAGAGGAATGTTTGAAAGTAGGTTGTGGATAAAAGCCAAAATCTGTGAGAAAGGACAAGGCTGCTGTTGACAATACATTATTAACCAGTGAATATCTAGGCACATGTTAAATATTATAATCTAGTGATATAGTAGTATAGACAGGCGCTTCATATTATTGAATAAGGTAAAATGTAGAGGTCTTCCTCTTAGCTGTGGTTTACCTTATACTAGTGTTGTAAGCATAGCTCTAAGGTTGTATGCCATTATGCCCATCTAAAGAGTGTGTTTAGTCTATTTTACTAAACCAAGGACCGTTGTCCATAGGGCCTTACAGAAGGTGTCTTTATAGTGGCAAATGTTTACCAGTCAACCTCTTGACTTAAAAGTGTGGGACATGTGAAGTCTGTGAAAAGGTAATCCTATTAAGGTGAATAGAAATGTGTCCACAGGTCTAGCATGTTAAAGTACATTGAGTCCTGAAGCCCTATAGAACATTGGCACAGCTAAAAAACACTGCACCAGTTATATTTAACAGATGCAACTATAACGTGTTCCCTCACCATGCACTGCTTATCACCTCACATATTACACCACTCAAAATGGTCTATGACATCATTGATAACATCACTGGTGACATCTGAAATTACATTTGTGACATCACTGTGTATGGAGGGAGAAGGAGTTATAGTTATAGTTACTTCTGTTAACTATAACTGGTGAATTTCATTGTTTTTTTAAATGTAATAGTTATGTTTAAACTGACTTATAACATCATTTTAACCTTTGTTTTTTTCAGTGAACACTCTGTAGTTATAGTTAGGACCTAGTTACCATAGGAGGAGGGCTTTTTTGTTTGCGTATAATCTGTCCCAAAATGCAGTATATCCATTAATTTTTCCATAGGAAAATTGAAGAGCAATACAGCAAAAACGGCTGAATGGAACTGCACCAAATTTGACAGAAAGCTAGATCTTGGCCCAGAAAGCCTGCTTTTCTCGAATTGATGTAAATCAGTTCAGTAGTTTTTCTGAAATTAAGGTACACATCTTTTGCATATCTGGATGGTCGGTTTTATGGGACTCTCCAAAGAGTCCTGCAATCACACATCTTCAAAAAATAGAGCGATCTGATTGGCCAAAGAGACTTTTTTCCCTTTGGCCACCTCCCCCCCAGGGGAGTGAGAGCTCCTGCAGGAGCAAGCACTCAGATTGGCTGGCCGCTATGGTGGCGATTACAGAAATTGGGCACTGGTCACATGTACTGAAATTAAAAAAATAATATAAGGGGACAGGGTAGAGATACCCTGCCTCCCTAGCCCTTGTGGGGTGGGAGGGTCCCAGAAGGAACCCCCATGGGCCTACATTTTTTTTGTTTTAATAGTTATTTTTGCTGCAATCCCGTGGTTTTCCAGTGGGATTATAGTCAACAAAATAAAATGGCAGACGCAATTTGCTTTTAAAAAAATGACACCCGGGGTAGGCCTGGACCCACGGGTCAAACCACATACCTTTTTTTCCAAACTATGGGGAGAGGGACATGCATGAGGCCCCTTTCCCTGACCTGATTTTGGGCTTGGGGACCTCATCCACAGGGCCTGGTGCAATTTTAAAATGGGAGGGGGCATGGGGCAACCTCTCCTTAGGCCTCTGTGAGGCCCTCGGGACCCCATTGCTTGGGGCCAGATCTAAGCAGTGTCCCAGGACCGTATCCCTCCCTCGAGACACTGCTGTTTTCTGCCCACACTCTCCAGGGCAGTAAGCACAACTTCGCTCCCACCTGGGCAAGAGCAATGAAATCAGCTGCCCCCACCCTAGCAGAGCAAGGGAGAATTGTGCTGGCTCCCGCCAGCACCACAAGGGTTGCTGGTTTAGGAGGCAGCTCAGGCTGTGGGGGACTTGGCCTCCGTCTGTGGCCCCCAGTGACATCTGCATTGTGGGTGCCCTGGTTGGGCACCAGGGCACCCTCTTATGGAAAACATGCCAGCTCCCACCAGCACCGGTGTGGTTGCTGAATGGGTAGCAGGCATGGGCCGTGGGGGCCGTGGGGCTCTTTCTGCGGCCCCCAATGATGATCATATTGGGAAGGCCTCAGGTGGACACTGGGGCACCAACTTCCCCCAAAAAATGGCACCAGTGTGGTTGCTGGTGGGAGCCAGCAGGGGCAACAGGGCCTTGGGGCTTCCCTTGTGGCCCCCAACATTCAAACAAGGTATGGGTGCCCGAGGTGGGCACCAGGTCACCCAAAAAAGATTAAAAACTAAAAGAAACAAACATAAAGGATAGTAAATGAGCAACAGGACCCACTCATTTATTATTTACTGCTTCTTGCAGGGAGCTCCCCATAATGCCATGCGAGGACTTTTTAAATATAGGGTAAATATATTTTTGGAGCCTGGTGGTGTCCCTAGAACAGGCAGGGGCACCACCAAGTATTTTTTATAATATTGTGGGAGGGCTGCAGGGAGTTCAGCAGCCCCCCAGCAACATTAAAAAAAAAACAGGAAGTCTACTGGGTCATAAAATCCATGACCCCAGGTGACCTTACCATATTTTTTAAAGCACTCCGAGCTCAAAATGTATGCTCTTCAGCTGGAGTGCAAGAACCTCTTCTAGTCGGTTCTATGTCTCCAGCAGAAAGCCTCAAAGACATGTTGATGTTTATTTTTTGTTTGATAGGACTTTAAAAGAAATAACAACAATCACTTTGATTAAACATTGCAATGTGCGAAGATCTAAAATGCGCATTTGATTATAAATATTGGTGACTTTCGACAAAGATGATAGGTTTGCTTTATGTATGTTAATATGCTGGTCTCTTCATGAAGTCAATAGGTCTACTTTTTATATGTTGGTGTTCTGACCCTTTGACAAAGTCAGTAGCACTGCCTTACTTAAAATGACACCCTTGACAGTGTAACATTACATAGTCAGCCGTGTGCACCAGAGGGGATTATGGCGCAAGGTCCTGCATCCAAACCCCTGCCATCCCCCATGCCGTACAAGGCCAAAGGACATAAGCAGTGGGGGATTTGGCAGCCTGCATGGGGTTGGAAGCAGGGCCTGGCTGCATATCAGGTCCTGTGTCCAACCCCACGTTGACGCTGCTATGGTAATAAAATATTACTTTACGTTTAAAAAAAAAATTAGGAATTCAATGAAAAAAAGCAAAGGTTAAATGGGCGTTATATTTAGGCATGGTAATAATATCTTACTTTGGATTTTTTTTAAACTCAGAAATTCAGTGAAAAAAACAAAGGTTAAAGAGATGTAATGAAAATGTCAGTTAAAACATGTTTGTGTTTCGGTGATGAACCTCTTGTTTACGGCAAAACAGATGAAGAGGGTACTAACTCTTCAGGACAGTACCCATGTTACCATTCAAAAACTAAGCCTGGCTAATCACTCCTATCTCACTCCTGAACTCATCAGAGGGATGAGATTACTCATTCAGATCGCTCGTGTTATCCTCAAAATTTACAGGGAAAGAAAGGATAGTCACCTTGTTGCGATACTTGGTATCAAACATAATCTTGATGAGAAAACTCTAGGTATTTTTCTCTCCTAATACCTTCAGCCTACTAAAACAAAAACATCACATCTTTCAGATGGCTATGGGCATCTAAGCCTGGGTACCGTTCCAATATTTAAAAAAATAACACAGAACAAAACTGAGAGGTTTTACATCTCAGTATTGATCGATTATAAATGTGTAAGATTTATATCTGGATCACTTCCTTTATCTTTCTTTGTATTAATAATGATTTTTTAATCAGAATGTTTGTGTGTATTTGAATAAACTGTATTTGATAGAAATGGTTTAACCAATATAATTATAAATATATTTGTTCTTAAATTTTATGAATTTAAACTAAGATTATATTAAATCTCTCAGCTCCCCACAAATAATCCTAGTTGTTTGTAATGTGTCAGTCAGTAGGGCTACTGACTAAGTGAGTGGTAGTCAGCGCAGGGCCATTTTTCATCCAGCTTACCCAAACTTAAAACAGTTGGAGTTAAAATATTTGCCACATAATTATCAAAGTTTTCACATTTCACCATTGATGTTGTTTGCTGCTTAAATGGATGAAAATAATATTGTTAGCGAATGTGCCGCGTAATTTAAATTTTTGCTGCATAACTTAAATAATTCTGCTGCATAATTTGGTCCACCATGTCATGTAACCCTTGCAGCCTTGATAATTTTAAACCTATATCGAGTGGTTTAGGTGATGTCTTGATGATGAAAACTATATTTCGCAATACTGAAATGGTTCCCTGTAATAAATGGGTTTTTATACCACTGCATTTTGTGCAAAAAAGCACTAAAAATGTAAATATATGCACAAATGAAACCTAAATGACCCTTAGAAAAAAGATGGAAGTAAAGAGAGAGCAGAGTACTGTATGGAGTGAATACAATTTGAACATTGCTGTCACAGAAACAACTGCGTAAACTGGTTCTAGGACTCAGAAAGGAGAAAATAATGCAAATCTATGTTTCTTATTGCGAATCCTAGTAGCAGGTGTACCCCCAGAAAAATATGTATTTATAACATGCCTCTCTAAAGGCTCTTCTTCATATTCTTGTTATTTCATGATGGCAGCACTTGCTGCTGTATGTGCGAGAATACCCTTTAAGGAATTTTGAGCACTCTCGCTCATACTGAAGTCCAGTAGCGGCCCGTGGAGGGAGTGCCACGGGCGGTGGGGCGGGGGAGGGGTAGGGTGGGGGGTAGTAAACTCCGGTCACGGCCGACCAGAGTAATGTAAACAAATAAATAAAATGAATTTCAGTGCGCGCTGAAACGCCAAATGCGTTTCAGCGCGCGCAACGAAATTCGTTTTCTTTCTTTCTTTCTTTACATTACTCTGGTCGGCCGTGAGCCGGAGTTTACTACCCCCCACCCTGCCCCTCCCACGCCCGCCTCACAGCCCCTCAGTAGATATATTTTTTGAGGTAGGAGGTAATTGCCTTTGTATCCATAATTAACACTAAGAGAAAGTAATATGTGCATACACAACTGTTTGCGCTCGTGCAGAAGATCTGTGAAAAATTACATATATATCGCTACATGCCAGGTACATACATCATTTGGGCATTGCACCTTTGTGCATTGCAAAAGATACTGTGATTCATTGGTTTGTTTTCTTTGCAATGTAAGTGAAAGCTCTTTTCTTGCAATAACTATAATGGCTTCTTGGGTTTTTTGCTGGTCATCACTGATAACTCTGAATATGTGCGGCTTGCCACATAGAGCCCTATCACATAAAGTGAGCAGCACTGTCTGATTCACATAAAGTGAGCACTGGGAATGCTAAGTTAAGACACAGTCTCTGCCACAGATTTGGTTTGACTGGCGTCTTAAGTAGTTGAGCGAGAGGAGCACTATATTATCACCTTACCCAGTGGTAAATGGTTGCTTGTCACAGTAACTTTACTAGAATGTGCTGCTTTTGGCTGGAAATGTTGCAGAATTTGTTGACATATTTAAAATAAACAACAAAATTCTACAAGAGCATACATAAAGTAGCATAACAGCCAGTAGCGGCTCGTGGAGGGAGTGCCGCGGGGCGGTGGGGCGGGGCGGGGGAGGAGCAGGGTGGGGGAGCAGGGTGGGGGTAGTAACTACGGCATACGGCCGAACAGAGGTAAGTAAACAAATAAATAAATAAAACAAATTTCATTGCGCGCGCTGCATTGCCAAATGCGATGCAGCGCGCAACAAAATTCGTTTTATTTATTTATTTGTTTACTTACCTCTGTTCGGCCGTATGCCGTAGTTTACTACCCCCCACCCTGCTCCTCCCCTGCCCCGCCCCATCGCCCCGCGGCACTCCCTCCACGAGCCGCTACTGATAACAGCACAACTAAAATCTAAAAGGCCACAAGAAAACAAAACAGTCAAATAGAATGCAAAACACCAATCACAAGTCTACAAACCATCACATTGAAATAATGCACCACAAAAACAGAATATATCAGCAGACCATCAACATGCCACACAACAAATATACACAAATGTCACGAATTTCAATCTCCATAAACCTGCTTCCCTTTTGATATCGATCGTGACAGGAGATGTAAACCTGTATGGCTTCCTGGTGCTTATCACCGCACCAATTACGGGTGGATTGGCACGGACTGTTAGACTAATACGAGTTCCATACTGGATATTTGCCATCCTTTGGATTTAGAAACATTTAGGATTTTGCGTCATGCCGTGGGATGGATTGTTGATGGCTATATTCCCTGGATATTTTTGGGATACATAATAGTTTGCCCTGAAGAAGTCCATTCATTGGACGAAAGGCATTTGCTGTTTTTGTGCTATAATAATTGGATGTTTTTCACAAGTGAAAATAAATACAGAAGTCTAACTGAAAAAGTTGTCTTTTGGAATCTGACTGGGGCTCATACTTTTGTGGTACATCACTAGTTGAGCTTGAAACACTGCTTTCCTAAAATGTTGATAAAAGATGGTTGCACTAAGCACTGTCTTAACTTACCACCAAGGATAAGAAATAGTGCAATTCAAAAATGTTTTGTGATCCATCCTTAGAAGTGCTCATGTAAGACAGGTCTCTGTCATAGTTTTGGGCTGTCTCTTATTTTAAATCGTAAAAACTGGACCAGTGCCATTTTGCCACCTTAGACGGTGGAAAATAGTTGCTTGTCACAGAAATGATAGGCATATGCTGCGTATGGCTGGAAATGTAGAAGCGTTTTTTACATCATGTAAGTAAAAAACAGAACACAACAAAATAGCATACACAAATCAACATAGCAACACAGTGAAAGCATACAGAGTACAGCAAAACGGTCAAAACATGAACAAAACATGAACACAGCAATCACAGAACAGTACATCACTTGATATAAATGCAGCACAAAAGCACACCAGCACAAATAAAACATTACCACCATAACCACATTCCACACAGCAAAAATTCATAAACATTCTTGGTACACTTTACCACCTCCAGGAATCTGTTTTCATAAAGTGGCAGTAAAAGGTTTTTACCCAAGAACTACCTTATTTACCAGCAAGGATATGCAGTAGCGCCAGTCATAAATGTTTTGTGATGCGGCCCTCCATTTCGCTATAGGCTGTTTGGAAACTTGTTTCAGTAATTAAGTAGATATTTCGTCGCCTAAAACAATTCACATATTTCATGGTGTCTGGCTGCGTCTTATTATGTTTAATATCCATGCATAAGAACTTCCAGGACAGACAGTAGAGGTCATTATGAAAGGTTGGAACAAAATCAGCAAAATGATGACCCACCCTTCCAAATATATACAACATTTTTTGTGTAGGATGCTTGACACCTGTGTTCCTATTTTACATATGTAAGTGTAATCTGTGCAGCGCTGGATTTTTTATTTTGTTGTCAGTCATTTCTGTGCAACATACGTTTTATTTCCATTTCCGATGGAGCTGGGAGACACTGCTCAACAAAACGATCCCCCTGCGAGATCAACAGGCCTCCAAAACACAACGCAGTATTTTCTAACTGTAACTGTCGCATAGAGTGCTGCGTATTACAAAAACACGCCTGTAATTGTATGAAAAATATATAATTATATTCATTCAATCAATATGACGTAATTTTCACATTCCTATAAGTCACTTCTAAAAATCATTTTTCATAAACACACAAATGAAAAATAATCCATAGTTAAACAGAATTTTCCCCTTTTCGCTAAAATGCATTGCACTTTCTCTAAAATTTAATTGGTATATAAAAATTCTAACACTGCGTTTTGGTGGAATTGCGAGTTCACCCCCATCTTCTTCAGGCCACATTCGACTTGGAGGGGTTACTCTCTTTTTGGGTTGCGACTGGGACACACTGACCACTGCAGTCTGGCGAGAAATCTGTACATGGTGCTTTCTAGGTTAGTATTCTATGCAGGTCTGCCTGCTGCTTAATAGTACATTGACAAATTACTAATTTATCAGGGTTCTCTCTCTGAAGGAATGTGATGCACCATGGTGCAAGGGAGCATGTGTTGTTGACTGGTTTGTTTTGTGCATGAAAGGACACCTTCCAGCACAAAACAATCCTCACAGACATGTTCCTCTTCTAGGTGTGCTACGCTTAGAAAGAGGAAACAAAAAGGAGAGATAAAGATATTTCTCCTCGTTGTGTGTCTGGTGGGGAGGCGTACAATTCTGATGCATTTCCCGGTCTACCAGTGTTGGCAAATCTGGAAATGGGTCAGAAAGCATGGGTGGATGCATGGGAATACCCACGCTCCAACCATGGCACGCCTCCTTGCCGCAGAGTAAGGCATGGCTTGGTAAATCTCATTTAGCTTTTACGTCCCCCTTGCATCCCCTTGCATGGCGAAAGGGCGACGCAAAACATTGATGAATTTGGGCCCTTGTTTAAAAATTACCTGTGGATTGATGGAACTCTGGGCATGTCATATTTTATTGAGATGTGCTTAGACTTTTAATTTGATTAATTTGTGAAGATATTACCTAATGGAAGGCATGAACCTTTTGATAACTATTCTCAATTATCTTTTAAACCTAAAGCTTTTAACTAAGTTTTAGGGAAAAGAGGAGTACAATGCACCATTTTGCCCTCTATTCTTCAAAATTTTCTATGCAAGAGATACAACTAAACCCAGCTTGGAAGTTTTAGGTTTGCATGCTTCGCTGGTTATCTCCATGCAATTGGGAATGGCACTTACAGGACTTCATGTTCAAATTTCACCAGCTGACCCTGATAGGAGGCAATGAAAATGTTAATATTTTGAGATAATAGTCAAAGCTGTTCGATACAAATGTTACACCAATATTAGTTTATACCATTAACTATCTGGAACTGACTACTGCATTTAATTTTAAATAGAAGACTGGAAACATGTAATTTAATTTGTGCTATTGTTACAATGTCCAATTTCTGTGGATCTTCTGATACAACTGCTGAAATGTTCAATAAAATACTTCGGGCCAAATTATGATCTTTGGGGTCTGACTACCGGACCACCATTGCAGCAGTCAGGACAACACCGCCAAGCATTACGGTTTTACTCCCGGGCTGGTGGTGTTGCGGCGCCACGGCATAGAGAGTCTGCAGCACATGCCGCCGCTGTGGCTCTGCCACTTGCACGTTTGTGCAGTGTGTACCATGCACCATGTCGTGCATGGCACACAGTGCACGCACGACAGTGCAGGCAGAGGGGGGCACAACATGTGCCTCCATGCACTTACCCCCATGGGCAAAATCGCCTCGGGCCCTGTTTGGGGCCCCTTCCCTGCCTTTTTGCAATCCTTGTGATGGTGGGGTCCCCGCCATGAAAAGGTTGGCGGAAATGCAGGTTGTGACCAGCACAGTAGTGCCCGCATTAGCACCGCCGCCATTGATCACTGCTTTCCTCACCACCATGACATCTAAGATCCTGGTGGTGGAATCAGTCTTGCGGTGGTCCGACTAACATGGTCTTGATCAGGAGATTGGACCACCGATGAGGCAGCGGTCGGACCGCCACTTGGGGTAAGGCAATCATAGGACCTGTAATCAGGCCCTTAGTGTAGGAAATTGGATATTTGGGGTCGATGACTACCCACCTGAAGGAATAGTCATAACTCTTGTTAGGGTGAACCCTCAAAGTCAATACATAAACCCCTGAGCTCAACCCCCTGATAGCTATGGCAGAGAGCAAACAGGCTTAACTTAGGGAACTGTGTAAAGCAATAATGCAGTGCCAAAACAGTAATAGATTCAAAATGATTAACAAGAAAAATCCCTAGCAAAATTAGAACTCTAGCGTAACATAAAATATATGAAATTACACCAAAATGACAAAAAAATCCAATAAGAGGAACCAGAGATGTGACTATTTAAATTTTTGAATTGGAACAGCGCCAAGGAGCACAAAATTGCTACGATAGTCAATGGTTGCTGCAGACTAGAATCTAGACACAATTTGAGGCTAGCCGTGACAGAGCCTGAGTTGGATACAACAACCAGGTTCCTTGTGGTCAAAGATTTTCCCTTCCGACCTACTCCTTTAAGTTCCAAATCACCACAGGAGTACACTTCTGAAGCCCCCCAGGACCACAGGTGAGGCACATAAATATTCACAAAGTGTCAGGAAGAGGCAAACATCAGAATCTAGTTGAGCTCCAGTTGACACTGGTCGGCTGGGTACTTCCAAGAAAAGTTCCCTTAAAGCTTTTTGTATCACTGTAGCTTCAACAGGCTGTCAGCCTTATGGCCCCTGGAGTTCACATCTTTGCCCTGGTTACAAAAAGGAGCAGATCTAGTCCTTCAGGGCTCCTCTCTGGTCACAGACAACAGGTCCTGTCCTCTTCTGCTCATCCTCAGGTCCAGGAATGTCCTGCAGTGGGAGCCTGGAGATGCCACATTTATGCATGACATGAGCTAGTTGGTCAGAATGACTCCTGGCCATGCCCTAACCAATAGAGTAAAAGTTCCAGGGGCCAACTTTACACAGTTTGGCTATTTTCAAGATGGTAAAAGTCTTCGGCCACACTAAACTTGGGCTCTGAGGGCTGGGGTCATGTGTGGTGACTATCCTAGTGTCTTCCCACACCTAACACTAAAATGTAGTTTGAAGCAGCTACTCTACCTTGATTAAACCATAGAGACAGAAGTCTTGGGGGACAAATGCAGGGTTTCCAGCAACCAGGCAGTGGATGTAAAAGAATTGCCTTGGCACCCTGCTCTCTACCTTTCAAGTGCATCATAAGTGCAATATGCAAACCCAATAGATCTGTCATTCAGGATTTGACGCTGAATCAGGATTTAACACTGGCATGTCAAATAGAATCTAACAGCCCCCAATCTTCTATGGAGCTCAAGAGGGTCATCCCTAACAATCAGGTTTCCTTGTCAATCACAGTGACCTATTGCATAGCTCCTGGAAGGAATTTCACATCTTATCACACCTATTAAAATTCAAATCATTGGGTGGGTAAAGTAGGAGAACAAATGCAAATTAGCCTCCAGGTACTTCAGGCAGGGCAAATGTAATTTTATAAAGGATAACTTTCCTTAAAATGTATTAAAATTTGACTTTACCATTGATTTGGATTCTTGATGACTATTAAAAAGAGTTCTTTAATTACTTTTCTAGCTAACCCCATTCCTGAGATTCAAGCTGTACTGTGGTTTTCTACATAGGACAGCTAGGCCTGCCACAGTGAAAAATAGCTGTGTGTGCTAGTCACTGTAAGGACACATTAACATTACATTTCTGCATATTCTACTTTTCAATACCATGCACCCTGACCTTTGGGCTACAAGGTCCACATGAGAGTGACTTATTTGTATTTAAAAGGGAGGTCTTAACCTGTCAAAAGGGTTCATTTCGGCAGGTTGAATTTGCTGTTGTCACACTGCTAAAGTCAAGGTACCTAGGCCTGAATCCATGCTTGCGCTGCTACTATAGTGCATAAAAATGCGAAAACAACAATTGATGGACAGAATGCAGAACAATGTCATACATCAGACGTGGGTCCCTTGCTCACTTTGCTACTGGATTCAAGCTAGCCTGGCTGATGAGGGCTGTTAGCCCGAAACCGGTCCCAGGATGCTTGTTTCCGGTCCATGGAAGACATGGCTTGGCTGTTCGGGCTGGACTGTTCCCATGAGGCACAGGGTCAAGAATGATTTGCATATGGCTGTGTCTGAACTGGGGAGGCGAAGTGAGCTAAAGAACGATGATGGATTCAACCCAGATCTGTGACTGGGGGTGAGTGTCTGAAAAGTTTCAGAGCCCGGTCCATCATCTCCTTGTGTTTGCTACTATAGTGCATGGCACAACAGGTGTGGCAGTCCACTGGTAGCATTTAACTTCCCGGCCATGGTACACTTTGTATCATACACAAGGGACTTACAGGCAAGTTAAATATGCCAATTAGGAATATGCCAATTCGACCATGTTTAAAGGGGGAGCACAGGCACTTTACAACTGGTTAGCAGGATTAAGATGCACAGAATTCTAAAGCCACCAAAAATATAAGATCCAGCAAAAGGTAAAATATCCAGGGTGACCACACAGGATGATTTCCTACACTTAGGTTCTGATTACAAGTGTGGAGGAAATGTTTTGCAGGGATCGAGTTTTCCTGCGAACATCTGCAATTTCCCTTATAGATGTGGGCAGAGAAATCCTGCTGAAATGTATCAGAGTAAAATGTGCAGGAAAAATCGAATAAGCAAGGAGTTCTGTGCTGTAGAAAATGATGGCACATGTAATTCCACATTTCAGATGCACAAAGGTGCCATGGGTTGTAATAAATGCACCCGTTAAGTACCTCAACCTGGGATAATAGTATTTAAGGTGTGGTAAGTATGTCACCCACTGAAAAAACACATGATGTGGCATGGGTTTTACACTGGGCTTCTTATGTTTTACATGACATGGCATTTGGACTCTGAAGAAGTAACATTTTATTTCCCATTAGGAGTATATCAATAGACACCTTGAATTCCATTTGAAATTCATTCTTAAAATTTAAGTACCCTTCTGTATTCAAGAATGGTTTTATTCTGATAATATCTTAAAATATCGTTCTCTCCTTTCAGAAACATTTTTACGAGATCTGAACCTAAAAGAAAAGTTCATAAAACATTTCACAGGTAAGGAATGGCCCACATTATATCTTATCTCGTTGAAGCATGCCAATAATTACTTCACTTTTTCTATTTCCACAATATTTAGTATCCTGTGTATAACTGTTTGTGTTACAACGCTCTGCTCTGGAAGATATGTATTCAACTTTTTATGGTATTTAATGCCAATACATTTGAGTGTGCTGTAACCATTCCATTTTGGTGAATTGTGCTCTGTATTTAAGTGATTACTGTCTCTTTTACTCTGAAGAACCATGCCCTAGTTTTGTGAGAAACGTTACCCTTCCACCTTGGTGGACAGTGCCTTCCATAATGGTGAACTGGGTATTTTTCACTCTCATGAACAGCACAATCCTTTTCACTGTTGGTGCCACACATGCCCTTGTTAACTAAACCTGCTTTTCAGTGAACTATCCTCCTTATGTTCTCGATTACTAAGTAATACATTTGAGTGATTTTGCACCTTTCGCCTTTGTGATTCTTACTATAAACTAAGGGCCATATGTATGACCCAGTGTACGTTGCTCTTGCATCATGCAACGTGGTGCAAAAGCGACACAAACCTTAAATCATATTTCTGAAATCACGCAAAGCCACTTTGCCTTGCTTTGAGTGGTTCCACAATATGGAGTAACCAAAGCAATGCAAATTGCTGCGTTGCGTCATTCTGCCCATCTTGGATTTTTGGCATAAGGCACTGTGGGATTGTTTAAAATAGGGCTACTAGGAGCTGCTGGGAAATCAAATAGGGTTGCCCCCATGAACATTAACTGCATTGTTAGGGATTGCCCATTAGTCACCCCTACGCACTAGCTGGTGTCAGGCATAAAAGTTGCACACCCAGGCACCATCCGGAGAACACTTTCTAGACCTGCAGAAGATCAGAAGAGGACTGATCATGTAAGTCTGTTTTTATATAGCGCAGCTACTCACCCTTACGGGTCTCAAGGCGCCGGGGGCCGGTGTGGAAATTAAGTGAGCTATTGCCCATAGTCACATGGTGCTGAGCTGCCGCCTGAGCCGGGGATCGAACCGTGAACCCTGTGCTCCAGAGTCAGCTGCCCTGGCCGCTGCACCACACCTCTCCACTCATGCTATTTGTGACCTGAAAGGGGATTGCCCATTAGTCACCCCTATGCACTAGCTGGTGTCAGGCATAAAAGTTGCACACCCAGGCACCATCCGGAGAACACTTTCTAGACCTGCAGAAGATGACTGATCATGTAAGTCCGTTTTTATATAGCGCAGCTACTCACCCTTACGGGTCTCAAGGCGCCGGGGGCCGGTGTGGAAATTAAGTGAGCTATTGCCCATAGTCACATGGTGCTGAGCTGCCGCCGGAGCCGGGGATCGAACCGTGAACCCTGTGCTCCAGAGTCAGCTGCCCTGGCCGCTGCACCACACCTCTCCACTCATGCTATTTGTGACCTGAAAGGGGACTGTAACTGCTCACTCATGTACCTAGGAAAAAATAGGACAAATAAGCGGACTGCAAGGGTCAGTTGACTTACCTCCTGTGTGGTTACAAGGACAAAACAAGCTGCAAGAGGCCTTTTCACTGAAGTGATCATCTGGCCAGTGACAAATGGATCTGGACTGGACTCTGCTGTTGGCCTCTGCCTGTCACCCTGAGAGTCTTTGGGTTCCAGAAGAAAGTTTGGAAACTTCTTAAAACTTTTCCTCCACAGTTCCAGAGCTCCAGCGTGACCCGTGGCAAAAAGTGTCAAACTGGCAGTTCCATTGAATTGATTGAAATTCTGCATTGTCACTTTCAAGGCTCTCAGCAGTTCCAAAAAAATTAAAAAAATGACAAAGTCCCATTCTGTGCTGGGACTTAGAATGTTTTCAGCCAAAAATCCCGAAAGATTCATAGTTCCAACAGAACTAACCTGCTTCAATTATCTGGCCTTCAGTAAACAATTTCAGTGGTGGCCCACTCAGGGTTCTTTTCTTCTCAAAAAGTTACAAAGTTCCTTTTTTTTGCGTTATGACTTGGAATCGTTTTGGAACTTTTTCACTTTGGGACTTTCACCGGGATCAATACACTTGTTGTATCTGACCTGGTTCCATGATGGTCGACCTTAAATCGAGCCTAGGTCCCTTTCTACCCCTTCCATAGACTATCATTCACGCTTTGTTCATTTGGCACTATTTCTACTTAAAACCTTAAAAATTCATATCTCTGGTTCCACTCTTTAGATTGATTTTGGTTTAGTGTTGTTTTGTTTATTACATTTTATTCTAATGTTCTAATTTGGTTTGGGATTTTTATTGCTTGGTGTTTTGACTTTATTACTGTTTAGGCAGCTCTGCATAAATACTTTACACATTGCCCTAAGTTAAGCCTATGTGCTCTGTGTCATAGCTCCCAGGGAGCTGAGCTCAGGTTTATTTAATCACTTTAAAGTTTCACGTTAACAAGAAGTGTTATTATTCCTTTTGGTGGGCAGTCACCCTTACCAACAATTAATCCACTTTCTTAAAGCATGATCTAGCCATGTTTCTGTGACCTTGATTAGATTGAATAGCTGTTCTAGTACTACATTCCATATTCAATGTTTTGTGCCATCATAGATTGGACGTTGACTAAACTTCATTCAGTGCAGCCTTTGTCTCTTCTTGGAGCAGCCCTAGAATATCATCTTATATCTAAATACATCTTCCAGCCTGACTATGAGGCCCAAGGCCGGAGCTTTCCAAGTGTCCCCTAATATTTGCTGGTAGCAGGGAAGGCTCATTTCAAGTTAATGAAATTCCTGGGTCCACCCTAATTGATCTTTTTGCAGGGGGGAAAAATACCTTCCCACACCCAGGCCATTGATTCTGCTTTGGGAGCAGTTTTCACACTTCTTTCACAGTTCATTCAGGGCAAGCACAGGCTCGCCTGTGCAAACTATCCCCCAGCAGCTTCAGGCAAGGTAAAGGTAACTATCTTAAGTTACATTTCCAATACATTTTATAATAAATTAGATTTGATTTTCAATAAATTAGTTTTTGAATGGAGTCTGCATCTGGTACAGGTTAACAATTTTAAAATTAAACTATAATCCATACTTAGACATTTCCTATGTTCCAATCACAGTGACCAATGACATGTCATTTCTAATGTTAAACATGTTCCACACTTAAGTATTATGCACCCTACCTTGTGGGCAGCAAGGTATGCTCAGGGGTGACTTATTTAATGTTTAAAAATCAGGTTCTCCTATCTGTTGAAAGGGTGATTCTGACAGGTCTGTGCAGCAGGGCTCGAGATACTACTGTCAGGCAGCACAGAGTAGATATGAATCCATGTTTTCACTGCTACTGCAATGATGGCACAACAGGTGCTGCAGTCCACAGGTTTTACAGCAAACAAATGATGGACGGAATGCTGACAATGCAGACATTCTCCCCCAGTCAAAAGATCTGGGTTAAATCCATCGTTCTTTTGCCCACTATGCCACCCCAGTTTGGACCCATCCATATGCAAATTAGTCTTGACCCTGTGCCCCATGGGAACAGTCCAGACCGAACTGCCAGGCCAGGTCCTCCCTGGACCGGAAACAAGCATCCTGGGACCGGTTTCAGGGTATGTCACCCTTCTTCAGCCAGGCTAGCTTGAATCCAGTGGCACAGTGAGCAAGGGACCCACGTCTGGGCATACCCATCCCACTTAGGGCGAAAAGTGTTACAGCAAACAAATGATGGACGGAATGCTGACAATGCAGACATTCTCCCCCAGTCAAAAGATCTGGGTTAAATCCATCGTTCTTTTGCCCACTACGCCACCCCAGTTTGGACCCAGCCATATGCAAATCAGTCTTGACCCTGTGCCCCATGGGAACAGTCCAGACCGAACTGCCAGGCCAGGTCCTCCCTGGACCGGAAACAAGCATCCTGGGACCGGTTTCAGGGTATGTCACCCTTCTTCAGCCAGGCTAGCTTGAATACAGTGGCACAGTGAGCAAGGGACCCACGTCTGGGCATACCCATCCCACTTAGGGCGAAAAGTGTTACAGCAAACAAATGATGGACGGAATGCTGACAATGCAGACATTCTCCCCCAGTCAAAAGATCTGGGTTAAATCCATCGTTCTTTTGCCCACTACGCCACCCCAGTTTGGACCCAGCCATATGCAAATTAGTCTTGTCCCTGTGCCCCATGGGAACAGTCCAGACCAAACTGCCAGGCCAGGTCCTTTCTTGACCAGAAACAAGCATCCTGGGACCAGTTTCAGGGTATGTCACCCTTCTTCAGCCAGGCTAGCTTGAATCCAGTGGCACAGTGAGCAAGGGACCCACGTCTGGGCATACCCATCCCACTTAGGGCGAAAAGTGTTACAGCAAACAAATGATGGACGGAATGCTGACAATGCAGACATTATCCCCCAGTCAAAAGATCTGGGTTAAATCCATCGTTCTTTTGCCACAGGTGGCATTTTACTTTCATCCTCTGGGTACATTCGTTTTCTTTAGGGATTTATAGAGAAGTAAAATAATTCAATTAAGGATAAGCCAATTTCGACATTTTTAAAAGGGGAGAACAGGTACTAATGCCAGCAAAACAAATAGGGCAAAAATAGGGGGTACAACTCGCAAAATATGGTAATTTCTACAACATGACAAATTTTATGGCTTTTTCTGAAGACTATGGGATAACCAGGGCTGACATAATATATGCCATGTAGGGTAGGGTAGGGTAGCAGTGTTGCATAGGTTAGACCTCTCTGCACACGACTGTACCATCTCTCCCTGAAATCCTTTGTTAACCTGGGGCCGTATTACAGATGGCGCCCAGGGGGCGCTACGGGTGTGTGCGCTCGCTTTGCGCACCCTGGGGCACTTTGGTATTATAGAAGGGGGCGCAGACGCTTGTGCGTCCCCTTCTATAATACCAATAGCACTGGCACACTTAATGCGCCAGTGCTACCTTCCGAGGGTGTTCCCTAATTTGCATAGGGGTGTGTCCTATGCAAATGAGGGAATTCCTTTGACTCTGTGCCCGGGTCATATTACAGACGCTGGCGCAGAGACAAAGAAGCCCTCAAGAGGTGCACTGACAGTGCGCTATTTAAAAGGTGGCGCACTGTCAGTGCGCCTCCTGACAGCAGCCCTCTGCAGGGGGTGAAGGGCATCCCCTGACTGCACCCGCCTGCAAGGGGATCTCTAAACCCCTTTGAAAGTGCAGGCGGGTGCGGCCTGCTCTGTGAAAACACAGAGCGGCTGCTCCGTGTTTTCACGTGCATGCGCTGCCCTGGGGGCAGCACGAGTTTGCGGCTGCCCTTGGGGCAGCGCATACACCATAATGGGCGCATTATCACTGTTTGCGCATGGCGCACCGTTTGAAAGGTGCGCCGGGCACAAACAGTGATAATGTGTAATACGGCCCCTGGTGTTTAAAAGTGCTAACTGCCCCTCAAAAACAATGGTAAATATTGAGTTCTATCCCCTCACTGAAATGCAAGGGTATTTTTGAGGTTGATCTCCTTGATACCATTTTGTCACTGACAATGTCTTTCTATTTCACATGCACGCAAACAGAATTGTTAATTTCTGGGCAATTATGAAAAGGATAAAGTTGCCACACTGCTAAGGAATATGTACTACTACTATTTATCCTCAGGTCATACATTGGCCCGAACATAAAACACAGATTTTGGGATACAAGGAGAGATACTTAATATGAAACATACAAGTCTGTATCCCTATTGTTGGGTTTCCAAAAACCTTTCTCTCGGTGGGTTTTTGGAATTCAAGAAAGAACAATTCTGGCCTTGGTTGAGGCAGCGATTTTAGTTACTTTGTTGCAAATTATAACAGTGTAGTTAGTAAAGATCTCTAATGATAGATGTTCCTCTTTGATGACAGGAGACATCAGGGTTTCTAAGATATCCAAAAGTGATACAGTAAAGGGCTCAAAGTGAAGAACACTAAATAAAGACAATATCAAGGGATATTTGAGAATGAATCTCCAGAAAATAACCAAGAGGTCCATACACAAAGCAAGAATGAATATGAAAAAGCTAACTTTCATCCTAAAAAGAGATTCTTATTAACTAAGAATGTTACATCATTGAATGAGCTGTTTAAGAGACTTAAAATGGTTGCAGATCCCATTGTATATCTCCAAGATAAGAACAGATCAAAAGAGCGACGCTCAACAATACAAAAACATTTTAAAGATAAAGTAAATAGATCAAGGCATGCTATTTCTCACACTAATATGGATTTGATGGCAAAGGTGGTGAAAAGACTTTAGGAGGCATTTGCCCCCTCATCCAGGACCATGTTTTGTTTTTTTCCTTATTTGAAGTCAGAGAGGGAGAAAAGTGGCTTTTATTTTCTTGCCTCTATTATTTTCTATGGGAGGGTGTTCCAGTACAAGTGGTTGGCCATGTGTGGTTTGGGACTTACTTCATGTCTGAGTTGGAGCACATTTATGTCTGTGCTGAGCCCTTTTTGGTTGTAGAAACTACATAACTGCAGTTTGTGAATAGCAATGGGCTTACTCTTTTATGACTAGGTGCTTGCCCCTTCCTAAATTGCATGGGCCCGATTCACAAAAGTAATCTGAGACAAAATCCTAACTTTACGACATTCAGTATTCACAAAGGGCATGTATGAGTAGTAACGTTAGGAATCCTAACTTTACTACTCCTAAATGCCCTTTGTGAATACCGAAAGTCGTAAAGTTAGGATTTTGTCTCAGATTACTTTTGTGAATCAGGCCCAATATTTTTATAAGTTTTACTCATTTTCCAGCCACTCCCCCTCCCACGTTAATCACTAAAACATATACCTATGTGTGCGGAGATCTCCTAAGTCATGGTGGAGACCTCTGCAAATAAAACATAGGCACGGCAGAGGCATAGACCTCCACAAGTAGGTTAGTGAATAGTATTTTGTAGTACATCATTAGTAGTACTTTTGTGGTACTACTGAAGACACTAGAAAATAACATTTGGGAATAGTCCCCAAGGTGCATACATGCGTGAAGAAGGGTATATGGAAATAGCATCAAAGTATCTAAAAACCGGGTACCCATATATGCGTTATAAAAAAAGTTAAGATCAAGTAGTACCAACTTATTCCTTTAACATAGAATCCTGAGCTAGTGGTCACTTATGTGCAACCGATCTGTGGAGCACATTACCAGAGCACGTAAGGCTTAGCTTACAACTGCTCCCTAGTCATAAAAACTGTAAACATCTCTCAGTTTATGAAGTGGCTACCTCAAGTAATCCTGGAAAAAAGCACTTGATTGCCTCTGGGTTATTAATGCGTCATAAATGCAGATGAAGATCATAATGATAAAAATGCCAGCTGTGTTATTTGTGAATAACACTGCAATCATGTGAGTGTTCCTGGAAAGCTGCAAAAGTCACTGCTTTCCAGGAGCACTCATGAAGCTATTTAAGAATTAAAAAGAAAATTTTAATTTGTTTCAAAAGGAGGCGTAAGACTACAACAATACATTTACAATTTTTGTGAAATGGGTTATATATTATAAGTGCATGCTCGCTTATATTTTTCCTTTTTACATTTTGAAAATGGATAATTTTCCCCAGTAAGAGGACCAATGTATATCGAATAATGTGAAGCTGATACTATAAATGCATATCTTCTGTTGTAAAAGTCAGAAACTGAAAAAGCCGAAAAACACTTCAAAGCTGTAAAACAAACACATCAGTGACACCAACAGCCAGTTCTGTCGTTTTAGCCAATAGACCATCGCCTTCTTACAGTTTTGTTAATCACACATAGGCTTAAAATACAAGAACACAAAATGATTCTGGTTAAAAACTAGGAGGCCTATTGCAAGAGCGATGCAAACTGATTTTTGAAGCCAAACAAAGCCACTTTGTGTGGCTCCAAAGATCTGGAGTAACACAGCACAAGTACTGCTGAGTTGCGTTATTCTGCCCTGGGAAGGCGTTCCATGGGTGTTGTGTGGGTGTTCCAGAAGAACTCCCAGGGTTTTTGACATATTCTCAGATTTACAAGAACTTGCAAAATCTTACACCTTACCCAGGGGAGGCGTAACGAGGAGAAATATGCATCCCAGGAATTTATTATTTAGGAAGGTGCACCTTCCTGCACGAAAACAATCCTGCATGCAACACAGGCACCCTTGCACCATGGTGCAGGGGGTGCCAGCATTGTCACTAGGCAGCCAAAAGGGCAACAGTGCAGGGGAAAGGACAGGAATGCACCTAATTGCCTTAAATACAGTGCATTCCTGCCCTTTCCCTGTCACGCAGTGCAGCGCAGCAAGGTGACTTGCTGCGCTGCATGGCTTCCCCCATGCCTTCCCAGGTCTGAGTAATGCAATGTAGCGTTTTGCACTGCATTGCATTACTCCAGAGTTTTGAAGCTACTCAGAGCCACGCAAAGTAGCTTGGTTGGTGCAAACATGACGCAATCCTCTCATATATGAGGCATTAGGGCTGGGTACATTTGAGTATTTGTTACTTGAAATGTCATGAAAATAATGCAAACTTTTGTTATTTATGGGTTGAATATTGAATGTGAAGGCATACTCAAAAGTCACATGAAATACCAACATGCGGACCGGATCAAGAAGAAAATGCCTCTTGTTAGACATTTTCTATTCCTTCGAGACCTTTTCTACTCGAATTGGACACCATTAGGAAAAATTGCAAAATGTCCTGAAATCCATATAATACAAAACTATGCTTATTTTGTGGGTATAAAATAAGATTTTGCACAGGCATACCAAAGCCAAGACTGGCTGAAAGGCAATCCTCTTATTGTACATCTCCCTCGGCCCACTGCTAAATATTGTGCTGTACTGCATAAGAAATTATCCAGTTCTCCCCCTAAGAAAACATTTAACAATTTCTCCCAAGAAACACATTACCCTTTCCCCTTTTGGGACTCTATTATGCATTGGTCGCATTTTCTAGCCCTCAGTTATGTACATTTAGCACAAATAGGGACAGTGCACCCAGTCATTGAAGAAAAAGCATTCTCCTCAGTGCAGGCACAAACTGTGACAGGAAGGACCGGTACTCCTGCAGGCAGATGCAGTGAGCAACTGTCCCTGCATGTAGGTGGTTACCTGTTGGGTCCCTGGAACCCCTGTTACCACCTCCTAAGTGGTGCCCTCAGGTTGAGCACTGACCTCTAGACAGTGCACCACCTGATTGCCTCTTAACCTCTGAGCGTGCTTCTGTAATATAACACAGGTGCAAAGTGTTTCTTCATTCGCATGAGACTATGCCCCAATGACAATGAGGGAGCACCTCAGTGAGATTGGTTGGCATATATATAGGACCACCATTATCAATATTACAGAAGGGGATGTGTAAGCATCTGCTGCCTCTTATGTAATTCTAAAGTGCCACTGTGGCACAAAAAGTATCACACACATCAGTTGCACCTCCGGGGCACTTGTATAATATGGCCCAGGTTCTCTTCATCCTGTGCTCCGCTGCTGTACATTAACCTGTACCACTCAGAAGCACGTCATTTGTTCGCCTGCGTGCTTTGATGTCTGTACGTTTGTTCATCTGTGTGCGTGACTACCTGTATGTGTGAATGGGTATATATATAGATGTGACGGTCTGTATACATTTGCCCATGTTCTAGTAATGCTTGTATGGTTCTTTGTTGTTTGCCTCAGAGTGCGTGCGCTAAAAAAAAAGAAAAGCTAAGGCCTGTTCATTTTGCCAGTGTTTGTTTTTTAATCTGAGAATCTTTCCCATCTTCTTTTGGCAAGGCTGTCTAGCTTGATTGTCACAATAATATACGAGCTATGCTAGTTCTGAAAGTATGGTGTGTGGCTGGCAACAGCTCAAATAGAGTGGCCTTCCTGAGTAATTTCTGAATATTGCAGTGAAACTCATTTTGCTTGCTTTCTACCTCACCTATTTAACATTGTTGTGTTAGGGTTATTGCCCATATTGCAGACATTTGTATAACAGTGTTATCTTATTTTATTCAATCAGGACCTGTTACATTTTCAGCCGAGTGCAATAGGAGTTTCCATCGACTCTATCACAACACAAGGGATTGCTCAATACCAGCATGTAAGTAGAGTCCAAGATATTCCTTTTCAACATTTAACAAATTCAAGTGTATTTGGCGTGCGTAACCCCTCTTTTTCAAATGCACTTGATATAATATATCTTGTCCATATTATCAATATGCCCACTCAAACAGCAATCTTTTTTCAGGATGTTTTCCTTATTTTATGTGGACATAGGGAATTTGAAATCTACTCAGACCTCTCTGGATTGGACTCACAACAGTCCCTGTGCAGCGAACCTTATATTAGGTATCCCATTCACACTCACCAATGGCGGATCTGAATTCAAGAATTCTCTGTAGGAAATCCATAAGCCAGGAGGAGTTTTCAAGTCATAAGTTTAGGGTGAATAGTGAAATCATGTGTAATGCCAGGTTAGGAACATCAAAGTGGCCACTGTAAATCAATGAAGATCTATGTAATAGAAACATCTGGATGTTTTTTCACACCCAGATTGTCCTACAAGACTAAGTGCCTGATAATGAGTCTGGCCATCCAGAGACCTCCAGACTCACGATGGCGCAGCGGTGGCGATCCAGTCACCACTGCACCAGCGGTCCGACCACCCCATTACAATTTGGGCAGTCGGACCGCCATTGCACCGCCGCAACCACTAGGGATCAGAGATCCCTGCTGGCGCAGCGGTCTTGAGGCCGCAATATGCTTGGCTGGAGCGCTGCGGTCCCACCAAGCATATTACGAGTTTCCTCTCCACCACGGTTTTCATGGCGGTTCTTTCTCCACGTAAACTGTGGCAGGGAGGAAACAAAGGGGACCGTACAGGGCCCCCTCTTGCCTATGGGCCATGGGGCGCATGCAGGGGAGCACATGTTTTTCCCCCCTGTGTGCATGCGCCCCAGTGACTGAACTGCATGGACTGCACCAGTCGATGCCATGCAGGTACTGCCTTTGACGTTCCCATTGCGAGGCCTATTTTCAGGGGCACCGCCGTGGGATCAACAAGGAAACACCTGCCAGACAAGAGAAACACTCGTAATCTGGCAGGCGCTGCTCACACGGCTTTGGCTGTGCAGGAGCATTGCGATGGCGTACCGCCTACTCCCACATCGCCAAAAGTCATAATTGGGCCCTTAGAACTTTATTCGAAGTTTCGTTCTAAGATAGATTTGGATGGAATCCGACGTTTTCTGACAAATTGGTATTACAATTAATTAAATCAGCATGCACACTACCGCACACAGGTGTCCCAGGGACACATTTGTCCAGAACAGTCCCAATGGTATTTGTCAGCAGAACATTGAGAATTAATTAAAGAAATTATTGCAGTAACATTTATGTACCCAGCAATTCCCCATTCCATCTGAGAAAAGTTGGAATACTAATTAATTTTGCATACCAGAATGCCTTCTCTCTGCACTTATGTTAATTCTGAGGGCAAACTATCAATGCCAAAATTCCTTATCAGAAAAATGGGGCCTTTCGGCCCCTGACAATTGACTAGTTGTGCAATTTTGGAATGAACAAAATTTCTAAAACAGCATATTTTTGAATGGACAAAAAAGGCTGAGGTTTATGTGTGCCTTCCAGTGCAAACTCTGCTAGTTAAGGGTTTGACAGATGCATCTAAATCTTTCCTTTAACAGATTTAGATGTGATTGCATTAGAAGTCTTGTGAATTCCAAGAAAACTGTAACTTTATGAAAATCAGCATGAAATATTTCTTTAAATAGAATTTAGTTTTGGATTGCCTCAGTAAAGTCAGCCATTTTGTCAGTTCACAGTATACATACCAATCCTAGCGAGGGCTGAACTGGCCTTTATGATGTTCTGTCATTCTTGGCTGGACCACAAGTCAGCGGCTGCTTTTAGGACTCAATGGGCTACCATGACCGAGCCTTAAACGCACTTTGCCAATATATTTTGATACTTGTGTCTGTTTAGACCCATTTTTGCTAAACTCCATTGCAACATTCGATCTGGGACTTATTTCAACATTTTTGGCAGAGCTTGTGTTGGTTTCCAGTCATCTCTGTCCCTAGCTTCTTCCAAGAAGGTTTGAGGTCAGTATGCTTGACTTGTCCTTGAGCCAAATGTAGATACTGGTCAGAAATTTGAGTAGACATTCCTATTTAGTGGAATCTGAATAGGTATGTGTTATATCTGGTGTATTGTACTATGCCTCTTCCCTGGTGCTTTGGTCCTTGCTGCTCAGCCAGTATGGATGTGCTGTGTGGAATGTTGGAGTGCATGGTGATGCACTGGAACGCTAGGGTGCCTGTGAGGTGTGGAGTGTCAGTTGGAGTATGGGCTGACCAGCAAGGAGGCTACACCTCAGCTACTGGACTTCTTCATTATATCATTTTGGAGATGATTTGGAGAAAGAATTTACAGAAACTACCCAGGAGGAGCAATTTGAAGTAACTATTCAAGAAACTACTCAGCAGAAACTACTAAAGGAAAATATCAAGAGCCTGAAATAAGCAACAAAATGCCCTGCAGCCCCACCAGTGTCTCTCCACCAGACAGCTCACAACCAGGGCGTTGTTTTTCTCATAAACTAGTACCATTCTTGAGAATTAAGTTAACTTGCCATGTAAGGCGGTATGTAAACTACAGCGCGTCAACTGTTTATCTGATGGCAGTCTTTACATGAGAGAAACCGGTAGCATAAAGAGTTAAAGAGTTTTTTTTATAGTTTAAGGGGAACTGCCAGGTACCGGGGAGTTTGAAAATCAGCTGTGAGACCAGCGACATTCTTGTGTTCTACTTCTACAGAGGGATTGAGCTAAGCTGGCAAGCTACATGTTGTGAGTGCCTTGTCCAAACTGTGCTGAGAAGTCTGTGAGGCCCTGTGGCATTGCTGTTATTCAGCATTTGAATGGGTCTGTGCCGTTACTGTTATGCGGCATTTGAATGGGCCTTGAGGCTGCCATCTACAGCGATGCGCGTGTTCCTCTGGCTGCTGCCGAACACTGTGTTGCGCGTATCCACTTACTGTAATGATGCACCGTTTGGAACTTTCCGCATGGTCTTCTGCGTGCACTTCTGGCACATGTGAATGGCCGCGAGGCAGCGGTATTCAGTGCAGCCGCTCGGCAGTTGTAACATATTCAACAGGATCAGCGGGATTGGAGCATGCACGGATGGATTGCTGCATTCCTCTGATTGGCTGTTGTCACGTCCTCACCAAAATCTGGAATATCTTCTTAATCGAATTGGTGGACACACACTGGAAGCTTTCCGGCAGCGTTGTTGAAACAATCACACTTCTTGGTTTGTAACCCGGATGTGATAAGGGGAAAATCATCTTTTCATTCCTTGCATTCTGCTGGATACAAGCTACTGCGGGAATAACTTTCTACCTGTGGATGCTGGGAAAGAACGGTCCATGTTAAGTACTAATTCAAGTGGAATAACTTTCTACCTGTGGATGCTGGTAAGAACGGTCAATGTTTTGTACTAATTCAAGTGAGATATCGCTCACTGGAGACTTAGAGTTTCATATCTGGAAATTGTTTTCTAGACATGTTTGCTGTTATAGTGCTTTTTCTCGTCATGATGTATTTACTGCCTGATGATATGCATGGTGTATTTACTACTTAATGATTTGCTGTGTATTCCATGGACTGCTGCCATATTTTGCCATATCTTTTCAAAGTGCGCTTTTATGTATAATACGAGGATGTATTGAGATTATCTTATCTATCTAGCCTTTGTGTATTTTGCCATGCTTTATGTATGTTATCTGCCTAAGTGTATTTTGTTGTATTTAAGTATCGTTTGGCTGCATGTGCAAAACCTTAGTACTCCTCCTAAATGTAGTTTGTGACTGAATGGTGGTTGAATGCTAACGGTGACAAGTTAAATGGTAGTAGAATACTCCGTATAACTGCTGGTGCATAAGATGCGCTGTGATTTGGAGATACCCAGTGTGGATGTTTAAGGTTTGTGGATGCTCCCTGTCATTGCTTACTGTTACACCAGATGCCTTCGCTTGAGGTATGACTGTGTTGGGTGGAAGTCACCCATTGCTTACTGTTATACTAGATGCCTTTGTTGAGGTATGTCGTGTGGGTGGAATTCATCCAATGCTTACTGTTGCACCGGATGCCTTTGCTTGAGGCATGGTGTGTGGGTAGAAGTCACCCTCTGCTTACTGTTACACTAGATACCCTTGCTTGAAGGATGAAGTGTGGAGTGGAAGTCACCCATTGCTTACTGTTACAACAGATGCCTTTGCTTGAGGTATGACGTGTGGGGTGGAAGTCACCTACTGCTTGCCGTTACACTATGTTCCTTGCTAGTGGGATGTCTGTGTGAAGTGGAAGTCACCCATTGATTGCTTTTACATTAGATGCCCTTGCCTGAGGGATGACTAAGTAGGGTGGAAGTCTCTCATTGTTTCTGTGTGAGGTTAGTGTTCTTCATTTGGGTGGGTGTGTAGGAGGGTTCTTTGTTGTGTAATTGTATTAAGAGTGCTTTGATGGTGTTTTTTGTTGTGTCACTGTGAATTGGTGTGCCTTGCCATTTTATTGTTGGCTTTCTGTGTTATTCCTCATTTCATGCTAGTCTGGCCAGCTGGTGTGGTTTGTAGTTGCAACAGGATGTTTTTTCTCAGAATGTGTCTACATGAGATGCGGTCTGTGGGGTGCGTATGGAGGGGGTATATGTATATTATTATATATATTGTCCCTTTCTATTTTAAATGGTGTTGTAGGACTATGTTGTTTCTTTTTTCAGTTCTTTGTTTAGCAGCATGTGATCTTAATGTAAATGCGTTGTTTCCATGTTGCATTCGCATTATTTTTAGGTGTCTGTAAAGGGGGAAGATGTGGTACATCTTGTGTATTTTACTATACGTGTTTCCTTATGTAATGTGTTTTTTCCATCTCGTATTCGCAATATCTTTGCATCTAATATTTTTCCATGCATGTTCCTTTATGTAAATGCGGTGTTTCCATCTTGTATTGGCAATATTTTTATGTGTTCTGTACAGGGGGATGATGTGTTATATCTGGTGTATTGTACTATGCATCCTTCCTGGTGCTCTGGTCCTTGCTGCTCAGCCAGTATGGATGTGCTGTGTGGAATGTTGTAGTGCATGGTGATGCATTGGAATGCTAGGGTGTCTGTGAGGTGTGGAGTGTCAGTGGGATTATGGGCTGAGCAGCGGGGAGGCTGCTCCTTGTGGGGTTTACTACAGGGCCTTCAATGAATATACTTACCTGTAACTAAGATCAATAAATCATCATCCATAACCTACACCTCGGCTACTGAACTTTTTCATTATAACAGTATGCCAGTGAATTATTGAACGGAACGTTTTATAGTTTCATATTCTGCTGTTAAAGTTAAACTGGTCTTCAAAAATAACTGCTCACTATTTATTTTTTATTTTTATACGTACAAAGCAGTGTCCAGGGACATTTTTTGTAATTCAATATGTTTGCAAGTGAAAGTTGAAACTGGACTACAGAAAGAGAAAAAGAGATACAGAGAAAGAAAATGTCAACGTATAAAGAGAGCTAGAGCCAAGAAAATAGAAGGGGGCAAGAGGGCGCATACGCATGATGAATTCCATTTGTCTGGTGTAAACACACAGATGATTTGTTTGTCTGAACACTTTTGTGTACACCTCCTATGACTACTGAGACCTGCATTTTTGCTTACTCTTCAAGTGCTCTGGTTTAAATGGATGAACAATTCCCCCTCCCCAATGCATGGCAGTAACATTACTTCATCCTGTCACTGGCTGGGGCCATTGGTATGTAAGTGGCTATCTCTTTACATTACAAGTGTACATGAGCTAGAGAATTTGGACAGATGCACTTGCCAAGCACTCTTTGCCAATCAATAAGGGCTACATTCCCTCCATTTACCTTGATGGTTTTTCGTCCTATGCTTCCTAGACCTTGGTGCACAATGTGCCTATATGCAGTCATGTAATGTAACCTCTAAAATGGATCTAAATTATACATCATATGCCTCAACTGACTGCTCTAATTTACTCCATATTTCCAAAATCAGGAATCATGGGGCCTCATTTATGAGGTTTTACCGTAGGGCAGCGCCGCAGGCCTTCCTGCGGCGCTACCCTACGGTCAAAGAAAAGGGCAGGAATGCGCTGTATCTATCAGATACAGCGCATTCCTGTCCTTTTTCCCTGTGCCGGCGCACAATGGGCTGCCGTGCGCTAACGCAGGCACCTTTGCACCATGGTGCAAGGGTGCCTGCATTGCCGGGATGATTATTTCTGTTTAGGAAGGGAAACCTTCCTGCACAGAAACAATCAGAAGTGGCTTTTTCCTCTTTCTATGGGGGATATTCACAAGGACTTATCTCCGAGTTATTGCCACCATAACGCAACAAAAGTGGAGATAGATTTAACAAACGGTTGCAAACTGCAGAGAACGCAAGTATTCCCGTGATAACTGCCTCAAAATTTACCTCCACGGGTGACACCACCAACTAACCCTAATGAGATGCAGAGTAGGCGTTCCCGTGCACAAACACACGAAAACACCACTACACCACATTCACAACGAACTGCCAGATCTGCGATGCGAACCAAAAACAGGCGATAAGCCGCGGTAGCAGCAGGGATTCAACACCTGCCTTCTGCTGGTGTTAAGCAGGACGACTACCTGCTGCATGAAAGGGAGCCCAGCCAAGAGCCACATCTGAAGACCCACAGATGCCATGGAGACAATGATCATGCAGCTCGGAGACCCATGAGGGCCACAACACCCACAGCCACCACCCCCAGGACCGCCACCATCCCCAGGACCCATCCCGCCCCCCCCGGACCACCACAGAGGCAGCATACACAATGACAGCGGACCCACCGTAAACGCACCAGCCGCACAGACCGAACGCCAGAGGAGGACATTTCCCACTACAGGCCCAAAAGGACAACCATCCCCCGCATCCTGACCCACATCGCCCACCTGCTGACGGTACCAAAACAGCGCACAACGAACATCCCTCCGCAGACAAAGCTGCCGGCTGTGCTGCACATGTTGGCCTCTGGTACCTTCCAACACACAACTGCCAGAGTCGGAGGAGTCTCACAGCCAGCCCCATCCAAGTTCATCACGCCTGTCCTGGATGCCATCATCAGCCTGGTATCCCAGCACCCCCACTCCACCCACACTGCGCAGAAGCAGCTGGAGACCAAGCAAGGCTCCCACGCCATAGCTGGATTCCCTCACGTGTCGGGGGCAATCAACTGCACACATGTACCCCTCGTGCCCCCTGCAGACACTGCACACAACTACCTCAACAGAAAGCACACGCATCCCATGAATGTGCAGGCAATAGTGGACCGCCCGGGACTCCTCAACAATGTCATGGCCAACTCCCCAGGCAGAGTGCATGATTCCTACATCTCCCGACAGTCCATCATCAACCAGCTCTCCCAGGATGGCACCTATGGAAATGCAGTGCTCGCTGGTAAGTCCCAAATGAACACACCACACACCTCCACCCCACAGTCATGCAACTCACGACACTGGCAATGGGCACGCAGCACAACTACATTCAACATGCCACACAACATGCCAACCGACCAGACACGACAACACAACTCCATTGGGAACCTGGGCTTGCCATGCCCACAACCCAGCCACGGCATGGCACCACAGCCACACAATAGCAAGATGTGAGGAGAGGCTTGGACCAGGCATGTGCGAGAGCGGCAAGTGACCAATGAATGAGAACCTACCCAATGCCAGGTGTGGCGTGGAGGTGGCGAACAGACTTCAGTGTGCAAACCACGGAAATGGCCATGTGGAAATTAACTGCTGGTGCATGGAGTGTAGTAGCCAGTGGACGCTACCATGTCCCCACAGGCTGTGGGGCAGAACGCGGAAATGTCACACGTTACATCCCCCCCTGCATGCGCGGGCGGAGTGGGTTGGCCCTGCGTACACCAGGCCTGCATAGGGGTGTGAATAAAAAGGCTGTTGCACTGGGCGTGGTCCTCTTTTGGAATGGCCAACGTGTCTGCCAGGGCAGCGCCTCCCAGCTCGCCACGAGGACGGCGCAGTGCACGGCGGGGCCTGAGTCCCTGTGCGCCTTCTGCACCCCGGGCCGCTGGTCCCCAGACCTGTCATGCCTGGCCCAGCGCACCAAGGAGGCTCCGCTCACCTGCCGACTCCGGCGTGTGTCAAAGAGGGCCCACCATGTGCCGGTGCAAGCTCCAGGCCCCAGTCCCGCGACCTCTGCAGCCTCCGCAGACCATCGCTGGCCTCCACGGCGCTGGCCCACAGTACTCCTTTCTCATTGACATACTGCACCGGCGTACTCTTCGGCCCAGCTGTTGGCACAAGTTGAACTGAGTCGTGAGTTCTGAATGGCAGTGACCAAAGATCTGTGGCAGCGTCCACATCACTATACTGCCTCCGATCAGTGAAGCAAAAGTCTGCATTGAAGGCCTGCAACACGTAGTGCCACTAACCCTGTTCAACGCAAGCCGGTGACACATGGTGCCACTAACCCTGTTCAATGCAAGCCGGCGACACGTGGTGCCACTAACCCTGTTCAACGCAAGCCGGCGACACTTGGATGAGGGCTCAGGCCTACACTGCGCTCCAGTAGGTCCCACATGTGGAACTGTGTCCTGAGTCTTGAATGGCAGTGACCCCAAGTCCGTGGCAGCGTCCACATCACCAAACTCCCTCCGATCAGTGAAGCAAAAGTCTGCATCGCAAGCCTGCGACACGTGGTGCCACCAACCCTGTTCAATGCAAGCTGGCGACACTTGGATGAGGGCTCAGGCCTACACTGCGCTCCAGTAGGTCCCACATGTGGAACTGTGCCCTGAGTCTTGAATGGCAGAGACCCTAAGTCCGTGGCAGCGTCCACATCACTGAACTCCCTCCGATCAGTGAGGCCAAAGTCTGCATCGCAAGCACACAACACATGTCTGTGGGCCCGTGCTGACCGCTGCCCCCGGCCTACACTGCGGTCCAGTAGGTCCCACATCCAGCACTTAGTCGTGATTCATGAATGGCAGAGTCCATACCAGTGAACGCACGGAGAGGAGTAAGAAGAAGATGCGGTTCAGTCCGGATGAAAGCCGGATCCTCGTTACGGAGGTGACCGAACACTAGCAACAACTGATCTGGTGCCACTAACCCTGTTCACCGCAAGTCCGCGTCCCTTGGTGCCACTGAACCTGAACTACGCAGGCTGGTGGGACCATCCAACGTAAGCCGGCGACACTCGGTGAATGGCCCCTGCTGACCGCTGCCTCAGGCCTACACTGCGGTCCAGTAGGTCACACATGTGGAACTGTGTCATGGGTAAGATATGGAGGAGTCCACACCATTGGACACGCCTCATCGCAGGGGGCATCCCCTATCAGCACTGGTGCCACTAACTCTGTGCGCAATGAGTCATGGGCACTTTCTGGTTGGACTTTGGTGGCGTCTGAGTCCATGGCCTGGGGGTTGTCTGCATCATCATCTGACTGGGCCGGACTTGGTGTCCGACATGTGTCTGTTCCATTCATCTCCACCATAGTGACTGTTTCTGTGTGGTTCTGCCCTCTGCATCATGCCCTGGGGGTACACCTTCCACTGTCCACTGAGACACTCCGCGACAACCCCTTTTGTCATCTACGAGAACCTGCTCTGCTCTCGTGACCTTGCCCCAGTGCACCGCAAGTCAGCGGCCCGTGGCGGTAGGCCCATGCAGGACGCTTTGCATCCGGGGCCACTAACTCTGTGCAGCTCAAGTCATGGGGCCTTTATGGTTGAATGGGTGTGTCCTTAACGATGGACACTGTTGTCGTTTTTTGACTGCACCAGGCACTCCATGACGGCTGGTGTACACACACCCCACACACATCCAACACAGGTGTCACTCGACATGTGAGCCTGCTAATAAAAGTGGCCGAGCGAACGTGCCCGTAGCCATTCCCATCATCTAAGCAAGTGTGTCCTTGTGGTCATTATGTCAGCATGATGGGCCGGAGCCCTGCAACATCACAGTGTGCTGTCTTCAGCGGAGGATACCATGTCACCTCAGCAGTGGCTGAGACCTTGGACATGTGGCTTCGCCCGCCCCCCCCCTGCATGCACAAGCGGCATGTGCTGGTCCGGCGTACGTCAGGTCAGCGCAGGGGTGTGCTGATTCGGCAGGGGGATCAGGGCGTGGCTCTGGTCTGGCCTTGAGCAGGAAGTGTGGTAAGTGTGTCTTTGTGTTGGGGTGTTGTCGCCACCAGGGCCACAGTAGTCGATGTTGCAATGTAGCATGCACCCGGAGGGTGGGCCCGCACGTACGGGGAAATGTAGGAGCGCAAGCCCGCTCGGGGTCTTGGCACATGCATGCCAGGTGTTATGTGTATTAGTCCTGCGGCTGCATAAGTCAGATGCCTAGCCCCAATCACAGCGCGATCACAGCCAGCCATGCACTGTACACCTGTGTCCGCCCTGTCCTGACCATTGGCCTACACTCACGTGGCCGCACACCCTCAATAGCCAGCTTCAAGGTGTTGTTGGCATGCCGCTGGACATGCGCGGACAGGCATGACAATGGTGTGTCGTAGGAGTGCACGTGATACAACCGCGCAGCGCACACATGTGTGGGGGCTCGTGGGAGGGAGGAGCAGCTGTGAGGCAACGTAACACACAGTGAGGCCGCTCATGTGTCACGTGCTAGGCATACCATCCATGATTCCCTGGGTCGCACACATCCCACCCCACCCACGACAGGCCTCTGCACATCTCCTGTATGCATGCAGATGGTGAAGTTACTGTAGGGATGAAAGGTCCTTTGTCTGCACTATCAGGCGGTAGCACATCTGCAGCTCCTAGATTGTATTGTATTGTATTGTAATTGCATTTGTATAGCGCTTACTACCCCTGACGAGGCGTCAAAGCGCTTTTTCGGCGAGTAGCACGCTACTCCGGGACCCATAGAGGATTAGTGTTGAATTAGTATAGTGAAACATGCAAGTAAATTTTAAGTGGTGGATATGTTAGCCAGTTATTTGGATTCGGAAGGATAGCAGAAGGATAGAAGAGGAAAGAAGGTTTGTATTTATATAGCGCTTCTAACCCCTGATGGGGTGTTGAATTGCTTTTTTTGGCGAGTAGCACGCTACTCTGGAAACCCATAAAGGATTAGTGGTGAATTAGTATGGTGAAATATGAAAGTAATTTGAGTGGTGGATATTAGTCAGTTATTTGGAGTGAGAAGGATAGTGGCGGGATAGAAGGGAAAGAAAGGTTTGCATTCATATAGCGCCTGTTACCCCTGATGGGTGTTGAAGCGCTTTGTTGGCGAGTAGCACGCTACTCTGGAACCCATAAAGGATTAGTGATGAATTAGTATAGTGGAATATGGAATTAGAGAAGTGAACATGCTAGTCTGTTATTTTGATTGAAAAGGATAGTGGAGGGATAGAAGAGTGAAGGATTTCTTCTTTTAGGTCATAGCAGTAGGAGGAGGCTTTTGGATGAGTAAAAAGGGTTTTTGGAGGGGAAGAGTCAGAGGGAAGAGTTTAGAAAGGTTTGTCTTGGGGATCGGTACAGTAAAGGAGGTGTCAGAAGATGCAAGGAGGGGTAGAGTAGGAGAGAGTCAAGAAAGGGTTATTTTGGGGAACATAGTAGTGGTATGGCGTTTGGGATAAATGAGAGAGTGGGTGTAGAGGATATAGTGATAGATGTATAGGGTGAGATAGGGTAGTGAATTGGAAAGAGTAGTAGAAAGAAGTTTGAGATGAGTCAGAAAGTTGGCCTAGGAGATATATTGAGGGAAGTATAGGCTGAGAAATAGGGTAGTGCATTTGAAATGCTAAATTAGAAGAAAGTTATAAATGTATAGATCCATAAGTACATTGAAAGTATATAGATGCATAAAGGAGGTAAGTATATATAGATTAAAGATATTGATAGAGGTACAGGATGAGAAATAGGATAGTGCATTGGATATGCTTTTTCAGGAGAAAAGTAACAGACACATTAATTAATGGGAAGATGGGCAGCATTCCTGGCCCTGGTCCCGACCAGTTTCGAACAAGCTCAAACAGGCAACTGCCCTTGTCCTCTCTGCCCTTAGCCTCGACGCCCTAACCCTGGCCTTTGATACCCCTAGTAATCAGGTGACACCGTCAGCCAATGGGAACCCTAGCCCTAATACTATCCAATCACAACACTAGCCCTCAAAGCTAGAACCAATAGGAGATCAGGACCTTACAGCCAATCTTAGCCCTAGTCCAAGCACCCAATCAGTTAAAAAAAACCCTGATCTCTACGTCCAATAGAGGCCCTAGCCCTACCAGTAGTCCCAACCCTAGTCCAAGCAACCAATGGGACGGGAAGCCCTAGTCCCTACTTCCAATAGAAAACCTAACCCTACTCTTAGTCCCACACCTAGTCCAGCAACCAATAACACCAGAAGCCCTAATCGCTACTTCCAATTAAAGGCCTAACCCTAGCCCTAGTTCCACCTTAGTCCCAACAACCAATAACACAGGAAGCCCTAGTCCCTACTTCCAATAGAAATCATAACCCTAGCCCTAGTCCCAAACCTACATTGATTGAATCACAGACCCAGAAACCAATAAGAACCCTCAAATACCCAACCAATGAGGACACTAACTCAATCCAATAGAAACATCAGATACAACCACCAATCAGTGTATACATGTACCAGCCACTAGCAGACTATATAAGGTCCCAGCAACCTCAGACAAGGTTTGCTGGCCAGGGAGTTGGAAGCTGCTTCTCCTGTTCAGAATCTCCTAGGAGACAGACAGGCTCAATCCACACTTTGGATTTCTGCTGGTAAAGGCCTCACAAACTTGAAATCTAACAATACTGTTTGAATACAACTTTACTCCCTCTCCTGGCCAAAAAACGAAGTGCACAGTCCCTATTAAACACAGTTTAAACAGCTCACAGAAGCACCCTCTGATGTAGAATATCCCTGTTGCTGGGGGTGGGGAGGGAGGCAGGGTGGGGCTGGTTTCACTGGCTTGATAACACAAAATGGTGGCTGGGGGTGCACTGTTTAACATACAGGTCTTAGCATAGAGCAAAGGAGAAATTTGGAGGGAAAACTGAATAGTCACCAGGAATGAGAGGGACAAACTACAGAGTTTGGACTGCAAATCCCACAATTCAACACGTTAAATGGAAGCAATCATGGGCAGGAAAACCACAAGTTTAACACACAAAACAGGTGATAAAATATGCAATCACAGGCAGGTTAAAACTACATTTTTAAACTGTAACAACCACAGGCAAAGACAGTAATCACAGAAAGGGAAAATCGTTTTTTAAAAACTTTTGGGGGGGAAGAGACAGCACTAGTTTGCCTCCTTACCACTTGCTGGACTCTGCTCACTGCAATCTGGGGCACAGGTAGGCTGCAACTCACAAGATGGAGGAGAATGATTTGGGGTGCACCCAGCAAAGCCTTAAGGGGCCTGGGCAGGTGTGAGGGGAGGGCTCAGAGTTGCCTGGTAGCTGAACAGCCAATCCCCAGTCCTAGGCCTGCTGGCCTGGGGGTGGGGGTGGGGGGCTGCTTCTCCTGTTCAGAATCTCCTAGGAGACAGACAGGCTCAATCCACACTTTGGATTTCTGCAGGTAAAGGCCTCACAAACTTGAAATCTGGGATGGGACTTGCATGTGCCCAGCACCCCCTGACAGATACGGTAGCATTTGCTGGTGACTCCCACACTACGCACTGCCCGAAGTGAGACCAACGTGTACACATCCCACACGCAGAAGTCCTTGGTCGTAGTTAGCGTGCCTGAAATGGCCTTCACACGTACTCCCACCACACCCCAGGCTTGCACCCGTTGCACACAGAGACTGCTCTTTGCTCCGAGCTGTGGCATTTCATCCACAGGACTGGCGCAGGTCAGCACAGTGCCGCTTCAAGCAGTGCCACTGACGCAATGGCAGACCATCCCGGACACATGCTCAACTCCAGTCACGTGGACCTGTACCGTGCACGTCTGCTGCAGGTACTGGGGGCACTGCCATTGGCAGTGCTGCGGATCAGTTACAGGCTGAGCTTCCGCCTTGCCTACGTCACCTGCGTTCAGCCTGTGTTGCATTGTCGCTCGTGCATATTCGAGTGGTCCATGGATGTCTGCCTCTCCAACGTTACAGTAGCTGACCTGGATTTCGACGTGTGTGTGCGCCCCCTGTTGGCCCACGACCAGGAGTGTCACCGTGATGCCCGTTTATGGTATGCCTGGATGTTTGGCATGCATGCTGGCAACTGGACATGGGAGATTGCACGAGTCGTCGTGTGCAGTGACCACATTGAGCCGCTCCCCGATTGGGCTTTCGTGCAAATTGAGGCCAGGGATTGGAGTCAGCACATCTGTCCGGGACAGCTGATGGGTTACGTCGCCGACATGTTAGATGTGGTGGACAACGATCTCTCATTGGAAATGTTGGCCTACGCTGCTGCACTCGCGTTCATGGACGAGTGACAAGGTACCTGCAGCCAGAACTGCATGTGACCCATTGCACGTGTCCCGACACCTGGTTGCATGTTGGGGATCTGGTCACATGCCCCAAGACGACAGTGGACATGGCTGCATTGGCCTGGACTCCTGATCCATGCGCGGACAACCAACGCAGGTTTGGCAATGACTTGTTTTGGTGATGGACTCCCCCGGGGTGGACATGGGCGCTTTCCGACGTTCCTCATGTCTGCATGTCGTGGCACTTCCCTTGGCCGTACTGACATGCAATTGTTGATAAAGTTTCGGCACGTTCACTTGTCTCCAACTGTGTTGAGTGTTTATTTGTATGCCAATGTGTGTGTCACGGCCTATCTGGGTCCCTGCCTTACATGCATTGCTACCCCATCAGGGCTGTGGGTTGATACTTGTGCATTATCATGTCCCTGTTTCGTGCTTTGCTAGATGCGTATGGCCATTTACCGGCCACAAGCGGGTGCACTTGTGTCCTGTGTTCGGTTGTGCAAATGTTGGTGTTTGTACCACATTGTGTTGGATGTTGGGATGCTCTGCTTCCTATGTGTGTGTGCTGCATTGTGTGTGAGTTGGCCCTTCAGCTCTGATTTGGCTCACCCTTCTCCCTTTCAGGCAGTGTGGTTTTCACTTCTGTGCTTGTTCAGTGGTGTGGTATTGCCGACTTGTGTGACTTGTGCTCTTGGTTGGTGTTGTTACTCTTGGGCATGGTTTGTCTGCAGTTGTGCTGTGCTTATTTGTGCATGTGTGCCATTGTGCCCATCTGCCCCCGTCCACCCTGACCCTGGTCGTTCCTCTCCCTGTTGCTGTTGTGTCTGTTGATTTTGAGCAGTTTCCGGTCCCTGACTCCTGCCACCATCTCCAGACTGATGTGGTGGACACCATTTCCTCCATGCCATCCAGCTCCTGGTGTGGCGCTGGACTCCCACCTCCGGTGTGCATTGTTGCCTTCTGGTTGTTGGCGTGTTTCTGCTTGTTTGTGCGTTTCGCATCATTCCAGCTGTTCTGGTTTTCTGCCATTGTCCTCCTCCGCTCTCCGGCTTCATTCACCTTGTCCACGATGGCCTGCCATGTACAATGTTTTGTTGCCAATGGGGCTTGTGTGGTTGTGTACTAGCTCCGACTGCCTCCATTGTGCTTCGCTGTTGTTTTCTGTTTGGTTTGTCTTTCTTTTTCCTGCTTTTGTTGTGCTTATTCCCGCCTGCCGTATGTGTGTCGCGGGCCTTGCGCTGCTTATCGCTGCTTTCCTCCTCGCGAATGGGCTCATCGGATGTTTTTTGGTGTTGGGGTTTGTGTTTTTATCTCTGTCGCGGTGGTTGTATCGCGGACATTGGCCGCGTTTTCAGAACACTATTGCATGGTACCGCCGTGTTGTGAATTCCAGGTTAACACTGGGTTATTTTCCCGCGATAGGCTGCGATGTGTAAAGTTGCGTTAACATTTTTTGGAGATGTTTAGCGCACGTTCTTGTGAATATCCCCCTCTGTGTGCTGCAGAATGCAGCACACATAGAAAAAGGGAAAACAAGAAGAAATAAAGATATTTCTCCTTGTTGTGCCTCCCTTACTCCTCACCTGGGGAGGCGTAAGTTTTTGGTGCTGCCTCAGATTTACGATTTCTCGTAAATCTGGGGCAGTGCTGGGGAACGCCTCCAGCAACACCCATTGCACGCCCCTTTAACACAGAAAACTATGTTAAAGGGAGCCATATTTACGAGGCAGCATTAAGCCAAAAAAAGTGGCTTAGTGCTGCCTTGTAAATATGGAGCAGGCTCCTGCGCCACAGAACGTCACAAAAAGTTACGTTCCGGCAGCGCAAGGGGCCTCATAAATGAGGCCCATAGTTTTACAAGCACTTAAAATACATTTTCAACGAGATTTTTCAGTTGAAAGATAAAGTCAAGGATTTTATAGATTATCCCTGACCGTTTTTATTTACGTTTATTATTAAGTACAGAATTCCGATCTGAGCGATAATTATGAAAATCACACATTTACCCCTAACAGATTTTGGCAGGTCAAATCTGCCAAAATGTATTAAGAAAAGGGCCTGTAAAAAGGCAAATCATGCAGAATTTACTACGTTAAACATTGATTCTACATGTTATGGCTCATTTCCAAGTCAAAAACCAGGAATATGAGGTATTTACCTCACTCGTGAAATTCCGCATACTGAGATGATGGTATTTACTGGGTGTGGTAATATCACTCCCCTCCAGCCCACTTCTACTTTGGGGCTTCGATCGTCTGTGCTTGATGCATCCTGGTTGTGTGAATTCCATGCTCTTAAGTACTTACTCTGGCTCGTAGAGTAAACGGTTCAGAGTGAAGATGCATTGAAAACTTGGCATAGGTTGTCTTCTCTATGTTATGGATTTTTTTTAAACACATCGGTTTTCTGTAGTACTCGTTGGAAGCAGCAAATGCTACATGACTTACAAGAGGAGTCCTGACATCTTTATGTGAAAGCGATCTTTTTATGAGGAAACATACTCTTGTATAATTGTCAATGCAAAAAATAACTCAGCAAGTGCAGTTCTTTTATTTATTTTTTCTCCACGAGGAAAATGTGTTACCTTCGTATAAATCGATTCCATTAATCCCCATCAATTCAACCAGGGGCGGCTCCTCCACTATGGTGGAGAAGCATTGCCCCACTGGTGAAATGCCAGCAGAGAGAAGAAAAATAGAATGACAATAAAACTATTTTATTGTCATTTTATTTTTCACTTCCAGTCTGCGAGTCTGGCGCAGGGCAGGGCCATGTCTCAGCATTAGCAGCAGAAGGGAGTGGTGGTAGGCACTGAAAGTGTGCATGTCGGTTTGGCAGGCCGTCTATGGCTGGCCAAACCGACATGCACACTCTGATATCTCCAGGCTGTTCCTCCAAGATATCAGCAGTGCCCAGGAGCACATGCTCCCAGTCCCTGCTGCAGCGTGAAACTGGCCTGCTCCACCCAATCCCAGCACTTCTCTCATGCTGGGACTAATTGCATGAGAGAAGTGCTGGTATTGTGTGGGGAGTCTGGGAGCCTGTGCTCCTGGGGATTGTAGTGCCAGGAGCACCATAGTGCAGCACAGTGAGGGAGCAGAAGATCGCTGGTCAGCAGTGAAAGGTAAGTGTTTAAACTATTTTTTTGTAGTTATTATTTTTCCCTGCGTTGCCCCCTCAAGTCAGATTGGCAACAGCCACTGCTGAATTCAACATGTGCTCCTTTTAGGCTTCAGATTAAGGTCCACAGTACAAAAACTCGATGAGCAGTCCACTAGGAGGACAACCGCTCTTTTACAGTCTATTGTACTTATGAGATCATCCCAGATTGCAATTAACAGAGGCGGCTCCTTCGTTGGAGCGGAGGAGTGTCAATCCACTTAAAATCCCCCCAAAGCCCCAGAGATGAAAAATAAAATGGTAGTTCAATTCCATTTGAATTTTCATCCCATGTCTCGAGCCGAGCGTCAGGACAGGGGCGGAGCCGCTGCTGAGTGACAGCAGCAGAGGAGGAGGGTGGGCTGTCTAATGCACTGTTTAAAGTGCGCATGTCTTTTTGGCCAGCCATCTTGCAACGACCAGCCACACATGCGCACTATAAACCCCTCAACCCAGCTGTCTTAAGACAGCTGGGTTGAGAGTAAGTGCAGGCCTACAGTGCACTGTGGAGCACCGAGTGAGGCTGCTCTCTCTAATCAGGGTGCTGCTCACATGCTGCATGTGAGCAGTGCCAGGACTGGGCAAGGGAGTTCCAGTATTCGGTTCTAGTTCCTGCAAAGAAGAGGTCCGGAGCGAGGACGTCGCATTATCTAAGTTTTATTTTATTTTACATTTTATGATATTTTGCTTGCGGCCCTGCCCACCCTCCCCATAGATGCCAGCCACCATTGGCAATTGATTCTTTGTCTCTGCCAAAGCAGAAGTGTGTTTGTTAGTCAGAGAGAAGCTTAAGATAATTTGTTCTCTCTATGAATGCAACTTATCACATTAATTTGCCCATGAATGGCTAATTGATTATCATTCTGTAGTTTGATGGGTTCTTAGGACATAGTCTCTGTTTCTTAAGGATTGGCTTGATGTACCCTATATTAGTTTGCTATGGAATTCTCCAGATGATAGTGTGTTTTAATTAATAGCTTAATGGGTATAGCTGCACAGATTGATTCAGTACTGTTCTTGAATGTTTGGGGGCACAGGGCAGCATGATTAAAAGGCAGTAATTCTGTACATTTTAGTGTGGTTCCTGTGCAATTTCTCACTTTTTTTTTGACTGATCACGTGTTTATTAAGATATGAAGCACATTGCTGTAAAGATGCGGATGCTGCCAGAGGACTAAAAGTCTCTTCACTGTTTCTTCATAACGAACCTTTATAAGTGTAAACATAAGTTCTTAAGTCAGACCAAGCAACTAGAGAGTGGACCCGACCAGCTTCACATAGGCAGTGACCTTTGCTGTGCATTATGGAAAGACTAAAAAGGGGTGCCTTTCTTGCAAAAGGCAAAGTTCTGCGACCCCTAAAAAGGTAACAGGTTTTGGCAGGGGGACTGTTATTCCCCGTTTTTCAGTTTCCGGTGATGATCGGGTAGTGATCACGAATGGTGTATGCTTTCAAATATTATGTAAGCAGTTCCATTGCATTAGTAATTACATTGCTATTATGTTTTCATTTCCATTATTGTTCTGGTGTTCACGGTCATTTACTGATTGCAAATGTTATATTGTGATGATAGACAGCTATCTCTGTATTGTGCTGCACTACCATTTGATTTTGTATTATGTTTTGTGTGCTCTTTCATATTTTCCCTTCACTTATATTGCAAATATTTTCCTAGATTTCTAGCTATTCATAATGATAATCTGCTGTGCTCTCCCAAGGTTGGACATTCATATTTTTATTGAAACTTTGATGATTGCATTATTCTTTACCTCTACTCACATTTCACTAGCTTTTGTGTGATATTCATTGGCGTCTTGTCCACACATACTTGGACAGCTAAGTATGCTTGAAGGCCAGCATTTAGTAAAATACTCAGTATCCAGTTTTCTGGTATGTGAGGAACATCAGCATGCTCACCATTGATAGTGCTTGGTTGTCCATGCTACTGCACGGTTCGCGGGAAAAACTCTGACAAACTATCACAGAGAACTAGATTTCAAATGTAAGACCATATTTTGAGCATCATTTGCCACTCAAGGCACTTTAATTCCTGACCTACTGCTTGGAACTTAAATGAATGAACTTATTTTCATATTCTAACCATTCTTGTTTTCATTGTAGCCCATTGGAAACAAAAGCAAATGGTTGCAATGATATTTCTTCACATTAGTTGACCAGAGCTATACAGTCAATCCCCAGGCCCCTTGAAGCAAACCAAACTGTATGTTTTTCAAACTGATTTTACAATGGTTTTGGTCCCACTACAGAATTCTGTTGATCAGATTGTATATTTTAGCAATCACACTTTAGTGCAAAACATCTAAACAAATACATAAAATCTGGAAAAACTATTTTCATTGGATATACTTACCTTATTAGTTAAACAGGGATGTTTCATCTTGTTTATACTCAGTGCATGTTATTCAACCAGTTAGTTTCAAAGAGTAAAGAATTTGCAAGCATTCGCGCCAAGAATTTTCAATTCTATTAAGGACACGGAGGCGAAGATTATGCTTTCTCTTTCTTTACTGCAAATAAACAGCAGCCAATAAGAACATTTTTAACACATTGAAAACGTACATTCCCAGAATGCTTAGCGTCATCATATAAACAACCATAGAGACTAGCCCTATAAATGACTCTCCACACCGGAACACTTCCTCTTTCTTTGCCCAACGAGCAGAGTCCAAACTTGAACAATTGATAGTCCAAACAATATCAAGAAAACGTATCCAATTCACACCAGGCCGTGGAAGAAGCAGGAACTGTAGAACTTGAACATGGAGGCCGTAGGCAACTCCTTCCCCGGAAGCCACCACAATGGCTTAATCGGCCTTTTGGTCTGCACCTGAAACAGAAATTGCACTCGTAATAACTGACATAGACTTGTTATCCGGGGGGGGGGGGTGAACATGACAGTTATGAATCATAAATGCACTTAGGGCGGGATAATCTTCGCCTCAGTGTCCTTAATAGAATTGAAAATTCTTGGCGCGAATGCTATTCTATTACAGGACCGGAGGCTTCAGATTATGCTAGTTTAACGCTTATCCAAAACAACAGAAGCAACATCGCCCACAGGTTTATAATAAAACTGCTTGAAAGTAGAGCTGGAAGACCAATAAGCAGCTTTCATGATATCATGTATACTGGTACCCAACATAAAAGATTTTGAGGCCAAAGCGCCTCTGACTGAGTGCGCTCCAAATAACTCAGTGTCAATGCCCGCCTCTGACATCACATATCTAAGCCACCTGGCAATTGTAGCAGAGGTAACAGGTCTGAAAGGTGTCTGCAAAGCAATTAGTAACCTTGAGCAACCGGCCGGTCTAAGAGGCCGTGTACAATCCTCATACACTTTAAGACATTTTACCACACAAAGTTTGTCATTCAATGGAAAAGCATTGTAATCAATAGATTTAGAAAAGGTTTTAGTTCGAGCTGTAATAACAAAAGACACACCTTCAGGAGAAAAAATTCTACCCTCCAAATCCAACACTCTAATATCAGAAACCCTGCGGCATGCAGATAAACACAGTAACATGGCCAATTTAGCCGATAATTGCTTCCTGGATAGTAATTCATTATTAGGCCAGTTCTGAAACAAGCTCAGCACTTTAGAAACGTCCCATAAAGAGGAATACTTAGCCTTAGGTGGATTCGCTATCCGTATCCCTTTTAGAAGTTTACACACCACCGGGTGCATACCTACCGGTCTCCCATCCATGTGTGCATGACCCGCGGAGATGGCTGACCAGAAATTGTTCACTGATCTATATGAGAGACCATCTGCGGCTTTCTGGGAGAGAAAATTCACAATTTCGGAGATATCTGCTTCCACAGGATCCAGGTGTTTCTCCAAGCACCAACCCATCCAAGCCTTCCATGCGGAGCCATATCGCTTCCTGGTAGAGGGAGCCCAGGCTTGTTGGATGAAACTGGAAGCCTGCTCCGAAATTCCTGGCAACGACCATTGTTGCCGGAAAGCCTCCAGGCCATCAGGGATAGCTGCCCCGCGAGGACGAGCGGGTGCAACTCTCCCTGAGGGCCCTGGAGCATCAATGGAAAACACGGGAGACGAAGTGGAAAGTCGCACGTCATTTCCAGGAGAACTGGAAACCATGGTTGAGACTTCCAGACTGGGGTGACTAACACAATCTCCGCTTCCTGCCGAGTCACCTGATTTGCCACTCTGGGTATCAAGACAAACGGAGGAAATGCATAATGGAGGTTCTGTGACCAGTCCTGTGTGAAGGCGTCTGTCGCTCTCACCAGGGGATCTGGCCTCCAGCTGAAAAACGACTCCAGCTGATGATTCAGCCTGGAGGCGAAGAGGTCTATGTGCAACGGACCCCACAGAGACTGAATCTGCTGAAACAGGGACGGGTGGAGTTTCCAGTCGCTGTAATCCTTCAGGTGGCGCGACTGCCAGTCCGCTACTGCATTGTCTCGACCCGGCAGGTATTCTGCAATCACTGTGATTTGATGTGCTAGGCAATAATGCCAGAAGTCCTTGGCGATCCCCGCCAACATTGGGGATCTGGTGCCCCCCAACTTGTTCATATACTGCACAGCGGAAATATTGTCCATCCGTAATAGAATGCAACACGATACCTTCCTGGGAGAGAGTGTGCGAATCGCAAATGACCCCGCCAGGAGCTCGAGACAATTGATATGCAATTCCAACTCCTGAAGAGACCATCTGGCCCCTGTGGTAAGTTCCCCGCAGCGGGCTCCCCAACCCGACCTGCTGGCATCTGACTCTATGATCAACTCTGGGCGAGATCCGAATATTGCTCGACCATTCCAGGCATCGACGTGGGTTAACCACCATTGGATCTCTGCCCGGACTTCGTCTGTAAGGGGAACCTGATCCGAGTACGAGAGACCCTTCTGGAGATGTCTGAACTTGAGTCGCTGAAGAGCTCGGTAATGCAACGGTCCCGGAAATATCGCCTGAATGGAAGAGGCTAACAGGCCCACCAAACGCGCGATCGCCCGTAAGGACATCAGCTGCGTGTCTAAAGTGTTCCTCAATTCTCTCTCTCCAAATCCCTCAGCTTCTGTTTTGGCAACTGGAGCTGGGGTGTCTGGGAGTTGATCACAAACCCCAAGAACTCCAACGATTGCGTCGGGACAAACACCGACTTCGTTCTGTTTATGACAAACCCCAAACTCTCTAACCATGTCATTGTTATCTGTAGATGAAGAGCTGCTAGGTGAGCAGAAGGAGCCATGATCAGGATGTCGTCGAGGTACACTATTAAGCGGATACCCTGCTCTCGTAGGTGTGCGATCACCGGCTTCAATAACTTGGTGAAACACCAAGGAGCCGAGGAAAGACCGAAAGGCAGGACCAAATATTCCAGGCTCCTGCCTCGCCATTGGAACTGTAGGAACCTGCGATGATGAGGGAAAATGGGGACCGCCAGGTAGGCATCTTTGAGATCGAGACGAACCAACCAGTCCGCTTGTCTCAGGATGTCTGCCAAAAGATGGATCCCTTCCATCTTGAAATGACGGTAGAGTACAAAATAATTGAAGTCTTTCAGGTTCAGCACTAGCCTGTAACCGCAGCCCCTCTTTTGGACCAGAAAGACATTGCTGTAGAAACCCACGGGCCCCTTGTCGCAATAGGCAACCGCATGCTTCTCCAGCAAGCCCTCTATTTTGTGATCTATAAAAAGCTCGTCTTGTTGGGAAAAATATAGAGGTGGCGGGGAACCTGCTGCCGGGGAGTTTGAAAGAAATCGATTTGAAAACCCTGTACCTTCTGCAGGACCCAGGTGTCTTGAGTAATGGCCCGCCAGTTGTAAAGGAAATGGCGAATGCGACCCCCCAGAGGGTAAAGAGACAGAGACAGTGGGCTTACCTGCTGTAATCTGAGGCTGGGAGTTTCCCCTCTGACCTCCTCGGTGGTAGCGGCGACGGCTGTAGCGTCTTGTAGGGTAGAATGTACCCCCTCTTGTGGGGTCCTGGAAGTCTTCTCGACCTCGGCCGTAACCCCCTCTGGAAGGGCCCTGTTGGTATTGGCGGCCTGGCGAGCGGACCCTGCCTCGCCCAGCCCGTCCAAAAAGGCCCGCATGGAACACACGCTTGATGTTTGCTTAGGCCTTGTCTAACGAGGTAAAAGTTCCCACATATTTGGAGACGTCTTTGACAAATCGCTCTCCGAATAGTAAGCCGTCCGCCAAGGGACCTGGTTCCGCCGACGCCAGTTCGGTTAAATTAGTATCTATTCGCATCAGAAGTGATTTTCTGCGCTCGGATGAAAGGGCGCAATTTGCGTTACCCAAGAAGCAGATGGCACGCTGCGTCCACCCAGCGAGAATATCCGGGTCAATGGGATTTCCAGTCTCCTTGGCCACTAGGCCCAATTCCAGGATCTTTGACAAGGGGCCAATGGTGTCTAGTAATTTATCCTGGCACCCGCGCCAGGCCTGATCGATGCCTTTCTTGGGATCCTTCTGAAATTTTTTCAGGAAAGCCAACATATTAGGGTCTATGTCAGGCGTCTCCGTGACCTTATCAGGCACATCTGGACGAGGGCATTCCGACCGCAGCCGGTTCCTGACCTCCCTGTCAAAACTGCGCCTCAAATTCTGGTGGACATAGTCAGCCACCTCCGGAGGAGGGGCCCAATCAGATGACCTCGGATGCACTATGTCCTGTGGGTTGAAGTCGAATGTGGTAGTGGGCTGGTAAATGGGAGGGGATTGGGAACGGATTGAGGCCCTCTTAGCCTTCTTTTTCTTTGGAGACACGGTGTGTCCAGTGGAGTTAGTGTCCGAACCGGTATCGGTGTCAGTAACCACCTTGGATGATGAGGGAAGCGGAGTTGAAGACCCTGAGTACGGATGACCCCGGGCAGAAGGGGGCAGCAACTTAGTAAGGGCCTGCGCATGCGGCCAACTGGACGCCTTAGAGGAAGCCGTTTTCCCCCCTGTAGAAGACGTGGAAGGGTTCGCAGTGTCCTGCTGAAGCATTGCATGGCGTTTTGCGAAACTTTCTAATTGCGCCGTAATGGGTTTCAATGCGGCTGCTAGCGCCTTATTAACAGTTTTAGGGACCGCTACCTCCACCGCCTTGTTGACGGAATCTTGTACCGATGCGTCAAGGGCATCCACGAGGTTGTCTTCCAGGAGGGGCCCATGCTCCTCCTCATAGTACCCATATTCATCCTCCTCGAAGTAGGCCCAGTATTCCATCACAAGATACCACACTGCGAGGTAGACAAATGTATGCCGAAGCTATTAAATTCCAAAGGAATCTGTCAAGGGGGAGCAACCCTGCATGCAATGAACACTTCAAAAAAATCCAACTGCTCCTCAGCAAAGCTGTAGTCAACAAGTAGCAGCCCACCAGAGGGCGTCACCAGCCAATTTATAGTATAGAAGCCTGCACGCGGCTTGGGCCTTCCAGATTATACTAGCCTAGGACAGGCGTCAGCAATGGGACCAGAAAGACAACCAGCGCTCAGGATCGATGTTTTAAAATGAGCGCACGAGGAGGAACAACGTTATTGGGCGTCGCGTAGCCCAAATGGAGCCCAAAACAAGCCCAATTGGGCTACGCGCACCTGGCTGAAGGAACAGTGCGGGCCCGAATGAGGGAAGGCACCGCGGCCGCAGACAAGCTTGCGGTCGAAATTGGCACGGGGATACAGGCACTCGGACGGGGCGAGACGCGGCAGGGGAGCGCTCGCCACCGTTCGATCACCCGGCACACGCGCGCTGCAGCGCTGACACCGCGAGGCAGAGTTCGCCTATAATTGTCACATCCAATAGGGAAAACACATATATCCAGTAGAAAAATATATACTACAATCATCAAATAAATATACAATAGGAAAAAACGATAACAGCGATTAAGGACTCAAGGAAATTGAAGCACTTAACTCGGCGAGCAGCAAAGAAAGAGGAAGTGTTCTGGTGTGGAGAGTCATTTATAGGGCTAGTCTCTATGGTTGTTTATATGATGACACTAAGCATTCTGGGAATGTATGTAGGAAGGTGGAATCTGACTGCATGGCTGCCCCCACTTTTTTCCTGGTGTTTTGCTGGTTTTCGACTTAGTTTGGCTGGGATCCTGCTATTCAGGACCCCAGCCTATCTGCTTTCCCCTTAAATTGATTGCATGTACTTTAGGTACACTCCAGATTGGATTCTGGGTTACCCTTATAAGTCCCTAGTATATGGTATACTATGTACCCAGGGCATAGGTACCCAAGAGGCCTCCCAGGGGCTGCAGCATGTATTATGCCACCCCTGAGAGGCCATCCAAAATGACACAACAGGTTTGCTACAGCAGCCTGTGTAAGGTGGTGTACCCACCCCTTACTGAGATATAGGTTCCCTATATCTCTCCATATCACTGCACATGTAAACCTATCAGTCACCCCTATGGCAGGCCTTAACAATCCTGAAGGCAGGGTGCTGGGTTTCTTGTGAGAGGGTGCCCATGCATGAGCAGAGCCCCTCTGCAGCTTTCGGAATCTTCATTCCGGGGTTGTTTGTGATGCACCCAGACAATATACTCTTAAGTGCATTATAACCCCGCGGTAAATGCTAACTTGAGAATGGCTGCATGGAAACATGTTGTGTTTGGTGTCAAACACCTTGGAATCATACCACCACCCCAGTACTGAGGTGGGAGGTATGATTCCTCCCTTCCAGAGGGAGCCACATGGCATCACCGGTACACCCGGTACCAGCTTAACAGAGCCCTGGCATCAGAAAATGGATACTGCAGCCACAGACACGAGTCTGCCATCCTGCTGCTGGACGAAACTCCGGCAGGGGAGGCCTGGACAATAGGTTTCCTGTCACAGGGAGGTGTGACCACCTCCCAGACAGGCTTTAGTGTATTGGGGCTGGGTGGGTGCACTCCAAGAGTGCTTTGAAGTCTGCACTGAGGGCACATTTGGTGTCCCTGTGCATAGTCCAGCTCAAACCGGTTGCAGGGGCTACCAGCCCCTGCTCTGGCGTGAAACTGGACAAAGGAAATGGGTGTAGCCACCCCTCTTTCCTGACCCTCCCATAGGTGGGTCCCCAGAGTTTGTCCCACCCCTTCCTTGGGTATAAAGTAGGAAACCCTGACTACAGGACTTTAAATTACACCTGGACTAAACTCTGTTACCTGAAAGCAGTACTTCGATGATCTACACTACGCTGGATGACTGAAGAATCTCCCTTGGAGTAAAGGAGTTACTCCCCTGCAAGGCAGGCACCTTTAACGCAACTGACCAGTTGGCATCTCCGAAGCTCCTGCAGACTCCGAAGAATATTGCCACACAAGAGGTGGGTTTTCCAAGGTCTCTGAGGTCGATCTGTGCCCACAGCAAGTCTGAGGCCCGTATCCCTCGTGGAGACCGTGCAACCCGAACCCCTGGACACCGCAACTATTTGCAGAAGCATCAGCTTTCTGGCAACCCCTGAGGCTGAGCTTTGAGTTACTTGTAGCCCTGACCCCGAGCAGTAACTGCACCGAAGATTGCAGGCCTACACTCAACAAGTGTTCCGTGGGCCACCATTTTGTGATTCCTCTCGAGGTCCCTTCGCAATCCCTGGTCCGTTGACCTGTGGGTCCCCAAGAAGGCAACTCTAACTTTTATTGGGCTTCCCTGGTTGCTCCAGACGTGCCCTGACTCTCCATCGCTTGGGGAGTCCCCATGACCTTGCTGGTCCGCACAGAAGCATCTTTTCTTTTCCTGCGTGGGTTGCGGTTGCCAAGGCTTGTTGTGGTCAATCCGATCACCGACACCCCAGCACTCGACATCCTTTGTGGGACAGCTCGAATCCGGCTCCTGGTTGGCATCGACATCTCCGGGACCTGCAGAGTCAAGCTTCACCTCTTCGCACCTGAAGCACCCGACATCGGTGGGCATTCGATTGCTCCGCTCCTGGTCACTGGCTAGTGACCCAGACTCTGTCCCCTCTGCTTTCAGGTTCTTCACATCTTCGATCCAGGCTTGGATCACCCCGGACACTTTTCTTCTTCACGGCAGCAGTACTTTGCAGCAGATCGCCATTGAAAACGACGACGATTCCCGACACCCTTTGACACCTATGCACCCGGCTTCCCTGGGTGAGGTAACTCGAGTACTCCGGTGCTCACGTGGGTGTTGGCCCTAGAACCCCTTAAGTCTAAAGGGGTTTGCTGAAAGTCCTCTCCTAAGTGTCCTTTAGCTTTAAAATTTCAACCGCGACTTTCCGCATTGAATCCTACGGCGCTCGCGGCTGTGTTCTCACACTGCACACGTCCCCCGTGGGTCTCCTGTGTCACTACCTTGGGTGGTTCCTTGGGGTCCCAGCGATTCTACGTGCTCTAGGCACTGTGTCTAGTCAAGTCGTGGTTCTTATACCACTTTCTTAATATATGGTTTGGTCCCCCCCTGGGGCCCAGTGTGTATTGTGCTATTTACTGTTGTTTTAATACTGTGATACTGTGTATCTTGAACACTAATCTCATAAAGAGATTAGTAGTTAGTGTTTAGAAATAAATACATATATTTTATATATATACCTCGTGTGGTTCTCCTTTCATTTGGTCATTCATGAGGTTATAATCTGGTAAACCAAGCTGCTTTACACTCCTTCAAGACTTAGCCTGAAGGCTGCTCTCCATAGCTACCACTAGGATAGCTTTCAATAAAGGTTGTCTTTAAACCTATCATCAATAAGGGTCGTTTGGACTGGTGCAAGGTGCCCACTATAACTAGTGGACAGCATATGCCAGGCCAACTTCTTACAATGTACATTTTCAATGTGTTAAAAATGCTCTTATTGGCTGCTGTTTATTTGCAGTAAAGAAAGAGAAAGCATAATCTTCGCCTCCGGTCCTGTAATAGAATTATTAAAGATCTCTGCAAGATTATGTGATGCCTAATTTCATCCATGAATTTAAAATTCATCCACACACGAAAACTCTTTATCTATTTTTTGTCCTTAAATGTGATACATGGGGCACGTGCATTCATATGAAACAACAACAGTGACAATGGACAACCTTGACACGTTCCTCTCTCCACCAGAAAGACCGAGGAGATCAAGTCCTTTGTCAGTACACATGATTCCATTTTAAGGGTGGGAATTTCAATACAGAGATGATCTGTAATAACGAATTGTTTTAACACAGCAAGCATAAATTTCAATTTCACCACATTCAAGACCTTTTCTGTATTTAGTGTAACAGCTGATGATTTGGAATGTTCTGAATTATATGTATTACCTCTAAGTAAAGTGTTGAATTGTCAGATCTTTGTCTTTCTTAAATGAGTCCCGTTTGCCATTTGGGAATGATTTAAATTGGTTAGCATGTACAAAAGAACATATTCTATAAGCAACATGCATTAATGAGAATGACCAGTCACTTCAGAATTTTCCTTTTTTTCAATCAAACTAAGATGACCTTCTAGTGAATTGCATCCTCTTCTGATAACGCATGGAGCCTTGGTTTGTCAAGAAAGAAATCATTTTGCTAGCAAACCCTGTTTTCCACAAATCAAGTCCATTTTATCATCATGTTTCCTAAAAATATTTCAGAATATTGCCCAGGGGATTTTTGAGGCACCATTTACACCTCGAGAGCAATTAAACAACACTAAACTTCAATTTCTCAGGATAACATCCACTTCACGTCACGGTAGCTGGTAACCCCCTTGAAGAGGCCAAATAATAAAGCTTATTGTTGATAGGAAACAAGTGTATCCTAGAATAAAGTTACGATGTGCACCACATAAGCTACTTATGAGTTACAAATGTGAACAAACGTTCAGGGCTCAAACTTATGTGTATTCAATACATGTGGATAGTAGTTCAAATCATCTGATCATAATATACACAGGTAAATTCAGATTACTCATGATAAATTGAATTTACCCAGGTCAGTTTCAGAAAAATGGCCAAACACTCTGAATTGGAGTAATTACTGATTACTCCAGAGTGCAGTAGTACTTGTAGATTAGAGCAGAGAAAGGCAGCTGGGCGACGGATGGTAGCTGCAAGGTGGCAAAGCGTTTCAGCAGTGGTAGGTCTGCAGCAGAGGGTATCGACCATGCCTGAAGTAAGAAGGGCTAATGACAACAGAGACCAACATGAGGTTAAGTAGATTGCCATGCTAGTAAGTAGAATATGTATAAGTATTGGTGTGTTAAGAAACAGCTGAAAGAAGAGTGTATTGCTTGTTCAATTCGATAGGTTTCGTTTTAAGTATGAGGATAATGAGTGGAGCAATTGATTCAGCATATTATCAAGGTCCTAGAAGAAGTATTTTGTGAATCCTGTGTGATGGCAGATGACAATGATGTATGCAAAAAAAAGAGCAGTGTTGTGAAATCTGATTGGGGATGCAGCCATTCTCCTGTTCTGAAGTAGCCCTATTCACCTCACGTGTGAGATGAATATGATGAGTAGAAGATGACTTGATTGGTGGAAAGATCTGAAAAGGGTGGCTGAATCTTTGGGTCCAATCAGCGATGAAGAGAAATGGGGGTATGTTAACAGCAAACTGGACAGTGAGATGTTTTATTGAAGACCTGGGTTAATGAATTGTTCCGAACTGGAGTAACTCTTGGTGTGTAAAACTTGATGCAGACATTTTAAAGAGCAAGTCAATGGGAAACATACAGTTGAAATACCTTTAAAAAATGCATGGATTTATGAGCTGATTGATTGTGAGAATAATTTTAGTTCTCTGTATTCTCTGGTTACACACGCGGAATTGTGTGTTACAAAACAAGACAATTCACATAAAAACAAAACAATTCTCCTAAAACAAGAGGCCAGGCAACAAAAATATCTGCCCCAGCCCAATGTTTCACTTAAGAACTGGTAGAGGCCAAAATAAAACGAAGATGTCTTTAGAAGCCATGACAGAAACATTATGAAGACTAGAGTAAAATAAAGTTCAAACAAGGCGTGACGGACTACAAATTAAAAATTTAGAGTACATATTATTCCAGTAAAATCTGTGAAGCACAACCCTCAAAAATAAAATTTTAAAATCATGCATGATCTAGCTTCCACAGATAGGGTTACTCAAAATCGAAAACCCTCACGAAAACTCTGTAATAAATTGAACTTATTTTTTTTCACAAAATAAGCGCAATTGAAGAAAGTATTGATAAAAAAAAACGTATAATTGATTGCAGTAATAATGAAATGAATCAAGTCAAGCTCTCTGATGTAAGACCGCTTGGTGGAGGGTTACTGCAAATGCGAAGTTAATTAAAACCATTATATGCACATATAAAACACATTAAAGCACAATAAAAGGCAATGAAAAAGGAAAGAATCTAAAATGTTGATACAGTGTGTTCTTTAAAAATTACTGCCGAACCAAGCTTGAAATCGAGTTAAATTAGCAACAAGTAAGTCAGCATGCTAAATTCAGGGAATGTGCAAAAGTACCAGAAACGGAAATGTGGAGAGTTCCCATGTTATTTACTTGTTAATACTGCTTTGATTAACCCCTTGACCGCGATCGGAATTCCGCTCGTGTGCTGGACATTCCGATCGCGGGTGTGGTCGTGACGAGCTCAGCTCGTCATGCGCACAGCGCGACCGCGCAGCATGACGAGCTGAGCTCGTCACGAGCATCGAAGGGGTTAAGGTAAATACTCGGTCGCAATTCTTTTTTGGTACTGGTCTAAAACAAGCATTATCAGCATATTTGAGTAGTGACTACAATGCAAAAACATAATAAAAATCGGTTAAACTTCAGTACAGAACCCACAGCTGCAAGGCTATGGGCCAGTAGGTATTGTCAGAGTAGCTTACGCACATGCTGTAAGAACTTGACTGTTTTACAAGCTGGCTGAATATTGTGTCCATTTAAAAGGGATATTACTGCAGGACGACAAGACCTTATTTGCAAGGCCCTTAAAGCAGGGGGTAACAATTTTCGCTGGAGGGGTAAAAGCGGGGAACATGTGCACAACAGATGAGGTATGCTCTCCTGGCTATAGCCGCAGAAGCGGCATTGAGTGTCTGGCCAAGACTGCTTCCGGGACAGTATATACTCCTTAGAAAGATATGCCCCCAAGCGGATTAATACATTTGCATGTTGGATGGATGCTGCGATGTGAGTCGTCAATTATGGTTGTGGAGTCCATGCAGAATATGACGGCAGCACTGTCCACTCATGGCTTTTCTGGGCAAACTCTGCTTTGTCGGTGATCCACGATAGTTGTTTTGTAACCCTATTGGTGTTTTTTTTAAGGTGATTGTTAGAACTGGGGGTCTCTAGTTGGCTGAGGATGTACCTTAGTCCAAATAGGGACCCTTGCTTCTAGTCAGGGTAAGGAGGGACACACCTTTAGATAACCCCTGCTCACCCCCTGGTAGCTTGGCACGAGCAGCCAGGCTTATCTCCAAGGCAAATGTGTAAAGTATTTGCAACCACGCTCTCAGTGACACAGGGATAACACCACAAATGGACTCCACACGAGTTTCATAAAAAACAATTATATGTTTATAAAAGAAAGATATACGATGAGACCACACGATAAAAATCCAACATATGCGTATTTGTAATATTTCACCTTGCCGGTTATTAGGCCAGCACACACTGGTAGGTTCTTGCAGTATTAATGAGCAATTCTCGATGATCCAATGCAGTCCTAATGCAATGCTATGCAGTTCGTAATGCAAGAATCAGGCACTTCGTAATGTAAAAATAATGCAATTGGTAATGCAACAATCAGGCAGTTCGTAATGCAAAAATAATGCAATTAGTAATGCAACAATCAGGCAGTTCGTAATGCAAAAATAATGCAATTAGTAATGCAACAATCAGGTAGTTTGTAATGCAAAAATAATGCAATTCGTAATGCAACAATCAGGCAGTTCGTAATGCAAAAATATTGTACTCCGGCACAGATCGCGGTGCTCTGGACGGTCTCTATGCCACTCTTGCTGACTCGCGGTCAGCTACTGCCAAAATATGCCCCCAACACGGGTATGATGGAAAACAAAGTGCAGCTCCACACTCCGGCACCGGTACTGCCACTCCTCGGCAAGTACGGGCCGCGATACGGGCTTGAGTTGGGGATCGCGCTGCAAAGATGGAAAAGGCTGAGAGCGTTTCTCTCGGAGCCCGCAATCCGCCCCAGGCAGCGACACACGCACGCTCGCTGAGCACACTAAACTTCACCTCTCCATCTTAAACCTATGGGAAGATAGGCTGGAAACATATTACACAGCCTTCCCCATTCTGTCCTATGGGCAAGATGGCCTTGCAACAGTGAAAAACGAAATGGAGAGTATTTCACTGCTAGGACATGGTACACACCTCAGTACATGTCCTACCTTTCACAGACACTGCACCCTGCCCAGGGGGGTACCTTGGGCCTACTATAGGGGTGTCTGATGTGCATGGAAAGGGAAGGGTAAGGCCTGGCAAGTGGGTGCACTTGTCAGGACAACATGGCAGTTAGCAAACTGCGCGCAGGCACTGCAGGGCCAGGCCTGAGTTCTCTCTTTAGGGCTACTTGTGTGGGTGGCACAATTAGTGCTGCAGGCTCACCAGTAGCATTTGTATTACTATCCCTGGCACACATAGTGCACTTTACTAGGGACTCTACTAGTAAGACAAACATACCAATTATGGACAACCAATTACCATTACACTTTACACAGGGAGCACTTGCACTTTGACACTGATCAGCAGTGGCAAAGTGCCCAAAGCATCTAAGTTGGCAACACCATGTCAAAAAAGGTCTAGGGGGAAGGCAAAAAGTTTAGAGAACTTTAGCCAAAAAGGGCCAAGTCCAACAGTGCTAAAATCCAAATTGGAGGTCCAGGCTTTACCAAGTTTTAGCTTGTGAAGGGCCGTTTGCAACACCGTTGGCCAAGAGAATTTTCCAGGTGTTTGGCCTCCATTTTCTTCCAACACCTGGCAGCGAGCGAGCCTTGGAGAGCTGCTCTTAACTTCCGGCAAAATTTAACAATTGTTCTGCTTCTGACCGGGCCTTGGTGGAACAAACTAAACTCCAGTCTGAGTTGAGCTTGTGTTATCCATTGTGGCAAACAAAAAAGGCGATTGAAGAGCACTGATTGCAGCAGGTTTAGAATGGTTGCATCATTTCCCTTCATCAGTTCAAGATTCGTATGTTACTGATGGTGAAAGTTTGGTTCTGATGACTTGGAGCAGGTAGCGCTGAGATGGACACAAGCAGTCCAATTGTTTTTATAGCAGAAAGCATACCAGTGTAATGTTGAGTTTCACAAAGCTCTGTGCTGTCCCCACACTTATTTGGCATCCATGCCAAACCCTTGATAAAAGAGCTGAATGGGACAGAGTGTCGGATATATAACCATGCTGACAACTCACAGATCCTGTCCTGCTTCCCTACTCCCAACGCAGACAATGCAGAAGCGGTAATTATTCATAATAACTCAAATTTGTGGACTCACCATTTCTGGCCTGCAGAAATGGGCCTGTTCCCAATTCCTAATAAGTAAGTGATAATTCATCACAATCATTCAATGAAACCACAAAATGACTCGATGATTTCGCAGTGCAAATTTCCTCTGCAGACAACCAGGAAGTTACTTCCCTACTTTTTAATGGAGACTTTGAAAACAATAATGGCAGCCATTGTTGGTTCCACGCTTGAGTATGTAAAAGTCATTCATCTAGGACTCCCAAATGTGACTTATATAGACTGCAATTGGTACCTAACATAGCAGCAAGACTTATTTTTAAAGTCTCCAGGAGAGCACATCACACCTCTTTTGAAACAACTGCCCAGACTGCAAGTATAACAAAGTGTTCAGTTCAGTACCTGCTGATTGGCCTTGACGGGCTTATATGGGACGACACCTCAATTTGTAGCAGGACGGATCCTTAGATATGCACTGTTACCAGCTCTCCACTCATCCTCAGAAGTTATTTAACAGTGCCCAGGTTTTTTATTAAAACTTAGGGTTGGCAGACGGAGTTTTTCGATATATTGGAGTTCTCTCCCTGCGTGCTTAATTGCTGAAACAGAATTTAAATAATTTAGACAGTCCTTAAAAACCTGGCGGTTCAGACAGGCCTTTTCGTGCTGAGTTCTTGTCTTGCTCCCATGAACGGCTTCCTCCGCTCCTCTGATCACATCATCACCATCCAGCACAATGAAACTACTAGTAAAAAGCGCGATATAAATTCTGTTAAGATAACATACAACATAACATATCATATCATAACATAACGTCACGTAACAGAACATAGTAAGGCCAATTGCAGTTTGGATTGTAAGCCGAACTCTTTGCAATGTGATATTAAAAGATTAGCTATTACTGAACCATCTGAAATAATTAATATTTTGTTATTCATTTCTTATTTCTTTATTTCTATGTATGATGATATGGGTAATACACCATGTGAGGAAAGGCATTCACTGGAATGTGTCGAGTGAATGTAACCTCATATGTCAATAAATGAAGCGCCTGATCTGAAACTATCAGCAAGCATTAATGGCGCCAGAGAATGCCTGTGTAAGTTATTGCTCTTTTCAGAGAGATTCCGTGACATGCAGTTGTTTTCAACAATCGACTCTTTGGAGTGTTGACTGTCACGAGGGCTACAGTACTTTACAAGCGGGCCATGAGGAGTTTTACTGAAGACAGCACGTCAGTTAGGCATGTTAAGTGTAGAGAAAGTAGAAAAAACTCAAATGTTGTGAGCAATGGCGGACTTTCTCTCACGTTTCCTCTGCTTGAATTTGACACGAACGTTCTCCTTGTATATTTATATCAATTGTTGTCTACCAGTATTTATGCAAGTCATTTCCTCTGAAATACAGCTATTCAGGGGAGCATTTAGGCTTCCAAAAATGTGATATTGAGTTCCAAACATTTAGCCAAAGATTGTTATGGCCTCTCCCGTTAAAATAACTCACCCCCTGTCCGTAGAAATGGAGACCCGAAGGGTACAAGTCTTGGGGAAAAAGTGGGCCTTTAATGCTTTCCTGCAGATAAGATAGTCAGTCGGAGTTTGCTTGATATTCATTCGTAGACGAAGAACTAAAATACTAGCCAATGGCGTGAATGAACCGGCGCCTCCCGCGCCTACAGGAGGGACACCCTTAGTTGCGCCACGAGACTGAGCCTCCTCCAGGCTAAGAAGGGGGTGGAATTAATGAGGAGTGGTGGTGATGTCATGAGGGGTGCGCAGGAATTCCTGGACAAGTTATTTAAGGCTGCGCCCTGGAGTATTCCGCCTCTTTGTCCCTTCAGACCTCCGGCAAGCTGCAGAGGCGCGTCGTTGACGGGGGAGCGAGGTTTCCGGTCGGCGGTGTGCAGTGTGGCACAGGAGGTTTGAGGGGGCCTAGGCGTAGCGAGTATTAGTGTAGAGTTTAGTAATCAATACTTGTATCGTTAAAAGCCACATAGAAGCGGTACTAAATGGGACGCGCCCGCGTTCTCACTGCTGGAGCTGTGAATATAGGCAAAGGGGGGAGGGCGCGGTTCTGGCGGTTCGCGGCCGCAGCAATTGAAGTGGGGGCCCCCGCCCATAGCAAGCTCGGAGGCGGCAAAGGGTGCGGCAGGAGACGCGTGACCGTGTTATATGGTCTCGCTGATGCTTACCCCTCCGGGGCATCGGAAGCGTGGGGCATTTGGGGGTCGATTGAAAGTGCACGCTTTTGGAGGCGCGCACGGGGCGAGGCATCCCGCGTCCATGTGCGGGGGATGTGCCTCGTTTTTTGGAGCGGCGCTCAAATATGGAGCTTGCGGCTGTTGTGGTTGCGTGGGCAGTATAACCGAGTCCATATGTGGGGGACGCGCCTCGTTTTCGGAGCGGCGCTCAAATATGGAGCTTGCCGCTGTTGTGGTAGCGTGGGCAGTAGGTATAAATACATGGTTCCCTTTTGGGTGCCCGCGCGATTGAAGGGCCGCGTAATGCTAAAAGGCAAAACCGCTGGTTTAAAAATTAGTCGGGCGGTGCATTTCGTGGAGTCGATTGAAAGCGCGCGCTTTTTGGATGCCCGCACGGTGCGAGGCATCCCGCGTCCATGTGCGGGGGATGTGCCTCGTTTTTTGGAGCGGCGCTCAACTATGGAGCTTGCGGCTGTTGTGGTTGCGTGGGCAGTATAACCGAGTCCATATGTGGGGGACGCGCCTCGTTTTCGGAGCAGCGCTCAACTATGGAGCTTGCGGCTTGGTAGCGGGGGCAGTATATATATAAATAAATGGTTCCTTTTGGATGCCCGCGCGGTAAAGGATTGAGGGGCCGCGTAATGGTAGAAGGCAAAACCGTAGGTTTCAAAATTAGGGCTCGCACATGATTCGAGAATTGGAGGGCTTTACTCTCACTGTTTTGGAAGGTCAGTTAATGCTCCATTAGTTTGAGGCTTTTGGGGTGAAGAGCTGCTACGGTCTCATGAGCGGTGTGCTCCTCCCGCATTTAGTCGCAAACAAAACAAAAAAGTAACCATATTGTAATATCTACCTTGCACAGTGTGCACAATTCCTACGTATGTATTTATGCTTACTTGCTAGACCTTTACGTCCAACGTTGTCGGACGAAGCGGGCTTACTCTGGAGTCCGTGACTTCAAATCTGTGACCAGTAGGCTGATCGGTGCTCCTGTGAATGGCTGGTATCACCTGAAAGTTTCCCGTATTTCTGCAACATGCTCTCTACCCCACGGATCTAACCATGATTGACAGCGGTGGTTTGCACTTGGTGCACAGATTTTAGGGTTTGTATATTTATAAAGCACCCACAGGCCCCTGGGTATTAGACTTCTTTATAGGAAGAACATTATTTACCTTCATTTTCTGAGTGGGGTTGAAATATGTAGGCTATAGTTACACGATAACGGCAGGAAAATAAGCCTTTACGTAACATTGAGCCGTGTTTCCTGGAATTTGAAGCGGTTATCTGTAAATTCCTTTCAAATGTGGGGTAGAAGATGTAGCCTTACGGCTAGAGCGGTCGACTTCGAAGCGGGGGAACCGGGTTCGAGTCTGGGCATCGATGCTCGGCATCCCGTGAGTCTGGGCAGGTCGCTTGGTCTCCCCGTGCCTAACAAAGATGAGTGGGTCTTCATGTGGTGAGGCTGGTGCACATGTAAAGCGCTCTGATACCTGATGTCTCAGGTCTAGTTTGCGCTAGATACAACTCTATATAAAAAATAAAATAAAAAAAAGAACCCACTGGTGTTGGCGTCGCGCGCCATTTATTAGTTAGTACATTCCTGATTTGGGTGGTTTCCAGTGTGCTTACAGCGTTATTTCAATGGCTGTTTCTTCATTCTCCCCAGACGTATTTATGGTCAGGGACTAATACAATATGAAAGACACAGGCGTTGACATGTCTTCAAATACATGCAACAAACATGTTCCTCTTTTGGTGTACACTTTAATATATTGGGAAGTTTATATAACCGGGAATGTGGGCGCTAATTTATGCTAGGTATGACTTTCTGTATCAAGTTAAGAGCTCAATGATTGTAGATGTTCGTCCTCTTGGCACAGGTTCAACTTCCGGCGAGGTACACTTAGCCTGGCATCGTGGCGGAGGTAGACTAATAAACACCATTCAGTTGGAGGAATAAGCTTCTGTTATTCAGAGACAATATGCCCCTTTGGGGGTGAAAGTGCACGGGGCAGATATATGTCCTGCTAGGTGTCAGAAAGATGGAGGGGTTGCGGCGACCTGGTAGTGATCCCGTGCCAGTTGGGATGATGGTTTGAACGTTTTCCCGATTTTTCGGTCGCAGCCCTAAGGTACAACAATTCCCGGAGGGTACGCTTAGCCTTTCTCCTCCAGGGGGTTGACAACTAAGCAACATTCAGTTGGCAAAACAAGCAACTGTTCATTATTACCAAGATGCCTCTTTGGGGGGGGGTGAGAGAACCCAAGGCGAATACAAGTCATACTATATGTCAAAATAGGGATGGGCGGCGGCAAATTGGTAGTAACCCCTTTGTTGCTGCAACTTAGTAGTACTCGTTGCTGGTTGGGATGGGGGTTAGAACGATGGCAGCACTGATGCACAACTTTGCTACGTTTATAAGGTTCTCGTCCACGGATTAACCATGTGGGGTAATTCATTTGGTAAAACGCCGAACCAATTGTATATGATACGGTATGGGTTCTTGTTAGACTTGGCTTTTTCAGCGGGTTTACCCCCAGACTTTTTGCTTTTTGGCCTCCTGTTTTTGACCCTGTGTGTGTTGGTTTTAGGACTCTGGGCACTTTACCACTGCTAATCAGTGCTAAAGTGCATATGCTCTCTGTGTAAAATGTGTTATGGATTGGTGTTTCCATGATTGGCCTATTTGGTTTATGTGTCAGTCCCTTGTAAAGTGCACTGAGAGTGCCAGGGCCTATAGATCAAATGCTGTTGGTGGGCTGCAGCACTGGATTGTGCCACCCACGCAAACAGCCCGTTGCCATTGCAGAGCCTGTGCGCAGCCTGGGGCTGCCATGTCGACTTGGCAAGTGTGCACACTTGCAAGTCCCTAAACCTTCCCATTTCTACATGTTAGTCACCCCTAAGGTAGGCCCAAGGTACCCCTGTGGGCAGGGTGCGTTGTATGCGAAAGGTAGGACATGCCCTGGTGTGTGTGGCATGTCCTGATAGTGAATTACAGCCTAGTTCGTTTTTCACTATTGCAAGGCTACCTGTTCCCCATAGGCCAGAACGGGCAGTTTTGATTATTACAGCTTATAATCCTAACTGACCCAGGGAACATCGTAGAAATTCGAGTTTAGTATGCCTGGACTCAGAATGATAAAATGCATCTTTTAGTGAAGTTGGTTTTAACATTCTGTGTTTGAAAATACCACTTTTAGAAAGTGGGTATTTTCTTGTCTAACCATCCAAGCCTGCCTCTGCGAGGTTGTATATTCCTTGTCTGGAGTGTGAGTGACAGGGGCTGGGGGATGCCAGGAGTCAGGGCTGAATAGCAAGATCTACATGTAGATGGGTGGGAGGAGTTGCACCTGGGCCCTGAATAGGACAGTGCCTTCCCTCCACAATGCTGGCTCCACCTCCTGTGGTGCGTCTGATGTCCCTGGCCTACTCTCTGAAAGAAAGGACGGAGACTTGTCAACAAAGTGCTCCAGAACTGGTTTGGACTAGGCAAAGGCCTCTCTGCCTTCAGAGAACAAAGGAATTTGGGATATAAATATTGGGGCCCTGACCCCATGAATTTAGATCTCGCTGGAATCAAGGAACCTGTCAAGAAGAAGAGCTGGAGAGCTGCTAGGAGGAGTACTGCCCCTTTGCTGAGTGACTGCTTTGTTGGGTTGGCCTGCAGTTGCTGCTTCTGTCTTGGGCAGTGAAAGGACTGGACTGAACTTTCTACAAACTTGTGCAGAGTATCTCCAAGGGCCTGAAACCGAGCTGGCCTCCTGTTAAGAAGTCTCAGGGACTGCAAAGACTTCACAAGCCTCTGTGTACCGCTTCTGGAACGCTGTTTCAGTTGCCACAGAGGAAGGGAACTGCAACCGACTCCGTCAACCGAATCCATCCCTGACCGGTGACCTGTTTGCACCGCAGACCGCATCGCCCCGCTTCGCTTCGCAACCCTGGTCTCACCGTAGGCGACGTCCGACTCCGTCAACACCGAGCCGCTGCTTGCACCGTGACCTGTGGGCACCGCAGTTCGCATCGCTTCACTGAACCAGCCAGACCCGACCAACGCGGTCGCTGCAACTGGCTCAACAGTCGTGACCGCATCGCATTTGGGGCACCGCTCGCACGTTTGCGACGCACCGCTCCGACTCGCACCGCTGTCCGACGCCAGCTCCCGCACTCCGGCTTGGTCGCCTGCATCGCAACCTGTCAGCACCGCATCGTACACCGTCTCGCCCTGCACCGCACGCCTTGGACTCACCGACTCCATCTGCACGACGCTCATCGAGCCGCTGCCTGCACCGCATCGAGGGACACCGCACCTTGCATCGCTCCGTCTTGCACCGCAACCGCGACGAACGCCGACCGGCTCGTACACTCCGTACCAGCCACAACGAGAAAGGTACTGTGACCGAGTCTGTTCACGACTCTGCTGGCCCGTAGCGACGCGGTCGGCTGGAACTGTTAGACTCTGTGTATTTCAGCATCGCGGTAGACCCGGACTGGGCTACCGACTCGCACAAACTTTGCTTTTGTGTTATTCCTGCAAAGAAGAAGTTACCTTATCGAGCATTCATTTTTAAAGTATAGTATTGTGGATTTTTGTCGTAATTGGTCTTGTCTTGAGTATATAAAAATATTGGTTATTTTTCTAAACTGGTGTGGTGTCCTTTTGTAGTGCTTACACTGTATTACTGTTGGTTATGTGCAAATGCTTTACACACTGCCTCTGAATTAAGCCTGACTGCTCGTGCCAAGCTACCACGAGGGTGAGCAGGGGTTACTTCACGAGTGCAACACCCTTACCCTGACTAGGAAGAAGGGTCCCTACTTGGACAGAGGTGCAAGCCCTTGCCAACTAGAGACCCCCATTTCTAACATTGGTTGTCAGCAGTGAGGATAGGACTTGTGTTTGCACTTGACTTTCAGTGATTGGTGTGCACTACAACCATATCGCAGACCATTACGTACCACATACTGTCTCTTCTTCATTTGGCCTATTTTTGATCTTGCCAGTTTTCAACTCACTACTTTCATCATGCCTGAATCAACTGCATCATCCGTTGCATCTCTGGAAGTTATCTTTGAGCAGGATAGGTTGGAATCCTACGCCGTAAAGGAGCTACGAGCGATTTGTAAAAACCTGAAAGTCCAAATTAAAGGCCTCACAAGGAAGGAGGAGCTACAGAAGGCGCTGAGGGCCTGGGTAGCAGCCAGACATGCCAGTGGGCAGCCTGGTAATCTCAGTGAGGAGGTGGAGGAGCCTATTTCCAGGGTGGATGTGCTTTTGGGTGGGGGGGAACCCGCCAGGTCAGGCAGCAGCAGTCTGTCCCCAGAGGAGCTGGAGGACAGGCGGGAGGCAAGGCAGTTTGAGCTGCAGAAGCTCAGGCGGGAGAGTGAGCGGGAGGAGAAGAGGGAGGAGAGGAGATTGGCCATGGAGGAAAAGAAGATGATCCTGGATCATGAGCGTAAAATGAGAGAGCTGGAGCTGGATTGGGAAGCCGGTAGGGCTTTGTCCGGCCCAGATGGTGGCAGCAAGAATGTAGTGTCTAGTACTGAGGTTGAGGTACACACACACACAGATTTGGGGCCCTGCTTCAAGGAGGGGGTTGACATACACCAGGGGGTTCAGGATTGTGAGGTTACTCCAGTGGTGCATAGTGTCCCTGAGGTGGATTGGGGAACTGGCACAGGGGATCACTTTCCTGGTAGTGGGAGGGACACTCTACTGACTCTAGATGAGAGGTGCAGGGAGAGGGGTTCCCCCATGATAGAAGCCCTGGTAAGTGAGTATGGAGACCAGCCAGAAGAGTATGGGTTGAGAGACAGCAACAGTCAGACACTGTCTCACCGGTCTTGTGAGAATGATGTGGGGTACTTGTCTGAGGCACTGGATGGTTGGGTGAAGGGTAGTTTGGTTAACACCTGTGTGGGGCTGTGTGATTCAACTGTTGGAGAGCATATTTTAAGTCCCTGTTTTCCAGAGCTATGCCAACACCCAGTGGAGTGTGAGTTTTCTGACCCCAGGGAGCTTGCACTGGAGGCAGACCTTTTGGTGGATTCCAGAGGGTCTGGAGAAGCATCTGGGGGTGACCTGGAAGGAAGTGGCTTAGGTATTTCCCAACCAAGGGTGGTGGGAAAGGTTCATGGTAGCCCAGCTAGGTCCCGGTGTCATGGGAAGGGTGTAGGGACTCACGTCCTGTCTCCGCGGAGAAGGAGTGGGAAGGGGCTGCGGCCCAAGGTGCCCGAAACCCGGTCCCAGAGCCTGGTTGGTTCCAGGAGGGAACACCAGGTGGGGAGCCTAGGCTGTACTGATAGGCCATCCGTTGAGGGGGATCTCCTAGAGTCAGGAGAACCTGGAGTATCTGTAAGCGGAGCTCCAGTGGTTCTGGTGTCTGGCGGAACCGCTCCAGTTGGGAGGGTGCAGGAGTCCAGATGGAGGGGTGAGAAGGGGATGCGTTCCCCAGTGGGAGAACCAGTGGGTCAGGGGCCAGCCAGAAGGGCTGAGCCTCCTAGCAGTGACCATGGTAACACCACTTCTGTCCTGGGGGATCTTCGCGCACTGTCAGATGGACAGAGGTCGGGAGATCTGCACCAGGCAGACTGTCACACCACACATGAGTCATGTGTTACCCCCAGGGGGCATGCGTGCTCCCAAGGAAGTCCTGGTGCGCCGGGCAGGTGCTCAGCTGCAGGGTTTAGTCCCTGGGTTGGGAGGCCAGGTTCAGGTCCTGCCTGACCTGGAGGGAAGGACGACTGCAAGCAGTGTCCTGACCGGTTTGTCTTCTAGGGGTACCACTCCAGGTGGGAGGGTGCAGAGCTCTGGAAGAGGGTACAGAGGGAGGGAGTCCTCGCCTCTGACCCCGGTTCAACCTGAGGGTTTAGATCCAAGGGTGGTGAATCAGTTGCAGGGTCAAGGCCCTGAGCTGGTGGAAGAATTGTGTAGGAGGTCTGGTTCCAGCGTCCTGACAGTTTTTGGTTCTGAGGGTCCCTCTCCTGGGAGGAGAGTGCAGAACCCCAGAAGGAGAGGTAAGGGGAGGAGAGCCTCGCCCGAGACCTCTGGTGAACCTGAGGGTGCGGACCCTAGGTTGAAGGATCAGTGGCTATTTAGAACTGCACTGATGAGAGGAAGAGTGGAGTATGGTTACTATGTACCAGGGGTTACTGCCCCCACTTTGTGAGTTGGCAAGGACCAGTGGGTCAGGGGTTGCCCGCTCTGAGGTCGGACCACCCCAGGACTGACCCTGGTGAGGCCACTTCTGGCCTAGGGGTCTTCATGCTCTGTCAGGTGGACAGGAGGCTGGAGACCTGCGCCAGGCAGACTCTCACACAACTCATGAGGAGTGTATTCCCCTTGGGGGGTTGGTGTACTCCCCGGATGTCCTGGGTTGCCAGGCACAGGTCCAGCCTAAGGGTACCGGCCCTGGGTTGGAGGACCAGGTTCAGGGTGTCCCCCTGACCTGGGGGAAGGGGCAACTGCTAACAGTGCCACTACCAGTTTGTCTTCTGGGGGTGCCGCTCCAGGTGGGAGGGTACAGTGCCCCAGGGAGGAGGACTGGGTGTGGGAGAGCCTACCCCAGTCCCTTGTTCAGCCTCAGGGTACAGACCCTGGGCTGGTGTACCAGTTGCAGGATAGCACCCCTGAACTGGTGGGTGAATTGTGCAGAACGCCTGCCACAGGTGGCCTGACAATTCTGGAGTTGAGGGGGACCTCTCCCGGTGGGGGGATGCAGTGCTCCAGGGAGGAGGACAGGGTGTGGCAGAGGCCACCCCAGTCCTGTGTCCAGCCTCAGGGTACAGACCCTAGGCTGGTGTACCAGTTGCAGGATAGCACCCCTGAACTGGTGGGCGAATTGTGCAAGGCACCTGCCACAGGTGCCCTGACAATTCTGGAAGGGGGTACCGCTCCAGGTGGGGGGGTACAGAGCCCTTGGGAGGAAGACCAGGGGTGGGAAAGCCTACCCCAGTCTCCTGTCCAGCCGCCGGGTACAGACCCAAGGCTGGTGGGTCAGTGCCAGGATGTCATCCCTGGCCTGACCAGAGGGAGAGTGGACGAGGGGTGCCAGGCACCTGGGGCTACCGCCCCCCACTCTCTGTCACTACAGAGGTTAGAGAGCCCTGAGAGGCATAGGGCCTGGGTCTCTCCACTGACAACTGTCAGTAGCCACTGTGGCTTACTGTCCTGGTGGACAGAGTTGCCCCTGGGAGGGGGGGCAGGAGTCACACCCCGGGGGTGGACTGGGCCACACCACTGTGTTGGCCATGTGGGCACTGTCGGCCTTTAGGGACACATCTGTGAGCAAAGTAAGTTTAGGCGCTGCACAGATGGGGTTCACAGGTGAAGAGAAGGGTACCCCATGGGTCATCTTAGTGGGCCCTGAGAGTATGGATAGAGGAATCCAACTGGGTTTAGAAAGGCGTAGAACCAGAACGTGCCCCCGCTGTTGTGGGCCAGGTCTATGTTCTATCGCCCCAAGCAGGGAAGTCCATCAAGGGATTGATTAGTACTACCCTGGCTTTAGGCTGGGAGGGGTTGTGTTAGACTTGGCTTTTTCAGCGGGTTTACCCCAGACTTTTGATTTTTGGCCTCCTGTTTTTGACCCTGTGTGTGTTGGTTTTAGGACTCTGGGCACTTTACCACTGCTAATCAGTGCTAAAGTGCATATGCTCTCTGTGTAAAATGTGTTATGGATTGGTGTTTCCATGATTGGCCTATTTGGTTTATGTGTCAGTCCCTTGTAAAGTGCACTGAGAGTGCCAGGGCCTATAGATCAAATGCTGTTGGTGGGCTGCAGCACTGGATTGTGCCACCCACGCAAACAGCCCGTAAAGTGTAACTCTGGCCTGCCATTGCAGAGCCTGTGCGCAGCCTGGGGCTGCCATGTCGACTTGACAAGTGCGCACACTTGCAAGTCCCTAAACCTTCCCTTTTCTACATGTTAGTCAACCCTAAGGTAGGCCCAAGGTACCCCTGTGGGCAGGGTGCGTTGTATGCGAAAGGTAGGACATGCCCTGGTGTGTGTGGCATGTCCTGATAGTGAATTACAGCCTAGTTCGTTTTTCACTATTGCAAGGCTACCTGTTCCCCATAGGCCAGAACGGGCAGTTTTGATTATTACAGCTTATAATCCTAACTGACCCAGGGAACATGGTAGAAATTCGAGTTTAGTATGCCTGGAATCAGAATGATAAAATGCATCTTTTAGTGAAGTTGGTTTTAACATTCTGTGTTTGAAAATACCACTTTTACAAAGTGGGTATTTTCTTGTCTAACCATCCAAGCCTGCCTCTGCGAGGTTGTGTATTCCTTGTCTGGAGTGTGAGTGACAGGGGCTGGGGGATGCCAGGAGACAGGGCTGAATAGCAAGATCTACATGTAGATGGGTGGGAGGAGTTGCACCTGGGCCCTGAATAGGACAGTGCCTTCCCTCCACAATGCTGGCTCCACCTCCTGTGGTGCATCTGATGTCCCTGGCCTACTCTCTGAAAGAAAGGACGGAGACTTGTCAACAAAGTGCTCCAGAACTGGTTTGGACTAGGCAAAGGCCTCTCTGCCTTCAGAGAACAAAGGAATTTGGGATATAAATATTGGGGCCCTGACCCCATGAATTTAGATCTCGCTGGAATCAAGGAACCTGTCAAGAAGAAGAGCTGGAGAGCTGCTAGGAGGAGTACTGCCCCTTTGCTGAGTGACTGCTTTGTTGGGTTGGCCTGCAGTTGCTGCTTCTGTCTTGGGCAGTGAAAGGACTGGACTGAACTTTCTACAAACTTGTGCTGAGTATCTCCAAGGGCCTGAAACCGAGCTGGCCTCCTGTTAAGAAGTCTCAGGGACTGCAAATACTTCACAAGCCTCTGGGTACCGCTTCTGGAACGCTGTTTCAGTTGCCACAGAGGAAGGGAACTGCAACCGACTCCGTCAACCGAATCCATCCCTGACCGGTGACCTGTTTGCACCGCAGACCGCATCGCCCCGCTTCGCATCGCAACCCTGGTCTCACCGTAGGCGACGTCCGACGCCGTCAACACCGAGCCGCTGCTTGCACCGTGACCTGTGGGCACCGCAGTTCGCATCGCATCGCGTTCACTGAACCAGCCGGACCCGACCGACGCGGTCGCTGCAACTGGCTCAACAGTCGTGACCGCATCGCATTTGGGGCACCGCTCGCACGTTTGCGACGCACCGCTCCGACTCGCACCGCTGTCCGACGCCAGCTCCCGCACTCTGGCTTGGTCGCCTGCATCGCAACCTGTCAGCACCGCATCGTACACCGTCTCACCCTGCACCGCACGCCTTGGACTCACCGACTCCGTCTGCACGACGCTCATCGAGCCGCTGCCTGCACCGCATCGAGGGACACCGCACCTTGCATCGCTCCATCTTGCACCACAACCGCGACGAACGCCGACCGGCTCGTACACTCCGTACCAGCCACAACGAGAAAGGTACTGTGACCGAGTCTGTTCACGACTCTGCTGGCCCGTAGCGACGCGGTCGGCTGGAACTGTTAGACTCTGTGTATTTCAGCATTGCGGTAGATCCGGACTGGGCTACCGACTCGCACAAACTTTGCTTTTTGTGTTATTCCTGCAAAGAAGAAGTTACCTTATCGAGCATTCATTTTTAAAGTATAGTATTGTGGATTTTTGTCATAATTGGTCTTGTCTTGAGTATATAAAAATATTGGTTATTTTTCTAAACTGGTGTGGTGTCCTTTTGTAGTGCTTACACTGTATTACTGTTGGTTATGTGCAAATGCTTTACACACTGCCTCTGAATTAAGCCTGACTGCTCGTGCCAAGCTACCACGAGGGTGAGCAGGGGTTACTTCACGAGTGCAACACCCTTACCCTGACTAGGAAGAAGGGTCCCTACTTGGACAGAGGTGCAAGCCCTTGCCAACTAGAGACCCCCATTTCTAACAGTTCTCTACTTCGGAAATGAAATAAAGCAGGGTTTTTAGGTCTTCCTATATAAGGTATCTAAAACTGCAAAGGAGTTCGGGTTGTTTAGTCTGGTCACCCAAGCATTATTCATGTGTATTTTCTTCCCAATACCAAAACAACTTCATGCCCCGCGGTAGTTCCCGTTACCTATGCTGCGGAGCAAGTCCAAGGTTGGTGGCACAGGGGAATCCCTGTTGTGGGAGCCTCATTAAAAGGGTTGGTGTTCTTGGTTCTCAGTCGCTCATCGCCCCCAGGTGGGCTGCACATAATACAGGAGAGGCATTTACAGAGGTGGCATTCTATAGCGAGACGTTGGGTTATAATTTTGTAAACGCCATCAACCGGGAAGGTATGGCGCTGACATTTGGAACCTGCCTTCTCCCAGGCATTAGTTAACTGCATTTTAACGCTCATCCCCACAAGTGTAGTGATGTAGCTTTACGGAAGTGACAAACAGTCTTATGCTGGTTTTTTCTTTTTCCTTCCAAGTGGCAGCAGTCCTCTGTGGCGGTGGCTGGGTGCTATACAATTACCAATGGGTGGACCTTGGGGAAGGAATGCAAGTTAAAAGTTCATCCCGATAGCAGGTAGCGATTTATTGGGGCCATAAGCCACGGGTTAGGTGGGGAATGGTCAGCAGTCCTTTGTAAGCACCCATAGGGTGCCTTGGTAAGGAAATCCATGGCGCATACTCCTTACAATGTAGGTACTAATTAATTGGGTTTTGTTTACTTGGGGATGTGCTTAATTGCCAAATAGTTATAGGCAGATTTTCGTTTTCTTTTAAAGGTCGGTACTTCTAAGTGAGTACTGTGCGGTGCAACTGGCCTCAAGAAGGGCTTACATTACAATAGCGGAGAACTGGTGGTGTGCAACACCATTAACGTTGAGGGGGCCTTGGAAAGGAATTTCATGGTACAAGTACATCTCAACAATATGTACAGTTTATGGGACTAAACGCAACTGCATATTATTTACTAAAAAAAAATTTAAAAAAAATTCTCTTCCCCTTGTAATTGTCAGCAAACTTCAAGAAGGGCTGGTGGTGTGCAACACTATCAGCATAGTGCGGACACTAGGCAACGAATGTGTTAGAAAACCGCATCCCAGCAACAGGTGGGGTTATTTCAGGCATACTCCATAGGCAATAGGGAGTGCTGGGTAATATTTCACCATTTGGGTGACCTTGCTAAATTGCCAAGCATTGATATGCAGTGTTCTATGGCGTGGCAGCAGTCCTTCAGGGGGACTCATGGGGACAGCACAAGTAACATTGAGTGGGCCTTGGGAAGGGGATCAATCTTTAAAAAACCCATCCCACTAAACAGGGCAAACTTATAGGGCGGTAATTGGTGAACATTATTTCTGCAATGTTCTCTCTCCCTTTCAAAAGCAAATCCTTAGAAAGGGTTTCGATTTACTGGTGACTTAATCCACAGGCCAGTGGGACTCCGAAAATCCAGTTACGTTATGAGGGCTTTATTCAATGGCCAAGGTAGACGCGAAAGTAGGACTGACCTGCCATTGGTCCTGTACTCTATTGTCCTAACCCGCAACGTAGGGACCGGATACAGCTTTGGGGAGGCTGCCTGTGTTCAGGCACCCCGGTGGGCCGGTGCGGTATGCGGTGCCCTGGAGTTCAAGTAAAGTAACTGTTCGCTGTAGCGCGTTGGGGCCTGCCGGTGCAACGTGTGCAGCTGAGTGGAGAGCCTGGTGGGCTGAGTCGGTCAAGTTCAATAGTAAGGCCCAGCTCAAAGGCAAGTGCGAGGTGGGGGCCTAATTTTCTGACAGCATTTGACATGTTGTTGACGCTAAAGGGTATGGCCAAAACGGAAGTTCAAGGATAGTGTGCCTGATTTACTTAACGCCTTCGACAGATTGAGGCGGCTAAAGCATGATGCTGTGAATAATTGTACATATCCAAACGGTTTGGTTTTCTCATATTGGTGCGTGATTCTTACATAATGTAGGGCCAGGGTCCCACGTTTGGCGCCAGGGATCGGAAAAGGGGGAAGATGAGGTTTTCTGTTCAGGCTTCCTTTCATACATAAAGGCCACACTAGTGGAAAATAGATAGCATTTAGGGTTTCTGTCTCCCGCATTTGCACTTCAGAGGTAGCAACAGCACCCCATTAATGGGCCCAGCCCCGTACGCAAACGTTAATGTAGGCATTCTTTTGTGGCGTGGCAGAACAGCACGTCCATTAACTTGACCAGAGTACAAATGTCGGGATTATACCTATGTGCAGGTACCCCGGGGGGCCAAATTGTTATGCGGGGCCCAGGTTTGTCAAGTGATTCAACTATTTTCGGTAGTACATGGGGTCGGCTGGCACAATGTGCGCAACTAAATGGGTCGGAAGGAGGCCAAATGAAAAATCCAAGTTCTAGGGTACGGCCAAGGCAAAGTTCAAGTAGATTGCCTTGCCTAATTTTTCCTTACGGCCATTAGGATAAAGTTCAAGTGGATTGCCTTGCCTAATTTTTCCTTGCGGCCATTAGGATGAAATGTGTAACTTACCGGGGTCTGTCTGGTTGGCTTAAACAAGCTATACAATCAAACGCTGTTTCCCCATTCAGTCCCTTTAGCCTTTGACGCTGGTGGGAAGGATCTCATTTCATTGGGAAGGCATCTGTTGAGGGAGGCCTGGTTCACACATGTGGTCAGAAGTAATGCCGCAAGCAGTATGGGCTGAGGGTGTCCCTGTTCAGGCAATTACAATATCTGTGGAGCTCAACCATTTCATTATAGAAATCGTGGCGGGTGCCACAACAGGTGCAAGTTGATATAACTTGCTCTAGTAGGTGAAAGGGACCAGTTCCGCAGAGAGGGGGTGCATCTCTTAGGAAATGCACATAAGCTCAAGCAGTATGGGCTGAGGGTGCCCCTGTTCAGGCAATAAGGACATCTGTAGAGCTGAACGATTTCATTATAAAAGTCATGGCGGGTGCCACAACAGGTACAAGTTGGCACACCTTGCTCTAGTACGTGAAAGGGACCAGTTCGGCAGAGAGGGGGGGCACCTTTCAGGAAATGCACATAAGCTCTTTAACCACATTATACTGGTGGCTATTAGGGAGGGCTGTCAGCGCCAAGGGGGGGGGGAGGGCGAGTACGCCGGGTAGCTTCTCACCCTGTGGCGGAGCACTGACAGTTAACAACAAAGGGGAAGACAACAATGGAAGTTCAGCGATTGGATTGACCCCGGGAGGGGGTAGGATCCACGTGTGCAGAGGGTTGGCGGGGAGGGGGGACCGGCCTCCCGGTGATCCTCGACTCTACTGCCCTAACCCGCCACTTATGGACGGAGATGAATCTTGGGGAGGCTGTCTGTGTTCAGGTACCCCCGGAGGGCCGGTGCGTTATGCGGTGCCCTGGATTGCAAGTAATGCAACTGTTTGCTGTAGCGCGTGGGGCCTCCCGGCACAATGTGCGCAGCTGAGTGGGGAGCTTGGCGGGCCGAGTCGGCCAAGTTCAACTGTGCGGCCAAGCTCAACTGCAGGTGTAATGTTGTGCATAATTTTCTTACTGCTTTTGACATGTTGTTGCCGCTAAAGTGTACGGCCAAACTGAAATGCAAGTGTAATGTTGTGCCTAATTTACTTAAGGCCTGTGACAGGTTGATGCGGCTAAAGCATGATGTTGTGAATAATTTTATATCCAAACAGGATGGTTTCTCCTATTGGTCTGAGATGAATTACCTGGTTTGATGTGAATAAAAAGGCTACGCCCTGGACAATATACTCTGTTTCTGAGAGTTCTTGGGCATAGCGGGGTGGAAATTAAAGGAAATGGCGGGGAGTGAATGTCACGTTGTGCGCACACTATGAGGCTATAGCGGGAGTTTGAAGGGCATATGGGGAGGATTTTTAAGTGCACCTACTTGTGCTGGTGTTGGTATATCAACAAGGTGTTGATTTCACAAAGTGAATTGCAATATGGTTCATACACAGACACACAAAGCACATGAGAGGTAATGGAAGGAAATTGTAGTTGCAACAGAACGGGAGAATTGTGCTTCCACATCCTGTACCTAGCAGTAAATTCAATATCTGCATTGTGTGTCTGTTACAGCATTTGACGGTATAGATACTTATAAAGGGAGATCAGTATTCTAGTTTTTGGGGCGCAGATGCTTCTGTGGTGGTTCTTTATGAAGAACCCTTAGTGAAGGATTCCATGGACTAATAAAAGGAACCACTAATTGTGAAGGAATCCAATGAAAAATATAATTGCATTGCCCCTGACGTGCCAATGATTGAGTCATAACTATTACAATCTTGCTAACTGATTATCGAAAGAAGATGTGTAAGGTGCAATCTCAAAACAAGTGATAAACATCATCAAGTGTGCTTAGTACCACTGCTCAACCAAATTACTTGAAAGTATTTTGATGTTGACATTGAAGTCGCATGACTTTTCATCAGTGTCTGTGATCTCAATTTAAATGCACACAGAAAACACACAAATGTACAAAATAATTGAAAACAATATTTTATTTTATGTCTGCCATCTCATGTATATGTTAAAACTTGGTTGTTTTGCTATTCTAGATAATAAATCTAGCGTACAGTGTCTTATTCATCAGTAAATTAACAATGTTGACATTTTGCATGCGGGATATTGTGTGTTTGTTTTGCAGACACTATGAATGCTGATTATTTTATATTTTCTTTTAGATTACAAAAGATGTGCAAGGTTACTAACGCGGTTAGCAATGAGCCCATTGTGTACCCAGTCCTAGGATATTAGGTCTGTAAGTATATGTAATTTACTTATTATCGGATTCTTCTTTGGTTACATGGCTTGCAGGATGTTATTAACCAGATATTGTTGTCACAGTAAAAAAAAATTAAATAGATGAGACGCATAATAGTTCTTTTGAAATTTGGTAGGGACCCGAATTCGTCGAGAAGTCTCATGAAGAAGCAAATGCACCAAATATACTTGATCACTAATACGTCACACTGTCTGAAAACGGTGAAGACATGACTCCTAACCGGAGAACATAGGATGTTGAGCAGACGCCTGGCACCTTTTCCCCACCACCTAGGATTATAGTACTTCCTCTATCAGGTAGTTTCCTTCCTTCTGTCCTGAAGAGGCCTGCAGTTTCTAGGCTGAAATGCGTCTGCACTTCTAATGGAGGAGTCACTTTGATTTTCATTCATTTTCAAAGACATGAATGATACACACTCAAGAATATGGAGGGCAAAATTGCTCCTCAAATGTGTATAATCCACAGACTATCTCCACCATGAACTGTGTAAAAAGCAAAGAACACAGCCATATTTGATAATAACATTTGGAAGAGCAAAGAGGGGGCATATTTACAGTGAAGTGAGGGAGTGCGGCGTTAGCGCTCCTGGCTTAACGCCGCACTCCGCCACTTCAGAAACACAGGGCTGCAACATATTTACAAAAATATGGTGCAGCCCTGCGTTTCCCCCTGTGCTGGTGCTAAACTTTGCAGCCTAGCACCAACGCAGGCACCCTTGCAGCATAGTGCCAGAGTGTCTGCGTTGAGGGGAAGATTGTTTATGTGCAGGAAGCTCTTCCTTCCTGCACATAAACAATCTTTAAATGACGTTTTGTAACTTTTATGTGGCTGCTTAATGTAGTTTCTTTTTTGATTGTTTATGTGCAGGAAGGGGACCTTCCTGCACATAAACAATCATAGGCAATTTGCTGTTTCTACGTGTGCTGCACAAGGCAGCACACATGGAAACAGCAAAAATGAGGAGAAATAAAGCATTTCTCCTCGTTTCGCCTGTTTAAGACCAGGTTTTCCCTGGTCTTAATTTTGGCGCTGCCTCCTATTTACGCTGCTCTTGTAAATAGGAGGCATCCTCAAAATCAATGGGTGTTGCGGTGGAATGCCCACCGCAACACCAATTGCCCCCCCCTGTCACGCTAAATACAGCGTGAAAGGGTGTCTTGTTTACAAGGCAGCCTTAAGCCATGTTAAGTGGCTTAGCGTTGCCTTGTAAATAAGGAGGGGCCCCCATCGCCATCACAACATCACTGAAAGTGACGTTGTGGTGGCAATAGGGGCTTGTAAATATGCCCCAAAATGTCTTCCTAGTTGGTACATTTAGCGTTGAGCATTCAATATATGTTGTAGATATGTGCAACTTTGTACATGTTTTTCCAATTTGGTTGATTTGTTTGTGTTTTATGTGTTTTGCAACATTGTAGAACCCAGGTATCCATTCCAGAAGTGTATGATTATAAGCTTATCCAAAATGTTAAAATAAATTTGCAGAAATCGTGCAGATAGCGCCAGTGATTAATTTGTGTAATCATTGGATAACAAATGACATAAGAATTTGATCCCGCATTACACCACTTTTCATTTATATATCTAGAAACTCCAGGACATATTTACAAGAACTGATGCATCTGCATCAATGCATCAGATTTCTTGCACCTGCCGCAAATGCCCTAACGATGCCATCGATACGCTGTATTTACAATACAGCATTCCATGGCGCCAGGATTCACAGATCCATCAGAAATTCTTTGGTGCTAAAGTGATGCATTGCTCGAGTTGGTTGTAAGAATGATGCAACGCAAGCAATGTGTTAGAACATAGAGGTGAGTCCCATATTAAAAACCCTGCAGCCTGTGCCTGGTTTGAGATGGCATAGGAATTTTGACGCAGTCAAGTTGTAGCATGATGCAGTGAAAGGTTGCAACTTTTACTGCATCCCTCTCTACGAGGCTTTTAACGTAGGAACGCCTACCCACCATACATTATACCTGCCGCAGATATAATGTGACGAAGGCCTCTACAAACTGATGCATTGGCTTCAGTTTGTAAATATGGAGCAGTGTGGAGCAATGATTGTGCCGCCACTGCGCAAAACAATTGACACTACAGCGGCGCTAGCTCCTTGCAAATATGCCCCTCCATTTTTAACACATTGTAGCACACTCCAGAGTATGCCACTGCACTGTACACTACTACACTGTGTGCTATTCCACTGTATGCTGCTCAACTTTACAATGCTCTAGCCTATGTCACTCCTTTGTACAGGACTACACTGTAGGCCAATACACTCTATAGTATTCCACTGTACTCATCTCTACTGTACAACGCTCCACTCTATGCTATTCCACTCTATGCCACTCAACTTTATGCCACGCTAATATATGCTATTCCACTGTATCCCACTCCACTCTATACCACTCTACTCTACCATACTCCGCACTATTCAGTTCCACTGTATGCCAGTCCACTCTACGCCACTCCACTCTATGCTAGGAGTGAGCAGAGTTTGCGGAGTTGCACTACGCAGAATTCCAGGGATTTGCATTAAAATTCTGTGGAAATCCACGGAGTTCTGCACCGCCCTATACAAAAGGGAATGAAAGTATATTTGGTTTTGATGGCTTAACGCACAATACGGGATAAAGTGGACACCCTCCTTAGATGCACGACATCGTCTAAGTGGCTGAATCAATGCCAAAAAACGGAAAATTGCTCTACGTGAAATCTGCACGTGGCTGCAGCCGCTTTGTTTAATTGCTGTTTCAAAAGGTAGTGACTATGGGGGGAGTGCCTGCGTGATCTGTGACTGGGGGTGAGTGTCTGAAAAGTTTCAGCGCTCCGTCCATCATCTCCTTGTGTTTGCTTTGTTTGCCCTAAGTTGGCAGGGTATGTCCAGATGTGGGTCCCTTGCTCACTTTGCCACTGGATTCAAGCTAGCCTGGCTGATGAGGGGTGTTACCCCAAAACCGGTCCCAGGATGCTTGTTTCCGGTCCAGTGAAGACCTGGCTTGGCAGTTCGGGCTGGGCTGTTCCCATGTGGCACAGGTTCAAGACAGATTTGCTTATGACTGGGCCTGAACTGGGGTGGTGAAGTGAGCTAAAGAACAATGATGGATTCAACCCAGATCTGTGACTGGGGGTGAATCTCTGAAAAGTTTCAGCGCTCCGTCCATCATCTCCTTGTGTTTGCTGCGTGACAGAGTAAGCAACAACCTGGATGTTGCATGAACACTTATAAAACACATACCTTAATCCCAGAGGGAAACTCCTTCAGTCTTTCGTGTTAATTGGCTGTTTTGCTGCTGATTGCAAAACGATAGGCTGCTCATTTTTGGAAAAGAAATATGACCATGCTCGTAACCCATTGGGTCTCCTTACCTCCATTCCGTCGAATAGCTAAGCAGGCCAAGGTGCTTCTGGGGAATGTAGTGTGACTTGCGGTACAGCAGATTTATTTCATATGACTCAGAGGTCAGAGCCTGATTTAGAGCTTGGCGGAGTAATGCACTTATCAAAAGGCCGATGGAATATCCTTAAAGTTTGTGACATGTCCCCGTCTGCCAGCGTTTAAATCAGGCCTTAAATGTCAGTGTGAGTTTATGGAGTACAAGAGTTTTGGGAATGGGCGGGGGCCAGAGGGCGAGACATATGCTTGCACTCTTCTGTGTTCTTGGATGGCTGTTCACAGGCATGACAAGAGGGGGGCACTTGTAAACAATCTGTCTGGAGACAGAGAGGCGAGGGAAAAAAGAAGTATATAAATAAATATAGCCGAGCCCCCCACAGAAGTGTCCCTTCCAGAGCTGCGCCAGATGGGTCCTGCTTGTGTTTGCGCTGCTCATGAGGCCTGGTGTGTTTATAGGGGAGGGCTGTAGTGCTGAACTCGCCTCGGGGTGCAAGGGACCAGCCAGCAATGCTTGTAGAGCACTATAACTTCCAAGCCTGAGTGTTGTTAATGTACCTCGAGGCTGGAGTGTTGCCAGGGACAGTCGCATACCTGTGGGGCATGAAGTTGTGTGTGATACTAGGCTTGTTTGTGAGGTGTGCCCACCATGTGCCCTCTGAGTAGGGGTGGGTGGCAGCCGGCGGGGGCAAACTCAGCTACGCGGCAGAATCAGAGTTTGTTGCTGAGTTGGCAAAACTCCGCCAACTCTGCTGGCGGAGTGGAGTTTATCGCCCTCCCCTGCTCTATGCCACTCCAGTCTATGCCACTGCACTGTTTTCCACTCCACTATAAGCCACTCCACTCTACAACAATGAACTGTACACTATTACACAGTACATCATTCTGTGTCGCTCCACTATTCACCACTTCACTATTTGCCAATACACTCTATTCTACTACATTCTACTCTGTTTCACTGTACGACACTCCATTCTACGCCACTTTACTATACTCTATTCCACTAAATGCCACTCCACTCTATGGCACTGCACTGTATGCCAGTAATGCTCAATGGTATTCCACTTTACGCAACTCCACTGTATGCTACTCCACAGTATGCCACTCGACTCTATGCCACTACATTCTACACAATTCAACTGTATGCCACTCCACTCTAGAACTACACTGTCCACCACTACACTCTACCCCACCACACTCTATCCCGCTCCACTCTACCCCACCATACTTTACCCTGCTCCACTCTACAGTACAGTATTCCACTCTACAACACTCCACTCTATGCCAAAACACTATATGCCACTCAACTCTACGCCACTCCAGTCTATGCTACTCCACTGTATGAAAATACACTGTACCTCACCCCACTCTATGTCACTCTACTGTATGCTACTTTACTGCATGCCTCTCCACTCTACCCCACTCCAGTGCACACTACTCCACGGTATGCAATTCCAGTGTACTCCACTCTACTCAAGGCTTTCCAATGTATACCACTACACTGTACTTCACTCCACTATACCCCAGTCAACTCTAGAACACTCCAATGTACACCACTTTATTCTATGCCCCTCCACTGTATGCCACTCCACTCTACACTATTCCACTTTACGGCAATCCACTCTAACACACTCCACTGTACACCACTGCACTGTACACCATTACAATGTAGGCCAATTCACTTCACACTATTCCAAGGTACGCAACTCCACTGTTTGGCACTTCACTCTATGCTCTTGCACTCTATTCTACTCCACTATAAGCCACTCCATGGAACACCACTCTAATATACGATATTCCTCAGTATGCCACTGCACTCTACACCACTCTAGTATACCCCACGCCACTCCCCGTCACACCACTATATGACACTCCACTCTATGCCACTCCAGTCTAAGCCATTGCACTCAACGCTAGTCCCCTCTACAATACTCTACTCTATGCTATTCTACTGTGCGTAACTCCACTCTTGCCACTACACTATACGCTATTCCACTCTAAGACACCCCACGCTACTCCGCTCTACGCCACTCCACTAAACACCCTTCCATTCTACACTACCACACTCTACAAAATTCCAGTGTATGACACTTCACTATACGTTATTGCACTCTCCACCACCCCACTCTACAACACTCCACTCTACGCTATTGTACTGTATGCCACTACACTGTACTTGACTCCACTGTACTCCGCTCCACTCTACGCCACTTCACTCTATGCTACACCACAGCATGCTATTAACCTGTACCACACTACACTCTATTCCACTCCACTCTTCCTCACTCCACTGTACACTATTCTATTGCACGCCACCCCACTCTAAGCCACTCCACTGTACAACATTCCACTCTACTCTATTCCAGTCTATGCCACTCCACTCTTCCGCACTCCACTGAATGCTATTCCACTGTATGCCACTCCACTGTACCAAATTGCATGCTACTCCACACCACTCTATGACACTATACTCTATGACAGTGCACTTTAGAACACTCTCCACTCCTGCACTGTACTGTACCACAGTCCTCTTAATAACACTCCACTAGATGACAATAAACTCTATGATATCAAAAACTTTTTTATTAAAAATAAAAATAAAAAATCTTTGAAACTCAATGAAAAAACCAAAGGTTAGAATTTTGTTACAGGTAGGAACATTTTATTTGTTCGTTCTCTACAATCCAAACCTTTTATATTATTTTGTAATATTTTCGTTTTAACCTGACCTCTCGCAGGTGTTTGTCGTGGTGTAGGAGGATTTCTGCCAAGTCATCATCTGTGTATTCTAGAAATAGTCGGGAGGACCACCGGTCTTTCAGCTGAGTCCATACTGGGGAAGAGAAGGCAGAGACAATGAGGATTTTTAATGTCCTGAGACATCCCCTTCATAAGTTCTCCATTTTTGTAAATAGGACCAATCTTTATCGCGCCACTATCTCCCACATTTACAGGTTGAGGTCAGGTAGCAAATCTTCCTCCTACTTTTCCGCAACTAACTGGAATTTGCTACCACTCAGTATCTGCAGCACCTCTAATTTCCTACTGCTCAAGTAACTCCTTAAGACTTGCCTTTTCTTGAACCTCAACTTTATTTGTCTTTCCTTCACAGATGACTATAAGTCTGAGGGCATATCTACAAGGAAATGGTGCAGCGCGGCGCTGCAGCAACGTTTGCAGTGCCGCACTTCCTCACTTAAAAAACGCAGGGACGTGCCATATTTACAACAATACGGCTCCACTCTACGCCACTTCACTCTATGCTACACCACAGCATGCTATTAACCTGTACCACACTACACTCTATTCCACTCCACTCTTCCTCACTCCACTGTACACTATTCTATTGCACGCCACCCCACTCTAAGCCACTCCACTGTACAACATTCCACTCTACTCTATTCCAGTCTATGCCACTCCACTCTTCCCCACTCCACTGAATGCTATTCCACTGTATGCCACTCCACTGTACCACATTGCATGCTACTCCACACCACTCTATGACACTATACTCTATGACAGTGCACTTTAGAACACTCTCCACTCCTGCACTGTACTGTACCACACTCCTCTTAATAACACTCCACTCGATGACAGTAAACTCTATGATATCAAAAACTTTTTTATTAAAAATAAAAAAATCTTTGAAACTCAATGAAAAAACCAAAGGTTAAAATTTTGTTACAGGTAGGAACATTTTATTTGTTCGTTCTCTACAATCCAAACTTTTTATATTATTTTGTAATATTTTACTTTTAACCTGACCTCTCGCAGGTGTTTGTCGTGGTGTAGGAGGATTTCTGTCCAGTCATCATCTGTGTATTCTAGAAATAGTCGGGAGGACCACCGGTCTTTCAGCTGAGTCCATACTGGGGAAGAGAAGGCAGAGACAATGAGGATTTTTTAATGTCCTGAGACATCCCCTTCATAAGTTCTCCATTTTTGTAAATAGGACCAATCTTTATCGCGCCACTATCTCCCACATTTACAGGTTGAGGTCAGGTAGCAAATCTTCCTCCTACTTTTCCGCAACTAACTGGAATTTGCTACCACTCAGTATCTGCAGCACCTCTAATTTCCTACTGCTCAAGTAACTCCTTAAGACTTGCCTTTTCTTGAACCTCAACTTTATTTGTCTTTCCTTCACAGATGACTATAAGTCTGAGGGGCATATCTACAAGGAAATGGTGCAGCGCGGCGCTGCAGCAACGTTTGCAGTGCCGCACTTCCTCACTTAAAAAACGCAGGGATGTGCCATATTTACAACAATACGGCTCCACTCTACGCCACTTCACTCTATGCTACACCACAGCATGCTATTAACCTGTACCACACTACACTCTATTCCACTCCACTCTTCCTCACTCCACTGTACACTATTCTATTGCACGCCACCCCACTCTAAGCCACTCCACTGTACAACATTCCACTCTACTCTATTCCAGTCTATGCCACTCCACTCTTCCCCACTCCACTGAATGCTATTCCACTGTATGCCACTCCACTGTACCACATTGCATGCTACTCCACACCACTCTATGACACTATACTCTATGACAGTGCACTTTAGAACACTCTCCACTCCTGCACTGTACTGTACCACACTCCTCTTAATAACACTCCACTCGATGACAGTAAACTCTATGATATCAAAAACTTTTTTATTAAAAATAAAAAAATCTTTGAAACTCAATGAAAAAACCAAAGGTTAAAATTTTGTTACAGGTAGGAACATTTTATTTGTTTGTTCTCTACAATCCAAACTTTTTATATTATTTTGTAATATTTTACTTTTAACCTGACCTCTCGCAGGTGTTTGTCGTGGTGTAGGAGGATTTCTGTCCAGTCATCATCTGTGTATTCTAGAAATAGTCGGGAGGACCACCGGTCTTTCAGCTGAGTCCATACTGGGGAAGAGAAGGCAGAGACAATGAGGATTTTTAATGTCCTGAGACATCCCCTTCATAAGTTCTCCATTTTTGTAAATAGGACCAATCTTTATCGCGCCACTATCTCCCACATTTACAGGTTGAGGTCAGGTAGCAAATCTTCCTCCTACTTTTCCGCAACTAACTGGAATTTGCTACCACTCAGTATCTGCAGCACCTCTAATTTCCTACTGCTCAAGTAACTCCTTAAGACTTGCCTTTTCTTCAACCTCAACTTTATTTGTCTTTCCTTCACAGATGACTATAAGTCTGAGGGGCATATCTACAAGGAAATGGTGCAGCGCAGCAGCAACGTTTGCAGTGCCGCACTTCCTCACTTAAAAAACGCAGGGATGTGCCATATTTACAACAATACAGCGCACCCCTGTGTTTTCCCTTGCGCTGGCGTTAAAAAAAGCTGCCTAGCGCCAAAACAGACACCCTTTCATGTCCTACAGCCAACCTACAAATAATCGTAGAGCAATTATTGTGACTCCTTGGCTGGCTGGAGACTAATACTCCTGATGGAGATACACAAAGAGGAGGATTCACTCCAAATTAACAGACTACCAGTTGACAGGCTACCGGTCTTAATTTGGGTAAATGTGAGACCCCTTTCACTGTTCTAGCGATGTCAGCCACTGAAAGGAAAATGAAAGCTAGGCCTTTTTAATGAATCCATCCTAGGCAAGAAAAGGTAAGTAATAAGTTGTGATAATGGGCTATAACACTAAAAAAACAATCTGTGGTGAACACAGTTTAGTGGCCTTTGCTTTGGCTTTGATAGAAGTGCTGGAAAGCAATTACCTCTGCACATCTTAGCGATGATTCATTTCTGGAATTTTTTGAGAGGCTGCCTTTGGATTGCCAAATTCGCAGCTGCAAAATAATGGAACTGCAGCCAAAAAACCCCGAAATGTTGGCATTTTTGCAACAGGCACCCAAAGTGCATGTCACAAAAATACTGTGGCTAAGCCAGTAGCACCGCGCAGTGAGCATGAGCTGGAAAAAGGATGTCTGTTGCCAGAGCAAGTGAAGATTTGAGTTTAAAATGTGCACCATCTCTGGCACCATCGTGGCACGTCTCTTGCAAGTGTGAAATGTGTTCTGCTAGAAGGAGTTAATGGTACGGAGTGCTCTCCGTAACAGAGCTCTGCAGCAGCATGTATTTCATGCTGCTTGGTGCCCTGGGGAGAATGGGGTAGGGGCTAGAAAAGGTGTCAGTGAAAAGTGAGGAAGAGCAAAGTGCACAGAGTGGTGCTAGAAAAAAGGTGACACAGAAGGGTGGGAAAGAGGTAAAATGCCAAGGAGAGGGAAAGGGGCTAGTACCACAACAAGAGGCGTGAGCAGGAGGACTGCCAGGGGCAAGTGGGTGGAGGTAGCCAAACAAGTGATGGAGGAAGGAGGGCAAGAGTGGAGGCCAGGAAAAAGTACTGCTAAAGGTGGCCTGGACGCTCAGAAACCGGCTTTGTCCCAGTGTCCAGCAGTCTTTTCTCCTGGTCTTAATGTCCAGAAGGTTTGTTTTGAGCCTCTTGGAGGTGGCTGTGCCTCCAGGAAGCTCGTAGAGGTTTCAAGTGCTGTGCAGTGTAGGGGAGAGATTGAAAACACCTCTCTCCTCCCCACCCTCTTTTACTGGCCCAGTGCGGCAGCGCAGGGCCAGTAAAAGGAGGATTTAGCCAAGTTTCCAAGTTGCTTTTAAGATTTTGGCCAGATCTTTTGTAAAAATCACAGGATTTTTACAAAAGTCTGGTTACGTGATTTTTTTGCAGATCGTGAAATCACAAACTCCTGGAAGGTTTGTTGAGGTGAGAGCAGGGCCGGACTGGCCCTAACGGGCACCGGGCGTTTCCCCGGTGGGCCACTAGGGTGGGGGCCGGTTTTGGGCTTTGGGGGTCCGTTTTTGTTACTGGGGGACGGCAATATCGGCCCCCTGTAACAAAATCGGGCGAAACCGGCCTTTGCAAACAGCTCAGCGGCACCCCCTCAGCCCCCCCAGGGGGGCCAGTCGAGCAGTTTGCCAGGGCCGGTTTCAGTTCCCAGTCCGGCCCTGGGTGAGAGGCAGCCTACAATAACTGTAAACTGAAAAAGCAGGCGCTCTTTTGCAGTATTAAACTGGACTAATACATGCTGAATATGTTATGTAGAAAGAGCGCAAACAAGGGAAAGAACTAACAGATAAAAAGGAAGGACTGTAGCAAAGGTGGCTTTCTATTTACAAAAAGGAAACGTGTCACTGTAGGTAGGTAGCTGGCCAAATAATACAGAGCACGTCACAGTTGCACAATCATCTAAACCTAAGTTGCTCTGCTGCCTTGAGTCAAAGGCAGAGAAGAGAGGACATATGTGTCAGACCTAGTAAGAAATGGCACATTTATTATCTCCCCCTGCACTGGTGTACTTTTGGCTGCCAAGTGCCAATGCACACACCCTGGAGCCATTGTGTAAGGGTGTGTGTGCATTCTCTAAAGCATAGGTAAAGTAATGGAAGAGGACCCTTCCAGTACAAAAACTATCCTTGAAGACTTTTCCAACTTTGCATGTGTGTTACACTGCAGTCCACATGCAAAGGTGGAAAAATAGGGAGAAATAAAAACATTTCTCTTGTTACGCCTGCCTCAAAGAGACGTAAGGTTTAGGCACAAATCCCTATTTACGAATGTTGGTAAATAGTGATTTGAGTCAAAAAGCATTGGTGGTTGCATGTGACACCCATGCACCAACCATGGAAGCCCCCCTTGATGCATAGTAGTGGAAAGTAGCTCATAGCACAAATTTCTGTTATTTTGACAATGATTCCAACACGCAATGCTTAATTTGTGCTGGTAGTTCAGTTTAGGCTCACATGGACATATTTTTGGGTACTGGGACATGTTTTTCCTCATCAGACTTTGAATCAGAACAAGATAGAGAAAAACACAAAAGGGGGAAAGAAGGAGGAACAGAAAGACGGAAATCAATGAAAAAGAGTGAAAGTGGGGATGAAAAAGAGCATGCAGGTGTGAGTCTGAGGGGCAAAGAATGCCTGGTGATGTATTAAAGGTGCATAAGGGGCCATTGAGGCTGCGCAGCCTGGATATTCAGCAGCACGACCTTCTGCAGCATTTGCGGAAGCTTCCGAGCAAATGTTTGGGCCCTAGTACTTATTATTTTACAAATCAAGCATTGCCATCTCACTACCTAGTTTGTGTTGCATAGCAAATCCCACCCCAGCACTTTACCCTGGGTTTGTTTCACTTTTGTGATGCAAACCCAGCTCAAATCGTTAGTAAATCTGAGCCCATATTTTTTCCTGTCAAACGTCGTCTTAAAAATGCATCTTTCATCTTACCCATGTTCATTTATGTATTCAGTTACTTTCCACAACTATTAGTGTTTATATTTTAAGGTCTCTTGCATTACATTGATATTACTTTTTTTTCTTTACGCCTTGAGCATGCAGTGGAAAAAAAACATGAACTATGATTTAAAGTCAGGTTATTGAAAATTAACAGGCCTTATCACTTGTGCATTTTCAGCAACATACTACTGAAAAACAGAAAGTACTAGCCAAGGTGACTTGCTGCTCTGCCCTGTGCCACAATCTTCATAAAAATGCCCCAATGTGGCTTTCAGCGGAGCCATCGTTTGAGGCTTTTCTAGCAACATTGCAGTGACAGCACAGCATGAAAACACAGCAGCAACTACCACTCTGTGCTTCCGTGCTGTGCTGACCACAGTGCATATTCTAGCTCGAAGAATGACCTCCATAGACTTCTGCCTGCAAAGATAAAAGTAGGGGTGCTTGCACCTCATAACAATTTTTATAACTTAAACTAATGCTCCAAAGAACTTACATTGGCAGTTCATGCTTTGTTCTATTAGGAGGGAGCCATTTTGTAATAAAGTGTTCCACACAGCCGTGAATAGTCTCTATTAGTTACCTCATGGGCAAGTTACATTTTTGCTTAAAACACCGTTTAGATATTCCTGGCTACAGTCGTGGTTGTCAGTAGGACAATGTAGGGCAGGATGCGTATTTCAAGCAGGCAATTTACGGCTTTCATGAAAATGGCTGACGTCACTGCCCTTTTGTAATAAAAAAACATATTTTGGTTGACCGTGTGCCATAAAGTGAATCATTTTAGTACAGCAGATTGACGTCTACTGCAATCAGTAAGCAATAACAACTATCTGCGCCCCTTGGATGTTGCCTGAAAGAGAAACATGGCTAATACACAATGTACGTTTTTGCGGTGCGGCAAGCGCAAAGTAAGCGGTTTTATTTATTTACTTCTCACTATCCCATTGTATGTCTAATTCCAACTGCCCCCCACCCCGCCCCCGCCCCGGCTCACTGCCTCACAGCTTTTACCTGTGCAAGCCGCCACTGGTACTAGCCTAGATTTTGGAAGAATAATTAATGTGGATTGTGTTTTTCCCTACATTGATATTCATTTGTGTTACGCTAAACAAATGCTATTTTACTTACAAAGAGGGAGATAATATTTTGTACCGTTTCTCAGTTAATATGGCCCTAAGGAAGGTCACCTTTAGTAACTGAAGCATTATGCAAGTATGCATTATTTTCCACGAGAATAAATGCAATATTTATTTTCGGACAAAAACGTACATTGTGTATTAGCCATATGTTTCTCTTTCAGGCAACATCCAAGGGACGCAGATAGTTGTTATTGCTCACTGATTGCAGCAGACGTCAATCTGCTGTACTAAAATGATTCACTTTATGGCACACAGTCAATCAAAATATGTTTTTTTATTACAAATGGGCAGTGACGTCAGCCATTTTCATGAAAGCTGTAAATTGCCCGCTTGAAATACGCATCCTGCCCTACATTGTCCTACTGACAACCACGACTGTAGCCAGGAATATCTAAACGGTGTTTTAAGCAAAAATGTGGCTTGCCCATGAGGTAACTAATAGGGACTATTCACGGCTGTGTGGAACACTTTATTACAAAATGGCACCGTCCTAATAGAACAAAACACAAACTTTCAATGTAAGCTCCTTGGCGCATTATTTTAAGTTATGAAAATTGTTATGAGGTGCAAGCACCCCATCTTTTATCTCTGCAGGCAGTTGTCTATGGAGGTCATTCCACGAGCTAGCAAATGCACTGTGGTAAGCACTGCACGGTAGCACAGTGCGGTAGTTGATGCTGTGTTTTCATGCTGTGCTGTCACAGTAATGTTGCTAGAAAAGTCTCAAGCAATGGCTCCACTGATAGACACTGGGGTGCATATATATGAAGATTGTGGCACAGGGCAGCGCAGCACGTCTCCTTGCTGTGCTGCGCTGCGTCACAGGGAAAGGGCAGGAATGCGCCATATTTAAGGCATGCGGTGCATTCTTGTCCTTTCCCCCTGTGCTGGCGTTCTTTTGGCAGGCTAGCGCCAATGCAGTCACTCTTGCACCATGATGTAAGGGTGTCTGTGTTGCATTCAGGATTGTTTTTCTGCAGGAAGGGGTATCTTTCTGCACCAAAACAATCCTGAAGGGCATATTCCTCTGAGGAGAAATAAAGATGTTTCTCCTCGTTATGCCTCTCATGATGAGGTGTATATTTGTGGTGCATTCCCAGGTTTACCAGATTTGGTAAATCTAGACATGCGACAAAAACCATTGGTTTTGTGTGGTAACACCCACACAATGCTCATGGAACGCCTCCCTTGCGCAGAGTAATGCAACACAGCGCTTTGTGCTGCATTGCATTACTCCAGATATATAAAGACATTCAAAGTCACGCAAAGTGGCTTTTCGTTGCTTCCTAAATCTGACTTAGAGGTTTGCTTCACACATGTACCACACTGCATGGTGCAAGCATGACACAAACCTCTCACAAATATGCCACTCAATGTGGTATTTAGCAATTTGAGTCCAGATGTGGCTGATTGCACTTTGTCATAAGCCCCAGCAAGTTAGGGTCTCAGTTCAAAATACGAGCAATAGTAGTCCAAATTAATTCCTTTCCATCAAATATTATTATGGTAATCTGTTTGTCTCACTCTTACTTATTGTTACTACTGCATCTAGATTGTAAGTAGTCACTTTGTAGGCCAATCAGGATTGACGAAAGAAGGACCAGATCATCTGCATACCAAACGTGTGACAACTTAGAGACTCCCAAGTCATCTGAATGACTTTCTACAATGTTCAACGCAGAGGGAATAACAGGTTGGTATAAATTAGAGAGTGTGGAAGCAGCCCTGTTTATGACCATTTTCAGGACAAATCGTACTAGTGCTGGCTCTGACCTTCTACTTCCAAAGCTTTACCCAAGTGTCTCTGAAAGGTTTGAATCAACTTGAGCAAGCTTGGATCAATTATCACCATAGAGGTTGGATTCTCACCCAGCCAATGGTGGATGAATAGTCCACCATAGACGTATTCAGATGTTTACATTTGTGAAGCCTCTCCCAAGCCGAGCAGCATAATCCAATGCTATATTAGTTGTATCTTTAAACTCCTGAGAAACCAGTGTATTGAATATTGTTAAATCAGGCCCTCTGTTTGGAAATTCTTATCAGTAAAAGGCACCTCATTGTTGGTGTGACTCGTAAAAAACGATGGCTGTTTTGAAATATTAAGTGGCCTTTTTTTTGTTGCTCCGGTTAGTAGTTAGATTTAAGTTCAAATCATGCTCTGGCCACTTCGGCCACAGGTTGGGACATCACAAATCTTCTAAATTATTCAGACAACCAATCAACGAATCAGCCTCTTAAGAGAACTTTCACAATACACATATTGATAGATTGCTTTTGAAAATTCCAGCTTACTTTTTTATGGAAGACTGCAAACATTTAAAATTTAAGTGGACACATTGACAATGTGTATGTCTAAGAACTTATATCCTCATTAGAGAGCCCTTCCTGAATCTAAGAACATGTTTTGGACTCAACAGGTCCACCCATAGAGCTAATCCTATGCTTGTAGTAAATTTCCCACTTTTCATGAAATAGCCAAGATTGCCAAAGAGTACAGAGGAGATGTATGGCACTGAAATACCCTCTTGAGTTCTCCAAAGTGTAATATTTATACATGCAGATTTTCTGCTAGAAGAAACATCTGCAAATGTTAATGACTTTTAGGTAATTATTTGGAGACAAAAATATTCGAGTTCCTTGAAAACGTTGATATGCATATATGCACTGAAGACTTGTTTACTAATTACTTGCCTCTAGTTTGGCACAAAGTACTAAATGCAACTAGGTTGTCATTTTGTGTATATAATGTTCAAATTCCCTTCAAAAAATCAAGTGCAACTGTGCAATGGTAGTCATAGCGTTGAATATCATAGGGGTGCAGCAGAATGGCCATGTCCACATTGCAACTACCCATCAGTCAAGGATTTCTTGGTGCATGTTAGAAATCGGGTTTCTGATTAGCAGAGGTATGCACCCTGTCCAAGCAGGATACACAATCCTAGACACAATAAGTTAGGTACATTGTTAGAAGTGAGTTTTCTGGTTAGCGAGGGTATGCACCTAAGCCAGGCAGAATCCACCACTCTAGTCAGGATAAGGGTTTTACACTTCTAAAATAACCCCTGCTCACCCCCTTGGTAGCTTGGCACGAGCAGTCAGGCTTATCTTAGAGGCAATGTGTAAAGCATTTGCACATAACAAACAGTAATACAGTGAAAACACTACAAAAGGACACCACACCAGTTTTAGAAAAATATCCTATATTCAGCTGTGTAAAACAAGACCAAAACAATAAAAATCCAACATACATTGATTCAAATACCAATAAAGCAAAAATAGGCTTTAAAAACAGTTCCTTGAAGTTGATAGCTCAGTCTGGGCCTATCACGGCATAGTGAGCAAATAAATCGAACAGTTCTGGCCAATCGGTGTGTCGCGGGCCAGCTACGGTGTCGGGGAGACCCGTAAAACAGTACTTTTGGAGATGCAGTGCATCTGACCTTGCGGTGAGCTCCCGAGGAATGGCGCCGGCAGGCATTGGCTCCGGAAGTTGTTGCAGGAGTCGTCGGGCCCTTGAAGTTACACGTGTTGCAGGTCAAACTCCTTGAGTTTGAAGCCAGGAGCGCAGGTGTTGGGGCTGTGGTGTAAAAGCACAGAGCAGTGGGACATGTTGTGCCCTCAGGTCACGGTGCAGGCAGCAGCTCGGTGACGGTCGTCCGGCAGCATCAGTGAGATCAGGGCTGCGGTGCAAAGTGGGCCGGTGCTTGTTGTGGTGCTAACAGATCACGGTGCAAGCAGCGTCATCATCGTTGCTGAAACGCTGCCGTCGGTAGACCCAAGGCTGCGGTGCGAGATGGGTCAATGCAGTGTGCAGGGCCCACAGGTCACGGTGGAAGCAGTAGCGTCAGTTGATGATCAGGAGTCGATGGTGCTGGCATTGGCGGGCCAACGCTGTGGTGTGGGAAGGGGCGGTGCCTCGTGTAACTTACGAGCGGTCTCCCCAAACCACTGTGCAGGCAGTGCCATCAATGTCAGCTTGGAGCAGCGTTGTTGGTGAGACCAGGGCTGCGGTTCAAAGCGGGACGGTGCTCCGTGTTCTCCATGAGCAGTGTCCACAGGTCACAGTGCAGGCAGCAGCATTGATGACAGCATTGACGGGGATACAGGGGTGGTGCTGTGAAGTGATGTGGTGCGGAGTGCGGTGCCCACAGGTCACAGTGCAAGCAGTGGTTCAATGGCGGCGTCGGACGGTGTTGCCGGTGAGACCAATGTTGCGGTGCGGAGTGCAGCAGTGCCCTCGTGGTGCCTTCAGGTCACTGAGTCAGCAGCAGCGTCATTGACAGCGGCAGGTTACCTTTCTCCTCTGTGGCAGCTGAAGCCTCCAGTTCCAGAAGCCGGTACCTAGAAGTGTTGAGGTCTTTGATTTCCCTGAGACTTCCAACAGGAGGCAAGCTCTACATCAAGCCCTTGCAGAAAGAACAGCCCAGTCCTTTCCCTGCCCAAGACAGAAGGAGCAACTGCAGGCCAACCCAACAAAGCACCATCAGCAAAGGGACAGTACTCCGCCTGGCAGCTCTTCTTCCTGGCAGGTTCCTTAGTCCAGCACCAATCTAAAGATCTGAGGTCAGGAACCCAATATTTATACCTATTTTCTTTTGAAGTTGGTACAAACAAAGTACCTCTGGCACACATAAACCAGTTCAGACTGGTTCAGGCCAGGTTCACCACAGGAGGTGGAGACAGCTTTGTGAGAGGCAGCCACAGTCCATTCAGGTGCAAGCAATAACTCCTCCCACTACTCTAAATGCAGCCAGTTCTATTCAACCTGGCTATGAGTCACCCAGGAAAGGCAGGACACACCTCACCCCCGCCCCTATTTGTGTCTGTCTAGTATAAATGCACTTCCCCAGCTCCTGTCACTAAACCCAGAAAGAGAATACACAAAAGGCAGAGGCACACAGGATGGTTAAGCAAGAAAGTGCCCACTTTCTAACAGTGCCATTTTCAAACACATAATATAAAAGTTATCTTTACTAAAAGATGTATTTTTAAATCCTGAGTTCAGGCATACTAAACTCCATTTTTCTATCAGATCCCACTGGCAAGCTACATTGGTAAAGTGTTACCAAGCAGCTCCCATGTTAACCTACGGGAGAGATAGCCTTTCAACAGTGAACAGTGAAAATGAAATACACGGTATTTCACTATTAGGACATGCAAAAATACACCACTACATGTCCTACCTTTTACATACACTGAACCTTGCCCACGGGGCTACCTTGGGCCTACCTTAGGGGTGACTTGGAAGTAAGAAAAGGGAAGATAAGAGCCGGGCAAGTGGGCGCACTTGCCAGGTCGACACAGCAGTTACAAACTGCGTACAGACACTGTAGTGACAGGTGTGAGACACCTTTGAAAAGCTACTTGTGTGGATGGCACAATCAGTGCTGCAGGCCCACTAGTAGCATTTGATTTACAGGCCCTGGGCACACACAGTGCACTGTACTAGGCACTTAGGGCCTGATTCCGATGTCGGCCGGAGGGGCTCCTGATGGCATCCGTCAGGAGCGACTCCGTCTCGTACGCGCGATTTCCAAACGCCTCCTACCACTGTACGAGCGAGCAAGTAAGATGCAAAGATAGCCTCGCGCTCCGACCGACTCGTACCCGTCAGCGACGCTGTCCGGACGACTCCGACTTCACCGACACGCACAGCGCAATGGGGCCGATTTCCGAGCGACCAAGTGCGAAGCACTCATTGGGCGGCCGGACCGAGTCAGAGCCTCTGACTCGAAAAGGCATCGGGAAGCGGACTTCGGGGGGCCGGAGCGGGACCCCCTTCACCCGGAGCCTTATGACTCGGTCACAGGGGGAGACACAAAACTCCCCAGTACACATGCATGCATGGGGCGCCTGGCGCGAGGCGTCCCGCAACAGGGGGCGCCCTTCTCCGCGACCTACCTTTTTTTGCTATGGGAGCCTATGTACGCGACGTACAACAGGCTCCCATAGACGTCAATGGGACTCCGAGCGACCCGAGTCCGTCAGCGCTCAATGGCATCGTACTCGGTCGCTCGGAGCCACGGAGCGCAAGTCGCTCGGAAAGCTCTACGGGACCGAGTCGGTCGTAGGGCTTTCCGACCGACATCGGAATCGGGCCCTTAGTAGTAAATCAAATAAGCCAATCATGGAAACACCAATCCATAAACACAATTTATATTGAGAGTATATCCACTTTAGCACTGATTAGCAGTGGTAAGTGCCCAGAGTCCTAAAACCAATGAGGAATAGGTCAAAAACTGGAGGACAAAAAGGAAAAAGGCTGGGGGTAAACCTGCCAAAAACGCCAAGTCTAACATACACACTAAAAGATCACCTGTGCTCACCCTCTGGTAGCTTGGCACAGAGCAGCCAGGCTAGTCTAAAGAGGTAATGTGTTAAGTATTTGTGCTCATACATACATGCACACACACACAGTAACACAGTCAAAACACCACAAAAGACTCCACACAAGTTTACAAAAATAGATTATTATATTCTAAACAAAACAAAATTAAAACAACAAAAATCCAATAAGCACGACTCAAGATATGCATCTTTAAAGAATAAGTGAATAATAGCACTTAGAAGCAAATAGCGCTTTGGGGTTACTGTAGGTCACACTGGTCCGGGAGAAAGTCAAGAATTCAGGCCATCCACGATGGAATGCAGGCTGGTTACAGGATCCACATAGGGCCCACTAAGCAAAGTACCTTAATCCTGGTCACAGAATAAAATGCAGCAGTGGCGTGGCCTCGGTTCTGTGGATGAAATGCCAAGTCCGGAATGCAAGGGCGATGCACCGGGATAATCCACGCTGGAGACGATGTGTTGATCTTCTCCACCCACTGGCGGCAATGCATGATCCCTGAAGTGGTGATTCCGAGGCACTGCGGCAGTGCCAAGTGCAGTACGCCAGGTCCAGACGTAGCAGCGGCGGTGATGCATTGATCCCGATGTTGTATCAGACATACGCTAGTGTACAATCAGCGCAGAGTTGTCAAAGCGCAGGTTCTGGCAAATGCAGCACTTTAAACTCACATCCAAGGGCCCTGGACTGGATTGGCACCACTTGGCTAAACAAAACTTAGAGCAAGTAAAGTCCAGCTGCTGGGGTGAAGATGAAAGGTGAAGTCTTTGATATCCCCGAGACTTAGCAACAGTAGGCAAGCCAAGAAACCCTTGTAGAAACTTAAGCTCTTAAGCCATAGAGAGCAGGTCCAATCCTTCTCACTTTAAGACAAGAAGCAGCAGACCAACACAGCAAAGCAGGTAACAAAGTGGCAGTCCCTACTACAGCAAAGCAATCAGCAGGTTGCAGGCCAACACAGCAAATTAGTTAGCAAAGTGGCAGTCCCTCCTACAGCACAGCAGCTCTTTTTCCTGGCAGAATGTCCTGAATTCCATCAGTGTTCTGAGTGGGTACTTATTCCCAATTTGGCCTTTGAAATAGTGAGACTTCAAAGAAAGGTCTTTGTAGTGCACAAGACCCTGCCCTTCCCTGCCCTGGCTCCAGACTCACTCCAGGAGGGTATGCAATCCTCTGCTTGGGGACAGGACAACGTCCTTTCAGGTGCAAAGTGTCAGCTCCTCCCTCTCTTCCAGCTCAGGCATCCCCACCAACATGCAGATGACTAGGTAGCCACACCTATCCTTCCCTTGTGTGTGACTGTTTCTAGGGAATGACGCAAAAAGCTCTCACCCAGCCCAGAAGTGTATTCTAGAGTCAGGCCGAAGGCACCATATGGTTTAAGTAAGAAAATGCCAACTTTCTAAAAGTAGCATTTTCAGAACTACAATTTAAGAATCAACTTCACCATACATTGTATTTTTAATTTGTCATTCTAGAGACACTAAATTTAGTTTTCCTACCTTTTCCTAATTGGGAACTGTACTTATAAAATTGTTATAAGTCAGTTCCAATGCTATCCTATGGGAGAAATAGACCTTGCAATAGTGAAAAACGACTTTATGAGTATTTCACTATCAGGACATGTAAAACTTAAAGCGTATATCCTACCTTTTAAATACACTGCACCCTGCCTATGGGCTATCCAGGGCCTACCGTAGGGGTGACCTATACATAATATAAAGAAAGGTTGGGCCTGGCAAGTAGGCTAACTTGCCAGGTTGACATGGAACTTTAAAACTTCATGCACAGGCTCTGCAGTGGCAGGCCTGGGACATGTTTAAAGGGCTACTTAAGTGGTTGGCACAATCAGTGCTGCAGGCCCACTAGTTGCATTAGATTTCTAGGCCATGAACACACGTAGTGCTCTTTACTAGGGACTTATAAGTAAATCATATATGCCAATTGTGGATAAGCCAATGTTACACATTTTAGGAAAAGTGCACATGCACTTTAGCACTGGTAAGCAGTGGTAAAGTGCTCAGAGTCCAATAACCAGCAAAAATGAAGTCAGCAAGTAGTTAAAAACAGAAGGTCTGAAGGCAAAAAGTTAGTGAAAACCATGCAAGTATACCAGGTTTAACACATGTCCCACCCAGAGAAAAGTGGGTAGAGCTACCTGCCCCATTGGGAGCCCTTTTCACTAAGGTGGAAAGAACCTGGAGAGACCATCAGCATTGGCATAGTCTGTGCCAGTACGGTGTTCCACAGTAAAGTCCATTTCCTGTAGGGAGATGGACCACCTCAACAGTTTAGGATTCTCAACCCTCATTTGCATTACCATCTGAAGGGCCTTTGGTCTGTCTGAAACGGGAAGTGAGTACCAAACAAGTATGGTCTTAGATTCTTCAGCACCCAGAGCAAAGGTTTCCCTTTCTATTGCTCTCAACCTCTGTTCCCTTGGAAGTAACCTACTACTGATGAAGGCTATGGGATGATCTAGGCCCTCTTCTTTCATCTGGGAGAGCACTGCTCTGAGGAATCGGTCTGCACCACAAATTCCTGGGAGAAGTCGGGGATCTTGAGCACATGTTCCATGCACATGACCTCTTTCATGGTGTCAAAAGCTGTCTGGCACACCTCTGTCCAGATCACCTGACGTGGCTGCTTCTTGGAAGTCAGGTCTGTCAAGGGGGCAACAATGGTGCCATACCCCTTAACAAATCTCCTGTAATACCCAGTGAGACCTAGGAAGGCTCTCACTTCTGTCTGGGTCTTGGGGGGTCCCCCAAGCCAGAATAGTATCAATCTTTGACTGGAAAGGCTGCACTTTGCCACCCCTTTCTTGGTGTCCCAAGTAGACAACAGAACCCTGCCCTATTTGGCACTTACTGGCCTTGATAGTCAGGCCTGAACTCTGCAGTGCCCCAAGCATTAACTAGAGGTGGTGCAAGTGGTCCCCCCATCTGGAGCTGAAGACTGCAATGTCGTCCAGGTAGGCAGCACTGACATTCTCCAACTCAGCCAGAACCTGGTTGACCAGACTCTGGAAGGTGGCAGGGGCATTCTTCAACCCAAAAGGCAAGATGCCCTTCTGACATTGAGAACGCTGACCTTTCGTTGCCCCCTCGGTCAAGGCAATCCGCCAGTATGCAGACGTTAGCAAACGTGCTGAGCAGCTGCACAGCCCCAAGCCGATCTATGAGCTCATCAGCACCAGGGATGGGGTGTGCGTCAGTCCTGGTGACTACCTTGAGCCAACGATATTCTACACAGAACAGGAGTTCGGGTGTGACACCTGGCAGGGAAGCCTTAGGAACCAACACCACTGGGCTTAACTATGGGATGTTTAAGAGAAAAATAACCACTGACAGAAGCATCTTGGAAACCTCATCCTTGATGCTAGCCCTCACTTTCTCAGACAACCTGTGAATCTTGTGCTTTACTGTGAGACAGCCCCCGGTATTCACATCATGGGTGCACCATGGAGTGACTCCAGGGGTTAGTGAGAACAGGGATGCAAACTGTCCCAGCAACTGGCTGCAGTCTCCTTGTTGTTCTAAGGTTCTAAGGTCAAGGTATGGGGGAGGCTCACTCCCTCTACTGATATATTCTGCTCCTTGCAAGATAGGCTGGGTGAGGTTCACTCTCCTCTTCCACCCCTTCATCAGTTACCAACAGCATAATCAACTCAGACCTCAAAGTGGCTTGAGGCAATTCACATGCAGGCCCTTAAAGGGTTCGAGTTTTGAGGTCCACCAGGTAGGAGACATTACTCATTTGCTCCTTCACCTCAAAAGGTCCAGACCAACGGTCTTGCAGGGCGCAAGGCTAATTTCAAGTGTTATTATCTGGCAGTTCAACTACAGAGGTTCTCCCGTTGGCTAAATGGGACAGCATGAGACGAGACAGTGGCAATTAAATGGCTGCTGCAACAACTCAATGTATTTAAGCTAGTAATACTGGGGTCCAAACCTGCTGGAGGTGTGCTTCAACTGATTCTGGTAGTACACTGATGTCTGAACCACAGTTGTTTACTCACAAAGTATCAGAGCCCCTACGCTTCTAATATCCTGTTACACAGAGTTCCAGAATAGCTACATCTCCTAGAAAAAAACAAAGATACTGGAACAATTGGTAAAGGGCTGGCATGGAAACTTTAGTGGACTTATTCCAAGATGGGCAGCTATTATCTTTTCAAGCTCTCCATGACTAATCAGCACTACATGAGTGAGACCTCCTCATGCATGGCCTAATCCTCCGAATACTCAAGACCAGATGGGAGATCTTGAACTCAGATGGAGAAACTAATTCACTCAATCAACCATTATATATGATAGGAGCAGGGAAACATTGCATCAGCTGGTTGTGCAGAGCACTGATAAATCTGGGGCATACTTCTTTGCAACATTTATGAGACACTTGGGAAGCAGAACCTGAGGGATCAGTACATATGAGAAAGAATGAGACAAGCCCTTTCATATCAACGGGTTATCTCCTGTAATGCTAAATTCAAGCTGATCTAATTTTTCATAACACATAGAGCATATCCCTCACCAGGAAAAATAAATAAAATTTTCCTGGGTGCTATGGTTTCCTGTCCTCTCTGTTCAACTCTAATGGCAGACTTACATAATATGCTATGTAGCTCCCCATCCCTGACTAATTTCTGGGAGACTGTCACACATGACCTAACAGGATTCCCTGGTATGCATACACTCACCTACTAGGTCGCATGCCCTCTGGGTTTATTTAAAAGCCTGAAGATTTGTAAAGCAGCAGCCAGTTTTACAGACTTGGGCAGGCTTTTAGCTAAAAGTGTGATTATATTATGCTATAAGGCAGCAGCACTGCCCTTGCTCACATCCTGTCACCAGGCTGTTCTGTGCTTGGGCCAAGAGGACAGCAAGGCCCTCAACAGAGAGGAAATCAGTGACCTCTGCAAGCATACAATAGCCAGAGATTGGGATGGATTTTAGATGGATATTAGACTGTTCAAGGGGAAACAGGTGGCGGCGGTACTTTACCCCCATGAGCAGATCATACCTGCAAACCTAATGAACAGCCGTGCAGCCAAGATTACACACATAGTGATATACCAACCCCCTCCCCTCACTAATTCATGAATAGATGCTCCCACCACAACATACAATCCCTGAGACCTGTGACAGGTCAGTCCCTGACTGAGGTTCTACTCAACGCACCACTCCCTTATTTACTTTACACCTTCTGTTGAATAACTCAAATGCAAATTCCTCCCATTTGCTCTTCCCTCTGTTCCCTCACCCAGCGCAATATTGCATCATCAGATGAAAAATGTCATTCAACACTATTTCTTCCCTCCTTCCAGTAGGAGGAGACCCTTCATAGCCAGCCTAAAGATACCTCTGTCAGATCAGAATTTCAAAATGTTATAATTACCTTCCCTGCAACTCCACACTTTGCAGTTAAGCTCAAAAGAGTGGCCCTCAACTACAACCCCAGATATCTCCTATTGAGCCAAAAGTTATAATTTCATTGTTAGTATCTTGGTGATATGTCCTCGTGCAATATAAGATACCATAAAGGAGTAGTTCCCAAACTTTTTGGAACCACAACCCCCTGTTTAGAACGACAAACTTTTGAGACCCGACTAACTCTGATGGACATTAGGAGGGGTAACTAAAGCATTGTTTGGTAGCACAGTGTTATTTACAGACAACATATTTTCTATTGAAGTTGCCATTAACTTTGCACAGACATACTGTTTCACTGATTGAAGCTATATAGTGCACAATTGATAATATGTGGGAATCGGGTATCTGAAATATTTATCATATGTGCATCATCTAGTAAAGTTTCTTGCTTTATTTTGTTCCTATTAAAATCTGTTTCCAGCACACTTTAGAACTACACAAACATGCTCTAAATTTTAGCTTTTCATAACTGCTGAATAAATACAGTTCATTTACAGATATCTACATTTTGTTGTGTGCTGCAAAAAAACATCACACTTCCCTGTACTCCAGGAAGATTGTCACATAATATAGGCTTATAGGGCTATAGCAGCGTTTAAAGGCCCGCTTCACTGTTAAAGGCTTGAGTGAAGGCACGGGCCATTAACAAGGAAACTGGCTTTTAATGGTCAGTATAGCCCACTGCGGTGGGTTATAAGGCTATAAGAACATTCCGCGCCTAGAGAACAGAATATAATAATTAGAAAATCAAAGGCATCGAAGACCAAGGAGGTTGAAGTCCCAGAGGCCCCGAAGCCTGTTTCACAGCTGTTGCTGTAATTATTCAATAGCTAACAGCCACTCACAGGGCCATGGTTGTTAGCTGTTGAAAATCCTCTGTGTACGGGGGCTGAAGTCAGGCCCTAGTTCTCTCCGGCTTGGCTAAACTGTTTCTTTCTCATTCAGTTGTGCCAGGGAAACCAGGAGCTGAGCAGCATTCTCCCTCCCTCCTTCCAAGGCTCCATAAAGAAAAGTAAGTAACAGTCCCATAAACAGCAAATTGTCCGAAGACACATAGCCTGTCATTTGACCTCTCCCTTTGAAGCACCAAATGTGAAAGAAAAACCTACTGGCCTGCCAAAAGTTAGCTGGCGACCCAGCAGGGGGTCGCGAGCCAAAGTTCGGGAATCACTGCTATAAAGCATAAACCCTGAAGCGAAAGCTTACTGTAACACTGGCATTGTTTCACATGCGTGGTCTGTTTCTTTAAAAGTTAATAAAAATGAATTCAAAAATAGCTTTGAATTTCATGTGGCTTGAAACGCCTTGGAGTATTCTTCAAATCTTTTATTTGTTTGTCACTAGAAAGACAAGTCTTTCCTGTATGGGGACAGGTAAATCGAACTATAGTATGCATACAATGTGCGATTTGTCCACTACATGATAATGTGCGGCAAGGGGCACAAGTTGCACAATGTGAAGTGATTAAGAGGAGCTTATGATGATTTGCAGCAAGGGGCGCAAGGTGAAGTGAGTCAGCGGAGCACATGGTGTGCAGCAAGGGGCATAAGGTGAAGTGAGTTAGAGGAGCACATGGTGTGCAGCAAGGGGCATAAGGTGAAGTGAGTCAGAGAATCACATCATGATGTGCAGCAAGGTGCACAAGGTGAAGTGAGCAAGAGAAGCACATGTAGCAAGGTACACAAGGTAAAGTACAGAATGAAAACACGAGGTCATGTGCGGAAAGAAAGAAGTAGATGTTGTGCACCAGAAAACCCCTAGTGGTGCACTTCAGTGTGCACTTATTAACACAGTAAAAAAAAATGTAAATTCGTATTTGTAAAGCGCAAACTACTCACCCTTACGGGTCTCAAGGCGCTGGGGGCCGTTGTGGAAATTAAGTGAGCTATTGCCCAGAGTCACATGGTGCTGAGCTGAGCTGCCGCAGCTGGGTATTGAACTGTGAGCCCTGTGCTCCGAAGTCAGCTGCCCTGGCCGCTGCACCACACCTCTCCTGTAGCTCTGATGAGGAGAATGTGATGTGCTTTACATAACTTAACAGTGAAGTGCCTTGTGGCAGCATTAGGTATTGTGCTTCAGGGGAGCCTCGAGGCGAGGAGGGAGTGCTGTGCATCAAAGGAGCACTGGGTGTTGTAAATATCAGTGGCAGAATGCTGTGTGCATTATGAGAAACAGGCTGATGTGCAGGAGCTGCCACGGGGTGAAGTACAGTGAGTACATATGGGGATAAACATTATGGAGAACATATTGATAAATATCTTGCAATGTATGAGTCCTCCCGTCAGCAGCACTTTGCATGTTTTCATTACGAGTGGTATCATTAAATTGCTTAAAGCAACATTGCAACCCTTTTAACTCAAAGGTCTTTATAGATTAATAAAAAGTACAAAAACATTATTTTTAATACAGTCTAAAACATTTTTCTTGTGCTTAAAACAGACTTCCTGGTGAATATTTGACAATTTTTCTTTCTTTAATGTGTTCCTGTCTTTTTTCGTCACATTGTCTGAAAACAAAGGGGCCTAATTTTGAGCCAGTTTGCTCAACTCTTGCACCATTCAACGTGGTGCAAGAGCGACGCAAACCTTATATGTGATGTATGAAGCAACACAAGGCTCAGTGCTTAATTTGTGTTGGTGCTTTCCGGTGCTTAGCTCTGGGACTTATTTCTCGGGGCTGGGTCTACACTCTAGTCGGGTCCACAGTCAGTATAAGTAATAATTGGCTGCACATTCTCAGAGTAGGTGCCACCGTTCCTGTCTCTCCCCATCCCTGTGAAGAGCTGATATCGCACATGAATGCATGCGTGCGTAAACTATTTCAAATTGGAGGCAGCTGCTCTGCCGCCCGCCTAAATGTGAGCCACACACATCACATTACCGCCAGAAAATTAAACTGCCTGGGCTTGGTCTCGGCGTAGGTCACCAACACCGTCACACCCCATTTCCATTTTGCAGTCATTCATTGGTAGCACGCTAGCGTAATTCACTACCAATAAACGATTGCAAAATATAATATTAGCCTGGCCCCGTCCCTCCTTGGCGAATCATGAAGTTTGCGAATTGGACCAATGAGTAGTTGTTTTCACCCGCGGCCCACCCAGCATACTGCGCAGCTGCAGCGTTAATCATTATCCCAGGACAGAAGCAATCAGCGTGTCGTGCAGCAGGCCTCCTCCCTTGCAGATTAATTAAAACTAAAAAGGCTGTCCCGGAGTCCTGGTAAGTAATGCCTTTGACCAGCGGTTATATTTGTCTACAATTTAAGCTTTAAAATGTATGATCATGCTAAAAAACGTTTAATAGCGTGGGGCCCATGGCTGCAGCTCTTCTTGTACTGCTGCTGGCTTTTAACTTTTGCAGCAAAATCTTTTTTTTAAGTTAAAAGCCATCAGCAGTGGCGGAAGAACTGCAGGCCTGGGCCCCACACGATAAAACGTTATTTTGCATAATAAGCAATTTGAATGCTTTGTAGACAAATATAACACTGAACCCTAGTACACAGCTGATGGCAGAAAAGCAAGACTATCTGAACGTGCCACTAGACGAAAAACTGCCTCGAGTTGCACGTTCAAGTAATCTTGTTTTTCTGTAATCTGCTGTGTGCCAGTGTTCAGTGTTATATGCAAAGCATTCAAATGGCTGATTATGCTAACAACCATCAGCACGAATTAAGTACTGTGAGTGGAGTAATCTGAACAGAAATACAACAGTGATGCTAAAACCATGTCTGCCCTGCTGATGCTAGAGGGGTACAAATAGAAAAATACGAGGCACACAATATATATGTGGGTAGCGACGCAAGTGTGCGTATGGAAGTGATGCCACAGTAATGAGTGTAGAAGTTAGCTCAGTTGATTAATGCACCCATTGTTGCTGGCTTAGTGCAACCGGAAGATCACAGGGTTGGAGTCCAACAGATGCACTCAGCTCTTTATCCTTCCTTCTGTTACTAGCGCATTGAGACGGACTAATCATAATGTTCGGCATATAAATATATAATTTATTGTTGCTGCTGTCATTTCGCAGTGAGCTTCTCAAGCTGAAAATTCTCCTGGCTGAGATAAAACATGGATTTATTATGGCGGCACAGGAAGAAGAAATAGTGCTGTTTGTGGTACAGCTCAGCATTCTGTGCCGGAGGAGCGCGCAGCAAACCCGGCTGTTTTTGAGGAAGAAGGGGGGAGGGGGCGATTCCTCTCAGCCTCCCCTGTGAGTATAGGCCTTAAAGGCACAGTTGTTACGTCGAGGCACCAGCTCAGCCTTCAGTGGTTGCTTCCGTCCCAATTCACCACAAAAATGCACCTAATGACTCTGCCAGCAGACAGTTTGAATTCCCAGTGCACAGTTTGAGAAGGGCAGACTCTTTGCCTACTCCATTCTTTTTCACCATGGTTCCCTATATTCTCTTCCCTGAAGCACAGGGCCCACAATTGGAATCTATCCAAGCTGGGAGTGGGCATAAGTGGGAGGACCAGTGCTTAATTTGAGCCAGTGGTTTCCCCTGCTCGGCACCTAATTGCCAGCACCACGGCTTATGACTGTCTGCCACATAGCAGCACTGTCTGGCCAATTTAGGTATGAGCACAACAGCTGTTTATTAGTTCACTTTACTGTGACTAATACCTGCCTCCCAAGCCATTCTTATAGCTTTGGGGGCCTGGAATAGTATGAATTGTCACACTTGTAAGAGTGTGATGGGTAGTAGCTGTGTATGTACTGTCATTGGCAGCTGGTAGGGGAAATGTGTGGTGCAAGCTGCAGTGGCCTCCCAACGGGAGCCCCGGCACTTATTTTCTTTTTACAAATTAAGCACTGACAAGGCCACTTTGCATGGTCCTGAGTAGCTCCATAAATCTGGAGCAAGGCAGCCCAGTGCAAATAACTGCGTTGCCTTACTCTGCCCTGGGAAGGCATTTCATGGTTATTGCATGGGTGTTTCCATGCAACTCCCACGGTTTTTTATGCATTACCAGATTTACCAGAATTGGTAAGCCTGGGAATGCGCCAACATTTTACGCCTTCCCAGGAGAGGCATAACAAGGAGAAATATCTTTATTTCCCCTAGTTACTTCCACTTTTAATGTGTGCTGCATTCTGCAACCCACATAGAAAGATGAATAAGCCTCTCAGGATTGTTTTTTATGCAGGAAGGTGCCCCTTCCTGCATGACAATCCTGCATGCAATGCAGGCAACCTTGCACCATAGTGCAAGGGTGCCTGCATTGGCGCGAGGCTGCCAAAATGGCACCAGCACAGGGGAAAAGGCAGGAATGCACCATATTGCCTTCAATACAGCTCATTCGTGCCCTTTACCTGTTGCACAGTGCAGCAAGGTGACTTGCTGCACTGCGGGACAAGTTCATAAATAGGCTCTAAAGTGTCCCTTAATTAGCACTTGCATATATATTCAGTTCAATTCAAAATTGACCCCATGCTATGCAGAATTAACTAAACGTATCAGTCAGGTTTTGGAGACCCACAGGGGTTTTTGAGATAAGAAGTGAATCGTCAGCAAAAAGGAGTACAGGTTTTTTCTCCATTCAAAACAGGGGAATCATTCGTACATGCCATCAGTGCCTCAACCACATCATTACTATACAGGGTAAACAAGGTAGGGGCGGGGACACACCCCTGGAGAACCCCGAAGAGAATAGGAATATGGATAGTCAGTTTTCCCCTACTACCGCTGCCGACTTGGGCACAATTCTTGTTGTGTAGTCTGGAAACAATACTGACCAGGCTATGAGGGACCCCCATTTCTTCAAGCACGCCCAGAGAGTCCCATGGGGCACAAGATCAAATGCTACTGTCAAGTCAATGAAAACCACATATTTATTTATTTATTTATTACAGAGTTTTAGATAGCGCTGGCTAGACCCGAAGGTATCGGAGTGCTTTACAACAATTTGTAACGAGGAAATCACACAGTATAGCAGTAGTAAACATGATGACACATGGCGCATTGGAAGTCTTCGCGTGTTGTACAACAATAGAAGCAAGGAAGTCAACATATTCTCGTAGTAGTGTGCACAGTGACTCGAGCCGCGCCTCCTTCGGGAGGGGGGGAAGTAGGAAGGAGTCGGGATAGGAATGAGGTATAGGTCTTAATGTCAAAGTGTCTGTGTGCAACAGTGTGCAAGCTTGTGCGTTTAGGCGGCAGCTATCCTTTCGGGAGAGAACGATTGAGGAAGAGGTCTTTGAGCTGCCTTTTGAATTTTGGAAAGGAGGGGGTGGTTCTGATATGGACTGGGAGGGAGTTCCAGATTTTGGGCGCATTTCCAGAGAAGGATCGGGATGCGGTTTTTTGTTTGCAGGTTTTTGGAGGGATGAGGAGTAGAGTGTTGGAACTCCTGAGGCTCCTTGTCTGACTGGCCTTCTTGAGTTTGGAGGCCAGGTAGGCGGGTTTTCCTGTATGCAGGGCTTTGTGCGTGAGGCAGGCAGTTCTGAAGTTGGCACGCATTTCAACTGGGAGCCATTTTAGTTCTCCGAGTGTGGGCGAGATTTGTTCATATTTTTTAACTCCGGTGACCATTCTTGCTGCTGCATTAAGAGTTGATCTGAGGGGAGCTAAGTATGATTTTGCTGTGCCTGTGAGGGTTGCATTCCCGTAGTCTAGTCTAGATGGCACCAGGGATTGAGTAGCTTGTTGGAGGACGTTGAGCGGGATGAAGGGTTTTATTTTGTTTAGTAATTTCAGGTTGAGGAAGGCGCTCTTTGCGGTGGTCTTGATGTGTTTGGCCATGTCTAATTTTGGGTCCAGGGTAATTCCCAGCGATTTTACGGAGTCAGCCAGGGTGAGATTGCCGTTAAGAGCATCAATTGCTTTTAGCCATTCTGGGACTTGGGGGTTCTCCTTTTTGTTGGAAATTAGGAGGATTTCCGTTTTTTCTTGATTGAGTTTCAGGTGGCTTAATGAGAGCCAGTGTTGGACTTCCCTTAGAGTGTCGTTGAGTCTCTGAATGTCATCAATGGAGGAGGTTTCGAGATAGATCTGGGTGTCGTCTGCATAGAGGTGGAAGGGGATGTTGGATTTTTTGAGTATGGTGGTGAGGGTTCCATGTAGATGTTGAAAAGTTGCAGGGAGAGAACTGATCCTTGGGGGACACTTCTGCTGACGGGGTGTAGGTCCGACGAGAAGTTTTTGATTTTGATTCTTTGGGTGCGGTTCTGGAGAAAGGAGGCAAACCAGAGTGAGACCACCTCTTCGGCACCCAACCTTTCTTGGAGTACCTTGATGAGTAGTTTATGGTCCACCGTGTCGAAGGCTGCCGATAGGTCCAGGAGTATGAGTAGGCAGCATTGGTCTGTATCGAGAGACTTGTGTATATCATCTATGACATTAAGGATCGCTGGATTAAGGACATATAATCTTTGATTGTTAAGCACTGCAGATTTCCAATATGTGAGTGCAAGCCTAAACACTTGATAAGAGATGCTTGTTTTGGCTCAAAAACCTACCTGAAGTGTTGACTGAACACATTTGCTTTTAATTCAATTTTGCAGTTTATCAAGAATCTGCTCTGAGAGAACTTTCTGCAAGTTGTCTATTTGAGTTATATGTCTATAATTGGATGGTCTTCAGGCATTCCCCTTCTTAAAAAAAAAAAGGCATTATTTATGCCCCCCCAAGCGTCTGGTATTTCTCCTCCAGAAGCTATTGCATTAGACACAAAATTGGCATAGATAGCCCATATCTGCGGTACAGAGTTATATAAAAACAAAGATAGATCCCTCTTGTGATAATCATTCATATTCTCACATCTATATACTTATCTTTTTATAGGGAAACGCTCAGACATTTGTCTTCCACACAGCTATCTATACACTGAAACCTGTTTAATGCAAAAATGTCTCCTTTATTCTACTAAATCAATCCTTAGTACATGAAAATAAACTATATTCAGTGATATATACAAATCATACACTAGAATCTAATCAAAACAAGTCTTATAAAAACATTATACACAGTTTATACAATATCTCATTACTTTAACATTTATAAAAACAATATCAGTAAAAAAATAAAAACATATTTCAGATATATGGGCCATAAAAAGCAGACAAAATTACATTAATAGGCTTAGTGCATAACTCTCCTCATTCCTCCTTTCTTTCACTTTTTTTTATATTCTCTCTCATACAGGTTATTATTACATCCCATCTTCCCCTATGTTGTGCATATTACGTTGTACATATTGAAATTGTAGTCCTATTCATTTTATGAAAACAATTATCTTAGGTGGCTGTCAATCAAAACACCATATCCTATTGTTTCTTACGGTACATATCCTACAATTATCTTAACTATGTGGTTTAATTCACATCACTTCTGCAACACAGATGTCTGCTGTGGTACAGAGACATAAGTGATGTGAATTAAACCACATATGACAAGGAGGCAAAAGTCCACTGTGATCCAACGTTATGTCAATAAATAGTTAAGATAATTGTAGGATAGTACAGTGAGAAACAACAGGATATGGTGGGATAAGTGTTTTTATTAACAGCTACCTAAGATAATTGTTTTCATAAAATTAATAGGAAAAAAGGACTGATGGGGGAGCAATTGTGGACAATTTAAGAACCCAGAGTCAGAGTTTTAAATATGATTGTATAAGGATATTATCCTCTCAATGACTAGAATTTCAGTATGTACAACATATTATGCACAACATAGGGAAAGATGGGATGTGATAACCTGAATAAGAGAAAATGGAAAAAAGGAAAAGAAAGGAGGAATGAGGAGAGTTATACACTGAGCCTGTTAAAGTACTTTTGTATGCTTTTTATGGCCCATATATCTGAAATATGTTTTTATCTGTTTACACTATTTCATTGTTTTTTAATGCTTTGACTTGAAGAAGGTGGGGTGAACCATCTGCATACCAGCGAAATGCATCAGCATCATTTTGTGATATTATTTGTTTGCATTGCATTTTTTAGGGAAAATTAGCAATAAAATGTTTTCTTTCTATGAATTACGGTATTTTGTAACTGTATAAATACTGAAAAGAAATGATATTGTTTTTCTAAATGAGATATTGTATAAACTGTGTATAATGTTTTTATAAAACTTGTTTTGATGAGATTCTAGTATATGATTCGTATATATCACTGAATATAGTATATGTTCATGTACTAAGGATTGATTTAATGGTATAAAAGAGATATTTTTGCAATAAACAGGTTTCAGTGTATAGTTAGCTGTGTAGAAGACAAATGTATGAGGGTTTCCCTATAAAAAGATGAGTATATAGATGTGAGAACATTTGAACCTTGTCCCTTTTGGTAGAAGGACACCTCTCCCATAATTGTGGAGCTCAGTTTTATTTATGTCACCTGGTATTCTATCTGACCCGGAGGCTTTTGCTGACTTAAGTTTATTAATTGCAGAAAGAATATCATCTAAACTGAAGAATGGTATCTCAGTGGTCTTCCAATGGGCTAAATGTGACACAGCTTCAATACAGCCTCCTGATTCTGCACAGGGTGGTGCAGTGCTAGGAATGTTACGGGCATACAATGCAGAGAAATATTCTACCCACTTCTCAGACTCAATATGATAGCAATGGGTACTCTCACTGTCCGGGATATCTAAAATTGGAATATGTCTCTTTACAACGCGAGTCATTACATCGCGTGGTTTTACAACGCGGTCGTTACAATGATGGCGTTGTTACAACGCAGTACCATTACAACACAAGTCGTTACAACGACTTGCTCTAGATGGCGCGGTGGACTTAGGAATAGTATAATTTACTATTCCAACTCCAGTCTGTGCAACAGTAGGGAAGGTGTTGGAATTGTAAATTATACTATTCCTTAGTTTAGAGCGCCATCTAGAGCAAGTCATTGTAATGACTTGCGTTGTAATGGTACTGCGTTGTAACAACGTGGTCGTTGTAACGACCGCGTTGTAAAGGTATCGCAGTGTAATGACCGCGTTGTAAAGGTTGTTTCCCCTAAAATTGGGACTGTGGTAAATTCCCTCATAATCGGACAAATAGAACACAAATCACTGATAGATCTCTGGGGTATGACATTACTTGAGGCCAGGACTCTCCTATAGTTGTTAGCTAATATAGGCTCCAGAACCAGAGTATGAAGAGTGGCTGAGGTTCTTCTAAAGGCATCCCTCGTTAAAGATGTGGCCAGTATATTATGGTCACTGTCAGTATGAGTTACAACCATCATATGTGTAAGCAGTACCCAGAAATGTACACTAAGCAGATCATATTGAATAACGCTTGATCAAGCACCCCTTTTGAATATTAATGATCTACCTGGTCGGAGTGCGTCCACCCATTTAATGCTCTAAGTCCCCGACCTACCACTATTGAAGCAAGTTGAAGTGCTGGATTAGAAAAATGGTGCTGGGTTTTGCCAGCTAGGCAAGGTATTTCTCATAGTTATTTTTCTTGCTCAATTGGCACATTAATAGATGACGAGGGCTCAAAAGATACATTAAAATCTCCTGCAATTATTATTTTTACCTTGAAATCGAGGAGAGGGGGCTCTGAATTCCAAAGGGATAGAGCACCCAGTAACTATCAAGTTAAAAAGAATGTTCCCTTTGGATGGGACCTAAATTCAACAATTTATACTCCAACCATACTTACATTTCACACATTTCATACTTATCAACAATTAAGGCACTTATAAATCGAGTCCACTTCTTAATCAGGTGATTAATTTATTTAGCAAAAAAGATTTCTTTATACAATTTCATATGACACACAAAATTAGACACAAATATTCAGAAGCATTAAAAACACAATGATCTAAAAATATCGCTAAAAAGGAGAAAATATAAAGACACTGCACTATGTCTTTTACGTGTTAATTCGGCCATACATATAGACAGCATAGAGCATGGATCCAAATTCCCTGTCTGCAGTATAATGCTGACTCTTGCCAAATTTAACACACTTCTATTGTAGGCGTCGACGCGTTTCAGTGGTACATTCGCAATAGGACCACCTTCTTCAGGACATTATTTTTTTCTCTCCTCATATATTAAAAATAATTAACTTATATCACAAACCGGTGCAACTGCACTCAGTACACAATTTTTTCACAAGTCCCTTCCACAAATGGTTAAGATTGTGTAACGTTTTTCACAACATCGGTGCGACTGCACTCAGTGCTAGAATTTACAGATCCTTTCAACTAGTGGATGAAGTAGAATAACTTATTTCATAGAATCTTAGGGAAATTCCCTTTGATTCTTAATCAACAAAGAGTCGATTTCTGAAATAAAACACCGCCCTCGGTCACGTTTCTATTTGCGGGTATCTGAGTTTTCCCGTAGACCCCACCGATAGGGTACTTCGTTTGTGGCTATTAATTCCGACGAACCCGCGTTCCCTCGGGTTTAACCTCGATCGTAGCCATAGGGAGTCCAGAGGGAGATTTAAGCAGAAGCCCCATTAGGTCAGGAGAATCTATTGCCAATGCTGTATGAGAAAATGCAATGATATTTTTACCAATGCCAACAGCCCTAGTAACAAACACTTTCTCCACTACCCATGTCTCTTGTAATAAACAAACAATATCGAATTTGTATATTCAGTTAGTGTTAGAAATGGGGGTCTCTAGTTGGCAATGGCTGGCGCCACTGTCCAAATAGGGACCCTTCTTCCTAAGTCAGGGCAAGTGGGCTACCCCCTTTGATAACCCCTGCTCAACCCTGTGGTAACGTAGCACAAGCAGTTAGGCCTGTCTCAGAGGCAGTGTGTGAAGCATTTATGACCATGCACAATAAGGCAGTAACGACACCACAAAAGGACACAACTCAAGTAGGTATAGAAAAAAATAGTCTTTATCTAAGGTTTAGTACGAGACTCTCAAAAGCGTTTTAACCAGTCACCATGCATGTAAATCAGTAGGGACTTAAAAAGGGCAATACGTATTCACCAGAACATGGCACTGACTGAGTTCAAGGCCTGGGTCTACGTGACCCGTTGCGCACCAGATACCTGCCGTTGGATGGGGACACAGCACGTAGCTTCTCGAAGAAGCGGAGATGGTGACAGGCGGACTCCCAGCGACCGCAGTTCTCGATGGAAGTGGTCCGCAAAAGTGCACTCGCAATGATTCGGGCACTCCGGGACAGGCGGGCCCTCAGCGGCAGCAGCACGCGGCTGCGGCGGCCCGGGCTGGTGGTGGCGATGACTCTCGTCGTGCAGCTCCATGGTGGGCTCGCGGCGGCAGCGATGGTGCAAGGTTGACAAAGACGTGGGCACTCAGCGGCAGCAGATCTCTCTTAGCTGCGGGGGCCCACAGGACAAATCCCAATGATTGCAAAATTAGCAAGGGTGCGAGCACTCCGTGGCAGCAGCTCTCTCTTAGCTGCGGCAGCTCACAGGACAAATCACGATGATGCAAAGTTAGCAAGGGTGCGAGCACTCTGCGGCCACAGCTCTCTCTTAGCTGCGGCGGCTCACAGGACAAATCACGGTGATGCAAAGTTAGCAACAGTGCGAGCACTCAGAGGCGACAGCCCTCTCTTGGCTGCGGCAGCTCCAAGGACAAGCCACGATGTTGCACAACTAACACAAGTGCGGGCATCCAGCGGCGGCAGCTCTCTTAGCTGCGGCGGCCCACAGGGTTTCAGCGAAGGTTCTGAGGATTCAAAATAAGGTGGGCACTCAGCGGCGGCAGCTCTCTCTTAGCTGCGGCGGCCCACACAGTTTCAGCGAAGGTTCTGAGGATTCAAAATAAGGTGGGCACTCAGCGGCGGCAGCTCTCTCTTAGCTGCGGCGGCCCACACAGTTTCAGCGAAGGTTCTGAAGATTCAAATTAAGTCGGGCACTCAGCGGCGGCAGCTCTCTCTTAGCTGCAGCGGCCCACACAGTTTCAGCGAAGGTTCTGAGGATTCAAAATAAGGCGGGCACTCAGCGGCGGCAGCTCTCTCTTAGCTGCAGCGGCCCACACAGTTTCAGCGAAGGTTCTGAAGATTCAAATTAAGGCTGGCACTCAGCGGCGGCAGCTCTCTCTTAGCTGTGGCGGCCCACACGCAGAGTTCACAAGGGTTACCCGTCTGCGTTCCTCACAGTAGGACTAGAGGTTCCGGATTACTCGACGGAGGCCTCACCTGCAAGTAGAATTCCTAGCAAGGGAATTCGGGCGGCTGATGGGGTGAAGTCTAATGTCCCTGAGACTTCAGCAGGAGGCGCTCTCAATTCAGGCCCTTGGGTAGTTTCTTCAGCAAGCTTGGTGAAAGTTTCAAAGTCCTTTCCTCTGTCCGTTCGGACAGAGTTTCGTCTTGACATCCAGAAGGAACACACTTGAAACAGGTTTCAGCGCAGCGTTTTATACCTAAAAAGTCTTTGTTCTCTGCAGTCACAAATCACTGCATCCAGCCAGAACCAGTTCGGTGGGGTCGGGGAGCACTTGGTTTATGAGGCGACATCCTGCCCTTTAAGAATCTGGGGGTATGCTATCAGACGCCCAGTGGGAGATGGAGCCATCATTCACCTTGCCAGGCACGGCCCTGCTCGGATCAAAAAGTCACCCCTCCCCATACTCTTAATGCCGATCTTTCTCTCCAGCCAGGTCTGACCCAGCTGGCTCTGCCGCTCCAAAACCAGACGGCCAATACACACGCTAGCAAAAGCCTACAGGAAAGCTTCAGGCCAGAAAATACCTCGTTTCTAGTAGAGGCATTTTTGAACACGGGCTACGCTACTAATCCTTACTAAAAGAAGCATCTCAATGTTCTGAGTTTAAACATATCAAAGTCGACGTTCCTATCAGGTTCCTGGGGGCAGGTAGGATTAAGGCATGTAATACTCAGCCTGCACATTCTGGCCTATGAGAACTGGTGGCCTCGCAATAGTAAACAGTGAAATGGAGGGTAACTCGCTATTAGAACATGCTACACAGACATACTTTAAAAGCTGCTTCGGTGGGTAGCGCAAATCAGCGCTGCCAGCCCACCAGCAGTATTTGGTCTACCAGCCCTGGGCACACACAATGCACTGATACTAGGGATTGACAGGTAAACCAAATGAGCCAATTATGATTATCCCAATTCATACAGGTAGCTTTACACAGGGAGCATTCGCGCTGTGTCACTGATTGGCAGTGGCACAGCGCCCAGAGCATCTAAATCCAGCCAACATAAAAGGTCAGAAGCGAAAAGAGGAAGAGAGACCCGCGCCAATGATGCCAGGTCTAACAGTTAGCATTCTCCTTTGAAACATTGTCAAGCAAAAAGTGTTCTTTGCATTAACTTTTTGCAACTGGAGAAATAAAAAGTAATGTAGATTTACCAAATAAACTCTGTTACTATCAATCAATGCACTGCCTGGCCTGAATAATTGTTGTGAAGAACTTATTTCCTATTTAGCAAAACCAAACCAACCAAACAGTAAATGACGTTGGTAGAATGGAGAGAAGAAGCAATACACCATTCCAGAAAAATGACACTGTAAACTCAATGAAACACATAGCCTGCAATTCTACAGACCATTTCTTAGATTATCTTAATTATTCTTTGGCAAGTTACATTCATAAAGCCATATCTAAAAATGAGTGTTGGATGACAGGTAGGGATGTTTGAAATCACGTTTTTTTTTAAATGTTGTGAAATTCATTTGCCTTTTTGTTTAAATTTTATTAGCTATTAGTATGACAATACAAGAACATAATATAACGTCGAAACAATGCGAAGACGGGAAACAGAGATAAAAAAAGAAGAGAGAGGAGAGGAGAAGAGAAGAAAGAAAAATGTAGTTTACATAATTGTAATGCTCTTTTTTAATATAAAGTTTAGCAGAAATCAGCAAATTATCGTCAGATGCATTTACAATAAATTTCTGAAAGATTGCACTAATAGTGCCTTTACCGAGATTTAGGTATACCCTTGTCAGTTTTTCTGATGTATATGGTATCTCTCGTATCTTCTGTTCCTATAAAAGATAATCCCTTATTTGTAAGTATTTAAAAAACGAGCTTTGCGGAAGCTCAAACTCAAACTCATCTTTTAATGCAGCCAAACCCCTGACCATCATACAGCTGTCCAAGATTATTAATGCCCTTATGCTGCCAAACTCTGCCAGCATTATCCCCGAATATTTCGGGGAATTTCAGGTTGTCCCATAAAGGAGTATATTGGTTCATAGTTGGCAAAGAGTACTGCTTAGAAATTTCTTGCCAAATCTTAGCGACATCCTTGATTACCTTAAATCTTACTGTTTCTAAAAATTGGGGTCGGAGGTCTTATACAGAGTAAATCCAATTGATGGTCCACAGGCTAACTGATACGCTACTGAGGCCAACCCAGCTTCGAGCCCATTTAACAAAGCCTGAATCCGCCCCATGAATGCTGCCCAGTAATACAGCTTAAAGTCTGGGAGTTTGAACCCTCCTTGCTTATAAGATAGCTTAATGAAGATTAAGGCCCTTCTAGCATGCCTATCCCCCAGATAAAACTACCTGCAGCGCTCTCTAGGCGCTTGAAATAAGACTGCGGGATCCGTAAGGGGATGGAGTGAAACAAATGTAAAAACTTAGGCAAGATGCACATTTTAATAACATTACATCTGCCGAAGATGCTGAGAGGAAGACTATGCCATCTTCACAACTTAGCCACAACTTGTTTAAGGAGTGGCTCATAGTTTAAAGTGATAATATCATCTATCCGGCTGCTAAGACAGACACCCAAATATATAGCAGTCCCTGTAATGCCTAGGGGGGTAGGTGAGATGTCTGATTGGAAGTTCAAAATTGTTTGAGTTTTTGCCAAATTGAGCCTATACCCTGAAAAAGAGCCAAAGAGTTCTGCCTCTTCCGTTATGCAAATTATGGCTTCAACCGGGTCGATGGAAAAAACGGCAATGTCCTCTGTGTATACAGTAAGTTTTAATTCTGTACCATTGAGACAAACTGGGAGAATCCCCGCATTCTGCAGAAGATGTTTTATGAAAAGCTTGATGCATAAAGCAAACAACAGAGGGGAAAGCGGACAGTCCTGTCATGTACCCATCTGAATAAGGGTGGGCGAAGTTGGCGGAGTACCACTACGCGGAATTCTGCGGAGTTGAACAAAAACTCTGTGAAACGCTCCATAATTCCGTTCCGTCTCATCCCAATTAATAAAACAGAAACCTCACATGCTTTTGGTAAAACAACAAGTAACTATCTTTACATGCTAAAATGCATATAGTCATCTCACAAAAGTGAAAATGAAAATATAGCAAGCAGTGAGAGAGGTGATGATTTTGGGGTCCTGCCTAACCTATTGAGAGAACCAAGCAGATGCCTTGAACACAAAGAGCACATCATGCTGAACGATTCGGTGGTGGTCCCATCCTCCTAGGACCACCCCAAGCACAGTTATGGGCAAAAATACAATCCAACCAAAGGCCCTGCAAAGCATTATGGGACGAGATTCTAGAGTGCAGTGAATATTATAGTATCCAATATCAAAACATTCCTCAAGCGGCAGGCTCTCCCGGCTCAGTTGAGAGCTAATACTATAATATTCACTGCACTCTAGAATCTCGCCCCATAATGCTTTGCTGGGCCTTTGGTTGGCATTGTATTTTTGCCCATAACTTTGCTTGGGGTGGTCCTAGGAGGATGGGACCACCACCGAATCGTTCAGCATGATATGCTCTTTGTGTTCAAGGCATCTGCTTGGTCCTCCCCCTATGTTAGGGGGGGCCCCAAAATCATCACCTCTCTCATTGCCTGATATCTTTCAAAGCTCACTTTTGTGAATTGGTTATATGCTTTTTAGCATGTAAAGGTAAAGTTGTTTTATCAAAGAGTTGTGGGTGCAGTAGCTAACTCCGCTACGTGGCGGAGTCGGAGTTTTTGCATGAATTCCGTGTGTTCAATGTAATGCGTTGTTAGCAAATCTCCGTAACCTCCCCTAGCAGAGCGGAGTTCATTGCCCACTGTTACCTCTGAACAGAGAAAGATGTTGACGATAGGCCATCCAGTTTGACCGTGGCCACTGGGTCCTTATAAAGTTTTTGTACCATAGAGATAAACCCAGTCCGCAAGCTTTCATGTTTGACCAGAGTGTTGCCTAGGCCACTCCATTGAAAGCTTTCTCGGCGTCTAGCATGATCATCCCGATGCTTTTGTTTAATTTACGGGCTACATCAAAGGCTGCAATAGCAGTATTAATATGAGCTGAGGTGTCTCTACCAGGGACGAACCCATGCTGTTGGTTGGAAACTAGCCGGTGCACAAAAGGAGCCAGTTGCGTAGCCAGGATTTTTGAGAAAATGTTGGTGTCAGACTTGATCAGAGAGATAGGGCGGTAGGAGCTTATGTCTTCGAGCGATTTTCCCTTCTTGGGAAATTCCACTATATTAGTCACCCTCCAAGAAGCCGGAACTTCCCCCCCATTGGTTATATAGGCCATTAACTCTATGAGTTCTGGTGCGAGAATATCCTGAAAGATTTTATAAAACTTAAGTGGGATAGTATCCTCGCCCGAGGCCTTGCCCAGAGGCAGAGATTTGATTGCATCTTCTACCTCCGCCACCTCTATATATTTTTGTAGTTCTATCGACTTCGCAACATCTATCTGAGGTAGGTGACTCTCCTGTAGGTACTCCCAAAGCAAGAGATTATTATGTGGAGTTGAATCAGAATATAATTTAGAATAGAATAAGCTGAATTGCTCAGCAATATCCTGAGGCCACGAATAAAGCACTCCACCCTCCCCTTTAATACGTTTAATGTTAGATTTTGCCTTCTTCTCAGAAATCTGAATGGCCAAGAGATGCCCAACACTCTCACCATATTCATACTGTTGCATTTTATATTTATTATAATTAGCGGCCACCTTCTCCTCTAATTTTCTATTTAACATAAATCGTATTTCAAAGAGTTCCAGGAGTATCTGCTGTTCTGCTGGGTCCCTCACGAGGATTGCCTGTGCGTGCTGCCATTCTAGATTTAAGTACTTCATGCGACAGTGCTCAGATTTTTGGGATGAAGCCCTGTTTAGCATTAAGATAAACTGAAGAGTAATTCCCCTAGTAAAGTCTTTCATACAGTACCGGACCACCGGGTTGGGAGCTGTGCCCTTATTATTGTCTATATACTCCCCCAGCGCTGATCTAAGATGAGCACGATAGTTTGAATTATTAAGTAAATGCCGTGGAAATGAAAAAACAAGATGAGTGTTTCTGTCGATTACCGGCATCTTAACAGTTAACATCACAGGGATGTGGTCGGAAGTAATTTTTGGGCAAACCTCTATATGAGTATTTTTGAGAAATTGTCTTTTTATGAAGATCATATCAATTCGTGAATATTGTTTGTGAGAGGATGAGTAATATGTGAACCCTGGTAATGCTGGATACAATGTCCTCCAAGCATCGACTAACTGATGCATGTAGACAAGTTCGAAAATGGCTGCATGGGTCCTAACCATCTTAGCTTGTGGTTTCTTACTAGTAGTGTCGATCTTTGGATCCATAATACAGTTGAAGTCCCCCATCATAACGAGATTCCTATCCCACTCTAGTAGTTCAGAGCTTAAAAAATGAAAAATATCCGGGTCGTTGGAGTTCGGGCCATACACAACACATATTTTAAATTTACGCCCTGTGATCAACAGCTGAACTATCACCCACCTCCCCTTAACATCAGCCAGCTTGCGAAGGACACTAGGGCGACCCCTCGTTTAGAAACTGTCTGTGAAGTACACATTAGTACATCGTACCCCAGTTGATTCAAAACCAATCTGTCTTTATAAGCCAGGTGAGTCTCCGTTAGCCCTAGAATCTGCAGCCTATATACCTGTAGTTCCTGACGGATTAATTGCCTCTTACTGGCCCGATTTAGCCCTGCCACATTCCAGCACATGTATTTCATGTCAGCCATTGCTCCTGCTAGACCCTTCTCTCTTCCTCTTTATTCTATTATTCCATCTGATTCCGTCTGTACGCTACTAACCCTAAACTGGCTATTTAATAGCCCCCATCCCTCCCCACCACCCCCACCCAACCATACCCGCAATTTAACAGAGAGTTGCCCTCCAGTAGTATCATCCGCTGCCCTGACTTAGCAGGCCTCCCCCCCAGGTGTCCACAGAAAGGAATCATCCCCTTTCCCTGCTGTCACTAACTGACAGCTTACGGAAAGACAACCACCCGAACCCCCCGCGCCCCGAATCCCCCGCCCCCTGCCCCAGACACACCCTCCACCATGTGCAAAAAGAAAAAAGAGAAAAGAGAGAATTTTTCTCCCCCAGAGAAGAACAGACAAACAAATCACTTCATAGAAAGAATCTGTACCCCCCCCCTCTTAAATTGTCTCAGCTCCTGCTTAAGTTCTCTAAGTTTGCTATGTAGACTCAGTCTGCCATCTAGAAAGGGCTTGTTTGGCTTTTATTTCTGTATGGAAGAAGTGAGACCGTCCATCTTTTATTATCTTCAGCCGGGCTGGATCCTGGAGAAACACTTGAGAAGAAACTGACTTAAAGGGATCAATTAGCTGACGGAGCCTCCACTGTTTATCTATAGTAGACTTGCAGAGATCCGACCTTACGAAGATAAAGATTGAGTCCGTTTTGACGGGGGTAGAGGGCTGGGCTTTAAAATAGATGGCTTGACAAAGTAGGAAACTGCCGAAGAAAACCAGTATTAGTCTAGGTTGAATTGATCTGGCTTGTCTCTCTTGAGCCACGAAGGTAGGTAATTGGCGCACCCGCTGAACCTGTGTGTCCATATCCCAGTCGGAGAGACCCAGGAATGCCTGTTGGAATAGGCTAACTATATAAGCCCTGGTATCGGAGCCTTCACTGCCTTCGGGAACATCAAAAACCCTCATTGTTCTGGCGCTGCCGATTTTCCAGATCCTCCACAATCTTTGATTTTCCACTTTTGAGATGTGCCAAACGTCTGTAGCTCAGCCCTGACTACTATGATATTTACAATGCACAACATTTCACTACGCTGGTCTAATTATGCTTGTAAACAAATCTATTCATGAATGCAAATTCACAATTTGTGAATAACAAAGTTGACATTGCAATTGTAATTATTGATGTGTGCCCAAATAAGTGTCACATAAGCTTTGTGACTCAATGTCTTAATGAAGAAATTGTCAACAAGCAAGGAAATACTACAACAACATTATCATCAAAGGTCAAAATGTTGCCTGCAAAGAAGCACCTATTCAAACTTCTGTTTACAAACCTTTGTAAAAAAAAAATGTAGCATAGCAGAGACCTGGGCTGAGCTATCTCTGGATTTCAAGAGTGAGTAAAATCCTTCGAGAAGGTAAGTACACAGCATTCAGCCTTCTTTGCCACTCTGAACAAAAATTAAGTAAACAATATCATCCTCATGAACTTCATTCTTATCATGGCCATAACCGCCATCGTCACTCTATGCTTGCCCTGCCCTCGTTGTCTTTGTGACCTCAAACAGATAAACTGATTTTCACTCAGCTCATACCCAGCAGGTAAGAGTGGTGGGGCCGGTTGGGGAGGATTTCAACAGACGACGAGGGAAATTTATTTATTTAATTTTCTCTTGTGGTCATCTGTAAACCCCCCCTCAACCCCGCCCCACCGCTCTTACCTGCATGGACTGCTGCTGCTCATGCCCTTCTACTCATGGTTGGCTCGTGTCATGTCTCTCTACCTCACTCTTGGCTGTGGAACGATGGGGAGCCATTTTTCAACCTCCAGATAAGGGGTGAAGAGGAGTTGAGTGAGATGATAAAGAAATCAAAAACATAATTAGAGACTTATTAACAACGGTAAAATATGAATACTTGTTGTATAATTTACTTGTTGGCTGCATTGTCTGTTATGTGGTTCAACTTTGGTTTGCGAATGTATTTCAGGGATTTAGGAACTGTAAAACCAAAATGTAAAACAACACAATTAATGTTGTTTTATTTATCATATTAAAAGATAAAATAAAAAACCTTCAAAAAAATTATTCTCTGATGTCTAATGTCCCATACTAATGGAGGCAGTAGTAGAAAATGAAATGTAGAAGTTAAACCAGAAAACAAAATTATATAATTCCAGATACAAATATTTAGAAATGCCGTGGATGTGCTTAATGCCATTACATTCACAATGCACTCACCCAGAATGTAATTATAGTATATGTAATCAATATAAATATGAACAGTAGACATTTACTCTATCCCTGTTAGAATCATTCTTATGATTCACTCTGCCTCAGAGGCTCCAGGTGTTCTCTCACCCACATGGAGAAAGCCCACATGTAAATTAAGAGGTTCACTTCAGGAAGGTCAGCTACTGTAACAGTGTCAGAGTATTAAACATTACAACTCTCTTGGGTATAGTACCAGAATATTTAGTGCTAAATATTGTGTAACAAAAAATATAGCAAACATATCGATGAGCAAAATATCATCAAGGAAATCATTTTATGCTACATGTAGGTTTACCATACTCAACTTAACATTATATATATATATATATATATACTTAACATTATATATAATATATATATATATATATATATCCAGACACAAGGGTAGCCCCAAATGAGAGAAGCCAGCCGGCAGATAAATAAACCCCATTATTTGACGACAAACTTGCACGCAGGCATCAGTGCGAAAGCCTGCCTCATCAATCCATAGCTTCACCAGACGCGTTTCGGGAAATAAAATCCCCTTCTTCTGTGGCAGCTTGTTAGAAACAGACGGCGTTTCCTGCACCATTTTATTTCAAAAGTTCCTGCCCATGTGGGCGTGGCCACTCCCCTGGCCTTCTGGATCTTGTGGTGCCTGATATGATAAAACTCGTGTGAGTCCGTCTGAAAATAACAATAAAATAAAATATCAGTATTGCCCCTGTGGGCAGAGTCAGAGTCTCGCAACACATGCCTGTTCCACTTTATAGCAGTCGTCTAGGGATACTGCCTCCTGTCGCATGGACAACATCATCATGACGCTGTCCCAGGCCCAAAAACAAGTGGTGGGCTTCTCTCGCAGCTGGGCTCAGCCGCTACAAATCCAGACACAAGGGTAGCCCCAAATGAGAGAAGCCAGCCGGCAGATAAATAAACCCCTTTATTTGACGACAAACTTGCACGCAGGCATCAGTGCGAAAGCCTGCCTCATCAATCCATAGCTTCACCAGACGCGTTTTGGGAAATAAAATCCCCTTCTTCTGTGGCAGCTTGTTAGAAACAGACGGCGTTTCCTGCACCATTTTATTTCAAAAGTTCCTTTCCATGTGGGCGTGGCCACTCCCCATGCCTTCTGGATCTTGTGGTGCCTGATATGATGTTTCTAACCAGCTGCCACATAAGAAGGGGATTTTATTTCCCGAAACGCGTCTGGTGAAGCCATGGATTGATGAGGCAGGCTTTCGCACTGATGCCTGCGTGCAAGTTTGTCGTCAAATAAAGGGGTTTATTTATCTGCCGGCTGGCTTCTCTCATTTGGGGCTACCCTTGTGTCTGGATATATATATATATATATATATATATATAATCTACTGGCGGTCGCCAGTAGATAGTTATAGTTAGGACCTATTATCCATAGGAAATCCGCAACATTCTATTTGAAATAACGTTGGCGCCGGTTGACGAATCTTCGCGAAAGTTTCCAACTTGTTGGGGCGCTCTGCTCCGCTCCTACCCTGAAAGTCTCGGGTTGATTCGTCAAGCGGTGGCCGAGAAAAAAGGGGTGTCCCAAAACGCGTTTTCCCCATTCATTTTTCCATAGGAACCTTTAGTCGCAGCTACAGCCCGAACTGCTGAACGGAATTACACCAAATTTGGCAAAGAGGTAGCCCTTGGTTCAGTGTCGTGCCTTTTGCTTAAATGGTGTAAATCCGTTCAGTAGTTTCTGAGAAAATCACAAATAAAATCACATATATAACTATGGCCGAGTAGGGTCCGCGTACCCTCCCGATCACGAGCTGCATGCTAATTGGCTGTCAACACTCCAAATCAGGAAGTGTTGGCAGCCATTTTGTCCCTCGGTAGAACCGAGGGACAGAAACAAGTGCGCAAAGCTTAAAAATCGGCGGGATGCGCTTAGGGTGCGCGGATCCCGCCGAGAAAAAAAGAAACAAGTGCGCAAAACGCACAAAGGGGGCAGGGTAGAAACACCCTGACCCCTAGGTCTGCTCAGGGGTCCCACAAGGACCGCCTGGGCAGAAAAAGCATTTTTTAAAAAGAAATCGGCGGGATGCGCTTAGGGATCGCGAATCCCGCCGAAAAAGAAAAACAAAGCGCGGTCTCCCGCGCTTCGTTGTTAATTTGCCCCCGGGTGGGCCAAGTCCCGGGGGCATGGTGGAGGGGGTTTAAATTTAATATGGGGGGCCTCTAAGGCCCCCCAAGCCCCGGGGACCGTCACCCCCCGGGGCTTTGAAAACATAATGGTGCGGGAGGGCTCTTGGCCCTCCCGCAGCCCCGGGGACCGCCACCCCCCGGGGCTTCTTTTAAAAAAAAAAATATTTGACCTGTGTGGGGGGGCTCCAGCCCCCCCACACGCCCCGGAGACCGCCACCTCCCCGGGGCACTAAAGAGTTGAATATGGGGGTCCGTTACGAACCCCCAAAGCCCCGGGGACCACCACCTCCCCGGGGCTGTGCACTGGATGGGAGGGGGGCCGCGCGGCCCCCCTCCGGGAGCCCTTGATGGCCCTGGGGATCGCCACCCCCCAGGGCCGGCTCCTGCAGTGTCCCGGGGTGCCTAGCCTCGGGACACTGTAGTTTTCTATGACAGGACGGGAGCCTCGCAGCTCCCGTCCTGTCATAGCAAACTTGGTTTGCATTTTGAAAGAGAGAGCAGGAAACCTGCTCTCTCTTTCAAAATGCAAACCCAATTGCTTTTCCACATGGGGAGCAGCATGTTAGCTGATCCCCATGTGGAAAAGCAATGCCGGCTCCCGTAGGACGGGGGAGCCGGCTGGGACTGTGGGAGGATTGGGGACCCCCCCAGTCCCCAACCAGAGGCCAGGCCCCGGGGGATGGGGTCCCCAGGGCCATAAGTGGCCAGGGAGGGGGGCCACGCAGCCCCCCTCCCCAAATAAAAAGAAAAAAAAAAAAGGGCAAGGCCGGCCCCGGGGGATGGTGTCCCCGGGGCCTTAAATGGCCTGAGGAGGGGGGCCACGCAGCCCCCCTCCAAATTTAAAAATAAATAAATCGAGGGCATGCCCCGGGGGATGGGGTCCCCAGGGCCAATACAGGCCCAGGGAAGGGGGCCACGCGGCCCCCTTCCCGTTTTTTTTAAAATTAAAAAAATAAATAAATTGCTCAGGCCCCGGGGGATGGGGTCCCCGGGGCCAAAAGTGGCCAAGGGAAGGGGGGCCACGTAGCCCCCCTCCCATTAAAAAAAAAAAAAAAAAAAAAAAAACGACCGGCATCGTGCCGGAGGCCCCGCCCCCCTCCCTGCAGTACTCTGCAAACGCGCCCCCTGGCGCGTTTTAAGAAGGGAAGTAATTCCCCTTGAATACTGGGGGTCCCTGGGGCCAACTAGCCCACCAGGAACCTCCAGTATGCGCCAGGGGCTGCGTTGCAGAGAGGTGTACAGAGGCCACGCCCCTTTTACACCTCTCTGCAACGCAGCTCTGTGGCGCTTTTAGAAGTACATGGTGGGCTAGTTGGACTCCAGGGACCCTCAGGATTCAAGGGGACTTAATCCCCCAACTTAAAACGCGCCACGGGGTGCGTTTGCACAGTGGTGAAGGGAGGGGCGGGGCTTCAGGTGACATGTGTGCAAACAGGCCCCGTGGCGCGTTTTAAGATGGGAATTAAATCCCCTTCAATCCTGAGGGTCCCTAGGGGCCAACTAGCCCAACAGGTACGTCCAGAAAGCGCCACAGAGCTGCATTGCAGAGAGGTGCAAAAGGGGCGTGGCCTCTGAATACCTCTCTGCAACGCAGCTCCCTGGCGCATACTGGAGGTACAGGGTGGGCTAGTTGGACCCCAGGGACCCTCATGATTCAAGGGGACTTAATCCCCCAACTTAAAACGCGCCACGGGGCGCGTTTGCACAGATGTCACCTCAGGCCCCGCCCCTCCCTTCACCATTGTGCAAATATTCCTCTAAAATCAGCTGAACTACGAATTCCTATTTACTCACCTGTTATCAGGAGAGACCTCAGTGCTGTATCTTTCAGCCCAGTACTGATCCTGAAAAGTAATTTTAACCGTACTTACCAGTAACTTGAATTTCCTTCCATTGGATATCATTGACTGGTTTCACTTGGAAATTCTTCTAAGTGTGGAGTTTTGGAACTTTATAATATTCCTCTAAAATCAGCCGAAATACGAATTCCGATTTACTCACCTGTTATCAGGAGAGACCTCAGTGCTGCATCTTTCAGCCCAGTACTGATCCTGAAAAGTAATTTTAACCGTACTTACCAGTAACTTGAATTTCCTTCCATAGGATATCATTGCCTGCTTTTTGCTGAAAAAGTTTCTAAGTGTCGATTTTTGAAACTTACAAATATTCCTCTAAAATCAGCTGAACTACGAATTCCGATTTACTCACCTGTTATCAGGAGAGAACCCAGTGCTGCATCTTTTAGCCCAGCACTGACCCTGAAAAGTAATTCTAACCGTACTTAACAGTAACTTGAATTTCCTTCCATAGGCTAACATTGACTGGTTTCACTTGGAAATTCTTCTAAGTGTGGAGTTTTGGAACTTTATAATATTTCTCTAAAATCAGCCGAACTATGAATTCTGATTTACTCACCTGTTATCAGGAGAGAACCCAGTGCTGCATCTTTTAGCCCAGCACTGACCCTGAAAAGTAATTCTAACCGTACTTACCAGTAACTTGAATTTCCTTCCATAGGAATCCATTGTCTGGTTTTCAGCAGAAAAGTTTCAAAGTGTCAATTTTCACAAACTACAAATATTCCTTAAAAATCGCCTGTGTGACTTAAACGCATTCTTTCAACTGTTTACAGGAGATGCACCAGTGCTGGTTCCAGGATCCACCTCTGAGTAAGAAAAAGTAACTATAACACTACTTACCTGCTAAGTGAATTTCCTCTCATAGGATAACATTGGTGATTCTATGTGAAAAAGTTTGTCAACTTTTAAAATACAATAATATTCCTTAAAAATCACTACTGTAACCAAAACGCTTTTACTCAACTGTTTACAGGAGATGTCCCAGGACTGAATCTAGGATCCAGTCCTGTGGTTAGAAAAGTAATCCATAAAGTAACTAATTGCATTTAACTAGAAATTCACATTGAGCTCAATGTTGCATTGTTTTTGAAATTATGTTGCCCATTGCAACAACTGTAACTACTGTACTTAAAAGTCTATTGCCTATTTGCAAAGTATTTAAACTAAAGTAATTCATTCTGAGTAAGTCTATTTTGTAATGTAATGTAGAATGTAATTACAATGTAATTTAAAAATAAAATATCTAAAAATAAATAGTTTAAAAAAATGTTGTAAATCAGTATCAAAAAATAAATATAACAATTAATACATTTAAAAATTGTCATTTACAAAACCTTTGAAATTCACTGAAAAAACCATAGGTTTCAGACACGTTATAGTTAGGAATTAGCATTTAAAAAACCTTTGAAATTCACTGAAAAAACCATAGGTTTCAGACACGTTATAGTTAGGAATTAGCATTTAAAAAACCTTTGAAATTCACTGAAAAAACCATAGGTTTCAGGCACGTTATAGTTAGAAATTAGCATTTAAAAAACCTTAGAAATTCACTGAAAAAACCATAAGGTTTTAGGGACAGTTATAGTTAGTTGGACATTGCACTCGTACAAAACCCGTGAAATTCCCCCGTTATAGTTAGTTCAGGTAACTATAACTCGCGCCCCGCAATGCACTGCTGATGACGTCACATATTACATCACTCATGACATGGTCAGTGACATCACTGATGACATCACTGATGACATCTCAAATGACATCACTGATGACATCATCCATGTGAGAATTTAATGCATCTTCTCACACCCTAATATAACTTTTGATACACCCACTCTAAATTACAGACTGCCATTCTCAAAACCATGCACACTCCAATACCAATAAGTACATACCCACTCACTGATTCTTAGGTCTACACACACACATCTACTCACTCACCCGTACAGTCACTCATACTTACAGTCACTCAGTACAGGACTATCATATGCACTCATACACCTATATAAACACTCACACAACGCAACTCATCCATAGAGGTACTCACACACCTAGTCAGTCATGCAAATAATTAATCACACTCCAATTTACTCACCTATACAGTTATACACACCAGCTCACTTACTCATAAAAATACTAGCACATTCTTACGCTCCTATGCAATCACTGATGCAAGCACACACTCATCCATATAGCCACTCTCACAATCACACACTCTCACTTATAGCCATTTATATACTCCAACACACATATATACTGCCTTTCACATATGTAGTTACTCACACATGTACCACTGAGATATACATTCAATCACTAACACACCCATACACACACTCACCCACCCATACAGTCCATCACAGATGCACTCTTGAAACCATGCACCCAGTGAATCACCCACTCACACATCTATGCACAGAGTCACACACACCCCACCCACACAAACACTGAGGCACCCATACAGATACTCAGAGAACCAATCCATAACCCATATAGACACTCATTTAGCTAGTCAGAAACCCATGCAGCTGCTTACACAACAACAGACAGACGGATACAGACATTCACACAGTTTAGTCACTCACCCATGCATCCAGTAAGATACGTTTAATCACTCACTTATAGACTCAGTCACGCACCTACTAAATCATCCATTCAGACGCTTATACACCCACTCATTCTTCAATACGCCTTTCCCTATATATATTAAACATATTTAAACTTTACACAAACACACAGTCACTGGATGATGTCATCAGTGATGTCATTTGAGATGTCATCAGTGATGTCATCAGTGATGTCACTGACCATGTCATGAGTGGTGTAATATGTGACGTCATCAGCAGTGCATTGCGGGGGCGCGAGTTATAGTTACCTGAACTAACTATAACGGGGGAATTTCACGGGTTTTGTACGAGTGCAATGTCCAACTAACTATAACTGTCGCTAAAACCTTATGGTTTTTTCAGTGAATATGTATGTATATATATATATATATATATATATATATATATATATATATATATATAGTAGAAACGCTTGGTAAACTTAGGACAAACGGAGCCAGCTGCAACTGCGATCGTTTTCACTTTTTAATCTTACAACACGTCAGTCATGACGCGCTTCAGCCGGCACAGCGGCCTTGTTCACAAGGTGTTACGGCGTGAAATGTCACTGGCCTTTAAATATCATATGTTACACTGGCCAAGAGAACAGACTTACATTACCTCACCGCTGTTTTTACACATTAACAGTTTTTTAACAAATATATCTACAATAAATTCTCAATTCTTTCATGTGTGGAGCTGATACTTGGCTGATGGTGATTTGGTTTACTGTAGAGATGTTGCATTAAATAAACAACCTTCAGTACAATTGATACAGTTACATTTTCTCCTTGTGATTGTATTCAGCATATCATACAAAAATATTTGTTATTTCTCAAACGCGGAAAACTGTTTCCTAAACCTAAATATGCTATATTTGAATACGTGAAAATAGACAACTGTCTAATACTGATATCGGCATTACGCAATAACTTAGTGCAAAAAGCCAAAACCAATACACATGCTTTTGTGTAATCAGACCTCAAACTGTCCAACAAATATAGGGCAAGTGCCCTTACTTCCCAGTTGCTACACATTGATGGCCAGATCCACAGAGAGGCCTAATGCATTTACCTTTTCATTCGGGACATTTGCAAGGTGCATGCACAATCCAATAGATATTGCTTTATACTGCTCAGTCAGATTCACTTATTGAGCATTCCTCACAGGAATCCTATGGTGTCACAGGCATGAGTGGAATTCTTCATCATGGTTAAGTCCATGTGGGGCTTTACTATCCAGCATAAGAATGTATCTTGTTTCTAGCGCACGCAGAGCTCTCACCCTATCTCCCCCTCTCTTGCTTGGTGGAATTGCATCTATTACAAAATAGGTGATTTGAGTGGGGTCTCTGCAGTGCGTCATTTCGCAGTGACGGGCTACTGGGTATGTTCTATCCGCATTGGATATAGCCCTCATGTGCTGAAGGATCCTCTTGTGCACCTGCAGCGTTGTACTTCCCACGTACTCTAGGCCACAGGTGCACGTTAGCACATATATTGCGAAATCGGTTTTACAGTTATAGGCATTTCGAATCTTGAAATCCCTATTGCTGAAAGGGGTGGAGTATTGAGTAGTGTTTTTTCCAATGCTGCAGGCTCTGCACTTGCTGCACCTTTTAAACCCCGCGGGTGGTTTTAACCAACCTTGGTTCCTGTCACTTTCTGGACTCGATTTCACCAGTGCATCTCTTAATGAAGGTGCTCTGCGAAACGTCAGTGGAGGATAAGTTGGAAGATGTTGCCCTATAATTGGATCAGATTTCAAGATGTGCCAATTTTTGTTTAGCAACTCTCTGAATTCCCTATTTTGACGAGTATAAGTGACAAGGAAATGCATCTGGGGTTCGACTTTCTCCTTTTTATTCCTTCTGTTTGAGAATAAAAGGTCCTCCATGCTTTTTTTTGTTTGTTGTTTCTTTTGCTATGTTGATAGTTGTCTCGCTATAGCCTCTCTCTCGGAATCTTACACTCATTTCCCTTTGACACTTGGCCATTTCAGTTGGTGTACTACAATTTCTGTTGGCTCGAAGCATCTCACCATAGGGGATGCTATTCTTAGTGTGTGGATGGTGAAAGCTGGAGGCGTGCAATGTGGTGTTACCAGCTGTTGACTTTCTGAGTATCCTAGTTTGTAACTTGCCTGCCGCTACAAACACCTCTACATCTAAGAATGGTACCTGTTGTATGCTTATGAGGTGTGTGAACCTTAAATTCAATTCATTGCACTTTAAGCGATTTACAAAGAGTTCTGCCGACTCTATTGTGCCTTTCCAGATAACAAATAAATCGTCAATAAATCTGGTCCATACAATAATGTTGTTATCCCATTCCCGTGCAAATTCCTTGCGAAGCACCTGCTCCTCCCACCAGCCTACGTGTAAACACGCATAGCTGGGGGCGAAGCAGGTGCCCATCACAGTCCCTCGCTTCTGCTGGTGTAGGGTCCCATCAAACAGAAAATAGTTGTCTTCCAGACATCTCCTTGCCATTTTTAACAGCATCTGAGTATGGCTCCAAAGAGTGACAGGTCTGTCGCTTAGTTAGACCTCCATTGCCCTCAGGCCATCATCGTTGGCAATGCTGGTATAGAGGGTAATGATGCCCAGTGCAATTAACACATAATCCTGCTCCACTGATATATCATAAATCATTTTTAGAAAATCGCTGCAGTCTTTAACATAAGATGGAAGCTTCTCAACATATGGTTTAACAAAAAAGTCTATATACTTGGAACAATTTCCCAACTTGCTTCCATTGGCGGCGATGATTGGGCGACCAGGTGGGCAGGATACGCTTTTGTGCACCTTTGGTATTGGGTATAGTGCAGGTATTCGTGGAGTTTCATTCCGATGGAACTTATATTCATCATGTGACAATAGATTTTGGCCATACCATTGTTCCAATTCCACATCAAAGTCCGTATACGCTTGTGCCATGGTTTCCTGCTTGCACTTTCGATAACAGTCTCTCTGGCTTCATTGATTACGTGCTTCCCGCAGGTACATTTCCATGGGCCACAACACTACATTTCGCCTTTGTCGGAATTGCGTACTACAATTTGTTTGTTGTTCCTGAGTTTGATCACCAATTCATGGTACTTCCATTCCGTAGCAGTACGCTTCATGTTTTTCGCATGGATTAACTTATTCATGGTTTTAAGCCCCTCTATGACTAGCTCATGAAAGGTATCAATATTGTCTTTAGTTGTGGTCGGCGTTGTTCTTGATTGCAGTCTAAATGGTGTGACTACAGTGTCACCTGTTTGTAGATTCTGTTCCGTAATAATAGTCTGTTTGGATATAGGGGCAACTTGTGTTTCGCTCTCCATCTCCAATTCCCTCATAGCTTGAAGGACCGATAAGTCTGAAATGGTAGTACTGGTCAGGGACATAGGGGATTCCTGTGAGTGCTATAGCACATCTCTCTTTGTTCCTGCTTATATGAATTTTGTGCAGTTTAAGTTTTCTGATGTATTCATCAGTTTAAAATCATGAAAATTTGTCACAATAATAATTATTATTTGTATTCACTTGCACTATACTCACTAACACTAATTTTAGAAATGCACAATAATATTTCACTACATCTACCAGAATGCAAAGCGCTCCTAAAAAGGATGTGATGTAATATCATGTGGTAAATGTGTTTTTTTAAAATATGAGCACTGTTTGATGCGTTTTGTACCCGTGATCAAGGTCTGAGGACAGACCGAAATGCGTAGGGCTGTTGGGCTTGTCGTTTAAAATGTTGTTGCCTTAATAAAACAAAGAGTGCAACACGAGATTACCCGTGAGTGCGTGTGGACTTTTCTAAAGAGAATACTTGGGGCAATTTAATAACGGCTGGGCTCCGCCGTCTCCACAAACCGCACCGTCAAAGAGCGCCGTGTGCCTGGAAGAGAGCCACAACTGTGGAAAATATATATATATATATTTTTTTAAATATAAAAATGCCAAAAAATTGAGATTCTACGATAAAACAAAATCTAATGTTGCCAGAGAGACCCAAATACCTAATAACAGGGCGGAAATGTCAAGTACAGATACTGAGTCACTAACCAGTGAATCTAGTATAGAAGGTCTAAGTCTGGATAATACAACAAACAAAACCATACTCAGTCTGGGAGAAGAGGTGGATTTTTTAGTGTTGGATCGCAGGCAGAGCCTGAGACCGAGGAACGAAAAGAGGCCAACAGAAAAAGGCGGAACACAATCAGAAGGGCAAGGAGCAGAAAGCGGCAACGTAAAGCCAAAGAAGAAGAATCAATGGCGCAGGAAGTGACAACAGAAGACAAAACTATAATCAATCTTTCTTCTATTTCACTAACTAAGGCTGAAGAACAATTACTTGCATTGGAATTGAATTTCTGTCCTGAGAGTAATTTTAATTACACAAGTACAAGGATTGATGTTTTCTGCTTTATACGCAAACTTAAGTTAAAAAAGTTCTTCACCATTAAAAATAGGCTAGACTATGCTAAAGCGGCACAGACAATTGAAGCCAGTAATCCACAAAGACTCCAGGTTTCAGACATACCAACTCTGTTAACACTGCATGATTTAAGCAATGAGCCCAACGTTACGAATCAGGAGCACGACACTGTGGATTCTACTCAAACTAGACTACAAAAGATCAATTTAATACAACGGGGGGCAGGAAGAAGCCCTTTCAAACCAACATCCACATTTCTGCCTGTCATGCCGAAAGATGCGGTTGACATCTTTCATGAAAGAGTGACTGACGATATTAAAAAGCTATACCATCAAGGGAACCATAAAAAATGGAGTAAACAATATAAAAAAACACAATATGACAAACTTATGAACAAATTGGGAAAAAATGTGGAGATTGTTATAAAAAAATCCGACAAGGGCGGAAACATAGTGTTGTGGCCTAAAAAAGAATATATCCAAGAAGGTATGAGACAGCTAAATAACGAGCAATGCTATGAGAAGACCACTTTGAGGGAATACAATAAAGCAAAGGACACCATAAAAAAGATCTGCAACAGTGGAAACGGGAAGGACTGATCTCATCAGAAGAATACCAATACATGTATAGTGAATTTCCCGTTCTCCCATTTATATACTTTATACCAAAAGTCCACAAAAATGTCATACCAATACCAGGACGCCCAATAATTTCAGCCATAAACAGCATGAGCGAACATGTAGGAGAATATGTGGACTATTTTCTGCAGGATTTGGTCAAAAGTTTACCCTCATATGTGAAGGATACAGGTGACTTTATAACTAAGATCAGTGACATTGTAGTGACAGGTGACTTGTTGTTAATTACATTGGATATAGAGTCACTGTGCACGAGTATTGAGCATCAGATAGGCATCAATGCGGTCAGACATTTCTTGGATACCAGGCCTTGTGAATATCATCAACACAATAAGATGTTGCTTTCCCTTATTTCCTGGTGTTTACATAACAATTATTTTCTGTTTGGCAAAGATACTTACAGAGAAATACGAGGAGTAGCAATGGGGGCCTGTTTCTCTCCTAGCTATGCGTGTTTGCACGTAGGCTATTGGGAGGAACAGGTCCTCAAGAAAAATCACCAGAAGCTTTTTGCCCAAAATGTGGTTCATTGGCTACGCTATATCGATGATGTTTTTATTGTATGGAATGGTGACATGGGGAGTGCTAGGCATTTCGTTGAGACAATCAATGTTAATTCTATGAATTTGAACTTTACATCTCGGATAAGTAATTCTAATATTGAATTTTTAGATGTAAGTGTCTATGTAAGTCAAGGAAAATTGGAAACTACTTTATATAGAAAACCGACAGTAGGAAATGCAACATTACATGCGAGTAGTGCGCATCCAAAGCACCTCATCATCAGTAGTATCCCATATGGCGAAATTTTAAGATTAAAGCGTATATGTAGCTCAGCTAAGGACTTTGAGAGTTGCAAACAAGAAGCCCTCACAAGATTAAAAAATAGAAGCTATAGTGCAAGGATACTGACTGAGGCAGTTGATAAAGCTGAGAAACGGCCTAGAATATCGCTGTTATCACAAGTAAAAGAGAAGATAGAAATTCCTGCTAGTAAAGAAATGCCAAGAATAATAACAACATATAGTCTACAAGAAAGGAAAATAAGAGCCATAATTAAGAAAAATTGGCCAATCGTCCTTACTGATAATGTCCTTGGAACGAGACTTCCCACCAACCCTAATATCACATTCAGAAAAACATACTCCATGGGGTCAAAATTAGTTAAGAATAGTCCGGAGCTAAGCACCATCGGCACTTGGTTAAAACCCAGGCAAGGCTTTTTTAGATGCTCATCGTGTCGAGCTTGCAAATTTGGAGTCAACATGACAGGCTATACGACTCCATTTTGTCAGGATGAGATTGCCATAAAGGGCAATTACAACTGCAGGACAGATTACGCAGTATATGTTCTGACATGCACCTGCGGGCTCAGATATGTGGGAAGTACTAAGCTGCAGGTGCATGTCAGAATACTGCAGCACTTAAGGGCAATCGTGAACAGTGATTCATCCTACCCGGTAGCTCGACATTTGAAGGATGTACACAACAAAGATGTCAAGTGTCTAACATATTATGTAATTGATGCGATTCCAGTCCTCCGTAGAGGGGGGAACAGGGAACGAATGTTAAGGCAGCTAGAAACAAGATTCATCTTAGAACTCGATAGCAAAACACTGAATGGATAGAATAACACTGAGGATATGCACACCTTTCTATGGATCAATCTTTTACAGATCAATCGTTTACAGATCAACTTAGTATGTTTTACAGATCTTTAATAAAATATCTTTTAGTACTGTAAAATATGGACTATAAATCCAATATACTTAAGAGACCTACTGGCCTAATCTTTCACAATAATTGAATATTTAAACTGAGTGATTTGGAAAGATAATGCTTTTGAAGTTATAAACAGGTTTATAATCAAAATATGAATGGATAAAACTCATCTGCTGCTGATAAATTGTAAATAGACATTACAAATTGCTTTTAATTTTAATACCCGACCAATTATTTTTAGAGAAATAGCACAAGTTTTAGCACTTTATGGTTAATTTATTTATATAGCACTATGCACTTTACCTTATAGGTAGCACAGTTTTGCACATGATATACAGGAAGCACTTTAAATCAGAAATTGCTGCTCAACAACAACGAAGGAAATAGGTTCCACAGTTTTGGAATATTATTAGATAAAAACAGCATTCAAGTAGTTAGAGAATATCTTAATGAATTTAGACAATGTACGAGCATTTATGCAGTGATACTATCGAATATGTTTACAGTTCTTTTTATATATAAGTATTTATATTTGTGTGATAATATGTATATTTTAACTATTTATGCATATTTAAAATATTTAATAATTTATGTATTTATTGCACACAAACAGAAATATTGAAATACTTGAAATGAAAATGAGAGAGTATTCAATATATCCATAAATGAATTAGAATACTAGATGTAAAACAGAGTATATATGTTTACGAGCAAACTTGAATTGAAAGTGTTTCCTTTATGTAAATTATCACGTGATGAAGGGGGAAAAGGGGTGTTCACTAAGCATATAAAAAAGTATGGCGTACTGCACTCCTTGTGTGATCAAGGGCACTGTGTGCTCGAAAGGCGTCATGGAGGACTGAAGGAGTGAGAAAATAAAAGAACTTGCCGAATTTATCCTGGTGTTCGTTTCTCTCAGTTCGCCGTAAGGAGGTTCCGAGAGTATCGTGTTTGTGCACATATATATATATATATATATATATATATATATATATATATATATATGAAAACAAAGGTTACTGTGCTAACTATAACTTACACCCCTGCAATGCACTACTTATGGCCTCACATATTACATCACTCATGACATGGTCAGTGACATCACTGATGAAATCTCAAATTACATCACTGATAGCATCATCAAGTGATTGTGACTCTTTTCAAAAAGTTTTGAGTTTTAAACAGATATATTAAGTCACCAGAAAAGTTGAATTAGTATACTTTGTGTACTACTAATGAGTGATTCCTTTTTTTAACATAGTTTATGTGAGTCGCTGTGTGACTGTGTATCCGTGTGGAGTGGATGTCTGAGTGACTGTACAGGTGCATGAGTGGGTGTGTGGGTGGAAGTATAGCTGTATATGTGGATGTGTGAGTAGCTGTGTGGTTAACTTAGTGGCTGTATTGGTGAGTGAGAGGGTGTACCATTGGCCTTATGGGCAGGTGAGTGAGTGGCTGTGTGAGTGGCTGTATGGGTGGGTGAGTGGGTGATTCAGTGACTGTATGGGTGAGTGATTGTGTGTCTGAATGGCTGTATGAGTGAGCGACTGGGTGTGTCAGTGGCTTTATGAGTGATTGAGTGACTGTTTGAGTGGGCATTTAATTAAGTGAGTTGGTGTGTGAGTGGATGTATGGAATAGTGAGTGTCTGTGGGATTGGCTGTATGTGTGGGTGAGTGGTTGTATGGATGTATGAATGGATATATAAGTGGTTGTGTAAGTGAGTGTGTGAGTGGTTGTATGGGTGAGTGAGAGGCTCAGTTGAGAGGCTGTATGGGTGAGTGAGTGGCTGTGTCAGTGGCTGTATAGGTGAATAACTGGGTGTGTCGGTTTTATGATCAGGGTCTATAAGTGAGTGAGTAGGTGTGTGAGTGGCTATATGGATAAGTGAGTGCTTGTGTAAGTACTTGTCGGGGTCTGTGAATGGGTATGCGAGTGGTTGTGTGAGTGTGTGTGTGGGTGTATGAGAGGTTGTATGAGTGGTTCTGTAGATGATGTAATCAGTGATGTCATCAGTAATGCCATTTGAGATATCATCAATGATGTCACTCACCATGCCACGATTGATGTAATATGCAAGGTCATAAGCAGTGCATTGCCCCTTCCCTTTGATATTTAGCCCCAGTGAGGAGGTGGTCCACTGGGCTTGTAATAAGCCCAGGAGGAGGGTCCCTGCAGCCCCACTCCATCATTAAAATGAAAGCCCCAGTAAGGTGTTGATCCCCAGGGCTCTGAGGAAGCCCAGGAGGGTGTTCTACGTGGCCCCCCTCCTTTATGTAAATAAAGCCCCAGGAAGGTGGTAGTCTCTGGTGATCTAGGAGCTCTGGAATAGGGGCACTGTGCGCCCCCTCCTTTTTTATAGAAAAATGCCCTGGACCTGGCCCACCCGGGGGCTCATTTCAAAGCAAGCACAAGAGACCATACCTGTATTTTTTTCAATTTTGCTGGGAATTTGAGGATCCACTCAGGATATTTCAGAATAAGTGAAAAAAATGTTTTTAAACCCCACCACATCTAGGGTGTCAGGGTATTCCTACCTTGCCCCTTTTTGTATATTTTATTGTTTTTTGTGGGACTCAGCAGCCAATCAGATCACAGCACGGGGACTGTCGGATCCATGGATGATCCACATCCCTAGATATAATAAATTGGATTTTGGTTAATATTGCTAAAACTACTGAACGGATTTACACCAAGCTAACAAAAGGCACTTCCCTGGACCAAGATCTACTGTTCAGCCAAATTTAGTGTAATTCTGTTCAGCGGTTTGGGATGCAGTTCCGTTCAAAACCCTTTAAAAAATTAACATTGGGAAAATACGTTTTGGGGCCCTCCCCTTTTTCTCGGGCCCCGTTTCATGGATCACCCCAAACCGTTTCAGACACCAACTGAACTGAGCGTCATATTTGTGTGGGAAATTTTGTGAAGATTCGTCATTCGGCGCCAAAGAAATTGGCTAAATAAAAAACACTCTTCCTATGGAAACATGGTCCTAACTATCACTACCTACTGGCAACCGACAGTAGGTAATATATACATATCCATATAGGTAGCTATATTTAGGATGTCTTTTCCATAGTAAATGTGTTTTTTTGTTTGTTTTGCTAATATCTTTGGTGCTATTTGTCGAATCTTCCCAACATTTTCAGAACCAGCCTTGCCATTTACTTCAGCTGCTGTTTGGAAAGTATCGGGGTGATTCGCCATGTGCGGGCTGAGAAAAATTGGGGGCCCAAAAACTTGTTTTCCCCATGCAGTTTCGCATTGGGATTTTAGACACGACTATAGCCCAAACCGATAAACGAAATTACACCAGATTTGGCAGAAAGCAAAATCTTGTTCCAGAAAGAGTGTGTTTTGTAATTTGGTGTAAATCTATTCCGTAGTTATGGAGTTATTCAAGTAAAAGATTTATGCATATCAAGAGACATGGATCCATGCACCAACAGCAATGCCGTGATTGACTGACCACAACCTGAGATGAAAGTTGCACCTGCCATTTTGTGCATCGGGACACGATTCCCAGGGGGGACAATAAAATTTAAAAGTGTTAGAAAGGGTCAGGGTAGAGGTACACTGATCCCATGGAAGTGATGGAGGGGTCTGTGAGGGGACTCCTTATGGGCAAGTAGCTGTCCAAAACATGTTTTTAGTATGATTTGGGTGGATTCAGGTGGATTCACAGATTCCAGACCCCAATTTAAAAAAACACATATATGCATGCACAGACCCACACACCTAGTTGCACACTCACTCACACACCCACTTACATAACCACACAACCACTCACATACCCACTCACACACCCATACAGCCACTCACACACCCACTGATTGACCCACAAAACCACTCACACCCCCAATCACAGATCCACACAACCATGCATGCACCCACACAAACACCCACTCACACACTCACAAAACCACTCACACACCCACTCACATACCCATACAGCACTCACACACCCACTCACAGACCCATAAAACAACTCCCATACCTACTCACACACCCTCACAGCCCCTCCCACACCCATGTACACACCCACAAAGCCACTCACACACCCACTTGCATATCCATATAGCCATTCACACACCCACACAGTCACTACACAGCCACTCATGCATCCACACACAGGCAGTGATGCACTTATAGAAATTGCAAAATATGTTTGTATGAAATGTGTTGTTGTTTTAGTATTGAATGTATGGCATATAACTGACATACCTCTTATTTGTCTGAGGATTTGCAACGGATCCGCACAGCCATAAAATTAATTAAAAAAAAGACTTGGTGCGTTACATTTATAGAAATACTACATACGTTACCTCCTTTTTCCAAACTAAAGTACAGACAGTCTATAGCGAACTTCACAAGACAGTATCTAACTCTACTGAAAACAATGAAGACCTTTCGGAGGACAATTCAACACATACCAGCCTGTTAAGGTTCTCTGTTTTAGCGACAGAGAAAGTAAAGGAGCTGCTACTATTGATTAAGTCTGGCTCGCCCATGGACCCATGCCCCCCTTCTATCTTGCACCTGGTTTCTGGGAAAATTAGTGCTCACCTGACCCCCCTCTTGAATGAGGTTATTAGCTCCGGGGTCTTTCCACAGTTATGGAAAAAGGCTTGTATCAGGCCTATCCTGAAGAAAGCTACATTGGACCCAACTGAGGTGAAACACTACCGCCCAATATCGTGTCTACCACTACCAACCAACATTTTAGGAAAAGCTATTAATATGGAACTCACTGATTATCTAGATTGTAACAACCTTCTAGATTCCACCCAGCACGGCTTTAGATCTCGTCATTCCACCGAGTCTGCCCTGATCATGGCCACAGAGGAGATCCGCAGACTGATGGATGGGGGGGAAGAGCCGTCCTCATCCTGCTTGACCTATCAGCAGCATTTGATACCATTAACCATGGGGTATTGTTGCGGCGGCTGAAGGCGGTAGGTATCAGAGAGACGGCTCTAACCCTACTATCATCCTTCATGTCATCCAGGGAGCAGTTGATCCACTGGGATGGTCTTAAGTCAGAAAACCTCTGCCTCCCGTGTGGAGTGCCACAGGGGTCAGCTTTGTCACCAACGCTGTTTAACATATATGTCACAACTCTGGCTAGATTAATCAAAGATCATGGCCTTACATTAATCTCATATGCAGACGATACACAGATAGTGGTATCAGTCATGCAGAGGGTGGACATTACAGCTGTCAGCTTTCGCAACTGTCTTAATTCAGTTATGGCCTTGATGAACTCAAATTTTCTCAAGCTTGACACTGAAAAGACTGAGGTCATTCAGTTTGGGTTGGGTCCTTCTGTATGGAGCAAATTATGGTGGCCTTTTGAGGCGGGGAACTGTCCTGTTCCTGTGACTAAGGCTAGAAACCTTGGTTTTATGTTTGATAATGAACTAAAGTTTGCAAAACAAATCAATCAGCTAACCTCCTCCTGCTTCTTTACTTTGAAAATTCTGCATAAAATTCTGCTGTTCATTCCACTAACCCTTTGGAAAACGGTGATAGGAGCACTTGTTCTCTCAAAAATTTACTATGGTAACACTTTATACTTGGGAGTTGACAAAGGCCAGATCGCCAAACTGCACTCCTTGCAGAATGCGGCAGCACGTGTGCTGCTTGATCTTCCTAAACACCACCCTACGTCTGCTAGTATCAGACAGCTTCACTGGCTCCCAGTTCTACAGCGAGTAGAAATCAAAGCCCTCTGTCTTGTGCATAAGGCTCTATATAGAGGGAGAGCCACGGATATTCAAAAACTATTTTCCTGGTACACGCCGCGACGGAATCTTAGGTCAGCCAACACAGGGCTGGTACTGGTTCCTAAGATAATAAAAGCCAGATGGGGTGGCAAGAGCCTCTCCCACCGAGCAGCCAAACAGTGGAATACCCTCCCGACTACTATCAGACTACAGTCTAATGGGTCTCTTTTTAGGAAATTGGTCAAGACATGGCTTTTCCCTTAGCACTCAGATTGGCAAGCCTGTGCAATGGTATCAACTCACTTTAGCGCCAAGACGCCCGGCAATCGAGCGCTTTATAAGTATTTCAGTCAGTCAGTCAGTTACATTAATTTTTTATTTTTTGGTTTTAAAATTTATAGTAAGAATGAATGTGTGAATAAAATGTATTTCTAATCTTGTGAAAATGTATATTAGTAAATTGAACTCATGGGTCAAATTGTAATACAATTTATATTAAAAAAAACTGTGAAATTAACTAAAAACCCAAAGGTTACAGGAACATAATAGTTAGGAAATAACATTAAAAAACCATAGAAATTTACTGAAAAAAGCAAAGGTTAGAGTGACTTCATAGTTAGGTTCCAATTTTAGACACACAAAACCATAAAATCTCAGCAGTTATAGTTATCTCAAATAGCGATAACTCATGCCCTAAGGTAATTGTGATTCATGCCCTTGCCATGCACTGCTAATTACCCCACATATTGCCTCCCTCATTACATCTTCTATGACATCATTGATAATATCACTGCAACATTTGTAGTGAAATTATTGATGAGAAAACTGTGCACGGCGGGGGCACAAGTTATATTTATAGTTACCTTAGGGCCAAGTTATATATTTAATTGAGATAACTATAACTATCACTGTTGCAGAAAGAACCCTTTTTGTAATAAAATATTAATCTGTTCAGTAGTTTTGTAGTTACTGAAGAAATAAAACTGTGTATATCTAGGGGCGCGGATCCTTAATGGATCAGCAATTCCAATTATATATTACTTTACGCTAAAAAACACATACAAATTCACTGAAAAAAATCAAAGGTTACAGGGACGTTATAGTTAAGTTGCAGTTGCTGAGTTAAAAATTGCTAAATTAAGAACACGCCAGGCCAAACGGAAATGGTGTAAAACATACTCGCCAGAAACCATGGAGCTATTTAATCTAAGCTTGACAGTCTACAAAAAAAGCCATCTTAGATGCCAAAAAATCTTAAGTAAAAGACATCTTCATAGTAAGGGACTTGTCCAACCCCGATCGAGTAACTCCTCCTATCACCCCCTCACAGAAACTATGTGATGACATTAATGTCTTCTTCTTCTTAGACAAAATAAAGAAAATAGAAGAATCCATTGTTTCTAGCTATCAGGATATGCAAAATCTACTTGATAATAGTAATCCTAATACCATGGCTACTTTCCCCTGCTTAAACAAAGAACGACTCATGGATCTACTAAGCAAAGTAAAATCTGGCTCTCCCAAAGATGTTTGCCCCCCACACATACAAAAACTAATTTTCACCTCCCTTCCTGAGAGCACTCTCTCCCTATTGAACTTATCCCTCACACAAGGAGTTGTGCCATCAGCCTTCAAAGAAGCAGTGGTCATTCTGTTCCAAAAAAAACCAGGTGTGAACCCCCAGAAGTTAGATAACTATAGGCCCATATCTGTTCTTCCTTTCCCCGCTAAAATTCTAGAGGCACATGTAGCCAAATACCTCTGCTCCTTCATAGAAGAAACTAATTTCCTGGACCTTCACCAGGCAGGTTTTCGGCCCTCTCACTCCACTGAATCAATCATCCTATCCATAGCGGACGACCTAAAAGAAAAGGCTGACAGGGGATGCACTCAGGCACTGATCCTATTGGATCTATCTGCAGCATTCGATACCGTTGATCATGAGATCTTAATGGATCTAATTGCTGCAGCGGGTCTCAGAGGCACCGCCTTAAACTGGATGAAATCCTTTTTAAAAGCTGAAAGCAGTCTGTCCCTCTTTCACCCCATAGTTCTGCCATTGTTAGTACGAACTGTGGGGTACCTCAGGCTTCCTCCCTGTCTCCCTATCTATTCAACATCTACATCTGCCCTCTGATACATACCTTACAACAAAAAAGGTTAAAATCTACAATTATGTGGATAACATGCAGTTGATCTTTACAATTGATGAGACACCTGACTCCAAGGAGTTCCTACAGAATACCATGTTGTTCGTTAGAAACTGGATGAACTGCAACCAGCTAAAACTTAATCTGATAAAACAGAGATGGTCATCCCCAACAATAAACTAAACCACTGGACCCCTGCTCACTGGCCAATGGACCTTGGCCCCGCACCCACTCCTAAGTGTACGGTAAAACGTCTTGGCATCTAAATCGATGCAGACCTATCCATGAAATCCCAGATAAGCTCGGTTACGTCCTCCTGCTTTCTCCAACTCATAAAGTTTATGAAAATTAGAAGATTCTTCAGTAGAGAGGCTACTATTCAAATCATTAACGCCCTGATTCTGTCTAGAACTGATTACGCTAATGCCATCTATCTAGGTTTCCCGATCAATCAAAATTACTGACTGTAGATGATACAAAACCAAGCTGGCAGAATAATCTATCAACAACCTAGGCATTGCCACACAAGGTCACTGATTAAGGAGCTTCACTGGCTCCCAGTGGAGCAGTGGTCTATGTTCAAAATAGGATGCATCATCTTTAAAGCAATCCACAGCAAAGGCCCCAAATACCTATCCTCAAGGATTCACAGATAGCCCCCAAAGCGCAGTCTTAGATCTGCGCAAATTAATCTATTGGAGATCCCGAGATTTAGACGTAAAAGGACAGGAGGGTCACGTTTTTCCATACAAGGACCCCAATTTTGGAATTCTATGCCCATCGCCATCAGACAGGCAGCAGACTACATGTGTTTCAGGAAAAAGCGCTGAAAACATGGCTTTTCACCCAAGCATATAGTTAGATACAGACCCTTACTATCGGTGGCTTCCCAATCCAGTGCCAAGAGACCTGTCGGTGTACGTGCGCTCTATAAATACCCCATAACATGACATTGGCCCATAGCGTGACGGGCCCCAGATATCTTTGGGTCTACATGTAAAGGGCATTAGACCCCAATAGGCTTTAGGCTGTTTATGGCAATAGGTAATATCATGTATCCAAGTGTCTATCGAAGGGACGGATGTGGAGCCCCAATGCATGGCAATTCTCTGTCTGGCCAGCAGAAACATCATAGCGGAGAGGCGACTTGTGTTAGAAGGGATGGTTTTTACATGTCCCAATAGGACTATAAGCGGTGTGCATTCCAGTTGGAGACTGGTGACCTCGTGTATTGTCTCATAGACCCTGTCCCAATAGTTATGGATAGGGGGGCATAGCCACACTAAGTGCAAGAATGACGCTTCTGGGTATTTGCATCTCCAGCAATCTGCATCTGATCTAAGTCCCATTCTGTGCATTTGCAAGGGTGTGTGATAGACTCAGTGTAGAAATTAATTTTAAAGTTGATGAGTCTTAGTTTGTAATTAGGGGAGAGTCGCTCTTGCTGGGAGCAACAAAAGGTCCACTGTTCATCTGTTGGGGGTGGGTCTAGCTTGGTGCACCAATGTGCTAATGCCTTGGCCGTTGTGACTGACGAAGTATGTTGTGTGGTGTTGTAGAGGCGTGTTATAAGTTTCCTGGGCGAGGGGTTGGTCAGTATGTGGTCTAGTGATGTTAAGACTGGTGGTGCGGTAGGGAAGGAGACATGCAGCTGTCTACATGTGGCCCTGAGTTGGTAGTATAGGAGTAGGTCCGACATGGAGGAGCAGGAATCTCCAGTTCTGGTCGGTGGAACTAAGAAGTTATTATCTGGATACAGATCATCGAAGGTGGAAAGACCCATTCGACGAGCGTGTTGTGTAGCCTCGCTATCTTGCAAAGGGGGAAGGAGAGGGTTATATGCCATCGTTATGGATGGTGCATAGAGCGTCAGGATATTTACTTGCCGCCGTAATCCCTCCCATGCCCACCTCACGGATTCTACCATATTCATCCCACCCTCAGATCACCTATAAGTTTGATACACAGTGACCTGCAACGGTGTAGGTGCAGCTCTATCTTTTTCAGCAGCTACATGGGGTTGGAATGGGGTCGGGTGGCTCAAAAGTGTAGGTACTGAGCTTGCGCACATAAAGCATATAGTGCGAAGTCTGATGCTCCCAGGCCTCTCTGTGAGAGTGGCAGTGCCAGAAGCTCCCAAGAAACGTGTGGTTGTTTACCCGCCCATGTCAGGGCCACCATAAGGGAGCAGAGTTTCTTGAAGAATGCCTGAGTTAGCGGCAGTGGTATATTTGCAAATAAATATAAGAACTTTGGCAGCACTATCATTTTTGCTATGGCGATCCTACCAGCTAGGGATAATGACACCCTTGACAAAGTGGAAATCTTGCCTTCAAGCCAATCTATCAAGCGGCCGTAATCCATGCGCCAGATCTCTTGTATGTCACTGCCGAGCCAGATCCCCAGATATTTAATTGGGCCCTTGGCCCAGGTCAGTGGGAACTCTAGTTCAAATGGAAGTGTAGCGGCAGTTAGGGGAAAAAGTGTTGATTTGGACCAGTTGATGTTAACCCCAGACACCCCACCGAACTGAACAACCTCCCTCAGTACAGGGTTTAAATTCTTCTCTGGTTTGTTTATGTATAGGGTGATATCGTCTGCATACATTGAGATAATTAGTCCTTTATCTGTAAATCCCAGTCCTCTAAATGTGTGATGCTGGCGTATTCTTGCCGCCAGTGGCTCCATGGCCACGGCAATTAGGATAGGGGAGAGGGGGCAACCTTGCCTGGTGCCACATGTTATGGAGAATGGGTATGAGATTAGATCATTAGCTTATAGTTGTGCAGTTGGAAAGGTGTACAGCAAGCGGATTAGTTGGATACATTTTGAGCTGATGCCCAGTCTGGGTAGAATAGTGAATAAGTATGGCCATTCTAATGAATCAAAAGCCTTCATGGTATCCAGGAAGGCTGCTAGAGCTGGTAGATGAGGGTCCAGGTGATGTAATGTAGAGAAAAAGGTGCGCAGATTATGTGCTGTGGATCTGCCAGGGATAAACCCCGACTGGTCTGGCCTGGCGATGAGTGGGAGGAGAGGTTGAAGCCTGGTAGGGAGCATCTTAGCGTGAATCTTGGTATCAATATTAATGAGCGACAGTGGGCAGTTGGAATCACGTAAATTGGCCGGCTTGTCCAGTTTTAGGATTGATATAATCACGGCTTCATTCATTGTTGGAGGTAGTGAGCCCCTATCTAGAGACTCTTGATAGACTGCCAGGAGGTGAGGAGCGAGCTGTGATGCAAATGTCTTGTAAAAGGAGGTCGTCAATCCATCAAGCCCTGGGGCCTTATCCCCTGGCGTGCTTTGAATAGCTTGAACTATGTCTTCAGTTGTGAAGGGTTCATCGAGGTAGGCACAATGTGCTTTGCTTAGCCACACCAGCTCAATTGAGTCTAAGTATGCAAGCAGGTCTGGGCTTGGGCTGTCATGGTGTAGAGTGAGGCATAAAGGTCAGCTAGGAGGTTAAGTGCGGCAGATTGTCCTCTTAATGGACTAGAATCGCTATCCAGGAGTTCAACGATGTATGACGAGGTTCGTGTGTGCCTGAGTGTATTGGCTAAAGTTCTGCCTGGGCGGTCCCCGTGCATATGTATACTAAGTCTGGGCGGTAAACTCTGCTCGTGGATTTTGCAGAGTTTTCTGCACTCTGTGTTACGTGGAGCTCGCGGAGTTCCAAAAAACTCTGCTCCGGAGCTGAGTTTTTTGCCTTTTTCGCGTTCATCAACGTCAAGTTGGCGAGCGCGAGCGAGGAAAATCCACCTCCCGGTGAGATTTTTCCTCGTTTGCGATCGCCAACATCAAGTTGCCGAGCGCGAGCGTGGAAAATCAACTTCCCGGCGAGATTTCTCAACGCGGGCGGTCATATTTCTCATTGCAAGTGGTCGGGTATGCTTGCGACCGCGCGTGTTGAGAAACCGCCCACTCGCGCTGAGAAAGCTACTGCTCGAGTAAAAATCTACTCTAGCGGCAGAAAGGAAGCAGCGCCCGCTTGCGCTGTGCATGATGCCGTTTGCGATGATTGCACAGTGCGGACAAGCACCTGGCACTGAAAATCACCGCAAACTGCATGGGCCTGATTCACAGAACTAACTTACGTCAAAGTTTAGGAGTAGTAAAGTGAGTCCTAACTTTACTACTCCTAAACTGAGACAAATCTTAACTTTAAGACTTTCGGTATTCACAGAAGGCATTTAGGAGTCCTAAAGTTAGGACTACTAACTTCTGTGAATACCAAAATGAGTAAGTTCATTCTGTGAATACCAAAATGAGTAAGTGTATTCTGTGAATACCAAAAAGTACTAGCTTTACGTTTTTGACGTAAGTTAGTTCTGTGAATCAGGCCCCATTTAACTAAAGAAACTCCGCCACTCGCGGAGCTCCACGTAGTGCGGCAGAGTTTTTTTTTGCACTTTGCGGAGTTCCGCGTAGCGGAACCCCTCGAACTCCGCCCAGGCTTAATGTATACTTAACTTATTGGTGTTTTGGTCCTTAATAATTTTGCTATGATATATTTGGAACACAGTATTCTTGTAGTCAATTCTCTGACAAGCAATCATATTTTGTTGTATTGATTACCCTCCCAAACTGTACCTTTACATAAAATAGAATTTGGATAAAATCCTAAAACAAGCTGTGTGTAATTTTGGTGCTGTGACTTAGAGTAAGCTGAAGGAGAGAATGGACAAGAGGAGAATGCCAAAAAGGCCAGAGCTGAGAAACCACAAACTGTCAGGCAATTGCCCATGGATTTGAAATAGAGTAATCAGTTAATGAAAAGACACAAACAGGTCGAAATTGCACTGATTAGGGAAAAGGTACACCCTAATTGAGAGAAAGGATTTAAGGAATACTGAGGCAGACAAGTTTTCTCCTGAATAAAGACAGAAATTGAAAGAAATCACAGGTAATGCCTGAATACTGAGAGTGTGAGTACAAATTCGTTATAGAGGGCAAGGAAGAGTATACTGAGGGCTCTGAGAGAATGGTACAGGCTGACAGAGTGAAAACAGTCGTTAGGTGGTATACGCCATGTGAGAAGTCACACGCTTACTGAAATATCTATCAGTTTGCAAAACAAAACTAATTTGTTTGCGTAATATGACATTTGCAAAGCTTAGCTAAAATCACAAATCACCACCCATCTTTGTTTGAGTACTTTAATGCATTTCCTAATTATTGTTATTAATTAGAGAATGCATTATATTACATTATTTGTAGACATGCCATCATTCACAAAATTCAAAAGAAATAGACATTTCAGCATTCACAGAATTCAAAAGAAAAAGTACATATACCTAAATCACCATGTCAAAAATCACCACAACAAAAAATAAATATGCACATTTCGTGGTCATTTCTTGCCTATACAAACAACAATTATATAGCCAACCAATAAGTATGCATATATTTTGAATCCATAATCCACCATAAGGTGGCAAGGGTAAGGTCAGGCCTAAAAAAATCCATTCATTGCTTCAGACCTTTCCAATAAATTATTTAAGTGAAATTCCATCTTCTATTAGTTCCTCTGATGAAAAATATTTTGACACGTTTCGGCCTATTCTCCTTTCCAGGCCTCCTCAGAACCAGCGGAAGACAAGTGACCTTATACTAAAAATCAAGAGTATCACATCAAAACCATTGTCAATATTATCTTGTTTTTTTCACAATACACAAAAGAACCTCCTTAGCAAATGTTAAGTAGCTCACAGAGAGATGTCAGTACAGCCTGCATGCAGACGCATGTCAGATGAAGGCCCTGCTAGCCCAAACCTTTTAAGTACCTTCTGAAAAAAGCTTTGTATACACTGTGCATTTATGTGCAACCATGTACCACATCACTATGCATTGACCTTCAAAGGGCCATGGACTCTCAAAGACATTAGACATGAATTCAAATTCAAAAGCTCTTTTCAGAAAATGTCCAAACTAAATATTTCACATAATGAACAACTCATTATACTGTGCCAAAGATTGCAACAATAATTGATAGTTTCCTTGAGCGAGCTGTGGGGATTATTTCAAAGGAAATTTAACTGGCAGAGAAGGGACTCTCCCTCCCAGCCAATACTTCTGGCTTCCCTCCGTCTTACCTTTGCATTGTTCAACCGCAATTGAGGCACTAATCCATCATGCAGGATTTGACTCTGCTACAGGGCCTTGTAAACTTCCTTAACCTGATACTGCCCTTAATGTCACCCCCTCCTTGGGGCTTAGGTCCAGTTGTGAAGCGCAGGAGACATCTGCAGAAATCAATACAGCAGAGATACAGTTTAAAACCATGATACAGCAAACTGACCCCGTAGCCGGATTGTAGAGTGACCAAAGTGACCTCATGGAGACGCTATATACTAAATTGAATCTTCTTTCTGAAATTAATGTCTGTCCCATATACGATTTGCGGTGGTGTAATCTGATTTCATGGCCACCTTGTGGTGAACATTGATCCCCACTTCTACTAAAGCGTTGCCTCTAAATTTGCTTAATATGACAAGGAAGTGCATAGAGGAAACAATGGCCCTGAACTAGGTGTGACTTAAGCCAGGTATCTAAGGAGGGAGGAATATGTGAGGGTAACTTTGAGTCTCCAGGAAATGAAATCATGGAGCAGAGGGCCAAGTTTCACCCTATTATACACTTAGCTTCTGCTTCATGCCCACATGTTGCAGTGCTGGCTAATGTCCCTTGGTTAGCACCCCGGGTCCTAGAAACAACTGACCAACTTAAAAACAAGGTCACACACTGGCTACATGTGACTGTAAACCTAACATTTGTTATTATAATGACATTCTTGTCGTTTTCAGTGTTAGGTGGGTTGGACCAATGCTTAAATGTTCCAATGGGTTTGTACACTTGACAGCTTCAGACAACCTTTTATCTCAGGGAGCCTTCTGAAACAATCAAAGTCAGGGTTAATCTACTCGGGACAGGTAAAGCTCCTGCTTCTGTTTTTTTACAGGCCCTTGAAACCAGTTTTAAGTGAACCAGCATCTGATCCACAATATATTCATCCCCTACCTCTAGCTATTGGCCTAACAACTTCTAATAGTTTCTCTGTCCTTTCTGACCAAGCTGAGAATGATTGACTGAGGGGATGTGAGCATTGCTCGTTCGTGTTTAGTGCTCAGCCGTGGAAAAAGATAGTTCATCCCAATACCACCTTCCCAAGATATGATTTGTCTGAGTCCCACCCCACAGTTAGTTCTTTAGAGCCAGTATTGCTCAGGTTGCCCCTCCTATATCTGATGTTAACAATATAAAATGAATAAGCTGGAACATAGCAAGAGTAGCGGTTAAACTAAATGTGGATAAGTGGGTCGAATATATCAACCTATCCGATATTGTTTTACAGCAAGAAAATTGGGCCATAAAAGATATTTATTTTGATGGTTTTACCTGTTATACACACCCAGTGCTCCCTTTGGACTCTGGCCGGCCTCGGCTGGGCCTAACAGTTTGTTTCAAAGCAACGATGGATTATTGCATCAAGCTGATTTTAGGTTGGTTATAATTAATTTCTATAATGTTGGGCTATAGAACAGCTTTATCAGCGATATACCCCTTTGATTTTAATGACATCATGGATGACTTTCAGACTTGGGACAAAAGGGGACTTATGTTATACAATTGTCTGCTATCCTTTGGCTTTTTTAACGCCATAGAGTTGATTGTTTTTCTGCAAACCAATATAGTAACCTTTACTTGAAGATGTCGTAGTCAGCTATTGATTTCATCTTTGTTAGAAGGAGCCTGACTAACTTCCTATTAAGGGGAGTACAAGTGAGTGCATTTAGCTATCATAATCCTCTTATCATCGAGCTTGCTACTCCCATAGGCAGATATATGAAACTAGTCAGTGAAAGTATTATGCTTTTGACAAAAGATGGCGGGCAAAGTCTGGCCTGGAAATTCTCCAGCATGGGTGATATACTGCATCAGCTAATCGTAGGCAACCTGACCTGGGCAGTGGCTATCTCTCCCTTGACATAAGCCCCACTTCCATCATTGAGTTTTTCGAAAAATTGAGTGCTAAATCAAGGGTCTTATTCCTGAACTGAGAGAGAGAGAGAGAGAGAGAGAGAGAGAGAGAAAGTATCAGGTTTGATGTGGCTTGTAGAAAAGCGATTGTCAGGTTATGAAATGCATGAAAGTCCACCCAGATGAATAGGGATGAAATAGCATCATGCAGAAGGGACTATAAAGCGGCTATGAAAAAACAGGAGGGGAGAAGTTGGTAAGCTACTGTAAATTCAGGTACTAAATTCAAATAGATTCTCAAAAACACCTAAGAAGGCGGCACTGGGATTGAATATCGGACCTGAAGAATGGTTAGCTCACTTTAAAAGGATCTACAACCCCTCTGATAGTGTTAATGCCCTTGTTGAGTTCGCGCTGCCTACACTTTTTGAAATAATATTCCCCTTACTTTGGAAGAGGTGAAGATTGCATTAATCGAAAGCACCTCTAAAAAGGCCAGAGGCTCTGCCAGGGTCCCTATTGTCCTTTACAAAGACAATCTTGAGTTCTGGGCACCCCTTCTAACAAATAGTATGAATGCAGCCTATAAGATCAGATTCCCCCAGTCCTTGGGATCAGCAATTATTGTACCAGTATTCAAAAAAGGGGATTTGCCGGGATCCTGATTGTTACTGTCCGATATTATTATTAGATTCCATGGTATAAATATTTGGTGGAGTTATCCTTGACTGGCTATTGCTCTGGCCTGCAGAGGCCAAGATTCTGTCCCAGGTTTGTTATGGGTTTTGGACAGGATTGGCAATACTGGAACAATGTCTCAACTTGCACTTGCTGATAAGTAAATATAATATTACTAAGTGCAGTCCACTATACTTAGCCTTTATGGATCTTTCTTGCTCACTTTTGATAGTGTTAACAAGTTAAAGGTGTGGAAACCCTTGCTTGCAACGGACCTGGATGGCAGGCAGGTGGATTTTTGCACACCTTCCATCTTGATCTTTCTGTCTTTGTAATATTTGGGGAAGGTGGGCAATGCACATATCTTTTCTCACTGAGGCGAGGCATTATCAAGGGCTGCGTACTAGTCTCTATCTTGTTCTTGCTATGTATTAATGGCATTGATGTAGCAATAGTTAAGAAAGGGCAGGAATGCCAGTAGTTAAAAACAAGCTTGTTACTGTACTTCTATATGCCAACAATGCTTTCCTATTAGCCAGAACTAATAATGGTCTCAAAATTCTCCTCAATGCTTTAGTAAATTTCATGGAGCAACTGAATTTGGAGGCCACTTTCTCTAATACATTCATCAAAACTTGCTGGCCAAAAAACTTGAAGACACACTGTTTAGCCATCAAGGATAGAACAATAGTAAGGACAAATCAGTTCCCTTATATGTGGGTTACCTATGATTATCCCAGCTCTTGGGCTCCATGTATCTGTAATGGGAAAACTAGTTTCATTCAAGCCATAGGGTCAATTTTTCATTTAGTTTTGAATATAGGAAACATCCCATTAGCTCACTCTAATATATAAATGCAAATGCATCAAAATTTTGACCTATGGGGTGAGCATTTGTGGATATATATAAGTGAGCATTTCAAAATTAGTGGAGAACAGGGTCAGTAGGTGTATCTCGGTTATCCCAGGTCCACACCTCTCATTATGCAATACATCAAGAGTAAGATTTGAAATATGCTCAGAACCATATCAAACTAGCACCACTATTACTTTAGTCATCAACTTTGGTATAATTATCACGCCTCTTTTAACAAAGATGTAATTGAAGACAGTCATCCTGGGGACAAAATCCCTGGCTTAAATACATTAGGGATACCACACTTAGTATTGGAAGACAATCTATTGATCTTATGCAGCATAAATTAAGGAAATAGAATAAAGGGTGGATTACAAAGACTATTTCAGTCGCAAGGGAAAAGGCAGAGCTAATGAAACCTTCCATTCAAGATTATGTCTTGAGTCAAACGTCCTTTGGTTTGGAGTCTCATCTGGACCAGGTTCTACATTCCTGGAATCCGAAGCTTCTGAACACCTTCAGATGTGGCTCCATGCTAAACTGTCCTGAGAGCTGCTGAAGAGTGGGCTTCTTTATAAAATCTACCATTTGAGATCGCAAATCGTTAATCTTTTGAGGCTAGGGATTGGCGCTGTGCCCTTGAGAGACCGTTTTTTAAATTCCTGATGTCTTCACAAGCTTAAGCTTGAGGTAATATTGTTTTGATATTGTTTTTAACATTACTCTTATTCGATTTTAATCTGTGCATCATTGCAATTTTGAAGCTGATGCACTGGATTGGTTATTATTTGATCTAATTTATTTTTCTTTTATGATTTTTTTCAAATAATCGAATGAAGAAAATTGAAATTATATAATAATTCTGTAAACTTTAATATGTATCTTTTTTGTTTTTCTCTCGTACTTAATTACATATTATGTGAGAAAAACGCATTGCTTGAGCTGTCCCCAGATATGCCGTCTCCTCGGAGCAAGATATTTTTCAGGAAGTGACATTATTACAGTCACCAAATCTTCAAATGAGGAATGCGGAATATCTAAGGAAAATAATTTTTGTACACTTATCCACACATACTTTTCCTCCATTGGCCCTCATTACAGGCCATGTGCAGCAGTGGCTCAGAGCAGGTGGTAAATATGAATATTATTGTCGCACTTTCCCCGTGCTGATTTTATCTACATTTATCCTCTTTAAATCTGGTCAGAGAAAGGAACTCAAAAGTAAGGTGTTCCGGCCCAACTTGTAACACCAGTTTGGCTGCTAACTTTTAGCATTTCTTTAAAGTCGTAATGTGTGACTAAACCAGGTGAAGGTTAAGTAGCGCCTGAAAGATAGCCACTCAAATTAAAATTGTCATTATTTTGAAATTGGGAAAATAACCTTCTTTTTTTTATTTTCCAGATCTGACCTACGTGAAATAGGACCACGGCTTGCCGAGAAAGTGCCTTTGAAATCCTCCCCAAGAAAACAATCGACATGTACCATTTCTTTTATTAAGAGATGCATTTTATTTTCATGTGCAGTTTGTTGAACATTCGACACGTACGTGAATGATTCGTTTTACTTTGTAAATTTGCTGCCCATGGTACACGTACATCAATTATTTATTTAAATACAATGTTTATAATAATTGCTAAAAAGATACCTATTAAATGTTATTACCCTATGCAGGGAGTTGTTGGTTTTTGCTGTTAATTCTCATTTTCATTGTTCTTTTACTGTGTTGCTCAGGCCCATACATCCATTATTTGCACTATCTTGCAAGGCAAACGAATATGGAACTGAACTTTTCAGAATGAGCTGCCTGTGACATATTTTACTTTCACTTGTAAATATGTGTTTTGTACAGTAGGAAAAACACTCAAAAATACATTGTTTCTGGAACATTCGCATTGCTGCTCCTGAATATCATCAGTTACATGAAGATTGGCACTTATGGAAAGAATTGCAAATAATGTAAATACTTTAAAGACTGGAAAACTGCAATGCAGTTTTGGTGGAATAAAGACTATAAAACAAGATGTCTATGATTATTTCAATGATGGGTTATGCCACGAGACACTCCTGCGTTTGCCTTTTAAGCAGTTCTGTTTATAAAAAGATTAACATCTTTGTGATTGGCTATTTCAGTCATTTTTGGCTTTACAAGCAAACATAAGGCCCCCGAATTCACATTACCAGAGCTTGGAAAATAACACCTTTTCACAAATATACAGGATAAGATGTTGTCGAACGGAGATCTCTGCCTCTTTTGATCTTAAGTTTCATCTGAGCGAAGCTCGGCAGATTTTTGTCCTGCCTTCTTAGGTCTCTGGAGAGGCAGGAGAGAGAGATCCAGCTGCAGATACGCTTTAAGGTGCCAGGCCGTTAATGAACTTGTATACCAAAAAAAGGCCGGACAGGGAACCCAAAGCAGTCCTCGCAATTTTTTTCAGTCTGGCCCCCTCTCCTGGGGGGTGGGGGGGGGCAAGCATGAAGCACTGCCTCTTAGCAAAACCGGCCCCCAGCACTGCTGCTTCTGTTGCTGGGGGCCGATATTGCAGCATCGCTGCAAAACCGGCCCCCACCACTCCAGAACAGGCCCCCACCCTTCCAGCTTCCTGGGCAAACGCCCGATGCCCGCTACGGCCAGTCTGACCCTGACCCAAAACCTCAGTTTAAACCAAAGAAAACTCTTCCAAAAAAGGGAGTCAGTGATTTCATCATTTCAATTCAGATGTGTGTTCCCTCTGACCCAGACCAGAGACAGCCTGGCATTCCTGGCACACTGAATATAATAATTCATGTAGCCAGCAGACCTGGGTAAAGACAGTTACAGTAATCTAGTCTGACTTGGTTGAGGCTCCTGCCACAAATGCCTTCTGTGTGTTGGTTATTGAGGGCAGAGATCTTTGGGCCTGATTCACAGTCTGGAGGACATGTTACTCCATCACAAACATCACATATATCTAGTCCACCTTATTACAAGTGCTATAGGACATACAAGGGGATTGGATATCTATCCCATTTGTGATGGAGTAACCCACCTGCCAAGTTCTAAATCAGGCCTTTAATTTGGCTACTTGGTGAAAGCAGGAACCTCCTGATTTTTCTTCCTAGATACAGTTTGGCTGGTGATATAAGGAGCAGAAACCACAGCTGCCAGAAAGAAAGCTATACCCGCTGGCACAATGTCAAATCATTACTATAATGAAAAGGCCCCGGCTACCAAGATCGGCACCTTGTGGATATGTAGTATCTGATAAAGGGCAATTGCTGCAGGATGAGGAGCGCATCACAAGTTTATTCATTTCAAGCAAGCACTCTAAAGAAATGTCAGTCAGTGAATTAATCATTTCAATTCAGATGTGTGTTCTCTTCGACCAAGACCTGTGATAGCCTGGCATGCTTGGCACATTGAATATGACTGAGGCATGTAGCCAGCAGACCTGGGCAAAGACAGTTACAGTAATCTAGTCTGACTTGGTTGAGGATCCTGCTGCAAATGTCTTCTGTGTGTTGGTGAGTGAGGGCAGAGATCTATGGGCCTGATTCAGAGTCTGAAGGACAGGGTGGTTACTCTCTCACAAACATCACAGATATCCTGGCCACCTTATTACAAGTGCTATAGGATAGGTAATGTCACTCTGGAAGTCCTGGGTTCAAGAGGTGCAGGTCCAGTTGTTCTCACCCAGGCAAAAGTGCAGCAGGCAGCAGGTCAGCACAGCAAGTCAGCAGTTCCTTCAGAAGAGCAGTCAAGCAGAGTGGCAGCCGTTTTAGAAGCACAGCAGTCCTTCTTCCTGGCAGAGTATCCACAGGTCCAGAAGGGCACTGAAGAGTTGCTGCCTGAGGTCCAATATTTATACCGGATACCTTTCCTCTGGAAGGTAGGAGAAGCTTCTAGAAATTCCTTTTGAAATCCCCAGGCCTCCTGCCTTCCCTGTCCTGGCTCCTGACTAACTACAGGGGGCATGCAGCCCTTTGTGTGGAGGAAGGACACAGCCTATTCATTTGTAAGTAGGGCTGTGTCCATCTCCTCCCTCCTATCCTGCCAGTGATGGCCCATCCCGGCACACCTAAGCTACCTATTGGGTATGGTTGTCTAGGAGGAATACACAAAGCCCAACTGTCAGCTACACATAGTCATGTTCTACAGGTACTAAATGCCTATGAAATTTTTTTTAATTTCAAATCCAACTTTAACATAAGCTTAGATTTGTCATTATAATTCCAAAGACAACAAACATGAACTGTTTAACCTGCTCCTATTTGGAAATTACAGCTTTTTAAATAAGGTAACTCCATGTTATCCTATTGGAAAGGTAGGCTTCGCAGCAGTGAAAACTAAATTAAACGTTTTTCACTACAAGTACATGTAAAACTTAAAAGTACACGTCCAACTGATTAAATACACTGCACCCTGCCCTCCGAGCTGTCCAAGCCCTACCCTAGGGGTAACTCATATGCAGGCGCGGCCTGTGGTAGGAGTGCCGGTCGGGCGGTGGCGTGGGGCGGGGGAGTGAACATTTAAATAAATAAAACGAATTTCGTTGTGAGCGCTGCATCGCCAAATGCGATGCAGTGAACGTTTTATTTAAATGTTCACTTACCTGTATTCGGCCTTAATCCGTAGTTTACTACCCCCCACCCTGCCCCTCCCCCACCCCACGTCACCGCCCGACCGGCACTCCTACCACGGGCCGCGCTTGCTCACATTTATTATAAATGAATATTTAGGCCTTGCAAATGGTTATCTTTGCCAGGTCGACATGGCAGTTTACAACTGCACACACAGGCTGAAATGGCAGGCCTGAGGCATGTTTAAAGGGTTACTTAAGTTGGTGACACAATCAGTGCTGCAGGCCCACTAGTAGTATTTAATTTACAGGCCCTGGGTACATGTACTACCACTTTACTAGGGACTTACAAGTAAATTACATATGCCAATTGGGTATAAGCCAATTCTACCATGTCAATTCTACCATGCCAATGCCATGCTGCACACAGTCTTTGGCCATATGCAGCAGGGAGTTAGCCACAGGGCTTGGCCTGCTGCCAGGCCCTGTGTCCAAAACCTGAGCAGGCTACCAACCCCACGCCACACACAGACTTTGGCGAGTGTGGCACAGAGTTGGCCTTAGGACACCATCCCAGAGGCCAAAACATATATATTAAAGGGAGGGAGGGTGGCGTGCAACCCCTCCCGAGCCTTACTTGGCCCCTGGCACTCCACCCCCTGGGCAATTTTCAATAAAAATGGGGGGGGGGCAGCATGACCACTCTCCCCAAGCCTTAAAACACCCCGGGGACACCATCCTCTGGGGCCAGATACAATTAAACAGGGGAGAGGTGCACGGCAGCCCTCCCCAAGCCTTATTAGGCCATGGGGTTCACATCTCACAGGGCCAAATCAATTGAAAAGGGGAGGGGGCATGGGTCACCCCGAGCCTTTTTACTCCCTGGGGACCCCATCGCTCATGGCCGAGTAATTATTAAAGGGAGGGGACGAGGTCCCATCCCTGAGCCTAATTGGGCCCCAGGGACCCCAACCTCTGGTGCCATACCTTTTATAAAAGGGGAGGGGGGCTGTGCGGCATCCCTCCCTGAGTCATTCACAGCTCTGGGGACCCCATTCCCTGGGACCCAATGCATTTATTAAGGGGGGCATGTGACCCCCCTCCTCAAGTCATTTTTGGCCTGGGGACCCCATCCTCTGTATTCTAATGCAGTTATTAAGGGGAGGGTGGCCCTGTCTGATCCTATTATGGCCTGAGCCCCCCCTTCCCATGGCCTCCATTATTTATAGGTGGATGCTCCGGTGCCCACCCTGGGCACCCACCAAGAAAAATGGGGGGAGCCCCAAGGCACCAGCTGCCCCAACCTGCTTCCAATATGAAGCAGTAGCCAGCAGTGCTCTTCATGCTGCTCCCTCTTTGTGGGAGCAATATGTTGTTCTTTTTCCCTATGTGCATCAGTGCGGACAGGGAAACAGAGCACAACGCAGCACACATGGAAACAGCAAAAAGAGGAGAAATAAAACATTTCTCCTAGTTTCGCCAGGGTAAGACCAGGTTTTCCCTGGTCTTAATTTTGGTGCTACCCCATATTTACGCCACCCTTGTAAATATGGGGCAGCGTCAAAATCAATAGGTGTTGCGGTGGAACGCCCAATGCCACACCCATTGCCCTCCCCTTTCACGCTAAGTATAGCATGAAAGTGTGCCTTATTTACAAGACAGCATTAAGCCATGTTAAATGGCTTAATGCTGCCTTGTAAATAAGATGAAGCTCCTATCGCCACCACAACATCCTGTAAAGTGATGTTGTTGTGCTGATAGGGGCTTGTAAATATGCACCAAAGTGAGTTGTCCCCAGGGGATGAGGTCTCCGGGCCGAGAAAGGCTTAGGGAAGCCTGTGCACCCCCCTCTCATTAACACACGCATTGTGCCCCAGGGGATGGGGTCTCCAGGGCTGAAAATGGCTCATGGAGGGGGCCTCATGACCCCCTTCCAATAATCAATTTATTGGTCCCCTGGGATGGGATTCCCGAGGCTGAAAACAGCTCACAGAGTCAGGCTGTTCGACCCTCTTAATAAATAGTTTGGGCTTCAGAGGATGGGTTTCCCAGGTCCAAAAGTCGCTCAGGGAGGAGGGCTGTGTGCCCCCCTCCCCTTAAATATAACTTGCACCAGGTGATGGGTCCCCAGGGCCCTAAATTGGCTAGGAACGGGGGCCCTATTGATGTCTCCTCCCCATATACATCTAATAAAACAGTGGCCACTGTTTTCTTTTTGTGATCCCATGGGACCCGCATTGGATTGCATCAAAATTTGCTGAATTGTTTTACATTTTGCCCCAAGGGGGGTCCGCCTCGTGGGTCCTGGGGGGCAGGGTATCCCTACCCTGCCCCATTATATCATTTTATTTAAACCTCAGGTCAGGGTACTAACTCCACAAGTCCTCTAATAGCTGCCAGCAACTTTTTTGACATGATACTGCCAACCAATCAGAAAAGCTTGCAACAGCAGGAGTCGACTCCTGCGGAAGCAAGATGGCCCAAGGGAAAAAATTATCCCTGGAACAATCAGAACGTTCTATTTTTAAATTGGTCTTCCGGCGAGACTCTCACAAGACTCTTGCAGATCCACCCATACCCAAAAAATTTTAAACCTTAATTTCTCAAAAACTACTGAATGGATTGCCACCAAATCACAAAACGCACAATTGGTCAACCAAGATCTTGCTTTCTGCCACATTTGGTGTAATTCTGTTAGGCAGTTTTTGAGGTAGTGCTGCCTAAAGAAGTCTATGAAAAATGCATGGGAAAATCTGCTTTGCAGATCCCTTTTTTCCTTGGCTCCTGCTTGACGGATCTCCTGGAAGCTTAACAGGAAAAAGCTGCAAAGAATTTGCTTTTTTGTGGAATGTTTCATGAAGATTCATCAAACGGCACAAAAGTTATTAGCAAACCAAAAAACACCATGTCTATGTAAAAGCAATCCTAACTATAACTTCCCAGTGGTGACTGGCATATATTATCCAGTGTAATGTACTACAGTGTATTTTATATTTTTATCATATTTAATTCTACACAAAAAAAGTCATCAGAGTACTATGATAATACCTGCAAATTACCACACTACTTAAAAAATGATGACACTCCAGTCTTTGTCATTCCACTGTACATCTATCCACTCTATAATACTCCACTGTATGTTATTCCACTGTATGAAACTCCACTCCATGACACTACACTCTCCGCTATTCTACTCTATGCCACTCCATTGTACACCATTTCAGTGTTCACCGCTGCACTGTATGCTATTCCATTATACACCACTCCACCATTCACCACTCCAGTCTCCAACAATCCACTGTATGATATTGCACTCTACACCACTCCAATCTACACCATTCCACTCTACGTCACTACACTCTAAGCCACTACACTATGTGCTACTACACTCTACGCTAATCAACTGTATGAAACTCAACTCTACACCACTCTACTCTATTCCACTACATGCCACTCCCCTCTATGTCATTCCACTGAATGCCAATAAACTCAATCTTATTCCACTCTACACCACTCCATGCTACTCCACTGTATGCCACTCCACTCTATACCAATCTACTCCATGTCATTACACTCTACACTATTCCACTCCACGTCACCCACTCTACGCCACTCCACAGTATACTATTACATTGTACACCACTACAGTGTACCCGGCTACATTCTAACCAGCTCTACTCTGCAAAACTCCACTCTATGGTTTTCGACTCAACACCACTCCACTTTATACCACTCCACTGGATGTAACTCCACTGGATGTCACTCTACTATACTCTATTTCTTTGTATATCACTACACTCTACACCACTTCAAACTACCCCACTCTATTCTACCCTACTCCATTCTACATCACTCCACTCTATGCAACTCCACACCACACCACTCCACTCTATGTGACTGCTATCTACGCTACTCCACTATACGCAATTCGACTCTACATTACTCCACTCTACTCTACAGCACTCCACTGTACGCCACTGCACTATATGTTATTCCAATCCACTCTACACCACTCCAATGTACACTATTCCACTCTTCGCCACTCCACTCAACTCCATTCCACTGTACGCCACTCCACTATACACTATTCCACTCTGTGCCACTACACTCTACCCCACTCCACTGTATGCCCTTCTACTTTATGCCACTCCACTGTACCTCATTCCACTGCATGCCACTGCACTGTATGCTACTCCACTGTACGTTGACATTTTACCACAATCCACTCTACACAACTCCACTCTTCACTACTCCACTGTATGCTATTCCAATGTATGCCACTACACTCTACAACACTCCACTTTATGCTATTTCACTGTACACCACTCCACTGTATTCCTTTCAACTCTATGCCATTCCACTGTTCCACTTTACGCAACTACACTGTACGCCAGTCAACTTTATGCTACTTGACTCTATGTCACTTTACTCTACCCCACTCCACTGAATGCTATTCCACTGTATGCTACTCCACGGTTCCCTATTCCAGTGTATGCTAGTCTACTATACGCTATTGCACTTTATAGCACTCTACACCACTCCCCTGTGCACCACTCCATGTATGCTATTACAATGTACGCCACTCCACTCAATGCCACTCCACTCCCCTTATGCTATTCCACTCTATGCCACTCCACTTAATGCGACTCCAATGTATGGAATCCCACTCTATGCCACTCCACTCCATGCCACTCTATTGTATGCCACTACACTGTACCTCACTCCAGTGTACACCACTCCACTCTACACCTCTTCACTCTACAGCAGGAGTGGGCGGAGTTCACAGAGTTGCACTATGCAAACTTTTGTGGAGTTGCATAAAAACTCAGAGGAATTCAGCGGAGTACTGCTCTGCCCTAGACTCACAATCTCTTCTGATCACAGTCACTCCTCCATTTTATAAGCCTACCTCCTTACCTTCACGGTACTTCTTGCGCAGATGGCGGTGGACACTCTTCCGGACAGCTTCTCCTGCTCCAGCTTTCATTGTCGATGAGGAGGAGCATCTGTGAATGCAGCGGGAGGGCCTGGACTACTAGGACCCCAGGCAGCTTGGGGTTGTGCGGCCCGCTCCACGGCTAGAGCCTGAGACCACTCCTCTTCCCCAGAGCAGTACAGCAGCAGCCTACAGGTTCCATGATGTCACTGGTCCAGACAGCGCTTATAGGCTGTGACACCATGAAGCTGGAAGCTGAGCGGTGGTACAGGCTTTCACAAGGGGTTCACTATGGTAAGGTATGCAATGCAGTTCTTTAATTAAAAGGCACCGACTAGGCAAATCTCGCACAGCTCCAATTTCAATTAGGAGCTTCCATAGAGACTAAACACAATTGTTCATTTTAATGGCCCTTTAATTCACTGTATAGCCAGAAACTCCTATAGGTTGGTCAAATTCACCCCGTACACATTTCACTGGAGGTGTGCAGTTTAATCATCCAGTGTCAGCTGTGAAGATGTGGTGGTTATAGAATTGAACTTCACAGTAACACACCCAAATAACGACAATAGCTATATACGCAGGGCTGAATACTACAACTCCCGATAGACACTACGCTGCTGGCACGCACCGTGCCCCACATGGCCAAGCTTCCGGCCCCAGCTATGTTTAGGCACACCCTGACTCAACCTGTTGCGTGGGCTGATGGGATATGCAGTTTTATTTTATAATTTTTATTCCAGGCCGTATAAGGAGAAAACATGCCAAACACTCTGGGCCTGATTCACTAAAGTAAACTTAGACCAAAAGTCTAAGTTTAGACCTAAAGTCTAACTTTCCTACTACTAAAGTTAGACTTTTGGTCTAAGTTCAGACCAAAAGTCTAACTTTGACAAAAAGTCTAACTTTACTACTACTAAAGTTAGACTTTTGGCCTAAGTTAGACTTTTGGTCTAAACTTAGACCGAAAGTCTAACTTTAGTAGTAGTAAAGTTAGACATTAGGTGTAAACTTGGACTTCAGGTCTAAACTCTGACTTTTAGTCTTAGTTGATTTTTGTGAATCAGGCCCTCTGTGGCTTCGTATTTCCCTCTGCTCCAGCCACTCTGCCTGTGGCTCCGTCTCTCCTCTAGTCTGTTCCAGTCACTCTGGGTGATCTGTCTCTCCCACTGCTCCAAACACTCTGGGGTCGATTCCGATTCGGGCCGGAAAAAGCACCGACCGACTCGGATCCGGAAATTATACCGACCGACACGTACCTGTGGCGCCCGACACGCCAAGTACGATGCAAGGCGTGCAAAATCCGACCGACACGTACTGAACCCAAGTCGAACGACCGAGCCGCACGGAAAACAGAAATCCGGTCGGAAAAACACGCGAATCCAACCGACCGACACGCACCCGGAACAAATCCGACCGAAACGTACACGCGAACTCCAAACCGCAAAGTACGATGCAAGGCGCGAAAACCACGAGCGAGTCGGACGGAGGACAAGCCATACGACCGACACGCATACAAAACCGAGCCGAAGCAACACAAAACACCGCGACCGATGCGTACGCAGCATAGAAAACTGCACAAACACAGCGTGAACGAAACGGAGAACACCGTACGAGACAAATACAGGGTCCGACTCGGTCACAAGAACGTTTCCAACATGCACAGACAGTACAAAGGAAAAATCACACAAAAAAAGGCCAAACAAGCAATTACTAAGCCAATAAATACTGGGGGGTGGGGACAGAGAACAAAGACACACCCACAACTCCACCCATATAAAGGACACAAATCACAACCATGATCCTTTGCAAATGCCATTCCACTGCCAGCACCCAAGAGAAAGCAACCACACACCCACAGCTCATCCCTCACACAAGCCACACACCATCAGCACACCAACAAATACCTACCTCACATACACCCAGCAAAACACACTCTCACACACCCTCACCTGCACACCAACACACACATCACTCACCATCACCACCCATCACCATGCCCCCAAGAAGAATCCCAAGTTCCTAGATTGTGAATTGGAAGTCATGGTAGACGAGATCCTCAGGGTAGAGCCACAGCTGTTTGGCACACTGGTCCAACAGACCCCCATCTCCCAGAAAACCAAGATGTGGGAGAGGATCATCAACAGGGTGAACGCACAATCACCATGTCGGCGCACAAAGAGCGACATCCAGAACAGGTGGTATGACGTGCGCAGGAGGGTACGGGACCTGCTCAAGAAAGACTACATCAACAGCCAATACACCGGCAGTGGCCCTCCTGCCAAGCCAATATACCTCAGGCCCTGGGAGGAGAAGGTGCAGGCCATCCTTCCGCCAGTGAGCATATATGGACTAGAGGACATCCCAGAGCCTGGTGAGTACACAACAAATGTACACAATATACTGCCACAAAACACACACACATCACTGTCAAGGGGAGAGTCAAACTATGCACTCATAGCAATTACACAGCAACCAGAACAGAATCATCCCAAAATGAGTATGTCAGTCAGATAAACACAACACATGCCATCAAAAAGTCACATCCAACTGTGCCATCACATGTACAAACACAACTACAACTACAGCTAGGCAGTGGCACAAATAGAACTAACAAACACATCCAGACATGTAGCCACCACAACAACACCAACACACAGTGAAGACCACTCAAAGGAAGGAATTATGTGTATGCTGGCCAAGTCAGTGTAGCCAATAGCATCAGGGGAGTCGCAGTCACACATATTGCCCCCCCCACAACTGTCCCATCAACACCACCGTGAACCATGCACACATCACAGGGAGTGGAGAAGGACTCACAAGATGGCTGACACTGGCTACTGCTGTGGGGAGCACAAGGCCCTGCTGGCAACTGTGCACCAACAAACAGCAGGACACCACTGACTGACATCCTGAGAGACAACTTCCACTCCCTGCAATGCAAGCACAGTCCATGGTGGGATATCTGGCTGGCTGGGTGGGAAGGAGGACTTGCAGCACTGACCATAGTCACAAGCACCTCCCCTCACACCCCCTCAACACAAACTCCACAGAACCCACCTGGTAGAAGGCAATGCCCCCCATCCTAACACAAGATCCCACAAAGAACCGCCACCCTGGGTTATGTTGTGTGAAGCACAGGGACACTCTTGGGACTCTTAGCCAAACAACTGCCAGGACAACACTCCCAGCCATCCTGTCAGCACAGCCAGCCCACCCCACAGGGAAGCAGAGTCAAAAGGAAGGAAGCATGGGCATGCTGGGAAGGGGGTGGAGGCAATAGCATGATGGGAGTCGTAGTCACTGATATTGGTCACCCCCACAACTGTCCCATCAACACCACCCTGAACCATGCTCACATCACAGGGAGTGGAGAAGGACTCACAAGATGGCTGACACTGGCTACTGCTGTGGGGAGCACAAGGCCCTGCTGGCAACTGTGCACCAACAAACAGCAGGACACCACTGACTGACATCCTGAGAGACAACTTCCACTCCCTGCAATGCAAGCACAGTCCATGGTGGGATATCTGGCTGGCTGGGTGGGAAGGAGGACTTGCAGCACTGACCATAGTCACAAGCACCTCCCCTCACACCCCCTCAACACAAACTCCACAGAACCCACCTGGTAGAAGGCAATGCCCCCCATCCTAACACAAGATCCCACAAAGAACCGCCACCCTGGGTTATGTTGTGTGAAGCACAGGGACACTCTTGGGACTCTTAGCCAAACAACTGCCAGGACAACACTCCCAGCCATCCTGTCAGCACAGCCAGCCCACCCCACAGGGAAGCAGAGTCAAAAGGAAGGAAGCATGGGCATGCTGGGAAGGGGGTGGAGGCAATAGCATGATGGGAGTCGTAGTCACTGATATTGGTCACCCCCACAACTGTCCCATCAACACCACCCTGAACCATGCTCACATCACAGGGAGTGGAGAAGGACTCACAAGATGGCTGACACTGGCTACTGCTGTGGGGAGCACAAGGCCCTGCTGGCAACTGTGCACCAACAAACAGCAGGACACCACTGACTGACATCCTGAGAGACAACTTCCACTCCCTGCAATGCAAGCACAGTCCATGGTGGGATATCTGGCTGGCTGGGTGGGAAGGAGGACTTGCAGCACTGACCATAGTCACAAGCACCTCCCCTCACACCCCCCCTCAACACAAACTCCACAGAACCCACCTGGTAGAATGCAATGCCCCCCATCCTAACACAAGATCCCACAAAGAACCACCACCCTGGGTTATGTTGTGTGAAGCATAGGGACACTCTTGGGACTCTTAGCCAAACAACTGCCAGGACAACACTCCCAGCCATCCTGTCAGCACAGCCAGCCCACCCCACAGGGAAGCAGAGTCAAAAGGAAGTGAGCATGGGCATGCTGGGAAGGGGGGTGGAGGCAATAGCATGATGGGAGTCGTAGTCACAGCTCTACATCCCCCACCACACGGCCCAGCAAGCTCACACTCACAAATGCACATCCCACAGAGAGTGGAAAGGCCCATCAAAGATGTCTGACACTGTTGCTGTGTCGTGGGGAGCACAAGGGCATGCTGGGAACTGCATACCAACCAACAGCAGGACACCACTGTCAGCCATCTTGCCATTGCTCTCACACCCACACACACTGAACTCCCCACAAAAGCAAGTAAGTATGGGAATGCTGGGAAGTGGGGTGGAGGCAATAGCATGATGGGAGTCATAGTCACAGACATAGCTCACCCCCACAACTGTCCCATCAACACCACCCTGAACCATGCTCACATCACAGGGAGTGGAGAAGGACTCACAAGATGGCTGACACTGGCTACTGCTGTGGGGAGCACAAGGCCCTGCTGGCAACTGTGCACCAACAAACAGCAGGACACCACTGACTGACATCCTGAGAGACAACTTCCACTCCCTGCAATGCAAGCACAGTCCATGGTGGGATATCTGGCTGGCTGGGTGGGAAGGAGGACTTGCAGCACTGACCATAGTCACAAGCACCTCCCCTCACACCCCCCCTCAACACAAACTCCACAGAACCCACCTGGTAGAATGCAATGCCCCCCATCCTAACACAAGATCCCACAAAGAACCACCACCCTGGGTTATGTTGTGTGAAGCACAGGGACACTCTTGGGACTCTTAGCCAAACAACTGCCAGGACAACACTCCCAGCCATCCTGTCAGCACAGCCAGCCCACCCCACAGGGAAGCAGAGTCAAAAGGAAGGAAGCATGGGCATGCTGGGAAGGGGGTGGAGGCAATAGCATGATGGGAGTCGTAGTCACAGCTCTACATCCCCCACCACATGGCCCAGCAAGCTCACACTCACACATGCACATTCCACAGAGAGTGGAAAGGCCCATCAAAGATGTCTGACACTGTTGCTGTGTCGTGGGGAGCACAAGGGCATGCTGGGAACTGCACACCAACCAACAGCAGGACACCACTGTCAGCCATCTTGCCATTGCTCTCACACCCACACACACTGAACTCCCCACAAAAGCAAGTAAGTATGGGAATGCTGGGAAGTGGGGTGGAGGCAATAGCATGATGGGAGTCGTAGTCACAGACATAGCTCACCCCCACAACTGTCCCATCAACACCACCCTGAACCATGCTCACATCACAGGGAGTGGAGAAGGACTCACAAGATGGCTGACACTGGCTACTGCTGTGGGGAGCACAAGGCCCTGCTGGCAACTGTGCACCAACAAACAGCAGGACACCACTGACTGACATCCTGAGAGACAACTTCCACTCCCTGCAATGCAAGCACAGTCCATGGTGGGATAACTGACTGGCTGGGTGGGTGGGAAGGAGGGCCGGCTGTCAACCAAACACAACCAATGCAGACCATGTTCACAGCCCAAATAATACATAGAAATGCCCAAATAATGCAGGACAATGTGCCACACCAATATCAACCCCTGACTGTGACGACTTAGGACAATGCAATGTACAGGCCCGCACCCAGAGGCACAGTCACAACTGTCAGGTGTGTCAACCATTGATGCCTGCAGAAACATAACATACATTGTGTGTGTCTCCCAAAAACAGGTGATGATGGGGACACAGCAGCAGACGCTGAGGAGTCCCAGTCCCAGGCTCAAGAGGATGCGGAGCTCACTGGCGTCGTACAGCCTCTGCCCTCCTCGGACGAAGAAGACCAACCTGGCACATCCGGTGCAAGTCTACATGCAGCACCAGCAGGACCACCAGCTGCAGCACCAGCAGGACCACCAGCTGCACCCCCTGCACCCACCCCTCCAAAGACTGTCACCACAAATACCATCCCTGCCGACATGGACAGAACAAGGAGCAACACCAGCACAGGGACCCTGGACCAACCTGGGGCCATGGACACCACCAACCCCCAAGGTGGACCAGGGTCATCTGTGCGTGCCACTGCACGCACTGCACATGTCAGCAGGGGTGGTGGGAGGGGTGGGAGACAGAGGTCGCTGCTTGCAGAGGTTGCTGGTGTGCATGATGACCCACAACTGGTACGCATAGCTGATGCGTACCAGTCCAGCACCGGAGACCTCAGCCAGGTAGTGGGGCTCCTCAGAGACATGAAACAGCAGCAGGCTGCCCATCATGCCCGCTTGGACTCTCACATGTCCCACGTGGAGTCACACATGTCCCGCGTGGACTCACACATGTCCCGCGTGGAGTCCAAGTGGGATGCACTTCATGAGATGACGGCGGTGCACAGGGACATTTTACAATGCCTCCGCCAGATGAACAGCAACCAGTCCACACCTCCCTGTGTGCCAACAACATCTGGTGCCGAACAAACTGCAACTGCCACAGGGAGGGAGGATGACTCTGGCGGAGAGTCCCCTGCACCGCAGCAGCCTGTACTTGAGGGCCCCCCCAAGAAGAGGGGTCGTCCGAGGAGGGGCAAGTGAGAGGCCGATGGCCAAGCGCAACTCCCAGGAAGCCTGAACCTGTTCTGGATGTTCACCTTTGTGCACAGACTGTTCACCCTGTTGACGGCAACACTACTCCCACACATTGCATGGGGAGTACAAGTTGGACCAATGTGTCAGACAACTGTGGCCCGATACTGGGGATTCTGTCTACCAGGACTTTCAATTCACCTAGGAACTTCGGATTGCAAGATTTATGTACAGCACTACCCATCCTATGCACTATTCACACAAATGTATCACAATAAACACACTAATACACCATACTTGCCTCTGTTGTGATTCCAACGTGGGTGCTGTTATGGGGATGATGAACTGCAAAATTACACTGTGTATGCGAACTGCAACAGCAAGGACAACACAGGCATGTGAGTAAAGGCAACGTGACACATATGAGGGAGACACACCACCAGGGCTACACAACACATACACACCTAGGCCATCTGACTCATTGCCTACACTGATGTTGCCAGGGAAGACGGTGCAATGCACAGACACCACACCCATTCCCAGTTGTAGTCAAGTAGCCCACAGGTGCAGTAAGCAAATGGCAGTCAAATGTGTGACCACAGACAACGCACATCACAAAGTGAAGCACAGGTTTATTACACAGTTGCAACATGTCGTAACCACTACAGATGCAAGGTAATCCCACCTGGCAGCGGGCACACAGTCGACAACTGTAGACGGAAGGAAGTCCATGGGTGTGGCGCACATCACCTGTAGGGACACAACAGCTACCAGCCTGGAAGTGCAATCACGTCATCGGTGGACACAGTTGACCAAACGAATCTGAAAGTACCCTGTGAAGGACAGAAATGACACACAGTCAAAAGCAATGGAGTACAGGACAGAACAGCAAAACTCATGCACAATACATGTTACAAGATACCCACCCAGAACCAAGTTAGCATGTCAACACTGTTGGGGAGTACAGCCCACCTGTAAGCACACATCGCAACACACATCCAGTCAAGTAGCCCATGGACACACTCCAACAGCACCAGAGCACCACCTACACATCATGCCAACTCACATCATTGACATGACACCTCAGGATACTCACATTCAGCTAAAGAAGTTGGTGATGAGCTGTGTGCGGACATCACCATCATCATCATCATCATCATCACTGGCATCGTGGTCCAGGCCAGGATCCTCCACAGGTGGCGGATGTTGGTCATTGTCATTCTGGATGAGAGGCAACTCCTTCCGCACTGCCAGGTTGTGGAGCATGCAGCAGACGATGATAATCTTGCACACTTTCGCAGGGGCATATGGGAGGGACCCTCCGGTCTTGTCCAGGCAGCGGAAGCGGCTCTTCAGGAGACCAAATGTCCGCTCAATCACTCTCCTGGTCCGACCATGTGCCTCATTGTAGCGCATCTGGGCTGGTGTCACAGGGTTCCTGAGGGGTGTCAGCAACCACGGCATGTTGGGGTATCCCGAGTCACCTACGGACAGACAAGTGCACATTAGCTGACTTGGAAAAGTGGGCGGAATACTACAGATCAGATCACACACAATGGCACAAAGTCAGTACACACCGACAAGCCAGGCACGCTGGTTCTGCATCTGTGCCATCATCCTGGGGATGCGACTACTCCTCATCACAAAGGCATCGTGTGCTGAACCAGGGAAACGGGCACACACGTGTGTGATGGTCATGTCTGCAAGACACACCACCAGTGCATTGACCGAGTGGTAGTGCTTGCGGTTCCTGTAGGCCTGCTCCTGGGCCTGTGGTGGTACCAAAGCCACATGTGTCCCATCAATGGAGCCAATGACATGCGGCATCCTCCCCAGGGCATAAAAGTCACTCTTCACGTCAGTGAGTCGTCGCAGTCTAGGGAAATAGATGTACCGGTTCAGGAATAGCAACATTGCCGCCAAAACATCGCAGAGCACACGGCTCAACATGGTCTGTGACATCCCACCAGCAGTCACCACAGTATGTTGGAAGGTACCGGTGGCAAAGAAGTGTAGGGCTGCCATCACCTTCACCTTGGGGGTCAGCGCTGTAGGATACGGCCGGCCAGGCTGCAAATGTGGGGACAACTGCACTGCCAAATCCTCAATCAGCTGCCTGGTGAAGCGCTACCGTCGGATGCTGTCCCGTTCCACCATCGTTGCCAGGTCTGGGAATGGTCGATGGACAGCAGGAGCCCTGCAGTGCAGAGGAGAAGTAAGCAAGATTGTCAGTCACCCCACATATGCGGCATTGAACACACTCAATATCCCAACACACATCATTATGAGGCACAACTACATGAAGTGTGCAGTTCCGTAAGGACATGTATGGTACATACATGGCCAACATCTGTCAACACGGTCCAACAGGTGGCATCAATTAGTCCCAGGTTGGCCCATTGGATATCATGAGGCCGTGTCACAGTTCCCATCTCCTGCTGCCGTGTCACAATCACCCCCCACAGTGACATGTGAGGACAGATGTGCCCCAGGCACCACAGCTCAACGACAGGTACATTCCCAGGGACCCTGTATTGCCACATGGACACTGGCATTACATGGAGTATCATGTATACACCACAGCAAAACAACCATGACCCCCACAGGTAGTGGTCCCACTTGCCACGGCAGGACAGACATGGACGTCTGTGACACACACACGCACAACATCAAAGTCCAGGCACACACAATGTGGATGTGGAGACTGTCTCCCATTGTGCACATGAAATCAGAGACATTGTAAACACTACATGCACAAAGACTGTGGAGGACCATCACTATTGTGCCACTGGGACACCCTGGCTCAAACATACCGTCCCACATGGGACTCACGGGGTATGTGACATGACATACACATACACCACCGTGAAATGTGACCATGGCACATGCACAGATATGAACAGTTGCACATCACAGCGGTCATGTACAAGTAACACCCAGGATCCTGTCCCCATGAACACGTGCACAGCCTGGGGGTGGCTGCCCACAGGTGACACCCACAGGACAACATGTACACCAACATACACACAATAGGAAATGCAGCCTTACATGCCTTATGATAAAGTTTGGACAGGCTGTCGTGATGTAGGTGTGCCCCTCACTCCCTGGGAGCTATCTGTGGCTGGCATATGTCCATCTGAGACAGGCATGCTGACATATGCCAGTCACATGTACAGTGAAGCGTTGAACTGTAATGGACCGATCGGTGCCCCCGGCCGGCCCATTGCATTCAATGTGTGCGGGTACGCGTTGTACCCCTGTACGCGTTGAACTGCAATGGACCGATCGGTGCCCCCGGCCGGCCCATTGCATTCAATGTGTGCGGGTACGCGTTGTACCCCTGTACGCGTTGAACTGCAATGGACCGATCGGTGCCCCCGGCCGTCCCATTGCATTCAATGTGTGCGGGTACGCGTTGTACCCCTGTACGCGTTGAACTGCAATGGACCGATCGGTGCCCCCGGCCGGCCCATTGCATTCAATGTGTGCGGGTACGCGTTGTACCCCTGTATGCGTTGTACCGCAATGGACCGATCGGTGCCCCCGGCCGGCCCATTGCATTCAATGTGTGCGGGTACGCGTTGTACCCCTGTACGCGTTGAACCGCAATGGACCGATCGGTGCCCCGGCCGGCCCATTGCATTCAATGTGTGCGGGTACGCGTTGTACCCCTGTATGCGTTGAACCGCAATGGACCGAACGGTGCCCCCAGCCGGCCCATTGCATTCAATGTGTGTGGGTACGCGTTGTACCCCTGTACGCGTTGAACCGCAATGGACCGATCGGTGCCCCCGGCCGGCCCATTGCATTCAATGTGTGCGGGTACGCGTTGTACCCCTGTACGCGTTGTACCGCAATGGACCGATCGGTGCGCACCCATTGACAATGGCCTTGCCTGGCAACGGACGCGTTTTCGAATTTCGAACGAGTCGGTTGCTGGAAATTCAGTTGGTCACCCACAACAATGTTGCAAAATCATGTATGTCATGAAGTTGAAGATTTGAAGGATGCTGTGGGCGTGTTTTGGTGCTGCTATTCCATGGATTGGCCAGATTCAGAAGATGCAAACGACTTGGACCTATCACTTTGGACACAAGGGACAGTATCTGCCTCTCCAGCACATATATATTGCTGGCTGTTCCCCTGAGAGCTCACTTGCCTGCACTACATGCTCCAGGACGACATCTGCCACTGCACTGCTGCTGTCTCTGCCCCTCTGGACCCTGCAATGGCACGTACTGTGGAGAGAGCCCCAGCCTTCAGCCTTGAGGAGAACCAGGCCCTGCTGGACAGCCTACTTCCACAGTACAGCAAGCTGTATGGGACACCAGGGGAGCAGGTGAGTGTTCTGTGCACTGCCTTTCTGAATGTGCATATTGTCTGACTAGCAAGGCTGAAAGTCTGCACGCCACTGGCTAGCAGGCTCACTGAGTAGTTGTCACCCCCATAGTGTGTAGTGACATGCACTGGACAGGTATGGTGCAGTGACAGTGCATTTGAACAAGGTTTTACTTCCCATGCAATGATACCATGTAGTGACGTCTGGCAAACTGTCCATGGGCAGCTTTGCACTGCCTGTGTACATCATGTGCCCCTGTGATTGAGACATGTATATACAACTGTGTCATGCACGGATATGTTGCATGTGTAGTAATGGCCTTTTCACTTTGTCATCCTGACAGGTTAATGCCCATCGGAAGCAGGAGATCTGGAAGGACATCGTCCGGGCTGTCCGGTCCGTGGGGGTCTACAAGCGCCGGATCCGCAACTGCCAGAAGAGGTGGCAGGACCTTCGGGGCTGGACCCGGAGGATTGCACGGGTCCAGCTGAAGCTGTCGCCTCCTCGCAGGAGGGGCGGAACACGGACCCTGACCCCCACATGCTTCAGATCCTGGCGGTGGTGTTTCCAGACCTGGATGGGCAGCTGAAGGCCAGACAGCAGCAAGGAGGGGGTGAGTCAAAGACTGCACTGTGAACTCTGTATTACATGCTGTGTGCCCTCCTCTGGCCTGGTTCAACTGCCACAGTGCAGCAGTCATGTTGTCCAGGAGCCATGTCCCTCTATTGTGCACTGCCCACTGCTCATCTGATACCCAGGTGTGGCCCTTACATTCAGGGAATTGTGTCACTTGGGACTGTGTCCTTGCAGTTTGCTTCACTAAAGGTGGGGGACAGCATCTGTTTCCCTAACTCTGTTGTGGGCATCATGGGTGGGTCCATTGTTCACACTACGCCTGTGTTCGGACATGTAATCTGCGTGTTGCTTTGATATGCGGTCCACTTGCTGTGCTGAGCCACCACATGTGCCTGGGGTATGTGGCACACGCCCATGCAGCGGGTGGGAGCAATGTTTGGGCCCCAGGAGTGGGCAGATTACGTGTGTCACACATACATAGCCAGCTATCCACTGTCCAGGGCTCATCCCTCATTCATGTGGAGCAGGACAGTCATGCCTACTCCAGGCCATGCAATGCACTCTGTACTCCCACTCCCGTGTATCAGCTGACACATTGTGCGCAGTGATTTGACCCCTCAGGTGTCTGCCTCTGTGTCAGTGTGCTGTGGATTAGTTGCCAGGACTGCTGGGGTGTTTCTTGGTAGGGGCTCAGCATGCCCCTGGAGATGTGACCATAGGAGACGATACTTGTGTGTCACATAGGTGTTTGATCAGCTGCCCGTGCAGACTGGGGTATGCGAATGTGAAGTTCAGGCAGCTGTTCCCCATTCACAGCAGATTGTGAGGGGCTCAGGTTCAGAGGGTAGTGTCACAGGTCTCCCATATGTCCAATAGGTATGACCTGGACAGATGAGGGTTAAGATGATGTGTTGTGTGGGGGATGTACATGTGCACTTGTGCAGCTCCAGGACTTGCATTCCCCATGACCTACTATTGTGACACAGTGCATAGTGTTGTTGTCTGGCTGCCAAGTCATACATCACTGAGACAGTGATGTATGACTTAGCAGTCATGCCTCTGCCATGGCATGTGTCTACTTATTGGTGATCCTGCAGGGGAGTGACATGTTCTACATGCACACCATTGTGGCGATGGCTATCAGGACATGGGTGCATCATGGTGTCTGTCGCTGGTATGCATCACATGCATTTCCTATTTGACTCTGGGCATCCCTTTCATCCGGAAACCTGTACTGACTCAGTGGCAAGAGCTGTGATGTGTGCATGTCCACATGCCACACCGTGTCCTCTGCACTGTCCAACTACTGTGTACTTGGTGCATGTGTCCACACTGGGGTGTTGCAATCCAACAGACACCAGACAGATGGGTGCAAGGCCATGTGGGATGTGAGTGCCATGCTTGGCATCAGACTGACAATTGGCTTCTCCTGTTCAGTTAGGGCACTTTTAGCAATGTACAACTAATGATGCCAGGGCTTGCTCTGTAATGTGCTGTGCTCACAGTGGTGTGTGCATTTGGTGCAGGTGACTGATGTCTGTCTGTTTCCCCATTGTTTGCAGATACATCCACGGCCACGGAAGGGGACAGCTCCACGGACCAGGAGGAGCCAGAGAGCCAGACTGGGTCAGCAGCCGAGGAGTGGTCGGAGGGACCCAGTGGCACGGAGGGCGAGGGGAGCCACACCGAGGAGTCCTCAGCACCATCCACCTCAGCTGAGGACCAGAGCAACTCGGAGGATGACTCCCTTATGGAGGCGGGTGTCAGCAGCCACCACACCCCAGCTAGTGTTGCTGTCCCCGCCACCACCACCACCCTCCCATCGGCTCCCATTCCCCAGGTCCGTGGAGGCTCCCATGTTCGGGAGCGTGTCTCCTTTGGGCCAGGCACCGCACCCCCTGCCCCTGTGTCCCCTGCTGCCCTGAGTGAGGAGTCTGTGTACCTCCTTCACCAGCTCCATGTAGGGCAGACAGCCATGCTGAGTGTCCTCCATGCGCACACCGCTCTGTTGACTCAGCTGGTGTCGTTCATGGAGGGCATCTCATCGGGCATGTCTGACCTACAGAGGGGCAATAGGTCCATGGACTCCTCCCTGACGGCAGCAGTGTCCCTCCTCAGACAGTCCCTCACCCCTCCTGCCTCTGCTCCATCCACACTTCCCAGCACCTTACCCGTCCCAAGCACCACACACCGGCACAGGCACACACCAGCACACACACGTCCAGCACACAGACACACACGCCACAAACAAAACGCACATGCACGCACAGTCAGGGGACTGAAACCAGACTCACAGGGGATGGGGCCCTGGTACACACACACGCATCCATGGGCACTGCGCAGTCCTCAGTTGCCTCTCCCTCCAAAACACCCTCCCTTGCCTCACCTGCAACCCCAAAGACCCAGCGCCTCTTCCTCAGTGACCTCGGACTCTTCCCCTCCGATCCAGCTGCTCCAGCATCCAGGGGGAAGAGGAAGCCCCCCCACATGGAGCAGAGTGCCCCTCGCCCCCGGACACCCTCCCCCAGGCGCAGACAGACTGAGGCCCCCACCCGCAAGTCCCCCCGGAGTGGTAAGAGCAAGACCCCGCTGCCGCCCTGCAGCTCAAGCACCAGGTCTCCTTCCTCCATCCCTCAGGCCCCCACTCCACAGGTGCCCCCACCACACCCTGCCCCAGGTTCCCCCACCCACAGATATACCATCCCCAAGAGGATCCAGCCTTCTCCCCCTGCCACTTGCTCTCCCGGCACCACACCCCCCGCTGCGCTTGTCTGTGCCGCTGATGTGGTGAGGGTGTCCTCCCCCTCTGTCCAGCCCACCTTGCCTGTTCCCCATTCTCCTCCCCTGGTGGTAGGCACTGCAGTGGAGTCCACTACCACCCTGTCTGACTTGGGCACTGCAGTGGTGGACCTGTCCACTCCATCTGCAGGGTCCACTGCAGTCGTGCCGGCACCCACAACATCTGAGCCATGCCCCCAGTTGTGCCGGCACACACCATGTCAGACACCTCCACTGCAGTTGTCAGTGGCTCTCCAGCACCCACCACCCCTTCCCTGCTTCCTCCTGGTGAGCCCTGATCCTGTCCCTGCGGTGCCTGGCCTACCCCCCGGTTGCCCCTCCTAGTGGATTGTCCCTGGTTTTGTGCAGGCATGTGTAGGGTGGCATCTGCCACTGTCACCCACTTGTGACTTTGTTGATGGACTGGCCATTGGCCTTTGTTTATTTTCTACCGGACTTCTACTTTTAATGCCACATATGCTGAATAAAGCAACTTTCTGTTCTCTAGTGCTTTTGCTTCTGATGTACATGATGTTGATGATGCTAACCATGCCCTTGCTGCAGTGATGGTGATATTTGGTCTCATGATAATGAAGTGTTACTGTGCAGGAACCCATGTGGTCCAGGGGGAATGTGTCCTATCCTGTGGTGTATCCATGTCATCCATAGCAGCATCTGAGGGTGTCATGTGTTCAGTATTTGGCAATGGGATTTCCTACTTAGATTGCCTATTTCACATCTGTGGCTTCCACCCCTGCACATCTGTTGTGCCTGCCATTGTTCAATTCGTCTACTTCCCTGACCGTGTGGCCATCTCCAGTGGACATGCAGGTTTGGGCATCAATGGGGAAGGACTCATCTGTGTTGTCAGTGCAACATTGCTATACAAGTGTGTTGGATCTGTGCTGATGATTCCGTTGGCACTTCCATGACCAGGCTGATGTTACGGGAGCCCTCATTTGGTGCTAATTGTTGATTGTGTGACCAAGTGCTCAGCTGACATGATGGGGCCCTACTGAGGCAACATATGGCACAGCTTTCCTCACACAGGAGTGGAGTCCCCTCATGGCAGTGTGTACTCCTGTGACATTGCCTGCGCCCAAGGTGTGTGTTGTATGTGCATGTCTGTGTGTTCACTTCCGTTTAGCTGTGCATGCTGTGATCCCTAGTGTTGTACCTGTTTGTGATGCTAGCTGAGTTGAGCTATGTTCCCCCAAAGTCTTCTCCCTGGGTTCTCTGTGATGTGGGTACATGGCACATTACTGGTCATCAGGGTGTCACCCATAGGTGTGTTTGCTGTCAGGGCTGAGTTTGTGTGCAGACGCAGATGGGTCACAGTCAGGTTTCCCCTTGGCACTTGTTGTTTGCCCCTGTCATGTGATTTCCAGTTTATGTTATCTTTCAGTGATTGTGACACGTTGTGTGTGTGACTGCTGGCACTCCTCAGGGTCCGGGCTGCAATGTTGGTTGTTGTCTATGTGTGTTCTTTGTGGGTGACCTTGGCTTCTTCATTGGTGTGTGACTGTGGCTGGGATCCCATTGGTTGGTGTGGTATTGCCGTCATGTCCATGTACAGCGTAGTGTGCAGTGTGTCAGACATTCAGGAGTCTTGTTGAGTGGCCATGTGTGATGTGTTTCTGCACCTTGGTTCCCACCCACCACCCTGGAATAGTCATGGGTGCATGTGCAATGTCACCAGTGCATGTGTACTTCACTGCTGCACATTGTTGGAGGTCGAGGGGTGTGGTGTTGAGTGTGTGCAGATGAGAGTTGTTGCCCGGCTAGGCCCCTGCCTCCATGTTGGCCTTGGCTTACTGGCCATGCTGTTTGATTTGTGCTTGTGTAGGTGTGATGGTAGTTAGTTGCTCAGGACACATGACTGTGGTTCACAGTGTGAACCACATTTAGCTTTGTCATCACAGTGGGATTGTAATGCAGCCCAGGGTCACCACATTGTGGGGGCCCTGGGGGTGGTGCTGTGGTGTGTCTGTGTCAGTTGCTGTCCCTACGTGCCTGTGTGACATGTGTGATTTGTGCTCCCTCTCATCTGACAATGCCTGCTTGCCCACATAGGGGATTTGGATCCATGAGTTACCTTTGTGTGGCACTGTATGCACATCTGTATGATTGGTATTCAGGTCTCCTCATGTGTTGTGTGGTTGCCTGGGGACACTGGCACCCCCCCTCACCTGTTGTGTACGATGTGCAGTGTGGGTCTGCCTGTTTGTGTTTGTGCATCTGCACCACTGCATTGGCATATCTTGGGTGTGCCATTGGCTGTATGTAGTTTGGTGGGTTTCCCCTGCTGTCCCTGGGACTCCTAGGTCATCGGTCAGCACAATGATCATGGTTTGTGTGTCCCATTGCTGCCATGGTATGGTATCTGTTCACCTCACATCTGCAGTCTCCACAGGGTATCTGCATTTGTGTGCCCATTGGTGCAAATATGTGGGTCTGCATTCTGATGGTCACTTCTGTCATTGTGTCATTGATGATTGTTGACGGTGTCAGCCCCCATGGGTGTTGTTTGTCTGCACATGGCCAAAGGTATGTCTTATTTGCACTGCAGTATTTGGCTCCCCCAATTTATGTTGCAATGGGACACATACACTACTTTGCCACTGATGTGTTTGTTGTTCTGTGACCAGGAATCATCCATGCAGTTTGGCAGTTGCACCTCTTTCTTTGTCAACACTTACCTTTTGGTCACTGTGGTGATGGGGGTTTAGACCCCATTGCCACAATGTTCAAGATGTGCTACAGCTATGGACCCCACACTTACATTTTGATCACTGTGATGATGGGGGTTTAGACCCCATTGCCACAATGTTCAAGATGTGCTTCAGCTATGGACCCCACACTTACATTTTGGTCACTGTGATGATGGGGGTTTAGACCCCATTGCCACAATGTTCAAGATGTGCTTCAGCTATGGACCCCACACTTACATTTTGGTCACTGTGATGATGGGGGTTTAGACCCCATTGCCACAATGTTCAAGATGTGCTTCAGCTATGGACCCCACACTTACATTTTGGTCACTGTGATGATGGGGGTTTAGACCCCATTGCCACAATGTTCAAGATGTGCTTCAGCTATGGACCCCACACTTACATTTTGGTCACTGTGATGATGGGGGTTTGGACCCCATTGCCACAATGTTCAAAATGTGCTTCAGCTATGGACCCCACACTTACATTTTGGTCACTGTGATGATGGGGGTTTGGACCCCATTGCCACAATGTTCAAAATGTGCTTCAGCTATGGACCCCACACTTACCTTTTGTTCACTGTGGTGATGGGGGTTTAGACCCCATTGCCACAATGTTCAAAATGTGCTTCAGCTATGGACCCCACACTTACTTTTTGGTCACTGTGGTGATGGGGGTTTGGACCCCATTGCCACAATGGTCATGGCCTGCTTGCATTGTGGGTGCCACACACATATATGTGTGGCACATGTGCTAGGGGGTCACATTGTATGTTCAAAGTCATGTTCGGTGTTGTAGGCATTTGACACAGTCTACACACGCTTGTCATGGTGTTGGGGGATGTCTTCTTCTTGCATTCCCTAGGTTGTGGTGTGCTGGTTGTGTCATGCATTGTCCATCCTATGAGTGGGGGTGGTAGTAGTGGTTGGCATCCAGCCCCCCTGGCTAAGGGTGGTAGTAGTGGTAGGCATCCAGCCCCCTGGCTGAAGGTGGTAGTAGTAGTAGGCATCCAGCCCCCCTGGCTAAGGGTGGTAGTAGTGGTAGGCATCCAGCCCCCCTGGGTGAGGGTGGTAGTAGTGGTAGGCATACAGCCCCCTGGCTAAGGGTGGTAGTAGTGGTAGGCATCCAGCCCCCTGGCTCAGGGTGGTAGTAGTGGTAGGCATCCAGCCCCCCTGGCTAAGGGTGGTAGTAGTGGTAGGCATCCAGCCCCCTGGCTCAGGGTGGTAGTAGTGGTAGGCATCCAGCCCCCTGGGTGAGGGTGGTAGTAGTGGTAGGCATCCAGCCCCCCTGGGTGAGGGTGGTAGTAGTGGTAGGCATCCAGCCCCCCTGGCTAAGGGTGGTAGTAGTGGTAGGCATCCAGCCCCCCTGGCTCAGGGTGGTAGTAGTGGTAGGCATCCAGCCCCCCTGGGTGAGGGTGGTAGTAGTGGTAGGCATCCAGCCCCCCTGGGTGAGGGTGGTAGTAGTGGTAGGCATCCAGCCCCCCTGGGTGTGGGTGGTACTAGTGGTAGGCATCCAGCCCCCCTGGGTGAGGGTGGTAGTAGTGGTAGGCATCCAGCCCCCTGGCTCAGGGTGGTAGTAGTGGTAGGCATCCAGCCCCCTGGGTGAGGGTGGTAGTAGTGGTAGGCATCCAGCCCCCTGGGTGTGGGTGGTAGTAGTGGTAGGCATCCAGCCCCCCTGGCTAAGGGTGGTAGTAGTGGTAGGCATCCAGCCCCCTGGGTGAGGGTGGTAGTAGTGGTAGGCATCCAGCCCCCCTGGCTAAGGGTGGTAGTAGTGGTAGGCATCCAGCCCCCCTGGCTGAGGGTGGTAGTAGTGGTAGGCATCCAGCCCCCCTGGCTAATGGTGGTAGTAGTGGTAGGCATCCAGCCCCCCCTGGGTGAGGGTGGTAGTAGTTTTAGGCATCCAGCCCCCCTGGGTAGGGGTGGTAGTAGTGGTAGGCATCCAGCCCCCCTGGCTCAGGGTGGTAGTAGTGGTAGGCATCCAGCCCCCCTGGGTGAGGGTGGTAGTAGTGGTAGGCATCCAGCCCCCCTGGGTAGGGGTGGTAGTAGTGGTAGGCATCCAGCCCCCCTGGCTAAGGGTGGTAGTAGTGGTAGGCATCCAGCCCCCTGGGTGAGGGTGGTAGTAGTGGTAGGCATCCAGCCCCCTGGGTGTGGGTGGTAGTAGTGGTAGGCATCCAGCCCCCTGGCTAAGGGTGGTAGTAGTGGTAGGCATCCAGCCCCCTGGGTAGGGGTGGTGGTGCGCATTCAGGCCCCTGTGTGCATTCTGCATCCCTCTGTGTGTGTGTGATGTGTCATGTACGTGTTGTATGTGTTTTGTGGTTGGTGTCTGACTTACCTTCTGCGCCGTACGCGTCCGTGCCTGTTCCGGTAGTAAATGTAGAATATTGGTATGATCGGGACGAAGGGATTCATGGTTGGTTCGTGTCGTTCGTCCTTCTCGTTGCTTCGCGTCGTCCTCGTCGCTTCGCCTCGTCCTCGTCGCTTCGCCTCGTCCTCGTCGCTGGCGTGTTCGTCTCGTAGCCGTGGATCGTGTTGTGGCGCGAATCGGAGCTTATGTGCGCCTCTCCCGGATGCTTTGACGTGCCGTGCGTAGCGACGAGTTCGGCGCGTACGGAAAGCGCATCGTACTCATTCGGCCGGACGGAGCTGCATTTTCCCTTCCGTGCGACTCGATTCAGCGTTTCCGGATTCGCCTCGGTCGGGGAACAGGACCTGGTTTGGGTGAGTACGGCTCGGCCGGATTCTGTGCTGTTGTGCGCATCGTACTTACTCGTTCGGTGTGCTGTGCGGATCGGTCGGGAAACAGGCTTTCGCATGGCTTTTTTCCCGACCGAATGGTATTGGGTGCGCCTCCGACCGAGATCGGAATCGGCCCCTCTGTCTTTGGCTCCGTCTTTCCTTTGTTCCAGTCTCTCTGTCTGTGGCTCCATCTGTCTGCTGTTCCGGTCTCTCTGTCTGTGGACTGCGTCTCTCCCTCTGCTTCAGTCTCTCTTTGTGTGGCTGCGTTTCTCCCCTGTTCCAGTCTCTCTGTTGCTGACTCTAACTCTCCCTGTCAGCCTATTAACACTGCTAGGATGCATACCCCTACATCTCTCACATGATTTTCCCACTGCTCTCACAAGCACTACGCACATACCCTGCACATCCACGAGAGTAAGAGCATGTGTAACTGTATTTCTAAAGCCCGGACCTAGCTGCCAAAGCAACTCATCGCCTTGGGGTGGGCAGTGAGGGCAAACTCCTCCACACAAGGAGGAATCTGAGTTTTTTGCAGAACTCCACGCACCCTTCAGAGTGCCGAGTCACAAAATTCCACAAACTCCGATGGAGGAGCGGAGTTAACCCCCCAGGGCTACTCTATAGCACTCCACTCTATGCAACTCTACTGTATGCCACTACACTCTATGCTACTGCACTCAATGCCACTCCACTGTATGCCACCCCACTCCAGTCCACTCCACAACACTGAACTTTACTCTATTCCAGTGTATTTAACTTCACTCTACACCACTCCATTCTATGCTATTCCACTCTATGCCACTTCACTATATACCACTCCACTGTACACCACTCCACTGTACGCTATTGCACTGTACATCACTCCACTCCACTCTACGCTACTCCACTCTACGCTACTTCATTCTATGCCACTCCACTCTACCCAACTACATGCTGCGCTGCTCCACTCAACAACACAAAACTCCACTCAACAACGGCCTTCGCCCATCCACTGTACCACACTATAATCCACTCTATATTAAGCCTGGGCAGAGCTCGTGGAGTTCCACTCTGCAGAATTTCGCGGAGTGACCGAAAAACTCCACCAAATTCCACGGAGTTCCGCTGGCATGCAGAGTAATGCTCGGCCACCCCTAATTTCATATTATTTATGTACCAGTACAGATAGGTTGTAGAGTAGTTCCATTTTAAACCACAAGATGGCAGTGCATACAAAAAGACAACTAAAATGAAGCTTGCAAATATGAAACATATCAGCGCGTGCTTCTGTTCACACTGTCGGGTAAGATCACATGACCTTCACGCTATGTCACAAGAAGTACAGTACCATCCAGACCTAACACTAGCATCACATGAGCACAATGCACTTCATGTACAAGGTGCGCAGCAAGTGCTGTCTGTGCGCTTCTGTCCACCCTGTAGGGTAAATAATGCCCAAGCTCGAACCTCCATGCTGCGTCACAATAAGCACTTAGGTATCATCACATTCACAGCACCAACTTAATGCTTGTGTTACATGAGCACAGTGCACAAACGGATTAGCAAGCGGTGTGGGCTTCTGTTATGTTCTGTCGAACATCACAGTTCAGCTCACCACCCTTACATTACACCCGCACAATGCGCAGCGAGCACTGTGAGCTTGAGTCCACCCTGTAGCGTAACATCAATTATTATTATTATTATTATTATTATCAGTATTTGTATAGCGCGACTTACACCCTACTGGTATCCTGGCGCTGTGATACGAATGTCTAGCTAGGTGTGGGTACTGGTGAAGAGCCACTTACCAGAAGGAAGATTAACAAGACGTCAGAGAGCATACTCGAGGATAGAGCCATGTTTTTATCCTTTTTCTAAATTGCAGGAGGTCGTCTATTTGTCTGATATCGGGTGGTAGTTTATTCCAAAGGCGAGAGGCAGCCGTACTAAAAGCCCTGCCTCCTGATTTGATTTTTCTGACTCTGGGCACCTTCACCAGATTGGCCGAAGAGGAGCGAAGCGTTCGGGGGGGGGCATACCATGTGAACTTCTCCTGCAGAGATTTGGGTCCATAGCCGTGCAAGGCTTTGAACACTATACACAGTGCCGTAAATTGTATCCTCTGCGAGATTGGAAGCCAGTGCAACTCTGAGAGTGCCTGGGAGGCAGAAGAGTGGCGTGATCTCAATAATGCCAGCTTGGCCGCCATGGTCTGTATTCTCTGTAGTCTCTCGATCAGATACTGTGATGATTCCTGTAGCAAAGCGTTACAGTAATCCAATCTACTGAGGATAGTGCTTCGGACTATCAGTGTTCTAGCCTGTTTAGAGAACATCGGGAAGATTTTCCGAAATGCTCTAATCAGAGTAAGCAAAAGACACACAATTGATGGACGGAATGCAGAACAAATCAAAACATTCACCCCCAGTCAAGAGATCTGGGCTAAATCCATCATTCTTTTGCTCACAATGCCACCCCAGTTTAGACCTGGCCATATGCAAATCAGTCTTGACCCTGTGCCTCATGGGAACAGTCCAGCCCAAACTGCTAAGCCAGGTCCTCCCTGGACCGGAAACAAGCAACCTAGGACCGGTTTCGGGGTTTCACCCCTCTTCAGCCAGGATAGCTTGAATCCAGTGGCACAGTGAGCCCGGGACCCACGTCTGGGCATACCCGGCACACTTAGGGCGAGGAAGCAAAAGACACACAATTGATGGACGGAATGCAGAACAAATCAAAACATTCACCCCCAGTCAAGAGATCTGGGTTAAATCCATCATTCTTTTGCTCACCATGCCACCCCAGTTTAGACCTGGCCATATGCAAATCAGTCTTGTCCCTGTGCCTCATGGGAACAGTCCAGCCCGAACTGCTAAGCCAGTTCCTCCCTGGACCGGAAACAAGCATCCTAGGACCGGTTTCGGGGTTTCACCCCTCTTCAGCCAGGATAGCTTGAATCCAGTGGCACAGTGAGCCCGGGACCCACGTCTGGGCATACCCGGCGCACTTAGGGCGAGGAAGCAAAAGACACACAATTGATGGACGGAATGCAGAACAAATCAAAACATTCACCCCCAGTCAAGAGATCTGGGTTAAATCCATCATTCTTTTGCTCACCATGCCACCCCAGTTTAGACCTGGCCATATGCAAATCAGTCTTGACCCTGTGCCTCATGGGAACAGTCCAGCCCGAACTGCTAAGCCAGGTCCTCCCTGGACCGGAAACAAGCATCCTAGCACCGGTTTCGGGGTTCACCCCTCTTCAGCCAGGATAGCTTGAATCCAGTGGCACAGTGAGCCCGGGACCCACGTCTGGGCATACCCGGCGCACTTAGGGCGAGGAAGCAAAAGACACACAATTGATGGACGGAATGCAGACCAAATCAAAACATTCACCCCCAGTCAAGAGATCTGGGTTAAATCCATCATTCTTTTGCTCACCATGCCACCCCAGTTAAAACGATGGATTTAGGCCCAGATCTCTGTACTGGGGTGAATGTATGACATTGTTCTGCATTCTGTCCATCAACTGTTGTTTTTGCATTGGTCACCCCGAGTGGGACGGGTATGCCCAGACGTGGGTCCCGTGCTCTCCATGCCACTGGAATCAAGCTAACCTGGCTGAAGAGGGGTGAAACCCCGAAACCGGTCCTAGGATGCTTGTTTCCAGTCCAGGGAGGACCTGGCTTGGCAGTTCGGGCTGGACTGTTCCCATGAGGCACAGTGTCAAGACTGATTTGCATATGGCTGTGTTCAAACTGGAATGGCATGGTGAGCAAAAAAACGATGGATTTAGGCCCAGATCTCTGTACTGGGGTGAATGTATGACATTGTTCTGCATTCTGTCCATCAACTGTTGTTTTTGCATTGGTCACCCCGAGTGGGACGGGTATGCCCAGACGTGGGTCCCGAGCTCTCCATGCCACTGGAATCAAGCTATCCTGGCTGAAGAGGGGTGAAACCCCGAAACCGGTCCTAGGATGCTTGTTTCCAGTCCAGGGAGGACCTGGCTTGGCAGTTCGGGCTGGACTGTTCCCATGAGGCACAGGTTCAAGACTGATTTGCATATGGCTGGGTTCAAACTGGAATGGCATGGTGAGCAAAAAACGATGGATTTAGGCCCAGATCTCTGTACTGGGGTGAATGTATGACATTGTTCTGCATTCTGTCCATCAACTGTTGTTTTTGCATTGGTCACCCCGAGTGGGACGGGTATGCCCAGACGTGGGTCCCGTGCTCTCCATGCCACTGGAATCAAGCTATCCTGGCTGAAGAGGGGTAAAACCCCGAAACCGGTCCTAGGATGCTTGTTTCCAGTCCAGGGAGTACCTGGCTTGGCAGTTCGGGCTGGACTATTCCCATGAGGCACAAGGTCAAGACTGATTTGCATATGGCTGGGTTCAAACTGGAATGGCGAGCAAAAAAACGATGGATTTAGGCCCAGATCTCTGTACTGGGGTGAATGTATGACATTGTTCTGCATTCTGTCCATCAACTGTTGTTTTTGCATTGGTCACCCCGAGTGGGACGGGTATGCCCAGACGTGGGTCCCGTGCTCTCCATGCCACTGGAATCAAGCTATCCTGGCTGAAGAGTGGTGAAACCCCGAAACCAGTCCTAGGATGCTTGTTTCCAGTCCAGGGAGGACCTGGCTTGGCAATTCGGGCTGGACTGTTCCCATGAGGCACAGGGTCAAGACTGATTTGCATATGGCTGTGTTCAAACTGGAATGGCATGGTGAGCAAAAAAACGATGGATTTAGGCCCAGATCTTGGTACCGGGGTGAATGTATGACATTGTTCTGCATTCTGTCCATCAACTGTTGTTTTTGCATTGGTCACCCCGAGTGGGACGGGTATGCACAGACGTGGGTCCCGTGCTCTCCATGCCACTGGAATCAAGCTATCCTGGCTGAAGAAGGGTGAAACCCCGAAACCGGTCCTAGGATGCTTGTTTCCAGTCCAGGGAGGACCTAGCTTGGCAGTTCGGGCTGGACTGTTCCCATGAGGCACAGGGTCAAGACTGATTTGCATATGGCTGGGTTCAAACTGGAATGGCATGGTGAGCAAAAAAACGATGGATTTAGGCCCAGATCTCTGTACTGGGGTGAATGTATGACATTGTTCTGCATTCTGTCCATCAACTGTTGTTTTTGCATTGGTCACCCCGAGTGGGACGGGTATGCCCAGACGTGGGTCCCGTGCTCTCCATGCCACTGGAATCAAGCTATCCTGGCTGAAGAGGGGTGAAACCCCGAAACCGGTCCTAGGATGCTTGTTTCCAGGCCAGGGAGGACCTGACTTGGCAGTTCGGGCTGGACTGTTCCCATGAGGCACAGGGTCAAGACTGATTTGCATATGGCTGTGTTCAAACTGGAATGGCATGGTGAGCAAAAAAACGATGGATTTAGGCCCAGATCTCTGTACTTGGGTGAATGTATGACATTGTTCTGCATTCTGTCCATCAACTGTTGTTTTTGCATTGGTCACCCCGAGTGGGACGGGTATGCCCAGACGTAGGTCCCGTGCTCTCCATGCCACTGGAATCAAGCTATCCTGGCTGAAGAGGGGTGAAACCCCGAAACCGGTCCTAGGATGCTTGTTTCCAGTCCAGGGAGGACCTGGCTTGGCAGTTCGGGCTGGACTGTTCCCATGAAGCACAGGGTCAAGACTGATTTGCATATGGCTGGGTTCAAACTGGAATGGCATGGTGAGCAAAAAAACGATGGATTTAGGCCCAGATCTCTGTACTGGGGTGAATGTATGACATTGTTCTGCATTCTGTCCATCAACTGTTGTTTTTGCATTGGTCACCCCGAGTGGGACGGGTATGCCCAGACGTGGGTCCCGTGCTCTCCATGCCACTGGAATCAAGCTATCCTGGCTGAAGAGGGGTGAAACCCCGAAACCGGTCCTAGGATGCTTGTTTCCAGTCCAGGGAGGACCTGGCTTGGCAGTTCGGGCTGGACTGTTCCCATGAGGCACAAGGTCAAGAATGATTTGCATATGGCTGGGTTCAAACTGGAATGGCATGGTGAGCAAAAAAACGATGGATTTAGGCCCAGATCTCTGTACTGGAGTGAATGTATGACATTGTTCTGCATTCTGTCCATCAACTGTTGTTTTTGCACTAATCAGAGTAAAGCAGCTCCCAACTGTTTTGTTAACATGTTTTTCAAGTGTCAGTTTATTATCAAACATGACTCCCAGGTTGCGAACCGTATTACTGGGAACCAGTGGAGTAGTGGTGGGGGTGGGCCAGAAGTCAGACGGGAGTGTTGGGGGAATTCTACCAGCTGAGCAGTGTAGGATCTCTGTCTTATCGGAGTTAAATTGAAGAGAGTTCTCCCTAAGCCAGAGTGCTGTGTCCTGCAGACAGGCATGGAAATCTTCTAGGGATACAGATTGCTCCCCTTCTAGACACAAGATGAGCTGGGTGTCATCTGCATAGTTCACAAGATTAACGTTATGAGACCGTATAATGGCAAGTAAAGGGCTCATATAGATGTTGAATAATATGGGACTAATCGCAGATCCTTGTGGGACACCATGCAGAGTGTTAGAGAACTTGGAACGAAAAGGGGGAGGGCTACTGCCTGTTGTCTATTAGATAGATACGATTGGAACCACTTTAAGGCAGTGCCTGCAACCCCCACCTCTTCAAGCCTGGACAGAAGAGTCTCATGGTTTACTGTATCGAATGCGGCAGACAGTTCAAGAAAAATCAGTATAGCTGACTGTCTCCTGTCTGCACGCATCCGTAGGTCGTCCATGACGGTCACCAAGGCGGTCTCCGTCCCATGGCCTGGGCGAAATCCAAATTGCACCTTGTCCAGAATGTTGTTTGTTTCTAAGAACTGAGAGAGTGCTTTGCTAACTAATCGTTCCAGGATTTTAACTGGGTATGGTAGAAGAGAAATAGGTCTGTAATTTTTTAAACAGGCTGGATCAAGTGACGCTTTTTTCAAGAGGGGCGTCACCAACGCCTATTTCCAGCAAGTTGACACAGAACCGCTAGTCAGTGACTGATTGCAAATTCGCCGTAGTGCCGGGAAGAGTTCAGGGGCCAGCTCCTTCCAGATTTTATGTGGCAGCGGATCCAAGGGGGATCCTGAAGACACCCCCATGGCCATTTTATTGAATTCTTCAGCAGAAAGTGCGTTAAAGTGATCTAGGGAGTAGGATTTATCCACCCCTGTCCGTCTTACAGACGGTGATTCCTTGGGCATATTACCCGAATTAAATCCATCAATAATGTTACTGATCTTATTCTCAAAAAAGGTTGCAGGCTGTCACATAGTTCCTGACTAAGTACAATCTCATTCTTTAAGCAGTCTGGATTGATCATATTGTCTACTATCCTAAAGATGCTTCGAGTACTGTTTTGTGCCTTCAGGATAGAGTCTGCAAAGAACTCTGTTTTGCTACAAAAATTTATTTTTGGTACTCAGCTATTGCCATCCTCCAGGAGATTTTTTCCTCGTCTGCATACTCCCTACGCCATTTCCTTTCCGCTTGCTTACAGCCCAGCTTCAAGTTTCTTAGTTTTTCATTGAACCATGGGGCTGACGGTCTACCAAGTTTTTTATGATTTTTGACTGGAGCAACTTGGTCCAGCCTAGTAGTTATATATTTGCAATATGTTACATAATTCTCTTAGACTTGCTTATTTGCATCACAGCCCTCGTTAGACAGAAATATCGGAGATACCATTGCCTTTTTCAGAAGACCCTTCCAGTCCCTGTTTTGAAAGTTCCTGACTTTCTTGGGAGTCGATTTATTCATCCTGAGGTTATATAGCTGAAATGTGATCAGATCAGATGATGATCCGACCAACACACCGGTAAGACATCAACTGTTCCCATTATTTGTTCGTCGGAGAACACTAAGTCCAGTGTGTGTCCCCCCTTGTGTGTGGGCTCCGTGATCCATTGTAGTAAGTTTAAATTTTCACAGGATTGAATAAGATTGTGATATCCTGAATCCAAAGACCCGTTGGGCCACAAATTAAAGTCCCCTACGACAAGCAGTCTGGAGTGGGTCAATGCCAGATAACTCAGGACTTCGATAAACCGCTGCTGAAAAAGAGGACTGGCTGTTCCAGGGGGTCTATAGCTGACTATGCCAGTCAGTACTTGTCCCTTGGGATCCTTTATTAGGAATCCCAAAAGTTCAATGCCCTCTGGCTCGGTATATTAAAAGGAGCAAAGTCCCAGGTTTCTTTAAAAATGACCCCCACACCGCCTCCTCTGCCATTTGGTCGAGGCATGTCGAAAGCTTTGTACCCAGGTGGGCAGGCCAATCCTAATTCCAAATCTGATCCAGGATGTGTCCACGTTTCAGTCATGAACAATACATCTAGTTCATGCATCTCTATTAGCAATTGGGTTTCCAAGTAGTGCTTGAGCAGGGATCTGACGTTAAGCAGCCCACATCTAAGACTACCTTTTTTCACAAAGTCAGATTCAGGCCCTGCGGTCTCCTCCAGTCTAAACCTGCCTCTCCTACCCCCCACTGCTCCAATCTCATGCAGCTGTTCCGCAGAATAAAAATACCTCCTGTCTCCAGCTCCAACTTTCATCATACGGACAGCATGGCTGGCGCTATGCGCGGTCGGTGCTCGGACGGGCGCAGACGGGCTTGCCCAAGGCCCAAGACACATACCTCCATGCTGCATCTCAGTGGGTGCCATGGGTAACATAACATTGTGGCACAGACCTCGGGCTTGCATAGTTCACAGTGCGACACTGAATAGCAAGCACTGTGGGAATCTGTCCAGCCTGTCGGGAAACACCAAATCACAGCACGTGCGGTGGGTAACACTGCAGCAGAGACCTTCACCATTGAATCACAGGTGCACAGTGCGCTCAGGGAGTTGCGAGCATTGTGGGCTTCTGTCCACCCTGTCTGGTAGTGGTAGCACCAACATTGTGGCACAGACTTCTTGCTTGCTCACAGAGAGTAGAGAGTGATGTGAGCTTCGGTCCACACTGTAGTGTGATACCAAGGCATATTACCCGATGTTCTTGTGTTTGGCATGCGTCCTTCTCATAGCACCGATGACCACAATCTTATTTTACAGTGCTCTGCACCAGCTCAGCCTTTTTTGTACGCAGAATTTCACTGTTTATGAGTCTACGGTTATATATAGCGAATAACAATTACGATTCACGAAGTGCAGCTGCAGGCCTAAAGAAAGACAAACACTGCAAAGATACTTAAAATAGCAGGCTTGCGTTCATACGCTAATAGCAGGTCATTTAGAAATTGCCATATTCGCTCACTGTAACAATATTTCTCTTAAGCTGGTAGAAGGAAAACATCCCTCTAAAATGGAGGGGGCATATTATCAAGGGCAGTATCACCACTTTAGCGACACTTTTTGCCGCTAAAGCGGCGATATTTTTATCGCCCTATTAGCAAGCTGTCGCTAATAGCTGTTAGCGACAGCTTTATGGCGAGAGCGGCCGTTTTCTTGCCGCTTTGCATGCCAGCGATAATTATCGCTAATGACATGCAAAGTAGGCGTTCCCAACTAAAAGCGACTGAAAACAGTCGCAAACACAACTTCCCCCTATTACCAATGCCCGCGAAGCGATAAAATAATTTGCGCTAACCGCCATTATCGCAGGAATCTAACACCTCTTTAAAACTTGACTTAACCATTCTAGTCAATGGGAGGTGGATTGTAAGGTTAAGTCCTCACCTGCCTATTAGCAATCTTTTCATTAGCGCGTGGAATTTATCGCTGGATTTCGCGCGCTATTGCTGGGTTTCGCCGCTATCGCTGGATTTTCTATCGCCTTGGAGATAAGCGTTGATAATAACGCGTTATCTCCGCGATGTAATCCAGCTATAGCCGGCGATAAAAAAAACAGCGCTAAGTGCGCTTTGCGATAATTATCGCACATCCTTGGTAATATGCCCCGAGGTATTTTCTGAGCAACAGGTTTTTTTAGTATGCACTGAGGTGAGCTTTGTGTCACCAAGAAATTTAAGTTCAAGGAAGTAATTCTGCCATTAACATTATCCCGACTTCCCCATCTTCAGGCACTAGTCCTCCGCGTGAGATTTGAACATAAATCTCTGGCCTGGGCTCATCGTTACATGATGAGATTGCCCGCAATTTTATCTTTTTAAGACTGAATACTTATGCCATCTTGGTAACAGTGCGTGAAATGCTCCTATCAAAATCCATAAAATTTTTATAATAACTGCAGTGGAGAAAGATTGCGTCTCTAATCTGCGGAGGCATATTATCGAGGAAAAACATTGTTTCCACCCGAAAAGTGAAACTCCTGCGATGGAAATGAACGATGTAGTAGAAGGCAGATGATTGACTGTACTAAAGCAAAATGGAGCTGCCACAAAAACATTTTACATCCATTTCGAGGAGTCACTACTCTCTGTGAGAAAGCATGATGTCTGTGCCGCAAAGTTGGTGCTACCAGACATGGTGGAAAGAAGCCCCCAAAGCTCTGTAATCTCTGTGCGCACTGTGATGCAAGCATGGCGGTCTGTGCCATGATGTTACCCAGGGCACTCAACAGCACAGACAAGAGCTGGGAAGTTAGGCAAATATTAAAAAAATAATAAATGATGCACGTGTTCCCCTGATTTGTTTCATATTTGCAAGCTTCATTTTAGTTTTCTTTTTGTAGCACTGCCATCTTGTGGTTTAAAATTGATCTACTATACAAACTATCCCCACTGGTACATAAATAATTAGGAATAAGCAGCGAGGCTCGCTCGAGCGCACCGGTAAACTCTGCTCCACCGGCGGTTGGCGGAGTTTTGCCGAACTTCGCACTCCAAGTGGAACGCGGAGTGCCAAAAACTCTGCAAACTCCGCCGGCGGAGCAGAGTTTACCGCCCAGGGTTACTCTATATCACTACACTGTGCAATAATACACTCCTGTCAATACCAGTGTACAGCACTCTACTCTATAGCACTTTAAACAATGCACTCCACTCTACGCAAATCCCTCTAGAGTGCTCCACCCCAGTTAATATACGCTACACTATGAGACACTACACCACTGTACTCCACTGTACTATGCTATTGCACTCTACGAAACTGTACTGTATGCTACTCTATGGCATTCAACTGTACGACAGTCTGTCCCACTCTACTCTACCATACTGTACCACACTCTACTCTACTCCACACCACTCCACTGCACAACATTTTCATCTACTCTGTTACACTCTACTCTATTCTATGACACTTTCCGACACTCTACAACACACCATTCCACTCCACTGTACCACACACCACTCCACTCTACAACACTTTATTCCACTGTATACTATGCCATTCCACTCTACTTGACTAAATGCCACTGCACGCTAGAACACGCTATTCTACTCTATGCTACGCCACTCCACTGGACTCCACTCCACTGTACTCCAGTGCACAACAATTTACCCCACTCTATGGCACTGTACAATACTCCCCTCTACACTGCCCCACTGTACCACACTCTACTTTACTCTTGACTTTACAAGAATCTACTACACAGTTTGCAACAAAACAACGGTGTACTCCACTCCATGCCCCTACGCTAGACTCTACTCTACTCTACCATGCTTTCCAACATTCTACGACATACCACCCCACTTTACTGTACAAGACACAACTCAAATTTATAATACTTTACTTGACTCTACACTACGCCTGTCCACTCTAGTGCATTCCACACCACTGTACTATACAATACACCACTGCACTATAATAATTTATTCCATTGTATGCTATACCACTCCACTCTTCTCCACTCCACTCTACCTACTCTATTGCTCGCAACTCTACTCCACTCCACTCTACACCACTTCACTCTACCCCGCTCCATTGTACCACTCCACTCTATGCTATTCCACTGTACACCACCCCACTGTACCGCACTGCACTCTACTCCATTCCCCTCTATGACAGAACAATCTACAACAGTACACTGAACAACACTCTCCTCCACTCTACTGTACCACACTGCACGTAATCTCACATTCAATGACAGTATACTCTACAATATGGACCATATTTGTATTACAAATAAAAAAATAATTAAATTTAAAGAAAAATACAAAGGTTAAACCTTTGTTGTAGTTAGGAAACTTTACTTATTCTTTCTATACAAACTAAGCTTAAAATACACAATCATTACAATGATAAAATTATAGTTATACCTTAAACGTATACATTATGCACCTCCTTTAAATTAATATAACTTTATTCTTTAACCACAAACCAAACTTAAACTGCAGAAAAAAGTTATATTTAAACGTATACTCATATCTTTAATTTATGATTTACGCAACATCTTGAAATTATTATAACTCATGCACCTCCATACACAGTGTATTTTACTCATTAGTCACACTACAATAACAATAACTTGCACCTTCTCCACTCAATGCTTATACCCTTTCATATTATATCACTTATATCATTTACAATAATAGTATTTACAATGATAGTTATGACATCGCAAATCACATCTTTTGTGAGAATAGAGTGCATGCTTAGAGTGGTGAATTATAGTTAATGTAGTGTGGCTACCGAGTTGAATACACTGTTCCCAATGACAACTCCTCCTCAGACACCACCTGCAGCCTTGCTGAACTTTCCCTTCTCAGACACTTCTCCACAAAATTTCTTCTAACTCCGAAGGTATGTGCTGACGAGGCCCAATCGACTTCTTGTATCCAGCCTGCGCTGCATCGCAGTTGGACATAACTTTTCATTTTGAACAACTCTCGCTCAACTAGATGTCTGCGGTTGGCACTTTGATCTTTTAGGCGCTAGTTTTTACATTAATCTTTAACAATTCATAATTGTGGTTCTGGTTCTACTAATTGGATTTTTGTTATTTTGGTGTCAAATAATTTATTAAAATTTGATGAGAACTTCCAGGAGTTTGGGTAGCTCTCCCCACTTTCAACTGATTGGGACATATGTTAGACCTGTCAGTTTTAGGGTGGTCTTCCCTCAAACATTTTGCTTTCACCCTTTTGTTTTTCTGAATGTGCTTTTTCTGGCCTTTGGACTCTGTGCACCTTACCACTGCTTACCACTGCTAAAGTGCTTGGGCTCACTTCCTAACACATGGTAAACCTGGCTTACACCTTACTGGCATATTTAACTTTAAAAAATGTATAACTCCATTTCTACTAATTAGACTTTTGTCATTTTGGTGTCAAATAATTCATCACAATTCACTCTATTTTTTTAAAGTGGTAAGGAATATTTCTTGTGCTTTGCTTTATTACTGTTTGTGTGCTGCATAAATACTTTACATATTGCCTCTAAGTTAAGCCTTACTGCTTTTGTGTCAAGCTACTATAGAGTTAAACACAGGTAAGTTTAGTGACGTTTATTGTCACCCTGACAGAGATTGTGGCTGTTGCTTGAGAAGGGTTAAAGCCCCACTCAACCAACAAACCAATTTCTCACGTAGGTGATATGTGGTGGGGTCCAGTGTTTGTGTTTCTGCAGTACTGTACAGTGATTTGTTTAACAAAAAAATCCCATACATGATTTGACACCAGAGTCGACCTCTTTTAAAAATCTTCCTAGTTTTCCATTGGCTGTTTTCTCCTTTTTTAAAGGTAAGGGCCCTGCCTCCCTATTTTGCACTATGGAGTCAGAGCTGCTCAGCATTGATGTCCTCACCAGGGCTCAGCTGCAGAGGATCTGTATGGAAAGGGGCCTGAATGCAGACAAGGCCACAAAGGTGGGCATCCAGATAGCCCTCAGAGAGTATCAAGAGATCAAGAGGTTGCAGGCCACACCAGAGGAAGGCATCACTGAGGAAGAGGACATGAATTTGGATGATGAGGAGGAAGAGGACTCAAACATGAGTCCTGAGCTGCAGGGGAAGCGCAACTCACCCCCAGAGGACGCCAATGAGGGGGCAGGGTGAAACGTGTCTGCCACCCGTCTGTTCCCAGAGGAGCTGGAGGACAAGCAGGCAGAGAGAGAGCTCAGACTATAGCTAACCAAAATGAAAATTGAAGCAGAAGAGAGAAAATCTGAGGAAGAGAGAGCCTTGGCCAGAGAAAATGTAGAAGCAGAAGAGAGAAGTACTGAGGCAGAGAGGGCATTAGCCAAAGAAAAAGTTGAGGCTGAGAGGACCTTGGCTGAAAGGAAACTACTGTTGGGCCTGAGAATAACATAAAGAAGCTGGAGCTCTAGCCCAGGCAAACTTAAGACTCCAGCAGTGATTTGTGGCAGTGTACCTTCAGTGTCACCTGGAAAGGTGAGGGTCCACATACCACAAGATCTGGTGCCCAGTTATGTGGTGGGAAATGATATAGACAGTTTCTTCCAGTGAGGTAGTCTTGTGAATGTACAGGGTCCCAGAAGAGAACTGGGGGGCTAGCTTAAGAAAACACATGCCTACAGTGGGGAGGAATACATTTCTTACACTTGATGGGTGACCAGACAAAGTACATCCTCATGAAAGCCATACTTGTCTCGAAATTTGGGTTGCCTTCTAAGGAGTGCCGTCAGAGGTTCACGGATAGCCAGGAACTCTCAAACAAGTCTTGGGTGGAGTTCTTGGACTATGCCAGCAAGGCAGTGAATTGCTGGGTGAGGGGCAGAAAAGCTGACCCGTATGCTGGGCTGAACAACTTAATCTTGAGGAAGTGCATGCTCAGTACCTGTTTTACAGAGCTGCACCAGTACCTAGTTGATAGTAAGCTCTCTGACCCCAGGGATCTTGCTAAAGTCGCAGACCTCTGAGTCAATACCAGAGTGTCCAAGAAGGTATCTGGGGGCACTTCCAATACTGTGATCAGGCTTCCCACCAGAAGAATGAGAGGGAAGAGGAGTTTTCAAAGCCAACAAACTAGTTCTCAAGGGAAAGGGATCCAGGCCCAATCTGATGTGAAAAAAGGGTTTGTAGATAAGAACACTGGTAAATTTGTCCCCAATTGCTATGAGTGTTACCAGTTTAGGCATAACAACGGTGATGCCAAGTGCCCCAAAAGTGCACAGCCCCCCAATGGAGGGCATACTCCTGGGTTGGCCAGTGTAGTGCTGGGGGAGGAGATGGCCCCCGCTATTCTGGGGGAGACAGCTCAGGTTATCCTAGTGACCCTGGGTGACAGAAAGCTGGTGCCCAATGCCCACATGCCTTCAAATGTGTCCAAGTATAATCAATAGGTCACCATCAATGGGCAGAGAGTGGAGGCTCTGAGGGACACATGTGCCAGGATAGCTACTATCAGGTGTCATCTGGTATCCTCAGAGCATGTGATACTTAAAAGAATTCAATTTAATATCATTCATTTCGTATACAAGATCCTTGAAAAAAACAACATAAATACATGCAGTAATTTAAGTTTATCACATACAAACATACATACAGGTAGATTAGACTCAACTAAAATTCATAAAAAACAAATTAATCTTATCATAAACAGATTCAACAAAGCAGTCTAAAATTTAGCGTGTACAAAGATCAGAGTTGCTATAAGTTAATTGACAAATACAAGCAAGGTATTAGACTTCGAGATTTCAATGACAATCACTTGCAATCCAATGTACAACATAGAGAAGGTGGCATTGGAAAATGCAAACTTCATGCATATCACTCGGAAAACAACAAAGATATTGCACATTGAAAATACTAAAGTGCTATCAGTTCTTTAAAAAGACAAGTAAAAACCTTAAAATTCCAATGGTAAATAATAGAAAATTGTTTTAAGGGATGCTCAACATTAGAAGCTGAACAATTCTTATGTATAACCCATACAGAAGACAGAAATTTTGCAACGCTGATAGAAATTGTATCATAGGTGTTAGTTCTCTAAATCCTCAGTGCAGTTTTGCATTGTCTAATCCCTAAAAGGTGGCAAACTGACTCTTCCGGGGAATTACACAAGCTTTGCAAAAAAATAATTTTTTCCAAGGTTTCAATCTCACATCTGCAAGATGGGAATAAAGTGCTAAAACAATATGTCTCTCCCCAGCAAATACAGAAGCTATTAATCTCATATCTAAATTTAATACACAACTGCTTTGCTATGGCGCTCAAATCTTGTCAAGAAAAGGTTCTACAAATGGGATAAATTTATGATCTAGAAATCTATCTAACAAACTCCCTGAGTTGTATCTGTGCAAGTCCTCTTCCCATACAAAAGACCTTTAATTTCTCTTTAATGGCAGATTTTGGCATCAGTTTATCCTCAGCAGGGGATTCTCAAAGCTCTGCAAGGTCTATACAATGGAGCATGTTTTTAACATATGCTAGTCAGAGAATTTTCATATGACCTTTTATACACAATAGTTCCTTAATTGGTAACCTTTAAGGAGCTAAGTCCTTTGTCGACCACAGTCAATGGGCAGAGGATGGAGGCTCTGGGGGGACACAAGCTCCAGCATGGCTACTGTCGGGTGTCATCTGGCGTCCTCAGAGCTGGTGATACCTAATGCATTCCACCAGGCTTTGGTGGTATCAGGCAACCATGGGAACCACTATCCAGTAGCTCTGGTTCCAGTGGCTCTGTTTCCCTGTGAATGGGCAGGGGATCTCAGGTTCTCTTAGATCCTGTATATTCCTGCGATGCCTGTAGATTATTTGCTTGGAAATGATCTGGAGCACACTGCCTGGAAGGAAGTGGAGCTCAAGTCATACCTGGAAATGTAGGGGTTACCTGAGTGGGTCTGAATAACCATGTGGTCCATTTGCTGCCCAGGAGGTGAGTCAAGGAGTCCTGGAGCCTGAAAGAATAGCCTAGGTGGATGCCAAGAAAGGGAAGGACAGGGATTTGGGAAACTAGCCCCTGAAACTCCCATGGTACAGGTGGATAGGGCATCAGAGGAGATTGTTCTGGAGCCTGCTGGGGAAGACATTGCCTCCCTAGGAATCCTACCTGAACTTTCTAGATGGCAAGCTGAGGGTGGCTCCACTAGGGAGGAGGTCTGAAAGGCACAGAAAGAGTGCCCAACCCTAGAAGGCATGAGGCGACAAGCTAAAGCCCAAGCAGCCGGTGACATCTCTAGAAAGCACCTCATCCATTGGGAGAATTACCTCTTGTGTAGTGAGCCTAAAGTGCCCGTGCACGGGACAACATGTGTTGGTGGTTCCCCAGTGCTCCAGGGCCTTCCTTCTGGGACTGGCTCATGAAATACCCCTGGCAGGACATCTGGGGCAGGACAAAACCTCTGCTAGGCTTGTCTCCCACTTGTATTTATCAGAGATGAAGACATCCTCGGATACTTTCTGCAGTACATTTCCCGCCTGCCAGGCCAGTGGGAGAATAGGGAAAAAGCTGAAGGCTCCCCTTACCTGTTCTTGGTGCCCCCTTTGAAAGGGAGGGAGTAAACATTGTTGGACCCTTGGGACCCCAAAACTGCCCTGGGGCACAGGTTTATCCTGGTTATGGGGACCATGCTATTAGATGCCCAGAGGCAATTTCTCCGAGGACTGTTACTGAACCTGTTGTGGCTAGGGCCCTGATGCATATTTTCACCCGAGTGAGGTTCCCAAAGGAAAGGGTGTCTGAAGGGGCACCAACATCATGTCTGCCTAAATGAAGTCCATGTGGGAAGAGTGTGTGGTAACCTACAAATTCTTCACACCCTACTATCCACAAACTAATGGGCTTGTTGAAAGATTCCACATGACCCTAAAAGGCATGTATATGGACCTACCTGAGCCCATGAGGAAGAAGTGGGATGTCCACTGACCATGTCAGCTTTTTGCCTACAGGGAGGTGCCACTGAAAGGAGTTGGGTTTAACCCATTTGAGCTCCTCTATTGCCACCCTGCTAGTGTACCTCCCAGTCTGGTGAAGGAGGAGTGAGAGAAAGCTCCCAAGAAACCCCCCAGGAAGTGGGTAGCTACATGCTAGCCCTCAGAAACCAGATGGCCAAACTCAGGAAGAAGGTTTCTGAGAACTTGGAAGTCAGTCAGGAAGTTATGAAAATCTCTGATATGACCAGAAGGCCACTCTGGTGGAGATTCAACCTGGTCAAAATTGTGGGTTATTGAGCCCATAGAGCTCAGGTCTCTCCAAGACTATTGGACAGGCCCCTATGAAGTGAAAGAGAGGAAGGGGGAGCCCACCTATCCGGTGGCCCTTAAGAGCCCCAGAAAGCCCTAAGAGTTCTCCACATCAATCACCTTGTAGTGTAGCTCCTATTTCCCTAATAGGCTCTGTGCATTGGAATAATATCCCCTATAGGTTTGACATAGGACTAAGGTCAGTATGTCCCTATCGAGTATATTAAACTTAATTACTTGTGCCAGCTAGCTCAGAGGCCACTAGAAACTCCTTGACAAACAAGAAGGGAGTAGTTTCTGGCAGCCGCAAAACATGACAACTTTGTTTCCCTTTAGAATCAGAACGTGTCCCAGAGTCGTAGAAACAATAGATAACTATTTCACTCAGCTCACTCGTGCATACTTAGTTTTCCTCAAAGTTACACAGAAAGAAATAGACGGGCGTTTCAATAAAAGATTTATTGAACAGTCTTGTTTCTCGTGTAAGTAAAATGTGCTGTTACGATCACAAGACAGTATGCAAGGTAAATAATGTACAGCGTAGGCAGTAGAAATAAATAATACTGCGATAGCATTATCTTTTAGCAGATATTCATTTACATAAATAACACAGACTAAAAAATGCGAGTACTCATACGATGCGTTTCTAAGCTAGTTCTACCCCAATGTGCCTAACCTAACCTAGGTGTAGGGAGAGGTATGAAGTAGGTGGAGTATTCCTTACTATGGTATACTAAGAGTATGTTAAGTCTAGTATGCCTAGTATGGCAAGAGTCCCTTTAGGTTCTAGTCAGCTACATACCTTAAGAATGAGAGAGGTGGGAATCTCTTGCCAGATTCGAACTCGAACACCCCGCAAGGGAAGTCAGATCACTGGAAGCTGGACTCTCTTCACCGCATAGCAGGCATCGTAGAACAGGTAAGATGCAATCTTGCCAGATTGGTCTAAATGACAGGAACCACGTGGTATTAAGTTCCCGTAGATGAGTCATGCCCAAAAGCTGTACTATTCACTCACGGCACTTTCGTTCAAGGAGAGCTTTCTCTATTTCGCTCGGAGTGATGTCTGCGAATAGGCTGCCATAGCATAATAGCAGGAAGAGAAATAGAATTCCGGCAACAAGTGCTAGAATTAATGGTATGCCACCAAACACCGAATGTGCAAAGTTCGGGATGATTTCGAGTATTGCCTGGAAAGGAGCTACACTACATTTCAATGATGCTGGCGTCGTTTCTGGTTCGCTTGGATCTTCTGAGAACGTATCAAAGTTAATGAAATAGCCAGAAGCAGTTCTGTCAATTGTTGGAATTGCATCAGGATTTGTAGAAATCGCTGGAACCAGTTGATCACTTGCTACATTGATGTAGACAGGTGTATTTGGACGAACTGTTACTTGATTTTCAAGAGGGATGAGTTTCATTGCATTGTTGCTTAGTCCTCCATCTGTTACAGCTGAATTCTCGTTTTGTTATCAGTCTTTCAGTCTGAACCTCTTGGATAGTAGCGAGAGGAGTGTGTCTGCTACTAGGTCGGAGTCCACGTGGTCTACTATTTAGTATTGGCCACATACTGTGGTTTGATGAGGTCGATGGACACAAATCTTTTCTCCTTTCTTCCAGCAAGGGGCGGCAGAAGTACTGTTCTTGTTCCTTGAACTGCTAGGACAGGTACTGGTTGTCTGTAAGAAGGTCCAAATTCCTTCTTATCCGCAATCTTTTCTCTGACTAGATCCCCAACTTTTGGAATCCAGACAGGCCTTGCTGGGACCGCCGGTTTTTCCCCAGTGGTGGTTGGCTGTAGGAATACGTTGCTTTGTTTCGTTCTTAACTCATTCAGTTCCTGTAAAACAGCCAAACGATCTTTGATATCAAATGTTTTATTTTCCACCACTGTGCCTACGTGATCGAGATCTGGTACCCACATTCTTGTCCCAAATAGGACCTCATATGGAGTGACCCCCCCTAGAGAACTTCTTGGCAGATTGTTTAATGAGCGCTGGACCCCATTGAGATGTTTGACCCACCCATCACCCGAACCTAATACCCTAGCTGTTATAGACTGCTTTATGTCCCGGTTTTTCCTTTCCACAACCGAATTTCCCTCAGGATGGAATGGAGAGGAGTACCGCAATGCAACCCCCAGACTGGCCATGGCTTCTTTGTAAGCCCGAGAGCTAAACACAGGGCCCTGGTCAGAATGTAGCGTGCCTATTGCGTATGTGCCGATAAAGACTCGCAAATCTTTTATAACAGTTCGAGCGTCAGCCGAGCGCTGAGGCCATATCCAGAGGAACCTAGAGCATGAATCCACTGCCACCATGATATATTTATAGTTACCGTCCCTTTGCAAGGGACTGCAGTGGTCCAGGTAAACACAAGCTAATGGTTTGTCTGAAATTAACAGGGGTGTCTGCGCAGGACGTTTCACTGTGGAAACTTTCATCTGTTGGCATATATCACATTCTAAAACATAGTTCCTTGTTTGTTTTCTAATGCCAGGCCACCAATATCTTTGCTTGAGTAAAGATACTGTTGCAGAAACACCTGCATGGGCAGAAGCTATCCCTTCGTGTGCTGCTAGGATTAGTCCTAATCTGCGTTCCTTGTTTGGAATTACCCTATCCCCCACTCCAGGGATTCGAGCAAAAGGAACGTTGTTCGCATCAATTACATAAGAGTACTTGAGTGGTAACTTTTTTGGTAACGCTGCACTGCTGCCCTTGCTTGAAGCATTGACAGCCAACATTATCAACCTGGTCTATTTTTGTTTTCGAACGAGTGATCGCAGCTACGGAAGCCGTCTAAACAGCCCCCTTTGCGGCTTCGTCAGCCAATGAATTCCCTGCAACGTGAACGCCATCACGTTGATGACTCAGTGTGTGTATCACGTGAGCCTTTGGTAGTTCGTTTTTCAACTGAACTACTTGTTCCCAAAGCATTTTGTGCTTTATTGTGCCACCCTTCGCATCTTTGAAACCATTTTCAAGCCAGTTTTGTATATATTCATTATACGACTGAACACAGTAAAAGGAATCGCACACTATCAGTGTGGGGAATTCTCGATCTGTACTTTCAAGTGCCAGTTTGAATGCTTGTAGTTCAGCTCGCTGAGCTGTACAATCTCCTAGAGATTGAGTTTGTGTGACCATAGGTCTGAAGATGCCATCTCGCATGCGACCTTTAACGATTGCACACGCTGCACTGTAAGCTTGCTTACTCCCTGTTGCGGGCTGTGCGGATCCGTCAGTGTAAATTATGAATTCGTTCTGATCGAGAGGCAGAATTTCATTGGCAGAGGGCATTCTTGTTCATATTGCAGGAATGCTTGTGTTTTTAAATCTGGATCAAAAACATATTCAACATCTGTTGCAGCAAGAGAATTAACCCATTGTATCCATCTTGGATGTAATGCTTTAGCATTTGGAATGCTTGCTTTTGTGACCGCTTCTAAAGCTGGTACTGGGGTTACGACAATAATGCGTTTCCCTTGGGCTAAGGCTCTTTATTTTGCTACAGCGGTTTGAACTGCTGTTAGAATTTTTTCAGTTGAACTGAAGCGCATTTCCGCTTGTGTGTACAAATGAGATTTGTATGCGATTGGTATTTTCTCACCCTCATTGAAGGTTAAGTAGGTGAATCCATATTGACCCGAAATTATTCAGATCACCAAATTGCGTTGACTTACGCGTGTTTGTAAGTGATTTGTTGCTAACATGTTAGCCTGGAGTGAGCGCAAAATTTCTGTGTGTTCCTGTGTCCAGTTTTTGATTGAAAAATCAGGTTTTATTAATGCGTAGAGAGGTTTACCCTTTCTGCGTAATTTAGAATGTATGTTCTTCCAAAATTTAGGAAACCCAGGATGGATTGTTAGTTTTTAGCGTTTTTGGAGGTTGGAGCAGCGCACACTTTTCTAAAAAGTTAGCTGCCAAGCTCTTGCCTTCACTTGAAAGCTCATATCCTAGAAATAGGACATTGAGATGGGCAATTCGGGACTTTTTAAAGTTGAATTTGTAGCCCTCAGAGGCGAAGCCCAGTATAATGGTGCTTACCCTGTTCAAGTGTTTGTCCAGGTCATCGTCCGTCAGATAGATGTCATCGACATAGGACAATGCCTCATTGTCATAAATTTGTAGTAACTCCGTTACCCTCGCTGAGAATAAACCTGGGCTGTTCTTGAACCCTTGTGGGAGTCGACAAAAGTGACGATGGGTCCCCATTATGGAGACAAAAGAAACCATTTGAGATGTCTAATGTTGTTTTGTATTTTTTACGCACAATGTTATTCATTAAAGCTGTGCTATGTGCATTTTGCACTGCAAATGTTTTAGAACAAGTGTTTAGGTGTCTGTAGTCCAAAACTAGACGATATGTATTGTCTGGTTTGGAGACAGGAAACAAAGGATTGTTCATTGAGGAGGTGCATGTTTCAATCACCCCTTGGTATTCAAGTTGATCTAAGATCTCCCTGACCTGTTTCTTAGCTACTTGCTTTATTGGATACTGCCTTTGTGCAGTTGGTTCATGTTTCAGATGTATTTTATGGTGAGGTGAGTCCTCATCCCATCCTACATGATTCTTATATAATGCTGGGGCCTGGGCCACTGCCCATTTCCTGGCATATGTATATTTTAGGTGAATTGGAATATGGTTGGAGAAGGCAGGCATAATAATGCCCTCGCCATGTGGGCACTCCCTGACAAATTGTGGTGGCCAGTCTTTTTCTGCTAGAAGTATATCATAGCCCCTTGATAGTCTTTCCCAAAAAAGTGCTTTCACCTGTCTAGGTATGTCTCCCTCCATCCGGAGTGTTATTTCATATAACTTTTGTGGAGTACTAACCCTGGTGTCTACAGTCTCAACTGTAATGTACTCATTCAAGTCCACTATCTCCAGAAGTTCCTTCAGGTTCTGACGAGCTATTGTGACTTCTGCTGCACTGTCCAGCATTGTCTGAGCCCATTCTCCGTTCTTGAGTTGTGTTCTCAGTATTCTCGGCATGTCTGACCTTCAGACCTGCTACTTTCTTTTTGGAGAATTGAGGATTTGCTTTATTTTTCGGAGCGTGTTTGTCGTCTTTCGATTTCACGCGTTCTTCTCTATGTTCTGATCGTCCTCTTCTTTCCGAAGTCTGTGATGAGATCTGAAAGGGACGAGAGGAACGTGTATCAGTATCTTGATACCTATCAGGTTTTCTTAAATTATCCCTATTCCTGAGGTTATACCTCCTTTCAGAGGGCTCCTTTTGAGGAGACCTACCCCTGGATTGAGAACGTTTCTTATTTGACTTTTGTTTATTAGTCTCCCACTTCTTTTTAGAAGATGTAGGAGTTTGTTTAATAGAGTCCTTCTCAGGACTTTCAGATAGTTTCGGCTTCACTGGTCTTCCACCCAAACTATCTCTGCCTAATTCTGCATAAGATTGTTCAATTATTCTGGGTAGCTCAGTTTGATGTTCTGTAACATCGAATCCCTTAATTTTTGGCGGATCGCCACTGCTGCTGCCTCCCCTTTAATATTAGATAATATTATTGTTGAGACCTGGTCGAAATTCTTCAGTAATTTCATACCTAAATTCAGAGCAGGCTCTGCCCTGTATTCGTTTTGAATTTGTTTCAGGACATCTGGTATTACCGCAATTGACGGAATGCCATGTGTTTTAGTATAGATGGCAGCAAAGACTGAGCCCCAAGTGGTGCAGTCTTCTAGTTGTGGTGTGATCCCCATTGGTAAACTGATTGTCAGTATTCTGTGTTTCTCATACAGGCTAGTATTTGGAAATACTGCTTCGATTTGAGTTATTTTTTGAGCTATCCAGAATGGAATTTGCTCACGTTTTGTGGGCATTTTACCCATGACTGCGTAGAGAGTCTGTGGTGTAATTTTTAGTGTATTCCCCTGTTGGGGAGTTGGATTTGGAAGTGTTAGTGGTTGCTGGACTGTGAAAGTCTGCATGACATATTGGACCAATTGTCTGTAGATTTTTATTAACTCTGTAAGTTGAGTAAGTAGTTCCTCATCTGACATTATATCCAGGTCAGGATGAGGTGTGTAGCCTGCTAGAATCGGCCATGTTGCTCCTGGTCTACCTAGTGGACCGAGCCTGGTAATGTTTCTGTGATGTTTTAGGGCGCCTTTAAACCAGGGCTGATGCTCCTGGTATGTTAATGGAATTTCTATATCCTCGAAAGGAATGTATTCCTCTGGTGGATCATCTTCTTTGTAGAAGTGAAACATGTGTGTTACTGGATTGGATTCAGGAAATATTACCCATGAATAGAATACCTCTGTCTGAAAGGATTCATGTGCCTCTATCACGAAAACTGCTCTACCACCTCTTGGTGGTAGGCCATGTTTTATAAGTTTTAGAGTGATGGCTCTTCTTAAGTTTGGAGCAATGTCTATAACACCCTCCTCGGTTTCATTTTAACCTGTAATGTTAAAAACTGCTGCTTGGGCTGGGTCAGCCGCAGCTCCACCGTTTCTGGTGGCATCGTCCCCGTTCAATGACATTTTGTTATTTTTGAAAAATGTAGAACAAGTTTCAAGGAGACAAAGATAAGGTGCACAATATTTTGGAACAGTGTATCCTTCAATGTTGATCAAACCAAACAGCTAATATATATATAGGGTGCTTCCCTATGTAGCCGTGGTGGATACTTAACCCTGCCCACTCCAGACGTCTTTTGGAGTATATGGGTAGGGGTCTCTGAGAGAAAAAGCACGGCTGAGTTACTCAGTATCTAGCGTTAAATTACCGCCTTACCAAACGTTGGGCGCCATGTAGTGTAGCTCCTATTTCCCTAATAGGCTCTGCGCATTGGAATAATATCCCCTATAGGTTTGATATAGGACTAAGGTCAGTATGTCCCTATCGAGTATATTAAACTTAATTACTTGTGCCAGCTAGCTCAGAGGCCACTAGAAACTCCTTGACAAACAAGAAGGGAGTAGTTTCTGGCAGCCGCAAAACATGACAACTTTGTTTCCCTTTAGAATCAGAACGTGTCCCAGAGTCGTAGAAACAATAGATAACTATTTCACTCAGCTCACTCGTGCATACTTAGTTTTCCTCAAAGTTACACAGAAAGAAATAGACGGGCGTTTCAATAAAAGATTTATTGAACAGTCTTGTTTCTCGTGTAAGTAAAATGTGCTGTTACGATCACAAGACAGTATGCGAGGTAAATAATGTACAGCGTAAGCAGTAGAAATAAATAATACTGCGATAGCATTATCTTTTAGCAGATATTCATTTACATAAATAACACAGACTAAAAAATGCGAGTACTCATACGATGCGTTTCTAAGCTAGTTCTACCCCAATGTGCCTAACCTAGGTGTAGGGAGAGGTATGAAGTAGGTGGAGTATTCCTTACTATGGTATACTAAGAGTATGTGAAGTCTAGTATGCCTAGTATGCCAAGAGTCCCTCTAGGTTCTAGTCAGCTCCATACCTTAAGAATGAGAGAGGTGGGAATCTCTTGCCAGATTCGAACTCCAACACCCCGCAAGGGAAGTCAGATCACTGGAAGCTGGACTCTCTGCGTGCAGGGATGACAGCGTCTTCTCAGTGCGTCAGGCCGGGAAACGGGCTCCTCTGAAGTCGAGGTCTCCTCTGGTTTACAAGGGCTAGGGAAGGTATATTTATACCTGAGAGGTACCTCATAATGTTAGCATTGACGTGAGTCGGACAGCGGAAGACGTCATGAATGAACCCCTAAGGTATAACGGTTCATGCATAATAGATGAGTCCTTGAAGAAATCAATAGGCCTGTGCTAGGGAAATTCCCGAAGCCTAAGGGTCTGTTCTTCAAGAACTCGTTGTGACGTTAGGGTGGACGGATGTCGGAGACCATGCCTGTATTTGGAGTGCACGGTTTAATGCCTAAATAAGGACTGGGATTTTATGCCCATATAAGGGCAGGGCGAATTGTGCCTATATAAGGACATGATACAGGAAAGCCCGTGTATGGACACCCTAAGAGGACTACAACAACCTCAAACCCAGCTACGAGATGGCTGAGGTCATCATGCTGTTGGTGACAGATGATGGAGAGGAGGAGGAGAGTGAAGCTCTCCCTGACTTCCTCTCATCTAGGGAAAAAGATGGGTCACTCCTGGGCTTACACACTTGCATACCCATGATATAGACACCAGGGACAGCCTGCCTGTCAGAAACAAAACATACACATTGTCAGACAAAGTGAGGGCCAGCATTAAGCAGGACATTTCCAAGATGTTGGAGTTGAGAGCAGTTGAACACTCCAGGAGTCCCTGGCCCAGCACCCTGGTGCTGATGCACAAAGCTGCCCCACTGGAAACCCTGCAGAACTCAGGTTCTGTGTGGACTACTGGGGGCTCAAATCAGTCACCAAGACTATGCGCATGCCATCCCTAGAGCTTATGAACTCGTTGATAGGTTAGGGGCTGCTAAGTTCCTGAGTACTTTTGACCTTACTTCAGCATACTGGCAGCTAGCCCTGAGAAGGCATAGGAGAGGCCAGTATTCTTCTCCCCAGAGGACCACTTTCAATTTAAAGTGATGCCCTTTGGATTGAAGCATGCCCCTGACACTTTCCAGAGGTTGGTGAACTAGGCCCTAGCTGGGATGGAGGCCTTCAGTGCTGCTAACTAGCTGTCTACAGTAGCAGCTAAGAGGACCATCTGTTTCACCTGCAGGAAGTGCTTCACACTTTGCAACAGGTGGGCCTGACAATCAAGACCAGTAAGTGTCAGCTATGGCAGGATTCTGTGATGTACTTGGAACACCTTGTGGGCGGGAGTAAGGTTCAGACTCTTCAGGCCAAAATAGAGACTATCCTGGCTTGGGAGCCCCCCAAAACCCAAACAGAACTGAGAACATTCCTGGGCCTTATTGGATACTACATGAGGTTTGTTAAGGGATATTGCACTATTGTTGTCTCCTTAACTGAGCTGACTTCCAAGAAGCAGCCTAAAAGGTGATCTGGACAGAGGACTGTTATAAAGCCCAAGACACACTCAAACATGCCATGTGTATAACCCCTGTACTCAAGCCCCTTCCTTTTCCCAAACATTCATTTTGCAAACTGATGCCTCCGAGCATGACATAGGGGTATTGTTATCACAGTTAAATGTGGAGGGTCTAGGCCAGTGGAAGCCTTCATCAATAGGAGACTACAACGCAGGGAACAGAGGTGGAGTGCTGTTGAAAGGGAAGCCTTTGCTGTGATCTGGGCACTGAAGAAGCTGAGACCATACCTGTTTGGGAATCACTGATGGATTCAGACCATAGGCTCCACAGATGGCTCATTCGAATGAGGGGTGAGAATCCAAAACTGTTGAGGTGGTCCATCTCCCTAAAGGGAATGGACTTAAGGGTGGAACACCATCCTGGGTCAGTCCACTTCAGTTTTGATGGTCTATCCAAGTTCTTCTACCGAAGTGATGAGAACTCCCAGGAGGTTGGATAGCTCTCCCCACTTTCAGCTGAGTGGTACACGTGCTAGACCTGTGAGCCTTAGGATAGTCTTCCCTCAAACATTTTGCCTTCACTTTCTTATTTTTCTGAATTTGTTTTTGCTAGCCATAGGACTCTGTGCACATTACCACTGCTAACCTGCTTGTGCTCACTTCCTAAAACATTTTAAAACTGGCTAACACCTGACAGGCATATTTAACTTTAAAAATTCATAACTCCATTTCTACTAAATGGATTTGTGTCATTTTGGTGTCAAATATTCACTCTATTTATCTAAAGTGGTGTGAGTTTTTTGTTGTGTAGCGTTTTCACTTTATTACTGTTGGTGTGCTGCATAAATACTTTACATATTGCTTCTAAGTTAAGCCTGACTGCTTGTGTGCCAAGATACCAGAGGGTTAAGCACACATTAATTTACCGACTGTTGCTTGAGGAGGGTTAGCAACCCACGCAACCAACAACCCAATTTTATATACCCTTTTACAAATCTTCTGTAGTACCCGGTCAAGCCCAGGAAGACTCTGACCTGAGTCTGTGTTTTGGGCAGTTCCCAAGCCATGATGGTTTGGATCTTGGGTTGGAGTGGCTGTACGTCCTCCAGCAACAAGGTGTCCTATGTACACCACAGATCCATACCCTACCGGGGACTTGCTAGACTTGACAGCAAAGCCTGGCTGTTGCAGTGCCTGGAGCACTTCTCTTGGGTGGGTGAAGTGATCTTGCAAGTTGGTGCTAACAACTCCTTTATCATCACGATGTGCTACACAAAAAGGCTCCAGCCCAGACAGTCCCCTGTTCACCAGCTTCTGGAAGGTGGCATGTACATTCTTCAGACTAAGGGGCATCACTTTAAACTGAAAGTGGCCTTCTGGATTGGGGAATGCTGACCTCTTCTTTTCTTCCTCTGTCAGGGATATCAACTAGTACCTGGTAAGCAGCACTCAAAAGTACGGAGATACCTGGTAGCCCCTAATTTGTAAATGAGCTCATTAGCTCTGGGGATCGGTGTGCATCTGTCTTGGTGACAGCATTCAGGTCCCTGTAGTCCATAAAGAGCTTGAATTATGGGGTCTCCCCTTTCAGGTTAGCCTTGGGCACCAGCACCGCTGGGCTAGCCCAGGGACTACTGGAGAGTTCAAGTACCCCTAGAACCATCATTTTGGTAACTTTTTCCTGAAAGCTGGTCTTGACTTTGTCTGGCAGCCTGTAGATTTTGCCTTTGACAGATAAACTATCACCAGTGTCTATGTCATGAAAACACCACTCCACTTGTAGGTCACCCCACATTCCTTCAAGTGTGCAGACTTAAGTTTATGCCCCTGAAGAGTATTACTTCTTTGGGGATCTCTACTCTTGTGAAGACAACAAGCAGAGCCCTGGCCACTGAGAACGCAGTCCCTCTCCTCAGAGGTATCACTTCAGGATACCTTGCTGCATGGTCCCCTACCTCTGGAATGACCCTATTTTGTGAAGAAGCTTGAGGGTCCAGGGGACCAACACTGTCAGTCCCTACCCACTCAAAAGGGATACCAACCACAGGCAGTGGAATTAAGAGAGCCTTGAATTGCACTCCTGTCTTCCCTCTGGCTTAACAGTTGGAGCAGGAGTGACAGACCTCCTACACCTTCTCAAACATCTGCGGACAGTAAACATGGTTGACCAACCTGTCCTAGCTCTTGGTTTTCTCAAAAAGTCTAGCTAAGGGCATGTCCTGAGCTAAGCTTAGAAAGATGGCTCTATAATGTTGGGGGACCACTATTCTTCTGGATGCCCAAGGGTTTGGGTCCCTAGTTTTGCTATATAGGACACCCTCCTCCCAGTAAATCCTGTGGGCTTCATTAGTATCCCTTTGTGCATGTGCTTCAACCTGGTCCCAAAGGCCCTCAATAGTTGACCAGGTTTTCTGCACTTGCCAGGAATCTTCCCTGGACGGTCCTCATGCCCCTTGTAAAGCAGAAAACTCTGGCAGGTCTCTCAGGGGGGGTTCTTCCCCTTTTGGTTCCAGATATCCCCCTGGGAGTCAGATTCCTTCTGGACCATGGGAATGTTTGAGACTGGTTTCCCATGCCTCTTGCCCTTACTCTTGGTTGTGGGGACCTGGGCTATTGTTCCAGACTCCAAACTCTCCTCACTACCCTGACATGCTATCTAGGCCCTTGTGGACACACACATCCACCCAGGAAGACCCAGTATTTCTGTATGTCTTCCTTTCCACCTCAGACCAAGCAGAGGCTTCTATGTATTTTGCCAACAGACATTCCACTAGAATGGCAGGGCTCACAGCTACCTTGTTCAGGCCAGTAAACCCTCCTCACTCAAACTTTACCATTTCCGTGAAATGGAACTTCACATTATTGTCAGCGTTGACTACTTCATGGAGGACATCTGGGATAATTTGCTCTGGGGAAACAAGCCTATCCACTACAGTGATCATGCTGGCTCCTGTACCCCCAGAGCTTCTACTTTGGTCCTGTTGATGGTAGTCCATTGCCTGAACTTCACCATGCTGGAAGATTAAGTGGCCAGGGTTTCAACATCCACCCCTCCAACGGAACATAAAGTGTCAGTGTAACCTCTGGTTTCCCCTGGACAAATTTCCACTTTAATTCCTACAATTGTAATCCATTGGGACTGCCCACCAGTGGGTGGCTTTTTAGAATATGCAGAGTATTCCTTTTTATGTCTTGGCTGAAGACAGTCGAGGCACTCATAGCCTTCAACGAGCCAAATGGTTTCTTCCACTTGTCCACTCCCCACCTACTTTTGGTAAACGCACGTTGCACCCCCTCTATCACAGGATTTTGTGGCCCTTCTGAGAAGTTTTCAAATCCTTGTTGCTCCCTTTTTTCCCTTATGGGGATTGTTAGAATTGAAATGCATTAGTACCATATTACTCGCATTTTATTCAATACTATGTTAGCATTTATGTAGCCAATTTATTAGATATTCTCTCTGTGTGCATATGTAATCAGAAAGTGCAGACGTTATGTTAGTTAGGTTGACATCTTTGCCACCATTTTAGTTTTCGAAGACGCCATTTTGCATTATAATCAAAACTGTTACTTGATCATTTACGAGAAATGGCCCTTGCTAAGTTTTGTTTCTTCAATGTTGAATCTTGCTCATTAACGCATGCCTTTTCTATTACATGGAGGCCTTCTCCCACCTGTCTAGTAGGGAGGATAAGCCAGACGACCTTGGACAGTAGATAACTTGTGCCAGGCTGCGGAATCGAAACCTGTGCTCTGTACCCCCATTGTATTACAACAGCTACCAGTATTTTTCCATAGTAGGCGGGTCTTTGTGGGCTCCGCAACCTACATAATGTAACTGTATGTTTGTTAGAGTCAGTCCCTCGTCAGCCATCATAGGAGGCCGTTTCACAAAATCTGGAATACCAGAATAAAAACCTAACCGTGGGGAAGAACAGGGTTTTCACTGAACATGTATGAAAATCCTCTTTCCAGAAAGAAAAATTATTTTCTAGAGTCTCCTCACCCACCAGGGTTTCCCCTAGGTGGCATGCTTCATCATTGGGGTCCTCTCAATTCTCTGCGGATTGAGGCGTGCTGCGACTTGCGGAACTACGTAGGAGCACTAGGTTGTGGAAAAATGTGTAGTGCAGTGAAAGTGGAGTGGAAAAACAAAAAGGTAAAAATTCCTAATTAGTGGGCTAGTATTTTATTCCTGCCCCTAGTTGGTATGACTAAAATCAGGGGTTAATAATAGGGAAAGTCTAACTATAATGAGTATAGAGTCCCTAGTACTGGGTCAACATGTTTCGAGCTGTCCCCTCAAAGCTCTTCTTCAGGACCACACGAGGACCAGCCCCGTGCGTGCCACTCCTAAGCAAACCTATAATGAGGAATTAATGAGGTGCACACCTACTGTGTATACACCTAACACGTAATACATGCGATTAATCGCTGACATGTAGTATTTTAGTTTAGGCAGAATTTTGCCTCATGATCTGCAGGGGTAGAGGGGCTTGTAGTCACACCTTCGTCAAAGCGCACCTCTGGCAAATCACATAATGGCACCCCCGGAGACCGCATCAAGATGTGACTACAAGCCCCTCTACCCCTGCAGATCATGAGGCAAAATTCTGCCTAAACTAAAATACTATGGGGTCGATTCCGATTCGGGCCGGAAATCTCTCCGACCGAGCCGGACCCGGAGAGATTTCCGACCGAATCGGACCCGTGCAGTCTGACCGAACGAGTCCGATGCATTCGTATGCCACCGGACACGAGTCGGTCGGACTCCCATTGAACTCAATGGGAGCCGGTCGTACAACGCGTACGCGGGCTCCCATTGCCTCAATGGGTGCGAGGCGGACAAGGGCGCCCCCTACAGCGAGTACGCCGCGAGCGCTTCGCGGCGTACACGCACAGGTAGGGGGACCCATGGGTCCCCCCTGTGTGCGCCTCGCACGGGTACGCGTACAGGGGGTCCGACACGGACCCCCAAAGTACGGCTCCGACAGCGAGTTCGAGTCGGACGGCGCGAGTCGGTCGGAGCGGTCGAGGTGCGCATCGTACTTACCCGGCCGGAAAACGTCTCCATTGCGCGGTGCGAATCGTGTCCGAGCGAGTCGGTCGGAGCGGTACGATCCGGGTACGAGTCGGTCGGAGCGGTCGGGTCGCCCGGACGAGTCGGTCGGCGAATTCGCATCGTACTCGCTCGGCCGGACCCGCGTACGGTTCGGTCGGGAAACAGGGCTCCGAATCGGATCCGGTAAAGCCGAATCCTATTCGGAGCCCTACCGGCCGAGATCGGAATCGGCCCCTATGTGTCAGCGATTAACCGTATGTATTACGTGTTGGGTGTTAGCTGAGACCCAGCCATTTTGACTGACACCCGGTGGAGCTACCTCGCAAGCTAAAGGGGAGATGGGCTATGGATTCCCTCCTTGGCCATCACCTACCCAGCCGGTCCTTGGGCAAACTCTCCTGCGTCTCTCCTTGACCTTATCTCCCTCCTCCCCCTTCACCCTACCCCCCACCGCTCTACTCTTCTCTTCTTTCCAGCTATTGCCCCTGCCCTCACCCGTCCTTGCTCACAGTTCCCACCCTGTTTATCCACTGGACTTTATTACGTGAACTCTCCCTCGTCAGTTTGAGACCTAGATATTTGACTAATGCCCGATGGAGCTACCTTGCTTAGCTAAAGGGGAGACGGGCTGTGGACTCCTTCCTTGGTCGTCACCTACCCAGTCGGTCTTTGGGCAGACTTCCCTTCATCTCTCCTGCCGTCTTTTCCCTCATTTCCCCCCCTCACAATTCCCCCTTGCCCCCCTCCTCCCTACTTCTCTCTCCTTTCTTCCCTCTTTCAATGTGTTGCTTATTTTTTGACGTAATGTGTAATTGTTATCATTTTCTGTAACATTGTGTAACTGAATGTAAAGCGCTCTGATACCTACGGGTCTAGCCAGCGCTATATAAAACTCATTAAATAAATAAATAAATACACAGTAGGTGTGCACCTCATTAATTCCTCATTTTAGGTTTGCTGAAGGGCTAGCCTTTGGTGCGTCAGCAGCGCGCCCGCTGAGCGCGTCCACAGTGGCAGGCCCATTAAATACTGGTGCCTGCCAGCCACTTGTCTCCCCGAGTGGGACGGGTATGCCCAGACGTGGGTCCCGTGCTCTCAATGCCACTGGAGTCAAGCTATCCTGGCTGAAGAGGGGTGAAACCCCGAAACCGGTCCTAGGATGCTTGATTCCAGTCCAGGGAGGACCTGGCCTGGCAGTTCGGGCTGGAATGTTCCCAATGGGCGCAGGGTCAAGACTGATTTGCATATGGCTGGGTTCAAACTGGAATGGCATGGTGAGCAAAAAAACGAAGGATTTAGGCCCAGATCTCAGTACTGGGGTGAATGTATGACATTGTTCTGCATTCTGTCCATCAATTGTTCTTTTTGCATTTGTCTCCCCGAGTGGGACGGGTATGCCCAGACGTGGGTCCCGTGCTCATCATGTCACTGGAGTCAAGCTATCCTGGCTGAAGAGGGGTGAAACCCCGAAACCGGTCCTAGGATGCTTGATTCCAGTCCAGGGAGGACCTGGCCTGGCAGTTCGGGCTGGACTGTTCCCAATGGGCGCAGGGTCAAGACTGATTTGCATATGGCTGGGTCCAAACTGGAATGGCATGGTGAGCAAAAACACGATGGATTTAGGCCCAGATCTCTGTACTGGGGTGAATGTATGACATTGTTCTGCATTCTGTCCATCAATTGTTCTTTTTGCATTAGCCACTAAAACGCAGCAGCACCAAAATGTCTCCCCGGAGCGGGGCTTCCTCCACCCGGGAGAGGATTAAAGTGCAGAGTGCAAAAGAAACCGGGTTGACAATGCCTGAAGGAAACCTGCAATAAGCAGTGATCCGGGCGTCAACACGAGCACAAACAAATTCAAGATAGACTTTTCCCAATGATGCAAATAGTTCTGTTTACCCCAAGCAACCATTGCAGTGAAATAATATATAGCGTCAGGCAATATCAGATTCAAAATGACTTTTCTGTAGTGTCCGGCTGGACACGTTCTAGTGTTCCGCCTGCTTGTAACCCACCCATCACATGCGTCACCGGTCAGGTGACCCTGTTAATAAAAGGGGCCGGGCGCACGTGCCCTGGGCCCAGTTCCAGTATCGCACTACCCTGTCTGTGTTGTTCTTTCAATCAGCATGTGGGTCTAGGGCCCGCAACACCACAATGGCAATGAGGCGGGTCTGACCCCTCGTGCGTGCAGAAAGGAGACCCTACTGTTCCTCAACGAGAACGATAAGCCTGCATGCACCCTATCCCACACGCCGTGCTATAGGCGATGTCCGTCGTGGATTAAGGGGCGGCTAGCTCTGCCGGAGCACCTCCGCTTTTGCCTGCCTGGAGGAGGGGATTCGGGCTTCTGATGCCGGTGCAGCCTACCCTGTGGTAGCGGGCACATCGCCCCACATAGATGATGACTCCCACCCCCCCTCCCACCACTAATGCCCGCCTGTTGCCAGTTTGGGTGGAAAAGACGGCGCAGTGAAGAGAACATGCCTACTACGACATGCCCCTGCTGGTAAGGCATTCGTAAGCATCCCTCGCATCCTCAGCTGCTGTCGTCTGAAAGAGCCCGGTGCCTGACTGCCATACCCAGCGGACAGAACGATGAGGCAGTAAAGACGTCATGCAGCCCTGGCGCCGCCGAGTTGGCAAGGTACAGACATAGGTACACAGCAGCGTGGAGGAGGGCCCCTTTGCCTCCTGTGGCTCCAGCGCCACCCCAGAGTCACCCTGGTCTCAGAACCGGAGCGGGAAGGCGCTCCTCAGCAGACAGCGGCACCCTGCAGTCTTAGAGGTAACCCACAGCAGGGACAGCCCCAGCCTCTCCCCGGTGTCAGAAGTGGCTCATACCTGGTGTGAGGCCAGCGAGTTTTCGTCGGCATGAAGATGAGAGATGCGGTCCTGTGGACAGTCCAGCACGGCGCATCCTCACAGCCGGTGGGCCTGAGTTGGAAAGCCCGTCTCAGCCCCTGCAAGGAGCGCTACTGCATGCCTGTGCTGATGCCTCCAGGGGCCTGCGCCATCCGGCGCCTGCAGCAAGTGCCTGAAGCGGTCCCTAGCGTCGCGTTGCTGCACCGCACCCAGAAACGCCAGTGATTCAATGTGGCAGCCCGACGGGCTAACTTTGCAAAGAGAACCGACCTACACGTCCTCCTCGCACCCTGCCCAGAGAGGCTATGACGAATAGCCAGTAAAAGGGACTGAATACACCATACGCCCCCCCCAGTGGCCACCTGCTCACACTGCCAGAAGACAGACTGTTGGCCTCCTGAGGTATTTGGTAGGGCCTGCAGTGCCCAGCAACCTCGTAACTCCTGCAGCCTCTGCCCCATTCCCGGTAAAGAGTAGATGCAGGGCTGCCTAGTGCGTAGCACCAATTCAAACAGCAGAAACCCTGCCAACAGAGTGCTGGAGCTCAGCTGGAGGACACTCCAGCACCTGAGAAAGTCCCGTTTCGGCCCTCTTACTGCCGCCAGCCCGCTCCACCATCCGGACAGCTGAAGCCTGCAAGAAAAGAAGTGACAGTGCCACCTAGTGGCCATCAAGAGGTAACGGCCGAGAAAGTTGACTGCACATTTAAACTGTCTACAGTGGCAGACTTAGCAAGATGATCAATTTATTTTGCCAGGGGGATGCCTAAGGCCCACACACACACTAGCATATGGTCCCGCAACCTGTATCCCAGCACAAACTGAACAAGGGTCGTCCCAGTTCCCATACTGCAGCAAAAGACAGTCAATCCCTGCAAGGGCCCCGCTCCAAGGGCCACCAGCCAGCAGGATAAACATGACGCCAGCACCAAAGAAAGAGCTGCATGGACTTAAACAGCGTGCCACAGACCCATCCCAACAGTCACTCATGGCAAGCGTAGGCTAACCAGAAAATCACTGTGTTCGTCATCGTCATCCAGGTGCATCATCACCAAGGACGTCAAAGGAGCATTGCACCACCAGAGTGGATCCCAACACTCCAGACAACCGGGGTTCAACAAGGCTAGCCACCCAGGAACCTTCTGTGTCCCCCCTGTCTACCTGAAGCCTACCGAAGTAGAGCATACCCGACCATTGGAATATCCACCCTTGGGGTTACACAAGGCTTGGCCGTGGCCCTGTTTGGAGTTCTGCAGCGACCCCTCAGCGTGGCCTACAAAAGGCCCGCACAGCCCACGTGGTCACGTGGCAATCCAGGGGCAAGGGCCTCGACGGAGTTCCTGTGAGAGGGGAATCCGAATAGGAGAGATGTGTCGGCAGCAGCTCCACAACAGGCACAGGAAGCATGGAGGTCACAGTCGAAGACTGGTCACCCAAAGACCATCAGAGGAAGGCACAGAACCTGAATCCTGATGGCGAGAACATCGAGACTGAGACACCACCCTCAGCGGCTACATGAGCGACTTGGCTGTGGTCCTGTTGGCAGTTCCTCAGCGACGCCTTCGCGCGGCCTACACGAAGCCCGCACAGTCCACATGGTCCCATGGCAGCCCGGCAGGAAGGCCCTCCACGAGGCTCCAGTGAGAGAGGAGTCCAGGCAAGAGAGGCAAGTCTGAAGTTGCTCGGCTGTCAGGAGCTAGAAGGACCATCAAGCACGTTGTCTCCAAGGGAAGGCCTCATACACCGAGATCATCCCTAACAGCTGTAGGTTTGTCATCCACCGGAACCTGAGCGCCTGCGAGATCTCCATAGTGGACTCCACCACCGCTCCAGATGCACTGATACTTGAACTCTGTAAATAGACTCCAACACCGCGAGACCAGGCCGGTCTGAAGTACCTTGCCAAGGCAGACTAAAGCATCCTGACCATGTGGTCCAAAGCTCCAGCGCTGCCTGGCTGATGGCCTGAAGAGACTCATTTGGTGCTGTGTATTGTTCATTTGTTTTTCTTACAGGTTGGACTTTTGTTTGTTTCTTTTCATTAAAGTTTGGGAGGGATGTAGTGTCCGGCTGGACACATTCTAGTGTTCCGCCTGCTTGTAACCCACCCTATTCACCCACCCATCACAGGCGTCACCGGTCATGTGACCCTGTTAATAAAAGGGGCTGGGCGCACGTGCCCTGGGCCCAGTTCCAGTATCGCACTACCCTGTCTTTGTGGTTCTTTCAATCAGCATGTGGGCCTAGGGCCCGCAACACCACATTTCCCAATATTGAATTGTGGTCTATATTCCCCCCAAGCAGAAATAACAAAATTAAGGTTTAAAATTCGGCAGCGTAATTAATAAAAACAGGACACGTAATTCACTAAGGTTGCCAAGCAGCCTGGCTTCTGCTTCGACCACTGCACGTCAGCGGTGGCAGGCCCATTAAATACTGGTGCTTGCCAGCCATTAGAACGCAGCAGCACCAAAATTTCTGCACGGAACGGGGCTTCCTCCACCCGGAAGAGGAGGATTAAAGTGCAGAGTGCAAAAGAAACCGGGATGACAATGCCTGAAGGAAACCTGGAATAAGCAGTGATCCGGGCGTCAACACGAGCACAAACAAATTCAAGGTAGAATTTTCTGAAGGTAAACAGCGTTTACTTCGCATGCGATACTTTGCATGCCATTACAACGCGGTCGTTACAATGACCGCGTTGTTAGTTCGCATACATTTACTACGCAAGTCGGAACAACGACTTGCGTTAGGGGGGAGAAGGTGTTGGATTTAAAATCCAACACCTTCCCTAGTGTCCGCACAGACTGGAGTTGGAATAGTAAATTATACTATTCCAACATCCAGCGCCCCCTACTGCAATTTGTTGTTCCGAATTGCGTAGTAAAGGTATGCGAACTAACAACGCGGTCGTTCTAACGACCGCGTTGTAATGGCATGCGTACTAAACGCATGCTAAGTAACGAGTGCTATTCTTTTCCGAATGGTGCAATTAGTTCTGTTCCCCCAAGCAACCATTGCAGTGAAATAATATATAGCGTCAGGCAATATCAGATCAAAATGACTTTCCCAATATTGAATTGTGGTCTATTTCCCCCACAAGCAGAAATAACAAAATTAAGGTTTAAAATTCGGCAGCGTAATTAATAAAAACAGGGCACGTAATTCACTAAGATCGCCAAGCAGCCGGGCTTGTGCTTCAACCGCTGCGCGTCCGCGGTGGCAGGCCCATTAAATACTGGTGCTTGCCAGCCGCTAGAACGCAGCAGCACCAAAATGTCTGCCCGGAGTGGGGCTTCCTCCACTTGGAAGAGGAGGATTAAATAGCAGAGTGCAAAGAAACCGGGTTGACAATGCCTTAAGGAAACCTGGAAGAAGCAGTGATCCGGGCGTCAACACGAGCACAATCAAATTCACAGTAGACTTTTCCCAATGATGCAATTAGTTCTGTTCCCTCAAGCAAACATTGCAGTGAAACAATATATAGCGCCAGTCAATATCAGATTCAAAATGACTTTCTCAATATTGAATTATGGTCAATATTCCCTCCAAGCAGAAATATGAAATTAAGGTTTACAATTTGGCACTGTAATTACTTAAAAGAGCAGGCAGGCTAGCTAGATCCAACTCCATGTTCCTTTCAGATTCTTAAAAAGTGCAAAAATTGAAGTCAGGAATAATTTGGAAAAATAAAACGAGCCAATTATAGATTTAATACCAATGAGAAATGAAAAATAAAGTTTGTTTTCAGTAAATTTAGAGATTTTTAATTTTCTTGCTTAGTAGAAAAGTGGTTCTGATAAACATAAGTTCTGGATCCCACTGCTGAATCCCAATGTGGATTATTAGCTGGGGTGAGCTATGTCATAATGTCACAATCCTGTACAAAGTCTGATTAGGTTTTTAATAATTTAAACCTGAGCTCTACTGTTTGTAACTGTAGCACATACAAAACAGGATTAGCTTAGGAGAAATGTGTAAAGCATTTATCATTACCAAATCAGTTAAAAAGTAGAACACACAATAAAATAAAAATTTCCCTGCAATTTATACAAATAAAGCAAATTTTAATAAAGAAATAGACACAAAATGACAAATATCAGATGTAGGCAACTGGAGATATAATTTTTAGGATTTTCAAGCCAAAATTAAGCCTAAAAGATCAAAGCTCAATCGTGGTTGTCTGGTTGCGCTAGATTGAGTCAAAGTCAAAAGTTAGAGCTGGCTACAAACTACTGCCGGTCAGGTACAGGGATCAGGTTTGTCCCTGTGGAAAGTTTCCCTTCTCACTTAGAAGATTTTCTGGAAAAAAGTCCTTGTCAACGAGTTGTCAGCAGGTCGAGCTGTAGGCTGGATCCGATGGAGGGTGACCACAGCAGTCTGTTGAAAAGCAGGTCCTCAGTGGGAGCCTTGTCTCTAGCAGGAAACTTGGTGTGGCCTTTGTTGACAGTGGCAAGGTTCTGAGTCAGCAAAATCCAGCTCTCTTCCCAGGAAGTTCTTGTCAGCAGTGGGATGCTGTTTGACGTTGACTTCAGTGAATCCGCTCTATCTACGGATTTGAAAACACTTCTGGAAGTTGAATATTTTCAGAATAGGAAACCTGCAAATTGAGTACGTCCAGTGATTTAATGTCGGCAGCTGCGTCTTTAGCGCCATTACCAGTTTCTCCTGGTTCTTTGGAAAATATAAGTTTCAAAAACTCTGTTGTATCCTGCAAGTAGGACAGGAGGTTTTACACTACTGGTTGCAGAAAATGGTTTATGTATGTGGACTTGTTTTCAAACAAACTATCTATGGCCGCTGATATGTGTCTCCCTGGTGGTTTGTTTGATTTTTGGGTATCTTAGGAATAGGCTAAATGTATTTAAGTATGGCCTCAATGAGTGTCTATACGGGCATATCCAATGTATGAATTATATCCTATAAAAACGATTATTAAGGGTAATAAAATTGGAATGAAGTTATGTTAATTGTTACATACACACAATCGAACAATCACAAGAATAAGTTGAAGAAATGTGTATAACTATGTATTGAAGGCCTCTCTAAGATGGCGAACTATGCTTGTCCTTCTATTATGTTTACATTTGTTTAGTTAAAAGAAATGAAATGATGCATGGTCAGCGTAGTGACCAAGGCGCGTGTGAGCACCGAAACGCGTTGGCGCTAATGCTTTTGCCGAAGCAGGCACATTTTTTACTTGCACTGGAGTGCCGTGGAGTCCTTTGATTTTGGAGGAACCATCTAAACACATTTAAATTCACAGCGCGCGGCGAAGCGATGTAAGCGTGCATGTTAGAAATGGGGTCTCTATTTGGCAATGGTTTGCACATTTGTCCAAATATGGGCCCTTCCTTCTAGTCAGGATAAGGGAGATACACTCCTAAAATAACCCCTGCTCACCCCTTGGTAGCTTGGCACGAGCAGTCAGGCTTATCAGGAGGCAGTGTGTGAAACACTTGCACATAACCAACAGTAATACAGTGAAAACACTGCAAAAGGACACCACACCAGTTTTAGAGAAATAACCAATATTTATCTGTGCAAACAAGACCAAAATGATAAAAGACCAACATACAGTAATCAAAAATAGGCACTTTGCAAGTATAATTTAAAAATGCAGTTCCTTGACGTCGGTAGCTCTGTCCGGTGCTACCGCAGTGCTGAAAACAACAGAACCCAACACTTCCGTCCGACTGTGTTGGTGCGGACCGGCGTAAGTGTCAGTAGACTCGTAAATAGTTCCTTTGGTTTCGGCCGACCGCTTCGGTGCAGGCCGGTTGTGGCAACCGTCGTGTTTGCGATGTGAAGCGTAGCGGTGCAACGTGCGGTACCCTCAAGTCACGGTGCAGGCAACGGCTCGGTGACGGTCGTCCAGCGGCATCGGTGAGACCAGGGCTGCGGTGCGGAGTGAGGCAGTGCTTGTGGCAATGCTGACAGGTCATGGAAGAAGCGACAGTGCTGGTTGATGGGAGCTGGCTCGGTCGGCCCAGACTGCGGTGTGGGACAGAGCTGTGCGTCGTGTAATTTTCGAGCAGTGCACCAAAACCACGATGCGGTCACAGGTGCAACGGTCAGCGGGCAGCGACTTGGGCAGAGAGCGTCTGTGCTCAGTCCAAACTAGTTTGGTCCTCTCTGGCCCAGCTTCCCAGCAGGAGGTGGAGACAGCATTGTTCAAGGCAGACCAGGCTCATTCAGGTGCAAGGAAATCTCCTCCCACTACTCTAAATGCAGCCCAGATCTATTCAGCCCAGCCCGGACTCATCCAGGAAAGGCAAGACACACCTCAACATCCCCCCAGTGGCTGTCTGAAGAGAATGCACACTCCCAGCCCCTGTCACTCAAAAGCCAGACAGTCAATCCACAACCCAGCAGAGGCACGCAGGATGGCTAAGCAAGAAAATACCTACTTTCTAAAAGTGGTATTTTCAAACATAGAACATAAAAATCATCTTTACTGAAAGATGCATTTCTATATTCTGAGTTCAGGTATACTAAACTCCATTTCTCTATCTTGTCCCAATGGGAAGATATACTTGTGAAATGTTACCAAGTATTCCCCATTCTATTCTATGGGACAGCTAGCCATTCAATAGTGAAAAATGAATTACACTGTAGTTCACCATCAGGACATGTCATGCACACCTGGACATGTCCTACCTTTCACATACACCGCACTCTGCTCATAGGGGTACCTTGGGCCTACCTTAGGGGTGACTCACGTGTAATAAAAGGGAAGGTTAGGGCTTGGCAAGTGGGTGTACTTGCCAAGTCGACATGGCAGTAAAAACTGCGCATAGACACTGAAGTGGCAGGTCTGAGAACCCTTTGAAAGGCTGCTTGTGTGGGTGGCAGAATCAGTGCTGCAAGCCCACTAGCAGCATTTGATTTACAGGCTCTGACACTCTCAGTGCACTTTACTAGGGACTTACCAGTAAATCAAATATGCAAATCATGGAACACCAATTCATAATCTAATTTACAATAGGAGCACTTGCACTTTAACACTGAACAGCAGTGAGAAAGTGCACCAAGACACTAAACCTGCAAAAACAGAGTCAAAACCAGGAGGTCAGAAAGCAAAAAGACAGGGGAAACACTCCAAAAGATGCCAGGTCTAACACATGTCCCCTCCAGCTGAAAGTAGGGAGAACTGCCCAACCTCCTTGGAGTTCTCTTCACTAAGGCGGAAGAACCTGGACAGACCATCAGCATTGGCGTGTTCTGTGCCAGGGAGGTGTTCCACCATAAAGTCCATTCCCTGTAGGGAGATAGACCACATCAACAGTTTTGGGTTCTCATTCCTCATTTGCATCAACCATCTGAGGGGCCTGTGGTCTGTCTGAACTCTGAAGTGAGTCCCAAACAGGTAGGGTCTTAGCTTCTTCAGTACCCAGACCACAGCAAAAACTTCTCTTTCTGTGGCCCTCCACCTCTGTTACCTGGGGAGTAGTCTCCTGCTAAGAAAAGCTACAGGCAGGTTTAGGCCCTCTTCGTTAAGTTGTGAGAGCACTGCTCCCACACCATTCTCTGAAGCATCAGTCTGCACTATGAATTCTTTGGAGAAGTCGGGTGCCTTGAGCATGGGCGCCGGGCACATGGCTGCATTCAGGGCATCAAAACCTTTCTGGCAGGCGTCAGTCCAGATCATCTTCCTGGGCTACTTCCTGGAAGTCATCTCTGTCTAGGGGGAAACAATGGTGCCATAGCCCTTGACAAATCTCCTATAGTAGCCGGTTAGACCTAAAAAGGCTCTCACCTCTGTCTGGGTCTTGGGGGGCTCGTAGGCTGTAAGGGTGCCACCTGGCCACTTCCTGCCTGGTGCCCTAAGGACACCAAAGAGCCCTGCCCGATCTGGCCCTTACTGGCCTTGACCATGAGGCCTCCCCTCTGCAGAGCCTTCAACACTTCCCAGAAGTGCTGCAAGTGTTCTTCCCAGCTGGAACTGAACAGTGCAATTTTGTCCAGGTAGGCGGCACTGAAATCCTCCAGCCCAGCCATCACCTGGTTGACCCACCTCTGAAAGGTGGCAAGGGCATTCTTCAACACAAATGGCATCACCCGAAACTGTTAGTGCCTCTCGGGGGTTGAAAAGTCTGACCTCTCCTTGGCCCCCTCGGTCAAAGCAATCTGCCAGTACCCAGACGTCAGTCAAATGTGCTGAGGAACTTGTCAGCTCCAACCAATCAATGAGCTCATCAGCTCTGGGGATGGGGTGTGTGTCAGTCCGGGTGAAGGCATTGAGCCCACGCTAGTCCACACAGATCCGCAGTTCAGGAGTGGCACCGGTTGCAGCAGCCTTTGGGACCAAGACCACTGGGATGGCCCAAGGACTGTTGGAGGGCTCAATCACCCCTAACGCCAACATCTTAGAGACCTCCTCTTTGATGCTGGTTCTGACCCGTTCAGTAAACCTGTAAATCTTGTGTTTCACAGGAGGGCTGTCACCAGTGTCCCCATCATAGGTACACCAGTGAGTAACATCTGGGGTCAGGGAGAACATCATGGCAAACTGCCCCAACAATTGGTGACAGTCACTCTGCTGCTCTGGGGTCAGTGTAAGGGAGAGAATCACACCTTCCATTGACCCATCATGCTCCTTGGTAGACAGGAGGTCAGGGAGAGGTTCACCCTCCTCTTCTACCCCATCATCTGTCACCAAGAGCATCCTCACTTCGGACCTCTCAAAGTGAGGCTTGAGGGGGTTCACATGTAGGACCCTCAAAGGGTTCTTGGGAGTCTGCAAATTCACCAGGTAGGTGACATTACTTTTCCACTTCACCACCTCAAAAGACCCAGTCCACTTGTCCTGCAAGGCACAAGGATCAACTGGGGCCATGACCCACACTTTCTGGCCAGGCTGAAACTCTACCAGAGTGGCATTCTGGTCGTACCAGCGTATCATCTTCTCCTGGCTTGCTTCCAGGTTCGCCTGAGTGAGTTTCCTGAAGCGGGAAGTTTGGTTTCTGAAGGCCAGCATGTAGCTAAATACATCCTGGAGAGTTTTCCTGGGAGCTGTCTCCCAGCCTTCTTTGACCAAACTGAGGGGTCCTCTCACAGGGTGCCCATACAGAAGCTTGAGGGGACTGAACCCTAAGGACTTCTGTGGTACCTCCCTCTATGCATAGAGAAGGCATGGTAAGAGGACGTCCCACTTACACCTCATGGGTTATGTTAGACCCTTGATCATGCTCTTCAAGGGGTGGTTGAATCTCTCCACCAAACCATTACCTTGTGGGTGGTAATGAGTGGTGAACTTGTAGGTCACACCGCACTCCTCCGACAGGGATGTCATATACTTGGATATGAAATTGGTTCCATGGTCAGATACCACTTCTCTGGGGAAGCCCACACAGGAAAAGATCCCCATTATCGCCCAGCCCACCATTGGTGCTGTGGTTGTCCTTAGAGGGATAGCCTCCGGGTATCGGGTGGCGTGGTTTACCAAGACCAGAATGTACCTGTTGCCCATGGCTGTCTTGGGATCCAGTGGCCCTACAATATCCATCCCAACCCTTTCAAAAGGGGTTCCTACAACTGGAAAAGGTTGCAGAGGAGCCTTACACTTCCTCCCACTCTTACCACTTGCCTGGCAAGTCTGGCAAGACCTACAATGTGCATCTGACTGCCTTCGCATTTGGGGCCAAAAGAAGTGGGTGAGAATCCTGTCAAAGGTCTTGTCCTGCCCCAAATTTCCTGCCAAAGGCACGTTATGAGCCAAACCCAGTAGGAAGGTCCTGAAGAGCAGGGGTACTACCAGCACACAGGCTGACCGAGGCTCAGCGACCTTAGGCTCGCTATATAGGAGACCATTCTCCCAGTAGATCCAGTGTGATCCAGACTGATCACCAGCTGCCTGGTTCGCAGGCTGCAGCTGCAAACCCTCCAGAGAAGGGAATTCCTTCTGCTCCCTGCAGAATTCTTCCCTGGTGGGACCACCTTCTTGCTGCCAATGGTTCAGCTCTGATAAGTCCTCCAGTTCAGCTACCTGCTCCCCTGTTGGTCCTTAGGTGTCCCTCTTGAGGTCAGCCTCCTCCCGGACCGTGGGAACCTCAGGGGCAGATTTCCCATGCCCCTTTCTCTTGGGAGGAACCTGGGCCACGGTTCAGGCTCCAGGTCCTTCTGATCACCCTTACTGGCTGCCATTGACCGAGTGGTCATGCATGCCCACTCTGGCAACCCAAGTAACTCCAAGTGAGACCTGAACTCAACATCCTTCCACAAGGACTGCTCCAGGTCATTACCTAGCAGACAATCTACAGGCATGGTAGGGCTCACAACCACCCTCAAGGGACCTGAGACTCCCCCCATTCAAAGGGAACCTGCGCCACCATACATTGGCACTCTGAGTTGTCCACAGCAACTACTTGGTGGAATGCCCCAGGGACTACTTGCTCCTCAGAGACCAAGTGACACCGGACTGAGGTCACACTGGCTCCAGCATCTCTGAGAGCCTCTACCCTTCTCCCAGGCACTGTATTTTTTTGTGTTATCAGGCACCTGGTTTCCTGGGACCATCTCACTGTCCCCTAGTGAGACCAGGGTCATTTCTGCGGGATCCCCCCTCCTGTGGGTACCCCTCCTCCCCAAGCGCTACACTAGCCAACACCTTGGACAGCCCACCGGTGAGTTGCTTTGCCCTCACGGGACAGTTGGGATCCCCCTTCAAGTGAACCACCTGCTCACAGGCACAGCACTTGCAGGGGTCAGTCTCTGAAGGCTTTCCAGAAGAGACCCCTTGTTTCTTATCTCCTGGGGGATGGGAACCTCTACCCTGGGTATTAGTTTGAGGCCCTATAGAGAACTCCTGTGCTTTAACCTTGTTACCCCCACTCTTCTGCTTTGGACCCTGTCCACCTTTGGCTGAGTCTCCCCCATACACTTTCATGTGGACCCTGTGACTCACCCAGCGGTCCGCCTCCATAGAAAGCTTCCAGGGGTCAGTCATCTTACTAGCAGTCTGGTGCAGCTCTGAAAAACATAAACCTGACAAGTGCTCCCACACTATCAAATTGTACAGCCCCTGAAAATCTGTTACATTGCTGCCTTTCACCCAACCATGCAGTGCCCTACAGAAAGAATCCACACATTCCAGCCATGTCCGGGAAACATTTTTCTTACTAGACCTAAACTGATCCTGGTATTTATCAGGAGTGAGACCATACCTAGTGAGAAGGGCCTCCTTCATGTCAGTGTAGGTGAGGTTGTACACCTTACCCAAAGCAAACAAAGTGTCCCTCCCTCTTCTGAGAAATGTGGCCACAATCCTGCCCCCCAATGCTTTTCAGGGATCCCATTCATGTGTATAGCTGCTTCATAGCCCAGAAACAACCTTTGTATGTTATCACCCTTTTTAAATTCCTTCTCTACATTCTTGGGAATGTGCATAATCCTGTCTGAGTGCTGGATTTACTCTTTAACTCCAGCTACTTGAGCCCACGCTCATGGTCTAAAACTATCTTCTGTGACTCCATCTTGAGCCTCTCAAGCTCTATCTGATGCCTACTAGCTTCCCTTCTGTCCTCCAGCTCCTCTTGGGACAAACCACTGCTCTCTGGCCTAGAGGGACCCCCCCCTCTCCCAAAAGCACATCTACCCTAGGAATAGGCTCCTCCGCCTCCACACTAAGATCTCCAGACTGCCCACTGGCATGTCTGGCTGCTACCCAGGCCCTCAGTGCCTTTTGTAGCTCCCCCTTCCTGGTGACGTGTCTGACCTGGACCTTTAGGTTTTTACAAATAGCCTTCAACTTGATGTTGTAGGTTTCCAACCTTTCCTCCTCAAAGGCCATTTCTAGGGATGCAATTGATGATGCTGCTGTACCAGGCATGATGCAGAAGGAAGTTCAAGTTAAAAAAAAGATGGAAAGACAAAAATAGACCAAAAAGAAACAGTATGTGGTACGTAGTGCTCTACGATATTGTAGAAGTGTACACCAATCACTGTAGGCCAAGTGTAAATGCAAGTCCTATCCTCACCGCTGACAACCAATGTTAGAAATGGGGGTCTCTAGTTGGCAATTGTTTGCACCTTTGTCCAAATAGGGGCCCTTTCTTCTAGTCAGAGTAGGGGGGATACACTCCTAAAATAACCCCTGCTTACCCCCTTGGTAGCTTGGCACGAGCAGTCAGGCTTATATTAGAGGCAGTGTGTGAAGCATTTGCATATAACCAACAGTAATACTGTGAAAACACTACAAAAGGACACCACACCAGTTTTAGAAATAATCAATACTTATCTGTGCAAACAAGACCAAAACGACAAAAGACCAACATACAGTAATCAAAATTAGGCACTTTGCAAGTATGACTTAATAATGCAGTTCCTTGAAGTCGGTAGCTCTGTCCGGTGCTACAGCGGTACTGAAAACAACAGAATCCTACAGTTACAGCTGACCGCGTTGGTGCGGATTGGCCTTAGTGTTAGTAGACTCGTAAACAGTACCTTTGGTTCCACCAGACAGCGTTGGTGCGGGCTGGTTGTGGCAACCTTTGCGGTGTGAAGTGTAGTGGTGCGGTGTGCAGTGCCCTCAAGTTGCGGTGCAGGCAACGGCTCAGTGACGGTTGTCCAGCAGTGTTGGTGAGACCAGGGCTGCGGTGTGGAGTGAGGCGGTGCTTGTTGCACTGCTGACAGGTCACGGTGCAAGTGACAGTGCCGCTTGATGGGATCTGGTGTCGGTCGGCCTACACTGCTGTGTGGGACGGGGATGTGCGTCGTGTAACTTGCAAACGGTGCCCCCAAACCACGGTCCAGTCACAGATGTCATGGTCAGCGGGCAGCGACTTCGTCGGTGAGACCAGGGCGGCGGAGTGAAGCAAGGTGTGCAGAGTGTGGTGCCCACAGGTTGCAATGCAAGCAGCAGCTCGGTGGTAGCGGTGGTCATTGTTGTTGGTGAGACCAGTTGCTGTGCAAAGTGCGGCAGTGCCCGCTGCGGTGCCTTCAGGACATGGAGTCTGCAGCGGTGTCAGCGATGGTGTCAGCTACTTACTCCCTCTGTGGCAACTGAAACCCACGGATCCAGGGGCAGTTCCCAGAGGTAAGTGAAGTCTTTGCTGTCCCTGAGACTTCGTGAAGAGGAGGCAAGCTCTATTTCAAGCCCTTGGAGATACTCAGCAACAAGTATAGAAAGTTCAGTCCAGTCCTTTCATAAGCCTGGGCGGAGTTCGCGTAGTTCCGCTACACGAAACTCCGCGAAGTGCAAAAAAAAACACAGCTGCGCTCTGCGAGCGGCGGAGTGCGTTAGATAAAAGCTGTTCGCGATGATTTTCAGTGCCAGATGCTTGTTTGCACTGTGCAATCATCGCGAACAACACCATGAACAGCGCAAGCGGGCGCTGCTTCCTTTTCTGCAGCTTGAGTAGATTTTTACTCGAGCGGCAGCTTTCTCAACACAAACGGACAGTTTCTCAACTCAAGCTGAAAAGAGCAGAGGTGGGCACTCCAGGCAAGTCAAGCAATGTATTTATTTTTCACAGTGTGATGTCCGTCCTGACGTGTTTCGGCTGGTCCCAGCCTTTTTCAAAGTCACATTCTCTATGGAATCATTCAAATTTAAAGGCACAGTGCATCATAGACATAGAAAAAACACCATCCGTTACGTTTCATGCCCTAATCCTTATACATACTGTCTTTTAAACTGGCTAAGTACATATCCATTTCAAAGTCATTTTTATGTTTCTATATGTATACTCTTTTTTGTGATTTTTATAACATTCTTTTATATAAAAAACAAGCCAACTTAACATTTTAATTCATCCTATGTCTCCTACTTGGACCTAAGGAACATTTAGGAAGCACACTCTTGGGCCAGTGCCCTAACCAGATAAAAGCATCATGGGACATAGCGGGAATCATACCAATGGTTTCTATGAAATAATCATGGCCAGTCCAGAGCATTCTGATCATCTTAAATACACTACACACATCATACATTGTACAAGCTATGAGAGGATATAAATAAATAAGCTGATAATGAATGCAATATAATATCCAGTAAGTTAATTACCATAAAATATGTAATTCTATAAATCCTATATAGGTATATTCATATCAAAACACTATATAAAATTATATAAATTCAATCCTTCTCTGTATATAAATATAATAAATAGCTATAATATCTAGAACAAATGTAGTGCATAAAGTGTCCAAGTGCAAAATTTCACTGCCAATGGATCATAGATATTCAAAGTGCTCTAGGGCGGAAATAGATTGTTATCTTATTGCACAGCCCTTCATCATAATAACCTGTTAAGAACCATCAATTTTCAAAGAGGGGACATAGTACTGGACAGCATAAGGGGAACAGGGAGATTGTTAATAAACCATCATCCCAGATGTACTTCTAACTCCTCATCCCTGTTCAACCCATTTGGAAATTTCGTATTTAAATCCAAGATATACCTAGATTCCAAGCGTCTCAAATTCATGGTTCTATTACCTCCTCTTATGTTCGGGGGGATTCTATCTACAGCAAAGAACATCAATAATCCAGGATCACTTTCATGTTTGTTGTAGAAGTGTTTTGCTACAGAGTATGTGAAATCCTGATTCCTAAACGCCCGCTGATGTTCCATATGTTTTTTAAGGGGAAAGATTGTACTCCCCACATACATCAGGGGACAGGGGCAGCTGAGTACATAAATGCAATGATCAGTATTTATCTTGTTTGTATGTCCATCACTAGATGTAAATGTGAGTACATTTTCCACCATTCTGCAGGCTTTGCAGAGATTGCACTTGAAAAACCCCTTCATGGTAGATTGCCAAGTGTCTGGTTTCCGGCTTTTATTGAAATAACTGTGTGTCAGATTGTCACCCAATGTCCTCCCTTTTCTGTAAGTCACTGGAGGTGCCATAGGTAAATCTATACCAACAACATTGTCATTCTTGACTACCTGCCAGTGTCTTTTTAAGATATGATATACTTAGGGAGACATTTGATTAAAACAGGTGATAAATCTGGCCGATGTCCCCTCCTTTTGAACTCTATCATTAGGATAAAGCAGCTGATTTCTGGTAATATTATCCGACTTACGTTTAGCCTCAACTAACATTTTTGGGCAATATCCCCGTTTTCTAAACCTCTCATTCATCTTTTATACCTGCCCTTGGGATTCCTGTCCCTGGCTACAGATTCTTTTAAGACTTAATGTCTCCCCGTAGGGGATACTTTCTTTTAGGTTAGTCAGATGTTGGCTTTTAAAATGTAGAGTACAGTTTCCAGTTGTTGTCTTGCGATATACTGTGTTGTGTAGTTCCTATATATCCTATACAGATCTGCGCGTTCGGATAACATAAACTGTGGGTTTGGTGGCAGACTGGTTCCAAGCACCCCCACCGGATATGTTAGCCTGTTTGCATTAGCTAGCTCACAGTGCCACTAGAATCTCCTCTTATCGGGGAGAGAATAATTTCTGGCAACCTCAGAACATGACAACCCTGATCCCCCAGGATCGTGGAAACAATATACTACTTTCCGCTCAGTCACTCGTGCTCACTTACTTTCTCTCAGAGAGATACACAGAATAAACAGTCTGGGCGTTTCAATAAGTATTTATTGAACAGTTGTTATTCTAGTGTAGAATAGATGTGCTGCAACAACCATTAGACAGTAGCAGAGATATATGATTAGCAATACTATGAAAGTAAAAGGATGGTATAGTTCTACCATCTTGCATAAATCACGAATTTATACATGTACATAAAACACATGATAAAAAGTACGTACTCCTACGATGTCTCCCTAACTAGATGTACCTAAATGTACCTAGCATCTGTGTAGGTGTTATGCCAAGAATCCCTCTAGGATCTAGTCCACCCCATTACCTGAGAGTTAGAGAATGTTGGACCCCGTCCTGGTCTCAAGTTGGACACCCCGCGAGGGATGTTAGACCACTGCTAGCTGGAACGTCTGCATGCAGGAACCTCAGCGTCTCTGGTCAGTGTGTCAGCCGGGAAGTCACGGTCACCTCTGTCTGTCTAAGCAAGACATGATGTTTATATACCCATTGGTCTCCCCAGGGGTCCTTGCTGTGTTACTGTGTCAGCCTAAAGGATGACGTCGGGCTTGAACTTTAACATAGATATTATGCAGGAGATGTTTGTCCTGCTGTGCTTCCAAGAAGCCTCATGCATAATGTATGAGTTTCGAACCAGGGAAAAACCTGCGTTCTGAATGCAGTGTCGTATCTAGGTAAAAGGTCAGTCCCTATGAACCGTTATGTATGTAATGTAGGGAAGGATATAGGTGAAAGGTTGCAGTGTTACCTGCGCCTACATAGGGTACCTATATGGAATATAACACCCACTCCTCTTCCGACTGGACGACATATGTAACTTATAAGTGTTCTAACTAGACATTGGTAGGCACTAAAGTAAAAACATTTCTTTTGCTAAAATGTTTAAAAACGTCTAAAAAAAAAGTCTAAAAAAACCTTAAAATGTTTAACGAGAAAAAATGCTTGCAAACTATAGCTCTAAAAGGATCCTTAGTTATAGTCCGAAACACTATAAGCATTAGAAAGCCATTCATGCCCAAATAAATAAAAAAGGAATGTCAATTTTGTCTGAGTTCCCAATGGAGCTTGTTGTTAAAAAAGGGCGAATTTCTTCCAGCACAAGACGAGCCAAAATGAGTCAATTGTTTATGTGTCCTGGCTGGTAGACGCAACACTTTCGTTGCTTGCTTCCGCAGTAGACGGCCCCTGTAACACCTCACAGAGTACGTCAATAGAGCACAGATGATGTTCTATGCTGTTCACAGCCGGTGCCGGGGCAGCCTGTGCGCCGTCCAAAGCCTGGATGTCAGTGGAGTAGCCGGTGTCCATACCAACAGGTGGAGTTACTACCTGCGGTGGCTCAAGAAATGCCGCCATCAACATAGGAATACGCTGAGGACATTGCAGAACAAGGGCCGTTATCTGGTCCAGTAGAGCATTCACGTCCAGTTGCGCACATGATGGGAGTGTTAAACAAAGGTCTAACATGCATTCTTCTCCGCAAAACAGGCATCAGAGGACAGGTAAGATGCAGTCTATCCAGACTGGTCGAAATGACAAGAACCAAAATGCACTTAGTTCTCTCAGGCGAGGCGTCCCTAGATGTTGTACCATTCGGTCACGGTATTTACGCTCCGGGAGTGCTTTTTCCATCTCCTTGGTGACTGGGATGTCCATTGCGTAGCAGAAAAATAACAATCAGGATACCTGCTATTAGAAACAGGATCAGTGGAAGTCCTCCAAAGATGCTTCCGAACACGGAGTGTATGAAGTTTGGTATAACTCCAAGTGCCGTCTGAAAGGTGCTTAGAAGTCCAGAACCTATGGTCTTAAATAGGTGGACAATGTCAGTCGTATCAGACATGTTAAAGATACGATTCACCATTTCTACGAAATGGAAAGGGCAGTTTGTATTAATAAGCGCCTGTATCTCAGCTGAAGACCTTGCGATCTCGAGTTCAAAAGTCTCGCGAGCGGAGGTTAAGGGCACAGACTTCTGTAAAAGCATGGCTTTCATTCTGCCTAGAGTATCAAACTGTATTAAAGAAACATTCAGTGAAGGCCATAACGGCGCCTCCCTGACTGTATGTGTCGGTGGAAACAATACTTGCATACAACAAGTAAACCTGGCGCTCACAGTTACCAGATATGCGATGCCCGGGAGCATTCCACAGCAGCTTTGACTGTTCAGCATCAAGTAACTCCCATTCGAAAGTATCCCAAATGCTGGAGTAATCACTGCAGCTGGGGCACCTCTCAGATGACAGGACAAGTTCGCCACAGAACCATTACAAGCCCCGTGCAGTAGAATGTCCTAACATATGAGCGATCCACTTAAAGCGCTATCACAGTTTGTTCCACTGAGAAACACTTCTCGATCCCCACTCCGGCATCAAAATCTGTATGGTAATTCCCAAGATTCCTTAATATACTCCTTACCCATTTTTTCATATTTGCCTGCCTGCTTTTGTTCAAGGCAATATTGAAACTGAAAAGTAGTGACCGGTAGAGTTATGTGGCCATGGATTAACCATTCTGTGTGTGGTGATTCTGCCACTGTGAATGGTAATCTATCCAGTTTTTCGATACGCAGCATTGTATATTTTGCTCCCCTTTGTGCCATTTCTATCTGTTTATCTGTTAGATTGTATTCAGAAAACAGAGACGTACTGTTGATAAAACGCCATGGCACATAGCCTGCACGCTAAGATTGCAGAGTCCAGCTCAATAACATTATAGAATGTAACTGAGATTGCACGAGTTGTAATATGGCCAAATCTTGTTCCAGAATGTCTATCGCAGAAGATACAATGTTGCCTAAGGAATATATCTTGGCGGTCAATGTTGTTAATCCATTGTCTACCACTGCTAGCAATTTCTCTAAGTTAACACGGTCTATTTCCCGTATACTTTCTGCGGCTTCTTGTTGGGATATTTTCCAATTTTCATTGTAGGCAGCATATATGCCAGCATATATGAAACATTTTTGGCGTGGTTTCCTGGGACCTAGTAAAAAATCCCTAAGATCCATGTCTTGTGTGAGTAAGGATAAGTGTTGTTTCACCTCTGTGAGTGTTGAGGTTTCTAGCCAATTAAGGCACAACTTCCCAACACTGTATGACGTCACTACTTCTGGATGTTGTCTCTGTACATAGTGTGGATCCGGCCTATGAATTGTGAACCCTTCGGTTTTACCCATGAATCTTTCCTGACAACCATTGGTGTCTGTGGGCCAAATCAACCATTTCTTCCAATCAGGGTCTGATCTATTGTATTGTATGATGTCATCAAATGTAATCCCTGTTTGTGATGTTTCGTTTCCCTCAGTGTTTGATGGTGTTGGCAGCCGAGGTGTGTTCAAGTCTTTATTCTTGGCTAGTCCAAGGCAAGACGTCTGTTGCACTGTCTCGTTCAAAAACATGATCTGCTGAGGGATGAGACATGCTCTAAATAAAGCTTCTAACCCCTCCACTTGCCATTCTCTAGTACCCCAGACTGATTTCAAGTCTATGCTGTCCTTCCATAAGTCGTAACCTTGTTCAGACAACTGGGCAATAAAGGATGCAGAGTAAATCTGTTTGGTGTTTGTTAACATATTTTTCTGTGCTGATGTTGGTGCAACCTTATAATAATATGAGGCTGGGTCAGACATATTAAACCCTGAAAAATATGGAAACTTCTGTGCAAATGTTTTTGAACTGCCTTTTGGCGGTGTTGGAAAATGTTCCCACTGATGGTATGTAACACATTTCTAGGATTAGCAGATTTATGCAAAAAATGATGAACATAATGTTGATAACAATACATAGTATCAAAATCTGATGTGCTCTCCAATGTTTCACTATTGGAAAATGCAGCAGATTTTTCCAAATCAGACAACATGTTATTAACAGTTTCAACATCCCAATCATCGGAAAATGTACTTGAGGTAACGATAACACTTAATGATATTTTAAATAAATGTGGAATTTTTAAAATTTCAGTCGGGCCAAATATATCGAAATCAACCTTGTCCCACACTATACCATCAGGTATAGGAACTGCTGTAATGTTCACTGACGACGAGTCTATTTGTTCTCGATGAGATGATTGATGTGATTTTAACTTTAAGTTCACTTCTTGGACAGCAGAGCTTTGCCGAATGTATTGTCCACTAATAAGCATGTTAAAAACTATAACTAAGCCTAACCAGAAAAGAAAGAAAAGGATCCCGGAAGTTACCCATAGTTCTACCCATGATGATATCAGGTAAGTCTTTCTAAGAAAGTTCATAAAGTCATTAACTTGCTGCTTGCGTGATTTTTGGGCTGGCGTCGTTTCAGGTTCACTTGGATCCAAAGAAAATGTATCAAATTTTATAAAGTAGCCAGAAGCAGTTTGATCAATTGTTGGAATTGCATCAGGATTTGTTGAAATCGTTCTTTGCTCTTGTCGAGGTATGTTGATGTAGACATCTGTATTTGGTCGAATAGCAACTTGTGCGCTATTTTGAGTTTCATTTTGAAGTCGAACTTCAGGTTCAAGAGGAACGAGTTCCATGGCATTGTTGCATAGTCCATCATTCCGTACAGGTGACTCTTCGAACCTGATGAGTCTTTCCGTTTGAACTTCTTGTATTGTAGCGAGAGGAGGGCGTCTGCTACTTTGGAGTCCACGTGGCCTACTGCTTAGTATCGGCCACATAGTGTAGTTTGATTAGGTCAATTGAGACAAATCTTTTCTCCTTTTTTCCGGCAAGAGGCGGTAGAAGTACAGTTCTTGTTCCTTTAATTGCTAGGACCGGTACAGGTTTTCTGTAGGATGGCCCAAATTCTTTCTTGTCCGCTATTTTCTCTCTGACCAGATCCCCGACTTTAGGGATCCAGACAGATCTTGCCGTGACTGATTTGACTTTCCCAGTGGTGGTCTGTTTCAGGTGGACGTTAATTTGTTTTGTTCTGGATTCATTTAGTTCCTGTAAAACAGCCAAACGATCATGGATGTCAAAAGGCTTTTCATCCGCCACTGTGTCTTCACAATCAAGATCAGGTACCCACATTCTTGTCCCAAATAGGACCTCATAAGTAGTGACACCCCTTAGAGAACTTCTTGGCATATTGTTAAGGGCCCGCTGGACCCCATAAAGATGTTTTACCCAACTTTCAACCGTGCCTAATACTCTAGCTGTTAAAGATTGCTTTAAGTCTCGTTTTTTTCTCTCCACGACCGAATTTCCCTCGGGATGGTATGGAGATGAGTTCCGCATTGCTACACCCAAACTTCCCATTGTCTCCTTGTAAGCCCGAGAGCTAAACGCAGGGCCCTGGTCAGAATGTAGTGTGCCAATTGCGTATGTCCCTATGAAGACTCGGAAATCTTTTATAGCAGTTTGAGCGTCAGCCGAGCGCTGGGGCCACACCCATAGGAATATAGAGCAGGAGTCCACTGCTACCATGATATACTTTTTAGCCCCATCTCTTTTTAATGGGCCGCAGTGGTCAAGGTAGACACACGCTAGTGGTTTGTCAGCTATTAACAACGGTGTCTGCGCAGGACGTGTTACGGTGGAACCCTTCATCTGCTGACAGATGTCGCATTTCAAGACAAAGTCTTTAGTCTGCTTCGTTAAACCAGACCACCAATAGCGTTGTTTCAACAAAGAAACTGTTGCCGTAACTCCAGCATGTGCAGAGCCTATCCCTTCGTGTGCTGCTAGAATTCAACCTAACCTACGATCCATGTTTGGAATTACTCTATCCCCCACTCCAGGAATCTGAGCAAATCGAATGTCATTGACATCTAACTTGTAGGAGCACTTGAGTGAAAATCTTTTTGGTACTGCTCCGCTGTTTTTGCTTGAAGCAATAACAGCCACCATAATCTCACCATCTATTCTCATTTTAGAACAAGTGATTGCAGCTACGGAAGCCGTACGTACAGCCCCCTTTGCGGATTCATCAGCCAATGAATTCCCTTCAACGTGAACGCCATCATGCTGATGACTCAGTGTGTGTATCATGTGAGTCCTTGGTAGTTCGGATTTGAACTTCACTACCTGTTCCCATAGCATTTTATGCTTAATTGTGCCACCTTTTGCGTCTTTGAACCTGTTTTGAACCCAGTATTGCAAGTATTCATTGTAAGACTGTACACAGTAAAAGGAATCGCACACAATTAGTGTGGGGAATTCTCGATCCGTATTTGCAAGTGCCAGTATCAGTCCTTCTAACTCTGCCAACTGTGCCGTGCAGTCTCCTAGAGATTGCGTTTTTTTGCAACTCGGATGGAACTTCCCATCCCGCATGCGACCTTTAACGATAGCACATGCCGCGCTGTATTGTTGCTTACTCCCTATGGCCGGTTGAGCAGATCCGTCAGTGTAAATTATATAATCATACTGATCTAGAGGCATTATTTCATTAGGTAGAGGATATTCTTGTTCGTATTGCAGGAATGCTTGTGTCTTTAAATTTGGGTCTTACCTGTATTCTACATCTGTTGCAGTGAGAGAATTAGCCCATTGTATCCATCTTGGATGTAAGGATTTAGCGTTAGGAACGCTTGTCTTTGTCGCAGCCTCTAAGGCTTGACCCAGAGTTACTACTATTATTCGTTTCCCCTGAGCCAGTGCTCTTTCTCTCACTATGGCAGTTCGGTCTGGACTGTTCCCATGGGGCACAGGGTCAAGACTGATTTGCATATGGCTGGGTCCAAACTGGGGTGGTGTAGTGGGCAAAAGAACGATGGATTTAACCCAGATCTTTTGACTGGGGGAGAATGTTTGCATTGTCAGCATTCCGTCCATCATTTGTTTGCTGTAACACTTTTCGCCCTAAGTGGGATGGGTATGCCCAGACGTGGGTCCCTTGCTCACTGTGCCACTGGATTCAAGCTAGCCTGGCTGAAGAAGGGTGACATACCCTGAAACCGGTCCCAGGATGCTTGTTTCCGGTCCAGGGAGGACCTGGCCTGGCAGTTCGGTCTGGACTGTTCCCATGGGGCACAGGGTCAAGACTGATTTGCATATGGCTGGGTCCAAACTGGGGTGGTGTAGTGGGCAAAAGAACAATGGATTTAACCCAGATCTTTTGACTGGGGGAGAATGTTTGCATTGTCAGCATTCCGTCCATCATTTGTTTGCTGTAACACTTTTCGCCCTAAGTGGGATGGGTATGCCCAGACGTGGGTCCCTTGCTCACTGTGCCACTGGATTCAAGCTAGCCTGGCTGAAGAAGGGTGACATACCCTGAAACCGGTCCCAGGATGCTTGTTTCCGGTCCAGGGAGGACCTGGCCTGGCAGTTCGGTCTGGATTGTTCCCATGGGGCACAGGGTCAAGACTGATTTGCATATGGCTGGGTCCAAACTGGGGTGGTGTAGTGGGCAAAAGAACAATGGATTTAACCCAGATCTTTTGACTGGGGGAGAATGTTTGCATTGTCAGCATTCCATCCATCATTTGTTTGCTGTAACACTTTTCGCCCTAAGTGGGATGGGTATGCCCAGACGTGGGTCCCTTGCTCACTGTGCCACTGGATTCAAGCTAGCCTGGCTGAAGAAGGGTGACATACCCTGAAACCGGTCCCAGGATGCTTGTTTCCGGTCCAGGGAGGACCTGGCCTGGCAGTTCGGTCTGGACTGTTCCCATGGGGCACAGGGTCAAGACTGATTTGCATATGGCTGGGTCCAAACTGGGGTGGTGTAGTGGGCAAAATAACGATGGATTTAACCCAGATCTTTTGACTGGGGGAGAATGTTTGCATTGTCAGCATTCCGTCCATCATGTGTTTGCTGTAACACTTTTCGCCCTAAGTGGGATGGGCATGCCCAGACGTGGGTCCCTTGCTCACTGTGCCACTGGATTCAAGCTAGCCTGGCTGAAGAAGGGTGACATACCCTGAAACCGGTCCCAGGATGCTTGTTTCCGGTCCAGGGAGGACCTGGCCTGGCAGTTCGGTCTGGACTGTTCCCATGGGGCACAGGGTCAAGACTGATTTGCATATGGCTGGGTCCAAACTGGGGTGGTGTAGTGGGCAAAAGAACGATGGATTTAACCCAGATCTTTTGACTGGGGGAGAATGTTTGCATTGTCAGCATTCCGTCCATCATTTGTTTGCTGTAACACTTTTCGCCCTAAGTGGGATGGGTATGCCCAGACGTGGGTCCCTTGCTCACTGTGCCACTGGATTCAAGCTAGCCTGGCTGAAGAAGGGTGACATACCCTGAAACCGGTCCCAGGATGCTTGTTTCCGGTCCAGGGAGGACCTGGCCTGGCAGTTCGGTCTGGACTGTTCCCATGGGGCACAGGGTCAAGACTGATTTGCATATGGCTGGGTCCAAACTGGGGTGGTGTAGTGGGCAAAGGAACGATGGATTTAACCCAGATCTTTTGACTGGGGGAGAATGTTTGCATTGTCAGCATTCCGTCCATCATTTGTTTGCTGTAACACTTTCTCTCACTACAGCAGTCTGTACCGCTGTCAGAATCTTTTCAGTGGATGCGAAGCGCATCTCAGCATTTGTGTACAAATGTGACTTGTATGGAATTGGTACTGTTTCACCTTCATTATATGTTAGATAGGTGTACCCTTATTGACCCGCAATTATACGGATCACCAGGTTGCGTACGTTTACGCGTGTCTGTAAGTGTTTGGAAGCGATCATGTCAGCTTGTAAGGAACAAAGTGTATCTGTGTGTTCCTGTGTCCAATTTCTGGCTGAGAAATCAGGTTTAATTAAGTCGTAGAAATGTTTTACTCTTTCTGCGTAATCCAAAATGTATGTTCGACCAAAATTTAGGAATCCCAGTATTGATTGTAGATTTTTCAATGATTTCGGAGGTTGGAGCAGCACGCATTTTTAAAAAAAATTGGCTGCCAGGCTCTTTCCTTTACTTGAAAGCTCGTATCCTAAAAACAGGACACTGAGGTGGACGATTTTTGATTTTTTTAAATTAAATTTGTAGCCCTCAGATGCAAATCCCAAAATTATGGTATTTACTCTGTTCAAGTGTTCCTCCAGGTCATCGTCCGTCAGATGAATATCATCCACATAGGACAATGCCTCTTCATCTAATTTTTGAAGTAACTCGGGTACTCTGGCCGATAACAACCCCGGGCTGTTCTAATACCCTTGGGGGAGTTGTCGAAATTGACGCTGGGACCCTAGCGCTGAGAAGGCTGTTAGATACCTGCTTTCAGGCGCTATATTTTGGCAAAGAAATCCATTTGAGATATCAAGCGTTGTTTTGTATTTTTTCCGCACAATGTTATTCATTAATGCGGCACTGTGTGCATTTTGAACTGCAAATGTTTTAGTGCAAGTGTTTAAGTGTCTGTAATCTAAAACTAGTCGATATGTATTGTCAGGTTTCATGACAGGAAACAAAGGATTGTTCATTTGAGAGGTGCAAGTTTCAATCACCCCTAGGTATTCATGTTGATCTAAGATCTCCCTGACCTGTTTTTTAGCTTCTTGCTTTATTGGATACTGCCTCTGTGCGATCAGGGTATTTTTTAAAGGAATAACGTGGTGGGTTGAATCCTCATCCCATCCAACATGGTTTTTGTATAATGCCGGAGCCTGGGCTACCGCCCACTCCTGCGCATATGTGTGTTGCAAATGCCTGGGAATATGGCCTGAGAAAGCCGGCACAATTACCGTTTCCCCTTTAGGACAATCCATGACGAATGCTGGCAGCCAATCTTGTTCAGATAACAAAATGTCATAGCCAAACGTTAGGTTCTCCCAAAAGAGACCTCTCACTTTCCTACTTTTGTCCCCCTCCATTTGGAAAGTTATTTCATGTACTTTATGTGGGACACCTACTCTAGTATCAGGTGTTTCTACCGTGATGTAATCATTCAAGTCCACTGTCACCAGAAATTCCATTAGGTTCTGGCGAGCTATTGTTACTTCTGCTGCACTGTCTAGCATCGCCAGAGCCCATTCCCCGTTCAGTAGTCGAGTCCTCAGAATTCTGGGCATGTCTGATCTTTAGACCTGCTACTTTCTTCTTTTTGAACTGTGGCTTCTGCTTTGGATTTCCTTCTTTTTTAGAAGTGTAATCTTGAGCGTGCTGCTTGTCTCTGGACTTTGTACGCTCTTCTTGTCTTTCTGACCGTCCTTCCCTCTCAGAGTTTATCAATGAACCCTGAAAGGAACGAGAGGAACGTGTATCAGTATTCTGATACCTGTCAGGTTTCCTAATATTATCCCTATTCCTAAGGTTGTACCTCTTTTCACAGGGCTCCTGTGGAGGAGATCTGCCTCTTGATTGAGATCTGTTTCCTTTAAAGTTCTGTTGTTTTTTATTATCCCACTTCTTTTTAGAAGAAGCAGGTGTCTGCTTGGAAGTGTCCTTTTCAGGACTGCCCATGAGTTGTGGTTTTAAAGCTTTCCCACCCAAACTGCCTAATTCTGCATATGCAGTTTCAATTATTTTGGGTAGTTCGTGTTGTTGATCTAACGGACTGAATTCCCTTAGGCGTTGGCGGATTGCCACTGAAGCTGCTTCCCCTTTAAAATTAGCTAGTATTATGGCTGATACCTGGTCATAGTTACCTAGTAACTTCATTCCTAAGTTCAGAGCCGGTTCTGTTCCGTACTCGTTTTGTATTTGTCTTAATACGTCTGGTGCCACCGCTAATGAAGGAATACCATGAGTCCTGGTATAAATGGCAGCAAAGACTATACCCCAAGTGGTACAATCCTCTATTATCCCCATGGGCAAGCAGATTGTTAGCATTCTGTGTTTTTCAAACGGGGTAGTATTCGGGAATACTGCCTCGAACTGTGTGATTTTCTGAGCTACCCAGAATGGCATTTGTTCACGTTTAGAGGGCATTTTACCCATCACTGCGTGTAATGTTTGTGGTGTGATTTTAGTTGCTGTACCCTGTACTTGAGTTCCATTAGTTGCAACTATTGCTGGTTGGACAGTGAATGTCCTCATGACAAACTGCGTCATGTTTCTATAGATTTTAATTAAATCTTTGTGTTGTATGAGTAAGTCTGCCTGTGGCATTGTGTCAATGTCAGGATGTGGTGTGTAGGCCGCTAATATCGGCCATGTTGCCCCTTCCCCTCCGAGTGGGCCTAATCGTACTCTTCTTCTTATGTGGGGTAGAGCGGCTTTAAACCAGTATACGTGTTCCTGGTACGTGAGTGGAATCTCTATGTCCTCAAACGGACCATATTCTACTGGTGCATCTCCTTCTGTGTAAGAGTGAAATGTCTGTGTTCTTACATTTGCTGCTGGGAATGTAACCCACGAATAAAATACCTCTGTTTTGTTTAATTCTTGTGCCTCAATCACGAAAGCTACTAAGCCACCCCTAGCTGATAAACCATTTTCTAGCAGTTTCATGGTGATTGTATGTCTACATTTTTCTGCAATCAGGATTGTGTCCCCGTCTTCTTCTCCGGCTGAGAGGTGCAGATCTACTACTACGTTATCTCTTGTCTCAGTCAGTTTTGTAAAGAAGAAGTTTGTTCAAGGGAACTAAGATAAGGTTTTTATGCACAATTTTAGGAACACTGTGTCCTTCAAGCTTGATTAGCCAACAGCCAATAAATAGGATTTTTTAGCCTACTCAGCTGTGGCGGAGTTTGTGCCCACCCACTCAAGACGTCTCTGGTGTTTGTGAGTAGGGGTCTCTGAGAATAGCACGACTGAACTACTCAGGTTCTACTGTTAAATAAGTACCCAACCAACGTTGGCGGCGCCATGTCGTGTAGTTCCTATATATCCTATGCAGGCTCTGCGCATTCGGATAACATAAACTGTGGGTTTGGTGTCAGACTGGTTCTGAGCACCCCCACCGGATGCGTTAGCCTGTTTGCATTAGCTAGCTCACAGTGCCACTAGAATCTCCTCTTATCGGGGAGAGAATAGTTTCTGACAACCTCAGAACAAGACAACCCTGATCCCCCAGGATCGTGGAAACAATATACTACTTTTCGCTCAGTCACTCGTGCTCACTTAGTTTCTCTCAGAGAGATACACAGAATAAACAGTCTGGGCGTTTCAATAAATATTTATTGAACAGTTGTTATTCTAGTGTAGAATAGATGTGCTGCAACAACCATTAGAGAGTAGCAGAGTTATATGATTAGCAATACTACGAAAGTAAAAGGATGGTATAGTTCTACCATCTTGCATAAATCATGAATATATACATGTACATAAAACACATGATAAAAAGTGCATACTCCTACGATGTCTCCCTAACTAGATGTACCTAAATGTACCTAGCATCTGTGTAGGTGTTATGCCAAGAATACCTCTAGGATCTAGTCCACCCCATTACCTGTGAGTTAGAGAATGTGGGACCCAGTCCTGGTCTCGAGTTGGACACCCCGTGAGGGATGTTAGACCACTGCTAGCTGGAACGTCTTCATGCAGGAACCTCAGCGTCTCTGGTCAGTGTGTCAGCCGGGAAGTCACGGTCTCCTCTGTCTGTCTAAGCAAGACATGATGTTTATATACCCATAGGTCTCCCCAGGAGTCCTTGCTGTGTTACTGTGTTAGCCTAAAGGATGACATTGGGCTTGAACTTTAACATAGATATTATACAGGAGATGTTCATCCTGCTGTGCTTCCAAGAAGCCTCATGCATAATGTATGAGTTTCGAACCAGGGAAAAACCCGCGTTCTGAATGCAGTGTCGTATCTAAGTGAAAGGTCAGTCCCTATGAACCGTTATGTATGTAATGTAGGGAAGGATATAGGTGGAAGGGTGCAGTGTTACCTGCGCCTATATAGGGTACCTATATGGAATATAACAACTGTGGTATTGATTTTGTCCTCTTTTACTTGTAGCAAAATATCAAAAAGGCTATCTCGCTCACACTCATATGTGCGGTGAAATGCAAATTATAGGGGTTCTCATTGAGGATTTTAATATATTCTTCAGCCTCCATTCTGGACCTGCCCCACAGTAGAAATAAATCGTCAATGGAGCAGGTCCAGATACGTGTATGCTGTACATATTTGGCATTTTTATCTGCCCAGGCCACCTGCTTCTCCCACCAGCCCATTACCTAATAGACAAAGCTGGGGGCGAAGCAGGTGCCCATAGCAGTCCCCATTGTTTGCCTGTACAGGCTTCCGTCATGTATGAAGATGTTATCCTTCAAACAGACACAGATCATCTCCACAAGCATTCGCGTGTGTTCCAGAAAACAAGCTGGTCTTTTTTTCCAAATAGCACTAACATGCTCGTACCCCCAGATCATGACCAATAGAGGTATAAAGGGCAGTGACATCAAGAGTAATCATGATATAAGGTTCACTCCACGTGAGATTATTGATTTTGGTGAGAAAATCTCCACTGTCTTTGCAGTAAGAAGGTAAAGTTTTGACAAAGGGGAAGAGGAATGAATTAATATATATGGCTGTGTTTTCCAAGAAACTCTCATTGGAAGAGTCTCCTGGGAGGGTTGTGTAATCTTTTGTGGACTTTCGGCAACAGATAGAATGAAGGAATCTTGGGATGCTCAGATCTTAAGAAGTTGAATTCATCCTGATCTAAAATACAGGCATCATGCCAACACTTAAGGTGTTTGGAATCTACTAACAAGCATGATATTCATCAAATGTAATGACCTGATAACATCCAACATCCTGCAATTGCCTCATGGCTTCTTGATTATATTTCTCAGCATCCATAATTACCACATTCCCTCCCTTGTCACTGTTTTTAATTACAATGGAGGTATCTTCTTTTAAGGATTTTAAAGCCTTCCTCAGTTCAGGTGTTAGGTTATCTGCATATCCCCCCACTTTTGGTTCTCAACTCAACTAGATCATGGATAACCATTTCATGAAAAGTATCTATGTTGTTGTGGGCTGTGATGGGGATGGCGTGGGACCTAGGCTTGAAGCCACTCATGCTGGCAGATCTGGTATCGATACCCAAACCCTGCATTAGATATTCCATATCAACATGGGGATCTAGGCCCTCACTTTCCCTTTGTAACTTTTCTAGGGCCAGAAGTCCCTCCGCTTCCCCTATAGCCAAATCACTTGATAGTATATTAGCAGAGACATCAGACTGATTTTTTAATTTGTGGATTTTGTTCAGTTTTAATTTTCTAATAAACAAAAACAAATCAATTCTGGCTTGGGCGTAATCAAATCCTGAAGTAGGGCAAAAAGAGGGTCCAAATTCCAGCAAAGTTGTTTCCTGTTTCATCAATTCTCTCTGTGATAGATTGAGCACAGTCAGTGTGTCCTCTATATTTTCTTCTTTTGGCGTAAATTCCATGTAGGAAAGTAGGATCGGCTTCTTATGGTTACCCCCACTTTTTGCTTGATGTTACACTGTTTTTGACTAGTCTGACTGAGATCCTGCTAATCAGGACCCCAGTCTATCTGCTTTCTCCCTAAAATGTTATGACATGTGCTTAGGTACACTCCAGATTGGATACTGGGGTTCCCTTATCAGTCCCTAGTATATGGTACACCTGTACCCACGGCTTAGGTACCCCAGAGGCCTCCCATGGGCTGAAGCATGGATTATGCCACCCATGAAAGGCCATGCAAAATGGAACAACAAACCTGCCATTGCAGCCTGTGTAAGATGGTGCATGCACCACTTACTTTAGATATAGGTTTACTATATCTATAGGTCACTACACTTAAAACCCCTATAGCAGGCCTTGACAATCCTGAAGGCAGGGTGCTGGGTTTTACGTGAGAGGGTGCCCATGCATGAGCAGGGCATGAGCAGGGCACCCCTGCAGCCTTCAGAGACCATTCTCCCGGGTTATCGGTGAGGCAGCCAGACATATAGGTAGAGGTGCATTATATGCTCACGTAAAATGCTATCTCGAAAACGGCTGCACCAAACCATGTCGTGTTTGGTATCAAACACCTTGGAATCATGCGGAAGGTATGATTCCACCCCTCAGAAGCAAGCTTTGCGGGGTCCCTGGTCTTCCCGGTACCAGCCTTTTCGACCCGGACAGCACAAAATGGTTGCTGCCAACCAGAGACACATTTCTGCCCTCCTGCTGCTGAGCCAAGGAAGGCAGCACAATAGGCATCCTGTCACATGGAGGTGTGACCACCTTCCAGACAGGATTTAGTGTATTGGAACAGGGTGGGTGCACTTCCAAAGTGCCTGAAAGTCTGCACGAGGGGCACATTTGGTGCCCCTGTGCATAGTCCAGCTCAGACCAGTTCTGGGAGCCGTTGGCTCCTGCTCTAGCGCGAAACTGGACAAAGGATATGGGAGTATCCTTCCCACGGTCCTGACCCTCCCCTGGGAGGGTCTACTGAATCTGTCAACCCTCTCCCATGGGTACAAAAGGGATTACCTGGCTGTAGGACAATAGATTTGACGTGGACAAGATTCTGAACAAAAAACCACTGACCTTCGATCGTCTGGACATTCTGGACTTCGACTGGGCCTGACTTCATCTCCTTCTCCGTCTAAAGCCTTGTCTGTGCCCGTGCCCCATACAGGCTCCATGCAGGACCTGTGGAGCATTAAAGACAACTGAAGTATCTCCCTTGGGGTGAAGGAGTCACTCCCCTGCGTTTGCAGGCACTGTAATGCAACTGACCGGTCTGCTGATCCTGAGGTCCTGCAGACTCCGAAGGCTCCAGCAACAGAGGAGGTGGGTTCCTATGTGTTTTCAGGTTGAGCTGCCCTCTCACCACGTTTGAGGCCAGTATCCCTCGTGGGGACCGCATAACTTGAACTCCTGTGCACCATGTACTTTTGCAAGTGCATATGCTTGTTGGTCTTCCCCAACTTTGTGCATTGGGCTGTTGATAGCCCCAACCTCTGCACACATTTCATACAAAGGACTCTGGCCCCTTTGCACACTGTGTCCTGCAAGCTGTGTCTTTGTGAAACTGCTAGAGGTCCCCTTGTGTCTCCTGTGCCTTCCGTCTGTGGGTCCTCTTGAGGGACAACCTTGATTTTCTTGGGCTCCCCTGGTTGCTCCAGGTCTGCCCTGACTTCTCTTGCTGTGGTGAGTCTCCTGGGCCTTGCTTGTCCAGACCGTAACCTTCTTGACCTTCTTCGTGGGTTGCCGCTGCCATGGCTGGTTGGTGCTCCAGCCGAACACCGACCACTCAGCACTCAACATCCTTTGTGGGACAGCTCGTATGCGGCTCCTGGTTGTCCTCGATGTCTCCTGGTCCCTGCAGCTGTAGAGTCAAGGTCTCCTTCTTTGCACCTGAAGCACCCATTTTCGGTGGGCATTCGTCTACCGAGCCCCTGGTCACTCCTGAGCGACCCAGACTCTGTCCCCTCTGCTTTCAGGTTCCTTCCATCAAGAATCCACCTGCGGATTCCACCGGACACTTTTCTTCTTTCCAGCAGTGGCATTTCTTTGAAGACTCCCATTGAGAACGACAGCGGTTTCTGACACCACTTCATCCCTATGCACCTGGCTTCCCTGCGATAGGTAACTCTGGTACTTCAGTATCCACAGGTGGGGTGGCTCTCCAACCTTTTACGTTCCAAAGGGTTTCCTCATAATCCACTGGGAAGGGTCCTTTTACTTTAAAATTGCAACTGCGACTCTCCCTCTGAATTGTACGTAGCTCGTGTTCTCACAATGCACCCGTCATCCATGGGGTCCCTAATTACTCACCTTGGGTGGTTCCTTTGGGTCCCAGCGATTCTACATCCTCTAGACACTGTCTTGACTTGAGTCTTGGTTCTTATACTACTATTTTAGTATATGGTCTCGTCTCACCTGGGAGCCCACTGTGTATTAGTGCTACTTACGATTGTTTCTGTGCTACAGTATTGTGTGCTTTGTGTTTATTTACGTGTAGAAGATACTGTGAGGTATTTAGGGTGTTATAATAATAAATATATATTCCTATAACTACTGTGTGGTTCTCCTTTCATTTAACCAATACAATAAGATTGCATTCTGGTAGAACAAACTGCTTAACATTCCTTCAAGACTAAGCCTGAAGGCTGCTCTCCACAGCTACCACTTGGATAGCTTCCTAAGGTTATCTTTGACCTCTTAAATCACCATAAGGGTTGTTTGGACTGATGCAAGGTGCCCACTTTAATTAGTGTTTGAGAGGTGGTGAGATGCACACTGTATCATCACATCTTGTCCATGTAAACAATTCAACCTTTTTTGGCGTGCATACTTGTTCCGCGCTTCGCCTCATTGTGCTGCAATATCACAAACCACGGGGGAGCCAACGTTGGTTCCACCAAGTTGCACAGCCACAAAGACTATGAATCCAATGAATTAAATCCACATTTATAATCTTCACTTTTATCCATACTTTTTCTTTTCTATTCTTCTTTTTTCAACTAATCATTCAATTCGTTTTATTCATATCTGTTGCTTTGCATCGCCGTTCACAAAAATTCAGAAGCACAGGTAGGTTCCACATATCATGATTTATTAAAACAACCCATTGCATTTCGGGAAGACATTCCCTTCGTCAGGGGCATCTAAAAAATAATAAACACATGTATTTTATCCATCTCCATCAGTATAATGATACACTTCACATGACTTGAAATTGTACTTCACATAAATTAAAAGAATGAAATCCATCTATTATGCACAAGACTAATATTCACCGTAAACAGTGAATTCAAGCGCTACGATTTAATCTGACCAATACTCAAAGTGTTTTCACTAGAAAAACTAGCGACTTAATACCCGTCCCTGCTGCAACACCCATGTTGTTCTCAACAATTTAAATGAAACTAGTTTTACCCCTGGTAGATCCCATCACTTTTACAAGTAATTGTTATCACCAATGGTATAAGATACAATAGAAATCGTCATGTTATTTTAAAGAAGTGAGAACTTCTGTAAAGGGACCAGATGTCTTGGTAAGCGCAATTACGTTTTGAGCAGTTTTGAATGTTTTGGTGATAACAATTACTTGTAAAAGTGATGGGATCTACCAGGGCTAAAACTAGTTTCATTTAAATTGTTGAGAACAACATGGGTGTTGCAGCAGGGACGGGTATTAAGTCGCTAGTTTTTCTAGTGAAACCACTTTGAGTATTGGTCAGATTAAATCGTAGCCCTTGATTTCACTGTTTACGGTGAATATTAGTCTTGTGCATAATAGATGGATTTTGTTCTTTTAATTTATGTGAAGTACAATTTCAAGTCATGTGAAGTGTATCATTAACTGATGGAGATGGATAAAATACATGTGTTTATTATTTTTTAGATGCCCCTGATGAAGGGAATGTCTTCCCGAAATGCATTGGGTTGTTTTAATAAATCATGATATGTGGAACCTACCTGTGCTTCTGAATTTTTGTGAACAGCGATGCAAAGCAACAGATATGAATAAAACTAATTGAATGATTAGTTGAAAAAAGAAGAATAGAAAAGAAAAAGTATGGATAAAATTATAGATTATAAATGTGGATTTAATTCATTGGATTCATAGTCTTTGTGGCTGTGCAACTTGGTGGAACCAACGTTGGCTCCCCCCGTGGTTTGTCACTTTAATTAGTGGACATCATATACCAGGCCAAGTTCTCACATTCCATTTGCCCTGTACACCTTCTCCACTTGCTTCGTCGGATCTGGCATCTTTGTTTTAGCCTCTTCCTCTTCCCCTTCGACTTCCCTGGGGGAGGGGGGTTTGTCCTTCTTTGGTTTTTCCGCTTCTCGTATTAGGCGGTACTCATTGTGAAAACCCGAAGCTCCGGCTCTGATTCCAGGATTCTCCCCATCATCAGTGCTGATGTCAGAGCTGGATCAAGAGGAGATAAGATCCTGTTTTCTCTCTAAATCCTCTTGGAGTAATTCCTTTCCATAAGTATCATATTTTTTAGCGAATGTAAGGATAAGCCCTTCCATGTAATCTTTTTTGTCTCTTTGAAATTTCTGTTGTGTTTTCAATTTCACTTCATTTTCATGTCTTAGTAATCGTTCCATCATCTTGTCTCCGAACTCTTTCACAAAATTTAAATTTTACTCATTGTCAATTTCCTCACGCAGACGTTTTAATTCCTCTCTTATTTTAGCTAGATCTAATTCTGCATACTTGACCAAGATTTCAATCATTCCAGCACTTGTTTTGGCTGTAAAGCTAGCCCATTCCTCTATTAGCCCTGGATATGGGACTTCATAAGTTGGTACAGTGAAAATCCTTAGCCCTCGCGGCACCCGTTTTACTTCCAGGTATTTAATTAATGAAGTGAGCTCCCACCATTTACTTATTTCTTTTAAGCTCAATTTCTCCAATTTGAACAGTTTTTGTTTTAAAGTCAGCGTACCTGAGTCTCCCGATATCGCTCCTCCACCGGTAATGCTGGCGGATCCCTCGATGTCACTGAATACATGCTTGGCTTCCTCCAAGCGTTCCCGGTCCAAGTCATTTCCGGACAACGTTGCGTACTGTAATGTCATTATTGCTCGCCTCACAGTCCTGAGAGTGTCCTCTCCTTTTGGGACTGTAAACACTGCTGCGAAGCAACCTAATTGTTCAAATAACTTCCCGTAGAGACCTTACTCAACACAAAGTCAACCTGCAAATGCCCCGATTCCGTGGAAGTCCGTGGAGTAGAACTCCACAAGATCCACCCACCACTAATCACTTATGACATCACTGATGAAATCATCTACAGAACCACTCACACACCTACTCACACCCCCATACAACCTCTCATATGCCCACTGACACACCCATACAACCACTGACATACCCATTCACAGACCTATACCATTACTCACACACCCACTCATGCACCCAGTCAGCCTCTCATCACAGCCACTCACTCACCTATACAAGCCCTCATACACTCACTCACACAACCACTTACAGACCCATTCACACATCCATACAAGCACTCACACATCCCTGTACTCACCCATACAGCCATTCACACAGGCACTCACTGTCCAATACAGTCACTCACACACAATATCACTTAATGAAACACCTACTCAAACATCCACTTACTCACCAAACAGCCACTTACATTTTTTATTTTTTTTATTTGAAGAGTTTTATATAGCGCTGGCTAGACCCGGAGGTATCAGAACGCTTTACATGAGGTTCCACAAAGTTACACAAATTTCTGCAGTTACATGTTAAATAGTTGCAAGCAAAAAAACATTTAAAGATCATTGAGAATGAGGTCAAAGGAGAGAAGAAGGGTCAGGGGTAGGGTAAAGGGGTAGGAGGAGGATACGAAAGGAGAGACGAAGGGAAAGTCTGCCCAAGGACCGGCTGGGTAGGTGACGGCCGAGGGGAAGCCCACAGCCCATCTCCTCTATAGCTATCAGGTAGCTCCACCGGGCATCAGCCAAATAACTAGGTCTCAGCAGAAAAACATAAAAAGGGCATAAGAGACGAGATGAATGGAGTGTAGAAGGGTAAAGGGGTAGGGAGATATGACAGAGAGACAAAGGAAAGTCTGCCCAAAGTCCGGCTGGGTAGGTGATGGTCGAGGGGGAAATCCACAGCCATCTCCTCTATAGCTATCAGGTAGCTCCACCGGGCATCAGTCAAGAAGCTAGGTCTCCACTGTCATGGGTAAGTTCAAACAGGTTAAAAGATTTGATGGGAAAAGCAGGATGGGGGAATAGGTTCAAGGTCAGGTTGGAGTTCAGTTTTTGTCCCAGAGCAGTAGCACAACGAGGAAAGGATCACTGTGGCAGCCATCTTGGGGTCAGGAAAGGGAATTCTGGCCTTGGTGATTACATTCAGCCGGTCCTATTAATGTCTTTCGCTCAAAGGGAGGTGTTTGTTGAGCAATGGAGCAATGGAGGAGTTAGAGGCCGGAGCCATCTGTCTGTGTCTCAAAGCTGATCCAACCGAGCCCTCTGAATGTCTGTCAGATCCCATCTCATTTCAAACATGTTTTGTCATCCTCTGCCTTCATATACACATTTTTCCACTCCATGCACAATCCCATATGTTTTTTCTACTGTTTAAAACATGGCGGCCAGAGGGGTTTTTATATCCCATAATCTGCCCACATTACATCTGGCTACCATCGATCCGAGATTAAAAAATATTTTCTGATATCTGGGCGGTGTTTCATCATTCCACATTCTCAAGACAAAAAAGTTTGCAACTGACTTCGTGGCAACCCCTGAGGCCCTTGTCAAACACCCGGCCACCCTTTGTCAATAGGGTCTCGAGCAGGAGCACTCACACAGTGTTTGAATTAATGTCCCTGGTTGGCCACAGCCCCTAAGGCACTTATCTAAGTCGACTAATCCACATTTGTTAATCGGTACCCTGGTGTAATAGCTTCTGTGCAGGATTTTTAATTGTACAAACTAGAACCCAGTTTAGATCAAGACTTCTCTCGTTCTCTGAAGTGCCGTGCTCCATTCCTCCTCAATTATAGGTTCAAGATTTGCCACCCATTTCTCCTTGAGTTTATCAAGAGAGTCCGTAGAGTAGTTCATTATTTTTGTTTTGTATTTGAGACATATTGCCTTCCTAGGGTATGGTGTAGGGAGAACTCCCTCCAATGTCTAACATCCATTCTCAGTGCATTTATGACCCCATTGCATTCTGGTTGCTTTACGTTGCATGTTCCCTCCAGGTTGATGTTTTTAATGTGAGTTCTTACTCCATGGGTAAACATTGCTTTTGCTACTTACCAAGAGCGAAGTACATTTTCAAATACTTAAGGAAGATTTTTGCAAACTCCTTTTTAACAATATTGGGGTACACCCTTATAGTTTAGAGCTACAACTTCATATTGCTAGCATATGCTGTAAAACAAACAGGAGAACGGAGGCCACGAAACATACACTTCAGAAAATGGAGTAAATCAGTTTGTGACCCAGGGTATAAATTAGAGCACACCATAACTGGCATTAAAATAGGTTTGGTTCATTTAATACTTCAGAAATAGTCAAACAGTGCAAAATCAGTTCACTTATTTTTTCTTTAAGGTTATTTATGGGCCAAGTTTTGTTTGCTAATTCTTCAAAAGTAATAGTAACAAATGAAAAATATATTTTATAAAATGGCTTCACTGTCTGTTTCCATTATTTTAACTCCAGGGCAAAATGTTTAATGTAATGTCAACTGTGGCAAATCATCTTTACTCTATTCCTTATTACAGAACCAGGAAATGGTGCAAATCTACTTACTCTGTGATTTGCACTAATGCAAATTGTACATAAAATGACCCTGATCGGTTGCCCTGGGTTTCTTTTTGCCTAGGTGACTGTAATTTCATTAGTTTCAGACATAGCCTGAAACAAATAAAAATGTCATTATTTTGCAAAAATAGAAATTACATCAGGCTTTCTGGAATTAATGGATCAGATCCTAAGGGAGTGGAAGGGACATAAGGAAAGAACATAGCTCATTTTAAAAGTCTGCATCAAAAATAAAAATATGCATTAACACTATGAATGTTTTATTTTTGTAAGATTGTATGCAGTCCCTTAACTGTTTTTTAAATAACGTCATATAATAGATGTGATGTTGAACACCAGGCTTCACAGTAAAATTGTTGTGATTCATAGCATCATTGTCTCATCACATGTGGATGTTCAGGTGCTGTAGAAGGTCCAGTTTCTAACTTTAATTCTTCTGATATTCAGTGCATGGAAATGGCTTCATAGTGTGTGCGTCCTCTGGTGATTTACAAGATGTGACTTGCATGTGAATCTTTTCTCACACTCAGTGCAGTGAAATGGTCTCACACCTGCATGTATTCGCTGATGAAACAGCAGATTTGTCTTTTTAGTGAAGCTCTTTTCACACCCAGTCATTCACTGATACAGCCATTCAGACACCTACTCACTCACCAATACAATCACTACATACCCACCTGCCCACTGATAGAGCCACTTACACCATCACTCACTCACCCATACAGCCACTGACACTCCCACTCACTCACCAATATAGCCACTCACACAGCATCTCACTCACCTACACAGCTATTAACACTACCACTTATACACCCATACAGCCACTCACACACCCCTGCACAAAAGGATACATACAGCCACACAGCCACTCACATGATATATATTAAAAGTAGTTTTACTCATTAGTAGCAAACCTAGCACACTACTTTACCTTATATGGTACCTGAGTATATATGTTTAACAATCATAAACGCTTACAAAATACTTACACTCACTGGATGGTATCATTAGAAATGTCATCAGTGATGTCATTTGAGATGTCATCAGTGATGTCACTGACCATGTCATGAGTGATGCAATATGTGAGGTCATAAGCAGTGCATTGCGGGGGCCTACGTTATAGTTAGCTCAGGTAACTATAACCGCCGAATTTCTCTGGTTTTGTACGAGTGAAAATCTGACCCTAACTATAACGTCCGTGTAACCTTTGTTTTTTTCAGTGAATTAAAAAGTTTTTTGGAATGCTAATTCCTAACTATAACGTCCCTGTACCCTTTGTTTTTTTCAGTGAATTTCCAAGGTTTTATTTAAATGCTAATTTGTAACTATATCGTCCCTGTAACCTTCGGTATTTTCATTGAATTTCTATGGTTTTTTAACTTGTAGTCTTGTTTGCAGAGTGGTGGAGAAAGGGGGCTGGGCCTATGACCAGCTCTCAGGAATCCAGCTGTGTAGGACTTACAGGAGGTACCAGGAGGGCTTTTTAGCCCCCAAGGTCCCTCAGGAGTAAAGTGAACTTCATGCCCCAAACAGTAGTGCACCACCAGCTGCATTTGCAGAGTTGTGGAGAAAGGGGACGTGCCTTTCAAAGACCTTTTAGCAATCCCGCTGTTTGGGACTTACAGGAAATGACAGGAGGGGTAGTTGGCTCCCAAGGATGTCCTTGGGGCCAACTACCCATCCTGTTACCTCCAGTAAGTCCCACACAGATGCATTGCTGAGACCTGGTATGAGGCCCTGCCCCCTTTCTCCACCACTCTGCAAACGCACCTCCTGGCACACTACTAGTAGTGAGATGAAGTCCCTTTGGCTATTGAGGGTCCTTGGGAGACAACTAGCCCTCCTGTTACCTCCAGCTAGTCTCACACAGCAGGTCTGCTGAGAGGTTTTTGATGGCCATACCCCCTTTCTCCACCACTCTGCAAACGGGACTCCTGGCGATAGCCAGTAGATAGTTATAGTTCGGACCAAAGTTTGCATAGGAAAAGCATTTTTTGTTTTGCCAATAACTTTGCTTAACAAATCTTCAAAAACAATTCCAAAAACTCCCCCTTTTTGGTTCAGCTGCTGTGTTGAAAGTTTTGGGTTGATCCATCAAGCAGGGGCTGAGAAAAAAAAATATATTTATATATGTATGCATGTATATTACCTACTGGCGGTCGCCAGTAGGTAGTTCAAATCAAATCAAAACAAGCTTTATTTGGTTAGATAAGACACAAACCATAAAAGCAATCTAAAATAAATCATACAGTATTTCATATTTCACAGTCTATGATAAAAAACATTAAATTCATAAAATTAAATGAAGATAAAAGGAAACCCCACACAAACAAGTCATAGTAACCACGTACATTAAAGTGCTTTGTACATAATAAACTGTAGTAGGTAGTTATAGTTAGAACCTTGTTTCTTTTCAAAAAGCGTTTTTTCTTTTGCCAATATCTTTGGCGTCGTTTGACGAATCTTCGCGAAATTGTCAAAACTAATGGGGCGCTCCGGTCAACTCCTGTCTTGAAAGTTTCGGGGTGATTCGTCAAGCGGGGGCCGAGAAAAAAGGGGGTCCCAAAACGCGTTTTCTCCATGTTAATTTCCATAGGAAACTTTAGACAAAGCTACAGCCCGAACTGCTGAAGGGAATTACACCAAATTTGGCAAAAGGGTAGCTCTTGGTTCAGAAAGCATTCTTCTTTTTAAATGGTGTAAATCCGTTCAGTAGTTCCTGAAATATTCATATTTAAAAAAATTATATATCTGGTGACCACGGTGGACCCGCGAACCCTCCCGAGCACGAGCTTGATTCTGATTGGCTGCCAACACTCTAAGCCAAAAAGTAGAACCGAGTCACAAGAAAAAAGGATATAAAACAAGATAAGGGGGCAGGGTAGAAACACCCTGACCCCCTAGGTCTGGTCAAGGGGTCCCACATGGACCTCCAAGGCCCAAAAAAGCATTTAAAAAAAAAAAAATTCAGAGTGATTCGCGCAGGGTACGCGAATCCGGTCGAAAAATTAAAAAAAAGGGAAAGCGCGGACTTCTGCGCTTTGTTTGTTTTAAGCCCCCGGGCGGGCCAGGTCCCGGGGCAATGGTTTAATATGTAGCGGGGGCTCGCGGGGGCCCCCGCAGTCCAGGGGATCGCCACCTCCCCAGGGCATTGTTTATTATGCATGGGGGCACGTGGCCCCCCTGCAGCCCTGGGGACCACCACCTCCCCAAAGCTATTTATAAATAGTAAGTGTGGGGGGGCTTGAGCCCCCCCACCCACACTGCCCCAGGGACCACCCCTTCCCGGGGGCATTGAGTAATAAATATATGGGGTCCGTTGCAGAGCCCGGGCCCCAGGGACCACCACCTGGGCTATGTATACGTTGGGAGGGGGGCTGCGTGGCCCCCCCTCCTGGAGCCCTCCATGGCCCTGGTGACTGCCACCCCCCAGGGCCGGCTCCAGCAATGTCCTGGGTTGCCCACCCCTGGGACATTTCAGTTTGCAATGGCAGGGTGGGAGCAGTGCTCCCGCCCTGCCATTGCAAACTTCTGCTTCACGGAAGCAAGAGCAGGAAACCTGCTCTTGGTTCAATGAAGCGAAGTAGAATTGCTTTTGGACAAGGGGAGCTGCATGTTAGCAGCTCCCCTTGTCCAAAAGCAATACCGGCTTCAGCAGGAGGCGGGGAGCTGGCTGGGACCATGGGGGCAGTGGGGCCCCCCTGTGGTCCCCAACGTAAGAGCTACCCTGGGGGATGGGGTCCCACGGGCGGATATCGAATAATGGAAGTGAGGCAATTTTTTTTCTTTTGATTTTGGAGTTACGACCCCATCGCGGCTCTCAGCGCAGCCCCCCCGTGTAACGTTGCGGTGGATTCACGGATCCACCTCAAATAAATAATTTAGTAGCATATAATTTAGAAGATAGTGTTGCATTTCTGAATTTGCTTTATAGAGGTAGTGTGATTCAAGTTAATAATAAGATTAAATTTGATAGAGTTAGTAAAAATATATAAAATTAAAAGTTAAACCTGAAAAGTGTATTGTGTTGTAGTACATTGAATTCATGCTTTGGTAGATTTGCGATGGGTGCGCGAATCCACCAAAAATTAAAAAAGAGTATGTATGTGTAAAAAAAAAAATAGATTCACTATTGTGTTATAGGGTGGCTCTAAAAAGAGCCCTTGTTTTCATTATGAGTTTGTTGTAGCTACATGTAAGTGCGGATGCACAGCTTTAGGTAGTTGAGAAAGACTCTGTTCCCTTGATCTGTGAAGTGTACTCTATCACTTCTGTAGATGTCATCCATATCAAAACGTAGATTGTTGCTATAGATGGAGCCCATCCTATGGTCTCTGAGGTAAGCAGAAACAGCTTTATTTACATTCTTTCTAGCTTTCTCAATCTGTGGACAGAATTGATTTGACCACTTCCATTTCTGTCTTTGGCATATATTAGAGCATACAAAGACAGTTTGGGGGAAAAGCAATCTCAATTATGCAAAGGTATCCTTCATGAGCATTTCCAGTCCTACTCCAGTCAATGTGCCTAGGTCATTGCCACCACAGTGCACAATCATGAGGCCAAGGGGTTGGAGATGCAAAAAGGTTTTAACCAAAAGCATCAATTGGTGCCACTTTAATCCTCTCTGTGCAGTCCATTTAATATCCGCATTTTGCAAAGCTAGGTCTCAGCATACCTTTTGCACCAGAAAACATAGCTGTGCCCTACAATCCATACTGTAAGCATCTTGAAGGGATGTCTGGAAGTAATGAGAAGATGTCTGTAGCTGAGGTAGTCAGTTGGTAGAATGAGAGGTATCTAAAATGGTAGACGATGCTGTTTTTTAAAAAGCAGATAACTGATTGGCTGTTCATGAACATTGTACACTCAAAATTAGGATGCATGTTACTTTCTTAAAAAGCATGTTTCTTATTGGTTATTTAAAAATGTTTGAAAGGTACAATAGATAGGATAAGGTAATATTTTGCAAAAGTCAACCACACCTGCTATTTGCATTTGTAAGCTTGTGTGCTGAACTTGAAAATATGATGAACTTGTGACCTGCCAGTTCAGATGAATGTTGCAGAAACTGTTACTATGGAAACTGGGATTAAGCAGAATGGGGGAAGGGTTGAAAGTTAACTGTGCTTTTAAAATATGAAATTGTAAGTTATATATAAGTGATATGTTATAAAGTAAGATTTCCCAAATCAGTAGTGTGTTTAGAAGTGGTGTGTTCTTAAAAAATAATTAATACTATTATTAGTAATAGGTTTTTGAACTCCCGTATGGATTCGCGGCTCCATCGCGACGCTACACTGGGGCACCGCGGTGGAGTCCTGACTCCAGAAAATTACTGAACCAGTTTGGGCACTTCTAGAAGTCAGTTGGTAAGGGTTAATATGTCTAACCAATAGAAATGTGTTTCACAATTTTAAATAATGTAGGAAGGAATGTGATTTGTTACTTACATTTATTTGTGTGGAGAAAGAGAGGGAATGTTTGCCATTACTGGTTTTACCTTGTTGAGAGTGGTGCATTACATTGATTGTGTGCAAAAGAAAATCATTTATGAGTTTCTGATATTTCATATTCTACAATACTATTTGAAAGGTGAGTTACAAATTTGTGAGGTGTATTATGTATTAGCTTTATTTTCTAACTTTAAAAATAATTCAAGAACTGTGATGTTTGAAATATGTTATTAAATGTAGAGATGTGTATTGTAGTTTGTTAGTATTTAGAGAGGTCTGCATGATCTTGTGTCTGAAGTATGTCTCTACTTACACATGTAGTCTGATATGTGTTATCCATCTGAAGATGCTAGACGTGTAAAACACAGGTATACATGTACTTGTATGCTTATTTTATATATGGTGTCACTAGCAAAAGGTACACACACATGCATGTATGCTTTTAGAAATATGGGGAGACTTACAACAGAGACATGTGAAGGGTTGCTGCTTTGTATTTGGCTATGCTCAATACCTGAGTAGTAGTAGAATGGTGAACCAGCAGCAGCAGAAAAGTGATGTTTAAGATATGTTGGGTGAGGAATTAGTGATTATGCTACTTTGTATGAGTCTGTAGAAAACTTCACTTGAAGTATGCCGCATAAATCTAGGTGTCTGTTTGAAATGTGAAGTGCAGTCTTTCAAGTTTTAAGGTCTTCATGGTCTTGTGACTGAGGTATGTGTCTACTTGCACATGTATTGTGATATGTGTTATGCATCTGAAGATGATAGACGTATAAAACAGAGGTGTACATCTATTTGTATGTTTCTTTGATATATGATGCTACTATCAAAAGATACAGACATATGCATGCATGCTTTCAGGAAGATGGTGAGACTTACAGCAGAAACATGTGAAGGATTGCTGTTTTATATTTGGGTAGGCCCAACACCCTAAGTAGTCGTAGAATGGTGAAGGAGCAACAGAAAAGTGAGGTTTAAGACATGTTTGCATAGGGATCAGTGATTAGGCTACTTTGTATGAGTCTGTGGAAAGGTACACTTCAAATATACCGCATAATTTTCAGTGTCTGCTTGAATTGTGAAGTGCAGTCTATCAAGTTTTAAGAGGTGGATCGTCTTGTGACTGAGGTATGTCTCTACTTGCACATGTATTCTGATATGTGTTATGCATCTGAAGATGCTACACGTATAAAACACAGGTATACATCTATTTGTATGTTTCTTTTAAATATGATGCTGATAGCAAAAGGTACAGACATATGCATGCATGCTTTCAGGAATATGGTGAGACTTACAGCTGAGACATGTGATGGGTTGCTGCTTTATATTTGGCTAGGCCTAACACTCTAAGTAGTCGCATAATGGTGAAGCTGCAGCACAAAAGTGAGGTTTAAGACATGTTAGGAGAGGGATTAGTGATTAGGCTACTTTGTATGAGTCTGTGGAAAGGTACACTTGAAGTACGCCGCAAAAATGTAGGTGACTGTTTGAAATGTGAAGTGCAGTCTCTTAAGTTTTAAGGTCTGCATGGTGTTGTGACTGAGGTATGTCTGTATTTATACATGTATTCTGATATGTGTTATCCATCTAAAGATTTTACATGTGTAAACAGAAGTATACATCTATTTGTATGCTTCTTTTATATATGGTGTCACTAGCAAAAGGTACAGACACATGCATCCATGCTTTTAGAAATATTGGGAGACTTACAACAGAGACATGTGAACGGTTGCGGCTTTGTATTTTGCTAGGCTCAACATCTGAGTAGTAGTAGAATGGTGAAGCAGCAGCAGCAGCAGAAAAGTGAGGTTTAAGATATGTTGGCTGCGGAATTAGTGATTATGCTACTTTGTATGAGTCTGTGGAAAAGTTTACTTAAAGCACGCCGCATAAATCTAGGTGTCTGTTTGAAATGTGAAGTGCAGACTGTGAGTTTTTAAGGTCTTCATGGTCTTGTGACTGAGGTACGTGTCTACTTGCACATGTATTGTGATATGTGTTATGCATCTGAAGATGCTAGACATATAAAACAGAGGTGTACATCAATTTGTATGTTTCTTTCATATATGATGCTACTAGCAAAAGGTACAGACATATGCATGCATGCTTTCCTGAATATGGTGAGACTTACAGCTGAGACACGTGATGGGTTGCTGCTTTATATTTGGCTAGGCCCAACACTCTAAGTAGTTGCAGAATGGTGAGGTGCAGCACAAACGTGAGGTTTAAGACATGTTAGGAGAGGGATTAGTGATTAGGCTACTTTGTATGAGTCTGTGGAAAGGTACACTTTAAATATACCGCATAATTTTCAGTGTGTGCTTGAAATGTGAAGTGCAGTCTGTCACGTTTTAAGGCCTTCATGGTCTTGTGACTGAGGCATGTCTCTACTTGCAGATGTATTCTGATATGTGTTATGCATCTGAAGATGCTAGGCGTATAAAACACAGGTATACACCTATTTGTGTATTTCTTTTATATATGAAGCTACTAGCAGAATGTACAGACATATGCATGCATGCTTTCCTGAATATGTTGAGACTTACAGCTGAGACATGTGATGGGTTGCTGCTTTATATTTGGCTAGGCCCAACACTCTAAGTAGTTGCAGAATGGTGAGGTGCAGCACAAACGTGAGGTTTAAGACATGTTAGCAGAGGGATTAGTGATTAGGCTACTTTGTATGAGTCTGTGGAGAGGTACACTTTAAATATACCGCATAATTTTCAGTGTCTGCTTGAAATGTGAAGTGCAGTCTGTCACGTTTTCAGGCCTTCATGGTGGTGTGACTGAGGTATGTCTCTACTTGCACATGTATTCTGATATGTGTTATGCATCTGAAGATGCTAGATGTATAAAACACAGGCATACATCTATTTGTATATTTCTTTTATATATGAAAGGTGCTAGTAAAAGGTGCAGACATATGCATGCATGCTTTCAGGAATATGGTGAGACTTACAGCTGAGACATGTGATGTGTTGCTGCTTTATATTTGGCTAGGCCCAACACTCTAAGTAGTTGCAGAATGGTGAAGTGCTGCACAAAAGTGAGGTTTAAGGCATGTTAGGAGATGGATTAGTGATTAGGCTACTTTGTATGAGTCTGTGGAAAGGTACACTTGAAATGTGAATTGCAGTCTGTCAAGTTTTAATGTCTGCATGGTGTTGTGACTGAAGTATGTCTCTACTTGCACATGTATGCTTCTTTTATATATGGTGTCACTAGCAAAAGGTACAGACACATGCATACATGCTTTCATGAATATGGTGATACTTACAGCAGAGATATGTGACGGGTTGCTGCTTTATATTTGGCTAGTTGCAACATCCTGAGTAGTTGCAGAATGGTGAAGCTGCAGCACAAAAGTGAGGTTTAAGACATGTTGACAAAGGGATTAGTGATTAGGCTACTTTGTATGAGTCTGGGGAAATGTACACTTGAAGTGCACCGCATAAATGTAGGTGTCTGTTCCAAATGTAAAGTGCAGTCTGTCAAGTTTTAAGTTTAAGGTCTGTATGGTCTTGTGATTGATGTATGTCTCTACTTGCATATGTATTCTCATATGTGTTATGCATCTGAAGATGCTAGACGTATAAAAAACAGATATACCTTTATTTGTATGTTTCTTTTATACATGGTAATACTAGTAAAAGGTACAGACACATGCATACATGCTTTCAGGAATATGGTGAGATTTATAACAGACTCATGTGAAGGTTTGGTGCTTTATATTTGGGTAGGCCCAACACACTTAGTAGTCGCAGAATGGTGAAGCTGTAGCACAAAAGTGTACACCATGTCGTAAACCTCACATTTGTATTGCAATTTCACTATTCTGCGACTATTCAGGATGTTGGGCCTAGCCAAATATAAAGCAGCAACCCATCTCATGTTTCAGCTGTAAGTCTCACCATATTCCTGAAAGCATGTATACATATGTCTGTACCTTTTGCTAGCAGCATTGTATATAAAAGAAATATACAAATAGATGTATACCTGTGTTTTATACGTCTATCAACTTCACATGCATAATACGCATTAGAATACATGTGCAAGTAGAGTCATACCTCAGTCACAAGACCATTCACATCTTAAAACTTGACAGACTGCACTTCACATTTCAAACAGACACCTAGATTTATGTGGCATACTTCAAGTGAACTTTTCCACAGACTCTTACAAAGTACCATAATCACTAATTTCTTACCTAACATATCTTAAACATCACTTTTCTGCTGCTTCACCATTGTACTACTACTCAGGTATTGAGCATAGCTAAGAACAAAGCATCAACCCTTCACATGTCTCTGCTGTAAGTCTCCCCATATTTCTAAAAGCATGCATGCATGTGTCTGTACCTTTTGCTAGTGACACCATATATAAAAGAAGCATAGAAATGGATGTATACCCGTGTTTTACATGTCTAGCATCTTCAGATGGATAACACATATCAGAATACATGTGTGAACAGAGATATACTTCAGTCAGAACAACAGGGAGACCTTAAAACTTGAGAGACTGCACTTCATATTTCAAACAGACACCTACATTTATGCGGCGTACTTTAAGTGTACCTTTCCACACACTCATACAAACTAACCTAATCACTAATCAGTTGCCTCACATGTCTTAAACCTCACTTTTGTGCTGGAGGTTCACCATTCTGTGACTAGTTATGTTGTTGGGCCTAGCCAAATATAAAGCATCAATCTATCACATGTCTCAGCTGTAAGACTCACCATATTCCTGAAAGCACGCATGCATATGTCTGTACCTTTTGCTAGCAGCATCATATATAAAAGAAATATCCAGATGGATGTATACTTGTGTTTTATATGTCTAGCATCTTCAGATGCATAATACGTATTAGAATACATGTGCAAGTAGAGACATATCTCAGTCACAACACCATAAAGGCCTTAAAACTTGAGACCCTGAACTTCACATTTCAAGCAGACACTGAAAATGATGCGGTATATTTGAAGTGTAGCTTTCCACAGACTCATGCAAAGTAGTCTAATAACTAATCCATCTCCTAACATGCCTTAAACCTTTCTTTTGTGCTGCAGCTTCACCATTCTACGACTACTTAGGGTGATGGCCCGAGCAAAATATAAAGCAGCAATCCTTCACATGTCTCTGCTGTAAGTCTCAGTATTTTCTGAAAGCATGCATGGATATGTCTGTACCTTTTGCTAGTAGCATCATATATCAAAGAAACATACAAATAAATATATACCTGTGTTTTATACGTCCAACATCTTCAGATACATAACAGATATCACCATACATGTGCAAGTACACACATACCTTAATCGCAAGACCATGAAGACCTTAAAACTTGACAGACTGCACTTCACATTTCAAACAGACACTTAGATTTATGCGGCGTACTTCAAGTGAACCTTTCCTCAGACTCATACAAAGTAGCCTAATCACTAATTCCTCACCTGACATATCTTAAACATCACTTTTCTGCTGCTGCTGCTTCACCATTCTACTACTACTCATGTATCGAGCATAGCCGAATACAAAGCAGCAACCCTTCACATGTCTCTGTTGTAAGTCTCCCCATATTTCTAAAAGCATGCATGCATGTGTCTGTACCTTTTGCTAGTGCCACCATATATAAAAGAAGCATACAAATAGATGTATACTTGTATTTTAAACATGTAGCGTCTTCAGATGGATAACACATATCAGAATACATGAGTAAGTAGAGACATATCTAGATAGACACCTACCTTATGCGGTGTACAAACATATGCATGCATGCTTTCAGGAAGATGGTGAGACTAACAGCATTGACATGTGATGGGTTGCTGCTTTATATTTGGCTAGGCCCATCACCCTAAGTAGTTGCAGAATGGTAAAGCTGCAGCACAAAAGTGAGGTTTAAGACATGTTAGGAGATGGATTAGTGATTATGCTACTTTGTTCGAGTCTGTGGAAAGGTACACTTGAAGTTTGCTACATAAATGTAGGTGTCTAAGTAGATATTTTTCTACTTACTCATGTATTCTGATATGTGTTATCTATTTGAAGATGCTACATTTGTAAAACACAAGTATACATCTATTTGTTTTCTTCTTTTATATATGGTGACACTAGTAATAGGTACAGACACATGCATGCATGCTTTTAAGAATATGGTGAGATTTACAGCAGAGACATGTGATAGGTTGCTGCTTTATATTTGACTAGGCCCAACATCCTGAGTAGTCGTAGAATGGTGAAGCAGCAGCACAAAAGTGAGGTTTAAGAGATGTTGGCAGAGAGATTAGTGATTAGGCTACTTTCTATGAATCTGGGGAAATGTACACTTGAAGTACACCACATAAATGTAGGTGTCTCTTTCAAATGTAAAGTGCAGTCTGTCAAGTTTTAAGTTTAAGGTCTACATGGTCTTGTGATTGATGTATGTCTCTACTTGAACATGAATTCTCATATGTGCGATGCATCTGAAGATACTAGATGTATAAAACACAGGTATACCTCTATTTGTATGTTTCTTTTATATATGATAGTACTAGTAAAAGGTGCAGACACATGCATGCATACTTTCAGGAATATTGTGAGATTTACAACAGACTCATGTGAAGGTTTGCTGCTTTATATTTGGGTAGGCCCAACACTGTGAGTAGTCGCAAAACGGTGAAGCTGCAGCACAAAAGTAAGGTTAAAGACATGTTGGCAGATGGTTTAGTGATTAGGGTACTTTGTAAAAGTCTGTGAAAAAATACAGGTATAGAACTATTTGTATATTTGTTTTGTATATGGTGTCACTAGCAAAAGGTACAGACACATGTATAAATGCCTTCAGGAATATGGTGAGACTTACAACAGAGATATGTGAAGGGTTTCTGTTTTATATTTGGTAAGCTCAACACTTTAGGTGTTATTTTGAATTGGGAACACCAGTCTGTGAAGTTTAAGGGACTTTGTGGTGTTGTGAATGATGTATGTGTCTACTTATACATCTATTGTCTGATGTAATATACATGTGAACTTTCATTGGTTTGGGTAGTAGTAGAGAAATCCTTTTGTTGTGCTCTCTCATTTTGTTGCAGAGGTTGAGATGTCTTCTAAATGAAGGAATTGTACAGTGTCTAACATAGCTTTGCAATGCAATTGAATGTATTTGTTTATTTATAGATGAGAATATTTGTATATAATTATTTGAATAACATAAAATTATTTTAGAAACTTTTCTTTTTTTCAGATATTCACCATTATTAGTAAGAACGATTGAGTATGGCAAGAAAAGATCAAAAGAAAAGACAAGAAAAAAACAGTATTTAAAGGAGAGAGAAAAGCAGAAATTAGATGAAGTTCAAAATGTGACTTTGAAGAAAAAGACTTCTGGTAAGAGAACCAAAGAATTTGTTAACAGACTTTTAAAGAATGTAATGAAATTTAAAAATGCGGAAAAGAGAAAGAAAAGTTGTACAACCAATCAGAAGGAAAAGAAAAAAGGACATATTGATGGAAAATCATGGTATATGAAAACAATCCATGTTGAAAGAAGGATGAAAGAATATAAAGACATTAGGAAGAGAATGTGTAAAAGTGGAGTACTACAAAATTTATTGAAATATTGTAAAAAATATAAAAGAAGATCAGCATCTTACAAGAAAAAGCAACAGATTGAAAGTGAAGTAGAAAAAGCTTTTGAATTGAAACGAAAATTATTTATATTGGTATTGAAGAGAATGAAAACATTGAATAAAACAATGCAGTTTATGAAGGAGAAAAGCAAAAGAAAAAGACTGGTTAATAGAAGTAACTTTTGCAAAATTCTTACTGGTGAATGGAAGCACACTTCTTGTACTGAGCCTTTCTTTAATGAAGAAAGCTATTTTGAACAAAATACATTAGTTCATGCAGTTGATACTAGTGGTTGATGTTATGAAGTGAAAGATGGTTGTGCAATTTCAAAAGAAAAGATGGCTCTTAGGAATTTGAAAGAAGTAATAGTTGAAGAAGTTCAAGGGAGGCGTACACAAGCTCCGGTATATGAGTGGGATTGTAGCAGTATTTGTAGTATTCGACAGGAATCTATTGACATATTACGAGTTTTTTTACGAGAATATGCCCAAAAAAATCTTAAACAGAAGATTAAGATGTTACAAGGACTAGATCCATGTAAAGTAAGAAAATATACTAAATTGCAGGGTCATTCTATGGCTTGCCTTTCAAGAAAAGTATGTCAAAGTACTTTCCATCATTTAAGAATGTTAGCAGTTCACCACTCAGAAAGTTTGTGATGATATACAGTTTCGTTTCTTTGGTTCACAAGAGGAGTGTAGAGAAAGTGAGAGCTTGATAAGTGTAGGTGTTGAAGAACAGGTGGTAGATATTAGTACTGACAAGTTTGCAGAAGAAATTATAACGTTTAAGACAGTTTCATCAGAAAAACCAAACTATGTTTGTATTTGTTGTCGATGTACTCACTATAGAAGTCAAACTAGGAATGTTGATCTACATTTAAAAAGTGAAAAGGAAAACAATGATAAGTGGGAGCAATTTGATGCCTATTTGTTGGTGGAAGGTCATTTTGAGTTGGCTACTGATCAACGTAGTTGTAAATATTGTTACAACAAATTAGAAGAGAACAAAATGCCAGCTAGAGCTGTACATAACAAGTTAGAGTTGGTAGCTATTCCTCCGGAACTGGCAGATTTAAATACATATGAGTCCATTCTTATTCAATCTGTGCACCCGTTTCAGGCTATAGTTCGTATGGAGCCTAAAACAGGTAAGCTGCCTCCAACAGATTTACAAAGAGGTCTGAAAGGAAGAGTTGTGTACTTGCCTTTAGATTTTAAGAAAAATATTGAAACTGTTGGTATAGAGAGGGAGGAAAGTGAGCCTGTAGTTATTCTAGTTAATGGTGTACAGACAAAGAGTCGAAAAATATGGCAAGAGTTTGTTGATGTTAACAAACTTCAGAAGGCTACATTGCATCTGGTACAGAATAATATTTATTATAAGAATGTAAGCGTTGATGAACAAGAAATATGTTTAGAAGATGAAACAGAAATTTCAAGTGGCCAAATAGAAAAAGTGGACAAGTCTAGGAGTGAAGAGATTTGTGAACATTACAGTATACATCCTCTACATTCAAAAGAAATAATAGGAAACAATATTGAATTATTTTAAATGAAGAAAGCGAATGGAACTCCCATGAGCGTATGGGAAAAAAGTTTAGAAGCACGTTGTTTTCCACAGCTGTTCCCCACTGGAGAAGGTGGACGATATGATGAACGAGCAATACAGATTCCAGCTTCAGAATATGGTTCGACAACATTGTACTGAGAAGTTCCAAGATTTCGACAGTGTATTCCATATATATTTCATCTTCTCTTTGACAGTGATTTGTCTGCACTTTCATATGCAGTGAACCATATATTAAAAACAGGAGTTCATCTTCCACATGTTTCTGCAAAGGAATTCATGGATAAAGTGCAACAAAGAGATGAACAGTTAGAATCTCAGTTAATAAATTTGATGGCGTGTCAACGTGATACCAATGAGTATTGGTATCGTCGTCATGGAGAGCTTAAATGTATGTTAAGAAACTTAGGTACCCCTACATGGTTTGTGACACTTACCTGTGCTGAATATGCATGGGATGATTTACTTGAATTTTTATGAGAAGCAAATTAAAAATTTTAAAATATTGAATTGAAGACACCTGGAGAACAATGTTCCTTGGATCCTGTAAATGTGTGCAGATATTTTAATCATAGGTTTCAAACTATGATGTCTTTTATGTGCAATAAAAATAATCCACCTCTTGGAGAAGTTACTGATTTCTCTTGGAGAAAGGAGTACCAAGCCAGAGGTGCTCCTCATATACACATGCTACTATGGATCAAGAATGCACCAACATTTGGAACTGATACTGATGAAAGTATTTTGTCTTTCATTGAAGAGTATGTTACCTGTGCTATTCCAAGGGAAGGAGGAGAAAATACTTTGAGACAGAAAGTTTTACGGTTTCAAAGTCATCGATGTGGCAAATACTGTTGACAAAAATACAAGTCTATGGGAAAATTTTATACAAAGTGTTGTTTGGGATTCCCACGTCCAATAATTTCAAAAGGAAGTGTAAATAGTTTTATGTCGGCAGTAAGGCATACAATAACTCAGAAATCTCCAAAGAATACATACAAATGTGGAATGCAAACATGGATATTCAATATGTTGCAGATAATTCAATTGCTGTTGCCCACTATGTTACATCATATATAACTAAATCTGAAAAGACAGAGATGAAAGAAATGTGGAAAGAAATTTCACAGGAAAAGAGTCTTAGCAAGAAATTGTACAGCTTTAGCTTGAAAATGCTTTCCCACCAAGACATTGGATCCTATGAATGTTTGGATCGGTTGAGCTCTGCCAGTTTATATTCAAAGTCAAGAGGAATCATTTGGATAAGTTTAGGTCTTGCCTGCACACAAAATAGAGTATTGAAAACATTACAAGAAATCGAATATTTAGCACTGAATGAACCTGAAAGTACAGATATTGTTAAAACGAATATTTTGGATACATACTATCCCAAAAGGAGTCCATATCTGGAAAACATATGTCTCTATGAAATACTTCAACATTATAGCTTTAAAAGAAATATTACAGAAAATATAAATGAAGAAAAATATGCAGTAATTGGTTGTGATGGATGTTTGGTAAAACATGCCGAAGGAAATCTTATCAACCACCGAAAACTCAGTTGTGAAAGTACAGATAAGAAGGAATTTTTCTATTTAGTACTTCTGCAACTGTTCAAGCCTTGGCGTAGTGAAGCGGAATTACTTGGAGATTTTGACTGCTATGAAGATTCTTTTAATGCATGTAAAGATAGCATTCAATGCACAATCTTCCCAACTTATCTACAAATGTTAAATTATGATTTTGAACAAGAAGCTACTATTGCAGGTGAAATAGCTAGAGACAGTTCTCAAGATAGTCAAATTTCCGGTCCACTAAGTCCAGATCCACTAGGACAACCAATTATTGAAAATGAAGCAGCAATAGCCAAGAATGAAGTAGAAACTGCAATGCAGCAAGTACAACAGGATATTATTCAGTTGGAAAAGTTAGAAGAACAACTAAACATTGAACAAAAAGAAATATATCTACAAGTGACTGAACAGATACAACATGGTTTGCAACATGAACAAAAAGAATGCCAATGCTCATCGTTCAAACCTATTCTAATATACATCAGTGGTCAAGCTGAAACAGGAAAAAGTTTCTTAATTAAAGTTTTGGCCAGCTATCTATACAAAACTACAGAATCACATTTATCTTGTGTTGTAACAGCTCCAACTGGATTAGCAGCATGCAACATTAAAGGGATTACTTTACATCGATTACTCATGCTACCAGTTGAACATGAAAATACATTGGAATATCACAAGCTATCTGGAGAAGCTTGTTATGAAGTCACAAGAGTACTGAAGAAAATGAAACTTCTAATCATTGATGAGGTGAGCATGGTCTCAAACTGAATGCTTGCCTTTGTTCACTTGAGAATGCAACAGATTTTAAAAACAGATTACGATGTTTTGTTTGGAGGAAAACAAATAATTGTATTCGGCGACCTACTACAACTTACTCCTGTAAAAGGGCAACCTGTTTTTTAAACACTTGTGCATGAAGATACGAGAAAATCTTTGGGAAGTATTGGAAATGTGAACATTTGGTCTCATTTTGAATATAAAGAACTTAGTAAGAATATGCGACAAGCAAGTGATGAACATTATGGAAACATTCTTCAAGATATAAGAATTGGTGTTTTGACGAAACATGGTAAACAAGCTTTAGAAAGTCGGCTACTGAGGAACTTGTTTACAACTTGAAACACAGTGGCTGAAATAATGTACAATAAGCTTGGAGAGAAGAAGTCTATAGTTTGCCTAATGCCTACACTGCAAGAGTGTTCTACATTTAATCAAGAACTTTTATAACTGGAAAAACAACAAATAGTGGAAATTCAAGCTATTGATAAAATTGAACCTCAAGGAGTGACTATTCTTCTCACAGAGAAACTACAGTCAAAATTGGATTCTTTGGAAAAGTCTGTATCTAAGACTGCAGGCTTAGAAAAGACTTTACATGTATGTATAAACTGTCGGGTAATTTTACGGCATAATTTGAATGTCGAAGAAGGTTTAGTAAATGGAGCAATGGGAAAAGTTGTTGTAAGTTTTCAGAACAGAGATGGAATTGAATTTTTGAAGATAAAATTTGATCAGATTAAAGAGGTAAGAGAGATTTGGCATTGTGTTGTACGTTTTTTGCTTGTAAAAGACTTGTATGTTTGCAGAAAACAGTTTCCTTTGTCTTTAGCATATGCAGTAACTATTCATAAATCTCAAGGTTTAAGTATAGACAGTGCTTTTGTAAATATTGGAAGTACAGTTTTCAAAGAGGGAATGGCATACGTTACATTGTCTCGAGTAAGAGCATTATCTGATTTGTATTTGATTGATTTTGATGAGAAAAAGGTTAGTGCTGATGCAAATTGTGTAAGAGAGTACAATTGTTTAAGAAGACTTTATACTCCTCATTTAGGTGAATATCCCATATTTGAGAAACGTGTAGTTTGTCCAAAACGGAAATATGTCAAACATTCAATTGAGGTTCAAAAAAAAAAACCATTGAAGAGAATCATGAAGGTGTAAAGAAAATGAAAATGGAAACTGTTGATGAGATTGTAGGACACCAGTTGGAAAACAGTTCAGGTATCAACTGCTACGCTGATGTGATTTTGAATGTTGTGTTTTATCTAGAAGAGCTTCAATGTGAAATTATGGCAAATCATGAAAAAAGGTTTTGTTCTTTCTTACATCATCTATTTAAACAATTGGTAACTGACTGAAGTAAAATCCATACTGCTTCTGGTGTTCGACATCTTTTGGATATATGTTCTGGTTGTTTGACATTCACTCTTAATATGCAACAAGATGCACAAGAATTTCTAATGTTTATGCTTGGAGTATTAGAAGATGAAGAAATACAGATTGAAAACTTATTTGGAGTAAGTTACAAATGGAATCATAAATGTGAAGAGTGTTAATTTACTTTCAGCACTGAAATAGACACAGAACGATTCATATACTTGACAATACCAGATTGCAAATCAGTACCTTTTAGCAAATTAGTAAAAACAGCCAATCAGGATATGAAATGTTTGCATCGTAAATCATAGATGTTGTCTACATTGCATATAGAAAGATCTGGAAAATATCTCATTTTAATGTTTCAACATTGTAGAGCAAATGAAAGAAAATTGGAGACCAAAATAAAAGATTTTGTGACAAGTCAAATATCTATTTCAGGAAGAACTTTTATAGCAGTGGCTATTATTTTCCATGATGGACCTACTACAACATCTGGACACTATACTGTGTATATAAAGTGTAATAAAGAATGGACACTTTGCAATGATGCCCACTTGCAATTCAAATCTAGGTTGCCTTTCGATTTACAAAATTCATATTTGATATTTTTGAAGCCAAAGTCTTGAATACATTATTTGGCCTATTGGGAAGATGTCAACACGAATTAACAAATTTATATTGGATATTTTTGAAGTGAAAGTTTTGAATACATTATTCGGCCTATTTGGAAGATGTGAACACGAAATAACAAATTTATATAGAATTTTTACCAAACGAAAGTTTTGAATACATTATTCGGCCTATTGGGAAGATGAGAACAGAAAGTGGACAGGATTGAAACAATTACTATTTATAATTAGTGTTTTAGTTATTATTTGTGGTAATTGATATTGCATTTGGAAAATTGTGTTTCAAAGCAATAGTTTATATATTTGTTGTCTATATTGTAACAGATGGAAATGAGAGTATACATTTTAGCAAATGTACTTGAGAGTAATAAACGACTTAATGTACAAGTTGGTCATAATTTAGAAACTGTAGATAGGTAAACATTTAGGTACACATATTGGAAATAATGCTTTTTTTTTTTTCATAATCTCATTGATTGTTTTTTTCCCCGCTGTTGTATGATGATACTACATTGAAATCACTGTGTATAGTGAAGTTCAGTAGAATATGAGAACAGCTAAAAGGGAAACTGAAAATGTTATGTAATCTAAAAATATGTTGTGTTCTTAAAAGTGTAATATTTTAATTTCTGTAATACATCACAATATATAACAACAGTTGTTTTCTTCTGCTTTGCAGCAGGTAATGGTGAAGTGTGAAAAGTGTTTTAATACAGTTTATGACACTACTAATAGTTCAACAGAGTTATGTATCCAAATTACTAAAAAAGGTAAGAACACATAACATAATATGCATGATAACTTTCATTTATGTGTTATTTATTCCTAATACAAAATAATGTTGAACGTTTACACTATTTAAAAACTGTAAGATATCATCAGACAGGTACTTTCACTGCACTTATGCACTACACATGCACTCAAACAAACATTCAGATACTACTATTGCACTCATCCATTCTCTCAAACACTACCTATGCACTCATCCATTCTCTCAAACACTACCCATGCACTCATCCTATCACTGAGGCACTACCCATGTAGTCGTCCAATCACCCAGACACTACCTATGCACTCATCCATGCACTCAGGTTGTAGTCATGCACTCATCCAATCACTCAGGCACTACTATTGCACTCATCCATTCCCTCAAACACTACCATGCACTCATCCACTCACTCAGGCACTACTCATGCACTCCTCCAATCACCCAGACACTACCCATGCACTCATCCATGTACTCAGGCTCTACTTATGCACTCATCCAATCACTCAGGCACTACCATGCACTCATCCATTCTCTCAAGCACTACCCATGCACTCATTCAATCACTCAGGCACTACCCATGCACTCCTCCAATCACGCATGCACTACCAATGCACTCATCTATGCACTCAGGCTCCACCTGTGCACTCATCCATTCTCACAAACATTACCCATGTGCTCATCCAATCACTCAGGTACTACCCATGTAGTCCTCCAATTACCCAGGCACTACTTATGCACTCATCCATGCACTCAGGCTCTACTAATGCACTCATCCAATCACTGAAGCACTACTATTGTATCCATCCATTCCCTCAAACACTACCCATACACTCATTCAATCACTCAGGAACTACCAATGCACTCATCCATGTACTCAGGCTCTACTTATGCACTCATCTAGTCACTCAGGCACTACCCATGCACTCATCCATTCTCTCAAACAGTAAGCATGCACTCATCCCATCACTTAGGCATTACCGATGTAGTCCTCCAATCACCCAGGCACTACTTATGCACTCATCCATGTACTCAGGCTCTACCCATGCACTCATCCAATTACTCAGGCACTACCCATGCAGTCCTCCAAGCCCTCAGGCACTACTATTTCACTCATCTATTCCCTCAAACACTACCCATGTACTCATCCATGCACTCAGGCTCTACAAAAAACTCTGTTCCATGCACCCAGGCACTACCCATGCTCTGATGCAATCACTTAGATGAAACTGTTGCACTCATCCATTCCCTCAAACAGTACCCATGCACTCATCCAAGCACTCAGGCTGTACCCATGGAATGCTCCATGCACCCAGGCACTACCCATGCACTCATGCAATCACTCAGGCATTACTGCTGCACTCATGCATTCCCTCAAACACTACCTATAAACTCATCGATACACTCAGGCACTACCCATTCACTGCTCCAATTACCCAGGTACTACCCCTGTACTCATACAATCATCCAAACACTACTCATGCACTCCTCCAATAATTCAGGCACTTGTATTGCACTCATTCATTCCCTCAAACACTATGCATGCACTCATCTATGTACTCAGGCACTAGCCCTGCAGTCATGCAATTACTCAGGCACCACCTATGCACCCCTCTAATCACCCAGTCACTACATTTGCACTCATACAATCACTCAGACACTAGCTATACACTTCTCAAATCACCCAGGCACTACCCATGCACTCATGCTATCAGCCACGCACTACTCATGCACTCCTTCAATCACTCAGGCACTTGTATTACACTCATGCATTCCCTCAAACACTATGCATGTACTCATCCATGTACTCAGGCACTACTCCTGCACTCATGCAATCACTCAGGCACTACGTATGCACTCCTCTAATCATCCAGTCACTACCCTTGCACTCATGCAATTACTCAGATACTACCTATATACTCCTCGAATCACCCAGTCACTACTCATGCACTCATGCAATTAGCCAAGAACTATTCATGCACTCCTTTGGCACTTGTATTGCACTCATCCATTCACTCAAATACTACCCATGCACTCATCTATGCACTCAGGCACTACCCCTGCACTCATGCAATCACTTGGGCACTACCAATGCATTCCTTCAATTACCCAGGCACTACCCATGCACTCATCCATGCACACAGGCACTACCCAAGCACTCCTCCAATTATCCAGATGTTACTCTTGCACTCATGCAATCACCCAGGCACTTCTGTTGCAGTCATCCATTCCCTCAAACACTACCTATGCACTTAAGCTCTACCCATGGACTGCTCCATGCACCCAGGCACTACCCATGAACTCGTGCAATCACTCAGGCACTAGTGTTCCACTAATGCATTCCCTCAAACACTACCTATGCACTCATCCATGCACTCAGACACTACCCATGCACTCCTGCAATCATCCAGGCACTACCTCTGTACTCCTGCAATCAGGCAGACACTACCCATGCACTCATGCTATCATTTAGACACTACTGTTGCAGTCATCCATTCCTTCAAAAACACTACCCATGTACTCATCCATGCACTCAGGCCCTACCCAAGCTCTGTTTCATGCACCCAGGCACTACCCATGCTCTGATGCAATCACTTAGATAAAACTGTTGCACTCATCCATTCTCTCAAACAGTACCCATGGACTCATCCATGCACTCAGGCTCTACCCAAGCACTGTTCCATGCACCCAGGCACTACCCATGCTCTGATGCAATCACTTAGACAAAACTGTTACACTCATCCATTCCCTCAAACAGTACCCATGCACTCATCCATGCACTAAGGCTGTACCCATGGACTGCTCTATGCACCCACACACTACCCATGCACTCATGCAATCACTCAGGTACTACTGCAGCAATCATGCATTCCCTCAAATACTACCTATGAACTCATCGATACACTCAGGCCCCTACCCATTCACTGCTCCAATCACCCAGGCACTACACTTGTTCTCATCCGAACACTATTCATGCACTCCAATCATTCAGACACTTGTATTGCACACATTAATTCCCTGAAACACTATGCATGCACTCATCCATGTACTCAGGCACTACCCCTGCAGTCATGCAATCACTCAGGCACTACCTATGTACTCCTCTAATCACCCAGTCACTACCCTTGCACTTATACAAACACTCAGACACTAGGTATACACTCCTTGAATCATCCAGGCACTACCCATGCACTCATGCAATCAGCCAGGCACTACTCATGCACTCTTTCAATCACTCAGGCACTTGTATTGCACTCATGCATTCCCTCAAACACTATGCATGTACTTATCCATGTACTCAGGCACTACCCCTGCACTCATGCAATCACTCAGGCACCACCTATGCACTCCTCCAATCACCCAGTCACTACCCTTGCACTCATACAATCACTCAGACACTAGCTATACCCCCCTAAATCACTCAGGCACTACTCATGCACTCATGCAATCAGTCAAGAACTACTCATGCACTCCTTCAATCACTCAGGCACTTGTATTGCACTCATGCATTCCCTCAAACACTATGCATGTACTCATCCATGTACTCAGGCACTACCCCTGCACTCATGCAATCACTCAGGCACTACCTATGCACTCCTCTAATCACCCAGTCACTACCCTTGCACTCATGCAATTACTCAGATACTACCTATATACTCCTCAAATCACCCAGGCACTACTCATGCAATCAGCCAAGAACTACTCATGCACTCCTTCAATCACTTAGGCACTTTTATTGCACTAATTCATTCCCTCAAATACTACCCATGCACTCATGCAATCACTGAGGCACTACCCATGCATTCCTTCAATTACCCAGGCACTACCCATGCACTCATCCATGCACTCAGGCACTACTCAAGCACTCCTCCAATCATCCAGGCATTACTCTTGCACTCATGCAATCACCCAGGCACTTCTGTTGCACTCATCCATTCCCTCAAACACTACCTATGCACTCATCCATGCACTCAGACTCTACCCATGGACTGCTCCATGCACCCAGGCACTACCCATGAACTCATGCAATCACTTAAGCACTACTGATGCACTCATCCATTCTTTCAAACACTACTCATGCACTCATGTAATCACTCAGGCACTACCCATGCACTCTTCCAGTCACCCAGGCACTACCCTTGCAGTCATCCATGCACTCAGGCTCTACCCATGCACTCATCCAATCATTCAGGCTCTACTATTGCACTCATCCATTCCCTCAAACACTACTCATGCACTCATGTAATCACTCAGGCACTACTCATGCACTCCTCCAAAGATCCAGGCACTACACATGCACTCATCCATCCATTGAATCTCTACCCATGTACTCATTCAATCACTCAGGCACTACTATTGCACTCATCCATTCTCTCAAACACTACCCATGCCGTCCCACAATCACCCAAGCACTATCTGTGCACTCATGCAATCAGCGAGGCACTACTCATACACTCCTCCAATCATTCAGGCATTTCCATTGCACTCATCAATTCCCTCAAACAGTAGTCATGAAGTCATCCATGCACTGAGGCAGTACCCATGCACTCATGAAATCACCCAGGAACTATCCAATTACTCCTACAATCACTCAGGCACTATCCCTGCACTCATGCAATTATTTTTCTATTTTTAACCAGTTTATGTGGTTCCGTAAGAACTGTTTCTTTTTACAATTTTGTGATTTTTTGTATTTTCTAACAGTTTGTTCTTTTTTTTGTGTTTTTGACTTTATTTCAAACAAAACAAAATTCAACAGTCCAATACGACTATATGAAATAAAAGAGGAAAAGGAAGATTTGCAAGCATATAAAAAAATTAACATGTGTGTTTTTATTGCATTGAGAATAACATCAATGCATTGCTCCCCAACACACAGTTTTGCGTCACATTTCTTGCAATTAATGGAAGCAGCCACTAGCTCCGGGAAAATATGTGGCCGAGGGGAAGGTGGAACTCCTGCCCTTGATGTTGATGGTGCATTAGCGTCAACCTGGGCAGCTTGTTCATTTTTCTCCCGCACCATGAGTTCCTTTGCCAAATGAACTGGATGAATTGTCTCGAGGTGCTTCTTCATCGAGGATGTTCCGCGCGAGTACTTTTTATCTAATCCTCGAGAAAGTACTCTTTTGCATAATTTGCAAGTGACTTTTCTGGCGTTCACCTTTTTTCGCCCTCTGACACTGTAAAAAAAGCCTAAACTACACTCTCCTCTCTTTTTTTTACAGCTCCTCCACATCGTCAAGCTCTTCCAGGAGATCTTCCTCAGGATGACTGGATGCTATAATGAAGAAAAAAAGTCAAAGCACACCAAAAAAAAGCAATTCCAACAACCCATAATAAACAGGTCTTGCCAGGAAGACACACCTAAAATAAGAGAAATAAAATAGGTGTTAGATCCTACCTCTAACATAATGAAAAGGTTTTAAACCAATCAAAAGCTTTCTTTCCAGGTCATATGGAGTCGCGTAGGGTGCACGCACCCGTCGCGTACAAGTCGCGCACCTGTAAAAGTTCATATACATAATTGTGAAGTATAAATTGGTGTTTATAAAATATTTTGAAAAGTATATTAGTGAAAGTGTTTACGCAAAACTGATATTTAAAGTTTGTACAGTGATATTTCAAATCATGCCAGAGTCGCAACCCCTGCGTGATCCCAGAAATACGTGCCGGCAAGGTTCGCGCATTCTACGCACATACGTCGCACACTCGTAAAATGTCGTATAGCTAATTCTAAAGTATAAATTCCTGTTTATAAATTGTTTTCTAAAGTATATTAGTGAAAGTCTTTAAGCAAAACTGATATTTAAAATTTCTACAGTGATATTTCATACTTTTGAAACTACGCCGGAGAGGCGACCCCTGTGCAATCCCGGAAATACGCTGCAGCAGGGTTTGCACACCCTGAATCCGCACACCCATGGTGTAGGTTCACGTAGGGTGCGCAACTTCTTTTTAAAAATTTTTTTTTCAAAAGTTATCATAACAATACAATAAAACAACTTTCACAGTATTAAAAGCATTATTTCAAGTAAATATAAATTTTAATCGCTCAAATAAATAACAGAATACATTTTTAGTAGTCTATGATATAAATACTTTAAAAGAGTGATTATAATTACTAAAGAAGATTTTAGAAAAACTAATAATAATTTTAAAAAGAAAAAATCAAAAAAATACTTCCAAACATTTTTTAAATAAAAGGAATTCTATAAAACACTTAGAAATACCGTAATAAAGCTAAGATTACAGTTATTTTATACTTAAGATTTAGCATTTACAAAACCTTAGACATTCTCTGAAAAAACCATTGATTTCAAGGACGTTATAGTTAGGAATTAGCATTTAAATAACCTTTGAAATTCAGGTTAGTTCAGCTAACTATAACTTGCGCCCCCGCAATGCACTGCTGATGACGTCACATATTACATCATTCATGACATGGTCAGTGACATCACTGATGACATCACTGATGACATCATCCACGTGAAAATCTGATGCACCTCTTCACACCCTAATATAACCTTTGATACACCCACTGTAAAATACAGACTACCATTTTCGAAACCATACACACACCAATACCAGTTACTACATACACACTCACTGATTCCTAGGTCTACACACACATCCACTCATTCACCTATACAATAACTCATACATGCAGTCACTCATCAATACAACACTATCATATGCACTTATACACCTATACAGACACTCACACACCACCACTCATCCAGAGTTACTCACACACCTAGTCAGTCATGCAAAGAATCAATCACACTTCCATTTACTCACCTACACAGTTATACACACACCATCTCACTTATTCATACAGATACTAACGCATACTTACTCCCTTATACAATCACTGATACAAGTACACACTCATCCATACAGTCACTCTCACAATCACTGACTCTCACGTATAGTCATTTATATACTCCAACTCTCACATACACTGCCTTTTACATATGTAGTTACTTGGACATGTACCACTGAGACATCCATTCACTCACCCACACACCCATACACACACTCACCAACCCATACAGCTGTTTCCACATACACTCTTGAACCCATACACCCAGTGAATCAACCACTCACACATCTATGCACAGAGTCACATACCTCCCACCCACCCACCCACACACACACTCAGGCACCCATACAAATACTCAGGCAACCAATCGATAACCCATATAGACACTCATGTAGTTACTGACCAACCCATGCAGCAGCTTACACAACAACAGACAGACTGATACAGACATTCACACAGTTTAGTCACTAGCCAATGCATTCAGTAAGACACATTTAATCACTCACTTATACAGTCAGTCAAGCACCTACTAAATCCTCCATCCAGACACTTATACACCCACTCATTCTTCAAAACACCTTGGCATATATATAAAACATATTTAAACTTTATAGAAACACACAGTCACTGGATGATGTCATCAGTGATGTCACTGACCATGTCATGAATGATGTAATATATGACATCATCAGTAGTGCATTGTGGGGGCGCGAGTCATAGTTAGCTGAACTAACTATAACGGCGGAATTTCTCTGGTTTTGTACGAGTGAAATGTTCAGCTAACTATAACGTTCCTGAAACCTATGGTTTTTCAGTGAATTTCTAAGGTTTTTAAATGCTAATTTCTAACTATAACGTGCCTGAAACCTATGTTTTTTTCAGTGAATTTCAAAGGTTTTTAAATGCTAATTTGAAACTATAACGTGCCTGAAACCTATGGTTTTTTCAGTGAATTTCAAAGGTTTTTAAATGCTAATTTCTAACTATAACTTGCCTGAAACCTATGGTTTTTTCAGTGAATTTCAAGAGTTTTTAAATGCTAATTTCTAACTATAATGTCCCTGAAACCTATGGTTTTTCAGTGAATTTCAAAGGTTTTTTAAATGCTAATTTCTAACTATAACATAGCAGTCACGTTTGCAGAGTGGTGGAGAAAGGTGAGCGTGGCCTCCAAACACCATTTAGCAATCTCACTGTGTGGGATTTAGCAAAGGTAACAGGAGGGATAGTTAGCCCCCAACGTCAACCTTGGGGGCCAACTACCCCTTTTATTACCTCCAGTAAGTCCCACACAGCGGGATTGCTAACTTGTTATATCAGGCCCTGCCCACTCCGTGCACCACTGTGCAAAGGTGCCCCCTGGTGCGTTGTAAGTTGGGGGATTAAGTCCCCTTGAATCTTGAGGGTCCCTGGGGGCCAAGTAGCGCACCAGGTACCTCCAGTAAGCGCCACAGAGCTGCATTGCAGAGAGGTGTTCCGAGGCCACGTCCCTTTTTACACCACGCTGCAAACACGGCTTCTGGCGCACTGCTGCTCGGAGGATGAAGTCCACTTGTGTCCTGAGGTCCTCAGGACACAAGAGGACCTTATCGCCAGACCAGCAGTGCACCAGAAGCCACGTTTGCAGAGTGGTGTAAAAAAGGGGCGTGGCCTCGAACCACCTCTCTAAAACGCAGCACTGTGGTGCTTACTGGAGGTACCTGGTGGGCTAGTTGGCCCCCAGGGACCCTCAGGATTGAAGGGGACCTAATCCCCCAATTTACAACATGCCAGGGGGCGTGTTTGCACACTTGTTATATCAGGCCCCTCCCTGTACCACTGTGCAAACGCACCCCCTGGCATTTTGTAAGTTGGGGGATTAGGTCCCCTGGAATCCTGAGGGTCCCTGGGGGCCAACTAGCCCACCAGGTATGTCCAGTAAGTGCCACAGTGCTGCGTTGCAGAGAGGTGGTCTGAGGACACGCCCCTTTTTACACCACTCTGCAAACGCCTGAGACCCTTGACACTTATCCCCGCAACAAACCCACAGAAACCCCAAAGCACCAGTCTGCAGTGGGGACCCTCACGGACAGCGATGGAGCAAGACCCCCACAACAGACCAGCAGAAACCAATTCTTCGCATGGACCCTCGGTTAAAAGGAAGGCACGAGGCCCCGCACACCCGCCTCACACGAGGCCAGTTGTTTTATTTGTCTGCAACAAATTCCTTTTTTTATTTCAAACACATGTCCTATTATATAGTTACGAAACACTGATCCGTAAACCTGCTTTTACCTCAAAACTTATAGTTTTACCTTTCTGCTTTTCTTACACATTACTTTCTCTTTCTTGCTTCTCTCTCTTTCTACCCATCATTGTTTCTTTCCTTGTTTGTTTTTCTGCCTCCTGTCATACTTTCTTTCTCTCTTCCGCTCGTTCTCCTAATTGTCCTCTCATTTTCAGTTTTAATTCCTTCGTTTGCTGGCTTTCTTTCTGTTGCCTATTTTTCCTAGCATTCTCCATCTCCCGATTTCCTTCTCCCATCCAATAATCTCGAAACCTACCCTTTCTTTCCACTTCTCCACGTTTCTATAAGTGCCGGACTCGTGACTACTGAAAGCCTTCCATGGGCTGATTGAACCTGTGCCTTTCCTACCCCAATACGCCAACTGGCACAATGGACGCAGGCATCACAAATAAATGTACAGTTTATAAAGAAAAGCATCTTACCAAAGCCAAACAAAAAAAAATTACTTAAAACTAATAATATTAACCTAAGTTTGTTTGCTGATTTTCACGATGACTACTTCCATACTTATGTATTATGGTACATTTATTTTTATGCATCGCAAGGGTTCTGTAACACTTGAATGTTTTTGCAAGTTACTGTTAAATGCCAATAAAATATTTGGAACAAAAAAAACAACTAACAATATTCAAATGGGTCAACGTTCGGGACGGGGGCAGGCACACAATATGTTATTCATAACGAGCACGGAAAATGTAGATTTAATGATGTGTTGTGATATTAGAAGACCCTCCACACTTGTAAACTATAAATTCTAGTATATTTTAGAGAAATTGTTTCCCCCACATAAACCTTAACAGTGAAACACACATGTTACACTTTTTGACATTATAAATGCACTATCGTCCATATAAACACATAAAGTTCCATAATTAGCGTTAAGCGCCTGCTTTCTTGGCTGGTGTGAGTGCCGGCCGCAGAGAGCAGCGCCCGAGTGGATGTAGGCAGCACTGGTCCTGGGAAGCGACACAACTTCCATTAAACACTTCCATGGCTTCAGCACTTTCAATAACGTATTTTTCGTCCCCGTGGGCATCACCCCGGGGAACAGATTCAGTGCACCATCTCCCAGCCTTTGTCCGGTGAAGTGCAGGCAGTCTCCTGAATAAAGTGTATTCTGCACCCACTCTGACATCCCATATTGGAGTCTACCTGCCCCTGTCTGGTGAAGTGCAGAATGCCCATCCCTTGAAGTGCTCTCTTCACCCCCCATCTGTTCACTGCTCTCGACCCTTGTCTGGAGAAGTGCAGGTTGCCCCTTACTTGAAGTGCGCTCTTCAACCCCTCTGCCCGCTGCTCACGATCCCTGTCAGTTTAAGTGCCCGCTTCACCCTCTCTGCCCGCTGCTCTCGACCCACTGTCCGATGAAATGCCTGCATACCCCCCGAATACCCCCCACCCCCTTCCCATGCCTGCTGCTCTCGACCACCGTCCGGTGAAGTGCCGACTGTCCCTCGCTTGAAGTTCCTCTTCGCCCCACTCTGTCCGCATCTCTCTGCCCCTGTCTTGGACCCTTTCCGGTGAAGTGCCGGCTGCCCCTTTCTTGAAGTGCCCGCTACTTTGGAGCCTGTTCGGTGAAGTGTCGGCTCCACCTTGCTTGAAGTGCCCGCTTTTTTGGACCCTATTCCGTGAAGTGCCGGCTGTGCCTCGCTTGAAGTGCCAACTTCTTTGGACCCTGTTCGGTGAAGGGCCCGCTGCCCCTCTCTTGATGTGCCCGCTTCACCCCGGTCCGCTTCTTTGAACCCTGTCCGGTGAAGTGCCGGCTGCCCCTCGCTTGAAGTGCCGGCGTCACCCCAAGACACGCTTCTGTGGACCCTGTCTGGTGAAGTGCCGGCTGCCCTCGCTTGAAGTGCCCGCTTCACTTCCCTGCCCGCTTCCTTAGACCCTGTCCGGTAAAGTGTCAACTAGCCCTTGTTTGAACTGCCCCTTCACCCGCGGTCCGCTTCTTTGGACCCTGTCCGGTGAAATACCGGCTGCCCCTTGCTTGAAGTGCCCGCTTCACCTCCCGGCCTGCTTCCTTGGACCTTGTCCGGTGCAGTGCCGGCTGCCCCTCGCTTGAAGTGCCCCTTCACCCCCGGCCCGCTCACCTCATAGATGTCTTCATACTTCACGTTCTCCACGAGTTTCCAGAGCATGGTACCTGCCTGTTCTCTGGAAGGGGAGTGTGCTCAAGTGAGCAGCAGATGTCTGCATTCCCAGCACCCCCTGTCTGTAATGAGCCGTCTATAAATGGAAAAGGGGGCAGGGATCGAATCCAATGGCCCAGTCTATCTGCAACTTCTACATTGTGTCGTGTCTGAAGCAAGGGGCGAGGCAGGAAGGCACTCTCAGAAGGACGGAGAGACAGACACACGGGAGATATATTGGTGATAGCTGGATAGACAGGCAGACGCACAGATAGACAGACCGACACATAGCACCTGTATTTTAGCATTGCCCCCGGGACCTGGCCCACCCGGGGGCCTCATTAAAACTCAAGCGCTTCATTTAAAAAAAAAATTTCGGCGGGATTCGCAACCCCAACTCGAATTCTGCTGTTTTAAAAAAAAAAATGCTTTTTTTGGCCCTGGGGTCCTTGTGGGACCCCCCGAGCAGGCCTATGGGGTCTGGGTGTTTCTACCCTGCCCCCTTTTCTTCTTTTTTAACCTCTTTCTCACTGTTTTCTTGTGACTCGGTTCTACCGAGTCACAAGATGGCTGCCAACACTTCCTGGTTTGGAGTGTTGGCACCCAATCAGAGTGAAGCTCGTGCTCAGATATCGATATTTTTTCTTTTTTTAATTTCTCAGGAACTACTGAACGGATTTACACCATTTAAAAAAAAGGTCTCTTTCTGAACCAAGGACTACCTTTTTGCCAAATTTGGTGTAGTTCTGTTAACCTGGGGAAAATGCGTTTTGGGACCCCCCTTTTTTCTCAGTCCACGCTTGACGAATCACCCCGAAACTTTCAAGACAGGAGCTGACCGGAGCGCCCCACTAGTATAAAACATTTCGCAAAGATTCGTCAACCGGCGCCAAAGATATTGGCAAAAGAAAAAACTCTATTTGAATAGAAACGAGGTACTAACTATAACTACCTACTGGCGACCGCCAGTAGTCAATATACATATATATATATATATATATATATATATATATATATATATATATATATATATATATTTGAAACAAAGGTTGCCCTAACCGGTAAGGTGCACTCGCTGGCGGCAAACAGCTGACTGTCACAAGAGGCTATCGGCACATCAAAACCCCTCCATGTAAAATTGCCGACGCGTTTCGGGCTTGGAACGCCCTTCATCATAGGCAGACATCACAGAGAATGGCAAACAGCTCCAAGAACATCCCCTTTATTATATATGCGATAGACATCAGGTGAGTATTCATCGCTGAGAATTATGGGTCTTGAAGTCCAAATGTACTCCCCAAGTGGGTCGCCGCCATTTCCTATGAGTAAAAACAAGTTCTTAAAGTGAGGCAAAAGACGCACTCCAAAGGCTCTTGTCTTAAAGCAGCTTCCGCTAGCTCCGCATTGTAGTCACTGTGATCAACTGCGGACCCCCTCAGATCTCGGGGTGGTGCTCCTCGTGACCTGGGCCGGCCACAAATATTTGAAACAAAGGTTGCCCTAACCGGTAAGGTGCACTCGCTGGCGGCAAACAGCTGACTGTCACAAGATATATATATATATTTTTTTTTTCTCCCAAACGCCCTTGCGCTCAAGAATGCACTCGACAATGCTCTCACCCTTCGGGTATTGTTAGCCTTGCTGCAGCACGCTGTCTCTCTGTCCAAACTTGGCAATCATGCTCGACGCGTTTCAAGGTATTCGCCTTTAATCATGAGCTTCACACAAAGGCACAGAAGGCTCACCTGTTTGTTCACTTCATTTTTATTGTTGAATGAGACAGCCCTCAGTGGGCGTGGCTTGCAGTAAACGCCACACAGCATGATGGTAATTGCAGTTCCACCCTCAGTGGGCGTGGCTTGCAATAAACGCCACATAGCATGATGGTAATTGCAGTTCCACAGGTAAGTATTAGTGTCACACCTTTAGTAGGCTCCGTGCCCCTGTGTAAAAATAAAAAGCTGTGTAAGGTCCTTTAGTAGGTAGGGACATCTTGAGATTGTATGCTTCATTTTGCAAGAGAACATTGTGCCTGACGGAAAAGGAGTTTTGCCTTCCATGGCCTTTCAACATTAAGAAATGGTGCACCTCTTGTTTCCGCGGCTCGGGCAGCCGCGTTTGATTTTTTCTCCCAAACGCCCTTGCGCTCAAGAATGCACTCGACAATGCTCTCACCCTTCGGGTATTGTTAGCCTTGCTGCAGCACGCTGTCTCTCTGTCCAAACTTGGCAATCATGCTCGACGCGATTCAAGGTATTCGCCTCTTAATCATGAGCCTCACACAAAGGCACGGAAGGCTCACCTGTTTTTTCACTTCATTTTTATTGTTGAATGAGACAGCCCTCAGTGGGCATGGCTTGCAGTAAACGCCACTTAGCATGATGGTAATTGCAGTTCCGTCCTCAGTGGGCGTGGCTTGCAGTAAACGCCACATAGCATGATGGAAATTGCAGTTCCACAGGTAAGTATTAGTGTCACACCTTTAGTAGGCTCCGTGCCCCTGTGTAAAAATAAAAAGCTGTGTAAGGTCCTTTAGTAGGTAGGGACATCTTGAGATTGTATGCTTCATTTTGCAAGAGAACATTGTGCCTGACGGAAAAGGAGTTTTGCCTTCCATGGCCTTTCAACATTAAGAAATGGTGCACCTCTTGTTTCCGCGGCTCGGGCAGCCGCGTTTGATTTTTTCTCCCAAACGCCCTTGCGCTCAAGAATGCACTCGACAATGCTCTCACCCTTCGGGTATTGTTAGCCTTGCTGCAGCACGCTGTCTCTCTGTCCAAACTTGGCAATCATGCTCGACGCGTTTCAAGGTATTCGCCTCTTAATTATGCGCTTCACACAAAGGCACGGAAGGCTCACCTGTTTGTTCACTTCATTTTTATAGTTGAATGAGACAGCCCTCACTGGGCGTGGCTTGCAGTAAATGCCACATAGCATGATGGTGTCCCGATTGAAAAAGATTCTATATTATTGTTGCATATTGACACGCACTTGCTTTATACCATTTTATTTCAATGTTAGTTCAAATATGAAATAATGTTCTTTGAACAATGAGTTAATATGATATTTAAAAGTAATTTGCCATTGCTGAGAAATGTTGTGTTTTCCGTAAATGGGTCTGTTTTCACTTTCTATTGTTGAGGTGTCACATGATACTTTAAAAGACACTTTGTTTTGCATTCACTTTTACTCGTGAGAAAGGAGCAGGACGCTCCGAAACGCGTAGAGTGACGTGGTCTTGAATAATAAATCGCACTGAAAGATAATTTGTGGCCGTGGCGTATTGTTGTGGAGACTGTTGCAACGGTACTCGATTGGATATATATATATATATGCAAAAAAGGAAGCAGAGAACTCTGGGTAGTTCTCAAGTTTAGGTGGAAAGCAGCTCCAGTATAGAGCACTCTCAACACCAGCGACACTCTATATTTGCTCACCTTAAATGTCTGCTTTTCTATCAAAGTCTTTAAGCGTAGGATTAGCACAGTGCCATCCACGCCGAGATAGAAAGGGACAAAGTCTTTTACCATTTCTACAGCAAAGTCTTTAAGCATAGGAATAGCAAAGTGCTATCCATGCCGAGCTGCAAAATGGCCAAAGCCTTTTACCACTCCAGGCACATTATTTCAGCTATGGATTGGTAAAATACCATCCAATCCAACATGAAATGAATAAAAGCAACCCCTGACACGTGTTTCGCTCTTATTAGAGCTCTTCAGAGAGGTATAGCTTTGTCCAGACACAAGGGAGCACCCAGTATAAGTCAAAACAAAACCCTTTCAGGCATAGAGTGATGCATAAATTATGCAAAAAGGAAGCAGAGAACTCTGGGTAGTTCTCAAGTTTAGGTGGAAAGCAGCTCCAGTATAGAGCACTCTCAACGCCAGCGACACTCTAAATTTGCTCACCTCAAATGTCTATATATATATATTTCCACTGAAAAAAACAAAGGTTACAGGGGCATTAAAATTAGGCTCTGATTTCACTCGTTCCAAACCATTGAAATTCAGCAGTTACAGTTACCTGAGCTAACTATAACTAATGCCCCACAATGCACAGCTTATGACCTCACATATGACATTACTCATGATGTTCTATGACATCATTGATTTTTTTATTTTTGTTTATTTTAAGAGTTTTGTATAGCGCTGGTAAGACTCGAGGATATCAGAGTGCTTTACAGAAACATCACAATAATTATCAGTCAAACACAGTCCAATCAAAAATACAGTTTTGGGAGTCTAGTCTTTATCATTCATTAATAAATTATGATTGCAGATTAGAGCATCAATTAGTTGTGTTGTTCTTACGAGAGAGGTACATATAATAGGTGGTGTTTCCATGGTGTGATTGACAGTCATTTTGCGGAGGGATAAAAGAGCCAGTTAGGAGGAATTCTTTTAGTTGTTTCTTGAAGTTCATGAAGGTGGGGTTAGTTTTGATATGTACTGGGGGAGAGTTGCAGATTTTGGGGGCATTGTCAGAGAAAGAACGAGAGAGGGCTTTTTATTTATGTCTTTTGGCGAGGATGACAAGAAGTGTGTTGGAACTTCTAAGATTTCTCGTTTGGCCTGCTTTTGTGAGTTTGGCTGCAAGATAATCTAGTTTACCAGTGTGTAGGGCTTTGTAGGTGAGACAGGCAGTTTTGAAGCAGCAGCGTACTTCAATTGGAAGCATCTTTATATTGTTCAGTGAGGGGTGATGTGATCATGTTTCTTTGCTCTGGTAATAATTCTTGCTGCTGCATTAAGGATGGCTCTCATGGGGACTAAGTATGCTTTCACTTCTTCTGGGAGTGTGGCATTTCCGTAGTCTAGTCTGGATAGAACCAGTGCTTGAGTGGTGTTTTTGAGGTCATTTGGAAGGAGGAAGGGCTTAATTTTGTTGAGGAGTTTTAAGCTATAAAAAGCCCCCTTTTCAGTAGACCTGATGTAAGAGGTCATGTTTAGACTTGAGTCCAGAGAGATCCCCAGAGATTTGGCAGAGTCTGCTAGGGTAAGTTTGCAGTTTAGGGTATCAAGGTTACTTATCCACTCTTGGACCTTCTGTGAGTGGCCGTGATTGGACAAAACAAGAATCTCCATTTTTTCTTGGTTGAGGTGGTTGTGAGATAGCCAGTTTTGTACTTTGATGGATGTAGAGTTAAGTCGGCGTATGCTGCTCAGAGAGGATATTTCTAGGTAGAGCTGGGTGTCATCGGCAAAGAGGTGATATGCAATGTTTGCTTGTCTAAGAATTGCGATGAGGGGTTCCATGTAAATGATGAAGAGTGTCAGAGAGAGGACTGAGCCTTGTAGGGCACCCCCGCTGATAAGTGGGATAGCGGACATTGAGTTGTTGATTTTTATTTGTTGTGATTGGTTATGCAGAAATGAGGTTAACCATTGCAGAACTGTGCTGTCAGCTCTGATTCATGTTTTCAGGGCAGTACTTTATGGTCTACCATGTTGAAGCCCACTGATAGGTCTAGGAAGATGAGCAGACAGCATCTGTTTGTGTCTAGGGATTTATGAATGTCATCTGTTATATTCAGTAGAGCTGTTTCTGTGCTACATCCCTTCCCGAATCCTGATTGGTGTGAGTCAAGTAGGTTATTGGTGTCTAAGTGTTGGTTGAGTTGGGTGAGAACACATTTCTCGAGATTTTTTGCCAGGAAGGGAAGGTTGGTGATGAGTCTGAAAATGTTAGAATTTTCTGGGTCAGCGTCTGCTTTTCTTTTTTAGAAGGGGGTGACTTGTCCATGTTTGAGGCAGTTGGGCATCAGCCCGTTGCTCAGAGAAATGTTTATAATCTTGGTCCAAAGGGTGGTTAAGGCGTGGTTGAGGCATTTTGCTATGACAATATCTCAAATGATATCATTGATGACATCACGGATGACATCGTCCAAACTTCTTTTGTACACATTGCTCTGTAAACTGGTATACCATTAGAACTGTGAAAGTAAGTGCAAAATATCTCAGAATAATATGAAGCGTTATTACTGCTATCATACATACAACCCCCATAGCCAAAGCAAGCTTGTGTTATGTGCAACATTGACATTATACCATACACTTAATGGGTAGCCGAGTTTATGTTGACTATGAGCAACAGATTGAAGGGTAACCTATCCTGCACATGATATTCAATCTGTATACAACTGTTCAGGGAAAACCAAGTTCCACCAGATACTGAAGCCTTGTTACATAACAAATGCTCTACTATGGACAGTGTTTACCTGTGTAAAATCCCTGACAGTCACTGAACTGACATTGAGAAAAGAAGTGGATATAAGTTGAAAGTTTAGTATTGTTGACACTGTTTACTCTACGGAGGGATTTTACTCTGTACCTGTTTGTTTGCAAAAAGTGGAACTCCCATGAGAAATACATCACTGAGTATTAAAGAGTACATACTAAGAACAGTATACACTTTATGCAAAACTAGTCCAAAGTGCGACTATTCACTTGAAATACCCAAGATTTGAAGATGCTAAAGATCATACTACTTGCAGCCTTCATACCGTGGTAAAAACTTTACAGATAGCCCATCTTCTGAAGCAAAACAAGCACATGTACAAAGGTTAGTGCCTGGTGCACACAGTCTTTTATCTGAAGTAGAAATTGCCATGCTGAGACAATCCTGTCTAATAACGCAAGTCTGCTTAGAATACTTAGTTTGTATTACGCAGAATCTTTGACCTGCTTGAAACTTTTTCTTCAGTACCAAAAATGTTGTGTGGATCATAATGTACACAAGTCAACAGTCAACTGCACACAGAGTTACTCTTCAAAACAAAGATTGATAACGTGTTCGATACCTCTATATAACAATGGTGCATTAGGAGCACAAGCGTTTTGTAAACACTTATACTGATTATCTATACACAGGCTGTACAAAATTAGGTAGAAAAGTAATATGGCAGTTTCCTGCCACTATGTAAATTATAGAACAAACTTACACACTCATTGGATGATGTCATCAGTGATGCCATCAATAATGTCATTTGAGATGTCATCAGTGATGTCATAAATTATGTCATTGAACATATTATGAGTGATGTCATATATGAGGTCATTGGCAGTGCATGGCGGGGGCACAAGTTATAATTATCTATACTAACTATAACTGGTGAAATTCTGTGTTTTTTTTAGTTCAAAACATTAATGTTGTCACTGATAAATTCTTCTAACTATAACTATACTTTAACCTTTGGTTTTATCAGCACATTTCTAAGGTTTAAAAAAAAATAAAAACATATCTTTTATCACACCTAACTATAATGTTTAACCTTTAGTTCTATCAGTGATTTTCTAGGTTATTTTTTAACATAAAGTAATATTTAATTATGATACGTAAATCCAACCCCATCCCCTACAGCTAACCCACCACATGCAGCCAACTGCCCTGTACAGTGGGAGGTTGGCCACAAGGCCTGACCTCAGTGGCCAATCCCTGTGAAGGCAGCAAACCCCACATTGCACACGGCCTTTGGCTGGCACTATGGGGGTTGGCCACAAGGTCTGGCCATGGGGAGCCCTCCCCAGGGTCTTTTTCATTTTAAAGGGGAGGAAAGCCACGTGGCCCACTCCCCGATCCTCATTAGGCCCTGGGGACCCATCTATTGGGTCAAAAAAAGAGGACCCCCTGCTACCATTAATAGTTCCTAGGGCAGGGAAAATACAATTCTGAAAAATAACATCCCTAGGCAACAAAAGGTCAAGTTTATAACAAGACCTATTCCAACATACTCAGGATATTACAGACTCAGTATACGTAAAATTCGCATTAAAAACTTTTTTATTGATACAGTTTTATATAGTGATGTCATAAAAAAGTTGTTTCACAAACAAAAGGCTGGAAAACAACAATGCAACATACTTCCTACAATAAATCAACACAAGTGTATACAATAGACAAACATGTATAGAGTGCAAAATAGACAATAGTTATAAATAGAAACCAAACAAAGACAATTGAATACATCAAGGTTTCAAAAGTGGCAAAATGGTAAATTTTCTTATTTCCTACGCGCGTTTCGGCGTGCTGGACGCCTTCTGCAGGAAAGCCACAATGAATCCTAAACAACAAAAAATACAACAATGTACACTGAGTCTTTGATAAACAATCTTAATATATACAACATACAAGCCTCTATTACTCTGTGTCTAAGATATGGAAAGGACTGAACGGTGATCCCAGTAGGGGTAGAAAAGAGAAGAGGGAAAAGCTGTGCTCCTCCACCGTGGTTAACAATTCTTGTATAGTACATCACTAGAGGAAATTGCTTGTGCACGAGCGTGAACACAGAGAGAAAGGTGTGCCAAGTATATTCCCAAGTAGATATAATAGTAAAAAGAAAAAATATAATAGATATGAACCAGATTGAATCAATCTTGTGCTTACCATAGGAGGGCGCCAAGGACCAAATTGATGAAGATGACAATACTTCAATAGGTAATATATATGGATTCTAGAGGAGACAACAAGGGTCTTATAAGTCTCGCGAATGAAAGGGTAGTCAGATAGACTCTACTTCATAATTTGAGAATGAGAAGATGCGTGGAATAGAATTACCTCCACAAGACTTACTCAGCACTTGAGCCCAAGATGCCGGAAATGAGCTCCCAGAACTGCAATGGACCGATGCTTCAATAGACTAAAAAAAGGGACACAGCAATGAGTAGAAGGGTAATCGTTGTGATATAAAAATATAGTGCCACAATGATTGTAATATGTCAGCATATAAATAGATCACCTTTTTAGTCTTGTGTTGGATAGAACATGATTTTTATGTGGCACTTGAGCCCAAGTTGCCAAAGGTGAACTCCCAATACTGGAAAGAACAGGTTCTTCTATAGGCTGAAAGAACATCAAAAAGTAAGAAGGTGATCATAGTGATCTAAGAACTTAATAGCATATAGATAGCAGTAGGTCAGCATATAAATCAATCACCTGTTTGATCTTATGCTGGAATTTAAAATGATATTTATACAGCTTCTCAAGGATTGGCTGGTGGATAGTTCCAGTGGGCAAAATCACATCACTGTATTTTCAGTAGAGTGGTCCTATGGTGCCAATGACTATATGTCGCGCTATATGGGAAATAAGAATAGATAAATAAACACAACGGGTTATCAATTGATATATTATGTAGTTAGCTTCTATAGGCATAGCTGCCGAGAGAATCAAAAAGTCGATTGCTGTATTCATACATGGACTAATAATAATAGCCAGATGCTTGCATATGGGACATGGCTCCGTCAGTATAAAGCTAAATTTTCCCATGCGTCTTTATCCTTAAGGCAATAAAGATTTAAGGATTTATGTGGCTCTAGATAACTAGTATAGGACATTTACGCAGATGTAATAGTGGACAAAGCCAAATAAATAGAGTGAAATAGTGAGCGGATGCGTTCCCTAATTAGCAACCATGTTACTGGCCAAAAATTATATATTTAAATCCAAAACAGTATCTAACTTTGTCAGTACCCGCAGCTAATAATAGCAGATACAACTCACTTACATGAGAGTGACAGCGTTCCAATTAGATAGTCATAAATGATAGTGGCAGCCACAGGAAAGATTTAAAAATTGTGGTGCTACGCGATAACATCATCGCGTACAGTCATGTTCCATGAAAAGCAACTGGAACGCTAACCGCAAGTTGGTATGCTCTAATTGGTAAATTAGTGGGAATACAATAAAAAAAGAGTGGTAAGTCACTTACGGGTTGATGACAACAAACCCATCAGGGGATGGCAGCAACCAAACTGGAAAACAATTACGCTGCGCGGTCGCATCACCGCGATCGGCCAAGTTCCATAATTGGCAACTTTGATACTGACCAAGAGATAGTATGCTACAGTCTCAGGAGAATATATACGAAATCTAACTGTGCCAATGCACATAGTTACAAATAGCAAGTGCAAGTCACTTACGTGAGGATAACAGCGGTACAGTCAGATAATCATAGATGGTAAAGACAACCACGAGAACGATTTAAAAGTGGTGGCGCTACGCGATGACATCATCGCGTACAATCACGTTCCGTGAGAAATGACTGGAACGTTAACCACAAATTCGTATACTCTAGTCAATAAAATGAACAAGAAGCAATAAAAAAAATGTATTCATTGAAAACAATTACATTCATAAAAAACAGATGAAGCGCTGACCGAGGATTTATGTGCTCGGGTCAATAATATAGTCAAAAGTCCTGGAAAAATAAAATAAAAAAAGGAGCCAAGTCGGTGAAGCGAAATTGCCAACAACTTCACAGCAGGAGATCTACAATATTCCAAGAGCATATAACTGCAATTATGCACTAATATATAGGTATGATTTTGCAAAGCATATAAATGTAATGCAAGTGTAACAGTGGACAAAGCCAATTGAATGAAGTGAAATAGTAATCAATTTCACAAAAAGAAGTCTACAGTGTTGCATGAACAAGAGGGTGCAGATATCCACTAATGTATATATATTTTATACTACCAAAAGCATAAATATAAATGATAATGTGAAATCTATCTCATCAGTAGAAGGAGGCGAATAAAGAATGCCACAGAGAGGATTGCTAAATAACTTAAGACAATAAGCTGGATCCCATGACATCGTAATATCATGATATAACACGTGATATATCTGGCAAAGGACTGCTTGGGCACACAATGATGAAGAAGATATAAATCCAAGCGAGGCTATGCGCCTGGTGTGGAACAGATGCTTCACATCGATCCACATAAAGAATGACAATTAGGAATTGTACCGTATCACATTCTCCCATGGTATTTTGTTGTTGAGTCCATGCTTGTGAGTGTCCAAGACAAAAATCCAGAATACTTCTCTTTTCTTATGGATGTCACTACTTCTATTTTCATCAGTTATATCAATTTTTTCAATTATAAGCCATCTAATGTCATTAGTTGTGTGTTAGAAATCCATAAAGTGCTTCACCAATGATGCATTTATCTTAGAGGTACTGATTGCAGATCGATGTTCAGTGAGGCAAGTATTAAAGGAACATGATGTTTCTCCCACATAGCCCAGGCTGCATGGGCAAAGTAGGAGATAGATCACATTTTTGGTTTTACAGTTAAAGAATTTTTTTGCTGTAATGGTGTATCCATTGTGGGTAAATGTATCTCCTTCAATGGCTGTGTGGCATGACTTACATTGCAAACATTTAAAGGTTCCTCTAAATGGTTTTCTGAATAAATGTTATGGCCTCTAAGAACCTCGACTGTACGACAATGTCTTTGATATTCTTGTTCCTCTGATGAGCGAACAGAGGTTTCGGAAGTTTGTGTTCCTGATCAATATCGCTGTTTAAAATGTGCCAATTAGAGTTGATGATCAGTCTGACTTTTTCATTCATAGTTGAGTGTTTGGTGACACAGACTAGCTGTGTAACCATAGGAGTAATATTTGTTTTTAGAAGTGAATCTCTATTGTAGAATCTAGCTCTTTTGTACGATTCTCAAATCAATCTATGAGGGTAGCCCCTAGCTAGAAATGTGGCTTTCATGGTGGTGGCTTGTAGGTCGAAATCTTGCAGATTAGAACAGTTTTGTCGCCGTCTAAGGAACTGCCCAAATGGTATACTTTGTTTCTGGGCAGGTGGGTGGTAACTGTTGTAATGCAACAGAGTGTTTCGTGCAGTTGGCTTGACAAAGAGATCGACCTCCAGAACACCTTTATTGTGTTGAATGACTATGGGGCCGATTCCGATTTCGGCCGGAAGGGCACCGAACGATGGTCGGAGCCCTTCCGACCGAATCGGAACGTGCCGGCCGGATTCCTTTCCGACCGAGCCATTCCGATGGGCTCGGTCGGAAAGGATCCGACTCGGATTTCCGGATGGCTTACAACGGGCTCGGAGAGCCCGTCCGCCGTCCGGAAATCCTTCAGTACTCCCCCGGCCGCCTCTTCACGACCGAGGGAGTACGATGGCAGTATTTCACTGCCTTTTCGTGCCGGTCTTTCCGACACGAAAAGGCAGTCGGTAACTGTCTTTGGGGGCCCCCAGTAGGGCCCCCATGGGTGCGAGGCCGCCGAATGGCGGCCTGGGGGCACCTATGGTGCCCCTCTGTTGATCCCTGCACCCGGTGGCAGGCACCTTGGGGTGCCGGCCACAGGGTGCAGGGATGAACTGCACCCCTGCTTTTCACAATGCAGGCATGCATTCCGCTCGGAATGCATGCTCCCATTGTGCAGTATATGAGTGCGACCGAACAGGGTTCGGTCGCATCGTACTTGCAGGGCCGTAACCGACGACAGCAGGTCGGTCGGTTACGGCTCCTGGATGATGTCGGACGGACCTGAGTCCGTCCGACATCGGAATCGGCCCCTTAATCTAAAAATTCCACTTGAATTTTGCTAGTGTGAGCCGTGAATTTAAGGTTGATATCACACAGGTTTAACCACTCTAAAAATTCAGTCAGCATTCCTCAGTATCGGCCCAGATAAAAAAAATATCATCAATATATCTGGACCAGTGAGTTACTGATTCAAAAAAGGGTGCGATTTCACTGTGGATAAATTTCATTTTGAAAAGCGCCATGTAGATATTAGCCACTGAAGGGGCTACTGAAACCCCAAACTTACACCCTTGATCTGTCTGTACAGAGTCTTTCCAATTTCAAACGTATTTTAAGTAAGTACAATTTTCAGACATTCAAGGAGGAAAGTTTTGGGGCATTGGATGTTAAATGTGTCAATAAACCAAGTAACTGCATCAATAGCTTCTATCTGTGGGATGTTACTATACAATGATTCGATATCTAGTGTTACTAGGATATGTCTGACATGATTGAATGGAAGATTCTCAACTTTATTAATAATGGCTCTGGTATCCATAATATATCATGGAATTCTAGGTGTGAGGCCTCAATAGGTTGTCCGTATATTTCGAGAGAGGTTCTGTGATTGATGGTGGAAACAATGGGGCGATAAGGCGGGTCTTGAGTATCTTTATGAATTTTAGGAACCCCATAGATGCATGGCATTTTGGGTTCCATGCGATTCAGATAATCAAACTCTTTAGTGCAGATGTCTCCATTTTGCATTGCAATAGTGGTCAACTGTTGGATCTTAGATGCCACTTTACGAGTAGGGTCAACAGAACCTTTGATGTAAAAATTCAGATCATTAAGAAGAATTTTCATTTTACATTTATAAGTGGAGGTGTCCAACACGACAATACCTCCACCCTTATCATAGCTCTTGATGGTAAGGGATTTCTGATGAGAAATCTTCTGAAGAGAAGTGAATTCCTCTTTACTAAGATTGTACACAGGTTTGGGTATATATCGGGTCGCTCTATCTAGACGGTTGAGTACTGCATGTTCAAAAACTGCAACCTCTGGACTTAGTTGATCTAATGAGGGAGTGAATGTAGAAGGGTTCGATAATCCTGATGTGTTCTGAACCATGTGAGATGATATTTCGGTGTCTGCAAAGAATTTTTTAAGCATGATTTTACGAAAAAGGTAACAATGTCCTGATATAATTCAAATGTGTTAGCTGTGGCGTGTGGCACAAATGAAAGACCTTTAGACAAAAGTGTGGTGCATGAAGCGTCTAAAGGTACAGAAGATAGATTGAAGATCAGTATTATGTTCCCTGCCTCCAATATTGGCCGTTGCGACTTTCCAGCATGTGTTGATTGTTCGGCTGGTAATATTGGGTTTGATAATTGCCTCGGAATTGAGTCTGGAAGCGGACTTTTTGTCTGCCCCTGCAGGCACCTCGCTGGCCTAAAAAATCTTGAAGAGTGCCCTGTTTGGGGTCAAATGGTTTACGATGTCCTTGCTGGTCATAATGATATGCGCTGCCTTCCCCCTCAGAGTCTGAGGTGTCAGAGAAAGTATGGACTCAACGATTCCTTGGGCTATCTTCATTTAAATATTGATTTTGTTTGTAAAAATTCTCTGCTAAATAAGGGTAGGTTTTTTCCTGTAAATTGTAGCGTATATCTTTATTCGAGTTATCTGTTTTGCGTTTGATTAGATATTCTGTAAATGAAGATAGTTCTCTATCAGCTTCCTCGAGTTTCTTTTTGGCCTCTTCAAGGGCATTTGTTTTTCTAATTTTCTCTTCTACTTATGCAAGTTCGTTTTTTAATGCTACTACTAGCTCTTTGGCAGTTTCTACAATATGGATCATTAGATCTCGAGAACATCTGTTCGCGATCAGTGTCCATTTTTCCAAGTACTGTCTAATGTGAACAAACAGGCCTGGGATATTTCGCACTCTAAGGCCCTGAGGGATCACTCCTGCCCTCAAATACTCCAACATAAATTCTCTATGTGCCTCCATGCGTTTCAATTTCTTTTTAAGAAAAACAAGTTGGTTAGCATCATCATTACATCTGATGTTAGGATTGGAGATGTTACCAAAGTTCGTGTTTGAACCTACTAAAGTGGCGAACTCTTCATCAGTAAATCCAAATATTTTTAATTGGTCCATAATGGAAAAAAAGAATAATAAAAACAAAAGAAAAAGGTATGTCAGGCAACAGACCCAATGGTGAAAAAAGAACAAATAACAGACAGTAAATCAAGAGGAAATAAATTAGTCTGAGGAGAATAAAGGTCACGGAGTATTAGACAAAGGAAAGGAAGGTGTAGAACCAGAGAAGCTGATAGAGCATAGATAAAGGAGTACAGTCCCACACAGACTAGCTGTGGGTAAATCTAATGTCAAAAAAGAGGACCCCCTGCTACTATTAATAGTTCCTAGGGCAGGGAAAATACAATTCTGAAAAATAACATCCCTATGCAACAAATGGTCAAGTATATAGCAAGACCTATTCCAACATACTCATGATATCACAGACTCAGTGTACGTAAAATTCACATAAAAAACTTCATTTTATTGATACAATTTTATATAGTGATGTCATAAAAAAGTTGTTTAACAATCATAAAAGGCTGGACAACAACAATGCAACATACTTCATACAATAAATCAACACAAGTGTATACAATAGACAAACATGTACAGAGTGCAAAATAGACAATAGTTATAAATAGAATTATAACTAGACACTAAACAAAGACAATTTAATACATCAAGGTTTACAAAAGTGGCTAAATGGTAAACTTTCTTATTTTCTACGCGCATTTCGGCGTGCTGGACGCCTTCTTCAGGAAAGCCACAATGATTCCTAAACAACAAAAAAAAAACAATGTACACTGAGTCTTTGATAAAACGTCTTAATATATACAACAAACAAGCCTCTATTACTCCATGTCTAAGATAAGGAAAGGACTGAATGGTGATCCCAGTAGGGGTAGAAAAGAAAAGAGGGAAAAGCTGTGCTCCTCCACCGTGGTCAACAATTCCTGTATAGGACATATCTAGAGGAAATTCCTTGTGCACGAGCGTGAACATAGAAAGAAAGGTGTGCCAAGTATATTCCCAAGTAGATATAATAGTAAAAAGAAAAAGAATAATAGATATGAACCAGATTTAATCAATCTTGTGCTTACCATAGGAGGGCAGCAAGGACCAAATTGATGAAGATGACAATACTTCAATAGGTAATATATATGGATTCTAGAGGAGACAACAAGGGTCTTATAAGTCTCATGAATGAAAGGGTAGTCAGATAGACTCTACTTCATAAATGGAGAATGAGAAGATGTGTGGAATAGAATTACCTCCACAAGACTCACTCGGCACTTGAGCCCAAGATGCAGGAAATTAGCTCCCAGAACTGCAATGGACCAATGCTTCTATAGACTAAAAAAAGGGACACAGCAATGAGTAGAAGGGTAATCGTTGTGATACAAAAATATAGTGCCGCAGATTGCAATATGTCAGCATATAAATAGATCACCTTTTTAGTCTTGTGTTTGATAGAACATGATTTATATGAGGCACTTGAGCCCAAGTTGCCAAAGATTGAACTCCCAATACTGGAATGAACAGGTTCTTCTACAGGCTGAAAGAACATCAAAAAGTAAGAAGGTGATCACAGCGATCTAAGAACTTAATAGCATATAGATAGCAATAGGTCAGCATATAAATGAATCACCTGTTTGATGTTATGCTGGAATTTAAAATGATATATATACAGCTTTTCAGGAGTGGCTGGTGGATAGTTCCAGTGGGAAAAATCACATCACTGTATTTTCAGTAGCGTGGTCCTATGGTGCCAATGACTAAATGTCACGCTATATGGGAAATAAGAATAGATAAATAAAGACAATGGGTTATCAATTGATATATTATGTACTTAGCTTCTATAGGCATAGCTGCCAAGAGAATCAAAAAGTCGATTGCTGCATTCATACATGGACTAATAATAATAGCCAGATGCTTTCATATGGGACATGGCTCCATCAGTATAAAGCTATATTTTCCCATGTGTCTTTATCCTTAAGGCAATAAAGATTTAAGGATGTATGTGGCTCTAGATAACTAGTATAGGACATTTACGCAGATGAAATAGTGGACGAAGCAAAATAAATAGAGTGAAATAGTGAGCGGATACAATCCATAATTAGCAACCATGTTACTGGCCAAAAAATAATATATTTAAATCCAAAACAGTATCTAACTGTGTCAGTACCCGCAGCTAATAATAACAGATACAAGTTACTTACATGAGAGTGACAGCGGTCCAATTAGATAGTCATAAGTGATAGTGGCATCCACAGGAAAGATTAAAAAATTGTGGCGCTACGCGATAACATCATCGTGTACAGTCATGTTCCATGAAAAGCAACTAGAACGCTAACCGCAAGCTGCTATGCTCTAATGGGTAAATTAGTGGGAATAAGATTAAAAAAAAAGAGTGGTAAGTCACTTACGGGTTGATGACAACAAAACCGTCAGATATTCAGAGATAAAGGGGATGGCAGCAACCAACCTAGAAAACAATTACGCCGCGCAGTCGCATCACCGCGTAGCGCCACAATTTTTAAATCTTTCCTGTGGCTGCCACTATCATTTCTGACTATCTAATACTGGTAGGCAGTATAGTTTAAGAGTCCTTGGACTGGAAAAGCCCAAATTCTGAATTTAAAATGTAACACCATTATTAGGGATTTTCTTTAATAACAAGAATTGATTTCTACCCAAATGAACCCCTTTTGCAATATTAGGATAATGAAACGCTGGGCAAAAAATATAGAGCTCTAATGTTTTCCTTGCAGTTTGCATGCAGCTCTTTGATGGCAGTTAATAGCTCACTATTAGGATTTTAGCTTATAAACTGCAAATAACAGAAGGATCTCTGACAAAAGCGGTAACCCATCGACCTATTTATATTATATGCACTTTGTGATGTGAATGGGACACGTTCTTTGAAGCAGGAATATTAACCCTCTGCGCTATGATGAGTCAAAACTTTCACTAGACAAAACTCCGTTCTCTCCAGGAAGAACATTAATTACCAGAGTTGTCATTTTTATTGATGCTGGAAAATTGCTGGGACAATGTACGCGGCATCAGGTGCTTTTAAAAGGATGAACATGGCGCCCCCACCCCAAGTCAGCACCCGGTGCGGTGGCACCGATCGCACCGCCCTAGAGCCGGCCCTGATTATACTTTTTCTTTTTGCTATTATATCTACTTGGGAATATACTTGGCACACCTTTCTCTCTATGTTCACGCTCGTGCACAAGCAATTTCCTCTAGCGATGTACTATACAGGAATTGTTGACCACGGTGGAGGAGCACAGTTTTTCCCTCTTTTCTTTTCTACCCCTACTGGGATCACCGTTCAGTCCTTTCCTTATCTTACACACGGAGTAATAGAGGCTTGTATGTTGTATATATTAAGACATTTTATCAAAGACCCAGTGTACATTGTTGTATTTTTTGTTGTTTAGGAATCATTGTGGCTTTCCTGCAGAAGGTGTCCAGCACACCGAAACTTGCGTAGAAAATAAGAAAATTTACCATTTAGCCACTTTTGTAAACCTTGATGTATTAAATTGTCTTGCTTAGTGTCTAGTTATAATTCTATTTATAACTATTGTCTATTTCGCATGTTTGTCTATTGTATACACTTGTGTTGATTTATTGTAGGAAGTATGTTGCATTGTTGTTGTCCAGCCTTTTATGTTTGTGAAACAACTTTTTTATGACATCACTATATAAAATTGTATTAATAAAAATAAGTTTTTTATCTGAATTTTACGTACACTGAGTCTGTAATATCATGAGTATGTTGGAAAAGGTCTTGTTATATACTTGACCATTTGTTGCCCAGGGATGTTATTTTTCAGAAAAGGACCCATCTCTTGGTGCCTTTTTTTAAAGGGGGGCCTCTTGACCCTTCCTCCAGAGCATCATTAGACCCTGTGAACCCCACCCCCCCAGGGCAGTTGTTTTTTAATAAAGGTGAGGGGGCTGGATGACCCCCCTCCTCGAGCCTTGTTAGCCCCTGGGGACTCCATCTCCCAGGGCCACTCCTTTAAATAACAGGAAGGGGGCATGAGTGGTCCCCTCACCAGGCCAATTTTGCCCCCAGGTACCCCATCCCTTGGGGCCCAGAGTAATTATCAGGGGAGGGGGCCACACAGTCCCCCTCCCTGGGTCAATTTCAGCCCCAGGGACCACATCCCCTGGGGCCCGGCATGATTATCAGGGGAGGGGCATGCGGCCTGCCTCCCTGGTCCGATTTTGACACCTGGGACCCCATCTCCCTGGCCTGATATTATCAGGGGGTGGGGACACGTGGCCCCGAGCCCAGTCAATTTCAGCCCAGAGACCCCATCACCAGGACCCGGCATGCTTATTAGGGGAAGGAAGAACATGGCCCCCCTCCCTGGGCTGATTTTGGCCCTAGGGACCCCATCCCCTGGGACCCAGCATTATTATCAGGGGGCGGGGCATTCAGCCCCCCTCCCTAGGTTGATTTTGGCCCCAGGGACCCCATGCTCTTGGGCCCTCACACTTTAAAGGTGGGTGCCTTGGTGCCCACCTAGAGTACTCACTATACATTCGTAAGGCAGCTGGGGGAGCCCCAAGGCCCCCATGGCCCCAGCCAGCTCACCGCATACAGCAGAAGCCGGGAATGCTCCCACCCACAGGGAGCAGCTTCTAAAGCTATTCTGTGCCAATAGGAGAAACTTTTTGAACTGTTTCCCTGCCTGTTTCAGTGCGGGCATGAAAGCAGATCAAAAGTTCACTGTCAGAGGGTGGGAGCATTTTCAAAGCTCCTGCCCGCTGGGAGTAGACTTAGTGGTTGCTCCCGCTTGGTGGGAGTTTTGAAATGCTCCCGCCAAGCGAGAGCAAACACAGGTTTGTCCTGGGGTGGGCTCCCCAGGGCATAGCATCTGAACTGCCCGGGGGATAGGGCTAGTGGGCCCATCCCTATTTTGAACAATTTTGGCCCCGGGGGTGGGCTCCCAGAGCCTTTTGAGGCTCAGGGAGGGGGGCTGCGCTGCCCCCCCTTCCCGTATTAACAAGTATGGCCCTGTGGGTGGGCTCCCCAGGGTCTCTGGAGGATTGGGGAGGGTGGCACATGGCCCCCTCCCCTAAAACATATTTGCCCCCAGGGTGGGTACCCAGGGCCTCTGTAGGCTCAGGGTGGGGGGCAACACAGCCCCCCCCTTCATAAATACAGCCCTAGGGGTGGGCTCATCTGGGCTTAATATTATTGAATGCAGCCCTGTCGCCATTTTTTTCCCGATCCCACAAGATGCTCATGGGATTACAGCTTTTTTTGTTGATTTATTTTTCATTTTTGTCAAGGGGGTCCCTCTGTGCCCCCTCCATGGCGCTTAGGGGGTCAGGGTATCCCTAACCTGACTCCTTATACTAATTTATTTGTAATTTCAGGACTGGGGACTAAGTCCCTGAGTACTCTAATGGCTGCAAGCACCACTTTTCTCATGTTGCTGGTAGTCAATGAGAGCTCTTGCTCCTGCAGTAGTCTGACTCCTAAAGAAGCAAGCGGGCCCAAGGGAAATGAAGCACCCTGGGCCACTTAGGGTGGCAAAGTTGCCAATGAGTTTCATCCCCAAATCCAGGGCAGTGGTCGCTCCATATTTAGCCTCAATCTGTTAAAGGACTTCAGGCAAAACAGCAATTGAAGGAGTACCATGAGTAATGGTGTAGATGGCAGGAAATATAGTACCTCAAGTATTACACTCCTCAACTAGGGAAACCATACCAAGTGGAAGACACATAGTGAAAATTCTAAATTTATCTTTGGATCCCGTATGGGGGAAAACTGCCTTAATCTGTCTTGTTTTTAATGCTATCTACAATGGAATTTTATCACGTTTGGCAGGGACCTTACCCATAAAAGCTTGAATGGTAACTCGACTAATTGCAGGCATAGCTAACTGACACTGTCCAGCTGAAGGAGCAGCTTTTAAGGTACGCAGTATGAACTGCATCAGACGTTGATACAGTCTAATCAAAGAGAGCAAGTGTGTCTTGCTGTGTTATACGATGTGCATCTAGAAAGGGAGTCTAGCCTGCTAAGACCAGCCAAGTTGCCGCATCATTACTGAGAGGGCTTAGTCTTACATTTCGATGGGTATGTTGGAGGGTGACTTGAAACCAATTATGATGTTCCTGGTAGGTTAATGTGCTTCCTAAATATTCACAAGGTCTATATGCAGCCGGAACGGCAGACTCAGAGTATGTGCGAAAAGTTTGTGAATTTGCATTGACTGCAGGAAAAGTAACCCAAGAATAAAAAACTTTACATTTATACGCTTCATGTGCGTCAACCATGAAGGTAACATCTCCACTGCCATTGGCAAGCCCATAGCTAGTTAAATGATTAGTGACTGCTTGCCTACAATTAATAGTAAAAATCACTACTTACGCTATATTTAATTAATGGAATGCAAAGAAAGGAGGCACTATAGGTGAGTATCCTTTTAATAGAGCATGCTCGATTAACCTGCAGAAATAAATTGGTGCTTCCCATTAAACCTGAGGTGGATAAACCCGCATGACCACAGACATCTCTGTATAAAGGTAATAAAGGAGCCTTAGGCACAATCAAGAAACTATTCAGGAGACCCATTAAATAGGTACCAGACCTAACAGTTGGTGGCGTCATGTTACACATTTCCTGCAAATTTAGTAGGACTGTGAATCAGATCAACAAAACTTCATAATGCAGAGACTGAGTCTTCTTCTACCATCAGTAAATGATGGTTTGGATAGTACCACAATTAATTTCATAAACCTCCAGAGTTGTAGATGTTGTTGGTAACCTTGAACATGACCACGTTTGTTCTTTTTTTCCCTTTTTTTGGGTCAAGGCATAAATCAATACATCCGTGCAATTCATACAGGATAGCACCATCAGAGAAAGAAAAAAAAAGAAAGTGCACAGTACAACCATCCATAACAATTCACAGGAATAGATATACGTATGTCCATTTAATGTCCAACATTAATTCATGCCAGAAGGAAATCCCTCAAGTATCACATAGGTTAGAAATATTTTTTTTTAAAAAGGGGGTGATTAAACTGAAACTAGCCTAAGCAACCCCAGCATTAACGCAATCCCATCTAAGATTCCTCCAAATCGTGTAGAATTTTAGCACCGCGGAAAGGCCTCTTGCCTTAGCCAGGACAAGCTCTAATTTTTATACTTTATAGAGAAGGGTGCACCATTCTATAGCATTAGGGGCATTCTCTAGAATCCATACTCGGGCAATACAGAGTCGGGCAGACGTAAGCATAATTGTGACCAATTGCTGTAAACCTCCTATACAATCATATTTAAGACCCATCATTATCTCCTTGGGTGTCAGTTGTATTGAAAAGCCCAAACCTAATGACATATATTCTATCACGCCTTTCCAGAATTTTTCCAAGCCCGGGCAGAGCGCGAACATGTGCAGGGCTTCGGCGGCCAGGAGGTCACACTTAGGGCACCTAGTTATATCTGTCCTGTCTATTGATGGTGGTGCTCCCCATTTAGAACTACATCCAGAGTGTAATATAAAAGACAAACCGTACACCAGTGCTGCAGCTTGAGATTCACAGAGTGGACCGAGCAGTCTAGCAATTCTAATGACATCTGAACCTCGGCTGCCGATACCTCGGATGCCAGAAGCCTACTCTATTTTACTGCCAATAGTGGGGTAACATCTATAACAGAGTGTGACAATGCCTGATACATTGCACGTATAGTTGGTTTGATGTTGGGCTTAAATAAATATGCAGAGAACTCTGAACTGTCAATGCTGCTCATCGCTTCATGTCCCATACGGATATAATCCCTCAGTTGGAGATATTTAAAAAAAGAATGATGAGGCAATTTATAGACTGTTTGCAAATATGAGAAGGATCTAAACCCATTTGAGTCACATAGTTGGCCCATTGTTGTAACACCACAATGTTTCCATACTATGCAGGTTACATCAGCAGAAACAGAAGAGAGGGCAGGAGTATCCCAAATGGGGGTGTCTTGATTAAGAAACCCTAGGGAATATTTCTTGCAAAGTCCCTTCCATATACAGATAATATCTTTCAGTACCTTAAACCGCACCCTCTTATTGTAATTAGGATCCTGGAGGCGGTAAAAAAAAAGCCTGGCTTCTGCCACTAAAGCAAGCTGATAGTATTGTGGTATTTGATTAAAGTTGCCGTACGTCAGTAAACTACGCACCCGGCCAGTGAATGCGGACCAAAAGTAGAGCTTGAAATCTGGGACCGAAAGCCCTGCTAATTTGTAGGGGGATTTCATAAGTCGACTGGGACGCCTAGCGCACTGATATCCCCAGATAAAACTGCTAATAGCACCGTCGAGGCACCTAAAAAAATAATCCACAACCCTCAGTGGGATTGCTCAAAACAAATACAAAAACTGTGTCAGGATATTCATTTTTATAATATTAACTCGCCCAATAATCGTGAGCGATAGCTTATTCCATGGTTTTAATTTAATAATAGTGGCCAATAGTAAAGTTTCATATTTAATTTTAACTATATTTGAGACCAAAGGGCATATCTTAATGCCTAAATAAACAGCCGAAGTGGTGCCCCCCTGAATAGAAGATTCAGAGTTAAAATTCAAAAGGACCTGTGTTTGCCTATATTTAATATGTAACCAGAGAATTCTCCCAAAATACATGCCTCATGAAAAATCTGGGAGACAGCTAGTCTTGGATTGGAGGAGAAAATTGCCACATTGTCCGCATAAGTGGTAAATTTAAGTTGTCGATCGGCATAGACCCATGGTTGTATGTCTGCATTCCTAAAAAGAGATTGTAGATAGGGTTCAATATAAAGGGCAAAAAGAAGGGGCGAAGGTGGACACCCCTGTCTTGTCCCACGGTAAATGCAAAAAGGCTCATAGTAACTGCCAACATAAGCGACCCGGGTGCGTGGAGTCGAATAAAGTGCCTGGATCATTTTAATAAATTTGTCGCCTTTATCAAAGGCAGACAGCGTGATCCATGAGCAACCCCAAGCCACCCGGTCAAATGCCTTCTCAGCATCAAGTAGTATCATACCCATATTCAAATTGCATTTACCTGCTATATCAAATGCTGTAATTGCTGTATTAATGTGTTACGTAGTATCTCTACCTGGAACAAATCCATGTTGCTGTGGGGATACTAGACCGGAAATCAATGGAGCAAGCCGACAAGCTAAACTTTTCGCGAACCACTCAGCGTCTGTATTAATCAGAAAAATGGGCCTGTAAGAACCCAGATCGTCCGACGGCTTGTCCTTTTTTAAAAAGACCAGAATGTTAGTTGTATTCCAGCTATCAGGAACAGCCCCCCCGCTTGAATATATTGCACCACTTAAAGAAATTCCGCCTGTAATATTTCTCCAAACGTCTTATAGAACTCAATCTGGAGTGCATTGTCTGCCGCAGCCTTGCCCGAGGGTAGAGCCCTGAGTGCTCCTTTGACTTCCAGACTAGAGATTCCTATCTGTAGGTCCGATGTCTGCTATACCACAATTAATGGAATGCAAAGTAAGGAGACACAATAGGTGAGTATCCTTTTAATAGCTCAAGCTCGATCAACCTGCAGAAATAAATTGGTGCTTCCCATTAAAGCTGAGATGGATAAACCTGTATGACCACAGACATCTCTGTATAAAGGTAATAAAGGAGCCTTAGGCACAATCAAGAAACTACTCAGGAGACCCAATAACTATGAACCAGACCTAATAGTTGGTGGTGTCATGTTACACAGTTCCTGCAAATTTAGTAGGACTGTGAATCAGATCAACACAACTTCATAATACAGAGACTGAGTCTTCTTCTACTATCAGTAAATGATGGTTCGGATAGTACCACTTTTAATTTCATAAACCTCCAGAGTTTTAGATGTTGTTGGTAACCTTGAGCATGACCACGTTCATTCCAAAGGAATTTGTGGCAAAAGATCTAACCCTTTTGTTTGTCACTTTTGCATGCCCAAGGTGTCACAAAGAAAAGAACAATAATAATACATTTACAAATGTTTATTGAAAAGATCTAATCCTTGTGAATAAGACATGAACTGAGATTATTAGATAGATGATGCAAATCATTGGTATAAACATTATGAGAATGGTGAAAAATACAAACAATTCAATCATGCTAATTGTTTCTAATGTTACTCCTATCTATCACTAACACCTCTACACTAGCGAGAGCATGTTAGGAGTGCCTTTCTGCCAGACCCTGTTGGAATGATCTTACCCCATTCCTTGGTGTAATGTCTCAGGGAGCCAGCCTCATTGCATTAACTAATGCACCCTGCCTGAGTGTGTAGGCCTGCACACTTCTGCTTGAGTGGTTATCTTAAATCTTAGGATGAAGGTCGGGCGTGCAGAGCTGCATCTCAATCAGGTCTGCTTTTCCATAGACAGTGCGCTTTTTGGTTTGCTAATAACTTTGGTGCTGTTTGGCAAATCTTTTCAAAATTTCCCCCCAAAAAGGTTCATCCACTTTACCTCCTTCTTGGAAAGATTCAGGGTGATTCATCAAGCAGGAGACAAGAAAAAAGGGGGGTACAACAACATAAAATCCCCAAGCATTTTCCATAGACTTTTTCAGATAGCAATTCCGCAGAAACTGCTGAATGGAATTACACTAAATTTGGCAGGAATCTAGATCATAGTGCAGAAAGTGTGCTTTTTTGATTTGGTGTAAATCTGTTCAGTATTTTCTTGAGCAATTAATGTTAAAAAATGTTTGTATATCTGGACTGTGGGTTTGTAAATCTGTTCAGTAGTTTAAGAGATATTAAGATTTAAAAAAATATAGATATCTGGAGTCCTTGCAGTGGACTTGCAGATCATACTGATATTTGATTGGCTGCCAACACTTCAACCAGGAAGTGTTGGCATCCATCTTGGAACTTGGCTTGAAGCCAAGTCTCACAAAAAAAGTTTACAAAAAAGAAAAGGGGGCAGGGTAGAAATAACCTACTCCCCCAAATATGGTAAGGGGAGTCCCACTGGGCCCACGATGGAGGGTAAAACATTTTTTGTATTGAATTGTGCCACGAATTTGTGGGTGGACCCACTGCAATTTTCTTTTTATGAAACCCTCAGGTGGGCCAAATCCCTGGGGCAGTTGTTATGATAATGCCAGGGGAGCCCATGCGGCACCCCCCTGGGGATCTCCACCTCCCCGGGGCAAACAATATTAAACATGCGGGGGCCAACATGCCCCCCGCAGCCCTGGGGACCGCCACCTCCCTGGGGTTACTGATTGATTTAATGCGGGGAGGCCCGCTCCCCATCACATTTACGGGCCCAGTAAAACCCATACCCTGGGGCCATGTATATTGGTGAAGGGGAGGGGGCGCTCAGCTTAGTAAATCCCAGTTAAGGACTTGCGTTGCCTTGAGATAACTTGCATTATGCAAGGACAACACAAATCCTTAGGAAATCTGCCTTTCTATCTCTCTCTCAGTCACTATCAGTCACTTTCATGCTCTCCTTCAGTCCCTTTCTCAGCCATTCTATCTCATTCAGCCACTCACTCTCTGACTTTCATTCTCAATTAGTCACTCACGCATTCAGTAACTCACTCTCAGTACCTCACTCAATCTCTCTCACCAAGTTTAACTCTCACTTATTCACTCTAACACTCACTTTCAAAGTCACTCACTCTCTGAGTCCCAGACTGGCCTTCATGCACTATGTCTCTCACTCATTCTCACTCATTCTACCACTCACTCTGTCAATCAAACACTCCAACACACTCTCATGCACTCTCACTCTCACTCCTGTTACAGTCATCTCTTTCACTTAGTTGCTTGCCTTCCCTCACTCAGTCACCCACTCTCAGCCATTCACTCTGTCTCTTGGCCATTCACTCATTCACTTGCTCACTCTCATCCACTCTGCCCACTCACTCTCACTCTCTCTCACTCTCTCATGCACACACACATGCGTAGGTAAGCATACACCCAAAGGTGCTTCGCATCAGGTTCGCCTCTGCCTCGGAAGCTGATCACATGGACTATCAGACACACAGCTCTCACACCCAGTTGAAATTCTTGATTGTGAAGCCTCTACTTTTACATCATCATTTCAAGAGTTTAAAGCATCTGCAGACTTTCACAGTGCCAAAGAAAAAAAGCATACACAAACCATGCATGTCTTGGCTGGAAAGGCAAACATATCCAGGGTGCAATGTGCACCACTGTATATGCTTATTTACTGTCACTTTGAGAGCCTGAAGATGTGGTGCAGAGGTCTTTAAAGATGCAGATGAAAATATTCATTGACTCAGGACTTTGATTTGATCTAAAGCTGAATATCAACAAGTTAAATCCAGCAGAATGACTGTCAGCATATAAAGTTATGTTTCCTTGAAAATCTCCCATAGCATTTATCACTAATGTAGAGTACCATGTACACTATGTCATGGAGTGGTAAAGTAAAATACATTGCAGCAAACATTTATCATTACATTGATTTGGTTTAATGTTATGGTTGATGGTAAACTTGTATGTATTGTATTTTTGAGCACCTCAAATCTCTTTTGTTGACTTTCCAATTTGCTAGCCAACTTGGGTCCTGAGGCACTGTATTAATCAAACAATACTGACATTCATCTCTGTATTTTGGAGACTTCCTACCCTTCAGCATCGTCTAATCATCTATTGATAACTTGGACATTTCAGGGATTTCAGCTACATTCATGAGGAAAAGCTGTGCCTTCCATTTATGATTTTCTTCAATTTGATCTTGCCTTGGCCCTGTTTCCTCTTAATTGAGTGCAAGTGGGGATCCCTAACATATGAGTTCTAAATAAATCTGTTTTGATAAGAGCCTGGAAAAAAGTTCACCTTAGTTAACTGATTTATTTTCTTATTTCCACTTCTGGATTATGTAATAAAGACATTGATCTAGATATTACAATTGCTGTCAGTGGATCTTTATTGTGGAATTTAATAACTTCTGTATGTGAACCCAGATCCTCATACTCTAAGGAGTTTACTGTCATGAAACTACATAAAGAAGACTGTATCAATGCAAAACCTTAACTTGAGAAGCACACAGTGCCAATGATATTCAATGGTCGCAGTAGAATAGGACCTAAGTGCAATTTGACACTCACAGCGATGAAGTGTCAAATTGGATACACTAACAAGGTTCAGCCTGGTTAAAGATTTTACCTTCTAATTTACCTTCTGATTTTAGTTCTTTGAGCCTAATCCACCACAGGAGTACACTCTGCAACCCTAAAGGATGCCAGGGAAGTACTTACAGACTCACAGCGTGGTAGGCAGAGGTCAACAGGAGAGTCCCGTTAAGGTCCAGTTGCAACTGGTCAGGTGGACAGTTGCCGAAAAGGGACTCTTGTAACTTGTTGTGTCACTGTAGCTTTAGCAGGAAAGCAGCCTTCTGGCCTTTGGGGTCCAGTTCTTTGTCCTCAGTACATGAATGAGAGAAGGTCCAGTCTTCAGGGCTCTTCTCATGTGACAGACAGACAGAAGCAGGTGGAGTCCTCTTCTGCTCTTCCGCAGCTTCAGAAACTGTTCCAAAGTGGGTGCCTGGTGACCCTACATTTATGTCTCGTATGGCCTATGGGTGGGAATGACCCCTGGGAATGCCTTAACCAATGTGGTAAAGGTTCCCGGGGCTAACCCTTCCCACTTTGGGCATTTTCAAGAATGCTAAAGTCTTTGACCACACTAAACCTGGGTTCTGTAGGCTGGAGGTGTGTGTGAGAAGAGTACTGTTGTAATCTTAGTGACCTCTTACATGTAACACTAAAATCCAATTTGAGGCAGGTCCTGTACCCACAGCAACCTCAGGGACAGAAGTCTGGAAGAACAAAAGATGAGTCTTCAGCAACCCGACAGTGGACACATAAGAAACCCTTTCCTTCCTTTGAAGTGCATCCCAAGTGTTATGTAAAGCCAGCAGACATGTCAAACAGGCTTTAGCACTGTAATCTAAAAAATAAGACCATTGTGATTGGGACCTAAAAAAAGAATGTTCCTACCCAAGTGTCAGCTAACATTTGACTGTTACTGGGGAGGCCTCTTTGAAGTGTACCCTAAATACGATATGAAAAACCCCAGCAGACCTGTCAAGCAGGCTGTGACATTCAAGCAGGATTTGGCATTTTAATGTAAAAAAAAGATCCTCACAGCTGCATTCTGCATATTCTGTCAGAATTAGAGGGGTCATCTATGCACATTCAGGTCAGCCTATTGTTTGCTTCCACATCAATTCACTCCTATTCAAATGCTAATTACTGGCTGGCAGAAGTAGGAGAACAAACCCAAAGGGGCCTCTAGAGGCTTTAGGCAGGGAAAATGCAACTATTTAAAAGTGCTTTTTTTCTTAATAGTTATTACAAATTCAATTTTAACATTACATTTTTACATTAAGTAGGATTGGGATAACTGTTCAAAAGAGTTCTTGATTTATATTCATAGCTGCTTCCAATCAGAAATTAGCATTACTAAAAGTAAGAATATAACCCAGTATTTTCCTATGGAACAGCCAGCTTTAGTACAGTAAAAATAGCTTTGATGGCTTTTTCACAGTAAGTGCATGTAAGACATTAAACCATTTTTAAAAAACTTTATATAAGAGATTTTCAGAATTGCAAAACATGCAAAATAACATTGACACACAGGGTTATAAGCATTTCAAAAATGGCACATGACAAAGCGGTAATGAAAGACACATCGTACAGTATTTCCCATATGGGAGAACTGGAATAGTACATGATAGATTAAGGACATCACATAGGCTAGAAAAAGAGAGCTGAGAGGTGTGAAGTTGCAGCTGTGCATAGTCTTTACTAATTTTATCACACTGGGACATGCTCTTCAGCCATGAGGAGTCTTTAGGGAAGTGTCTACTGCCACAGAGGAGCGCTATTTCCCACTTCACATGCAAGAGGGCGATGGAAGTGAATCGTCGAGTGCCTAGTTGGACTTCATATGTGTACCCCAGTAGTGCCATCAGGGGAGTGAGCATGAGCATGGTATCAATCTTGGTGGAGATGTAGGAGAAAATAGTGGACCAGTAGTGACTGATTAGTGGGTATGTCCAAGTGAGGTGAGGGAAGTCTGCATCCAGGGCGCAGCATTTGAGGCACTGAGATGAAAGAGTGGGGTTGATGTGTGCCAGATCCTTGGGTGTCACGTAGGCCCAATGAAAGAATTTAAAATGTAATAATTTATGTTTATGATTGATAGAGACAAGTTTGGTCTGTAAGCAACAGTATGACCAGACCTTATCCGAGAGTGCGCTACCCAAGTCAACCTCCCAGGCAGTCCGGGCCTGTCCAGTAGTGTCTGGTTTCATGGCAAGGCAAGAACAGTATAGTCCAGCCCCAATTAACATCAGAGATTAGCAATGTTAAAGGTGGGAAATCGGCCGGGCCAGAGGCTAGGAGGGCAACCCGGAGCGTAACTTATGATGGAGCCACCGGAGTGAGGGTATTGAAGCAAGCGTCGATGGAGCGGAACCCAGCACGCAGTTCAGTCATGATAGCAGCAGTGCCGAAAGCAGGGTCTACCCCTGCATTCCTGTCAGTGGGGTCATCAGTGTCCAAATGTGAACCCTGGCGGCGTGTGGGCTTGGACTGCTCAGAGAGCAGCTTACGCTGTTTTGGGACCACTCAGCCCATCATGAAGGTAGGTGAATGGGGAGGCGTGAATTAGAATGAAAGGGAGAGTGGGGACAAATTGACAATAGCGGTGAAGGAGGCAAATATCAGTGAAGCCCCACAAGCAAGCAGTACTGCCACGGGCACCTCGACAGAGGGCTCCTAGGTCAGGGAGGAGGTGGCTAGCAATGTATGGCAGCAAAGGCACTAGTTGTCCACAAAAAGGAAGGAAGAGGTGCGGGCCCCAGCAACTAGTGGAATAGAGGGTTGAGCTGGCAGATGTGGCAGATACAGAGGATAGGTGCTTCAGGAAGGGGGTGCCAGGAGAGAGCGCTCATGGCCCAATGTAAGAGAAAGCAGCAATGAGGCAGGCCAATATCCAGCTGTATGGGGCCGGCAATAAGCAGTGCAGAAGGAGGACCCCACCCGCCGAGCCGTGCCACAAGGATCCCTTGTGCAGTGCTACAGTGAGGTCACTACAAGTAGGCCAGGATGGGCCGGGTGGGCCGCTTCAGAACAGTGGCAACAGGCTGTGCTGTGTGGGCTCTATGGCAGCACATGGGTGTATGGTGGTAGGCAGTCAGAGGGGGAGCAGGTTCTGACAGTTCCAGGGCCACTTCATAATGAGGCATACACTGTATTCAGGTCAGGCCCACCCGCTGGGATAGTCGCGGCTCCGAGCAGTCACAGTGTGCAAGGGCAGAGCAGGCAGGGGAGCAGCAATGCAGGCAGCAACCTCCCAGAACCCCAAAATGTACCATAGTGGGTTTCGAGGGACAGTACAATAGGGCCTCTTGAGTGCCTGCCAGGCATCCGATGGAAGGGGGAGAAGTCTGGGACATTGGCGAGACTCGGCAGTCTCTGCTACAGGTTCATCCACGGCCCCTGTCACTGCAGGGCCTCCAAGGTGGTGCCGGGCTGCGTGGACCTCCCGTGAGCCTGGGGGGCTACAAAACAGACCCCTTAATCCGCATCTCCCGGCATCCTACTGTCCTGTCCCCACTATGCAGATGGTGGTGGATGGGGAAATGAGGCAATCCTGGAGCAAATATGGTCCATGTCCGCTTGAGCTCCACGACTAAGGGGCCGATTCCGATTCGGGCCGGAAATCTCTCTGACCGAGCCGGACCCAGAGAGATTTCCGACCGAATCGGACCCTAGCAGTCCGACCGAACGAGTACGATGCGCACGCATGCTATCGGACTCGATTCGGTTGGACTCCCATTGAAGTCAATGGGAGCCGGTCGAACAACACGTACGCGGGCTCCCATTGACTCAATGGGTGCAAGGCGAACAAGGGCGCCCCCTACAGCGGGTACGCATCGAAGCGGGTCGCGCCGTACATGCACAGGTAGGGGGGACCCATGGGTCCCCCCTGTGTGCGACTCGCGCGGCTACGCGTACAGGGGGGTCCGACACAGACCCCCAAAGTGCGGCTCCGACTGCTCTTTTGAGCCGGACGGCGCGAGTCGGTCGGACTGCTCGAGGCGCGCATCGTACTTACCCGGCCGGGGAACGTCTCCATTGCGCGGTGCGAGTCGTGTCCGTGCGAGTCGGTCGGAGCGGTCGGCTTTCGCGAACGAGTCGGTCGGTGCGGTTGGGTCTCGCGAACGAGTCGGTCGGAGATTTCGCATCGTACTCGCTCACCCGGACGCACGTACGAATCGGTCGGGAAACAGGGCTCCGAATCGGATCCGGTAAAGCCGAATCCGATTCGGAGCCCTACCAGCTGAGATCGGAATCGGCCCCTTAGTGGCCATTTTGGCCACACTCATGGCATTAAACCTTTACATCCCTACTTTTTAAAATATCATGCACCCTGCCTTATGGGCAGCAAGGCCTACTTAGGGGTGTTTTAGATATTCAAAAGTAAGGTTTCAGTGAACTTGTAATTTAAACCTGCACAGTCAGGCTACAGGTGGCAAGCCTGAAATCAAGTTTACACTGTCGCTATAGTGTATGCAAGAATTGGTGCTGCAGTCCACTTATGATATTTAACTTACAGGCCTTGGGTACACTTTTGTACCATGTACTAGGGACTCATATGTAAGTTAAATATGCCAATCAGGGGTATGACAACTTCATCATGTTGAAAGGGGGAGCACATTCACTTTACCACTGGCTAGCAGAGGTAAAGTGCACAGAGTTCTAAAGCCAGCAAAAACAGTCAAGGCAAAAATCTTTAGTAGCACCAGGTAAAATATAGTCATTTCCGAAAAAATGTGTTGATGGTAGCTTGTGGAATTTTGAATCTGGATCAAATTGGCATCTAATAACCAGAAAGAGACCTGCTTAGCACTTATTGAATCTGGTCTGAATTGCAGGCCTTCCCCTGCTAGATTGTGTGAGAATCTTTAAAGACTTTTTTTTAAAGTCTTTGAATTGGGAAGAGATTCAGTTATACAAATTTACAACATATTTTTATCAATCGTTTTGTTTTCCAGCAGATTCTCAATTGCTTTACTCTTTTATCTTTAACTTTTTCCAAAGATTCACTGTGCAAAATTAAATCAGACTTGCATGATAATCTGTGGATTGGTTTAAAAGTTATTTCCATCCATTGAACCTGTATTAGTGGAGCAGGTTAAACTCTTCCATGAGATTCAGGAGTGCCCTTTAAAAGGACCCAGTAGAAACTCACTCCTAAGGAAGCCTTTGTTTAACCCAGATAACCATTTTCGTAAATGTTAATTTTATGATTGGGCTTGTTTCACTATTACTGGTCACAACGAGCTATTTCAAATAAACGACCATTGTAACTTTGTTCAATTGCTATGTTTTGCAATAACAAAGAAGCCATGGGGCATATTAACAAGGGCCAGCGATAATTATCGCTGGCCCCACATAGCGATAGAAATATTATCGCCGGCTATCGCTGAAAATTATCGCCATGATAACGCTATATTAACAATGCATAGCGCTATGGCGATAATATTTCAGCGATAGCGGTGTTTGCCATGGAACATCGCTGGTTTTCCAGCGATGTTCCATGGAAAACAGCGTTAACATTGCTGATATGACCCTGTGGTCGTATCAGCATAATCCACCTACCATTATTAGTATGCCTTAGTCTGGAATTTAACAGACGTTAAATTCCAGCGTTAAGGCTGAGGTAGCGCGATTATTTTTATCGCTGCACCTCCTTGTTAATATCGCGAAGCTGCCTTCGCGATATTTTCATGTGTTGTTTTCACAGCCACGCCTTCTTTGCATCTCATTAGCGATGCGAGACGAGGCTGTGAAAAAACGGGCTCTACATCAAAGTAACACGCGCTAGCGTGTCCTTGATGATATTGCGATATAATTATCGCCGCTTTTCGCCCGAAAACGGACGCCAAAGCGGCGATAATTATATCGCCAGCCCTTGCTAATATGCCCCCATGTTTTTAATTTTTCTAATTGTATATTGTTTTGCCTTTTTGGTATTGGTTACTAACTTACACCATGTGAACTATCCATAGTCTGTGGTCCACATCTATTTTTCACTCGTGTGGTGGTTCAGGTCACATTACTTTTTGACAAATACTGCGGTTTGTTGAAAAGGTGTCTCGGTTTTTCACTCGGTGAACAAAGCATGGCGATGGCAGCATTCCCAAGAAAGAATTGAGGCACATATGTGTAGGTAATCGCTGCACACTGGATATTGCACGTTGCACTGGTTAGCTGGTTGTAATTAACATTTTATTTAAGGATTGTTTCACTTTTGTTTTTAGAATTAATTGCTAGATTCGGCAATGTTGTAATAGAAAGACCAGCACATGTATGGGCTGCATTTAGCCCACTGGCACATTGGGTGCGTTCCTGGCTCTGGCTGGTTAACTTAACGCAAGTTTATAGAGGTATCAATGTTTGTTTGTTTCTCAATATTTGTATCGACTCATATGTAATGATAAGAGCCTGATATGCTTACATTTGGGGGCATATGTACAAGCCCCTATTGCCACCATAACGTCACTAACATCGACGTTGTGGTGTCGATAGGGACTGCGCCTTATTTACAAGGCAGCGTTAAGCCACTTAACGTGGCTTAACGCTGCCTTGTAAATAAGGCCCCTTTCACGCTATGATTAGCATGAAAGGGGTGGGCAGTGGGTGTTGCGGTGGGCGTTCCACCGCAACACCCATTCATTTTGACGCTGCCCCCTATGTACAAGGGTGGCGTACATAGGAGGCAGCACCAAAATTAAGACCAGGGGAAACGAGGAGAAATGCTATATTTCTCCACGTTTTTTCTTTTTCCATGTGTGCTGCCTTGTGCAGCACACATGGAAAAAGCAAAATGCCATGGATTGTTTATGTACAGGAAGGTGCCCCTTCCTGTACATAAACAATCCTTTAAAAAAATGCCATTTTGTGACTTTCATGACCGTGAGAGAATAGCATTTTAGGATTGTTTATGTGCAGGAAGGGTCACCTTCCTACACATAAACAATCCTGGTTATGGTGCAAGGGTGCCTGCGTTGGCGCTAAGTTGCTAACTTAGCGCCATCGCAGGGGGAAACGCAAGGCTGCATCACATTCTTGTAAATATGGTGCAGCCTTGTGTTTCAGAAGTGGCGGAGAGCGGCGTTAAGCCAGGAAAGCTAACGCCTCTCTCCTCCACTTCCTCGTACATATCCCCCTTTGTTTTCAGTTTTCGCGTAACATCCTGAGAAACTTCATCATCTCAGGGACCGTCTTACAATTGTCTCTTTGATTGCACGAGCACAATGTAATCATCAAGTAATTGTCATTTTCGAGATTAGGCAGGACTTTGCCTTGGCATGTTTGCAAGTAAGACAGTACAGAGGGGCCAATATTTAGCATTAGTGGTATACTTCATGCATGCAATGCAGGCTATAAATGCACATCTAGATGGAACTCAATTCCTTTGGGCACATTTTAGGCATGCAGCACATTTTGGTGTACTTTATATTTTTCATGATCATTGGTTAGTTATAATTTTTGAGTTTTTGGTACAACAATTCTATCTCAGGTTGAGGCTCCATGACATCACATGGTTGGTTAGTCACCTGGGTCATTCGTTGCAGGGTGTTTCACTCCTAACATTTTTATTACAGGTGTCCCCTGTGAAGTATCCTGTAGTATACTAAGTAGGGTTCACTGACAGAATATCGATGTAAAAATATAGAAGTAAAAAATATCATGGAAAAAACAAACTATAGAATGCAAAAATATCGTCTCCCTATATTTAAACAGGTAAGTACAAAAATATCGGAAAAATTATATTGATGTTCAAAATATAGTTGCACAAAATATCGATTTTAATATATATATATATATATATCTATTTAACATAAAATAATAAATATTAAGGGGCACATTACGATGGCGGGCGGAAGCACCACCGCCGTGCTGGCGGATGCAAAAACCACCAGTTACCGCCGGCACGCAGCAGTCCACAAGCCCGTCCAATTACGATGCGAAAAGTAGGCCAAACACCGCCGGCAAGCCAGCAACACCGTCCGCCATCAAAGTGCGCCCGTACATGTAGCGGCGCAGCCCAACTGACACACACCGTCCGACGAAACACGTCCCGCCCGGCGCATAAATTACGATGCCGCAAACAAACGGCTCCCACGGCCAAGAGATACCGTACGACAAACCGAAGCGGTAACACGGATGCCGAGCACGGACAACGAAGAAGCGGCTCCCCGAGCATGAATCCAGCACTGCAGGCACTCCCCATGCTTCTGCTGATGCACCACCAAGGACGCAACGTACCGCGGAGACGCAGGTAGGCACACACACAACAAGTGCACGCAAACAGCGCACACAGTGCAAGGGCGGAAAAGCGGACAACCCCCCACCAGCGCGTGTACACAACACATCCACCATTGCATCCACATATGACACACAGGCCAAATCGTAACATCGCGGAACACATGTGTACACACCACCTGGGACTAGTAACCAACCACCCCGTCACGGCCCCAAAGCGCCGATGACGCCGCCACACATGCGCACAACGCAGAGGCCAACCGCAGCGCCATGCATGCGTCGCACACAGACACAGGGACACAACCAAGCAGCACACACATCAGCCCCACCCCAAACGCACATGACACGTGACAGGCCGGCCACAGACATGTCCTCAACGCCCAATTCACGGACAACACCCAACGCCACACAACCGACGCACACATGTCAGTGAAGACACGCAACAGCAGGACACACCCCAGTGTAACAAACATGGCGTAGCACACAGCGGCTGCAACACCAACTAGGAGAAGCAGGGCCCCTTCGGGAAGAGGAACGCCAGTACCACACAGAAACACCCATACCACCCTGCACATATGAACAAGACATATAAAACGGAACACCAAAGAGCCCGGGGACCGACAACAGGTGGCCCAAGAATAACATTCACACACAAGGCCCAACGCAGAGCGGAAAGGCAGCCTGCCGCCCACACAAGGGAGAGCAGACAGCACTGAATGACCTTCCATTCCAACTCCGAAACCACAGCCCTACGACAGAAGCCGGTGAATACAGCCATTGTCCAAGAATAGACCAACACAGGCATGCCGAGGAGACCGACCACAGGGCAGATAGCGCATATCACAGAAGCACACAACGGACGGGGAAGAAAGAAGAAAACACTCCCCCATGTCGGCCACATGCAAGTTAATTGGAAGGAGTCACACAGCACTGACCTTGAACTGTCTGAGAAGCATGTGGGAAGAGGGCCCGTGTCCTCCAAACAAGCCAACAGAACACAAGTCCTGTCTCCCTACGACTACACAGAGCTCACAGCAACCTCGGAGCGTGCACATTGCAGACTGCACACACAGCCGGAGCACGCCACCACAACGCACCGCTGCAAAATGGCAACCGCAACACACCTACCCAACTACGCCGAACAGCTCAAGCTGTACAAAACCAACCTGTTACATACATTGGGATGCGATCTCCTGTCCCTGCTGAACGTAAGTTACCGACTGACTTACCGCATCACATTGTTCAGCTGCGTCATGCCCGTCTTCTACTGTCGGAGGTGTCCCTACCAGCATCCCGTCGAGATATGCCTCTCCAACCCGGCATGTCTGAAGGCGGACCTGCTACCACTACTCCTCCCTCTGGACGCACACGACAGGGCCTGCTCTGCCTATGGGGGCATGGCGTATGTGGCCAACATCGCACCCGCACTGAAATGGGACCACTGTGCCTCCACACGACGGATCATCGAGAACAGCTACATCGAATGTCACCCAGCATGCCCCATCATGGTCCTCCAAGGGACAACTTACGAACAACACCTTGACAGCCACCATCCGCTTCATTGGCTGGCAAACATGTACACCACCAATGACATGGAAGCCCTGCTGGACGGCATCGCATACCTGACAACCTGTAAATACGTCGGACCACAACGCAGGTTCCCCGAGTGACCTATGATGTCCAACCCTGCACCCATGCTTAGCTTCCGCACGGACTGGCCAGTCACCACCACAACAGCCATACCAAACGACCGGCAACTGTAACCACACCATCAACGACATCGCCATGACATCGGATATGACCGGGACATGCACACTGTTCCCCATCACATCCAGGAACACCGCATGCATCGTGGGAGGCAGTGGCATGGGGTCTGTGTATCGCACCCACATGGACGGAACTGCACGAACAACCAGGACACGACATGGACCCAGCGCACATGGACACACACACCGCTCAGTGGACATGAATAGGTCGCCTGGAGTCTGTGGGTGCTGCACCCCTCCCACCCCCGCCCCGGGAATCCCATACCAGGACCTTTGCATGGACGACAAGTGCATACAACAACAACACGACCCCAGTGACTGTGACATGTCCAGTAACCACCACAGTACAACAACAAGTGGCACGCCGCTGCATGCACGCAAGCACATGCCCTGATGTCATCTCACATGCACGCGTGCATGAGGAACAACCGCAGCAAACCTGTCACATGGAACTGAGATGGACTGTGCCCATGATGCCAAGCGGTCTGGTAGGCTACATGTATACCGTCTGTGTCAAAGTCCGCAGCTCCGCAGCTATACGTAAATGTACATTAGCACAGCCTTGGCCAAGCAGATGTCACTCTGAAGCCCACATCCCACATGCAACAGCCAATCACATGTAACCCCACACCCTATCCCATTTGCAATCATGCTCAGTATATCCTCAACATGTATTCCGCTGCCAGTAGTGTCCACTATACTGCATCACAGAGGACAGAAGACTCAATATAATGTTTGAAACCAAAACTGTCTCCGCTGACTCATTTCACAAGTACGAATGAGAGAGGATGAGAGTATGTGAAGTACACGGCAGTCGTGACATGACCATGTAGTCCACTGGTATTGGATGTCAACGCAAATGAGTAGCACTACTGTGGAAGACACACATGTGTCGTGTGAAGTCGTATGGACGCAGTGCTCAGGTGGGTGGGTGTGACGGGTAGATGCGCACATGCCAAGTTGGAGCACGCCGTGTTGGGAGGGGTCATGAACAGTACACCACCGCTTCCCTGGGCATTGTGAGAGGACACCTGTCGGGGGGAGTGAACACGTGTGTGCACAGCAGCCGGGCACACGTACAAAGCGGTACCAGGCGCACCTCAGCCCACCCTCTGTGGACAAGCTGGATCCTGTTGTGCGCCCGCCATGCCCCTTGACAAGGCACACACAGCCCCAGTCGACCAGGTGTAACCCCAACATAGTCAATCCGCACAGGCGATACAGGGCACGGGATGGCAGTGGAGCATGGTGTGTGAGAGGTCTCCTCGCGCTCCTCCTGGTCATATCACGCAGGCAATAGAACCTCAACGTCTAGCATGGCACAAGTCAAATGGAAGTGTAGGGGGGACGCACCACAGCACGAGCAGCACTGACGTCACGGGAGGTGGCTCGCACCATCCCATCCATTGCCCATCATACCAACCACGCCACATGCCATTGCGACTAAGTGCAAGCGCGTGCGCCACCACCCCCGAGCCCTCCCCAGAGAGGCCAAAGAGTGAATGTGTGGGCCATCAGTCACAGACGGACGTGGCCTGGCCGCAAGGGCAGCCACAGCCACTGGGTGTCGCAGGTGGCGGATCCGGAAGGCGAAGACTGTGATGCATAGTCCATGCAGGCCGGGTCTCCATTTGGGGCACCACGCAGGTGGACGGCGTCCTGCAACACATCATACCCTGAGACAGCCCACTCGTGCGACTGGACCCACACATACACTCCTTGCCCTCTCTGGTGCGAGCTTGGGGCTGCCTGTGCAAGCGCTAGCCTCGCAGGTGAGCATGCATATTGGGGGAGCGAGGGGAGGACATGAGGGCTGGGGCGAAGATGACTGTATCACTGTCAGTTAGTACAAGGGATGACCCAGATGTGGAAAGGAAGAGACGTGTCCCGTGTGTACTGCAACTAGTCGCCAATACAACTACCCCCATGTCCGGAATGTAAGCCCGCACCTAGGCCCGCCCATCCGCCACATCGAACATACCACCAGCACGACAACCTTCCCATTCGAAACACTGACTGGGGGTGGCGACCAGTGTACAATCATGTGTAGCCTACCCACGCGTACATGTGGGCCCTCCATGATCCATGTCACCTGCGGCAAAGTCATGACATGCGCAATGAGGGAAGTGAGGAGAGCTGCCCGCCCCACGCGCAGAAGGTGCATCAGCTCCACAGACCCAGCAGCGAGTCCAGCAGGGGTCACATGTGCAGGGGCAGCTGTGCCTGGTGTGAAGGCACATGCATATAGACAGCACATCGACCAATGTGTAGTCTGCCCACATCTACAGTCCATCATCATGCGGACATAGGAATTGAACACAGGGCAACACATCTTAGTGGGTGCACCCACCGTGACCAACAATGCGCAATCATCGACGTACCCGCCCTGTGCATGGCCCCCCACCCAACGGAGGCACATCCAGTGCCACCATCCCACACACACAAGCCTTCCACGGAACATGCTGTGTCCAATGGTCAGTACAGAGTCAGCGCCCATCTGGTGGATCCTGAACAGGAGACACATGCACACACATGCCAGCTCCCACTATGTACGACTGCCACCTGGCACGTGCAATGTAACCTCTCACCTGTGACGTGTGACTGCAAGCACACAGCCGTCTTGGCATGGGGCTGTCAATGTGGACACCTGTCAATGTTTCGGGAGGTGTGATCCGTACAGTGCTGTACATAGGGTGCAGTGCTGACACCTACTACTGTCTCATATCCCCTCGTGCCACAGGTCCCACTTGTTTTGGCCGCTCAGCCTGTGCCCACATCGTCGTCGTCGTGTGCCATACTCATCCAGCCGCGGAAGCAGTTCCATGCTCAGCAGACATTCATGTTGCCGTGGCGTTGCCGCTTGACGGATATGCAGTCAGTCCCCATCAGCACGCCCCGCAAGTCATTGGGGCCTAGATCCCCATGTGCATGCACATGGCAGTGGTTTGTATCACTAGCCATTGCCATTGTTGGGAGACCTGTGTAAGTGTATTGTGGCCGTGCCGTCCCAGCTTGACAGCTGGGCTGTGGCTCATGTGCTTGCTCAGTCATGTCAGTGATGTGTATGCGAAATTGCTATGTGTCGTGTTGCATTGACATGTGTCCTCTGCCATTGTCCCTAGGCGGAGACCGAACATTGACCGCCCATACCAATTGCTGGCGGACATGGACGATACAGAGGTTATTAGGAAGTTTCGGCTGGACAGGCCAACCCTGCATCGACTGTGTGCCATGTTAGAACCCCATCTCCGTCCCCGCAGGGTGTATCCGACTGCTGTCACCCCCACGGCTAAGGTGATGGCCGCCATGCATTTCTTCGCCACTGGGTCATTCCAGCACACAGTGGGCATTGGAGGAGGGATGTCCCAGCCCATGTTCAGCAAGGTGCTGAGGGATGTACTGGCAGCCATGATGCTGTACCGAAACAGGTACATCCGCTTCCCCAGGGCTCGTGAATTGGCGGCAGTGAAGGGTGCATTCTATGCCCTTGGCAGAATCCCACACGTCGTTGGAGCCATTGACTGCACACATGTCGGCCTTGTTCCACCACAGGCCACTGAGCACCTGTACCGCAACAGGAAGCACACGCACTCCCTGAATGTGCAAGTGGTGTGCCTTGCGGACATGGTGATCACCCACGTGTGTGCAAAGTTCCCAGGCTCGGCCCATGACGCACACATAATGCGCAACAGCATCTTGCCACGACTGATGTCCAATATGCAACAGGATCGTGCCTGTATTGTCGGTGAGTATGTGGAGTGGTGTAGCGTGCTGGTTGTGCGATGCTGTCCCCTGTCCAGTTGGAATTGCAACGGTTCTCTGTGTCCCTCACACCCAGGTGACTCTGCGTATCCGAATGGGGCATGGCTGCTCAGTCCATTGAGGAATCCTCGCACCCCAGCAGACGATCGCTACAATGAGGCACATGGGAGGACCAGACGTGTGGTCGAGCGTACCTTTGGCCTCCTCAAGTCCAGGTTCAGGTGCCTGGACCGCACCGGGGGTGCGTTGGCGTACTCCCCACAGAAGGTGTGCCAGATAGTGGTGGCGTGCTGCATGCTGCACAATCTGGCCATTCGGAAGCAGATCCCCCTCATCGTGGATGACGGAGATCAACCAGGGCCCCAGCCCGCAGACCAGGACAGCTCGAGTGAGGAGGACAGCGGAGAGGAGGAAGCTGGTAATGTGCGGCAGCAGCTCATCGCCCGCTACTTCACTTGACGGTGAGTGTCCATGTACGACGGCTGATGTGGCTGTATCTGTGCAGGTGTGTGTGTGCTGTGTCAGGGTGGCCGTTTGTTCACTGCGTGCTGTGTGTCAACGCTCCATGGCCAGGGTAGTATGCCACTGTTGGTGGCTGTGGCATTGTGCCCTATTGCTCTGTGCGATGTGTGTACATTGCTTGTAGTTGTTGACATGTACTGTGTGATGGGTGTGTGACACACTCATTGAATGTGCTCCTGTTCTGTCTCCCACCCCTAGGTCCCTACAGGCCCTCCGGTTCCATTGCCATGCCACGCATCAGGTGCCTTTCCGCCCAAGGTGGCCGTTGTATTCCGTACAATTAAAACACAGGGCACAAACAGCAGTTAGTGAAAAAGGTGCATTTATTACTAACTGTGACATGTGATTGTGTGTAAGGTGATGACAAAAGTGGTGCGTGCAGTGACAATGAGCTGTCGGTCATGGCTGCGTGATGATCAGGGTGTACCCACTGGTTCTATGTCCATAGTCCAACACACACATGCCATCCAGATGGCTGTGTGGAGTGGGATCGTAGTCCAAGTCAATGCAGTGGCTGGTCAAGGAAGGCTGGCGGAAGGCTGGCTGGCTGCCTCACTTGCGGCTGGAGCGTGCGAAGTCCTCCCGGGAGATCTGTTTCCTCTACGGACGGCCCCTTCCACGTTTGCGAGGGGGTGCCTGCTTGCGACATGCTGGTGGTTGAGGTGTGATCACTGGCTGTGGACGCAGGGGAACTGGACACTGCTGCTCCACCCTGCGCCCCGGCAGGTGGTGGCGGAGGGGAGCTGCTGTCCCTGGCTGTGACCTCACCGCCACCACCAGCTGTCCCATGAGGTCCACGATTTGGCCCATACGGGCGTCCATGGACCTCAGCACCCCCAGCACCTCACGCGTGTCTGAAGCAGACCGGACCCATTGTCCTTGGGCCTCTTCATAGGCCCCAAGGACTCTGGCCATGTGAGGCAGGGCATGGCTCCCAGGGGAGGCTGGCGTTTCCCTGACCCTGCTCCTCCTACCAGTCCTGCTGCCACCGGCCTGCCCACTAGCCACATTGCTCACCACGGTCCTCGCTGTGGCTCCCAGGGTGGATCCAGTCGTCCGGGCCACCACCTGCGCTGGGGCTGGTGCCAGCGAAGACGTGGCGGTGGTGGCGGCGGTGGTGGTCGGTGCGGCGATGGTGGCGGTTGCGGCAGTGGTAGTGGCCACAATGACCGTGGGTGTGGCCGCAACGACAGTGGCAGCAGGGGGCTGGGAATGTTCAGCAGCCCTGGATGATGGGTTGGTGGGTAGGAGGGGTCCTGGGGAGCGGCTGGGCCCTGCCACACCAGATGGGCCTGCTTGGTTGTCCGTGTCCGAAGAGGAGGACAGATCCTCCAGATCCGTGTGTCCTCGTTGGGGGCTTGTAGGCTGGCTGTGCTGGCTGCTGGCTCCATCCCCAGCATCCAGCAGTTCGTCACCTGTGGAGAGAATGAGATTTGTTATTGTGTTGCACCTGGCGAAGTATGTATTTGTCGTCTGACATTGACAGTTCGTGCAATCTCGTACATGGGTTTCCCGGAGGCGTGTGTGTGGCTGTAGCATCTGTAGTTGTGTGTGCTTGGCAATGGGACTGTGTGCTGTGCACATGTGGCATGGGACGGATTGGCCATGCCGATGGGTGTGTTGCTGTGCCCCTACTTATTGTGACTCTGGTGTATGCGGGCTCCTGGCCCATCCTGGGTCTGGTTTGTACTTTGCTTTTGGGGTTCAAATGGAACGCTTAGGAACGCATATGGCAACATGGGGGCTATGCCCCAGATTCGCATTTGGGAGGGGATATGCTTTTGGGGTTCAAATGGAACGCTTAGGAACGCATATGGCAACATGGGGGCCATGCCCCAGATTCGCATTTGGGAGAGGATATGCTTTTGGGGTTCAAATGGAACGCTTAGGAACGCATATGGCAACATGGGGGCCATGCCCCAGATTCGCATTTGGGAGGGAATATGCTTTTGGGGTACATGCTGTGAGCCATGGGTGCCGAACGTGACATGTGTTGTGGCAGCATGACAGTGCATGGTTTGAGGTGTGTGCATGCTTGACATGGCCTGCATATTTGCTGTCTGTTGTGATTACTGGACATGGCATTGGACGCATCGTTATGAGTGAGTGATGGTTGTGTGCCAGCCAACGTATTGCAGTTGTCCCATCTCCTTGGTGTGCGTGCTGCCCTGTGCCATGTGCATCACTGCAGTGCTCGGGGGGTGTTGCCCATGTTGTGTGTTGTTGCTCACAGTGTGTCGTGCACTTCATTGACTTCTGGCACATGGTTGGTCATGGGCATGTATCTTAGCGTGACTGCTGTATGTGTGGCAGATGTGCGGATGACATGCCTTTCATGAGACTGGGGCTGACGGATGGGATGGATGGTATGTTGTTTGTGCATGGTGTGTCTGTGTGTTTGATGGGTTCAGTGGTGTTCGTGTGCATTTATGTTGTTCCGCTCTGTTGCGTCTAGTGTTGTTTGTCTTACATAGGCGTAGTTGTGGGGTGTGTGGTTGACAGGCAGTAGGGGCTACATGGACAGGACTTCAATGGTGTTTCGGTTGTGTGTGATGAGTTGCACAGTGGCTGCCGTGTGGGACTATATTCAGTGTGGCTTGTGCATGCAGACGTGGCTCCTTGGGTGTTGCTATGTCTGTGATGGGTCATGTGGGGTGTGAGTCTGTTGTTCATGTCCGTGTGCACATTGTTCACTTGTTCGTGACGGTGGGCGGTGCTGCGTGTTCGTCTGCTACGTGACATGTCCCATGTGTTGGTCGTGTTATGGTCCTCATGCCTCCAGTTATCCAGCCCTGTCCAGTTTCCCACCTGCAAGTTGTTCGTGCGTGCACTGTACTGGATGCCACATGGCTCTAAGCGGGGGGTGCTCCATGTTGCAGGTCTGTGGGGGTGGGGGGTGTTGTGGGTCGTGGGGGTGGCTGGACACCCACTGACACCGATTGCTGTGGACCGTGATGTCTGCCTTTCGGCTGTCGTTGTGCACTGCGGTGGCTGACACTTGGCTGTGGGGTGTGGGGGATGCTCCTCCTTGCTGTGCTGTGGGACTGGGGCCTGGTGTGTGTTGTACTTGGGCTGTCCACCGTCCCACCCACTGCACTTTGTGTTCCTGCCACTTACCTGTTACTTGTCGGTTAGTGCAGCTGTGGCGGACACATGGGTGTGGTGGGTGCTCGTTGTGGCGCTTCTGGCATATTTGGGGACCTGTTGGTGGTTACGTGGCTGGCTTAGTGTACACATGTCCCCACGCATCTTACAGTTGTTCGGTTTGGGCTGTGTGTGGTAGTGTCTGTTGCATGTGTGTGTGATGTGTTGTGTATTGTGTGCTGGACATGGGGGTGTTTGTCCCTGGGAGCTGTGGCATGGTGGTAGTGCATGTGAGTACATAGCGGTGTGCTGGTATACATTAGTTTGTACTTACCAGCCTCCACTCCCCCTGCTAATCCGGCGAGGATCTCCGGATGGATTACGACTCGCACCTTCTCCTCCCACGCTTTGAAGGTCTTAAAGAGCGCGGGATTCCCTCCGCCAGTGACGGCAGCCAGCTCTCTGTTTTTGCCCTCCTTCTTCTTGACCAGGCTCTTGACGTCATTCCAACGTTTGTTAATCTCGACTCTGTTCCTGGGCAGGGTCCCGACTGCATTGACCTGGTCTACGATCCGGTTCCACATTCTGTTTCTGGTGGCTAGTGGTGTGTGCTGGACCATGTTCCCATAGATTTGTGGGTACACCTTGATGATCTCGTCGACCATGACCGTCAGCTCCATGGGCGTGAACTTGGGCATCCTTTGTGGTGCCATGGTGTTTGTGGTGCTGGTGCGGTGTGTGTTGTGTAATGTGCAGGGGGTTTGTGGTGCCGGTGTTTGGTGGTGGTGGTGGTGGTGGTGGTGTTTGGTGGTGGTGGTGGTGGTGGTGGTGGTAGTGATGTGTGCGTTTCTGTGGTGTGCTGCTGTCCTTGCTGTGTCACTGTGTCCTCTCCTCTCCTCTCTGGTTTGCAATGTAGCAAGGGGTTGTGGTCTGTGGGAGTGCTGCTTTTGTACTCACCTATGTGGGTGTGTCCTCATGGTCTGTTGTTTTCAGGTGTGTTGTGTCTGGGGTTCTGGCCTTTGTATTTTTTGTTTGTCCGGGGGGTGTTTTCGGGATGTGTACTGTGCTTGTGTATTTGTGCGTGCCTTGCTGTGTGGACTTGTTGGCCATGTTGTGTGCTATTGGTTTTGTGTGCGGATGGTTTCTGTGCAGGTACGTTGGCGCCATGGCTTCTGCCGTGTCGATTCTCATCGGCGTTGTTTGCGCTGGCGGGCGGTATATTTGTGGTTTTTCCGCGCTCATGTCGGTGCGATCGTAATTTCACGTGCGGTGTGTCGGCCGTGAGGGCGGGCGGTTTTGTGTTGTCGTGCGTGTTTCCGTCCGTGGCGGGCGGTTTAACTCCGACTCGGACGTTGGCGGGCGGTATTTTGTGTGCTTTTTCCGCCGATGGCGGTATTCGGTTTGTGTAATCGTAATGGCGTGGTCGGTGTTCAGGCGGTGTGTGCGGGCGGATTTTTGCCGCTTCCATGCCTGGCGGAATTATTTACGCCGGGTATCGTAATGGGCCCCTAAAACGCAGAATTAAATTAAAAATAATTAATAATTCCTAAAAATTAATATTTAATTTACTATAATTAAATTACTTCCCACCCTATTCCCCTATAAACCCACAACCCACTACGGAATTAAATTACGCAAAAATTAAATAACATAAAATTCATTACTTTAAAAAAATTCAAACATACATTACAAAAATAATACATACTTTTAACATATATACTAACACTTAAAACACTATAAAAAAATCGATATTTTTAACAACTATATTATGACTGTCGATATTACTAACTTCGATATTATGGAAATCGATATTTCTTACCTGAATTTTGATATTCTGCACCACTATATTTTTGCAATTCGATATTCTGTCCATTCTATATAAAAAACTCGATATTCTGTCCAGTCGATATTTTTTTTCGATATTATGACTGTTCACCTAGCAGAAATGCACTGTGTTCAGTATTTATGCAGCATACAAACAATAACAAAGTGAAAACACAACACGAGATATCCCACACCAATTCAGAAACATAAAGTACAATTTCATAAATTATTTGACAACAAAATGTTAAAAATCCAATCCGTAGAACTGAAGTTCTGAATTTTTCAAGTTTAAAGAGAAAAATAGCACCTAAAAGATCAAAGCGTCAACCATGGAGAACTAGTCACATGAGACAGGGAACAAAGACTAAAGTTATGGACGGCCGTAATGGAGTGTGGTTCGGATAAAAGAAGTAGATTGAGGAAAGATTAGTGTCTGGGAAGGAAAAGTTCAGCGGAGCAAGGCAGCCGACGGCATCAGAGGAGGAGGCGTTGTTGTCAGGGAGTCGCTGGACAAAATCACGGTGAAGATATCTATGTTCGGACTTAGTTTCTTTTATTGAAGTTGACAATCTCCCGGGGGATGAAGCTGCAGGCTGTAGCCAATGAGGGCTCCATGAGACCAGAAAGCACTTCTGCGAAGAGTCGCTGAACAGAAATTGGTACTGCGGAGAAAAACGCAGCAGAAGCTGTCACAAAGTCATGGCCAACCGGTCAGGCATCTTGGGCAGATCGGTGAGCAGGTAGGTTCCGGTCTCCTCTCAGTTCTCAGGTCACTTTTTGGGTGCTATTTTTTAAGTCTGGAGTTTTGGATTTGGGCTATCTGGGCACCTTTAGCATCACTTCCAAGGGTCCAGGACTGGAGGGGCACCAATTGGAGGGTCAGGACTCACTCAGGCAGAGTATCTTTTCATCCCTGTGATATTGGCTATGAGCTTCCCTCTTATTACTGATTTATACATTTCCCACAGCATGATGTTGAATTGCAGTGAGCCTTTGTTTTCCTGAAAGCACTGTTCAGTTTACTCATCATGTGGCTTCTAGACTCCCAGGTAACTATATCCCATGGGTCCAGTCTCCATTCCCTAACTATCCTGTTTCTCTGTAGGTCCAGTCTTGTGACTAGCAGAGAGTGATTAGAAATCGAGTCTGGACATTGCTGCCATATTGTTAGCACATTTAGAATATTGTTGGTTGTGTGGGCGTTCCTGCCTCCACACATCCAATAGTCCCATTGCCCTCACAAAGTTTCCCAACAAATGGGTTAGAGGGAGAGCAATGTGTAATTAGCAAAGAGAGAAAGAATTTGGAGCTTGGAAGGGGGTAGAAGCACACTGGAAAAAAAGCAACGCAGGTGGGTGAGCATACAAGGGCAAGGTCAACCCGAAGGGGGTTGGGGAGAATCACATGGGCTAGAGAGAGCAGCGCAGAGAGGAGAATAGAAATACACTAGGGAGGCATCTGGGAAACATGTGCACTCTCATAGAATGCTTAAACAAAAATAAAAATAAAAAGGACCTGAAAGAGTGAGCAATGCAAGAACACAGTAAGGTGTCCATACTCCATGGGAGGGACATCTCAAGAAGAGGAAGGAAAGCCCACACATGCTAATGAATAAGACGCAAGCAAATGAGAGTGACAATGAAGCTAACCAATGGTAAGCAATGGATGGGATCTATGACACTGTAAGCTAACAATACATCTTAGTAGGTGAGACTTAAAAATGGCAGCTAAGTGGGTGCTTGAAGTCCTTTGTAGCTGCTATGCTGGGGGTGATGTTGACTCTCCAGTGGCTTGGATCCTGCTGTTGCGACCAGCCTCTTGCGCATCTATAGACCCCAATTGGTGAGTATATAATTGGGCAAATCGAAGAGCAATTTTTCAGTCTGTCTATGTTTAATTATTTAGCTCTCATCTGCCTTATTGAGGTCAGACACCAATGCTTTACTTGCATTTCACTGTTACAGCTTTAGCTTTATTTCGATTTAAGATGATAAACCATAAAAGCATAATTCCATCATACAGATATCATGAAATACTATCAAGTAAAAACACAATGGCAATCAGGATGAATGCTGGGACTGTAACGCCCCAATAATACAGCAAAACACATAACAATTAAGAAGCCATAAATATAAAGAGCATACTGGAAATTAAAAACACATTACCATTAATAAAATAAAAACAGGACAGAAGGCCGGGAAACACAGTACAAAACATAAATCAGTTAAAACATTAAAGATCGTCTAAGCTGTCAAGCATTTTTGAGGAAGACCTTGGGATTTGGAGGGACTGTAAATACAGAAGGGCTCGGGAAATAGAAGTACCTCTCAACAGGGGGAAAAGAAACATCCTAGCGTAACTGTAGTAGAATCTGCAAAAGAAGGTGGGCAAGAGTTTCCAGAGAACACTAATCACATGGACAGATCAGGGTTTCCTTTGGGTTGAACTGGCCCAGAAGAAAAGGAAGTTGGCACCTGATCAGTCCCAACCTTAATCTGGTGAGGAGGGCCCTGTCCTTCCGCTCGGTACTGTGGCTAAGTAAGGTTCCATGCCGAGTGTGGTTTGTACTAACACATGCTCTTTATTTACGGGTTTCTGCAATTCATGGGCCTCCCTTTCCTTGGCAAGGTGTTCCCTAATAGCTTCTTTTAGCCATTTTTTGCCCTTCGCCATAAGTTGCCCAGGTGAAGTAAATATATCTGGTCTGTCCAGCATGTTGCACGTATCTTTGACATATCTGAGCCAAGAAATAGGAAGGCCCATATCACAAACCAGGCAATCCAAGATGATGTCCCCATTCTGATAGACCTCCTGATTGTGCCAGATGGAGCACCATAAAATCAGGGGTGCCAATTTAATGGCATCCTCTACTAATGAGCAGACCCGGCTTCTCATGGATAGGATAGCTAGTTGACCTTGGTGGTATGCCAAGTAATCGTCTACAAATCCTGTTCTCCTCAGCATGGAGGCCCTTAACAAATGTATACGACCACAAACTAGCATAAGTGAGCGTCGGAACATATTTCTTGGTGTAAATCTCTGCAAGGGCAGACACTGATTTGGTGCCTATTTTGGACACCAAGCTGAAGAGGAATCCTGCAGAGTTGCAATACTTTAGGCGTCTCTGTTTTAAGCAGGGTCCACAAGACCCATCTGAGTTGAAGGTAACCCCCAAGTAGGGGAATTCATGAATTCCGCCCCATGGGTACCCTGGAGTGCAAAGCAGAGGGATTTAGCTTGCTTCTGCCCACATGGCATCACAAACGTCTTAGTCAGGTTTGTGCACAACCCCAGGCTACTCATAAAATCAATAAAAGTATTCAATCAGGCCTGGAGGCCATTCGTTGTCCGAGACATTAAGACAGCATCCTCGGCATACAGAAGGATGGGGACTCGTCTTCCCTTAATGGTCGGTAGGTCCCAGCCCTTGGCCATCAGCGCTTCCTTCAGACCATTGATGTATAAAAGAAACAAAATAGGGGCAAAAACACACCCCTGCCAAACCCCAAGTCCCAGCCCAAAACTCTCTGTGCATTCAACCTCCTGCCCAAATCTAATGCAACCACTCTAATCATGATGAAGGGCATATAGAAAAGCCGCCAGGCCTGGATCAAGCCCCAGGGAAAGGAGAACCTCAGAAAGTTTGGACCTGATAATGCTATCAAAAGCACATGCCGGGTCCATGAAAGCAAGATACAGAGGACCATCTTTGACCACAGTGTATTTATTAAGAAGGAGGCAGAGATTTAGGCATTGCTCCTGACTCCCCAGGCAATGCCTAAATCAGTACTGGTCATCGGCGATAATGTTGTTATCCATGACCCAGGACCGAATTCTGTCTCAAATGATCCTACCCATGACCTTGACGGTGGAGTCAAGAAGGGAGATAGGCCTATAACAACAAGGAGAAGCCCTATACTCCTTCTTGAAAATGTGAACTACAACGGCAGAATGCCACATTCTGGGTAACCCTTCCTGGCAGGCAAAATTTGCCTAATTTGTTAAAATCGGTCCCAGACATCCACCTCCAGCTTGTATAAATCTATGGGGACACCGTCAGGCCCCTTGCTTTGTGCATAGGGCTGTTGTGAATCGCTTCGGCCATTTCCTCAATATCAAGTGGAAAAGAGGGTAAGGGAGCAGCAAGTTCACATTTCTCTGTTGTTTACTGGAAGTGTAGATCCGGCTGTCACCACTCACCCACTAACTACCTGCAAAGTCTCACTGATGGTTCAGTAAACAGCCTCATAATTTGTTGGGTAGCACATTCTTTCATTGGCCATTTTAGACACACCTGCCATTTGAGGTAGGGCACCCCTGTATTCCTCTACTATTCTCAAATACTTTATGGACTTTGCTTGTGGCAAAGGGTGTTGTAGAGCCACAAAGGGAGACATTGCGAGGCTCCAGTTGCCGTGCCAATTATTTGTTCATTTGTTTAGGCCCTCTCACTGATGGCCTCCCTGACCTGAGAGGGGTTAAATAAGAACCCAAGAAATGCTGTAAGGCATGAGCCTGTGATTTGGTGTCAGCCTCCATTGGGCCCCAGTCCCTTGCTATTGTTCAGCTGGGATGGTACCTGACTGACACTGAGGGTTCAGTGTCTTTGGATAGTGCCCGAGGCTTCATGTAAGCTGTCACATGCACAAGTCTTGTTGATGTGAGGGTTGTTCCTGAGGCCCTGTTAGGTCCCGCACAACACAGGGAGCATTTAGTTGAGGCAAGGCATGCCAATAGGGGGCATCCCAACACAACTGGCCCCTTCCACCTGAATCTAATCCTCACCAGGCAGCTATGCCAACTGCTAACACTGGAGCTCCTCCTGGGATCAGCTTGGTGCATATAGGAAACAGTATTCTCCCTTACATTGTAAGCCAATCTAGGCCACCTGCTTGACATCTACTCATCTGTTCACCATACTATAGTCTCCTCCTCTTCTTCCCTGCTAGAAAAGGGCAGGAATCAATTTGCCTCTCTCATGGTTGAATGAAGCTACATAGCAAGTCTTTCCAGCTATAGTGCCTGTATTGTAGTGATTCCTAATGGTGTTGTCTTGATATATTGGGGGTACAACTCTCTTACCCATGCAGAGACATTGTGGTGGAAGTTTTCTGACTAGGGCTGATAACTCTTCACTCATTCTCAACTCTTCTTTCACTATACTTGAGCTATATGACTCATGACCTCTTTGCATTATGGCACATGCACCCAAAGACATACGTTGGTGCCTGCCCCAAGCTGTCAATTTCAGGTAAGTTCTTGAAATTGAAATGAGGAAGCCCTATTCCCCGGTTTACCACCAGGCACCATGATAAACATATGCACCAATGGCTAGCAGGTTGATGTCCCCCTTGCAGCCATATACAGACTAATAGCTAAGGGTAAATACGGTACTAGGGGACAAGATGGATGTCCACAAGACCTCTTTGAACTCCTTTTGAGCTTTCCACAAGGACTTACCTTAATAGGTGGCGACTTCAATGCAGTGCCTGATCCAGAACTCGATACCACCGGGTCCCCCACCAGCTCTAGACGCACTGGGGTGCGTCATCTTACTGACTGGACTGCCATCCTTGGCCTCTGCGATGCTTGGAGAATATGGCACCCGAGACTTGGCAATTCACCCATACCTCAGCAGCCAATCACACTCACTCCCGGATAGATTTGGTCATCTTACCTGCTTCTGAGTGTTGAGCGCTTTTGCAAATCCAGATATTATTGAGAGAGATCTCGGACCATTCACCTCTGCGCCTTTATCTTGGGCCTCCCAGATCCGATCAACACTCCATGTGGCATCTTAATGCCTGGTATCTCCAGGACAGGCTCTTTGCCCAAGCACTATGTCAGGAACTCCAAGCATACATCCACAGTAATGAATGGTCAGTCACAAAAGTTGGCACCTTATGGGCTGCTAGCAAGGCGACACTGTGTGGGCATTGATAGGGGACGTATTAAGGCTCAGGAGCGTGCTCGCGCCTCTCATATTGCCCAATTAGAGGCTCATGCCCTCTGCTTGGAAAGATGCCTCGCATCTGACTCCCAGGAGAATATCTCCAGACAATTGGGTCTCCTTCACGAATAAATCTGCCATCACTCCCTCGAAGCTGCCAAACATCTATGGCATGCCACAACAGCCAAGATTTATGGGTAGGGGGACAAAAATGGGAAGTTGTTATACTGGCTGGCCTCCCATCAACAGGTGAATAGAATTATGCCTGAAATTATCGATGGGAGTAGTCATCCATGTCATACTCTTCACAAGATTACACATGCATTCACCTGCTACTATGAAAATTTGTACATGGCCCCCACAGGGAGAGACTCAGAGTTTTGTAGTCACTTCCTTGATGCAATCCCTCTTCCTTGTCTGTCCCCTTCTGAAACTCATATGCTTGACGAACCCTTTAGAACTGAGAAGGTTGGAGACGTGTTGCCTGGCTTGGCGCTGGGGAAAATCCCTGGGCGAGATGCTTTCCCTACGGAATATTATACTACAATCTGCAAGACACTAACGCCCCACCTCTTGTCAGTTTACAAGGAAGTGTGCCACAAGGGCGCCTTCCCCCCAGAACTGAACACGGCCACTGTAGTAGTGATGCCCAAGACACAACCTCCCTCCACCTCCTTTCAGACTATCATCCGATATCACTCCTCAATGGTGAAGTTAAAATCTGCCACTATGCTGGCTGCCCTGCTCTAGCACATACTCTCTAAATTAATTCACCCAGATCAATGCGGCTTTATGCCGACCCATGGCATAAGGCGCTGTCTTCAACGGCTTCAAGTGGCCCTGGCTCACCATCATTGTTTGCCTCACGATCTTGCCTTACTCTTTATTGATTTCGAAAAGGCCTTCGACACAGTGGACTGGGGTTACCTTCAGCTAGTGCTGTCAGGGGCCGGCATCGAACCTCAACTTTGTGACATGGTTCGCGTTCTTTAATGCATTCCTACTGTCCCAGTCCAGATCAATGGGGTACTTTCCACAACTTTTCCCATAGGGGGTTGTCCCCTATCCCCACTCCTCATTGTGCTCGCCTTCGAGCCACTGGCTCAACTATTCTGTATAGGCGCCCTGTTTCAAGGATGTTGGTGGAGTGCTAACCCCAAAGACCACATAGCTTTGTATACGGACGATGTCCTTTTATATCTTGCAGACCCCGCAACAAGTGGCCCACGCTGTTTTCATCTACTGCAATGTTTTGAGGTGGTCTCAGGTCTTAAGATGAATCCTTATAAATCTGTATTGATCCCCCTGGCCTCATCTAGAGACTGCTTTGACTGGCAGACAAACATACCTCTATGTTTGCTCAGTTTTAAATACTTAGGCGTCTGGGTCTCTCTACATCTGGAACTTACCTGGACCCTTAATCTCTAACCCTCAGTCTGAAGGACCAAATCTGACCTTATTAGGTGGCAATCCCTCCCCTTAAATGTTATTTGGTGTATAACTCTATACAAAAGGATTATTCTCCCACAGTTCTTATACATCTTTCAGAATTTGGCGCTTCACCTGCCGCAGACATGGTTCCGAGCCCTGGACGGAACAGCCAAGACATGTGGATTGGGATTTGACCCCATCTTGCACATACGTACTGTCAATGAGGGTCCAATGACGGTGGCCTGGGAATGACTAATCTCTATCTTTATTATCTGGCCTCTCACCTACTTGCAATTCACAACTGGTTTAATGGCCGATTGTCCAACCCTGCTTATCACCTGAGCTGTCCTTGTCAGGCTTTCCTCGCATCAAGGCCTTGCTCTATGGCTCTCCAATCCTCATCTTCATGCCTCAAGTGACTAAAATAATGTTCTTGGCCTGTCGGGCGGCACTTAGGCATTTGCAGTGGGATGTCAAACTCACACAGGAGACACCTCTTTGGCGTGGCACTTGCTGGAAGGACATGACAACACTTGAAGGCTTTAAGGCCTGGGACCTTATTGGTATTACCCAATTGGGGGACATCTGGTCCAGGACGCACATACGTTCCTTCCAGGATCCTCAGACCACCTACGACCTTGTGCACATCCAATTCTATAAATACCTTCAACTTCAAAATACTCTACACACTCATGTCTCGTACCCGACACTTTGCCAGAGTTCAGTCCCCTTGAGGCCAAACTCCTTATGGGAAGTTTTGGTCATGGTGGAATCTCCCAGATTTAATGCACCTTAATAATCAATTCACCCGGTATGCTACATCATCTACGAATCCGGTGGGAGAGTTTGCTAGGTCCCATTGAAAACGACGATTGGCGAGACGCCATGATGGCCACTCGAGAGCTTACTATTTCCAGTCGACTACGACTGTTCCCAACGTATTATCTTTATTCGGCCTATTTCTCCCCAACATGAATGCACCTCCACTCTAACCTGTCTGCCCCAGATGTGGGATGGATCCAGCAGATTTCTATCACATGGTATGGTCCTGCTCTGTGATTGCAAACTATTGGACCACAGTGATCGAAGACCTAACGGATCTCCTTGGCTGGGAGATTCCTCTTTCCCCCCTGATGATGCTGGTTGGTGTGTTTGTAGTCTCTGGCGGCACGAGAGCTGCTGAGCGATCATTCTTGGGTACTGCTCTGCTGGTTTCTTTGGACTTAAATATTGCATGTGCTCAGAGTATTTGTTCTTTTTGCCTATTTTTGGGGATGAGGTTTGACATCCCCACTCTTGTAACACAGCTGATTGTTGGGATTACGAATATTTTGGTTACAATGTCCTTATTCACCCACATCATTTTGAACTGCTCTCCTGGTTGCCAAACGTATATTGCTGCTAGATGGATGTCCTCTACTCTTCCCACCCTGTCGGGATGACGGCGAGGAGCTAACTGGTGCACATAACAGGAGCATGTGGTTTATGAAGCCAGAGCCTGCCCCAGCAAACATGGGTGGGCTTCTTCGACGGCCACACCGGGACACCGCTCTTCAGCATTCTGCCGTTGTCAAGCCCTGCTCTGGATCCAGCTTGCACGTTGCCTGGCCGACGATGCGTCGAGGACCACTTTTTCTCGATAAACGTTTCTAAGTCAGAAGGTAAACTTTCCACTGGGACGAACATGGTTTTTGTAGCTGACCCGCGCTCCATTGCAGTCGAGCTTAACTTTGGACTTCGACCCAGTCAAGAGTGACCAGATAACAGCAGTTTACGCTTTGTGCTTATTGATGCTATTTTTAATTCAAACCAGTGTCACTCATTACATCATCTATGACACAATTGAAAACATCACTGCAACATCTGAAATGACATCACTGATGACGACACTGTGCATGGTGCGGGCATGAGATATAGTTACTTAAGGACACAAGTTATAGTTACTTGAGATAACTATAGCTGGTGAATTTCTGTGCTTTTGTTTGTTTAAAACGGTATGTTTTAACTGACATTTTGACCTAACTAAAACATCCCTTCAACCTTTGATTTTTTCAGATATATTTATATAGCAGTGGTGTCCAGTGGTGTAACACAGGCCCCCGCAGCCCCTGGGGTGCGGGGGGCCCCGAGCTGCAGGGGGGCCCCCTCAGCACAGTACTCATACTGGAAAGCTCCGGATTAAATCCGGAGCAGGGGCCCCTCTATGTACCTTGCAGGGGGGCCCCCTCAACTTATGTTATGCCACTGGAGGTGTCATTTAACTGTATATAAGATATCATCAGCACACACATATATATATATATATATATATATATATATATATATATATATATATATATATATATATATATATATATATACACATTTCATTTTGGACTCACCTCCTGGTAATCTTGAATTCTAACACTGGGACATTTCAATACAATGCCCAGTGTATGTGTTCTGACCCCTGACACGTCAAAATGTGCTTACAATATGACTGACACATTTAACTTTCCTATAAGGCAATAGTATATGGTGCGAAAATACACTCATGCATGGAAAGTGAAATACCACGCATAGACTGCAGCACCTAATGTTCCATCCACTACAGTGGCACTGAAAACATGGCTACAGGCCTACCCTGTGTAGCCTGAAAGCTGAAGTGTAAAACCTGCAGTGCAACAATTCGAAAAAACATTTATTTACAGGTAAAGATCTCCTTTTTAAATATTTAAATATTAGTAAGTCACCACTATTTAGGCCTTGCAGACCACAAGGCAGTGTGCACGGTATTTAAAAGTGACACATGTAGAAAATTAATGTTACTATGTCCCTAAAGTGACAAGGTCCCTAAAGCTATTATCACTGTAGCAGGCCTAGCTGTTCTCTGTAGACGACCAGATTGCAGATTAAAATAGTAATACCGTTATCTCGGGAATTGGACAAGCTAGAAAAATAACTAAACTATTATTTTTAACAGCCATTAAAAATCCAAAATGGTGGAGTCAGATATGTAATACATATTGATAAAAAGTAACATTTAGAAGGTTATCTTTTACCTACCTGAGCCTTCAGGAGGCTAATTAGCATGAGTATCTGACAGCCGATCAGCCAGCACTTGGCCTGAATGAGGTGTAACTGAGGTGTGAGCTTCCTCCTAGAAGCTACACCATCAGTCAATTTGATTGACAGGTTGACCTGAATGAGCAGGGATGACTCCTCTGAGCTCAGCAGAATATTCAGGGTGGGGGTGTGGGGATTCTGTTGGCACATCGTGCCTGTAGGTCTGTCTGAAGCACATGTAACATTTTAGCACTCTTGAAAGTGAATCAAACGGGACCAGATAACAATTATTGTGAATCTCCTGTGCAGTCACTGAGGTTTCATGCTTGGTTTTATTAGACTTCTGTCTCCTGTTTTGTTATGGGTCCAGGCCCTGCTTCAAACTGAATTATAGTGTTAGATGTGGGTGGATTCTGTGATGTTGGAGGATACCTGTGAATTCTATAGTACCCTCCCATACACAAGCCCATCTCTCATAGCCCAAGTTTAGTGTGGCTGAAAACTTCACCCATCTTGGTAATGCCCTGGCCCATGGCATTTTGGGTCTGTTTGCAGTAAGGCGAGCAGAAACTAATTAACACTTAGGCCAGGGCCTAATTGCATTTATTCCATTGGTCACAGAGGGACTAGGAGTATCTTAGGGCCCACCACACTCACACTTTAGTGAACTCTACAAAGCTGGACCCTCTCCCAACTTCCTTCAGAACAGTTTCCGGGCCTGCAGAAGATCAGAAATGGACTACTCGTGCTGACGAATCGATTGCTGAGGAGCAAGCCGAGCAGCAAGCGGACGCCGTGGAAGTGGTCGGTGTGCTCATCCCCCGACTGGGATAGGTAACTGACCTCCTCAGGGGGTCTTGCCATTCCGTCACTGGGCAGCCACTGGTGGTTGTCTAGACCGGGAGGTGAGCACCCAGGAGCCTTCGGGAGGAAAGGTGGCACTGGTGTGGCCTGCAGCTGTGGACTCTGTGAAAACGCAGGCTCCCGGGGGGTCAGCCCGCTGGTGGTTCGGATTTGCGGTTCGGATATGCGACTGCAACAGGGCTGGGAATGGAGCTGGGAACTGAACCAGGAGTGAACCAGGTCTAGGAACTAGAAATTCCTCCGTCTGACCCTATCCTTAAAGCCTGTATAGCCCGTATCAGTGCCTGGAATCTTGAGCCATGGGAGGGGCGGGGCAGAGGTGGAGCGGACCGGAGTAGTGAGAATTTAGGCACACACACGGTGCACCAGGAAAACACAGGGAATCGCAGGAAACACAGGTCGACAGCTTAAATGGACTCAGCAGTACAGTGGTAAAGCCTACTACAGGGCCACTACAAGGCAAGTTTGAGGGCACCTATTGCCAACACTCAAGCAGTTAGGGCTCGAGCCATCTCTACTCACTTGAGCCTCTTTTTTTATTATCTGTTTTACTACTGCTCATCTATTGATTGTCTACTATAGGGAGGAGGCTAATCAGCAACCTATGCAATATAACAACACTTGATTCTTAGTTCCGGCGTTTCCAAGCACGTCTGGTCTCCATCCTTATCCTGATTGCTTCAACTGCTAATTGCTTTAATTGTTTTAACACTGGGCTTGTAGCCTTCCTCTAATCTTGGTGACTCAACTTGGCCACTATTGTGCTCATCTGGCGGTGCCGAGGATCCCAATTAACAACAATTTACAAATATCCAGGATAAATCCCAGGATTTATTTACAGCTAAAGAAACATGAGATCTGTGCAGGTTAGGGTCCCTCCCCACCGATGACCAGAAGGAAAAAGAACCTTCAATCATTATCTAAAGTAAAAGGTGCAAAATCCAAAGCAGCGCACAGTGGACAGAGTTTGATTTCTCTATTGACTCAGATGTTTGAAAAGTGTAAACAGGTACCAACAAAATTAAATTTCCTAAAGGACGCTGGTGATGCTATTTTTTCTTCAACTGAAGGGTTTGAGAGCGTACTGTAGTGTTCTCCTCTCGCGCGCCACCCGCGCGAGGTCAGTGTGCTCTAGTTGTCTCGCGCTGCCCATTGGCTCGCGAGCCCATTCCATGAGTCACAGTTGGTGACGATGACAGTTGTAAGGGTGAGTTGGTGACAGCGTTCGAGGTGCTTGCACGCACGACACAGCCCGTCTGTGGGAACTTGTTTAAATGAAATAAACTTACGTTTTTCTTCACTTCGTTTCCTGAGTCACTACATTCATCGTGGCGACGAGCTCCATACTAAAGTTCCCACACATCACCCACGCGGGTCACATCGTGAAGTATACAATACCGGCTGACGAAGATAATCTTCTCTTCAAGCGACGCGTGCGGTGTGCTGCGGACAGCTTGAAATTCCGTGTTGAGTCCGGAAGAAGTCAGGCATAAAGTGATCAAGTTCAACCCCGCCTGCACCTGACGTGGCTCGTACTGGTAGGACAGCGGAAAACAAGGAGGAGGCTTGGGGGCATACGACATCCTTTCTTTCAGCAAAACACTCTTCCGCATGGTTGCCAAGGTGATGTCGAAGCAAAATGCCAAGTGAAGTTTACGCTGTCTCCATGAGTGAGTCGCACAACGCGCACATTCGCATGTAACTAAAAACGAGCAGTTTCTATCAGTCTTGTCATCGCAAGGAAATATCAGGTACTGTTTATATTTGTACTTCATCACTCGGCAGTGTGGGGCCAGTTCTCAATGGGACACGCACATCACATATCTTTACCAACGAAATAGCGTGCACTGACCAACACGGTGACACGCACACCAGATCTGTTTTTTGGGATATTTGTTTTACGGATTTTAGGTGACACGCACACCATTAATTACATTTCAGATAATTTTAAGCGTGCACTTACATTCACGGTGACATGCACACCATCTACATAATTAATTCTACTATACTTAATAGTATACTTCATCGTTGTCTTTCTATTATACCAACGCAATAGCGTGCACTGATTAACACGGTGACACGCACACCACATCAGTTTTATGGGATCTTTGCCGAACGGACTTTCGGTGACACGCACACCATTTTTTCCATTTTATTCAATTTTAAGCGTGCACTTACATTCACGGTGACACGCACACCATCAGCATTATTAGTTTTACTATACTTCATATTATTCTTGGTGTCCCTCTATTATTCTTAATCATCCTGTCTTTGTTGCTTGCGTAAGTTTCCATATTTCAACGGTTACTTATATTTATCAATACCATGCAAGCAGTCCAGCCTCCACCTCCATTTTTAGACTCACCTGGAGAACCACCTGTGAAATGGAGGCAATGGCTCGATGCATTTGAGACCTATTTTGGGGCAATTGGTGCGCACAGATTCAGACCAGAAAGGAAAAAAGTTTTACTCTTACACTCTTTAGGATTTGAAGGGAGGGCTACCCTAAAACATTTGCCAGAGTCAGAAGTTGTAGAGGGTGAAGAACAAGATGAATATCAAAGCACCATAAGGAAATTAGCTAAAAGATATGATGTACAGCCTAGTGTAGTTGTATTGAGACACAAATTCTTCAAACGTGTCCAAAAGAATGATGAAGACGTGGACACATACATCACTGCACTAAGGAAAATGATTGCTGATTGCGAATTCGAAAACTTTAGTGAGCAGTTAGTTCGCGACCAGTTCATAAGTCAATGTTCTGACAGAGCTTTTAGACAAAAGTTACTGTCGTTGGAAAATCCCACTTTGGAAGAGTCCATACGCATTGCTAAGAGTATAGAAACTTCACAGGTTTCCGTGAAGGAACTTGAAAGCAAGTCTACAGAAGTAGTTACCCCAGTACGCCTTACTAACTACAAGAAAAAGAAAGATGCTCCACAGACTAGTTTTTTCAGAAGAACTGACATTTGTTTTAGGTGTGGTAATTCAGTTCATACTAAAAATGGTAGACCATGTCCTGCAAAAAATGTGGTGTGTCGGTCGTGTGGTAAAGTGGGCCATTTTGACAAAGTATGCCAGAGTCATAAAAGAGATAATGTAAAGATCGGATGTGTCAAGGAAAACAGTGACACTGAGGATGAAGATCCTTTGGAAGAATTGAAAGATATGATTCTAGTAGTACAGGACAGTGATATCAGAACGGGAGATCCTAATGACTGTGTAAACCCCTACGTTGATATAACTGTTGGAGAAAAAAAGGTACATCTTCTAGTCGATTCAGGTGCACGCATCACCATGATTACTGAGTCTCTCTTTAAAGATAAATGGGGGAACAAGCCTTTACTTCCCCCGGATCATGCCCATGTGTCCTACGAAGGTCGTAAAATAGACCTTCATGGATATTTTGAAGATGTCATGGAGTTCAAAAACAGACGCATTCATGGCAAAATATATGTGGCCATACATGGGTTGAATATCCTAGGGTGGTTTCACCAGGGGTTGTTTGATATGATGCTATGCTCTGGCGCAAAGGAACAAGTCTTGGCCATTCGTGATTCTACACAAGTGGAAAAGCTCCTGAATAAATATCCCAAGGTCTTCTCTGGGGAACTGGGAAAAATCAAAGGTTACAAACATAGAATAAAAGTAAAAGAAGAGGCAATTCCTATAAAACATAAATTGAGAAGTGTTCCGTTTAGCATAAGAGAAGAATTGGAAAAAGAGCTGGTGTCAATGCACAAGAGAGGAGTGATCGAGCCTATAGATTCTTCGGATTGGTCTTCTCCATTAGTAGTAGCACGTAAAAAAAACAATGAGCTGAGGATTTGCATTGACTTGCGCAGTCTGAACAAAGTCATTTGGGTTGACTCGCACCCTCTACCAAACATAAACGAAATGCTGGGCATGGTAGCAGGAGCCAAAATCTTTTCTAAACTCGATCTGGCGTCAGCATATCACCAGGTCGAACTGGACAGGGAATCACGTCATCTCACAGCGTTTAATTCTCCTGCAGGCATGTTCCAATTTTGTCGCATGCCGTTTGGCCTTGCATCGGCAGCTTCAGTTTTCCAGCGCCTGATGGTCAATCTCCTCAAAGGAATAAAAAAAGTGGCAATCTTCCAAGACTATGTACTTATATATGCTGCTGACCAACCGAACATGATGTAACTTTGGGACAGGTACTTTCAACATTCCAAGACCATGGAATTGTGCTCAAACGTGACAAATGTGTATTCTCTAAAGACTCTGTGGAATACTTGGGTCACATAATCTCTAGTAACGGTGTCATGCCAAAGCCCAGCCTTGTCCAAGCTATAGTGGATGCCTCAGCCCCAAAGGACAAAACAGGAGAAAAATCTCTGCTGGGTCTGACTGAGTTCTATTCACGGTTCATACATGATTATGCCACCAGAATACGCCCCATATCAAATTTGCTGAAACATCAGACTGAGTTTGTGTGGAATGAAGAATGTAAGCATGCATTTGAATGGCTCAAAACACAACTCACCTCCGTCAAGGCTCTAAAACCATTTGATCCCTCGTTACGTTGCACAGTAACTGTTGATGCAAGCTGTTATGGTCTGGGTGCTGTCCTGACCCAGGATGTGGGTACTCAGGAACACACCATCGGTTTCGCATCGAGGGTACTGAGGGACTCTGAATCACATTATTCAGTCATAGAAAAAGAACTTCTTGCTTGTTGGTGGGCTATTGAAAAGTTCAAGTGCTACCTATGGGGAAGAAAGTTTACACTACAAACAGACCACAAACCATTAGTAGCCATCTTGGGAAACACCAACCCTCGCAACACCACACCACGGATAGCCCTCCTTGCAACCAAACTGCTCCAATTCAACTTTGATGTTGTACACATCTCTGGAGGAAAGAACGTTTGAGCTGATGCGCTCTCACGCTTGCCTCCTATTCCTAACGAGTCTGTGGTTGACGAAAAGCATATTGACGATGATGAACATGAAGACTGCATAATTGCTAGGGTAGAACTACAAAATGTGGGTTCTGTCGGTGAAAGCAGCTGGCGTGTTGCAATGGATTCAGATGAAATTTTGAATGATGTTAAAAAATACATTATTAATGGGTGGCCAAAAGAGAGGAATGTTAATGTCGATATTCAGTCATTTGTAAAAGTCAATGATGAGCTGTCACTTGAAGTTGGTCTTATTTTCAGACTAGATAAATTAGTTCCCCCTTCCAGTATTAGGAAAACTCTACTATAAAAAGCCCACGAGGGTCACCTGGGAGCTACTCTCACTAAACGTAGGATTCGTGAATACTTCTGGTGACCCCAAATGGACAGAGACATTGATGATCTAGTTGGGGAATGTACTGTTTGTGCGGGTAGTGATATGACACTACGCACATCCAATCCTCCTCTCACTCCCATACCACTTCCAGAGAATCCATGGGAAAAATTGGGTATTGATGTTTTGGGTCCTTTCCACACTCTACCCCATCAGACTCAGTTTGCCATAGTGTTAGTTAATTACTACTCAAAATGGCCCGAAGTAAAGTTTGTACCTAAAGCAGATTCTAAAGAGATTTTGGAGTTCATGAAAGAGATCTTTATGAGGGAGGGTTTCCCCAAAACTGTTATCTCCGACAACGGAGTACAGTTAGTCTCGGCTGATGTTGAAGAATTTCTTAAAGAATCCTCTGTCACCCATCTAAAAAGCTCACTCTATCATCCTCAGACTAATGGGTTGGTGGAGAGACTCAACAGAGTCATTGGGGATTGTATAAGGTGGGCCATTTATCATAACAAAACTATTCCTGCTGCTGTAAGAACTATGCTGTGGTTCTACAGGACCACACCCCACTCAACCACGGGGGTCTCTCCTTTTGAACTGCTCAAAGGCAGGAAACCTAGCACGATCTTTAGGCCAGCATGGATGTCTAAATGGTTCAAACGCAGTGCATCAGCACTAGAGCTTGATGTTATGGTTAGAACCAAAGTTGGTGACGTCCAAAACAAACAAAAAACATACTTTGATACCAGGAAACATGTCTCCAACAGGGAATTTGCTGTAGGTGACTTAGTTAAAATAAAGAGGCAGGGTTTTGTCAAAAAGGGTGAATCTAAGTTCAGCGAACCTGTCTCCATTGATAAAATATGTGGTAGTGCTGTACGTGTCAACAAGTGTAATTGGTGGAATATGAACAAAGTTGTAAAAGTCAGTGATAAGGTAAATGAGCGGTCAAGAGTAAGTTCTGATGTGGCCCCTTCACACTATCCTGCTTCTAGACACTGTGATGTTGATGTTCTCAATAACCCTCTTGCGTTTCCCAGGAGGAGTTCCAGAGTTGTCAGATTACCCTTGAGGTACAGGTGACTTCTCTACTGCTCTTTTTTTCTCTCTCTCTCTCTCTCTCTCTCTCTCTCTTTTTCTCTCTCTCTTCTTTTCTTCTTTTCTCTATCTTTCTTCCCTTAAGAAAAGGAGATATGTAGTATTCTCTTCTCGCGCACCACCCGCGCGAGGTCAGTGTGCTCTAGTTGTCTTGCGCTGCCCGTTGGCTCGCGAGCCCATTCCATGAGTCACAGTTGGTGACGATGACAGTTGTAAGGGTGAGTTGGTGACAGCGTTCGAGGTGCTTGCACGCACGACACAGCCCGTCTGTGGGAACTTGTTTAAATGAAATAAACTTACGTTTTTCTTCACTTCGTTTCCTGAGTCACTACACATACAAATGCCGATCATGCCAGAAGTGATGGCAGGAAGTATGAGTGCTGAAAAACATGGTATGGAGCCCAACCAGTTGAACCTAGGCCTGGCTTTGAGGTCGTCAACTGATTGTGATCACATCTCCCTGGTTTCTCCCATGCCCTTTCTTCCCTTTCCCCTCGCAAATTTAATTCATCATACCCTCCACCAATCGAGGTCATTGTGATCCCCGCACCTCGGATTAATCAAACAACAGCATCTTATATTTACTCAGCAACCAGTGAGCACTTGTGCTTCCCCGAGACTCCAAGTCAGCCTCTACCTTGATCCTGAGCAAAAAGACCAAAGACAGTCCAAATCTGCCAGGTGTACGGCCGACAATGAAGACATCACAGGTAATAAGGTAATAAAACCAGATACAGATAGTGCTTTGGAACCTGGACCTTGCATAAGAAATGGACTAGAGCAAGTGCTCACTGGCACACGGAACTATGAGGCAAACAAAGTTAAAGATATAATACAAGGAAAAACGAAGCCTTTATTATTATCTGAGTCTGAGCTAGTACATGATGGTAACCAAACGCCTTCTCCACTCACAGATGAAGCAGTCTATGCTTTTTGTTAGCTCTTTCGCTAAATCAGACTAGACACAAGATCATCTTACCCCAACAGATTTGTTATCTGGGTGGTTTTGCTCGAATCAAAAACCAGCTGTAAAAATACTGAAACTGAAAAAAACAGCCCAGCCAAAACTTCTCAAAAGACCCCATCGTATAATAGAAATGATCAGCTTGCTTTTTTGAGAGTCCTTACTAAAACATCGCAGCTGACTGTGAATGCTTTAAGCTATCACCAACAAAATGGATTTCGTAAGTGGACTTATTAAATACATTAGCAGTATTTGTCTCGGGAAACGATCGTAAACTAGCAGAACTGAACAATTTAATAATCAGAGCACAAAATCTCATCACTGTACAACAAGCGTAGTACTTATGTGCTCCAATAATTGACAAACAAAGCACTCTGCCGCAGGCCTTGGATAATCTAATTCACGAGCTCATAGGACTACACCACCTTTACAGTGTCATGTACCACTTTGGGAACTTGGATCAGGAAGAGACACTTTGTTCCCACAAATTTAGTGAAGAAACTTCTGCACCCAAGGTTACAAAATCTTCTCAAACAACACTGGAACATGAGCCTTGGAGAGAGAGCCTAGTTAAGACAAACTGGAAGATCACAGACCTTTAAGCAATCCTCCGATAATGACAACAATAACACTGGCACAACCAAATTATCTGATTACATTAAATATATACAGCTCACAACACCAAGAGACCAAGAGAAGCATGCAGGAGTGTCAAACGACCAGCACAGGGAAGCAGGTTACGCAATGGCAATGACAAAAAAAAGAGAAAGTTATGTAAGGCTACGAATAAAAAGGGAAATATCACAGATTCCCCCCCTAAATTGCACTAGTATGTGGTTACAAAATGGAAACTAGATCTAACCTCAGGGAAATATAAAAGAAAAGGCTTATAAAGCAACTCTGCATTTAACTAGGAAATCATTTCCCATTTTCGCCCCTATAATACAAAAAAATAGAACAGCTGCTAGAGATTTATGCCAAGAAAAAGAAAACAAGCAAACCAACTTAGAAAAACGATGATCCCTGGTTGGACGCAGGAAACAATGTCCTTACACGATCATCGGACAAATTGCCACGCTTTATGTTATGATATGTTATTAGGATTTATAAAGCGCACGAATACCCGCGGGTGTCTTGGCGCTGCGTAACTGTAGTGACCCTGTTAGCAATCTAATTTTGGAACAACCAGGTTTTAAGTCCTTTCCTGAAGGAGAGGAGGGAGCTCGCACCTCTTAGCTCATTCGGGAGATTGTTCCAGAGCTTAGTGGTGCTGAGGTAAAAGAGGTTTTAACTGCCAAGAGACAACTTGCTAAGACTAGTTTGGTAACAACTTCCACCTATGCCACCTCTCAGGAAACAGTCGCCCCCCCCCCGATGCATGCACCATTAACTGAGATCTGAGGTATAAGGTGTTCTTCTAGTGGTACTGTCCAGGGATGGAATCAAACATCCTCAGAACCAACTGCTGGTCTTGTGTACAGAGCTATGAATGTCCGTAGGGTGGAGCAATTGGATCTCAGCACAGGTGGCAGACGTATGATTCTCTGCCCTGAATGCCACTCCAGGGGTAGGTGCGACACACTAAATGGTTGAAACATCCTTGAATTGAGACATGCTTTACCTACTCTTGCCCTTATTAACACGTCTGATAATGAATCCGTTGAATTCTTACCTCCTTTAAGGAGAAGAATGGGGAAATCCAAATTAGTGACATGGGCCCCCAGCTCCATTGCAAGGCACATTTTACAGGAAGGAAAATCATTTGAAGAATGGGGCATTGTTGTCTCCCTACATGTCCCTGCTGCCTATCATACTCCACTTCTTGAACAAGCAACACAAAGGGAAGCAAACCAGGAAACAAGTATCAACCATGTGTACTCAGTTCTTAGAAACCCAATAGGCAGCAAAAACTAGGAATGGAGGTACGCTAAAAGTAATTATAATCTTAAACCGGACCAGCTTAATTTGCCACAGTTATAGTTGGGCTGGCTTTCAGCTATACCACATAGTTCCAGCAAGCCCTGCCTTTATATCGGTCCATCTGCGGACACAGCTCGAACAATTGAAAGCCTACGAATCTGTTCCTGGAACATTAGTGGATTAAGTAACAAAATTAATGACCCTGACCTAGTAAGTTAATTGAGATCATTCCATATAATATTTTTGCCCCTTACGTTGAACAGCTATTTAGGTTTCTTTAACAAAGCAACAAAAGCGGTATGGTTGCCCGATAAGGGGCTTGCACTGTATGTTGTTGCATCAATAAAAATGGTGTCATAAGCTACCTACCTAGATCCCAGATGATTCCAATGGGGCGGCGACGCTAGTTCCCGAATCCTCTCGTCCTCTCGCGGCTCGACTACTGCAATGCGCTTTATATAGGCATTGATAAAGCCCAGAGGCTAAAATTGCAATCTATTCAAAACGCTGCAGCTCGGTTACTGCTAAACATTCCTAAAGGACACCCCACTTCTGCTGCTATTAGGTCACTGCACTGGCTCCCAATCCAGCAAAGGACGGAGTTCAAGGCCCTGTGCCTCATTCATAAGACTCTGTTCGGTGGAGGGCCTGCCGACTTTCGGAATCTTTTGTCCTGGTATTCCCCCACCAGAAACCTTAGATCCAATGATGCCGGTTTCATTTCCACTTCGAGGATTCGTAGAGCCAGATGGGGAGGCAGAAGTCTGTCTCACTGTGCAGCCAAACTCTGGAACCAGCTGCCGATCTCTTTGAGATTAATGTCCAACCGGCTTCATTTCAGGAAGGCACTAAAAACACAGCTGTTTCCACCTCTTTAAAACTCAGTCATAGCCGTCCAAATCCACTATCTCACCTCCCAGCGCCAAGACGCCTCGGCATTCGAGCGCTCTATAAAACCATATCCTATCCTATATCCTATCCTCGAGACTTGCCCTCGGTTTACAGGAGGAGACACTACTCCGGTGGCAAATCCCAGATGAAGGGGGTTGGGATGGAGAGAGCGTGTAGAGTCAAAGATGCTGTGGCTCGTCTACTCAACAGCAATACTGCAGCAGGCATTCACACCAGTCTGATGAATGGTACCGGCAGATATTGTACCTTTAGTTTTGTTGGTTTATTTTAATTTAGATTGTCCGTAGAGGCTCCTTTATCAAACGTTTCGAAACTGTAGTGAGTATGATTTCAGCATCAAACCCACAAGCAAATTTGGACGGGGTTAGCTGCACCCAAGTCCTCTCTGGCAGAGCCCTGCCAACAGAATGTACAAGTTGAACAAAAACACTGGTTACTTTTGTTTGCAGCACGATGTTGCGACTGAGCTCAGCGCTTAGTAAAATCAAGTCTGTTAATGTGTCTCTCCTTTTCTTTTTTCCATCCAGGTGCAAGACTAATGCAGGATGTTCTTTGCGGTGAGGTCGAAGCGGGAGCATGGACGGTTTTTAAATAAGACTGCTTTAGAACGTTCCTAAAGGTCACATTTTAATTGTTTGTAACAAGTAACAGGTGCGGATAATTAACCTGATGAGGCTGCCTTCTAGAAGGTGCTTTAGAATGTTCAAAAGGTCACGTTTTAATTGCTTATAGCAAGGGAACAGGTGCAGATGATTAATTTGATGAGGCTGTCTTCCTAGAAGGTGTTTTAGAATGTTCAAAAAGGTCACGTTCTAATTGCTTATAGAACAGGTGCAGGGGATTAATTTGATGAGGGCTGTCTTCCGGAAGGTTCACGTTGAGTTCATCTACGCCGGTTGCTTGATGCTTATTGTGGTGGATTTTCTGGATGTTTCCATGGCGCCTAAAACCTGACCTTGCATATGCATGGTAAAACATTTGCAAAAGCTATTAAGCCTTTTGAAACAAACCGGGGAACACCAGCTGCAGCTAACTATTACCAACAGCATTTAATATGGTCAAGGGTCAGGGTACAAGATGCTTGTTCATTCATAAGTGTTGGGAGGATTGATATGAGGCATGCCGGTATATTGTAATAGTCAAGAGAGGTGAGCTGTGGCAGGAATCCTGACAGATGGAGATTGAACAAATGGCCACTAGAGACGAACACACATTGGCAGTTCAACTAAGAAGCTGTCATCAAGAGTCAAAACTCCTCTCCTACTTGTTAATGTATACATACATCCAGCTAATAAAATAAGGGAAGATTGCTCACACAGACTCATCAATCTGCCTCCTTGAGCAGCCTCTACTTAATATTATGGTAAGTGGTTATTTTAACTTGAATCTGATGCCGAAACCTCGAACATGATAACATGCAAATTCCGTGGGTCTTCTGTTGGGGTGTCTCTGACAGGATTTATCAAAACCACTCTGAAAAGATATCGAGGACTAATTCCTCACAAACGAGATTGAAGCACTAGGCCTGAGAATATCACCGCCCTCATGTCATTGAGCTTGTTGACAACTACCCTACTCATGAGCCCAGAGCCAACTTGCCAGGCAACTTGGAGCGAACCAATATCAAGTAATTAAGATGGTCAGAAAGCACAATGGAATCAGTAGAAAGTAATGTTGCACAGATCATAAAAGATATGTACACTCATGACATGTCAATGATAAGCAACTGGGGATTGTTCATGATCACCCTTTTAGACACCTATGCGTCAACAATCCGCCCCAGAAAATATGACTGCAACTGTCTCTAGATACCTGAAAAAACCCATGCTCTCTGAGTCCGCAATAACTATCAAAAGGACACTGCATAGGGTCTTACATTTACTGAGACACTCCCCAAACGATCTAATAAAGTTGGAAAACTCACGTCGCTTAAAAAGACATATAGAAAACTTCTATGAGCGGACAGATCAGTTCCTTTAGAATAAGATTCTTTTCCTTAGCAAGAATACAAATTCAAGAGAACTTTGGAAATATGTAAATTATTTAAGCATTGCACTGAAAATTATAAAAGCTCTAATGTCTCTGAATCAAGCTGAATGCGATATCTAACAGCTGTCTTCTGCCCAAACACATGCAACCTAACTGTAGCGGGTAATAATCCCTCCCAAGTTCCGAAAAAACATTTAAGTGCCAGGGATGCTCCGTTTACAACTGTAAATTCTAAAGACTTGCATTTAACCATCTCAGCTAATAAAATATTCTTCACGATAAAATATTAAGAGAGATTGATGCATGTCGATGTGACAGAGCTCCGGGCCCCAACAGCATCATACAAGCACTGTTTAAGGTCAACCCCACCTTCTGGGCCAATGCAATGGCTTCGGCTTTCAACAGTGCAATCCAGCAACAGAAAATTCCATATTCTTGGAGGGGTTCAATTATTGCTCGAATCTTGGTGCCTGGCACACGGTGAATGGATGCCCCCGGGCCTCATAGTGGAGGCCCATGTGGGACGGGGCCCTGCTAGAGGCCCCCAAAGTCTCTTTCCGACAGCCTTTCCATGGCGGACCCGCCGCCATGGAAAGGCTGTTGTAAAGGGACATCATAATCCCTACGGCGGTGCCTGAGCAGGCTCGCCCCTATTGTAGGGAATACGATCCAATCGACAGACTGACAGGCTCCTCAAGCCCGTCGGAAGCGTCAGTCGGTCCTTCCGACCGATGTGGATCAGACGGCTCTGCTGGGTGTCCGTCGGGCTGCCACCGACAGCCTGTCGGTGGCAGCAAACCGGCATCCTAATGAGGCCCTAAGTACTTTGTGGGTGCACTATTGAAGGAGTTAATGAAATGGACAGAGGATAAAAAAATGTATACCATAATCCCAAACTGGTTTTACACGTGCAGTAAACATCTTTCCTCTTTCTCTTTTAATAGATAAAATGAGATTAAATTATAAATCACTACATCCATGTTATGTTGACTTTAAATAGGCATTTGGTAGCAGCCAGCATAACCTTCTTTGTGTGAAGTCAACACACTGGTCTATTCCGCCCACGTTATTAAAAGCAATCCAACTTTTTATTTGGATACATGGGTGCGAATAAAAATAGGTGACGGCACCACCCTTTCTAGAATGATATACACTCAACAGGGATTAAAACAAGGGTGTGTTTTTGCCCTGTACCTATTTAACCTGTTCTTGGCTGATTTATCACAAGCACTCAATACAGTTAACTCTCATGCACCCAAGTTAGGAAGCGAACAACTCAATCTGTGCTTATTCGAACATTGTTGTATTGATAAACCTAAAGCAAGTTGGCTTGCAGTATCTCATTGGTAAACTTTTGAGATATGCAAAAGAGAACTGTATGACTGCTAATCATAAAAAAACAAGATAATGTTAAAAACAGAAAAATGAACATTTACCCTGGATACTTACCCGGCCAACAGCTAGAACACGAAAGTGAATATAAATACCTTGTTGTCCTATTCAACGATAAGGGCACCTTTTTTCCTCACAAGCAGGAGTTACAACACAAGGATAATACCCTAACTAGTATTTTCAAAACCTTTAAAGGATCCCCGGTTGGCCCCGGTTTTAAACCATTGCTAATGGTTGTCGCCGCTAAGCTAATTACAACCATAAAATATGGCAGTAAAGCTCTTCATGGGCGGGAGTCAACAATTCCCAACACCGTTATCTCAAGGACTTATAGGCACCCTTTTAACCTGCTGACCAGTGCCTCCCCTGCACAAATTATGTAGGAGTTTGGGGTAATCAAACATGCAATTGCAAGGAAGGATGCTTACTTCAAAACTTGGCAGAAACTGAAGACGTCAGGTGACAAAACACTAAATAAAATCTTATGATTAGAACTGACAAGAAACCAAAATGCCCCAGCCAGGAAATATTTAGAGTCTGCCATCAACACACTGGGCGTACAATCATTATGGGATCTAAATGCCTCCCATGCAGTCTTTAAAAAGGCAATTAATCATTCAAGGAGGAGGCTCTCGGTAACTGAAGATAAGCCTACCATAGCCAAAAGTTCACATGGGTGGATGATATTAAAGGACTCTAAAATTCTTAAGCCACCGAAATACCTGACAGCAGATTGGGCTCTGCATCTAAAAAATAAATTTATGGAATTTTGTTTTGGTGACCTGCCAGTCAGTTCTCATACGTTGCCTTGGTTACGATTAGAAGTCATTCCTAAAGGTTTAGTGCCATACAGGAGAAAAGGGGTCCAGGAATTAGGGCCACAGTTAGGGACTATACATCTAATTCTAACAAAACAGTCTGGCTAGGTGGGGATGTGGATGGGGCCCAACACAATAGGCCTAGGGGAAATCAGCCTCTTGAGCTTCCAAATAGAAATGATTTGGAGCGTCAGCCACCAATAAATAAGTATCTGAGAACCCAAAACCCCTGTATATGACTAATGTGCCAAAGCGTTTTGCCCAGAAAGGTTACGAGGGGGAGGATTACCTGAGGAACAAGGCGATCCACTGGATTCGACATGTGAGAGGGTGTAGATCCCTAATCAGAGAAGATATTGTTATGGTAAGGAGATGTGAGGTTCCTAATTCTTCTTCTGATTGTATAGAACTAATATTGACCAATGAAAGGTTGGCTGAGAACCTGATAGTTCTAGAGTTTAGAACCTGCCCTCCTGCACTGTCTGCTATACAATTTAAACGCAGTCTAGCAATAGGAGACATCGATTCAGTGGCATGCACACAGTTGGAAGGCCTAGTTCCAGAGTCATCCTTAGGGGATAACGACTGACTTGCGGCGCAATGCCGCTCGGAAGTTGGACACCATTCTAAAGCCATCACAAAATCACCCCTGGATATATGTGTGGAAGTTCAGGCCACATTGAGTAATGACACGATGGAAGGAGTAGGGAGCCCCTCTTCTGGTAATAAGAGTAAGCTGGCGTGCGAGAGACCTAATAGGGCTACCCTATTATCCCCAATAGTCGATAAATCTGGCATAACTAGCATACTAGGAAGTGTTACTACAGAGAATTACATAATCCAAAGCCCTAGTGTGCGTACTCACATTGAATTGATACCACAGCTTGCAAGAGTCTCATGGAATGTGGCTAGGGTAAAGAGTAAACTATCCCTCCCGCATTGGAATCAGTTTATTAAGGGTTTTGACATCTGTTTGCTCCAAAAGACTTGGAGCACAGCACCAGTATATAAGGCTGGGTATGCCAGCTACTGTGTTCCGGCAACCCAAAGTAAAATGGGACGACTGGCGGGGGAGTCTAATGATATGGGTAAAGTTAGCCCTTTACTGTGTTATATCGCAAGTACCCTCGGATAGCCCAAATGTCAGGTGAATTCGCCTTAAGGACACCTCAGGCAACACCATAGACATTTATAATGCTTATGTAAGAGAAACTAGTGGGGGTAGACCCTCAGCAACTATATCGAAATTGGAGGAGTTCCTGGACAAGAGGAATGCAATCCCATTCCTGATAGTAGCGGTGACTTTAATGTCACCTTCGAACCACTAGACAGGGAGGAGGCGGTAGAAGCACAAGTGGTGGAAAATCAGTGGGCGGTCCGCCCCCGGACCTGAAACCAGTCAAGAAGTGGTCCCAAATAGTGCTCCAAGTTAAAGCCATGACCATGGAATTTCGATTGAGGGCAGCAAATGGCAGGACTAATTCCGATAGATCGGGTGCACACACCTATAATAGATCAGATGACCCGAGTGGGATTGATTATATCCTGTTGGATCTGAGGCTCTGATATAATGTTATAGATATGGCCGTAGGCGGAAGCAGTCGATAATGACAATAATCCCTCTGTTTAACCATGGTGTCAGTTTGGGGAGAACCACCTGCATTGCCGAAGACCCAGCAGCTAATAACAAAAGAGGTACAGCCAACAAATGATATGCGCCGCATATAGTGGCACAAATAAGCTGCAGATACAGATAAGTTACAGAACATGCATGAGGAGCTGGTAGCCTGTACAGCAGAAAAACTTGCAGCACTACAGGAGACCCGGGGGGGAAGATCGAAGTAACAAATGCTCACTGACGTTTCTTTGAACATATGGGCTCCTATTTCACTGCGCCTGTGCATACAAACAACAAAAGGTATACCAACAAGGGCGCACAAACATGGTTCAATAGGCATGTAGGCAGTTTAGGACTCAACTAATCAAAGCAATTAAATCTAGAGACCATGAGGAACCAGACACGCCAGGAAAAAAAATATACGTTAGAAATTCGGAATACATAGAAGGAGTTGGATGAATTTAGGTGGCAGTCTCTAAAGGATGCTTGCAATGATAGGAATACTAAAAAGTTCTAGTCCTCGGTGGTGTGGGGCGACCAGTCAGGAGCCCCTCAAATTTAGAACTATATTTCTGCCTCTAATTGGCATGCCCACTTTTTAGCCCTATATGCAGATCAAGAAACATCTACCTCTTCAGATGGCCAGTATAGAGCCTCCCATCAAACTATTGGCCTCTTTTTCAGTCTGGAAGATATTGTGACCTCGATTAGTACAATAGTTCAATCAAAAGCCCCGGGACCTGATGGTATACCTGGCGATATTTTTCTTCATGATCCCAACAGTTGGTCACATTATATGTTTGTGCTATTTAATGCCGTACCAGACGGTGCTCCAATTCCAGGATCATGGAGGAGGCGGAAGTTGTGCCACTATTTAAGAAAGGTGACAAGGATCTGCCCTGTAATTACAGGCCACTGAGTTTAATCGATTCAATCCAGAAAGTATTCAGCCAGGCACTTTTGCATAAGAGCGATACAAAAGGGGATGATGGACGGAACGTTTGAGCCAATCAAACACTCACCCCCAGTCAACTGATCTGGGTTTAATCCATCATCATTCTTTAGCTCACTCCACCACCGGAAACAAGCATCCTAGGACTGGTTTCTGGCATTTCAACCGTCATCAGCCAGGCTTGCTTGAATCCAGTGGCAAAGTGAGCAAGGGACCCACGTCTGGGCATACCCCCGCCAACTTAGGGCGACCAAAGCGATACAAAAGGGGATGATGGACGGAACGTTTGAGCCAATCAAACACTCACCCCCAGTCAACTGATCTGGGTTTAATCCATCATCATTCTTTAGCTCACTCCACCACCCCAGTTCAGACATGGCCATATGCAAATCAGTCTGTGCCTCATGGGAACAGTCCAGCCCGAACTGCCAAGCCATGTCTTCCCTGGACCGGAAACAAGCATCCTAGGACCGGTTTCTGGCATTTCAGCCGTCATCAGCCAGGCTTGCCTGAATCCAGTGGCAAAGTGAGCAAGAGGCACAGGGTCAGACTGAATTGCATATGGCCATGTCTGAACTGGGGTGGTGGAGTGAGCTAAAGAATGATGATGGATTAAACCCAGATCAGTTGACTGGAGGCGAGGTGTTTGATTGGCTCAAACGTTCCAGTCCATCATCCCCTTTTGTATCGCATTGGTCGCCCGGTTGGCGGGGTATGCCCAGACGTGGGTCCCTTGCTCACTTTGCCACTGGATTCAAGCAAGCCTGGCTGATGACGGCTGAAATGCCAGAAACCGGTCCTAGGATGCTTGTTTCCGGTCCAAGGAAGACATGGCTTGGCAGTTCGGGCTGGACTGTTCCCATGAGGCACAGGGTCAGACTGATTTGCATATGGCCATGTCTGAACTGGGGTGGTGGAGTGAGCTAAAGAATGATGATGGATTAAACCCAGATCAGTTGACTGGGGGTGAGTGTTTGATTGTCTCAAACGTTCCGTCCATCATCCCCTTTGTATACGCTTGGTCGCCCTAAGTTGGCGGGGGTATGCCCAGACGTGGGTCCCTTGCTCACTTTGCCACTGGATTCAAGCAAGCCTGGCTGATGACGGCTGAAATGCCAGAAACCGGTCCTAGGATGCTTGTTTCCGGTCCAGGGAAGACATGGCTTGGCAGTTCGGGCTGGACTGTTCCCATGAGGCACGGGGTCAGACTGATTTGCATATGGCCATGTCTGAACTGGGGTGGTGGAGTGAGCTAAAGAATGATGATGGATTAAACCCAGATCAGTTGACTGGGGGTGAGTGTTTGATTAGCTCAAACGTTCCGTCCATCATCCCCTTTTGTATCGCTTTGGTCGCCCTAAGTTGGCGGGGTATGCCCAGGCGTGGGTCCCTTGCTCACTTTGCCACTGGATTCAAGCAAGCCTGGCTGATGACGGCTGAAATGCCAGAAACCGGTCCTAGGATGCTTGTTTCCGGTCCAGGGAAGACATGGCTTGGCAGTTCGGGCTGGACTGTTCCCATGAGGCACAGGGTCAGACTGATTTGCATATGGCCATGTCTGAACTGGGGTGGTGGAGTGAGCTAAAGAATGATGATGGATTAAACCCAGATCAGTTGACTGGGGGTGAGTGTTTGATTGGCTCAAACGTTCCGTCCATCATCCCCTTTTGTATCGCTTTGGTCGCCCTAAGTTGGCGGGGGTATGCCCAGACGTGGGTCCCTTGCTCACTTTGCCACTGGATTCAAGCAAGCCTGGCTGATGACGGCTGAAATGCCAGAAACCGGTCCTAGGATGCTTGTTTCCGGTCCAGGGAAGACATGGCTTGGCAGTTCGGGCTGGACTGTTCCCATGAGGCACAGGGTCAGACTGATTTGCATATGGCCATGTCTGAACTGGGGTGGTGGAGTGAGCTAAAGAATGATGATGGATTAAACCCAGATCAGTTGACTGGGGTGAGTGTTTGATTGGCTCAAACGTTCCGTCCATCATCCCCTTTTGTATCACTTTTGCATAAGATACAGACATGGGCTAAGAAAAATGAAGTTTTAACTCTATATCAAGTGGGTGTTAGAGAGAAAGCTGGGACCGTTGACCAGGTGTTTCGCTTCCTTTTACTATGCTGGAAAACAGTGACCATTGTAAAGGGCAGTTTATATGTTGCCTTTATAGATTTAAAGACGGCCTTTGACCTAGTCCCTAGACAGAAATTACGGCAAACACTCACTGATATGGGGTTGCCAAAAAAAATCTTAACACTGGTGATTCACCTGCACGAAGATAACTACGTACGATGGGGCACCCAGGGGCAACTCACCGATCCAATTCCTGTTAGAAGGGGAGTGCACCAAGGCTGCGTACTGGCACCAACACTTTTCTCCCTTTTTATAAACAATGTTCTGCAATTTTTAACGAACAAAGCAAACACAAGGAGATGATGGACGGAGCGCTGAAGTTTTCAGACACTCACCCCCAGTCACAGATCTGGGTTGAATCCATCATCGTTCTTTAGCTCACTTTGCCACCTCACTTCAGACACAGCTATATGCGGGTGAGCGTCTGAAAAGTTTCAGCGCCCCATCCATCATCTCCTTGTGTTTGCTTTGTTCGCCCTGAGTTGGCAGGGTATGCCCAGACGCGGTTCCCTTGCTCACTTTGCCACTGGATTCAAGCTAGCCTGGCTGATGAGGGCTGTTAACCCGAAACCGGTCCCAGGATGCTTGATTCCTGTCCAGGGAAGACATGGCTTGGCAGTTCGGTCTGGACTGTTCCCATGAGGCACAGGGTCAAGACTGATTTGCATATAGCTGTGTCTGAACTGGGGTGGCAAAGTGAGCTAAAGAATGATGATGGATTCAACCCAGGTCTGTGACTGGGGATGAGTGTTTGAAAAGTTTCAGCGCTCCGTCCATCATCTCCTTGTGTTTGCTTTGTTCGCCCTAAGTTGGCAGGGTAAGCCCAGACGTGGGTCCCTTGCTCACTTTGACACTGGATTCAAGCTAGCCTGGCTGATGAGGGCTGTTAGCCCGATACCGGTCCCAGGATGCTTGATTCCGGTCCAGGGAAGACATGGCTTGGCAGTTCGGTCTTCACTGTTCCCATGAGGCACAGGGTCAAGACTGATTTGCATATAGCTGTGTCTGAACTGGGGTGGCAAAGTGAGCTAAAGAATGATGATGGATTCAAGCCAGATCTGTGACTGGGGGTGAGTGTTTGAAAAGTTTCAGCACTCCGTCCATCATCTCCTTGTGTTTACTTTGTTCGCCCTTAGTTGGCAGGGTATGCCCAGACGTGGGTCCCTTGCTCACTTTGCCACTGGATTCAAGCTAGCCTGGCTGATGAGAGCTGTTAGCCCGAAACGGTCCCAGGATGCTTGGTTCCGGTCCAGGGAAGACATGGCTTGGCAGTTCGGTCTGGAGTGTTCCCATGAGGCACAGGGTCAAGACTGATTTGCATATAGCTGTGTCTGAACTGGGGTGGCAAAGTGAGCTAAAGAATGATGATGGATTCAACCCAGATCTGTGACTGGGGGTGAGTGTTTGAAAAGTTTCAGCACTCCGTCCATCATCTCCTTGTGTTTGCTTTGTTCGCCCTAAGTTGGCAGGGTATGCCCAGACGTGGGTCCCTTGCTCACTTTGCCACTGGATTCAAGCTAGCTTGGCTGATGAGGGCTGTTAGCCCGAAACCGGTCCCAGATTGATTTATTCCGGTCCAGGGAAGACATGGCTTGGCAGTTCGGTCTGGACTGTTCCCATGAGGCACAGGGTCAAGACTGATTTGCATATAGCTGTGTCTGAACTGGGGTGGCAAAGTGAGCTAAAGAACGATGATGGATTCAACCCAGATCTGTGACTGGGGGTGAGTGTTTGAAAAGTTTCAGCACTCCGTCCATCATCTCCTTGTGTTTGCTTTGTGCAATTTTTAACAGCGGAACCGGCAGACGCTCCTTCGCTAAGGGGGAGGGCGGGGGGAGAAAGTAGTGACCCTGCTCTTTGCGGATGACACACTGCTGGTGTCCAAAACACCAGGGGGTTACATCAGCTTCTTGATCATTTTAACGATTTTTGCGATACAAGAGGCCTAGAAATAAATTTAACGAAGACGTCATTCATGACACTGAATCCCCATAAGTCTTACAAGGGTCTGCGCTCCCTTGGTGGAATGCAGCTGGAGAGAGAGTCAGTGCCTTTGAATATTTAGGTCTAAAACTGTCTGTTAACATGTTGTGGAAACCCCACATAGCTAAAATGACTTTGAAACATAAGCAGTTAGTTGGGGCCCTGGAGAAAGAGCACCAATCCTCATTTAGCAAGCCGGTTGTGGCTTCTCTGCAAGTTTATGACCTCAAAGTAGTTTGCTCTACGATTTATGGGTCAGAATTGTGGGGATTTGAGCGAATGGAGGAGCTCACTAGCTCAAAATACAAATACCTTAGGAGCTTAGGGATGTTGCCCCAGAGCACCCCACTTCACCCCCTTATGCTGGACATGGGAAGGTACTCCATTGCCGCAAATGCCAAATTGCGTCCTCTACTGATCTGGCTGAGGATTAAGTCGACACCTGAACTATCTCCTTATGCCCGTGCTCTAGAGGATGTAAGTCGTATGGATAGATTTAACAAAGTCAACTGGCTAGGAAATGTGAAGAGCCTGCTATCCGACAATAGGCTACGGGATATATGGGAAGAAAATGATCCCTCTTTGCTCCCCCGGAAAAATCAAGTAAAAGAACTCTATTGGGAGTGGGTAGTGCAAGGCAAGCTTGGTAGTGGATCCAGAGGGAAGCTCACTCTAGATTTTATGGCACATAAATTAGACCGGTCCTTGGAGGGTTACCTAGACCTCATAGAAACAAAGAAGGATACGAAACTATACATCCAGTTCAGGTTTAGCACCTTGCCTTTGAACGATTTTACAGGTAAATGGAACAGTGACTTAGTGCCAACACGATGTTGCCCTGGCTGTAAAACCCCCAAGGAATCCCTAGCCCATGTAATGTTTGCTTGCCCGATGTATGTGATACTCAGGACTAACTGGCTGAGTCCAATCTGCAAACAGTTGGGAACTAAAAACCATAGGGAAGCATTGTGAATCTTGAAGTCTGATGCTAGACCACTGTTTGCATGTGTGGTGGCCAGGTTTCTAGGCCAAATGTGGGGTATCAAGAAAAGAGCAGCGAGGGTGAACGACAACTGATTGTATACAATGGTTTTAACTAGTATTATGCCCTTTGTCACCTGAGTAAGGGTGACTTATATGAATTAAATCTAATATATCAAATTGTTTTATTTTTAGTATTCACATGTATATATTTATTGTTAGACCTGGCATCATTGGCCTGGGTTTCCCCTGTATTTTTGCCTTTGCCTCCTATTATTTCGCTGTGTGTTGGACTTCGTTTTGCTAGTCTAGATGCTTTGGCACTTTGCCGCTGCTGTTCAGTGCCAAAGTACAAGTGCTCCCTTTGTCAATTGTTGTTATGGATTGGTGATTCCATGATTGGCATATTTGATTTACTAGTCCGTCCCTAGGACAGTGCACGGTGTGTGCTCAGGGTCTGTAAATCAAATGCTGCTAGTAGGCTTGCAGCACTGACTGTGCCACCTACACGAGCAGCCTTGCAACAAGGTCTCAGGCCTGCCATTGCAGAGCCTGTGTGCAGTCTGGTATTGCCATGTCGACTTGGCAAGTGCACCCACTTGGCAGGTGCTAACCTTCCCTTTTCTTACATGTTAGTCACCCCTAAGATAGGCCCAAGGTACCCTTGTGGGAAGGGTGCAGGGTATGTGAAAGGTGGGACAGGCCCTGATGTGCAGCCTGTCGGTGGCAGCAAACTGGCATCCTAATGAGGCCCTAAGTACTTTGTGGGTGCACTATTGAAGGAGTTAATGAAATGGACAGAGGATAAAAAAATGTATACCATAATCCCAAACTGGTTTTACACGTGCAGTAAACATCTTGCCTCTTTCTCTATTAATAGATAAAATGAGATTAAATTATAAATCACTACATCTATGTTATGTTGACTTTAAATAGGCATTTGGTAGCAGCCAGCATAACCTTCTTTGTGTGAAGTCAACACACTGGTCTATTCCGCCCACGTTATTAAAAGCAATCCAACTTTTTTATTTGGATACATGGGTGCGAATAAAAATAGGTGACGGCACCACCCTTTCTAGAATGATATACACTCAACAGGGATTAAAACAAGGGTGTGTTTTTGCCCTGTACCTATTTAACCTGTTCTTGGCTGATTTATCACAAGCACTCAATACAGTTAACTCTCATGCACCCAAGTTAGGAAGCGAACAACTCAATCTGTGCTTATTCGAACATTGTTGTATTGATAAACCTAAAGCAAGTTGGCTTGCAGTATCTCATTGGTAAACTTTTGAGATATGCAAAAGAGAACTGTATGACTGCTAATCATAAAAAACAAGATAATGTTAAAAACAGAAAAATGAACATTTACCCTGGATACTTACCCGGCCAACAGCTAGAACACGAAAGTGAATATAAATACCTTGTTGTCCTATTCAACGATAAGGGCACCTTTTTTCCTCACAAGCAGGAGTTACAACACAAGGATAATACCCTAACTAGTATTTTCAAAACCTTTAAAGGATCCCCGGTTGGCCCGGTTTTAAACCATTGCTAATGGTTGTCGCCGCTAAGCTAATTACAACCATAAAATATGGCAGTAAAGCTCTTCATGGGCGGGAGTCAACAATTCCCAACACCGTTATCTCAAGGACTTATAGGCACCCTTTTAACCTGCTGACCAGTGCCTCCCCTGCACAAATTATGTAGGAGTTTGGGGTAATCAAACATGCAATTGCAAGGAAGGATGCTTACTTCAAAACTTGGCAGAAACTGAAGACGTCAGGTGACAAAACACTAAATAAAATCTTATGGTTAGAACTGACAAGAAATCAAAATGCCCCAGCCAGGAAATATTTAGAGTCTGCCATCAACACACTGGGCGTACAATCATTATGGGATCTAAATGCCTCCCATGCAGTCTTTAAAAAGGCAATTAATCATTCAAGGAGGAGGCTCTCGGTAACTAAAGATAAGCCTACCATAGCCAAAAGTTCACATGGGTGGATGATATTAAAGGACTCTAAAATTCTTAAGCCACCGAAATACCTGACAGCAGATTGGGCTCTGCATCTAAAAAATAAATTTATGGAATTTTGTTTTGGTGACCTGCCAGTCAGTTCTCATACGTTGCCTTGGTTACGATTAGAAGTCATTCCTAAAGGTTTAGTGCCATACAGGAGAAAAGGGGTCCAGGAATTAGGGCCACAGTTAGGGACTATACATCTAATTCTAACAAAACAGTCTGGCTAGGTGGGGATGTGGATGAGGCCCAACACAATAGGCCTAGGGGAAATCAGCCTCTTGAGCTTCCAAATAGAAATGATTTGGAGCGTCAGCCACCAATAAATAAGTATCTGAGAACCCAAAACCCCTGTATATGACTAATGTGCCAAAGCGTTTTGCCCAGAAAGGTTACGAGGGGGAGGATTACCTGAGGAACAAGGCGATCCACTGGATTCGACATGTGAGAGGGTCTAGATCCCTAATCAGAGAAGATATTGTTATGGTAAGGAGATGTGAGGTTCCTAATTCTTCTTCTGATTGTATAGAACTAATATTGACCAATGAAAGGTTGGCTGAGAACCTGATAGTTCTAGAGTTTAGAACCTGCCCTCCTGCACTGTCTGCTATACAATTTAAACGCAGTCTAGCAATAGGAGACATCGATTCAGTGGCATGCACACAGTTGGAAGGCCTAGCTCCAGAGTCATCCTTAGGGGATAACGACTGACTTGCGGCGCAATGCCGCTCGGAAGTTGGACACCATTCTAAAGCCATCACAAAATCACCCCTGGATATATGTGTGGAAGTTCAGGCCACATTGAGTAATGACACGATGGAAGGAGTAGGGAGCCCCTCTTCTGGTAATAAGAGTAAGCTGGCGTGCGAGAGACCTAATAGGGCTACCCTATTATCCCCAATAGTCGATAAATCTGGCAGAACTAGCATACTAGGAGGTGTTACTACAGAGAATTACATAATCCAAAGCCCTAGTGTGCGTACTCACATTGAATTGATACCACAGCTTGCGAGAGTCTCATGGAATGTGGCTAGGGTAAAGAGTAAACTATCCCTCCCGCATTGGAATCAGTTTATTAAGGGTTTTGACATCTGTTTGCTCCAAGAGACTTGGAGCACAGCACCAGTATATAAGGCTGGGTATGCCAGCTACTGTGTTCCGGCAACCCAAAGTAAAATGGGACGACTGGCGGGGGGAGTCTAATGGTATGGGTAAAGTTAGCCCTTTACTGTGTTATATCGCAAGTACCCTCGGAGAGCCAAAATGTCAGGTGAATTCGCCTTAAGGACACCTCAGGCAACACCATAGACATTTATAATGCTTATGTAAGAGAAACTAGTGGGGGTAGACCCTCAGCAACTATATCGAAATTGGAGGAGTTCCTGGACAAGAGGAATGCAATCCCATTCCTGATAGTAGCGGATACTTTAATGTCACCTTCGAACCACTAGACAGGGAGGAGGCGGTAGAAGCACAAGTGGTGGAGAATCAGTGGGCGGTCCGCCCCCGGACCTGAAACCAGTCAAGAAGTGGTCCCAAATAGTGCTCCAAGTTAAAGCCATGACCATGGAATTTCGATTGAGGGCAGCAAATGGCAGGACTAATTCCGATAGATCGGGTGCACACACCTATATTAGATCAGATGACCCGAGTGGGATTGATTATATCCTTTGGATCTGAGGCTCTGATATAATGTTATAGATATGGCCGTAGGTGAAACAGTCGATAATGACAATAATCCCCTCTGTTTAACCATGGTGTCAGTTTGGGGAGAACCACCTGCATTGCCGAAGACCCAGCAGCTAATAACAAAAGAGGTACAGCCAACAAATGATATGCGCCGCCTATAGTGGCACAAATAAGCTGCAGATACAGATAAGTTACAGAACATGCATGAGGAGCTGGTAGCCTGTACAGCAGAAAAACTTGCAGCACTACAGGAGACCCGGGGGGGAAGATCGAAGTAACAAATGCTCACTGACGTTTCTTTGAACATATGGGCTCCTATTTCACTGCGCCTGTGCATACAAACAACAAAAGGTATACCAACAAGGGCGCACAAACATGGTTCAATAGGCATGTAGGCAGTTTAGGACTCAACTAATCAAAGCAATTAAATCTAGAGACCATGAGGGAACCAGAAACGCCAGGAAAAAATATACGTTAGAAATTCGGAATACATAGAAGGAGTTGGATGAATTTAGGTGGCAGTCTTGATCCAGCGCAATATTAGCCAACAACATTCATACACCATATACTCACTTGGGCCCATACATTCACACTACACTAATACTTACGCTGGGTGTCAGATGTACTCTTTTATCAAAGTCCCTGCTACCAATTACCTTCTGATTGAAGAGTAATAACTTACCAATGGATCCTTTGCTAATTGGGAAGTTTAAAATGAGTGACATTCATTATAGTACATAATCCTGAAATAACCACTGAGTCAGGAAGTTTTAAAATGTTTATCTAAAATTTTAGCAGAGTAAAATACAGAAAACACGGTACTTGATTGAAATACCCAAGAAAAAGCATAGAAATGATTTTGCTAATAAATGACGGTGTTTAAGGAAGAGGAGAAGATAGAGACAGCAGTGCAACTAAAGGTTGCAGTATAGTTACCTAAATGCGAGAACCAAGCCCCTTGGCCAAGGAGTTGGAAAAGATAGGACCCAGGAAGGATGAAGAGCAAAGACTTCTTCCAGGATCAGGACAGGACCGATGACCTCTCTACAACGACGCCTGCGCCGTTCCCCTCTCTGATACTCGACTTCTCTCGATTCTCCCGTTCTAATGGACTCCGCCGCCCCCTCCTCAGGACCTCTTCTGGACAGGAATTCAGTCAGCAACCGATCAGCATGGCAGTCTGGAGCTAAGAGCGCTCTCGCAGCATGGACGCCTGTTCTTCGTGAAAGCATGCTCCTCTCTAATTAACTAATGCTATATTCTATTATACCCTTCTACGCCCATGTACCTCCCCTTAATGTTGCTAAAATATGGGACCACTACTTCTGATTGGACAGGGACAGGGGTGGATTCTCGCACCATATCGATTTGGCCTAAATTGTAAAGCCTATTGTCTTTACGTTCCCGCCCCTTCAAATTAATACATTCGCTTTATTTCCCACCCGTCTCACGACAAATGTTATACATTTTACAGGGGAAAAGTATCATTTTTGTCCTCCGGAAACATGAAGTACAGCATCTTCGGCCAATGGGCCATGGCCTTGGAAGACGTCCAAGTTGACTTCACTTGGCAGGCACACTGGACACATGCGCAGAACCATCTGTCTCTCGAGTTTCAAGTCACCAACCCAGGCCCAAGTTTACGAATTACTAAAAGTGCAAGAAGAAAATATTAAAATCACAAATAAAAAGTTTCACTGTATACCCACTTTCCCTACTCTACTCCCAATTAATTATAATACTATCCTGCATTAGTAGCATTAAGAAAACGACAATTTAATAATGACATGAGAGCAAGCTGAAGCATGTGAAAACATTTAGCGGCCATTTTAGTGCACACTGCGCAGAAGCAGAAGTTTCCCACCAAGCAAAGAAAGACGTCACACCATGTGATCAGGTTGCGACATGCGCATTGAGGTTCCCGCGCTTTAGCGGACATTTTGGAATACATACAAGCGTTATTCATTAGTAAAACACATAGGCAAGCTTCTGTCCCTCTTGTGTTTGTGAATGCAAAGTTTAGTTTTGACAATACAAGTTTAATAAATTAATACTATGAGGAAGATTGCGTACAAGCAAGTTTCATTTTTGAAACCTTGCTCCATCAATCCCCTCTCTGATGGTGTTTCTGAGCCATCAAAAATACTACCCTCAATCAGATGCCAACTTCTAGCAATTCGTTTTATTCTCATTTTTACATTTTCTGTTTTTCACATCCCCTTTCAACTTTTTGTATAAATCACTTCTCCATTCTTCAAGTTCTATTTCATCTAGTTTTCTCTTCTTTCCTTTTCCTGTCACTTTATATGTTCCATTCTTTCTACAGCATTTGCACCATATTGTTATTGCCAATATTATTATTGCTATCCCTGCTAGGGGTACTAATATTTGACCTATAGGTCCTTTCCCTATATTAGCAAACCAGGTACCAATTGACGATATACTATTTGTCAATCTTTCCCATACACTATCAACTTCCAGTGGTTTAAGTTCTTTCTCAAGTTTAGTTATGTTCTGAATATACGTTCCAATTTCTGCACTCTTATCAGGAATATAAGTGCAACAATGTTTCGTCTTCAATAATTTACAGACTCCTCCCTCTTTTGCCAATAGAATGTCAAGAGCAAGTCGATTTTGCATCACCATAGATCTAATCGCAACCATCTCCGTATTAATCATTAGAAAACCTCCAGCAGTATCCGTTGATAAACGATCAACCACTGTAGACAATTTGCATATTTTCCTTGAGTTCAGAATTATTCCCACTGAAGGTATCAATGCACCAAATATATCACCTACAATTTCTGAAAAACTAGCTCTTTTACTACGTATTAATTCATTATTGTTTTCATTGCTTCCAGTGTTTCTTTTTACGTGGTATATCTTTGGAAAACTATTCCAAAATAACAACTTCCATACCACCGTGCAGGAAGCCTAAAGTAAGCCTTATTCCCACATACATAATAGATTCCAGGAAAAACTGAATCTGTTCCTCCTTTGAGTCCCCAACCTCCAAGAATTAAAAAATTGTGTTCACATTCACTGGTACCGATGAAAACATTGTTAAAATCAGTCTTTAACCTATGAAGACAAATTTTCCCTTTCTTCTCGAAATCCAGAGCCATTGCAGCTTGAGCTTTACCAGGTGTATAACTCCCTTCTTTCTCTGTCCAAGGTGGTAACTGAGCCTTATGCTCTGAAGCTTTCTTTTGAAAATCATGTCTTCTATCTTCTACTAAATTCAAAAATATCTTTTCTTCTTCTAGTAAAGAACATGTTAGATTGTGTCTATGTGCATGTGTTATGTCTATCGATTTCATTGTTAAGAAAAACTCTCCCATAAACTGTGCGTCTTGACTACTAAGCACTGGGTTCATACTCTTGCGAATCGGAACCTCAGAAAATATCACATCTAAATTTGAATAATAATACTGTAGCCTACCTGTTCTATAAAATAAACTTGTTAATACACTACATGAGATGCCATATGTCAGTGGTAAATGATGGTATGTTAATCCTTCCGCTACTGATTCAGGTAACTTCATACAGACATAACAATTACTAACTTCCATTGTGTCTACATACTGAAACAATAACTTTGTGAAAACATTTAAACTAGTGTCGTTATCAGCTATTTCATGATGAATTTCTGCCTCATCTTCTGTCATTAATTCTACTCTATTGCCCTTCATGTTTGCTGTCCTCCCTTTAGTTTCATTATTAATCTTCTTATCTATTATCATAAGGTAAGGAACTGCTACAATCAGGACTAACCATACTATAAGCACCAATACTAGACTACATATGCAGATTGCACAGCATCTCCTACAACAATTTCGTTTTGGTCTCCCAGTAACTCTATCGTCAGGCATTTTTCGACAAGGAAGATTGCTCTTCTTATCTCTTCTTCTTTTCTTTAGATGATTCTTTTGTTTAGTCAGGGTGGTCTTGTTTCTTCTTCGTATGTTAGTTCTGCACTTGTTCCTTCGCCACCACTGTCACTTGACTCTGAGCTTTCAAAATCTTCAAGAATAATATAAGTCCAGTCAGGACCCTTGAATTTGTTATTCACAAGTCTCAGTCCTTTACTTTTCTTTTTCCTGACTTTTTCTCTTGTTCAGTTTGACTTGTCACTTCAGGTACTTGTTCTGGATCTTCACTTCTGGTTGTTATGTGGTACTTTACTCTTTTAATGACACTTGGCCAATGATCTCCTTTTCTTGTTTTCTTGGTTGGCACTGTTTCTCTGTTTACGTCTTCAAAGATCTCGTTATTTTCACTTCTCAATACTGTTTTGTTTTCTTTGATTACTGCCTCTTTTGTTTGTTCTTTTTCAGGTCTGATTGGTTTCTCTTCAGTAGCTCCACAATGACTTTCAAGATGTTGACCTTGTTCCTTTTTATTTCTTTATGTTCATTTGTATCAACCCCTTTTTGCTTTAGTGAATTCTTCTTGATCTAACTGCTTCTGATCAGGGCTTATTGCACTGTGAACTTCTGCAGCCTGACCGGATTCTTCTAAACCTGTCTTTCCCTGGGTAAAGTCTATTAAATCTTCACTGTTTTGAGTTCAATTTTCTTTCCCTATCTGACCTTGCTCAGGTTCTCTTATTGTCTTTTCTTCTTGTACCTGAGCTGCTTCTTCTTCACCTATCTGATCTTCTTCAATTTCTTCCAATTTAGTTTGATTTCTCGTTCTGTGGTATACTTCAGGAACTTCTACCACTGGTATCCAATCCTGACTTGTGCTCGGTTGTTCTCCGTCAGCTTCCCTCGAACCTCTAACTTGAGATTCTTCTGCTGGGCAACCTTCAGCTTCTTCAGTGATTGGTGTTGTCTGTGAATTCTCCTCTTCAGGGTCTGGTACTCTCTTTGTGTGGCTTACGTGAATCCAATTAGGAAATCTTGCACACTTCACTGCTGTATTGGTAGTCAATATAACTTGACAAGGTCTGCTCCACCTGGGTGATAAACACGTTTCTCTGGTGTGATTCTTCACTACCACCCAATCACCAGGATTCAGATCATGTTCTAGTTCAGGCTGCCTGGAAACTGCGTCTTCTCCAGCCTGATGAGAGACAGAACGCACTAGGTCAGCCAATCCTTTGCAATAATCCAGAACCATATCATCAGATATATTTACTAATTTGTTTGTGGGAACATGTGTTTGTCTCATTGCTCTTCCCATCATTATTTCAGTGGGGGCTCAATCCTGTGTTTCTGTCAGGTATGCTTCTGAGTCCCATCAAGACAAGTGGCAATGCGTCTGGCCACTCTAATGATGTTGATGCACACATTTTTCCCAATCTTGACTTTATAGTGCCATTTAATTGTTCAACCACTCCAGAAGCCTCTGGGCGATATGCACAGTGCAATTTCTGCTTGATTTGAAATGCTTCACAAATTAGTTTGATTACTTCACTGTTAAAGTGTTTTCCTCTATCTGATTCCAAAGATACTGGGAAACCAAACCTAGGTATGAGCTCACGTAACAACAGTTTTGCAACTGTAATACTGTCATTTCTCCTAGTAGGGTAAGCCTCCACCCACTTTGAAAACAGACACACTATGACTAGAACATAGTTTAGTCCTCTGCATGGTGGTAACTGTATGAAGTCGAACTGGAGTCTTATAAATGGGCACTCTGCCTTTCCAATCTTTCCAAACCCAATTATAGTTTTCCTACCTGGATTATGCATTTGGCAAGTTAGACATCTCTGGCAAAGACTCTCTGCAACAGCCCTGAATTTGGGATTGTACCAATTTTGTCTGAACAGTCTAATCATTGCATCTCTCCCTATGTGTGTGTCTCAATGATGCATTCTAGCCATTTGTGAGAGTAAACAGTCTGGCATGACTGGTCTGCCATCTGCACTGATCCACACTTCATCTTCTCCTCTTTGGGAGCAACCCACTTTAAACCACAAATTTTTCTCACTTTCATCAACCTCATCTTGCAATTTCTTCACCTCATTCCAAGTTTCAGGTGGCATATACAGCATAAGTTGGCAGCTGATTCCCATTCTTTCCACCCTCTTATTGACTGACGTTCTGGTTTTGGCACAATGTTGAGCCACCAGGTCTGCATATCTGTTGCCGACTACCACCCAGTCATCTCCTGACTAGTGTGCGGCACATTTCACCACAGCCAATTCTTTTGGTGATTGTATTGCTTCTAGCAATTCCCTTACAAATTGTCCATTTTTAATGGGGGATCCTGAAGAAGTCATAAAATCCCTCTGCATCCACAGTTGGCCAAAATCATGCACAACCCCGTAACCATATTGACTATCAGTAAATATAGTTACTCTCTGATTCCTCCCAATTTTGCAAGCTTTTATCAAAGCAATCAATTCAGCTTCTTGTGCAGATTTTACTCCTGGTAAATAGGATGCTTCGACTATTCCAGTTAATTCACATACCGCATAGGCAGCAGTTAGTTTACCATTTTCATGTCTTTGACATGAACCTTCGACAAATAGCTCCCTGTCTGGCTTTTTAAGAGGCTGTTCCTCTATGTCTGGGCGTGGTTTTGTACACAATTCTGTAATTTGTACACAATCATGTTCATCTTCTTCGTCATCTTTATTTGTTTCATGATATGGGTCCGGCAATAAAGTTGCTGGATTTATTATTGTAAACCTTACCATGGTCACATTTTCAGCACCCATAATTATCCTCTCATATTTAGTCAGCCGACTAGGAGTAAGATGCTGAGTTCGGGTTCTTGTCAACAGAATGACAACTGCATGTGGAACATATACTTTTACAGGATGTCCCATCACAATTGACTCGCTTTGTTCAATGCTCAAACAAGTTGCTGCTACTGCTTTTAAGCATCCTGGCAACGCGGCTGCTACTGGGTCCAATGTAGCAGAAAAGTACGCTATAGGATGTCGGTCTAGTCCATGTCTCTGAGTTAGGACAGAAAGTGCACAATTTTTTCTCTCTTGACAGAATAATGCGAATTCTCTTTTATAATCAGGCATGCCTAAGGCAGGTGCTGAACAAAGTGCGTTTCTCAATTTTACAAAAGCTTCTACACTTTCATCCTCCCACTCGACAGGGTCCTTTGCTTTCTTTTTCGTCATGTTAATTAAGGGCTTAGCTAACATGGAAAAATTTGGTATCCATTGTCGACAGTAGCCTACTATTCCTAGGAACATTCGCACTTGTCTTTGGGTTACAGGCATTTGCATTCTCTTTATTCATTCTACTCTTTCAGAGGTTATTCTTCTTTTCCCCTCTCAATTTGATGTCCCAGATATTTAACAGCTGTCCTGCAAAACTGTAACTTTTCAGGTGAGACTTTATGCCCTTCCTCAGCCAAAAGATTTAATAATGCTATGGAGTCAACAACACAGTCTTCTCTGGTGGTCGACGCCACCAATAAGTCGTCGATATATTGGACTAAGACTGAGCTTCCCGGCATCACTAGTTTTTCCAGGCACTTTTTCAGTATCTGGTTGAAGATGGAAGGACTTTCTGTGTACCCCTGAGGAACACGATTCCACACATAGACCTTGTTCTCAAATTTAAATGAGAAAAGATACTGGCTGTCTGGATGCAATGGTATTGAAAAGAATGCTTGACATAAATCGATTACTGTGAACCATCCTGCATTCCAAGGGATCTGGTATAGAATTACTGCAGGATTTGGTACTATGGGACAACATGGTTCCACAATCTTGTTTATTTTACGCAGGTCTTGAACAATCCTATATTTTCCACTAGGTTTCTTTAGTCCCATGATTGGTGAATTACATGGGCTACTCATTACTTCTTTTAGGATGTTTTGTTCTACCATTCGTTTTATTTCTTCAATGACTCCTGCCTTTACTTCTGCACTCATTTTGTACTGTCTGGTATTTGGGAAAATTGCACCTTCTTTTACCGTAATTTGAACTGGATCTATTTTTGCCATAAGTCCTACTTCTTTTCCGGAGAAATCCCATACTATTGGATTTACTGTACCTTTTAATTCTTCTGGTAACTCATCTCTTGTTATTAACGAAAACATTTCGTCTATTTCTGTACCTTGTTTTGCAACCATAATTTTATATACATGGTCCTCATCTGGTGTCTGAACTGCCACACCATCTGGCGTGCAGAAAATTGTACAGTTCATTTTGCACAATAAATCCCTACCTAATAAATTCACTGGGCTAGAATCGCACACTACAAATTGGTGCATTTCTCTGAAGTTTCCTATTTTGACTTCCATAGGTTCTGTAAGAGGTGTTCTAATTCTTTGATTAGCTACCCCTACAACTTGGAAATCTTCACCAGAGAGAGGAAGGTCTGGGATGTCTGCTGATCTCACTGTAGACCTGGTAGCACCAGTGTCCAAAAGGAAAGTAATATCATTACCTTTCATATTTCCTTCAACATATGGACCAGACTGATCTACCTGTAAGGATGCGCCAAGTACGCACTCCTTCTTCCCCTCTCCTAGGCACCGTCATGAGTTGAATTCACAGTAATTGTCCTGCAAAAGAAATTGTGATGTAATATAATCATTCTTACCACTCCCTCCTGGGTATCCAATGTCTGTACCGTGCTTTGCTCTGCTTACATTACCCTGAACAGGTGGAGGTGGTAATTGACTCTGGGGATTTACACCCTGCTGTGAGTCATTCTGCGTCTGTGGATTTAAGTTTTGATTTGGGCCATTATTATTCCGAATCTTTTTACATTCATCCTTCCAATGCCCCAATTTTCCGCATCCATGACAAGGAAATTTCTTTTTAGCTTCTTCTCTACTCATTCGTCCTCCAAATTTTCCACCATTTCCCGTATCACCACTCGTTCCAGAATCTTTTCCTTGATTTTCACTCGGATTTTCCAAATTAATTCCCTGCTTTTCTGCCATTTTCACCTGTGCCCACATCACCTTTTCTTGTAATTTCTTGTGTCTATCCTCAATATCGTCTCCACAATATTTTGCATACTTCAGAATCTCATCTATGGGCTTTCCTGCCAACACAGCATATGCTGTTTAATCATCTGGCAAATCTCTGGCTTCAGACCATAAACAAATCGATACACAAACTGACTCATGTTTTTGTCTCCAATGTCCTCAAATCCACTATACTGTTTAAACACCTGCAATAAACGCTCATAATAGGAATGTACTGTTTCACTGGCTTCTTGGGTAGTTCGATCTATTTTTACCCAATCTGTTTCTTTCGGTGGTATTTTCCCTTTCAGGTATGTTATCACTTGGTGATACTTTTTCATTACATCATTTGATGGGGCACCTGTCTTCGGATCTCTAGGATATTCATCACTAGGCCAATCGACTGTAATTTTACAATCTGTCCACAAATCGGCAGGTACCACTATGTCAAACAAACCATCTAAATCCTTCAACAATACCTTTGACACCTTCACAAACCTTTCAACCTGTTTGTACCATTCAATTGGTTTTTCTCTCAATTTTGGAAAATCATTCGTAAATGATAAAATATCCTGTCTGCTCCATGGGACATGTACATATCCTCCTCCCGCAACTTCTCGCATTGGATACATTCGATCTGCTTTTCCTGCTTCCTTCATCACATATTCTGATGCTGTTCTACTTGTTCGTGCTTCTTCCTTTTTCTTGGCCCACCTGGTTTTCCATTTATCTAGGTCTCCCCATTTTTGCAAAACTAACATTAATTCTCTTATTTGTAATCTTCTTCCAGAGGCATTCATATTTTCTAAGTGTTTGTCTGAAAATTCTGCTCTATAGGGTTTCTGTAGTACTTTTGATCTCCCTATTTCTATTCCCATCTGTAATGCTAAATTGGACAATTTTTCATGAAATAACCTTACATTTCTGGTGATACTCCTGCATAGGAACAATAATTCTTCTTCATCATAGGTATTTAAGCGTTCTAGTCCTACATTTCCTGCTATTATTTCTTCTAATTCGACTTTTAATTTATGAATGTCCATTATTTTCGGAGGTGTGCACTGTTTAACTGACCCTTGCACCCATCTTTCTAGATCTTCAGGTGTTACTATGGTAGCACTTTTGCTCCCGATGAAGTTACTAAACTTACATCTTTTGAACCTCCAGGTACATCTTTTCTTGGAGTACTATTTACAGAACCTCGAATAGGCAAGTCAATAAGTGATATTGTGGATTCACAGTCACTAAATTGATCCTCAATTATAACTGGAGCTTCAGGTTTGGGATTACTCACAGGAGTAGGTGCAAGTATGGGTTGAGGACAATTTCCTGAGTACCATATAATGGAATCACTGGACCAATTGTTACAGGTATGGTCAACGAATCAGGATGTACTTTTATCTGAGTTTTTTTCTGTATTAATTCTGTTCTGGTCTTTTCTAGGGCTTCTTTTCTTTATCATGTAGCATTCTACTCGGGGTGAATTCATGCATTACCTGTGGCACTAATGGAGTTTTTGGTGGTGCACTTGGGGTGCATCCACTTGTCCCTTCCTGATATGGTGGGGGATTTCTTAACATTTCCTCCATAAATTCGTCTTCAGACTCCTCATTTCTCATTAAATGTTTTGTCTTTTCTGTACATTTGCCTCCTGATTTCTCTCCTTCTGTGAATAATGGATACAGTCCTTCTGTAATCATTGCCCTTCTCCATTGTTTCATCTGACCTTCTCTCGACTCACATAAATATCTGGGGTAAAATCCTGGGTAACTCCTATTACTTCTAGATCTATCCCGCTCAAATGCCTCGGTTTCCCATTCCTCTAGAGCTTCGTACTGGGTTAATCTAGGTCTGGGTTCTAAATCATTCATCCTCAATCTCAAGTTTTGAAGAATTCTTCCATTGAAGGTACCATTCTCGGGAAATGCTAATACTCCATCATTTTTGGTGTATTCTATCCAATTCTCCATCCATACACAAGTATGATAACCTCTCTCCATCATCATAAATGATGCTGGCGTTTTAGCTGGTGGAATAATAATTCCTTCTCTAGTTTTGATTGGTTTGTCCTTTTTAAAATAATTCTTAATCTTTTGTAAGAATGACATTTTTCTCCTTTCTCCGTACATTCTATCTAATCTTCTGTGTACAAAATTATATTCTGCAAAACCTAGGAATCTCCTATCCGGACGAGTTCCTGTTAAAGTCGGATCACGTTTTAACATGCAATCCTTATCCACTAAGAATTTTGCTTCTATATTTTCGACCAATCAAATGTCTGCTATCTTTTATTTCCGAGCCAATCCTTACGCGGCCTTTTGATGACGTTTCTCTGTCAACCCCTCCTTTACAATCTGCTTTTTTCTGTCCTCGCTGGTTTAACCAATCCCAGCGCGGCACCTGTGACGTCAGTACTACTCCTGACTACTGACCCCTCCTTTACAAGTGTCTCTCCACACCCGCTGTTTCAACCTACCACAGCGCGGCGTTTTGTGACGTCAGCTCCCTCTCCGGCAACTGACCCTCCCTTTACAAAAATGTACGCAAACTTATTTTCTCTATAAATCTTAATTAAATTTCAGTAACAACATAAAACATTCGCTATCGTGCCAGTTTCTCTAAAATAGAAAAGATTTGTTTTCTCTCACACTTAGTAAAACCTTTCCGTTTACTAAAACATATACTACAAGTAAAACACTTCCGTCTACTCTTCACACATGCTCCAGAAGTACCTGTTACTTCTCCAATGTTACCCTTACTAGGTGATATAACATCAAATTTTTATCAGCGTACTCTTTTTGCTATTACTCACACGCATAGAGTCCCTAACGAGTACTGAAAGTCCTGCTTAACTTCTCAGTACTAATTCTACCTGGCAGATAACCTCACTGCAGTATGGCTTCCACTTGCCACCCACTATTCTTTTTACCTACCCCGGGGTATTCTGGACAACATGTAACAAAACTCAAAAATAAGCGGATGTTAGTTCATAAAAAAAAAAATACAAATAAAATTCTCATTACCCAATTAACAAAGAGTAACAAAAACCATCCTCTGCTTACCAGAAAACTGATCCAGCGCAATATTAGCCAACAACATTCATACACCATATACTCACTTGGGCCCATACATTCACACTACACTAATACTTACGCTGGGTGTCAGATGTACTCTTTTATCAAAGTCCCTGCTACCAATTACCTTCTGATTGAAGAGTAATAACTTACCAATGGATCCTTTGCTAATTGGGAAGTTTAAAATGAGTGACATTCATTATAGTACATAATCCTGAAATAACCACTGAGTCAGGAAGTTTTAAAATGTTTATCTAAAGTTTTAGCAGAGTAAAATACAGAAAACACGGTACTTGATTGAAATACCCAAGAAAAAGCATAGAAATGATTTTGCTAATAAATGACGGTGTTTAAGGAAGAGGAGAAGATAGAGACAGCAGCGCAACTAAAGGTTGCAGTATAGTTACCTAAATGCGAGAACCAAGCCCCTTGGCCAAGGAGTTGGAAAAGATAGGACCCAGGAAGGATGAAGAGCAAAGACTTCTTCCAGGATCAGGACAGGACCGATGACCTCTCTACAACGACGCCTGCGCCGTTCCCCTCTCTGATACTCGACTTCTCTCGATTCTCCCGTTCTAATGGACTCCGCCGCCCCCTCCTCAGGACCTCTACTGGACAGGAATTCAGTCAGCAACCGATCAGCATGGCAGTCTGGAGCTAAGAGCGCTCTCGCAGCATGGACGCCTGTTCTTCGTGAAAGCATGCTCCTCTCTAATTAACTAATGCTATATTCTATTATACCCTTCTACGCCCATGTACCTCCCCTTAATGTTGCTAAAATATGGGACCACTACTTCTGATTGGACAGGGACAGGGGGTGGATTCTCGCACCATATCGATTTGGCCTAAATTGTAAAGCCTATTGTCTTTACGTTCCCGCCCCTTCAAATTAATACATTCGCTTTATTTCCCACCCATCTCACGACAAATGTTATACATTTTTCAGGGGAAAAGTATCATTTTGTCCTCCGGAAACATGAAGTACAGCATCTTCGGCCAATGGGTCATGGCCTTGGAAGACGTCCAAGTTGACTTCACTTGGCAGGCACACAGGACACATGCGCAGAACCATCTGTCTCTCGAGTTTCAAGTCACCAACCCAGGCCCAAGTTTACGAATTACTAAAAGTGCAAGAAGAATATATTAAAATCACAAATAAAAAGTTTCACTGTATACCCACTTTCCCTACTCTACTCCCAATTAATTATAATACTATCCTGCATTAGTAGCATTAAGAAAATGACAATTTAATAATGACATGAGAGCAAGCTGAAGCATGTGAAAACATTTAGCGGCCATTTTAGTGCACACTGCGCAGAAGCAGAAGTTTCCCACCAAGCAAAGAAAGACGTCACACCATGTGATCAGGTTGCGTCATGCGCATTGAGGTTCCTGCGCTTTAGCGGACATTTTGGATTACAGACAAGCGTTATTCATTAGTAAAACACATAGGCAAGCTTCTGTCCCTCTTGTGTTTGTGAATGCAAAGTTTAGTTTTGACAATACAAGTTTAATAAATTAATACTATGAGGAAGATTGCGTACAAGCAAGTTTCATTTTTGAAACCTTGCTCCATCAGTCTCTAAAGGATCCTTGCAATGATAGGAATACTAAAAAGTTCTAGTCCTCGGTGGTGTGGGGCGACCAGTCAGGAGCCCCTCAAATTTAGAACTATATTTCTGCCTCTAATTGGCATGCCCACTTTTTAGCCCTATATGCAGATCAAGAAACATCTACCTCTTCAGATGGCCAGTATAGAGCCTCCCATCAAACTATTGGCCTCCTTTTCAGTCTGGAAGATATTGTGACCTCGATTAGTACAATAGTTCAATCAAAAGCCCCGGGACCCGATGGTATACCTGGCGATATTTTTCTTCGTGACCCCAACAGTTGGTCACATTATATGTTTGTGCTATTTAATGCCGTACCAGACGGTGCTCCAATTCCAGGATCATGGAGGAGGCGGAAGTTGTGCCACTATTTAAGAAAGGTGACAAGGATCTGCCCTGTAATTACAGGCCACTGAGTTTAATCGATTCAATCCAGAAAGTATTCAGCCAGGCACTTTTGCATAAGATACAGACATGGGCTAAGAAAAATGAAGTTTTAACTCAATATCAAGTGGGTGTTAGAGAGAAAGCTGGGACCGTTGACCAGGTGTTTCGCTTCCTGTTACTATGCTGGAAAACAGTGACCATTGTAAAGGGCAGTTTATATGTTGCCTTTATAGATTTAAAGACGGCCTTTGACCTAGTCCCTAGACAGAAATTACGGCAAACACTCACTGATATGGGGTTGCCAAAAAAAATCTTAACACTGGTGATTCACCTGCACGAAGATAACTACGTACGATGGGGCACCCAGGGGCAACTCACCGATCCAATTCCTGTTAGAAGGGGAGTGCACCAAGGCTGCGTACTGGCACCAACACTTTTCTCCCTTTTTATAAACAATGTTCTGCAATTTTTAACGAACAAAGCAAACACAAGGAGATGATGGACGGAGCACTGAAACTTTTCAGACACTCACCCCCAGTCACAGATCTGGGTTGAATCCATCATCGTTCTTTAGCTCACTTTGCCACCTCACTTCAGACACAGCTATATGCGGGTGAGTGTCTGAAAAGTTTCAGCGCTCCGTCCATCATCTCCTTGTGTTTGCTTTGTTCGCCCTAAGTTGGCAGGGTATGCCCAGACGTGGTTCCCTTGCTCACTTTGCCACTGGATTCAAGCTAGCCTGGCTGATGAGGGCTGTTAGCCTGAAACCGGTCCCAGGATGCTTGATTCCGGTCCAGGGAAGACATGGCTTGGCAGTTCGGTCTGGACTGTTCCCATGAGGCACAGGGTCAAGACTGATTTGCATATAGCTGTGTCTGAACTGGGGTGGCAAAGTGAGCTAAAGAATGATGATGGATTCAAGCCAGATCTGTGACTGGGGGTGAGTGTTTGAAAAGTTTCAGCACTCCGTCCATCATCTCCTTGTGTTTGCTTTGTTCGCCCTAAGTTGGCAGGGTATGCCCAGACGTGGGTCCCTTGCTCACTTTGCCACTGGATTCAAGCTAGCCTGGCTGATGAGGGCTGTTAGCCTGAAACCGGTCCCAGGATGCTTGGTTCCGGTCCAGGGAAGACATGGCTTGGCAGTTCGGTCTGGAGTGTTCCCATGAGGCACAGGTTCAAGACTGATTTGCATATAGCTGTGTCTGAACTGGGGTGGCAAAGTGAGCTAAAGAATGATGATGGATTCAACCCAGATCTGTGACTGGGGGTGAGTGTTTGAAAAGTTTCAGCACTCCGTCCATCATCTCCTTGTGTTTGCTTTGTTTGCCCTAAGTTGGCAGGGTATGCCCAGACGATGGGTCCCTTGCTCACTTTGCCACTGGATTCAAGCTAGCCTGGCTGATGAGGGCTGTTAGCCCGAAACCGGTCCCAGGATGCTTGATTCCGGTCCAGGGAAGACATGGCTTGGCAGTTCGGTCTGGACTGATCCCATGAGGCACAGGGTCAAGACTGATTTGCATATAGCTGTGTCTGAACTGGGGTGGCAAAGTGAGCTAAAGAACTATGATGGATTCAACCCAGATCTGTGACTGGGGGTGAGTGTTTGAAAAGTTTCAGCACTCCGTCCATCATCTCCTTGTGTTTTTTTTGTTCGCCCTATGTTGGCAGGGTATGCCCAGACGTGGGTCCCTTGCTCACTTTGCCACTGGATTCAAGCTAGCCTGGCTGATGAGGGCTGTTAGCCCGAAACCGGTCCCAGGATGATTTATTCCGGTCCAGGGAAGACATTGCTTGGCAGTTCGGTCTGGACTGTTCCCATGAGGCACAGGGTCAAGACTGATTTGCATATAGCTGTGTCTGAACTGGGGTGGCAAAGTGAGCTAAAGAACGATGATGGATTCAACCCAGATCTGTGACTGGGGGTGAGTGTTTGAAAAGTTTCAGCACTCCGTCCATCATCTCCTTGTGTTTGCTTTGTGCAATTTTTAACAGCGGAACCGGCAGACGCTCCTTCGCTAAGGGGGCGGGGGAGAAAGTAGTGACCCTGCTCTTTGCGGATGACACACTGCTGGTGTCCAAAACACCAGGGGGTTACATCAGCTTCTTGATCATTTTAACGATTTTTGCGATACAAGAGGCCTAGAAATAAATATAACGAAGACCAAATTCATGACACTGAATCCCCATAAGTCTTACAAGGGTCTGCGCTCCCTTGGTGGAATGCAGCTGGAGAGAGAGTCAGTGCCTTTGAATATTTAGGTCTAAAACTGTCTGATAACATGTTGTGGAAACCCCACATAGCTAAAATGACTTTGAAACATAAGCAGTTAGTTGGGGCCCTGGAGAAAGAGCACCAATCCTCATTTAGCAAGCCGGTTGTGGCTTCTCTGCAAGTTTATGACCTCAAAGTAGTTTGCTCTACGATGTATGGGTCAGAATTGTGGGGATTTGAGCGAATGGAGGAGCTCACTAGCTCAAAATACAAATACCTTAGGAGCTTAGGGATGTTGCCCCAGAGCACCCCACTTCACCCCCTTATGCTGGACATGGGAAAGTACTCCATTGCCGCAAATGCCAAATTGCGTCCTCTACTGATCTGGCTGAGGATTAAGTCGACACCTGAACTATCTCCTTATGCCCGTGCTCTAGAGGATGTAAGTCGTATGGATAGATTTAACAAAGTCAACTGGCTAGGAAATGTGAAGAGCCTGCTATCCGACAATAGGCTACGGGATATATGGGAAGAAAATGATCCCTCTTTGCTCCCCGGAAAAATCAAGTAAAAGAACTCTATTGGGAGTGGGTAGTGCAAGGCGAGCTTGGTAGTGGATCCAGAGGGAAGCTCACTCTAGATTTTATGGCACATAAATTAGACCGGTCCTTGGAGGGTTACCTAGACCTCATAGAAACAAAGAAGGATACGAAACTATACATCCAGTTCAGGTTTAGCACCTTGCCTTTGAACGATTTTACAGGTAAATGGAACAGTGACTTAGTGCCAACACGGTGTTGCCCTGGCTGTAAAACCCCAAGAAATCCCTAGCCCATGTAATGTTTGCTTGCCCGATGTATGTGATACTCAGGACTAACTGGCTGAGTCCAATCTGCAAACAGTTGAGAACCAAAAACCATAGGGAAGCATTGTGAATCTTGAAGTCTGATGCTAGACCACTGTTTGCATGTGTGGTGGCCAGGTTTCTAGGCCAAATGTGGGGTATCAAGAAAAGAGCAGCGAGGGTGAACGACAACTGATTGTATACAATGGTTTTAACTAGTATTATGCCCTTTGTCACCTGAGTAAGGGTGACTTATATGAATTAAATCTAATATATCAAATTGTTTATTTTTAGTATTCACATGTATATATTTATTGTTAGACCTGGCATCATTGGCCTGGGTTTCCCCTGTATTTTTGCCTTTGCCTCCTGTTATTTTGCTGTGTGTTGGACTTCGTTTTGCTGGTCTAGATGCTTTGGCACTATGCCGCTGCTGTTCAGTGCCAAAGTACAAGTGCTCCCTTTGTCAATTGTTGTTATGGATTGGTGATTCCATGATTGGCATATTTGATTTACTAGTCCGTCCCTAGGACAGTGCACTGTGTGTGCTCAGGGTCTGTAAATCAAATGCTGCTAGTAGGCTTGCACCACTGACTGTGCCACCTACACGAGCAGCCTTGCAACAAGGTCTCAGGCCTGCCATTGCAGAGCCTGTGTGCAGTCTGGTATTGCCATGTCGACTTGGCAAGTGCACCCACTTGGCAGGTGCTAACCTTCCCTTTTCTTACATGTTAGTCACCCCTAAGGTAGGCCCAAGGTACCCTTGTGGGAAGGGTGCAGGGTATGTGAAAGGTGGGACAGGCCCTGATGTGTGTGGCTGTCCTGATAGTGAAATACTGCCAATTTCGTCTTTCACTATTGCAAGGCTACCTGTTCCCATAGGATAGAATGGAGAGTTTGCTTATAGAATCTTATAAACATAACTACCCCTGGGAACAAGGTAGGAAAATAAAGTTTAGTATGCCTGAACTCACCATCTTTTAGTGAGGGTGATTTTTACATTCTGGGGCCGATTCCGATTCGGGTCGGACAGCTCAAAAAGAGCCGTCCGGACGCTTACCTTCCGACCGACTCGTCCCGGGAGCCGGTCAGTCCTGCCGATCAAGTACGATGCGTGCATGTGCTGAAAACCCGACCGACACAAACTCGCCAAATACATACTCAATTCTCCCTACGACCCGGTTCCGTAAAGGCCGAATCGACTCGCACGGGGGCTATGTCAGAGCAGTTTCCAGCCGGACAAGTATGATGCGCACTTCCTATGCGCCGAGCGAGTCGACACGTACGGCACGTCACAGCATCCGGAAAAGCTGCATGAAAGGAGCGATTCGCGCCACAACACGATCCCCGTATACGAGGCGTACAAGCCTGCAACTGGGACGAAACGAGACCAACGACCAGTGCATACGAGACGGTGTCGACATGAATCCCATCGCACAGGTCATACCGATCCTCTACATCCATGACCTGATCTGGAACAGACGCCTACGACGGAGACGGTAAGAGCCACACACCCCAAACAAACACCCGACATGTACCAGTAAACCTGTGACAAACACCCAGGCCCTCCTCTTGCCTGTCACCTCCACCCATAGGGGGCCTCTTGGCTGGGACTACTCTCACACCCACCCATAGGGGGCCTCTTGCCTGTCACCACTCTCACCCCCACTCATAGGGGGCCTCTTGCCTGTCACCACTCTCACCCATAGGGGGCCTCTTGGCTGGTACTACTCTCACCCCCACTCATAGGGGGCCTCTTGCCTGTCACCCCCACCCATAGGGGGCCTATTGCCTGTCACCACTCTCACCCCCACCCATAGGGGGCCTCTTGCCTGTCACCACTCTCACCCCCACTCATAGGGGGCCTCTTGCCTGTCACCACTCTCACCCCCACCCATAGGGGGCCTCTTGCCTGTCACCACTCTCACCCCCACTCATAGGGGGTCTCTTGGCTGGTACTACTCTCACCCCCACTCATAGGGGGCCTCTTGCCTGTCACCCCCACCCATAGGGGGCCTCTTGCCTGTCACAACTCTCACCCCCACCCATAGGGGGCCTCTTGGCTGGTACTACTCTCACCCCCACTCATAGGGGGCCTCTTGCCTGTCACCCCCACCCATAGGGGGCCTCTTGCCTGTCACCACTCTCACCCCCACCCATAGGGGGCCTCTTGGATGGTACTACTCTCACCCCCACTCATAGGGGGCCTCTTGCCTATCACCCCCACCCATAGGGGGCCTCTTGCCTGTCACCACTCTCACCCCCACCCATAGGGGGCCTCTTGCCTGTCACCCCCACCAATAGTGAACTGTGTGAGTACCACTACCAATGCCCACACACATAGGATGGGTGATGTGTAACACATACCACATACCCCAACATAAGGACTGTAAACCAAAGGATATCCCCAACAACCTCATGACCACAACATGTAGTCTGTGTAAAATTCCCACTACAGTGAACATTACCATGTACACACAATGTAACTCACAACACGTGTCTGCAATACCACAGTGTGGCTAACACAAGCCAAGCCTCACATGAGCACTGCAGTAATGTCCTCAACACCCATCACTTGAGTGTACAAAAGGTAACTGTGTTGTACTAAACAGCACCATATGTAGAGCACTGTGCTAATGGGGTCTGAACCCCCATCAGCACAGTGACATGAAGGTAAGTGTGGGGATCACACATGCAGCATATGTAGAGCACTGTGCTAATGGGGTCTGAACCCCCATCAGCACAGTGACATGAAGGTAAGTGTGGGGATCACACATGCAGCATATGTAGAGCACTGTGCTAATGGGGTCTGAACCCCCATCAGCACAGTGACATGAAGGTAAGTGACTTATTGTTGAAAGCTGCAACTGTCAAACAGCATGTACGAGTCCTGGTCCCACCACATGACCCATTCCATTGCAAAGTAGTGGCTGTGTCCCATACCAACAGAGCTGTGTTGATGCACACAGTGCACTGCATCCAAAACATATACCCAAAGATGTGCAGACAACCATCACACGTGGGGGGGTGGCATTGCAGACACAGCTGAATCACTCATTTCCACAAATGACTGTCACTATGCACACCCACACACATCTCCACAAACAGACCCACAAAGCTACACATCCTGTGGGGACTGGAGGTGTCAGGTCACAAACACCCATGCAATGGCAGCAGGGGGACACACCAAACAGGAGCAATGTGCAGAAGGCTGTGGTATGGCTCGCAGGGACTACATGGGAAATCACACAGACACCAGTCAGCCAATGGCCCACAACACCAATACAAAAGCTGCAGATGAACAATTACAAACAGCCAGAAACACACAGCACATCGGACAAAACATGTGTATGTCTGTGTCTCTGTGTCCACAGGCAACTACACAACATGTGAGGGGGCAGGACTACAATGTCACCAATGAGGACACAGTGCCACACAACAGAGAAGCATGAATTGGGCAACCCCTTAGTGGGCAACCAGCCATTGCAAGGTGAGAGGGAACACAACAGACATAGCTGACACAAGCTGCAATTATCAACAACCAACAGAGCCAGAGACAGACCCACTGAAGCACCACAGCCAGGGACACTACATTGGGGTCACACAGGACTGCATGAGAAGGCCACTCTGACGACCAAGGTAGATGTGGCACATACTGTGCAGCACACCCACCTTTGCCACCTTGGGCAGCTGACCACACACACAAACGTCCATCAGACCCACACAAATACAAAGCCCTGGACATGGCCTGCAATACCAGGACAACATGGTGATAGGGGACTATACAAGTCATGACCCTCATCACACCACTCAGAACACCACACACCTTGACCTGTATCAAGGTGCATCAGCCAACACCACAGGGACCGCTGATACAGCAGAAGACCACATGATAATCCCAGGGCTGGTGGGGGGCAGCGAAGGTGAACAAACACATCACACAAAGGACACTCAACATCCCTTGTGGATGTCTGACACAATGCACAGTTTGCGGAACATGGCCCTGATTACCAATACACAAGATTAGCTGGGATCCCTGTCACAGTCCCAGGGCAATGCCGCACCCAAGGAGACCCACAAAGAACACATGTTGACACCTTCCAACATTGCACCTCCGAACATGAGGAGTGGGAGCAGGCACACACATGTGTTCCAATCACAGACACATACCACATAGGCAACACTACATGAAAGTGGAAACCAAAAAAGGCCTAGGGGAAAACCGACTGTGTCCCATCTGTGTCTGCCCACATACCCAGCCCATACGACAAACACACCTAGGCACAACACCTTGATGAGCACTAGTGTGCCATGCACCCACATCCCAGGGAACCAAGGGTGAAGATGTTGGGTGAACATAGGACAACTCAGCAAGCATCACCAACAGAAACATCATCAGGGTACACAGCCTGTGTAGCCAAAGGGAAGGGAAAACACACAAACATGCTCACACAACACACACCATGGACCCAGCCAATGTCACCCAACAACACACTGCCATGAGGGGACTCCACTCCTGTGGAAGGAAAGCTGTGCCATATGTCGTCCATGCAGGCCACCAGCATGTCAGCAGTATACTTTGTCACACAGCCAACATATACCACACATTGGTGGCCCTGGTAACAGCAGCCTGGGCACGGGAGGGTCCCCTAAGTCAACTGCACAGAGTCAACACACATGTAGATGAAGTAGCACTGAGGACACAGATGAGTTATTGTTATTGTTAACCAGATTTATATAGCGCGCAGCTGCCCCAGCGAAGAGGCGTCCCGGCGCTGCCAGCCACAGAGAGTAGCAGGGTAAAGGAGAAACTGGTAAGCAACAGAAAAAAAGAGCAGGCGGCCTAAGCTGGCGGAAAGAGGAAGGTTTTAATTGCTTTCCTGAAAGCCAACAAGTGATTTAAACAGCGAATCTGAGGGGGCAGAGAATTCCATAGCTTAGCGGCCATGTAGTGGAAAGATCGACCACCGGCCCGGACACGCTTCACCCGGGGGACAGTAACTAAGTACTGCCCCGAGGATCGCAGCTCGCGCGTGGATTCGTAGGGGGTTAACATATTGGCAAGGAGGCTGGGTGAGGCTAGTTTCAAGATCTTAAAGGATAGGCAAAGTGCCTTGAATTGGATCCGTTTGGCCACCGGAAGCCAGTGAAGCCGCCGAACGGCGTCAGTGGCGGAACAATGACGTGGGAGCCCTAAGAGGGCTCTGGCAGCCGCATTCTGCACATGCTGTAATCGCATTACCTCAGCCTGATTGGCTCCTAAGAGGAGCGAGTTAGCGTAGTCCAGTCTGGATAGAATAGCAGACTGGACAATCAGCTGGCGTGTAGGCGGGTTGAAAAACTTCAGCAACGGCTTGAGACCCCGCAGGAGGCCAAAACAAGTGCCCGCGACTTTTTTTGTATGTTCTTGGAAGCTGAGGGTGGAATCCATCCAAACCCCTAAGTTCTTCACCGCCATCTTAGGGGTGGGGGTGTCTCCAAGCACATTTGGCCACCATTGCTCATTCCAGAGGTTCCTGTCCTTCCCTACCAACAATACCTCCATTTTAGTGGCATTCAACTGAAGGCAATTAGAGGTCATCCACTCTGCCACGGCGGCCAGGCCGCTCCTAAACCTGAGGGCGTCCAGAGGGGAACCATCAGATAGGGCCACCACTAGCTGCGTATCGTCAGCATATGAGACCATAGTGAGGCCCATCTTCCTGGCCACCGTAGCAAGAGGCTGGACATATAAGTTGAACAATACGGGGCTCAGAGCAGAGCCCTGGGGTACCCCTTGCCCAATGGAATGGGACTGGGAGAGGAACGGGGGGGCTGACACGCGGAAGGATCTTTCACTCAAGAATGACTTAAACCATTCGAGTGCGATGCCCACCACCCCGGCAGCCTCCAGACGTTGTAGCAGAATCGCGTGTGAAACTGTGTCAAATGCGGCACTGAGATCAAGTAGAATCAGTGCCGCAGTATGACCGGAGTCCAGAATGGTCCGTAGGTGTTCAGTCATTGCCAGAAGAGCTGTCTCTGTGCTGTGACCAGCACGGAAACCATTTTGCGAAGGGTCCAGAATGTTATTGGTATTAAGAAATTTAGTAAGGATGTTATTGACATGGGCCTCAGCAATCTTAGCAACCCACGGCAGGAGGGAGATTGGCCGGAAGTTTTCCAGCTTTGCTGGGTCCAACGAGGGTTTCTTCAAAATGGGAGAAACCCTAGCCTGTTTCCAGAGCACAGGGACCACAGCAGTGGTAAATGAAGTGTTAATGATCTGGCACAGAGGTGTCAAAAAGAGAGACAGTGAGTCCCTAAACTGGGCAGGTCTTAGAGGGTCGGCCGGAGAGCCAGATTTGACTTTCTTACTCAGGAGAGTAAGCTCTTCCTGTGAGATACTGGGGATAGCTGTCAGAGAGTGCAAGGGGGAGGGTCCGCAAAGAATGGCCGTAGAAGACGGCTTTTGTGGAAAGGACCGATAGATGGTGTCCACCTTGTTAACGAAAAACAGCGCCAGGTCTTCACATTGTTGCTCAGAAATGATCGCAGAGGCCTGGGATTTGTTTCTTACTCTCAGATCTTTCAAAATTTTAAAAATACATTTAGCCGGGTTAGGACTTAATTGTATTTCGTTAGCATAGTAGGCAGCCCGGGCGGTACAGACATTTCTATGATAGTTTTTAATCGCAGCCAAATAGTTTTTTTTTGTTATAGGGTCATAGTCTTTCCTCCACAAGCGCTCTAGTTTCTTGCATGCTTTCCGCAGAGCGGCCAGTGTGTCATTGTACCATGGGCTAGGATCCGCAGAGCGGCCTTTCATCCATTTAGCTGGGATGAGGGAGTCCAGAGTTTGGACAATCCAGTTACAGAAATCACTGTAAGCCCCATCGGCATCGTTCTGTGGTGCTGGAAAATTCGCAGTGAGAAGCGCATGAAAATCCTCCAGTCTCAGTTTATGCCAAGGGCGCCTGAAGACGGGGGGATGTGTGTCCCTAACAAGGGGTTCGGGTGCCGGAAAAGACATGGTTATCAAAAAATGGTCGGACTAACCTACAGGTTTAGGGGTCTCTACCGTGGCAGATGGAATATTAGAAAAAATAGGGTCCAGCAAGTGACCCGCTGAATGAGTGGGGCCAGGGACCAATTGGTAGAGTTGGCAGGCTGCCAGGTCCGCCAGCACGCTGATAACTGCGGCGTCTTGCGTCTGGTCGAAATGCAGGTTGAGATCCCCTAAGATGGTGAAATTGGCTGTACCCATTGCAAGTGCATAGGTAGATTCTAGGAGGGCAGATTTGAAATGCGTAGCTAGCCCCGGAGGGCGATATACTAGTAGCCCAGAGATGGTCAGATGGGCACTGAGAGTGATACTGAATCGTGCACATTTGCAGCCCTCCATTGCTTCTTTGACAAAGCTGCAAGAATAACACGATTTGAAAATGACCGCAATCCCACCCCCTCGAGACTCACGATTGACAGTAAGGATGGTGTAGCCAGGAGGCAGTGCTAGGTTGGGTTTGGCTACCGTGTCTACATTGAGCCAGGTCTCCGTAATAAAAAACACATCCGGACCTTTCTCCATGACCAAATCATGGATTTCAAGGTAGTGTTTGGCCAAAGACCGCACATTCATTCCATCCACATAGATGCCTACACTTGCATGTCCATTGGAGATGGCCACACAGCCAGTGAAATGGGCCAATTGAACCATGCTAAGGCCAACAGGTGTGCATGTGTGTAAGACACTGATGAGACATTGCTAACAAAAGATGGATAACACATTTCCAAAGACCATAATGATGACCCCCTCAGATTGCTGCAAAGGATGACATGGATACACACCCCAATAGGACATATCCCCCATGGCCCACATAAGCTCCAGCACAGTGACACTACATTTTCCAGCCATGAACTACACCATCACTGGAGCAAGGGCATGTCAAGCATCATCAACATCATGTACATCTGAAGCAAAACCACTAGTGAACAAAAAGGAGCTTTTATTCAGCCTAGTTTTCTTTAAATGGAAAATCAAGAAGAAAACCATGAAGGCCTATGGCCAGTCCATAAACAGACCCAACAGGGTCAAGTGTCCAAATGCCACATTTGGCTTGCCTGCACTGCTACCGGAAGGGGACATACCCCTGGGAGGGGCATACATAGAGGCTAGCCAGGCACCGCAGGTACAGGATCATGGATCAACAGAAACAGACAGGGAAGGGGTGGTGGGTGCAGGAGCGGCAGCTGCAGTGGAGGGGTCTGACAGGGTGGGTGCCGGCACAACTGGGGGGCACAAGTCAGGAGCAGTGGGTGCCGGCACAACTGCAGTGGGCAGGTCAGAGGGAGTGGACAGGGAACCCACTGCAGTGCCCAAGTCAGACCGGGAGGGCATAGACTCCACTGCAGTGCCCATCCCCAGGGGAGCAGAATGTGGATCCGGTGATGTAGGCAGGACAGAGGGGAGGACACGCCCTCCACAGCAGTGCCACACACAGGCTGAGAGGGGTGTGGGGTGGTGGAAGAGCAAGAGGCAGGGGGGAAGGCCTGAGCATCTTGGGGATGCGGTAGCGGTGGGTGGGTGAACCTGGGGCAGGGTGTGGTGGTGGTACCTGTGGAGTGGGAGCCTGGGGGATGGCGGGTGGAGACTGTCTGGTGGAGCGTTGGGCCGGTGGTGGGGTCTTGCTCTTCCGGTTGCGGGGGGACCTGCGGCGTGGGGTCTCAGCCTGCCTGCGCCTGGGGGAGGGTGTCTGGAGGCGAGGGACACTCCCCTCTGTGTGGCTGGACCTCCTCTTCCTCTTGTGTGCTGGTGTGGATGGATCAGTGGGGAAGAGTCCGAGGTCAACCAGGAAGAGCTTCTTTGCAGCTGTGGATGCAGCTGAGGCAGTGGAAGGGGCTGTGGAAGGGGCTGTGGAGGGAGAGGCATCGGAGGACTGAGGAGTGCCTGTGGATGCGTGTGTGTGTGTGTCTGACCCATCCCCGGTGAGTGTATGTTCAGTCCCCTGAGTATGCGTGCGTGCATGTTTAGACTTTGGCTTGGGTGTGTGTGTACTGCCTGGGTCTGTTGTGTGCAATGACGGTGCAGGTGTGTGTGTGAGTTGGACAGGTAGGGTGCTGGGATCAGGGGATGGGTCAGGGGCAGGAGGGGGAGGGACTGCTGGAGGAGGGACACTGCTGCCGTCAGTGAGGCTGCCATGCCCTGACTGGTCCTCTGTAGGGCAGACATGGCCGATGACATGCCCTCCATGTACGACACCAGCTGGTTCAACAGACCCGTGTGCACATGGAAGACACGCAGCATGGATGTCTGCCCCACATGGATCTGCCGCAGCAGGTCGACAGACTCCTCACTCAGGGCAGCAGGGGACACAGGGGTAGGGGGTGCGGTGCCTGACTGGAAGGATACATGCCCATGAACACGGGCGCCTCCACGGACCTTAGATGTGGGAGCCATGGGGAGGGCGGTGATGGTGGGGGCGGGGACAACCTCAACAGGTGTTGGATGGTGGCTGCTGCCACCCGCCTCCACAAGGGAGTCCTCGTCACAGCTGCTGTGGTCCTCAGCTGCGGTGGTGTTTGCCGAGGAGTCCACAGACACACTCCCCTCGCCCTCCGTGCCACTGGGTCCCTCCGACTCCTCAAATTCCGACCCAGTCTGGCTCACTGGCTCCCCCTGGTCCGTGGAGCGGTCTCCTTCTGTGTCCGTGTCTGTATCTGCACAGGAAAAATAGAATAAAAACATATTAGTCATCTGCACTGACCACACACACCACAGAAAGTACAGCACATCAGTGGCCAAGTGCGGGCATCAATCAGTTGAACATTGCTAGGAGTGCTCACACAAATTTGCATAGGCCAATGGTCAGTCTGAGAGTCAAGCATGGCATTCACATCCCTCCTGCCCTTGCACCCATCTGTCTTGCGCATGTAGGATCCCTACACCCCACTGCGGACACATGCACCACCTACCCATTAGTTGACAGGAATTGAAAATACGTAGTGGTCTGTCAACATGCACACATCACATCTGCTGCCTATGGATCTGTACATTTGCCTGGATGTAGGGATGGCCAGTGTTGCATCTGAGAGGCTGGGGCTGAGTTCATGCACCAGACATCCTGAGCCCAGCAAGTCCTGCATCCTTGGCACAATGGAGTGCATGTTGCACATGACACACTCCTGCAGGATCACCCCTAGGTAGTGTAGTCCCATGGCTCAGCCATGCCTGTGAGATCATACATCACAGTCTCCAGTCACAGGGGGCAGGGCAGCCTGACAACAACTGTCACCACTGTGTCACATTCCCAGGACATGGGGCCTGCAAACTCTGTAGCTGACAACTACACATGACCATCCACAGAAAACAACATCGTCTGGATTCTGATGTGCCCACCCCAGACCCATTGGACGCATGAGAGACATGGGACAGGGCACTCTGAAGCTGAGCAACTAGCACTCTGCTGTGAATGACACCCAGCTGCTGGAACTACCCAGTTGCAGGCACCATTGTGCACAGTCAAGTCATCACATCCCTACATGTCACAGAGGTATTGTCTCACATGGGCACATCTCAGATTGCATGCTGACCCCAAACCCATGTACACACCAGTGGGCCTGACAACGGTGCCACAGCACAATGACACAGGGGCAGACACCTGAGGGAACTGTTCACCTGGCACCAAGTGCCAACCGAGACACGGGAGTGGGAGTACAGGCTGTTGCATGCCCTGGGGTGGCGTGGTGAAGCAAAATAACGATGGATTAAACCCAGATCTGTGACTGGGGGTGAATGTTTGCCAATGTGCAGCATTCCGTCCATCATCTTGTGTGTTTTGCATTTCGCCCTATGTGGGAAGGGTATGCCCAGACGTGGGTCCCGTGCTCACTATGCCACTGGAGTCAAGCTATCCTGGCTGATGAAGGCTGATAGCCTGAAACCGGTCCTAGGATGCTTGATTCCGGTCCAGGGAAGACATGGCTTGGCAGTTCGGTCTGGACTGTTCCCATGAGGCACAGGGTCAAGACTGATTTGCATATGGCTATGTCTGAACTGGGGTGGCGTGGTGAAGCAAAATAACGATGGATTAAACCCAGATCTGTGACTGGGGGTGAATGTTTGCCAATGTGCAGCATTCCGTCCATCATCTTGTGTGTTTTGCATTTCGCCCTATGTGGGAAGGGTATGCCCTTCGTGGGTCCCGTGCTCACTACGCCACTGGAGTCAAGCTATCCTGGCTGATGAAGGCTGATAGCCTGAAACCGGTCCTAGGATGCTTGATTCCGGTCCAGGGAAGACATGGCTTGGCAGTTCGGTCTGGACTGTTCCCATGAGGCACAGGGTCAAGACTGATTTGCATATGGCTATGTCTGAACTGGGGTGGCGTGGTGAAGCAAAATAACGATGGATTAAACCCAGATCTGTGACTGGGGGTGAATGTTTGCCAATGTGCAGCATTCCGTCCATCATCTTGTGTGTTTTGCATTTTGCCCTATGTGGGAAGGGTATGCCCAAACGTGGGTCCCGTGCTCACTACGCCACTAGAGTCAAGCTATCCTGGCTGATGAAGGCTGATAGCCTGAAACCGGTCCTAGGATGCTTGAATCCGGTCCAGGGAAGACATGGCTTGGCAGTTCGGTCTGGACTGTTCCCATGAGGTACAGGGTCAAGACTGATTTGCATTTGGCTATGTCTGAACTGGGGTGGCGTGGTGAAGCAAAATAACGATGTATTAAACCCAGATCTGTGACTGGGGGTGAATGTTTGCCAATGTGCAGCATTCCGTCCATCATCTTGTGTGTTTTGCATTTCGCCCTATGTGGGAAGGGTATGCCCAGGCGTGGGTCCCGTGCTCACTACGCCACTGGAGTCAAGCTATCCTGGCTGATGAAGGCTGATAGCCTGAAACCGGTCCTAGGATGCTTGATTCCGGTCCAGGGAAGACATGGCTTGGCAGTTCGGTCTGGACTGTTCCCATGAGGCACAGGGTCAAGACTGATTTGCATATGGCTATGTCTGAACTGGGGTGGCGTTGTGAAGCAAAATAACGATGGATTAAACCCAGATCTGTGACTGGGGGTGAATGTTTGCCAATGTGCAGCATTCCGTCCATCATCTTGTGTGTTTTGCATTTCGCCCTATGTGGGAAGGGTATGCCCAGACGTGGGTCCCGTGCTCACTACGCCACTGGAGTCAAGCTATCCTGGCTGATGAAGGCTGATAGCCTGAAACCGGTCCTAGGATGCTTGATTCCGGTCCAGGGAAGACATGGCTTGGCAGTTCGGTCTGGACTGTTCCCATGAGGCACAGGGTCAAGACTGATTTGCATATGGCTATGTCTGAACTGGGGTGGCGTGGTGAAGCAAAATAACGATGGATTAAACCCAGATCTGTGACTGGGGGTGAATGTTTGCCAATGTGCAGCATTCCGTCCATCATCTTGTGTGTTTTGCATTTCGCCCTATGTGGGAAGGGTATGCCCAGATGTGGGTCCCGTGCTCACTACGCCACTGGAGTCAAGCTATCCTGGCTGATGAAGGCTGATAGCCTGAAACCGGTCCTAGGATGCTTGATTCCGGTCCAGGGAAGACATGGCTTGGCAGTTCGGTCTGGACTGTTCCCATGAGGCACAGGGTCAAGACTGATTTGCATATGGTATGTCTGAACTGGGGTGGCGTGGGGAAGCAAAATAACGATGGATTAAACCCAGATCTGTGACTGGGGGTGAATGTTTGCCAATGTGCAGCATTCCGTCCATCATCTTGTGTGTTTTGCATTTCGCCCTATGTGGGAAGGGTATGCCCAGATGTGGGTCCCGTGCTCACTACGCCACTGGAGTCAAGCTATCCTGGATGATGAAGGCTGATAGCCTGAAACCGGTCCTAGGATGCTTGATTCCGGTCCAGGGAAGACATGGCTTGGCAGTTCGGTCTGGACTGTTCCCATGAGGCACAGGGTCAAGACTGATTTGCATATGGCTATGTCTGAACTGGGGTGGCGTGGTGAAGCAAAATAACGATGGATTAAACCCAGATCTGTGACTGGGGGTGAATGTTTGCCAATGTGCAGCATTCCGTCCATCATCTTGTGTGTTTTGCATTTCGCCCTATGTGGGAAGGGTATGCCCAGACGTGGGTCCCGTGCTCACTACGCCACTGGAGTCAAGCTATCCTGGCTGATGAAGGCTGATAGCCTGAAACCAGTCCTAGGATGCTTGATTCCGGTCCAGGGAAGACATGGCTTGCAGTTCGGTCTGGACTGTTCCCATGAGGCACAGGGTCAAGACTGATTTGCATATGGCTATGTCTGAACTGGGGTGGCGTGGTGAAGCAAAATAACGATGGATTAAACCCAGATCTGTGACTGGGGGTGAATGTTTGCCAATGTGCAGCATTCCGTCCATCATCTTGTGTGTTTTGCATTTCGCCCTATGTGGGAAGGGTATGCCCTGACGTGGGTCCCGTGCTCACTACGCCACTGGAGTCAAGCTATCCTGGCTGTTGAAGGCTGATAGCCTGAAACCGGTCCTAGGATGCTTCATTCCGGTCCAGGGAAGACATGGCTTGGCAGTTCGGTCTGGACTGTTCCCATGAGGCACAGGGTCAAGACTGATTTGCATATGGCTATGTCTGAACTGGGGTGGCGTGGTGAAGCAAAATAACGATGGATTAAACCCAGATCTGTGACTGGGGGTGAATGTTTGCCAATGTGCAGCATTCCGTCCATCATCTTGTGTGTTTTGCATTTCGCCCTATGTGGGAAGGGTATGCCCAGACGTGGGTCCCGTGCTCACTACGCCACTGGAGTCAAGCTATCCTGGCTGATGAAGGCTGATAGCCTGAAACCAGTCCTAGGATGCTTGATTCCGGTCCAGGGAAGACATGGCTTGGCAGTTCGGTCTGGACTGTTCCCATGAGGCACAGGGTCAAGACTGATTTGCATATGGCTATGTCTGAACTGGGGTGGCGTGGTGAAGCAAAATAACGATGGATTAAACCCAGATCTGTGACTGGGGGTGAATGTTTGCCAATGTGCAGCATTCCGTCCATCATCTTGTGTGTTTTGCATTTCACCCTATGTGGGAAGGGTATGCCCAGACGTGGGTTCCGTGCTCACTACGACACTGGAGTCAAGCTATCCTGGCTGATGAAGGCTGATAGCCTGAAACCGGTCCTAGGATGCTTGATTCCGGTCCAGGGAAGACATGGCTTGGCAGTTCGGTCTGGACTGTTCCCATGAGGCACAGGGTCAAGACTGATTTGCATATGGCTATGTCTGAACTGGGGTGGTGTGGTGAAGCAAAATAGCGATGGATTAAACCCAGATCTGTGACTGGGGGTGAATGTTTGCCAATGTGCAGCATTCCGTCCATCATCTTGTGTGTTTTGCATTTTGCCCTATGTGGGAAGGGTATGCCCAGACGTGGGTCCCGTGCTCACTACGCCACTGGAGTCAAGCTATCCTGGCTGATGAAGGCTGATAGCCTGAAACCGGTCCTAGGATGCTTGATTCCGGTCCAGGGAAGACATGGCTTGGCAGTTCGGTCTGGACTGTTCCCATGAGGCACAGGGTCTAGACTGATTTGCATATGGTTATGTCTGAACTGGGGTGGCGTGGTGAAGCAAAATAACGATGGATTAAACCCAGATCTGAGACTGGGGGTGAATGTAAGTGTGGGGATCACACATGCAGCATATGTAGAGCACTGTGCTAATGGGGTCTGAACCCCCATCAGCACAGTGACATGAAGGTAAGTGTGGGGATCACACATGCAGCATATGTAGAGCACTGTGCTAATGGGGTCTGAACCCCCATCAGCACAGTGACATGAAGGTAAGTGACTTATTGTTGAAAGCTGCAACTGTCAAACAGCATGTACGAGTCCTGGTCCCACCACATGACCCATTCCATTGCAAAGTAGTGGCTGTGTCCCATACCAACAGAGCTGTGTTGATGCACACAGTGCACTGCATCCAAAACATATACCCAAAGATGTGCAGACAACCATCACACGTGGGGGTGGCATTGCAGACACAGCTGAATCACTCATTTCCACAAATGACTGTCACTATGCACACCCACACACATCTCCACAAACAGACCCACAAAGCTACACATCCTGTGGGGACTGGAGGTGTCAGGTCACAAACACCCATGCAATGGCAGCAGGGGGACACACCAAACAGGAGCAATGTGCAGAAGGCTGTGGTATGGCTCGCAGGGACTACATGGGAAATCACACAGACACCAGTCAGCCAATGGCCCACAACACCAATACAAAAGCTGCAGATGAACAATTACAAACAGCCAGAAACACACAGCACATCGGACAAAACATGTGTATGTCTGTGTCTCTGTGTCCACAGGCAACTACACAACATGTGAGGGGGCAGGACTACAATGTCACCAATGAGGACACAGTGCCACACAACAGAGAAGCATGAATTGGGCAACCCCTTAGTGGGCAACCAGCCATTGCAAGGTGAGAGGGAACACAACAGACATAGCTGACACAAGCTGCAATTATCAACAACCAACAGAGCCAGAGACAGACCCACTGAAGCACCACAGCCAGGGACACTACATTGGGGTCACACAGGACTGCATGAGAAGGCCACTCTGACGACCAAGGTAGATGTGGCACATACTGTGCAGCACACCCACCTTTGCCACCTTGGGCAGCTGACCACACACACAAACGTCCATCAGACCCACACAAATACAAAGCCCTGGACATGGCCTGCAATACCAGGACAACATGGTGATAGGGGACTATACAAGTCATGACCCTCATCACACCACTCAGAACACCACACACCTTGACCTGTATCAAGGTGCATCAGCCAACACCACAGGGACCGCTGATACAGCAGAAGACCACATGATAATCCCAGGGCTGGTGGGGGGCAGCGAAGGTGAACAAACACATCACACAAAGGACACTCAACATCCCTTGTGGATGTCTGACACAATGCACAGTTTGCGGAACATGGCCCTGATTACCAATACACAAGATTAGCTGGGATCCCTGTCACAGTCCCAGGGCAATGCCGCACCCAAGGAGACCCACAAAGAACACATGTTGACACCTTCCAACATTGCACCTCCGAACATGAGGAGTGGGAGCAGGCACACACATGTGTTCCAATCACAGACACATACCACATAGGCAACACTACATGAAAGTGGAAACCAAAAAAGGCCTAGGGGAAAACCGACTGTGTCCCATCTGTGTCTGCCCACATACCCAGCCCATACGACAAACACACCTAGGCACAACACCTTGATGAGCACTAGTGTGCCATGCACCCACATCCCAGGGAACCAAGGGTGAAGATGTTGGGTGAACATAGGACAACTCAGCAAGCATCACCAACAGAAACATCATCAGGGTACACAGCCTGTGTAGCCAAAGGGAAGGGAAAACACACAAACATGCTCACACAACACACACCATGGACCCAGCCAATGTCACCCAACAACACACTGCCATGAGGGGACTCCACTCCTGTGGAAGGAAAGCTGTGCCATATGTCGTCCATGCAGGCCACCAGCATGTCAGCAGTATACTTTGTCACACAGCCAACATATACCACACATTGGTGGCCCTGGTAACAGCAGCCTGGGCACGGGAGGGTCCCCTAAGTCAACTGCACAGAGTCAACACACATGTAGATGAAGTAGCACTGAGGACACAGATGAGTTATTGTTATTGTTAACCAGATTTATATAGCGCGCAGCTGCCCCAGCGAAGAGGCGTCCCGGCGCTGCCAGCCACAGAGAGTAGCAGGGTAAAGGAGAAACTGGTAAGCAACAGAAAAAAAGAGCAGGCGGCCTAAGCTGGCGGAAAGAGGAAGGTTTTAATTGCTTTCCTGAAAGCCAACAAGTGATTTAAACAGCGAATCTGAGGGGGCAGAGAATTCCATAGCTTAGCGGCCATGTAGTGGAAAGATCGACCACCGGCCCGGACACGCTTCACCCGGGGGACAGTAACTAAGTACTGCCCCGAGGATCGCAGCTCGCGCGTGGATTCGTAGGGGGTTAACATATTGGCAAGGAGGCTGGGTGAGGCTAGTTTCAAGATCTTAAAGGATAGGCAAAGTGCCTTGAATTGGATCCGTTTGGCCACCGGAAGCCAGTGAAGCCGCCGAACGGCGTCAGTGGCGGAACAATGACGTGGGAGCCCTAAGAGGGCTCTGGCAGCCGCATTCTGCACATGCTGTAATCGCATTACCTCAGCCTGATTGGCTCCTAAGAGGAGCGAATTAGCGTAGTCCAGTCTGGATAGAATAGCAGACTGGACAATCAGCTGGCGTGTAGGCGGGTTGAAAAACTTCAGCAACGGCTTGAGACCCCGCAGGAGGCCAAAACAAGTGCCCGCGACTTTTTTTGTATGTTCTTGGAAGCTGAGGGTGGAATCCATCCAAACCCCTAAGTTCTTGACCGCCATCTTAGGGGTGGGGGTGTCTCCAAGCACATTTGGCCACCATTGCTCATTCCAGAGGTTCCTGTCCTTCCCTACCAACAATACCTCCATTTTAGTGGCATTCAACTGAAGGCAATTAGAGGTCATCCACTCTGCCACGGCGGCCAGGCCGCTCCTAAACCTGAGGGCGTCCAGAGGGGAACCATCAGATAGGGCCACCACTAGCTGCGTATCGTCAGCATATGAGACCATAGTGAGGCCCATCTTCCTGGCCACCGTAGCAAGAGGCTGGACATATAAGTTGAACAATACGGGGCTCAGAGCAGAGCCCTGGGGTACCCCTTGCCCAATGGAATGGGACTGGGAGAGGAACGGGGGGCTGACACGCGGAAGGATCTTTCACTCAAGAATGACTTAAACCATTCGAGTGCGATGCCCACCACCCCGGCAGCCTCCAGACGTTGTAGCAGAATCGCGTGTGAAACTGTGTCAAATGCGGCACTGAGATCAAGTAGAATCAGTGCCGCAGTATGACCGGAGTCCAGAATGGTCCGTAGGTGTTCAGTCATTGCCAGAAGAGCTGTCTCTGTGCTGTGACCAGCACGGAAACCATTTTGCGAAGGGTCCAGAATGTTATTGGTATTAAGAAATTTAGTAAGGATGTTATTGACATGGGCCTCAGCAATCTTAGCAACCCACGTCAGGAGGGAGATTGGCCGGAAGTTTTCCAGCTTTGCTGGGTCCAACGAGGGTTTCTTCAAAATGGGAGAAACCCTAGCCTGTTTCCAGAGCACAGGGACCACAGCAGTGGTAAATGAAGTGTTAATGATCTGGCACAGAGGTGTCAAAAGAGAGACAGTGAGTCCCTAAACTGGGCAGGTCTTAGAGGGTCGGCCGGAGAGCCAGATTTGACTTTCTTACTCAGGAGAGTAAGCTCTTCCTGTGAGATACTGGGGATAGCTGTCAGAGAGTGCAAGGGGAGGGTCCGCAAAGAATGGCCGTAGAAGACGGCTTTTGTGGAAAGGACCGATAGATGGTGTCCACCTTGTTAACGAAAAACAGCGCCAGGTCTTCACATTGTTGCTCAGAAATGATCGCAGAGGCCTGGGATTTGTTTCTTACTCTCAGATCTTTCAAAATTTTAAAAATACATTTAGCCGGGTTAGGACTTAATTGTATTTCGTTAGCATAGTAGGCAGCCCGGGCGGTACAGACATTTCTATGATAGTTTTTAATCGCAGCCAAATAGTTTTTTTTTGTTATAGGGTCATAGTCTTTCCTCCACAAGCGCTCTAGTTTCTTGCATGCTTTCCGCAGAGCGGCCAGTGTGTCATTGTACCATGGGCTAGGATCCGCAGAGCGGCCTTTCATCCATTTAGCTGGGATGAGGGAGTCCAGAGTTTGGACAATCCAGTTACAGAAATCACTGTAAGCCCCATCGGCATCGTTCTGTGGTGCTGGAAAATTCGCAGTGAGAAGCGCATGAAAATCCTCCAGTCTCAGTTTATGCCAAGGGCGCCTGAAGACGGGGGGATGTGTGTCCCTAACAAGGGGTTCGGGTGCCGGAAAAGACATGGTTATCAAAAAATGGTCGGACTAACCTACAGGTTTAGGGGTCTCTACCGTGGCAGATGGAATATTAGAAAAAATAGGGTCCAGCAAGTGACCCGCTGAATGAGTGGGGCCAGGGACCAATTGGTAGAGTTGGCAGGCTGCCAGGTCCGCCAGCACGCTGATAACTGCGGCGTCTTGCGTCTGGTCGAAATGCAGGTTGAGATCCCCTAAGATGGTGAAATTGGCTGTACCCATTGCAAGTGCATAGGTAGATTCTAGGAGGGCAGATTTGAAATGCGTAGCTAGCCCCGGAGGGCGATATACTAGTAGCCCAGAGATGGTCAGATGGGCACTGAGAGTGATACTGAATCGTGCACATTTGCAGCCCTCCATTGCTTCTTTGACAAAGCTGCAAGAATAACACGATTTGAAAATGACCGCAATCCCACCCCCTCGAGACTCACGATTGACAGTAAGGATGGTGTAGCCAGGAGGCAGTGCTAGGTTGGGTTTGGCTACCGTGTCTACATTGAGCCAGGTCTCCGTAATAAAAAACACATCCGGACCTTTCTCCATGACCAAATCATGGATTTCAAGGTAGTGTTTGGCCAAAGACCGCACATTCATTCCATCCACATAGATGCCTACACTTGCATGTCCATTGGAGATGGCCACACAGCCAGTGAAATGGGCCAATTGAACCATGCTAAGGCCAACAGGTGTGCATGTGTGTAAGACACTGATGAGACATTGCTAACAAAAGATGGATAACACATTTCCAAAGACCATAATGATGACCCCCTCAGATTGCTGCAAAGGATGACATGGATACACACCCCAATAGGACATATCCCCCATGGCCCACATAAGCTCCAGCACAGTGACACTACATTTTCCAGCCATGAACTACACCATCACTGGAGCAAGGGCATGTCAAGCATCATCAACATCATGTACATCTGAAGCAAAACCACTAGTGAACAAAAAGGAGCTTTTATTCAGCCTAGTTTTCTTTAAATGGAAAATCAAGAAGAAAACCATGAAGGCCTATGGCCAGTCCATAAACAGACCCAACAGGGTCAAGTGTCCAAATGCCACATTTGGCTTGCCTGCACTGCTACCGGAAGGGGACATACCCCTGGGAGGGGCATACATAGAGGCTAGCCAGGCACCGCAGGTACAGGATCATGGATCAACAGAAACAGACAGGGAAGGGGTGGTGGGTGCAGGAGCGGCAGCTGCAGTGGAGGGGTCTGACAGGGTGGGTGCCGGCACAACTGGGGGGCACAAGTCAGGAGCAGTGGGTGCCGGCACAACTGCAGTGGGCAGGTCAGAGGGAGTGGACAGGGAACCCACTGCAGTGCCCAAGTCAGACCGGGAGGGCATAGACTCCACTGCAGTGCCCATCCCCAGGGGAGCAGAATGTGGATCCGGTGATGTAGGCAGGACAGAGGGGAGGACACGCCCTCCACAGCAGTGCCACACACAGGCTGAGAGGGGTGTGGGGTGGTGGAAGAGCAAGAGGCAGGGGGGAAGGCCTGAGCATCTTGGGGATGCGGTAGCGGTGGGTGGGTGAACCTGGGGCAGGGTGTGGTGGTGGTACCTGTGGAGTGGGAGCCTGGGGGATGGCGGGTGGAGACTGTCTGGTGGAGCGTTGGGCCGGTGGTGGGGTCTTGCTCTTCCGGTTGCGGGGGGACCTGCGGCGTGGGGTCTCAGCCTGCCTGCGCCTGGGGGAGGGTGTCTGGAGGCGAGGGACACTCCCCTCTGTGTGGCTGGACCTCCTCTTCCTCTTGTGTGCTGGTGTGGATGGATCAGTGGGGAAGAGTCCGAGGTCAACCAGGAAGAGCTTCTTTGCAGCTGTGGATGCAGCTGAGGCAGTGGAAGGGGCTGTGGAAGGGGCTGTGGAGGGAGAGGCATCGGAGGACTGAGGAGTGCCTGTGGATGCGTGTGTGTGTGTGTCTGACCCATCCCCGGTGAGTGTATGTTCAGTCCCCTGAGTATGCGTGCGTGCATGTTTAGACTTTGGCTTGGGTGTGTGTGTACTGCCTGGGTCTGTTGTGTGCAATGACGGTGCAGGTGTGTGTGTGAGTTGGACAGGTAGGGTGCTGGGATCAGGGGATGGGTCAGGGGCAGGAGGGGGAGGGACTGCTGGAGGAGGGACACTGCTGCCGTCAGTGAGGCTGCCATGCCCTGACTGGTCCTCTGTAGGGCAGACATGGCCGATGACATGCCCTCCATGTACGACACCAGCTGGTTCAACAGACCCGTGTGCACATGGAAGACACGCAGCATGGATGTCTGCCCCACATGGATCTGCCGCAGCAGGTCGACAGACTCCTCACTCAGGGCAGCAGGGGACACAGGGGTAGGGGGTGCGGTGCCTGACTGGAAGGATACATGCCCATGAACACGGGCGCCTCCACGGACCTTAGATGTGGGAGCCATGGGGAGGGCGGTGATGGTGGGGGCGGGGACAACCTCAACAGGTGTTGGATGGTGGCTGCTGCCACCCGCCTCCACAAGGGAGTCCTCGTCACAGCTGCTGTGGTCCTCAGCTGCGGTGGTGTTTGCCGAGGAGTCCACAGACACACTCCCTCGCCCTCCGTGCCACTGGGTCCCTCCGACTCCTCAAATTCCGACCCAGTCTGGCTCACTGGCTCCCCCTGGTCCGTGGAGCGGTCTCCTTCTGTGTCCGTGTCTGTATCTGCACAGGAAAAATAGAATAAAAACATATTAGTCATCTGCACTGACCACACACACCACAGAAAGTACAGCACATCAGTGGCCAAGTGCGGGCATCAATCAGTTGAACATTGCTAGGAGTGCTCACACAAATTTGCATAGGCCAATGGTCAGTCTGAGAGTCAAGCATGGCATTCACATCCCTCCTGCCCTTGCACCCATCTGTCTTGCGCATGTAGGATCCCTACACCCCACTGCGGACACATGCACCACCTACCCATTAGTTGACAGGAATTGAAAATACGTAGTGGTCTGTCAACATGCACACATCACATCTGCTGCCTATGGATCTGTACATTTGCCTGGATGTAGGGATGGCCAGTGTTGCATCTGAGAGGCTGGGGCTGAGTTCATGCACCAGACATCCTGAGCCCAGCAAGTCCTGCATCCTTGGCACAATGGAGTGCATGTTGCACATGACACACTCCTGCAGGATCACCCCTAGGTAGTGTAGTCCCATGGCTCAGCCATGCCTGTGAGATCATACATCACAGTCTCCAGTCACAGGGGGCAGGGCAGCCTGACAACAACTGTCACCACTGTGTCACATTCCCAGGACATGGGGCCTGCAAACTCTGTAGCTGACAACTACACATGACCATCCACAGAAAACAACATCGTCTGGATTCTGATGTGCCCACCCCAGACCCATTGGACGCATGAGAGACATGGGACAGGGCACTCTGAAGCTGAGCAACTAGCACTCTGCTGTGAATGACACCCAGCTGCTGGAACTACCCAGTTGCAGGCACCATTGTGCACAGTCAAGTCATCACATCCCTACATGTCACAGAGGTATTGTCTCACATGGGCACATCTCAGATTGCATGCTGACCCCAAACCCATGTACACACCAGTGGGCCTGACAACGGTGCCACAGCACAATGACACAGGGGCAGACACCTGAGGGAACTGTTCACCTGGCACCAAGTGCCAACCGAGACACGGGAGTGGGAGTACAGGCTGTTGCATGCCCTGGGGTGGCGTGGTGAAGCAAAATAACGATGGATTAAACCCAGATCTGTGACTGGGGGTGAATGTTTGCCAATGTGCAGCATTCCGTCCATCATCTTGTGTGTTTTGCATTTCGCCCTATGTGGGAAGGGTATGCCCAGACGTGGGTCCCGTGCTCACTATGCCACTGGAGTCAAGCTATCCTGGCTGATGAAGGCTGATAGCCTGAAACCGGTCCTAGGATGCTTGATTCCGGTCCAGGGAAGACATGGCTTGGCAGTTCGGTCTGGACTGTTCCCATGAGGCACAGGGTCAAGACTGATTTGCATATGGCTATGTCTGAACTGGGGTGGCGTGGTGAAGCAAAATAACGATGGATTAAACCCAGATCTGTGACTGGGGGTGAATGTTTGCCAATGTGCAGCATTCCGTCCATCATCTTGTGTGTTTTGCATTTCGCCCTATGTGGGAAGGGTATGCCCTTCGTGGGTCCCGTGCTCACTACGCCACTGGAGTCAAGCTATCCTGGCTGATGAAGGCTGATAGCCTGAAACCGGTCCTAGGATGCTTGATTCCGGTCCAGGGAAGACATGGCTTGGCAGTTCGGTCTGGACTGTTCCCATGAGGCACAGGGTCAAGACTGATTTGCATATGGCTATGTCTGAACTGGGGTGGCGTGGTGAAGCAAAATAACGATGGATTAAACCCAGATCTGTGACTGGGGGTGAATGTTTGCCAATGTGCAGCATTCCGTCCATCATCTTGTGTGTTTTGCATTTTGCCCTATGTGGGAAGGGTATGCCCAAACGTGGGTCCCGTGCTCACTACGCCACTAGAGTCAAGCTATCCTGGCTGATGAAGGCTGATAGCCTGAAACCGGTCCTAGGATGCTTGAATCCGGTCCAGGGAAGACATGGCTTGGCAGTTCGGTCTGGACTGTTCCCATGAGGTACAGGGTCAAGACTGATTTGCATTTGGCTATGTCTGAACTGGGGTGGCGTGGTGAAGCAAAATAACGATGTATTAAACCCAGATCTGTGACTGGGGGTGAATGTTTGCCAATGTGCAGCATTCCGTCCATCATCTTGTGTGTTTTGCATTTCGCCCTATGTGGGAAGGGTATGCCCAGGCGTGGGTCCCGTGCTCACTACGCCACTGGAGTCAAGCTATCCTGGCTGATGAAGGCTGATAGCCTGAAACCGGTCCTAGGATGCTTGATTCCGGTCCAGGGAAGACATGGCTTGGCAGTTCGGTCTGGACTGTTCCCATGAGGCACAGGGTCAAGACTGATTTGCATATGGCTATGTCTGAACTGGGGTGGCGTTGTGAAGCAAAATAACGATGGATTAAACCCAGATCTGTGACTGGGGGTGAATGTTTGCCAATGTGCAGCATTCCGTCCATCATCTTGTGTGTTTTGCATTTCGCCCTATGTGGGAAGGGTATGCCCAGACGTGGGTCCCGTGCTCACTACGCCACTGGAGTCAAGCTATCCTGGCTGATGAAGGCTGATAGCCTGAAACCGGTCCTAGGATGCTTGATTCCGGTCCAGGGAAGACATGGCTTGGCAGTTCGGTCTGGACTGTTCCCATGAGGCACAGGGTCAAGACTGATTTGCATATGGCTATGTCTGAACTGGGGTGGCGTGGTGAAGCAAAATAACGATGGATTAAACCCAGATCTGTGACTGGGGGTGAATGTTTGCCAATGTGCAGCATTCCGTCCATCATCTTGTGTGTTTTGCATTTCGCCCTATGTGGGAAGGGTATGCCCAGATGTGGGTCCCGTGCTCACTACGCCACTGGAGTCAAGCTATCCTGGCTGATGAAGGCTGATAGCCTGAAACCGGTCCTAGGATGCTTGATTCCGGTCCAGGGAAGACATGGCTTGGCAGTTCGGTCTGGACTGTTCCCATGAGGCACAGGGTCAAGACTGATTTGCATATGGTATGTCTGAACTGGGGTGGCGTGGGGAAGCAAAATAACGATGGATTAAACCCAGATCTGTGACTGGGGGTGAATGTTTGCCAATGTGCAGCATTCCGTCCATCATCTTGTGTGTTTTGCATTTCGCCCTATGTGGGAAGGGTATGCCCAGATGTGGGTCCCGTGCTCACTACGCCACTGGAGTCAAGCTATCCTGGATGATGAAGGCTGATAGCCTGAAACCGGTCCTAGGATGCTTGATTCCGGTCCAGGGAAGACATGGCTTGGCAGTTCGGTCTGGACTGTTCCCATGAGGCACAGGGTCAAGACTGATTTGCATATGGCTATGTCTGAACTGGGGTGGCGTGGTGAAGCAAAATAACGATGGATTAAACCCAGATCTGTGACTGGGGGTGAATGTTTGCCAATGTGCAGCATTCCGTCCATCATCTTGTGTGTTTTGCATTTCGCCCTATGTGGGAAGGGTATGCCCAGACGTGGGTCCCGTGCTCACTACGCCACTGGAGTCAAGCTATCCTGGCTGATGAAGGCTGATAGCCTGAAACCAGTCCTAGGATGCTTGATTCCGGTCCAGGGAAGACATGGCTTGCAGTTCGGTCTGGACTGTTCCCATGAGGCACAGGGTCAAGACTGATTTGCATATGGCTATGTCTGAACTGGGGTGGCGTGGTGAAGCAAAATAACGATGGATTAAACCCAGATCTGTGACTGGGGGTGAATGTTTGCCAATGTGCAGCATTCCGTCCATCATCTTGTGTGTTTTGCATTTCGCCCTATGTGGGAAGGGTATGCCCTGACGTGGGTCCCGTGCTCACTACGCCACTGGAGTCAAGCTATCCTGGCTGTTGAAGGCTGATAGCCTGAAACCGGTCCTAGGATGCTTCATTCCGGTCCAGGGAAGACATGGCTTGGCAGTTCGGTCTGGACTGTTCCCATGAGGCACAGGGTCAAGACTGATTTGCATATGGCTATGTCTGAACTGGGGTGGCGTGGTGAAGCAAAATAACGATGGATTAAACCCAGATCTGTGACTGGGGGTGAATGTTTGCCAATGTGCAGCATTCCGTCCATCATCTTGTGTGTTTTGCATTTCGCCCTATGTGGGAAGGGTATGCCCAGACGTGGGTCCCGTGCTCACTACGCCACTGGAGTCAAGCTATCCTGGCTGATGAAGGCTGATAGCCTGAAACCAGTCCTAGGATGCTTGATTCCGGTCCAGGGAAGACATGGCTTGGCAGTTCGGTCTGGACTGTTCCCATGAGGCACAGGGTCAAGACTGATTTGCATATGGCTATGTCTGAACTGGGGTGGCGTGGTGAAGCAAAATAACGATGGATTAAACCCAGATCTGTGACTGGGGGTGAATGTTTGCCAATGTGCAGCATTCCGTCCATCATCTTGTGTGTTTTGCATTTCACCCTATGTGGGAAGGGTATGCCCAGACGTGGGTTCCGTGCTCACTACGACACTGGAGTCAAGCTATCCTGGCTGATGAAGGCTGATAGCCTGAAACCGGTCCTAGGATGCTTGATTCCGGTCCAGGGAAGACATGGCTTGGCAGTTCAGTCTGGACTGTTCCCATGAGGCACAGGGTCAAGACTGATTTGCATATGGCTATGTCTGAACTGGGGTGGTGTGGTGAAGCAAAATAGCGATGGATTAAACCCAGATCTGTGACTGGGGGTGAATGTTTGCCAATGTGCAGCATTCCGTCCATCATCTTGTGTGTTTTGCATTTTGCCCTATGTGGGAAGGGTATGCCCAGACGTGGGTCCCGTGCTCACTACGCCACTGGAGTCAAGCTATCCTGGCTGATGAAGGCTGATAGCCTGAAACCGGTCCTAGGATGCTTGATTCCGGTCCAGGGAAGACATGGCTTGGCAGTTCGGTCTGGACTGTTCCCATGAGGCACATGGTCAAGACTGATTTGCATATGGCTATGTCTGAACTGGGGAGGCGTGGTGAAGCAAAATAACGATGGATTAAACCCAGATCTGTGACTGGGGGTGAATGTTTGCCAATGTGCAGCATTCCGTCCATCATCTTGTGTGTTTTGCATTTTGCCCTATGTGGGAAGGGTATGCCCAGACGTGGGTCCCGTGCTCACTACGCCACTGGAGTCAAGCTATCCTGGCTGATGAAGGCTGATAGCCTGAAACCGGTCCTAGGATGCTTGATTCCGGTCCAGGGAAGACATGGCTTGGCAGTTCGGTCTGGACTGTTCCCATGAGGCACAGGGTCTAGACTGATTTGCATATGGTTATGTCTGAACTGGGGTGGCGTGGTGAAGCAAAATAACGATGGATTAAACCCAGATCTGAGACTGGGGGTGAATGTTTGCCAATGTGCAGCATTCCGTCCATCATCTTGTGTGTTTTGCATTTCGCCCTATGTGGGAAGGGTATGCCCAGACGTGGGTCCCGTGCTCACTACGCCACTGGAGTCAAGCTATCCTGGCTGATGAAGGCTGATAGCCTGAAACCGGTCCTAGGATGCTTGATTCCGGTCCAGGGAAGACATGGCTTGGCAGTTCGGTCTGGACTGTTCCCATGAGGCACAGGGTCAAGACTGATTTGCATATGGCTATGTCTGAACTGGGGGCGTGGTGAAGCAAAATAACGATGGATTAAACCCAGATCTGTGACTGGGGGTGAATGTTTGCCAATGTGCAGCATTCTGTCCATCATCTTGTGTGTTTTGCATTTCGCCCTATGTGGGAAGGGTATGCCCAGACGTGGGTCCCGTGCTCACTACGCCACTGGAGTCAAGCTATCCTGGCTGATGAAGGCTGATAGCCTGAAACCGGTCCTAGGATGCTTGATTCCGGTCCAGGGAAGACATGGCTTGGCAGTTCGGTCTGGACTGTTCCCATGAGGCACAGGGTCAAGACTGATTTGCATATGGCTATGTCTGAACTGGGGTGGCGTGGTGAAGCAAAATAACGATGGATTAAACCCAGATCTGTGACTGGGGGTGAATGTTTGCCAATGTGCAGCATTCCGTCCATCATCTTGTGTGTTTTGCATTTCGCCCTATGTGGGAAGGGTATGCCCAGACGTGGGTCCCGTGCTCACTACGCCACTGGAGTCAAGCTATCTTGGCTGATGAAGGCTGATAGCCTGAAACCGGTCCTAGGATGCTTGATTCCGGTCCAGGGAAGACATGGCTTGGCAGTTCGGTCTGGACTGTTCCCATGAGGCACAGGGTCAAGACTGATTTGCATATGGCTATGTCTAAACTGGGGTGGCGTGGGGAAGCAAAATAACGATGGATTAAACCCAGATCTGTGACTGGGGGTGAATGTTTGCCAATGTGCAGCATTCCGTCCATCATCTTGTGTGTTTTGCATTTCGCCCTATGTGGGAAGGGTATGCCCAGATGTGGGTCCCGTGCTCACTACGCCACTGGAGTCAAGCTATCCTGGATGATGAAGGCTGATAGCCTGAAACCGGTCCTAGGATGCTTGATTCCGGTCCAGGGAAGACATGGCTTGGCAGTTCGGTCTGGACTGTTCCCATGAGGCACAGGGTCAAGACTGATTTTCATATGGCTATGTCTGAACTGGGGTGGCGTGGTGAAGCAAAATAACGATGGATTAAACCCAGATCTGTGACTGGGGGTGAATGTTTGCTAATGTGCAGCATTCCGTCCATCATCTTGTGTGTTTTGCATTTCGCCCTATGTGGGAAGGGTATGCCCAGACGTGGGTCCCGTGCTCACTACGCCACTGGAGTCAAGTTATCCTGGCTGATGAAGGCTGATAGCCTGAAACCGGTCCTAGGATGCTTGATTCCGGTCCAGGGAAGACATGGCTTGGCAGTTCGGTCTGGACTGTTCCCATGAGGCACAGGGTCAAGACTGATTTGCATATGGCTATGTCTGAACTGGGGTGGCGTGGTGAAGCAAAATAACGATGGATTAAACCCAGATCTGTGACTGGGGGTGAATGTTTGCCAATGTGCAGCATTCCGTCCATCATCTTGTGTGTTTTGCATTTCGCCCTATGTGGGAAGGGTATGCCCAGACGTGGGTCCCGTGCTCACTACGCCACTGGAGTCAAGCTATCCTGGCTGTTGAAGGCTGATAGCCTGAAACCGGTCCTAGGATGCTTGATTCCGGTCCAGGGAAGACATGGCTTGGCAGTTCGGTCTGGACTGTTCCCATGAGGCACAGGGTCAAGACTGATTTGCATATGGCTATGTCTGAACTGGGGTGGCGTGGTGAAGCAAAATAACGATGGATTAAACCCAGATCTGTGACTGGGGGTGAATGTTTGCCAATGTGCAGCATTCCGTCCATCATCTTGTGTGTTTTGCATTTCGCCCTATGTGGGAAGGGTATGCCCAGACGTGGGTCCCGTGCTCACTACGCCACTGGAGTCAAGCTATCCTGGCTGATGAAGGCTGATAGCCTGAAACCGGTCCTAGGATGCTTGATTCCGGTCCAGGGAAGACATGGCTTTGGCAGTTCGGTCTGGACTGTTCCCATGAGGCACAGGGTCAAGACTGATTTGCATATGGCTATGTCTGAACTGGGGTGGCGTGGTGAAGCAAAATAACGATGGATTAAACCCAGATCTGTGACTGGGGGTGAATGTTTGCCAATGTGCAGCATTCCATCCATCATCTTGTGTGTTTTGCATTTCGCTCTATGTGGGAAGGGTATGCCCAGACGTGGGTCCCGTGCTCACTACGACATTGGAGTCAAGCTATCCTGGCTGATGAAGGCTGATAGCCTGAAACCGGTCCTAGGATGCTTGATTCCGGTCCAGGGAAGACATGGCTTGGCAGTTCGGTCTGGACTGTTCCCATGAGGCCCAGGGTCAAGACTGATTTGCATATGGCTATGTCTGAACTGGGGTGGTGTGGTGAAGCAAAATAACGATGGATTAAACCCAGATCTGTGACTGGGGGTGAATGTTTGCCAATGTGCAGCATTCCGTCCATCATCTTGTGTGTTTTGCATTTCGCCCTATGTGGGAAGGGTATGCCCAGACGTGGGTCCCGTGCTCACTACGCCACTGGAGTCAAGCTATCCTGGCTGATGAAGGCTGATAGCCTGAAACCGGTCCTAGGATGCTTGATTCCGGTCCAGGGAAGACATGGCTTGGCAGTTCGGTCTGGACTGTTCCCATGAGGCACAGGGTCAAGACTGATTTGCATATGGCTATGTCTGAACTGTGGTGGCGTGGTGAAGCAAAATAACGATGGATTAAACCCAGATCTGTGACTGGGGATGAATGTTTGCCAATGTGCAGCATTCCGTCCATCATCTTGTGTGTTTTGCATTTCGCCCTATGTGGGAAGGGTATGCCCAGACGTGGGTCCCGTGCTCACTACGCCACTGGAGTCAAGCTATCCTGGCTGATGAAGGCTGATAGCCTGAAACCGGTCCTAGGATGCTTGATTCCGGTCCAGGGAAGACATGGCTTGGCAGTTCGGTCTCGACTGTTCCCATGAGGCACAGGGTCAAGATTGATTTGCATATGGCTATGTCTGAACTGGGGTGGCGTGGTGAAGCAAAATAACGATGGATTAAACCCAGATCTGTGACTGGGGGTGAATGTTTGCCAATGTGCAGCATTCCGTCCATCATCTTGTGTGTTTTGCATTTCGCCCTATGTGGGAAGGGTATGCCCAGACGTGGGTCCCGTGCTCACTACGCCACTGGAGTCAAGCTATCCTGGCTGATGAAGGCTGATAGCCTGAAACCGGTCCTAGGATGCTTGATTCCGGTCCAGGGAAGACATGGCTTGGCAGTTCGGTCTGGACTGTTCCCATGAGGCACAGGGTCAAGACTGATTTGCATATGGCTATGTCTGAACTGGGGTGGCGTGGTGAAGCAAAATAACGATGGATTAAATCCAGATCTGTGACTGGGGGTGAATGTTTGCCAATGTGCAGCATTCCGTCCATCATCTTGTGTGTTTTGCATTTCGCCCTATGTGGGAAGGGTATGCCCAGACGTGGGTCCCGTGCTCACTACGCCACTGGAGTCAAGCTATCCTGGCTGATGAAGGCTGATAGCCTGAAACTGGTCCTAGGATTCTTGATTCCGGTCCAGGGAAGACATGGCTTGGCAGTTCGGTCTGGACTGTTCCCATGAGGCACAGGGTCAAGACTGATTTGCATATGGCTATGTCTGAACTGGGGTGGCGTGGTGAAGCAAAATAACGATGGATTAAACCCAGATCTGTGACTGGGGGTGAATGTTTGCCAATGTGCAGCATTCCGTCCATCATCTTGTGTGTTTTGCATTTCGCCCTATGTGGGAAGGGTATGCCCAGACGTGGGTCCCGTGCTCACTACGCCACTGGATTCAAGCTATCCTGGCTGATGAAGGCTGATAGCCTGAAACCGGTCCTAGGATGCTTGATTCCGATCCAGGGAAGACATGGCTTGGCAGTTCGGTCTGGACTGTTCCCATGAGGTACAGGGTCAAGACTGATTTGCATATGGCTATGTCTGAACTGGGGTGGCGTGGTGAAGCAAAATAACGATGGATTAAACCCAGATCTGTGACTGGGGGTGAATGTTTGCCAATGTGCAGCATTCCGTCCATCATCTTGTGTGTTTTGCATTTCGCCCTATGTGGGAAGGGTATGCCCAGACGTGGGTCCCGTGCTCACTACGCCACTGGAGTCAAGCTATCCTGGCTGATGAAGGCTGATAGCCTGAAACCGGTCCTAGGATGCTTGATTCCGGTCCAGGGAAGACATGGCTTGGCAGTTCAGTCTGGACTGTTCCCATGAGGCACAGGGTCAAGACTGATTTGCATATGGCTATGTCTGAACTGGGGTGGCGTGATGAAGCAAAATAACGATGGATTAAACCCAGATCTGTGACTGGGGGTGAATGTTTACCAATGTGCAGCATTCCGTCCATCATCTTGTGTGTTTTGCATTTCGCCCTATGTGGGAAGGGTATGCCCAGACGTGGGTCCCATGCTCACTACGCCACTGGAGTCAAGCTATCCTGGCTGATGAAGGCTGATAGCCTGAAACCGGTCCTAGGATGCTTGATTCCGGTCCAGGGAAGACATGGCTTGGCAGTTCGGTCTGGACTGTTCCCATGAGGCACAGGGTCAAGACTGTTTTGCATATGGCTATGTCTGAACTGGGGTGGCGTGGTGAAGCAAAATAACGATGGATTAAACCCAGATCTGTGACTGGGGGTGAATGTTTGCCAATGTGCAGCATTCCGTCCATCATCTTGTGTGTTTTGCATTTCGCCCTATGTGGGAAGGGTATGCCCAGACATGGGTCCCGTGCTCACTACGCCACTAGAGTCAAGCTATCCTGGCTGATGAAGGCTGATAGCCTGAAACCGGTCCTAGGATGCTTGATTCCGGTCCAGGGAAGACATGGCTTGGCAGTTCGGTCTGGACTGTCCCATGAGGTACAGGGTCAAGACTGATTTGCATATGGCTATGTCTGAACTGGGGTGGCGTGGTGAAGCAAAATAACGATGGATTAAACCCAGATCTGTGACTGGGGGTGAATGTTTGCCAAAGTGCAGCATTCCGTCCATCATCTTGTGTGTTTTGCATTTCGCCCTATGTGGGAAGGGTATGCCCAGACGTGGGTCCCGTGCTCACTACGCCACTGGAGTCAAGCTATCCTGGCTGATGAAGGCTGATAGCCTGAAACCGGTCCTAGGATGCTTGATTCCGGTCCAGGGAAGACATGGCTTGGCAGTTCGGTCTGGACTGTTCCCATGAGGCACAGGGTCAAGACTGATTTGCATATGGCTATGTCTGAACTGGGGTGGTGTGGTGAAGCAAAATAACGATGGATTAAACCCAGATCTGTGACTAGGGGTGAATGTTTGCCAATGTGCAGCATTCCGTCCATCATCTTGTGTGTTTTGCATTTCGCCCTATGTGGGAAGGGTATGCCCAGACGTGGGTCCCGTGCTCACTACGCCACTGGAGTCAAGCTATCCTGGCTGATGAAGGCTGATAGCCTGAAACCGGTCCTAGGATGCTTGATTCCGGTCCAGGGAAGACATGGCTTGGCAGTTCGGTCTGGACTGTTCCCATGAGGCACAGGGTCAAGATTGATTTGCATATGGCTATGTCTGAACTGGGGTGGCGTGGTGAAGCAAAATAACGATGGATTAAACCCAGATCTGTGACTGGGGGTGAATATTTGCCAATGTGCAGCATTCCGTCCATCATCTTGTGTGTTTTGCATTTCGCCCTATGTGGGAAGGGTATGCCCAGACGTGGGTCCCGTGCTCACTACGCCACTGGAGTCAAGCTATCCTGGCTGATGAAGGCTGATAGCCTGAAACCGGTCCTAGGATGCTTGATTCCGGTCCAGGGAAGACATGGCTTGGCAGTTCGGTCTGGACTGTTCCCATGAGGCACAGGGTCAAGACTGATTTGCATATGGCTATGTCTGAACTGGGGTGGCGTGGTGAAGCAAAATAACGATGGATTAAACCCAGATCTGTGACTGGGGGTGAATGTTTGCCAATGTGCCGCATTCCGTCCATCATCTTGTGTGTTTTGCATTTCGCCCTATGTGGGAAGGGTATGCCCAGACGTGGGTCCCGTGCTCACTACGCCACTGGAGTCAAGCTATCCTGGCTGATGAAGGCTGATAGCCTGAAACTGGTCCTAGGATGCTTGATTCCGGTCCAGGGAAGACATGGCTTGGCAGTTCGGTCTGGACTGTTCCCATGAGGCACAGGGTCAAGACTGATTTGCATATGGCTATGTCTGAACTGGGGTGGCGTGGTGAAGCAAAATAACGATGGATTAAACCCAGATCTGTGACTGGGGGTGAATGTTTGCCAATGTGCAGCATTCCGTCCATCATCTTGTGTGTTTTGCATTTCGCCCTATGTGGGAAGGGTATGCCCAGACGTGGGTCCAGTGCTCACTACGCCACTGGATTCAAGCTATCCTGGCTGATGAAGGCTGATAGCCTGAAACCGGTCCTAGGATGCTTGATTCCGGTCCAGGGAAGACATGGCTTGGCAGTTCGGTCTGGACTGTTCCCATGAGGTACAGGGTCAAGACTGATTTGCATATGGCTAAGTCTGAACTGGGGTGGCGTGGTGAAGCAAAATAACGATGGATTAAACCCAGATCTGTGACTGGGGGTGAATGTTTGCCAATGTGCAGCCTTCCGTCCATCATCTTGTGTGTTTTGCATTTCGCCCTATGTGGGAAGGGTATGCCCAGACGTGGGTCCAGTGCTCACTACGCCACTGGAGTCAAGCTATCCTGGCTGATGAAGGCTGATAGCCTGAAACCGGTCCTAGGATGCTTGATTCCGGTCCAGGGAAGACATGGCTTGGCAGTTCGGTCTGGACTGTTCCCATGAGGCACAGGGTAAAGACTGATTTGCATATGGCTATGTCTGAAGTGGGGTGGCGTGGTGAAGCAAAATAACGATGGATTAAACCCCGATCTGTGACTGGGGGTGAATGTTTGCCAATGTGCAGCATTCCGTCCATCATCTTGTGTGTTTTCCATTTCGCCCTATGTGGGAAGGGTATGCCCAGACGTGGGTCCCATGCTCACTACGCCACTGGAGTCAAGCTATCCTGGCTGATGAAGGCTGATAGCCTGAAACCGGTCCTAGGATGCTTGATTCCGGTCCAGGGAAGACATGGCTTGGCAGTTCGGTCTGGACTGTTCCCATGAGGTACAGGGTCAAGACTGATTTGCATATGGCTATGTCTGAACTGGGGTGGCGTGGTGAAGCAAAATAACGATGGATTAAACCCAGATCTGTGACTGGGGGTGAATGTTTGCCAATGTGCAGCATTCCGTCCATCATCTTGTGTGTTTTGCATTTCGCCCTATGTGGGAAAAGTATGCCCAGACGTGGGTCCCGTGCTCACTACGCCACTGGAGTCAAGCTATCCTGGCTGATGAAGGCTGATAGCCTGAAACCGGTCCTAGGATGCTTGATTCCGGTCCAGGGAAGACATGGCTTGGCAGTTCGGTCTGGACTGTTCCCATGAGGCACAGGGTCAAGACTGATTTGCATATGGCTATGTCTGAACTGGGGTGGCGTGGTGAAGCAAAATAACGATGGATTAAACCCAGATCTGTGACTGGGGGTGAATGTTTGCCAATGTGCAGCATTCCGTCCATCATCTTGTGTGTTTTGCATTTCGCCCTATGTGGGAAGGGTATGCCCAGATGTGGGTCCCGTGCTCACTACGCCACTGGAGTCAAGCTATCCTGGCTGATGAAGGCTGATAGCCTGAAACCGGTCCTAGGATGCTTGATTCCGGTCCAGGGAAGACATGGCTTGGCAGTTCGGTCTGGACTGTTCCCATGAGGCACAGGGTCAAGACTGATTTGCATATGGTATGTCTGAACTGGGGTGGCGTGGGGAAGCAAAATAACGATGGATTAAACCCAGATCTGTGACTGGGGGTGAATGTTTGCCAATGTGCAGCATTCCGTCCATCATCTTGTGTGTTTTGCATTTCGCCCTATGTGGGAAGGGTATGCCCAGATGTAGGTCCCGTGCTCACTACGCCACTGGAGTCAAGCTATCCTGGATGATGAAGGCTGATAGCCTGAAACCGGTCCTAGGATGCTTGATTCCGGTCCAGGGAAGACATGGCTTGGCAGTTCGGTCTGGACTGTTCCCATGAGGCACAGGGTCAAGACTGATTTGCATATGGCTATGTCTGAACTGGGGTGGCGTGGTGAAGCAAAATAACGATGGATTAAACCCAGATCTGTGACTGGGGGTGAATGTTTGCCAATGTGCAGCATTCCGTCCATCATCTTGTGTGTTTTGCATTTCGCCCTATGTGGGAAGGGTATGCCCAGACGTGGGTCCCGTGCTCACTACGCCACTGGAGTCAAGCTATCCTGGCTGATGAAGGCTGATAGCCTGAAACCGGTCCTAGGATGCTTGATTCCGGTCCAGGGAAGACATGGCTTGGCAGTTCGGTCTGGACTGTTCCCATGAGGCACAGGGTCAAGACTGATTTGCATATGGCTATGTCTGAACTGGGGTGGCGTGGTGAAACAAAATAACGATGGATTAAACCCAGATCTGTGACTGGGGGTGAATGTTTGCCAATGTGCAGCATTCCGTCCATCATCTTGTGTGTTTTGCATTTCGCCCTATGTGGGAAGGGTATGCCCAGACGTGGGTCCCGTGCTCACTAGGCCACTGGAGTCAAGCTATCCTGGCTGATGAAGGCTGATAGCCTGAAACCGGTCCTAGGATGCTTGATTCCGGTCCAGGGAAGACATGGCTTGGCAGTTCGGTCTGGACTGTTCCCATGAGGCACAGGGTCAAGACTGATTTGCATATGGCTATGTCTGAACTGGGGTGGCGTGGTGAAGCAAAATAACGATGGATTAAACCCAGATCTGTGACTGGGGGTGAATGTTTGCCAATGTGCAGCATTCCATCCATCATCTTGTGTGTTTTGCATTTCGCCCTATGTGGGAAGGGTATGCCCAGACGTGGGTCCCGTGCTCACTACGACATTGGAGTCAAGCTATCCTGGCTGATGAAGGCTGATAGCCTGAAACCGGTCCTAGGATGCTTGATTCCGGTCCAGGGAAGACATGGCTTGGCAGTTCGGTCTGGACTGTTCCCATGAGGCCCAGGGTCAAGACTGATTTGCATATGGCTATGTCTGAACTGGGGTGGTGTGGTGAAGCAAAATAACGATGGATTAAACCCAGATCTGTGACTGGGGGTGAATGTTTGCCAATGTGCAGCATTCCGTCCATCATCTTGTGTGTTTTGCATTTCGCCCTATGTGGGAAGGGTATGCCCAGACGTGGGTCCCGTGCTCACTACGCCACTGGAGTCAAGCTATCCTGGCTGATGAAGGCTGATAGCCTGAAACCGGTCCTAGGATGCTTGATTCCGGTCCAGGGAAGACATGGCTTGGCAGTTCGGTCTGGACTGTTCCCATGAGGCACAGGGTCAAGACTGATTTGCATATGGCTATGTCTGAACTGTGGTGGCGTGGTGAAGCAAAATAACGATGGATTAAACCCAGATCTGTGACTGGGGATGAATGTTTGCCAATGTGCAGCATTCCGTCCATCATCTTGTGTGTTTTGCATTTCGCCCTATGTGGGAAGGGTATGCCCAGACGTGGGTCCCGTGCTCACTACGCCACTGGAGTCAAGCTATCCTGGCTGATGAAGGCTGATAGCCTGAAACCGGTCCTAGGATGCTTGATTCCGGTCCAGGGAAGACATGGCTTGGCAGTTCGGTCTCGACTGTTCCCATGAGGCACAGGGTCAAGATTGATTTGCATATGGCTATGTCTGAACTGGGGTGGCGTGGTGAAGCAAAATAACGATGGATTAAACCCAGATCTGTGACTGGGGTGAATGTTTGCCAATGTGCAGCATTCCGTCCATCATCTTGTGTGTTTTGCATTTCGCCCTATGTGGGAAGGGTATGCCCAGACGTGGGTCCCGTGCTCACTACGCCACTGGAGTCAAGCTATCCTGGCTGATGAAGGCTGATAGCCTGAAACCGGTCCTAGGATGCTTGATTCCGGTCCAGGGAAGACATGGCTTGGCAGTTCGGTCTGGACTGTTCCCATGAGGCACAGGGTCAAGACTGATTTGCATATGGCTATGTCTGAACTGGGGTGGCGTGGTGAAGCAAAATAACGATGGATTAAATCCAGATCTGTGACTGGGGGTGAATGTTTGCCAATGTGCAGCATTCCGTCCATCATCTTGTGTGTTTTGCATTTCGCCCTATGTGGGAAGGGTATGCCCAGACGTGGGTCCCGTGCTCACTACGCCACTGGAGTCAAGCTATCCTGGCTGATGAAGGCTGATAGCCTGAAACTGGTCCTAGGATTCTTGATTCCGGTCCAGGGAAGACATGGCTTGGCAGTTCGGTCTGGACTGTTCCCATGAGGCACAGGGTCAAGACTGATTTGCATATGGCTATGTCTGAACTGGGGTGGCGTGGTGAAGCAAAATAACGATGGATTAAACCCAGATCTGTGACTGGGGGTGAATGTTTGCCAATGTGCAGCATTCCGTCCATCATCTTGTGTGTTTTGCATTTCGCCCTATGTGGGAAGGGTATGCCCAGACGTGGGTCCCGTGCTCACTACGCCACTGGATTCAAGCTATCCTGGCTGATGAAGGCTGATAGCCTGAAACCGGTCCTAGGATGCTTGATTCCGATCCAGGGAAGACATGGCTTGGCAGTTCGGTCTGGACTGTTCCCATGAGGTACAGGGTCAAGACTGATTTGCATATGGCTATGTCTGAACTGGGGTGGCGTGGTGAAGCAAAATAACGATGGATTAAACCCAGATCTGTGACTGGGGGTGAATGTTTGCCAATGTGCAGCATTCCGTCCATCATCTCGTGTGTTTTGCATTTCGCCCTATGTGGGAAGGGTATGCCCAGACGTGGGTCCCGTGCTCACTACGCCACTGGAGTCAAGCTATCCTGGCTGATGAAGGCTGATAGCCTGAAACCGGTCCTAGGATGCTTGATTCCGGTCCAGGGAAGACATGGCTTGGCAGTTCAGTCTGGACTGTTCCCATGAGGCACAGGGTCAAGACTGATTTGCATATGGCTATGTCTGAACTGGGGTGGCGTGATGAAGCAAAATAACGATGGATTAAACCCAGATCTGTGACTGGGGGTGAATGTTTACCAATGTGCAGCATTCCGTCCATCATCTTGTGTGTTTTGCATTTCGCCCTATGTGGGAAGGGTATGCCCAGACGTGGGTCCCATGCTCACTACGCCACTGGAGTCAAGCTATCCTGGCTGATGAAGGCTGATAGCCTGAAACCGGTCCTAGGATGCTTGATTCCGGTCCAGGGAAGACATGGCTTGGCAGTTCGGTCTGGACTGTTCCCATGAGGCACAGGGTCAAGACTGTTTTGCATATGGCTATGTCTGAACTGGGGTGGCGTGGTGAAGCAAAATAACGATGGATTAAACCCAGATCTGTGACTGGGGGTGAATGTTTGCCAATGTGCAGCATTCCGTCCATCATCTTGTGTGTTTTGCATTTCGCCCTATGTGGGAAGGGTATGCCCAGACATGGGTCCCGTGCTCACTACGCCACTAGAGTCAAGCTATCCTGGCTGATGAAGGCTGATAGCCTGAAACCGGTCCTAGGATGCTTGATTCCGGTCCAGGGAAGACATGGCTTGGCAGTTCGGTCTGGACTGTTCCCATGAGGCACAGGGTCAAGACTGATTTGCATATGGCTATGTCTGAACTGGGGTGGCGTGGTGAAGCAAAATAACGATGGATTAAACCCAGATCTGTGACTGGGGGTGAATGTTTGCCAATGTGCAGCATTCCATCCATCATCTTGTGTGTTTTGCATTTCGCCCTATGTGGGAAGGGTATGCCCAGACGTGGGTCCCGTGCTCACTACGACATTGGAGTCAAGCTATCCTGGCTGATGAAGGCTGATAGCCTGAAACTGGTCCTAGGATTCTTGATTCCGGTCCAGGGAAGACATGGCTTGGCAGTTCGGTCTGGACTGTTCCCATGAGGCACAGGGTCAAGACTGATTTGCATATGGCTATGTCTGAACTGGGGTGGCGTGGTGAAGCAAAATAACGATGGATTAAACCCAGATCTGTGACTGGGGGTGAATGTTTGCCAATGTGCAGCATTCCGTCCATCATCTTGTGTGTTTTGCATTTCGCCCTATGTGGGAAGGGTATGCCCAGACGTGGGTCCCGTGCTCACTACGCCACTGGAGTCAAGCTATCCTGGCTGATGAAGGCTGATAGCCTGAAACTGGTCCTAGGATTCTTGATTCCGGTCCAGGGAAGACATGGCTTGGCAGTTCGGTCTGGACTGTTCCCATGAGGCACAGGGTCAAGACTGATTTGCATATGGCTATGTCTGAACTGGGGTGGCGTGGTGAAGCAAAATAACGATGGATTAAACCCAGATCTGTGACTGGGGGTGAATGTTTGCCAATGTGCAGCATTCCGTCCATCATCTTGTGTGTTTTGCATTTCGCCCTATGTGGGAAGGGTATGCCCAGACGTGGGTCCCGTGCTCACTACGCCACTGGATTCAAGCTATCCTGGCTGATGAAGGCTGATAGCCTGAAACCGGTCCTAGGATGCTTGATTCCGATCCAGGGAAGACATGGCTTGGCAGTTCGGTCTGGACTGTTCCCATGAGGTACAGGGTCAAGACTGATTTGCATATGGCTATGTCTGAACTGGGGTGGCGTGGTGAAGCAAAATAACGATGGATTAAACCCAGATCTGTGACTGGGGGTGAATGTTTGCCAATGTGCAGCATTCCGTCCATCATCTCGTGTGTTTTGCATTTCGCCCTATGTGGGAAGGGTATGCCCAGACGTGGGTCCCGTGCTCACTACGCCACTGGAGTCAAGCTATCCTGGCTGATGAAGGCTGATAGCCTGAAACCGGTCCTAGGATGCTTGATTCCGGTCCAGGGAAGACATGGCTTGGCAGTTCAGTCTGGACTGTTCCCATGAGGCACAGGGTCAAGACTGATTTGCATATGGCTATGTCTGAACTGGGGTGGCGTGATGAAGCAAAATAACGATGGATTAAACCCAGATCTGTGACTGGGGGTGAATGTTTACCAATGTGCAGCATTCCGTCCATCATCTTGTGTGTTTTGCATTTCGCCCTATGTGGGAAGGGTATGCCCAGACGTGGGTCCCATGCTCACTACGCCACTGGAGTCAAGCTATCCTGGCTGATGAAGGCTGATAGCCTGAAGCCGGTCCTAGGATGCTTGATTCCGGTCCAGGGAAGACATGGCTTGGCAGTTCGGTCTGGACTGTTCCCATGAGGCACAGGGTCAAGACTGTTTTGCATATGGCTATGTCTGAACTGGGGTGGCGTGGTGAAGCAAAATAACGATGGATTAAACCCAGATCTGTGACTGGGGGTGAATGTTTGCCAATGTGCAGCATTCCGTCCATCATCTTGTGTGTTTTGCATTTCGCCCTATGTGGGAAGGGTATGCCCAGACATGGGTCCCGTGCTCACTACGCCACTAGAGTCAAGCTATCCTGGCTGATGAAGGCTGATAGCCTGAAACCGGTCCTAGGATGCTTGATTCCGGTCCAGGGAAGACATGGCTTGGCAGTTCGGTCTGGACTGTCCCATGAGGTACAGGGTCAAGACTGATTTGCATATGGCTATGTCTGAACTGGGGTGGCGTGGTGAAGCAAAATAACGATGGATTAAACCCAGATCTGTGACTGGGGGTGAATGTTTGCCAAAGTGCAGCATTCCGTCCATCATCTTGTGTGTTTTGCATTTCGCCCTATGTGGGAAGGGTATGCCCAGACGTGGGTCCCGTGCTCACTACGCCACTGGAGTCAAGCTATCCTGGCTGATGAAGGCTGATAGCCTGAAACCGGTCCTAGGATGCTTGATTCCGGTCCAGGGAAGACATGGCTTGGCAGTTCGGTCTGGACTGTTCCCATGAGGCACAGGGTCAAGACTGATTTGCATATGGCTATGTCTGAACTGGGGTGGTGTGGTGAAGCAAAATAACGATGGATTAAACCCAGATCTGTGACTAGGGGTGAATGTTTGCCAATGTGCAGCATTCCGTCCATCATCTTGTGTGTTTTGCATTTCGCCCTATGTGGGAAGGGTATGCCCAGACGTGGGTCCCGTGCTCACTACGCCACTGGAGTCAAGCTATCCTGGCTGATGAAGGCTGATAGCCTGAAACCGGTCCTAGGATGCTTGATTCCGGTCCAGGGAAGACATGGCTTGGCAGTTCGGTCTGGACTGTTCCCATGAGGCACAGGGTCAAGATTGATTTGCATATGGCTATGTCTGAACTGGGGTGGCGTGGTGAAGCAAAATAACGATGGATTAAACCCAGATCTGTGACTGGGGGTGAATATTTGCCAATGTGCAGCATTCCGTCCATCATCTTGTGTGTTTTGCATTTCGCCCTATGTGGGAAGGGTATGCCCAGACGTGGGTCCCGTGCTCACTACGCCACTGGAGTCAAGCTATCCTGGCTGATGAAGGCTGATAGCCTGAAACCGGTCCTAGGATGCTTGATTCCGGTCCAGGGAAGACATGGCTTGGCAGTTCGGTCTGGACTGTTCCCATGAGGCACAGGGTCAAGACTGATTTGCATATGGCTATGTCTGAACTGGGGTGGCGTGGTGAAGCAAAATAACGATGGATTAAACCCAGATCTGTGACTGGGGGTGAATGTTTGCCAATGTGCCGCATTCCGTCCATCATCTTGTGTGTTTTGCATTTCGCCCTATGTGGGAAGGGTATGCCCAGACGTGGGTCCCGTGCTCACTACGCCACTGGAGTCAAGCTATCCTGGCTGATGAAGGCTGATAGCCTGAAACTGGTCCTAGGATGCTTGATTCCGGTCCAGGGAAGACATGGCTTGGCAGTTCGGTCTGGACTGTTCCCATGAGGCACAGGGTCAAGACTGATTTGCATATGGCTATGTCTGAACTGGGGTGGCGTGGTGAAGCAAAATAACGATGGATTAAACCCAGATCTGTGACTGGGGGTGAATGTTTGCCAATGTGCAGCATTCCGTCCATCATCTTGTGTGTTTTGCATTTCGCCCTATGTGGGAAGGGTATGCCCAGACGTGGGTCCAGTGCTCACTACGCCACTGGATTCAAGCTATCCTGGCTGATGAAGGCTGATAGCCTGAAACCGGTCCTAGGATGCTTGATTCCGGTCCAGGGAAGACATGGCTTGGCAGTTCGGTCTGGACTGTTCCCATGAGGTACAGGGTCAAGACTGATTTGCATATGGCTAAGTCTGAACTGGGGTGGCGTGGTGAAGCAAAATAACGATGGATTAAACCCAGATCTGTGACTGGGGGTGAATGTTTGCCAATGTGCAGCCTTCCGTCCATCATCTTGTGTGTTTTGCATTTCGCCCTATGTGGGAAGGGTATGCCCAGACGTGGGTCCAGTGCTCACTACGCCACTGGAGTCAAGCTATCCTGGCTGATGAAGGCTGATAGCCTGAAACCGGTCCTAGGATGCTTGATTCCGGTCCAGGGAAGACATGGCTTGGCAGTTCGGTCTGGACTGTTCCCATGAGGCACAGGGTAAAGACTGATTTGCATATGGCTATGTCTGAAGTGGGGTGGCGTGGTGAAGCAAAATAACGATGGATTAAACCCCGATCTGTGACTGGGGGTGAATGTTTGCCAATGTGCAGCATTCCGTCCATCATCTTGTGTGTTTTCCATTTCGCCCTATGTGGGAAGGGTATGCCCAGACGTGGGTCCCATGCTCACTACGCCACTGGAGTCAAGCTATCCTGGCTGATGAAGGCTGATAGCCTGAAACCGGTCCTAGGATGCTTGATTCCGGTCCAGGGAAGACATGGCTTGGCAGTTCGGTCTGGACTGTTCCCATGAGGTACAGGGTCAAGACTGATTTGCATATGGCTATGTCTGAACTGGGGTGGCGTGGTGAAGCAAAATAACGATGGATTAAACCCAGATCTGTGACTGGGGGTGAATGTTTGCCAATGTGCAGCATTCCGTCCATCATCTTGTGTGTTTTGCATTTCGCCCTATGTGGGAAAAGTATGCCCAGACGTGGGTCCCGTGCTCACTACGCCACTGGAGTCAAGCTATCCTGGCTGATGAAGGCTGATAGCCTGAAACCGGTCCTAGGATGCTTGATTCCGGTCCAGGGAAGACATGGCTTGGCAGTTAGGTCTGGGCTGTTCCCATGAGGCACAGGGTCAAGACTGATTTGCATATGGCTATGTCTGAACTGGGGTGGCGTGGTGAAGCAAAATAACGATGGATTAAACCCAGATCTGTGACTGGGGGTGAATGTTTGCCAATGTGCAGCATTCCGTCCATCATCTTGTGTGTTTTGCATTTCGCCCTATGTGGGAAGGGTATGCCCAGATGTGGGTCCCGTGCTCACTACGCCACTGGAGTCAAGCTATCCTGGCTGATGAAGGCTGATAGCCTGAAACCGGTCCTAGGATGCTTGATTCCGGTCCAGGGAAGACATGGCTTGGCAGTTCGGTCTGGACTGTTCCCATGAGGCACAGGGTCAAGACTGATTTGCATATGGTATGTCTGAACTGGGGTGGCGTGGGGAAGCAAAATAACGATGGATTAAACCCAGATCTGTGACTGGGGGTGAATGTTTGCCAATGTGCAGCATTCCGTCCATCATCTTGTGTGTTTTGCATTTCGCCCTATGTGGGAAGGGTATGCCCAGATGTAGGTCCCGTGCTCACTACGCCACTGGAGTCAAGCTATCCTGGATGATGAAGGCTGATAGCCTGAAACCGGTCCTAGGATGCTTGATTCCGGTCCAGGGAAGACATGGCTTGGCAGTTCGGTCTGGACTGTTCCCATGAGGCACAGGGTCAAGACTGATTTGCATATGGCTATGTCTGAACTGGGGTGGCGTGGTGAAGCAAAATAACGATGGATTAAACCCAGATCTGTGACTGGGGGTGAATGTTTGCCAATGTGCAGCATTCCGTCCATCATCTTGTGTGTTTTGCATTTCGCCCTATGTGGGAAGGGTATGCCCAGACGTGGGTCCCGTGCTCACTACGCCACTGGAGTCAAGCTATCCTGGCTGATGAAGGCTGATAGCCTGAAACCGGTCCTAGGATGCTTGATTCCGGTCCAGGGAAGACATGGCTTGGCAGTTCGGTCTGGACTGTTCCCATGAGGCACAGGGTCAAGACTGATTTGCATATGGCTATGTCTGAACTGGGGTGGCGTGGTGAAACAAAATAACGATGGATTAAACCCAGATCTGTGACTGGGGGTGAATGTTTGCCAATGTGCAGCATTCCGTCCATCATCTTGTGTGTTTTGCATTTCGCCCTATGTGGGAAGGGTATGCCCAGACGTGGGTCCCGTGCTCACTAGGCCACTGGAGTCAAGCTATCCTGGCTGAGGAAGGCTGATAGCCTGAAACCGGTCCTAGGATGCTTGATTCCGTTCCAGGGAAGACATGGCTTGGCAGTTCGGTCTGGACTGTTCCCATGAGGCACAGGGTCAAGACTGATTTGCATATGGCTATGTCTGAACTGGGGTGGCGTGGTGAAGCAAAATAACGATGGATTAAACCCAGATCTGTGACTGGGGGTGAATGTTTGCCAATGTGCAGCATTCCGTCCATCATCTTGTGTGTTTTGCATTTCACCCTATGTGGGAAGGGTATGCCCAGACGTGGGTCCCGTGCTCACTACGACACTGGAGTCAAGCTATCCTGGCTGATGAAGGCTGATAGCCTGAAACCGGTCCTAGGATGCTTGATTCCGGTCCAGGGAAGACATGGCTTGGCAGTTCGGTCTGGACTGTTCCCATGAGTCACAGGGTCAAGACTGATTTGCATATGGCTATGTCTGAACTGGGGTGGTGTGGTGAAGCAAAATAGCGATGGATTAAACCCAGATCTGTGACTGGGGTTGAATGTTTGCCAATGTGCAGCAGTCCGTCCATCATCTTGTGTGTTTTGCATTTTGCCCTATGTGGGAAGGGTATGCCCAGACGTGGGTCCCGTGCTCACTACGCCACTGGAGTCAAGCTATCCTGGATGATGAAGGCTGATAGCCTGAAACCGGTCCTAGGATGCTTGATTCCGGTCCAGGGAAGACATGGCTTGGCAGTTCGGTCTGGACTGTTCCCATGAGGCACAGGGTCAAGACTGATTTGCATATGGCTATGTCTGAACTGGGGTGGTGTGGTGAAGCAAAATAACGATGGATTAAACCCCGATCTGTGACTGGGGGTGAATGTTTGCCAATGTGCAGCATTCCATCCATCATCTTGTGTGTTTTGCATTTCGCCCTATGTGGGAAGGGTATGCCCAGACGTGGGTCCTGTGCTCACTACGCCACTGGAGTCAAGCTATCCTGGCTGATGAAGGCTGATAGCCTGAAACCGGTCCTAGGATGCTTGATTCCGGTCCAGGGAAGACATGGCTTGGCAGTTCGGTCTGGACTGTTCCCATGAGGCACAGGGTCAAGACTGATTTGCATATGGCTATGTCTGAACTGGGGTGGCGTGGTGAAGCAAAATAACGATGGATTAAACCCAGATCTGTGACTGGGGGTGAATGTTTGCCAATGTGCAGCATTCCGTCCATCATCTTGTGTGTTTTGCATTTTGCCCTATGTGGGAAGGGTATGCCCAGACGTGGGTCCCGTGCTCACTACGCCACTGGAGTCAAGCTATCCTGGCTGATGAAGGCTGATAGCCTGAAACCGGTCCTAGGATGCTTGATTCCGGTCCAGGGAAGACATGGCTTGGCAGTTCGGTCTGGACTGTTCCCATGAGGCACAGGGTCTAGACTGATTTGCATATGGTTATGTCTGAACTGGGGTGGCGTGGTGAAGCAAAATAACGATGGATTAAACCCAGATCTGAGACTGGGGGTGAATGTTTGCCAATGTGCAGCATTCCGTCCATCATCTTGTGTGTTTTGCATTTCGCCCTATGTGGGAAGGGTATGCCCAGACGTGGGTCCCGTGCTCACTACGCCACTGGAGTCAAGCTATCCTGGCTGATGAAGGCTGATAGCCTGAAACCGGTCCTAGGATGCTTGATTCCGGTCCAGGGAAGACATGGCTTGGCAGTTCGGTCTGGACTGTTCCCATGAGGCACAGGGTCAAGACTGATTCGCATATGGCTATGTCTGAACTGGGGTGGCGTGGTGAAGCAAAATAACGATGGATTAAACCCAGATCTGTGACTGGGGGTGAATGTTTGCCAATGTGCAGCATTCCATCCATCATCTTGTGTGTTTTGCATTTCGCCCTATGTGGGAAGGGTATGCCCAGACGTGGGTCCCGTGCTCACTACGCCACTGGAGTCAAGCTATCCTGGCTGATGAAGGCTGATAGCCTGAAACCGGTCCTAGGATGCTTGATTCCGGTCCAGGGAAGACATGGCTTGGCAGTTCGGTCTGGACTGTTCCCATGAGGCACAGGGTCAAGACTGATTTGCATATGGCTATGTCTGAACTGGGGTGGCGTGGTGAAGCAAAATAACGATGGATTAAACCCAGATCTGTGACTGGGGGTGAATGTTTGCCAATGTGCAGCATTCCGTCCATCATCTTGTGTGTTTTGCATTTCGCCCTATGTGGGAAGGGTATGCCCAGACGTGGGTCCCGTGCTCACTACGCCACTGGAGTCAAGCTATCCTGGCTGATGAAGGCTGATAGCCTGAAACCGGTCCTAGGATGCTTGATTCCGGTCCAGGGAAGACATGGCTTGGCAGTTCGGTCTGGACTGTTCCCATGAGGCACAGGGTCAAGACTGATTTGCATATGGCTATGTCTGAACTGGGGTGGCGTGGGGAAGCAAAATAACAATGGATTAAACCCAGATCTGTGACTGGGGGTGAATGTTTGCCAATGTGCAGCATTCCGTCCATCATCTTGTGTGTTTTGCATTTCGCCCTATGTGGGAAGGGTATGCCCAGATGTGGGTCCCGTGCTCACTACGCCACTGGAGTCAAGCTATCCTGGATGATGAAGGCTGATAGCCTGAAACCGGTCCTAGGATGCTTGATTCCGGTCCAGGGAAGACATGGCTTGGCAGTTCGGTCTGGACTGTTCCCATGAGGCACAGGGTCAAGACTGATTTGCATATGGCTATGTCTGAACTGGGGTGGCGTGGTGAAGCAAAATAACGATGGATTAAACCCAGATCTGTGACTGGGGGTGAATGTTTGCCAATGTGCAGCATTCCGTCCATCATCTTGTGTGTTTTGCATTTCGCCCTATGTGGGAAGGGTATGCCCAGACGTGGGTCCCGTGCTCACTACGCCACTGGAGTCAAGCTATCCTGGCTGATGAAGGCTGATAGCCTGAAACCGGTCCTAGGATGCTTGATTCCGGTCCAGTGAAGACATGGCTTGGCAGTTCGGTCTGGACTGTTCCCATGAGGCACAGGGTCAAGACTGATTTGCATATGGCTATGTCTGAACTGGGGTGGCGTGGTGAAGCAAAATAACGATGGATTAAACCCAGATCTGTGACTGGGGGTGAATGTTTGCCAATGTGCAGCATTCCGTCCATCATCTTGTGTGTTTTGCATTTCGCCCTATGTGGGAAGGGTATGCCCAGACGTGGGTCCCGTGCTCACTACGCCACTGGAGTCAAGCTATCCTGGCTGATGAAGGCTGATAGCCTGAAACCGGTCCTAGGATGCTTGATTCCGGTCCAGGGAAGACATGGCTTGGCAGTTCGGTCTGGACTGTTCCCATGAGGCACAGGGTCAAGACTGATTTGCATATGGCTATGTCTGAACTGGGGTGGCGTGGTGAAGCAAAATAACGATGGATTAAACCCAGATCTGTGACTGGGGGTGAATGTTTGCCAATGTGCAGCATTCCGTCCATCATCTTGTGTGTTTTGCATTTCCCCTATGTGGGAAGGGTATGCCCAGACGTGGGTCCCGTGCTCACTACGACACTGGAGTCAAGCTATCCTGGCTGATGAAGGCTGATAGCCTGAAACCGGTCCTAGGATGCTTGATTCCGGTCCAGGGAAGACATGGCTTGGCAGTTCGGTCTGGACTGTTCCCATGAGGCACAGGGTCAAGACTGATTTGCATATGGCTATGTCTGAACTGGGGTGGTGTGGTGAAGCAAAATAACGATGGATTAAACCCAGATCTGTGACTGGGGGTGAATGTTTGCCAATGTGCAGCATTCCGTCCATCATCTTGTGTGTTTTGCATTTCGCCCTATGTGGGAAGGGTATGCCCAGACGTGGGTCCCGTGCTCACTACGCCACTGGAGTCAAGCTATCCTGGCTGATGAAGGCTGATAGCCTGAAACCGGTCCTAGGATGCTTGATTCCGGTCCAGGGAAGACATGGCTTGGCAGTTCGGTCTGGACTGTTCCCATGAGGCACAGGGTCAAGACTGATTTGCATATGGCTATGTCTGAACTGTGGTGGCGTGGTGAAGCAAAATAACGATGGATTAAACCCAGATCTGTGACTGGGGGTGAATGTTTGCCAATGTGCAGCATTCCGTCCATCATCTTGTGTGTTTTGCATTTCGCCCTATGTGGGAAGGGTATGCCCAGACGTGGGTCCCGTGCTCACTACGCCACTGGAGTCAAGCTATCCTGGCTGATGAAGGCTGATAGCCTGAAACCGGTCCTAGGATGCTTGGTTCCGGTCCAGGGAAGACATGGCTTGGCAGTTCGGTCTGGACTGTTCCCATGAGGCACAGGGTCAAGATTGATTTGCATATGGCTATGTCTGAACTGGGGTGGCGTGGTGAAGCAAAATAACGATGGATTAAACCCAGATCTGTGACTGGGGGTGAATGTTTGCCAATGTGCAGCATTCCGTCCATCATCTTGTGTGTTTTGCATTTCGCCCTATGTGGGAAGGGTATGCCCAGACGTGGGTCCCGTGCTCACTACGCCACTGGAGTCAAGCTATCCTGGCTGATGAAGGCTGATAGCCTGAAACCGGTCCTAGGATGCTTGATTCCGGTCCAGGGAAGACATGGCTTGGCAGTTCGGTCTGGACTGTTCCCATGAGGCACAGGGTCAAGACTGATTTGCATATGGCTATGTCTGAACTGGGGTGGCGTGGTGAAGCAAAATAACGATGGATTAAATCCAGATCTGTGACTGGGGGTGAATGTTTGCCAATGTGCAGCATTCCGTCCATCATCTTGTGTGTTTTGCATTTCGCCCTATGTGGGAAGGGTATGCCCAGACGTGGGTCCCGTGCTCACTACGCCACTGGAGACAAGCTATCCTGGCTGATGAAGGCTGATAGCCTGAAACTGGTCCTAGGATTCTTGATTCCGGTCCAGGGAAGACATGGCTTGGCAGTTCGGTCTGGACTGTTCCCATGAGGCACAGGGTCAAGACTGATTTGCATATGGCTATGTCTGAACTGGGGTGGCGTGGTGAAGCAAAATAACGATGGATTAAACCCAGATCTGTGACTGGGGGTGAATGTTTGCCAATGTGCAGCATTCCGTCCATCATCTTGTGTGTTTTGCATTTCGCCCTATGTGGGAAGGGTATGCCCAGACGTGGGTCCCGTGCTCACTACGCCACTGGATTCAAGCTATCCTGGCTGATGAAGGCTGATAGCCTGAAACCGGTCCTAGGATGCTTGATTCCGATCCAGGGAAGACATGGCTTGGCAGTTCGGTCTGGACTGTTCCCATGAGGTACAGGGTCAAGACTGATTTGCATATGGCTATGTCTGAACTGGGGTGGCGTGGTGAAGCAAAATAACGATGGATTAAACCCAGATCTGTGACTGGGGGTGAATGTTTGCCAATGTGCAGCATTCCGTCCATCATCTTGTGTGTTTTGCATTTCGCCCTATGTGGGAAGGGTATGCCCAGACGTGGGTCCTGTGCTCACTACGCCACTGGAGTCAAGCTATCCTGGCTGATGAAGGCTGATAGCCTGAAACCGGTCCTAGGATGCTTGATTCCGGTCCAGGGAAGACATGGCTTGGCAGTTCGGTCTGGACTGTTCCCATGAGGCACAGGGTCAAGACTGATTTGCATATGGCTATGTCTGAACTGGGGTGGCGTGGTGAAGCAAAATAACGATGGATTAAACCCAGATCTGTGACTGGGGGTGAATGTTTACCAATGTGCAGCATTCCGTCCATCATCTTGTGTGTTTTGCATTTCGCCCTATGTGGGAAGGGTATGCCCAGACGTGGGTCCCATGCTCACTACGCCACTGGAGTCAAGCTATCCTGGCTGATGAAGGCTGATAGCCTGAAACCGGTCCTAGGATGCTTGATTCCGGTCCAGGGAAGACATGGCTTGGCAGTTCGGTCTGGACTGTTCCCATGAGGCACAGGGTCAAGACTGATTTGCATATGGCTATGTCTGAACTGGGGTGGCGTGGTGAAGCAAAATAACGATGGATTAAACCCAGATCTGTGACTGGGGGTGAATGTTTGCCAATGTGCAGCATTCCGTCCATCATCTTGTGTGTTTTGCATTTCGCCCTATGTGGGAAGGGTATGCCCAGACGTGGGTCCCGTGCTCACTACGCCACTAGAGTCAAGCTATCCTGGCTGATGAAGGCTGATAGCCTGAAACCGGTCCTAGGATGCTTGATTCCGGTCCAGGGAAGACATAGCTTGGCAGTTCGGTCTGGACTGTTCCCATGAGGTACAGGGTCAAGACTGATTTGCATATGGCTATGTCTGAACTGGGGTGGCGTGGTGAAGCAAAATAACGATGGATTAAACCCAGATCTGTGACTGGGGGTGAATGTTTGCCAAAGTGCAGCATTCCGTCCATCATCTTGTGTGTTTTGCATTTCGCCCTATGTGGGAAGGGTATGCCCAGACGTGGGTCCCGTGCTCACTACGCCACTGGAGTCAAGCTATCCTGGCTGATGAAGGCTGATAGCCTGAAACCGGTCCTAGGATGCTTGATTCCGGTCCAGGGAAGACATGGCTTGGCAGTTCGGTCTGGACTGTTCCCATGAGGCACAGGGTCAAGACTGATTTGCATATGGCTATGTCTGAACTGGGGTGGTGTGGTGAAGCAAAATAACGATGGATTAAACCCAGATCTGTGACTGGGGGTAAATGTTTGCCAATGTGCAGCATTCCGTCCATCATCTTGTGTGTTTTGCATTTCGCCCTATGTGGGAAGGGTATGCCCAGACGTGGGTCCCGTGCTCACTACGCCACTGGAGTCAAGCTATCCTGGCTGATGAAGGCTGATAGCCTGAAACCGGTCCTAGGATGCTTGATTCCGGTCCAGGGAAGACATGGCTTGGCAGTTCGGTCTGGACTGTTCCCATGAGGCACAGGGTCAAGACTGATTTGCATATGGCTATGTCTGAACTGTGGTGGCGTGGTGAAGCAAAATAACGATGGATTAAACCCAGATCTGTGACTGGGGGTGAATGTTTGCCAATGTGCAGCATTCCGTCCATCATCTTGTGTGTTTTGCATTTCGCCCTATGTGGGAAGGGTATGCCCAGACGTGGGTCCCGTGCTCACTACGCCACTGGAGTCAAGCTATCCTGGCTGATGAAGGCTGATAGCCTGAAACCGGTCCTAGGATGCTTGATTCCGGTCCAGGGAAGACATGGCTTGGCAGTTCGGTCTGGACTGTTCCCATGAGGCACAGGGTCAAGATTGATTTGCATATGGCTATGTCTGAACTGGGGTGGCGTGGTGAAGCAAAATAACGATGGATTAAACCCAGATCTGTGACTGGGGGTGAATGTTTGCCAATGTGCAGCATTCCGTCCATCATCTTGTGTGTTTTGCATTTCGCCCTATGTGGGAAGGGTATGCCCAGACGTGGGTCCCGTGCTCACTACGCCACTGGAGTCAAGCTATCCTGGCTGATGAAGGCTGATAGCCTGAAACCGGTCCTAGGATGCTTGATTCCGGTCCAGGGAAGACATGGCTTGGCAGTTCGGTCTGGACTGTTCCCATGAGGCACAGGGTCAAGACTGATTTGCATATGGCTATGTCTGAACTGGGGTGGCGCGATGAAGCAAAATAACGATGGATTAAACCCAGATCTGTGACTGGGGGTGAATGTTTGCCAATGTGCAGCATTCCGTCCATCATCTTGTGTGTTTTGCATTTCGCCCTATGTGGGAAGGGTATGCCCAGACGTGGGTCCCGTGCTCACTACGCCACTGGAGTCAAGCTATCCTGGCTGATGAAGGCTGATAGCCTGAAACTGGTCCTAGGATGCTTGATTCCGGTCCAGGGAAGACATGGCTTGGCAGTTCGGTCTGGACTGTTCCCATGAGGCACAGGGTCAAGACTGATTTGCATATGGCTATGTCTGAACTGGGGTGGCGTGGTGAAGCAAAATAACGATGGATTAAACCCAGATCTGTGACTGGGGGTGAATGTTTGCCAATGTGCAGCCTTCCGTCCATCATCTTGTGTGTTTTGCATTTCGCCCTATGTGGGAAGGGTATGCCCAGACGTGGGTCCAGTGCTCACTACGCCACTGGAGTCAAGCTATCCTGGCTGATGAAGGCTGATAGCCTGAAACCGGTCCTAGGATGCTTGATTCCGGTCCAGGGAAGACATGGCTTGGCAGTTCGGTCTGGACTGTTCCCGTGAGGCACAGGGTCAAGACTGATTTGCATATGGCTATGTCTGAACTGGGGTGGCGTGGTGAAGCAAAATAACGATGGATTAAACCCCGATCTGTGACTATGGGTGAATGTTTGCCAATGTGCAGCATTCCGTCCATCATCTTGTGTGTTTTGCATTTCGCCCTATGTGGGAAGGGTATGCCCAGACGTGGGTCCCATGCTCACTATGCCACTGGAGTCAAGCTATCCTGGCTGATGAAGGCTGATAGCCTGAAACCGGTCCTAGGATGCTTGATTCCGGTCCAGGGAAGACATGGCTTGGCAGTTCGGTCTGGACTGTTCCCATGAGGTACAGGGTCAAGACTGATTTGCATATGGCTATGTCTGAACTGGGGTGGCGTGGTGAAGCAAAATAACGATGGATTAAACCCAGATCTGTGACTGGGGGTGAATGTTTGCCAATGTGCAGCATTCCGTCCATCATCTTGTGTGTTTTGCATTTCGCCCTATGTGGGAAGGGTATGCCCAGACGTGGGTCCCGTGCTCACTACGCCACTGGAGTCAAGCTATCCTGGCTGATGAAGGCTGATAGCCTGAAACCGGTCCTAGGATGCTTGATTCCGGTCCAGGGAAGACATGGCTTGGCAGTTCGGTCTGGACTGTTCCCATGAGGCACAGGGTCAAGACTGATTTGCATATGGCTATGTCTGAACTGGGGTGGCGTGGTGAAGCAAAATAACGATGGATTAAACCCAGATCTGTGACTGGGGGTGAATGTTTACCAATGTGCAGCATTCCTTCCATCATCTTGTGTGTTTTGCATTTCGCCCTATGTGGGAAGGGTATGCCCAGACGTGGGTCCCATGCTCACTACGCCACTGGAGTCAAGCTATCCTGGCTGATGAAGGCTGATAGCCTGAAACCGGTCCTAGGATGCTTGATTCCGGTCCAGGGAAGACATGGCTTGGCAGTTCGGTCTGGACTGTTCCCATGAGGCACAGGGTCAAGACTGATTTGCATATGGCTATGTCTGAACTGTGGTGGCTTGGTGAAGCAAAATAACGATGGATTAAACCCAGATCTGTGACTGGGGGTGAATGTTTGCCAATGTGCAGCATTCCGTCCATCATCTTGTGTGTTTTGCATTTCGCCCTATGTGGGAAGGGTATGCCCAGACGTGGGTCCCGTGCTCACTACGCCACTAGAGTCAAGCTATCCTGGCTGATGAAGGCTGATAGCCTGAAACCGGTCCTAGGATGCTTGATTCCGGTCCAGGGAAGACATGGCTTGGCAGTTCGGTCTGGACTGTTCCCATGAGGTACAGGGTCAAGACTGATTTGCATATGGCTATGTCTGAACTGGGGTGGCGTGGTGAAGCAAAATAACGATGGATTAAACCCAGATCTGTGACTGGGGGTGAATGTTTGCCAATGTGCAGCATTCCGTCCATCATCTTGTGTGTTTTGCATTTCGCCCTATGTGGGAAGGGTATGCCCAGACGTGGGTCCCGTGCTCACTACGCCACTGGAGTCAAGCTATCCTGGCTGATGAAGGCTGATAGCCTGAAACCGGTCCTAGAATGCTTGATTCCGGTCAAGGGAAGACATGGCTTGGCAGTTCGGTCTGGACTGTTCCCATGAGGCACAGGGTCAAGACTGATTTGCATATGGCTATGTCTGAACTGGGGTGGTGTGGTGAAGCAAAATAGCGATGGATTAAACCCAGATCTGTGACTGGGGTTGAATGTTTGCCAATGTGCAGCATTCCGTCCATCATCTTGTGTGTTTTGCATTTTGCCCTATGTGGGAAGGGTATGCCCAGACGTGGGTCCCGTGCTCACTACGCCACTGGAGTCAAGCTATCTTGGCTGATGAAGGCTGATAGCCTGAAACCGGTCCTAGGATGCTTGATTCCGGTCCAGGAAGACATGGCTTGGCAGTTCGGTCTGGACTGTTCCCATGAGGCACAGGGTCAAGACTGATTTGCATATGGCTATGTCTGAACTGGGGTGGTGTGGTGAAGCAAAATAACGATGGATTAAACCCCGATCTGTGACTGGGGGTGAATGTTTGCCAATGTGCAGCATTCCATCCATCATCTTGTGTGTTTTGCATTTCGCCCTATGTGGGAAGGGTATGCCCAGACGTGGGTCCTGTGCTCACTACGCCACTGGAGTCAAGCTATCCTGGCTGATGAAGGCTGATAGCCTGAAACCGGTCCTAGGATGCTTGATTCCGGTCCAGGGAAGACATGGCTTGGCAGTTCGGTCTGGACTGTTCCCATGAGGCACAGGGTCAAGACTGATTTGCATATGGCTATGTCTGAACTGGGGTGGCGTGGTGAAGCAAAATAACGATGGATTAAACCCAGATCTGTGACTGGGGGTGAATGTTTGCCAATGTGCAGCATTCCGTCCATCATCTTGTGTGTTTTGCATTTTGCCCTATGTGGGAAGGGTATGCCCAGACGTGGGTCCCGTGCTCACTACGCCACTGGAGTCAAGCTATCCTGGCTGATGAAGGCTGATAGCCTGAAACCGGTCCTAGGATGCTTGATTCCGGTCCAGGGAAGACATGGCTTGGCAGTTCGGTCTGGACTGTTCCCATGAGGCACAGGGTCTAGACTGATTTGCATATGGTTATGTCTGAACTGGGGTGGCGTGGTGAAGCAAAATAACGATGGATTAAACCCAGATCTGAGACTGGGGGTGAATGTTTGCCAATGTGCAGCATTCCGTCCATCATCTTGTGTGTTTTGCATTTCGCCCTATGTGGGAAGGGTATGCCCAGACGTGGGTCCCGTGCTCACTACGCCACTGGAGTCAAGCTATCCTGGCTGATGAAGGCTGATAGCCTGAAACCGGTCCTAGGATGCTTGATTCCGGTCCAGGGAAGACATGGCTTGGCAGTTCGGTCTGGACTGTTCCCCATGAGGCACAGGGTCAAGACTGATTCGCATATGGCTATGTCTGAACTGGGGTGGCGTGGTGAAGCAAAATAACGATGGATTAAACCCAGATCTGTGACTGGGGGTGAATGTTTGCCAATGTGCAGCATTCCATCCATCATCTTGTGTGTTTTGCATTTCGCCCTATGTGGGAAGGGTATGCCCAGACGTGGGTCCCGTGCTCACTACGCCACTGGAGTCAAGCTATCCTGGCTGATGAAGGCTGATAGCCTGAAACCGGTCCTAGGATGCTTGATTCCGGTCCAGGGAAGACATGGCTTGGCAGTTCGGTCTGGACTGTTCCCATGAGGCACAGGGTCAAGACTGATTTGCATATGGCTATGTCTGAACTGGGGTGGCGTGGTGAAGCAAAATAACGATGGATTAAACCCAGATCTGTGACTGGGGGTGAATGTTTGCCAATGTGCAGCATTCCGTCCATCATCTTGTGTGTTTTGCATTTCGCCCTATGTGGGAAGGGTATGCCCAGACGTGGGTCCCGTGCTCACTACGCCACTGGAGTCAAGCTATCCTGGCTGATGAAGGCTGATAGCCTGAAACCGGTCCTAGGATGCTTGATTCCGGTCCAGGGAAGACATGGCTTGGCAGTTCGGTCTGGACTGTTCCCATGAGGCACAGGGTCAAGACTGATTTGCATATGGCTATGTCTGAACTGGGGTGGCGTGGGGAAGCAAAATAACGATGGATTAAACCCAGATCTGTGACTGGGGGTGAATGTTTGCCAATGTGCAGCATTCCGTCCATCATCTTGTGTGTTTTGCATTTCGCCCTATGTGGGAAGGGTATGCCCAGATGTGGGTCCCGTGCTCACTACGCCACTGGAGTCAAGCTATCCTGGATGATGAAGACTGATAGCCTGAAACCGGTCCTAGGATGCTTGATTCCGGTCCAGGGAAGACATGGCTTGGCAGTTCGGTCTGGACTGTTCCCATGAGGCACAGGGTCAAGACTGATTTGCATATGGCTATGTCTGAACTGGGGTGGCGTGGTGAAGCAAAATAACGATGGATTAAACCCAGATCTGTGACTGGGGGTGAATGTTTGCCAATGTGCAGCATTCCGTCCATCATCTTGTGTGTTTTGCATTTCGCCCTATGTGGGAAGGGTATGCCCAGACGTGGGTCCCGTGCTCACTACGCCACTGGAGTCAAGCTATCCTGGCTGATGAAGGCTGATAGCCTGAAACCGGTCCTAGGATGCTTGATTCCGGTCCAGTGAAGACATGGCTTGGCAGTTCGGTCTGGACTGTTCCCATGAGGCACAGGGTCAAGACTGATTTGCATATGGCTATGTCTGAACTGGGGTGGCGTGGTGAAGCAAAATAACGATGGATTAAACCCAGATCTGTGACTGGGGGTGAATGTTTGCCAATGTGCAGCATTCCGTCCATCATCTTGTGTGTTTTGCATTTCGCCCTATGTGGGAAGGGTATGCCCAGACGTGGGTCCCGTGCTCACTACGCCACTGGAGTCAAGCTATCCTGGCTGATGAAGGCTGATAGCCTGAAACCGGTCCTAGGATGCTTGATTCCGGTCCAGGGAAGACATGGCTTGGCAGTTCGGTCTGGACTGTTCCCATGAGGCACAGGGTCAAGACTGATTTGCATATGGCTATGTCTGAACTGGGGTGGCGTGGTGAAGCAAAATAACGATGGATTAAACCCAGATCTGTGACTGGGGGTGAATGTTTGCCAATGTGCAGCATTCCGTCCATCATCTTGTGTGTTTTGCATTTCCCCTATGTGGGAAGGGTATGCCCAGACGTGGGTCCCGTGCTCACTACGACACTGGAGTCAAGCTATCCTGGCTGATGAAGGCTGATAGCCTGAAACCGGTCCTAGGATGCTTGATTCCGGTCCAGGGAAGACATGGCTTGGCAGTTCGGTCTGGACTGTTCCCATGAGGCACAGGGTCAAGACTGATTTGCATATGGCTATGTCTGAACTGGGGTGGTGTGGTGAAGCAAAATAACGATGGATTAAACCCAGATCTGTGACTGGGGGTGAATGTTTGCCAATGTGCAGCATTCCGTCCATCATCTTGTGTGTTTTGCATTTCGCCCTATGTGGGAAGGGTATGCCCAGACGTGGGTCCCGTGCTCACTACGCCACTGGAGTCAAGCTATCCTGGCTGATGAAGGCTGATAGCCTGAAACCGGTCCTAGGATGCTTGATTCCGGTCCAGGGAAGACATGGCTTGGCAGTTCGGTCTGGACTGTTCCCATGAGGCACAGGGTCAAGACTGATTTGCATATGGCTATGTCTGAACTGTGGTGGCGTGGTGAAGCAAAATAACGATGGATTAAACCCAGATCTGTGACTGGGGGTGAATGTTTGCCAATGTGCAGCATTCCGTCCATCATCTTGTGTGTTTTGCATTTCGCCCTATGTGGGAAGGGTATGCCCAGACGTGGGTCCCGTGCTCACTACGCCACTGGAGTCAAGCTATCCTGGCTGATGAAGGCTGATAGCCTGAAACCGGTCCTAGGATGCTTGATTCCGGTCCAGGGAAGACATGGCTTTTGCAGTTCGGTCTGGACTGTTCCCATGAGGCACAGGGTCAAGATTGATTTGCATATGGCTATGTCTGAACTGGGGTGGCGTGGTGAAGCAAAATAACGATGGATTAAACCCAGATCTGTGACTGGGGGTGAATGTTTGCCAATGTGCAGCATTCCGTCCATCATCTTGTGTGTTTTGCATTTCGCCCTATGTGGGAAGGGTATGCCCAGACGTGGGTCCCGTGCTCACTACGCCACTGGAGTCAAGCTATCCTGGCTGATGAAGGCTGATAGCCTGAAACCGGTCCTAGGATGCTTGATTCCGGTCCAGGGAAGACATGGCTTGGCAGTTCGGTCTGGACTGTTCCCATGAGGTACAGGGTCAAGACTGATTTGCATATGGCTATGTCTGAACTGGGGTGGCGTGGTGAAGCAAAATAACGATGGATTAAACCCAGATCTGTGACTGGGGGTGAATGTTTGCCAATGTGCAGCATTCCGTCCATCATCTTGTGTGTTTTGCATTTCGCCCTATGTGGGAAGGGTATGCCCAGACGTGGGTCCCGTGCTCACTACGCCACTGGAGTCAAGCTATCCTGGCTGATGAAGGCTGATAGCCTGAAACCGGTCCTAGGATGCTTGATTCCGGTCCAGGGAAGACATGGCTTGGCAGTTCGGTCTGGACTGTTCCCATGAGGCACAGGGTCAAGACTGATTTGCATATGGCTATGTCTGAACTGGGGTGGCGTGGTGAAGCAAAATAACGATGGATTAAACCCAGATCTGTGACTGGGGGTGAATGTTTACCAATGTGCAGCATTCCGTCCATCATCTTGTGTGTTTTGCATTTCGCCCTATGTGGGAAGGGTATGCCCAGACGTGGGTCCCATGCTCACTACGCCACTGGAGTCAAGCTATCCTGGCTGATGAAGGCTGATAGCCTGAAACCGGTCCTAGGATGCTTGATTCCGGTCCAGGGAAGACATGGCTTGGCAGTTCGGTCTGGACTGTTCCCATGAGGCACAGGGTCAAGACTGATTTGCATATGGCTATGTCTGAACTGGGGTGGCGTGGTGAAGCAAAATAACGATGGATTAAACCCAGATCTGTGACTGGGGGTGAATGTTTGCCAATGTGCAGCATTCCGTCCATCATCTTGTGTGTTTTGCATTTCGCCCTATGTGGGAAGGGTATGCCCAGACGTGGGTCCCGTCCTCACTACGCCACTAGAGTCAAGCTATCCTGGCTGATGAAGGCTGATAGCCTGAAACCGGTCCTAGGATGCTTGATTCCGGTCCAGGGAAGACATGGCTTGGCAGTTCGGTCTGGACTGTTCCCATGAGGTACAGGGTCAAGACTGATTTGCATATGGCTATGTCTGAACTGGGGTGGCGTGGTGAAGCAAAATAACGATGGATTAAACCCAGATCTGTGACTGGGGGTGAATGTTTGCCAAAGTGCAGCATTCCGTCCATCATCTTGTGTGTTTTGCATTTCGCCCTATGTGGGAAGGGTATGCCCAGACGTGGGTCCCGTGCTCACTACGCCACTGGAGTCAAGCTATCCTGGCTGATGAAGGCTGATAGCCTGAAACCGGTCCTAGGATGCTTGATTCCGGTCCAGGGAAGACATGGCTTGGCAGTTCGGTCTGGACTGTTCCCATGAGGCACAGGGTCAAGACTGATTTGCATATGGCTATGTCTGAACTGGGGTGGTGTGGTGAAGCAAAATAACGATGGATTAAACCCAGATCTGTGACTGGGGGTGAATGTTTGCCAATGTGCAGCATTCCGTCCATCATCTTGTGTGTTTTGCATTTCGCCCTATGTGGGAAGGGTATGCCCAGACGTGGGTCCCGTGCTCACTACGCCACTGGAGTCAAGCTATCCTGGCTGATGAAGGCTGATAGCCTGAAACCGGTCCTAGGATGCTTGATTCCGGTCCAGGGAAGACATGGCTTGGCAGTTCGGTCTGGACTGTTCCCATGAGGCACAGGGTCAAGACTGATTTGCATATGGCTATGTCTGAACTGTGGTGGCGTGGTGAAGCAAAATAACGATGGATTAAACCCAGATCTGTGACTGGGGGTGAATGTTTGCCAATGTGCAGCATTCCGTCCATCATCTTGTGTGTTTTGCATTTCGCCCTATGTGGGAAGGGTATGCCCAGACGTGGGTCCCGTGCTCACTACGCCACTGGAGTCAAGCTATCCTGGCTGATGAAGGCTGATAGCCTGAAACCGGTCCTAGGATGCTTGATTCCGGTCCAGGGAAGACATGGCTTGGCAGTTCGGTCTGGACTGTTCCCATGAGGCACAGGGTCAAGATTGATTTGCATATGGCTATGTCTGAACTGGGGTGGCGTGGTGAAGCAAAATAACGATGGATTAAACCCAGATCTGTGACTGGGGGTGAATGTTTGCCAATGTGCAGCATTCCGTCCATCATCTTGTGTGTTTTGCATTTCGCCCTATGTGGGAAGGGTATGCCCAGACGTGGGTCCCGTGCTCACTACGCCACTGGAGTCAAGCTATCCTGGCTGATGAAGGCTGATAGCCTGAAACCGGTCCTAGGATGCTTGATTCCGGTCCAGGGAAGACATGGCTTGGCAGTTCGGTCTGGACTGTTCCCATGAGGCACAGGGTCAAGACTGATTTGCATATGGCTATGTCTGAACTGGGGTGGCGTGGTGAAGCAAAATAACGATGGATTAAACCCAGATCTGTGACTGGGGGTGAATGTTTGCCAATGTGCAGCATTCCGTCCATCATCTTGTGTGTTTTGCATTTCGCCCTATGTGGGAAGGGTATGCCCAGACGTGGGTCCCGTGCTCACTACGCCACTGGAGTCAAGCTATCCTGGCTGATGAAGGCTGATAGCCTGAAACTGGTCCTAGGATGCTTGATTCCGGTCCAGGGAAGACATGGCTTGGCAGTTCGGTCTGGACTGTTCCCATGAGGCACAGGGTCAAGACTGATTTGCATATGGCTATGTCTGAACTGGGGTGGCGTGGTGAAGCAAAATAACGATGGATTAAACCCAGATCTGTGACTGGGGGTGAATGTTTGCCAATGTGCAGCATTCCGTCCATCATCTTGTGTGTTTTGCATTTCGCCCTATGTGGGAAGGGTATGCCCAGACGTGGCTCCCGTGCTCACTACGCCACTGGATTCAAGCTATCCTGGCTGATGAAGGCTGATAGCCTGAAACCGGTCCTAGGATGCTTGATTCCGGTCCAGGGAAGACATGGCTTGGCAGTTCGGTCTGGACTGTTCCCATGAGGTACAGGGTCAAGACTGATTTGCATATGGCTATGTCTGAACTGGGGTGGCGTGGTGAAGCAAAATAACGATGGATTAAACCCAGATCTGTGACTGGGGGTGAATGTTTGCCAATGTGCAGCCTTCCGTCCATCATCTTGTGTGTTTTGCATTTCGCCCTATGTGGGAAGGGTATGCCCAGACGTGGGTCCAGTGCTCACTACGCCACTGGAGTCAAGCTATCCTGGCTGATGAAGGCTGATAGCCTGAAACCGGTCCTAGGATGCTTGATTCCGGTCCAGGGAAGACATGGCTTGGCAGTTCGGTCTGGACTGTTCCCATGAGGCACAGGGTCAAGACTGATTTGCATATGGCTATGTCTGAACTGGGGTGGCGTGGTGAAGCAAAATAATGATGGATTAAACCCCGATCTGTGACTATGGGTGAATGTTTGCCAATGTGCAGCATTCCGTCCATCATCTTGTGTGTTTTGCATTTCGCCCTATGTGGGAAGGGTATGCCCAGACGTGGGTCCCATGCTCACTATGCCACTGGAGTCAAGCTATCCTGGCTGATGAAGGCTGATAGCCTGAAACCGGTCCTAGGATGCTTGATTCCGGTCCAGGGAAGACATGGCTTGGCAGTTCGGTCTGGACTGTTCCCATGAGGTACAGGGTCAAGACTGATTTGCATATGGCTATGTCTGAACTGGGGTGGCGTGGTGAAGCAAAATAACGATGGATTAAACCCAGATCTGTGACTGGGGGTGAATGTTTGCCAATGTGCAGCATTCCGTCCATCATCTTGTGTGTTTTGCATTTCGCCCTATGTGGGAAGGGTATGCCCAGACGTGGGTCCCGTGCTCACTACGCCACTGGAGTCAAGCTATCCTGGCTGATGAAGGCTGATAGCCTGAAACCGGTCCTAGGATGCTTGATTCCGGTCCAGGGAAGACATGGCTTGGCAGTTCGGTCTGGACTGTTCCCATGAGGCACAGGGTCAAGACTGATTTGCATATGGCTATGTCTGAACTGGGGTGGCGTGGTGAAGCAAAATAACGATGGATTAAACCCAGATCTGTGACTGGGGGTGAATGTTTACCAATGTGCAGCATTCCGTCCATCATCTTGTGTGTTTTGCATTTCGCCCTATGTGGGAAGGGTATGCCCAGACGTGGGTCCCATGCTCACTACGCCACTGGAGTCAAGCTATCCTGGCTGATGAAGGCTGATAGCCTGAAACCGGTCCTAGGATGCTTGATTCCGGTCCAGGGAAGACATGGCTTGGCAGTTCGGTCTGGACTGTTCCCATGAGGCACAGGGTCAAGACTGATTTGCATATGGCTATGTCTGAACTGTGGTGGCTTGGTGAAGCAAAATAACGATGGATTAAACCCAGATCTGTGACTGGGGGTGAATGTTTGCCAATGTGCAGCATTCCGTCCATCATCTTGTGTGTTTTGCATTTCGCCCTATGTGGGAAGGGTATGCCCAGACGTGGGTCCCGTGCTCACTACGCCACTAGAGTCAAGCTATCCTGGCTGATGAAGGCTGATAGCCTGAAACCGGTCCTAGGATGCTTGATTCCGGTCCAGGGAAGACATGGCTTGGCAGTTCGGTCTGGACTGTTCCCATGAGGTACAGGGTCAAGACTGATTTGCATATGGCTATGTCTGAACTGGGGTGGCGTGGTGAAGCAAAATAACGATGGATTAAACCCAGATCTGTGACTGGGGGTGAATGTTTGCCAATGTGCAGCATTCCGTCCATCATCTTGTGTGTTTTGCATTTCGCCCTATGTGGGAAGGGTATGCCCAGACGTGGGTCCCGTGCTCACTACGCCACTGGAGTCAAGCTATCCTGGCTGATGAAGGCTGATAGCCTGAAACCGGTCCTAGAATGCTTGATTCCGGTCCAGGGAAGACATGGCTTGGCAGTTCGGTCTGGACTGTTCCCATGAGGCACAGGGTCAAGACTGATTTGCATATGGCTATGTCTGAACTGGGGTGGCGTGGTGAAGCAAAATAACGATGGATTAAACCCAGATCTGTGACTGGGGGTGAATGTTTGCCAAAGTGCAGCATTCCGTCCATCATCTTGTGTGTTTTGCATTTCGCCCTATGTGGGAAGGGTATGCCCAGACGTGGGTCCCGTGCTCACTACGACACTGGAGTCAAGCTATCCTGGCTGATGAAGGCTGATAGCCTGAAACCGGTCCTAGGATGCTTGATTCCGGTCCAGGGAAGACATGGCTTGGCAGTTCGGTCTGGACTGTTCCCATGAGGCACAGGGTCAAGACTGATTTGCATATGGCTATGTCTGAACTGGGGTGGTGTGGTGAAGCAAAATAACGATGGATTAAACCCAGATCTGTGACTGGGGGTGAATGTTTGCTAATGTGCAGCATTCCGTCCATCATCTTGTGTGTTTTGCATTTCGCCCTATGTGGGAAGGGTATGCCCAGACGTGGGTCCCGTGCTCACTACGCCACTGGAGTCAAGCTATCCTGGCTGATGAAGGCTGATAGCCTGAAACCGGTCCTAGGATGCTTGATTCCGGTCCAGGGAAGACATGGCTTGGCAGTTCGGTCTGGACTGTTCCCATGAGGCACAGGGTCAAGACTGATTTGCATATGGCTATGTCTGAACTGTGGTGGCGTGGTGAAGCAAAATAACGATGGATTAAACCCAGATCTGTGACTGGGGGTGAATGTTTGCCAATGTGCAGCATTCCGTCCATCATCTTGTGTGTTTTGCATTTCGCCCTATGTGGGAAGGGTATGCCCAGACGTGGGTCCCGTGCTCACTACGCCACTGGAGTCAAGCTATCCTGGCTGATGAAGGCTGATAGCCTGAAACCGGTCCTAGGATGCTTGATTCCGGTCCAGGGAAGACATGGCTTGGCAGTTCGGTCTGGACTGTTCCCATGAGGCACAGGGTCAAGATTGATTTGCATATGGCTATGTCTGAACTGGGGTGGCGTGGTGAAGCAAAATAACGATGGATTAAACCCAGATCTGTGACTGGGGGTGAATGTTTGCCAATGTGCAGCATTCCGTCCATCATCTTGTGTGTTTTGCATTTCGCCCTATGTGGGAAGGGTATGCCCAGACGTGGGTCCCGTGCTCACTACGCCACTGGAGTCAAGCTATCCTGGCTGATGAAGGCTGATAGCCTGAAACTGGTCCTAGGATGCTTGATTCCGGTCCAGGGAAGACATGGCTTGGCAGTTCGGTCTGGACTGTTCCCATGAGGCACAGGGTCAAGACTGATTTGCATATGGCTATGTCTGAACTGGGGTGGCGTGGTGAAGCAAAATAACGATATATTAAACCCAGATCTGTGACTGGGGGTGAATGTTTGCCAATGTGCAGCATTCCGTCCATCATCTTGTGTGTTTTGCATTTCGCCCTATGTGGGAAGGGTATGCCCAGACGTGGGTCCCGTGCTCACTACGCCACTGGAGTCAAGCTATCCTGGCTGATGAAGGCTGATAGCCTGAAACCGGTCCTAGGATGCTTGATTCCGGTCCAGGGAAGACATGGCTTGGCAGTTCGGTCTGGACTGTTCCCATGAGGCACAGGGTCAAGACTGATTTGCATATGGCTATGTCTGAACTGGGGTGGCGTGGTGAAGCAAAATAACGATGGATTAAACCCAGATCTGTGACTGGGGGTGAATGTTTGCCAATGTGCAGCATTCCGTCCATCATCTTGTGTGTTTTGCATTTCGCCCTATGTGGGAAGGGTATGCCCAGACGTGGGTCCCGTGCTCACTACGCCACTGGATTCAAGCTATCCTGGCTGATGAAGGCTGATAGCCTGAAACCGGTCCTAGGATGCTTGATTCCGGTCCAGGGAAGACATGGCTTGGCAGTTCGGTCTGGACTGTTCCCATGAGGTACAGGGTCAAGACTGATTTGCATATGGCTATGTCTGAACTGGGGTGGCGTGGTGAAGCAAAATAACGATGGATTAAACCCAGATCTGTGACTGGGGGTGAATGTTTGCCAATGTGCAGCCTTCCGTCCATCATCTTGTGTGTTTTGCATTTCGCCCTATGTGGGAAGGGTATGCCCAGACGTGGGTCCAGTGCTCACTACGCCACTGGAGTCAAGCTATCCTGGCTGATGAAGGCTGATAGCCTGAAACCGGTCCTAGGATGCTTGATTCCGGTCCAGGGAAGACATGGCTTGGCAGTTCGGTCTGGACTGTTCCCATGAGGCACAGGGTCAAGACTGATTTGCATATGGCTATGTCTGAACTGGGGTGGCGTGGTGAAGCAAAATAACGATGGATTAAACCCCGATCTGTGACTGGGGGTGAATGTTTGCCAATGTACAGCATTCCGTCCATCATCTTGTGTGTTTTGCATTTCGCCCTATGTGGGAAGGGTATGCCCAGACGTGGGTCCCATGCTCACTACGCCACTGGAGTCAAGCTATCCTGGCTGATGAAGGCTGATAGCCTGAAACCGGTCCTAGGATGCTTGATTCCGGTCTAGGGAAGACATGGCTTGGCAGTTCGGTCTGGACTGTTCCCATGAGGTACAGGGTCAAGACTGATTTGCATATGGCTATGTCTGAACTGGGGTGGCGTGGTGAAGCAAAATAACGATGGATTAAACCCAGATCTGTGACTGGGGGTGAATGTTTGCCAATGTGCAGCATTCCGTCCATCATCTTGTGTGTTTTGCATTTCGCCCTATGTGGGAAGGGTATGCCCAGACGTGGGTCCCGTGCTCACTACGCCACTGGAGTCAAGCTATCCTGGCTGATGAAGGCTGATAGCCTGAAACCGGTCCTAGAATGCTTGATTCCGGTCCAGGGAAGACATGGCTTGGCAGTTCGGTCTGGACTGTTCCCATGAGGCACAGGGTCAAGACTGATTTGCATATGGCTATGTCTGAACTGGGGTGGCGTGGTGAAGCAAAATAACGATGGATTAAACCCAGATCTGTGACTGGGGGTGAATGTTTGCCAAAGTGCAGCATTCCGTCCATCATCTTGTGTGTTTTGCATTTCGCCCTATGTGGGAAGGGTATGCCCAGACGTGGGTCCCGTGCTCACTACGACACTGGAGTCAAGCTATCCTGGCTGATGAAGGCTGATAGCCTGAAACCGGTCCTAGGATGCTTGATTCCGGTACAGGGAAGACATGGCTTGGCAGTTCGGTCTGGACTGTTCCCATGAGGCACAGGGTCAAGACTGATTTGCATATGGCTTTGTCTGAACTGGGGTGGTGTGGTGAAGCAAAATAACGATGGATTAAACCCAGATCTGTGACTGGGGGTGAATGTTTGCCAATGTGCAGCATTCCGTCCATCATCTTGTGTGTTTTGCATTTCGCCCTATGTGGGAAGGGTATGCCCAGACGTGGGTCCCGTGCTCACTACGCCACTGGAGTCAAGCTATCCTGGCTGATGAAGGCTGATAGCCTGAAACCGGTCCTAGGATGCTTGATTCCGGTCCAGGGAAGACATGGCTTGGCAGTTCGGTTTGGACTGTTCCCATGAGGCACAGGGTCAAGACTGATTTGCATATGGCTATGTCTGAACTGTGGTGGCGTGGTGAAGCAAAATAACGATGGATTAAACCCAGATCTGTGACTGGGGGTGAATGTTTGCCAATGTGCAGCATTCTGTCCATCATCTTGTGTGTTTTGCATTTCGCCCTATGTGGGAAGGGTATGCCCAGACGTGGGTCCCGTGCTCACTACGCCACTGGAGTCAAGCTATCCTGGCTGATGAAGGCTGATAGCCTGAAACCGGTCCTAGGATGCTTGATTCCGGTCCAGGGAAGACATGGCTTGGCAGTTCGGTCTGGACTGTTCCCATGAGGCACAGGGTCAAGACTGATTTGCATATGGCTATGTCTGAACTGGGGTGGCGTGGTGAAGCAAAATAACGATGGATTAAACCCAGATCTGTGACTGGGGGTGAATGTTTGCCAATGTGCAGCATTCCGTCCATCATCTTGTGTGTTTTGCATTTCGCCCTATGTGGGAAGGGTATGCCCAGACGTGGGTCCCGTGCTCACTATGCCACTGGAGTCAAGCTATCCTGGCTGATGAAGGCTGATAGCTTGAAACTGGTCCTAGGATGCTTGATTCCGGTCCAGGGAAGACTTGGCTTGGCAGTTCGGTCTGGACTGTTCCCATGAGACACAGGGTCAAGACTGATTTGCATATGGCTATGTCTGAACTGGGGTGGCGTGGTGAAGCAAAATAACGATGGATTAAACCCAGATCTGTGACTGGGGGTGAATGTTTGCCAATGTGCAGCATTCCGTCCATCATCTTGTGTGTTTTGCATTTCGCCCTATGTGGGAAGGGTATGCCCAGACGTGGGTCCCGTGCTCACTACGCCACTGGATTCAAGCTATCCTGGCTGATGAAGGCTGATAGCCTGAAACCGGTCCTAGGATGCTTGATTCCAGTCCAGGGAAGACATGGCTTGGCAGTTCGGTCTGGACTGTTCCCATGAGGCACAGGGTCAAGACTGATTTGCATATGGCTATGTCTGAACTGGGGTGGCGTGGTGAAGCAAAATAACGATGGATTAAACCCCGATCTGTGACTGGGGGTGAATGTTTGCCAATGTGCAGCATTCCGTCCATCATCTTGTGTGTTTTGCATTTCGCCCTATGTGGGAAGGGTATGCCCAGACGTGGGTCCCATGCTCACTACGCCACTGGAGTCAAGCTATCCTGGCTGATGAAGGCTGATAGCCTGAAACCGGTCCTAGGATGCTTGATTCCGGTCCAGGGAAGACATGGCTTGGCAGTTCGGTCTGGACTGTTCCCATGAGGCACAGGGTCAAGACTGATTTGCATATGGCTATGTCTGAACTGGGGTGGCGTGGTGAAGCAAAATAACGATGGATTAAACCCAGATCTGTGACTGGGGGTGAATGTTTGCCAATGTGCAGCATTCCGTCCATCATCTTGTGTGTTTTGCATTTCGCCCTATGTGGGAAGGGTATGCCCAGACGTGGGTCCCGTGCTCACTACGCCACTGGAGTCAAGCTATCCTGGCTGATGAAGGCTGATAGCCTGAAACCGGTCCTAGGATGCTTGATTCCGGTCCAGGGAAGACATGGCTTGGCAGTTCGGTCTGGACTGTTCCCATGAGGCACAGGGTCAAGACTGATTTGCATATGGCTATGTCTGAACTGGGGTGGCGTGGTGAAGCAAAATAACGATGGATTATACCCAGATCTGTGACTGGGGGTGAATGTTTGCCAATGTGCAGCATTCCGTCCATCATCTTGTGTGTTTTGCATTTCGCCCTATGTGGGAAGGGTATGCCCAGACGTGGGTCCCGTGCTCACTACGCCACTGGAGTCAAGCTATCCTGGCTGATGAAGGCTGATAGCCTGAAACCGGTTCTAGGATGCTTGATTCCGGTCCAGGGAAGACATGGCTTGGCAGTTCGGTCTGGACTGTTCCCATGAGGCACAGGGTCAAGACTGATTTGCATATGGCTATGTCTGAACCGGGGTGGCGTGGTGAAGCAAAATAACGATGGATTAAACCCAGATCTGTGACTGGGGGTGAATGTTTGCCAATGTGCAGCATTCCGTCCATCATCTTGTGTGTTTTGCATTTCACCCTATGTGGGAAGGGTATGCCCAGACGTGGGTCCCATGCTCACTACGCCACTGAAGTCAAGCTATCCTGGCTGATGAAGGCTGATAGCCTGAAACCGGTCCTAGGATGCTTGATTCCGGTCCAGGGAAGACATGGCTTGGCAGTTCGGTCTGGACTGTTCCCATGAGGCACAGGGTCAAGACTGATTTGCATATGGCTATGTCTGAACTGGGGTGGCGTGGTGAAGCAAAATAACGATGGATTAAACCCAGATCTGTGACTGGGGGTGAATGTTTGCCAATGTGCAGCATTCCGTCCATCATCTTGTGTGTTTTGCATTTCGCCCTATGTGGGAAGGGTATGCCCAGACGTGGGTCCCGTGCTCACTACGCCACTGGAGTCAAGCTATCCTGGCTGATGAAGGCTGATAGCCTGAAACTGGTCCTAGGATGCTTGATTCCGGTCCAGGGAAGACATGGCTTGGCAGTTCGGTCTGGACTGTTCCCATGAGGCACAGGGTCAAGACTGATTTGCATATGGCTATGTCTGAACTGGGGTGGCGTGGTGAAGCAAAATAACGATGGATTAAACCCAGATCTGTGACTGGGGGTGAATGTTTGCCAATGTGCAGCATTCCGTCCATCATCTTGTGTGTTTTGCATTTCGCCCTATGTGGGAAGGGTATGCCCAGACGTGTGTCCCGTGCTCACTATGCCACTGGAGTCAAGCTATCCTGGCTGATGAAGGCTGATAGCCTGAAACCGGTCCTAGGATGCTTGATTCCGGTCCAGGGAAGACATGGCTTGGCAGTTCGGTCTGGACTGTTCCCATGAGGCACAGGGTCAAGACTGATTTGCATATGGCTATGTCTGAACTGGGGTGGCGTGGTGAAGCAAAATAACGATGGATTAAACCCAGATCTGTGACTGGGGGTGAATGTTTGCCAATGTGCAGCATTCCGTCCATCATCTTGTGTGTTTTGCATGCCCTGGACTAGCCATGACTGTCCTGCTCCACGTGGAACAGGTGACAGCCATGGACAGTAGGCAGGTGGCTATGCATGTGTGACACACTTGAGATACATGCTCCAGAGGCCCCAACATTTTCCCCACCAGCAGCATGGGTGTGTGCCAAATGCCCCAGGCACATTTGGTGAGCCCGAGCTGCCAATTGGCCACATGACAGGAGTACATGCAGATAAATACCAGGTCCCTGGCATGTAATGTACAATGGTCCCTCCCTTGAAGCCCAACACTGAGTCCCCTGAAGCAATGCTGGCCCACATCTCATGCACCTTCAAATGTAAGGGCACACTTTCCACGTGACACTATGCCCAGACAGAAAAAGCCACACCTGGCAAACAGATGAGAAGGGGGCAAGTCACCAGAGAGGGACATGGGTCCTGGACTATCTGAACAATGTACTGTTGAACTGTTACCAGGCCAGAGGGGGCACACAGCATGTCAGAAACAGCACACAGTGCAGTCATGTACTTACCCCCTCCTTGCTGCTGTCTGGCCTTCAGCTGCCCATCCAGGTCCGGGAACACCACCGCCAGGATCCGGAGCATGTGGGGGTCAGGGTCCGGTGTCCGCCCCTCCTGCGAGGAGGCGACAGCTTCAGCTGGACCCGTGCGATCCTCCGGGTCCAGCCCCGAAGGTCCTGCCACCTCTTCCGGCAGTTCCGGATCCGGCGCTTGTCGACCCCCACGGATCTCACCGCCCAGACGATGCTCCACCAGATCTCATGTTTCTTCTGGGCAACAACCTGTGAGGATGACAAAGTGCAAAGGACATTACTACACTGGCAACATATTAGTGCAACACACAGGCAGTCATACATGTGGGCATCAGCAAGGCTAATGAGGTACACAGGTGGTGCAACTATGGATGAGGGACCGGTGTCCAGCGCTCACAACTTTGAGACATAGCCTGGGAAGGGTACCTAGTGACAATCCACCTTGCACTGCACTGTAACTGTGCAGTACATGTGGGTGCCCCATTTGTGTCAAGAGCAGTATTCAGTGGGCAACCAAGCCACTGGTGTACACACTAATGCTGCTGCTGGTCGGTCCAAAAAGGTAGCATCCTATGAATTTGGCCAATCCATGGGATAGCACGACTCGTACACGCCTTCAGCATCATTTAAAACATCACCTCCATGACACACTGGCAATTGCAACAATGTAGTACGACTCCAACTGAATTTCCTGCACACGCCTCGTTCAAATTTAAAATCCGCGTCCATCACCATGACAGCTCATAGCCAATGAGGGTGCAGGGCACGGCAACTGACTGTACTACGCGGATTTTGAATGGCAACACACACCCGTCTCCATCAGATTCAATGGGCAAGACATGCGGTCCATACACGATCGACGCGTCACACGCGTACGTCGCCATTGTAATGTATGGCCCAGACGTGCGCACGGCTCGGTCCATACACGATCGACGCGTCACACGCGTCCGTCGCCATTGTAATGTTTGGCCCAGACGTGCGCGCGGCTCGGTCCATACACGATTGACGCGTCACACGCGTCCGTCGCCATTGTAATGTTTGGCCCAGACGTGCGCGCGGCTCTGTCCAATCCAATTATTTGCGTTTTGGGGACTTTGAACGTGTCGGTCAGCCTTGCTGTCAATTCCTGACAGATGCCATCCTCTGTCACTAGCTAGGGACTATGGGGCACACCAATGGCACCACTGCCTGTGCCACAGTGTGTCCTTAGTCATGTGTGGCTGCCTCTTATGTGTGTGTCTGGGGCACAAGATGTGATTCGTCGTGTGCCACTTGTTGACAAGCACTCCCAGGCTGCACACGGATGTGGGTGGACACATACATTTGTGGTGTGCCCATTGCCACAGGGGGGTGCAGCAATGCAGTCCAGGACATTGCCAATGGACACAGTCCCAGCCAGGATGTGCGTGTGTGTCGTGTCACATGTACCCTGTCTCATCAGTGTTTGTAGGTTCAACGCAGGGTGAACCAGTGTCAACATTGTGATGTACATACACTATCTGTGTGCATGTGGTTTGATCTGTCAGTGATCCAATGTGAGCCGATCCACACATCCCATCGGCTCCTCACGAACTCCACTCCTGGAACCCCTTCTCTGCCGCTGCTATGCAGACTTCATTGGTTACCAGTCCGTAAGCGGATAAAGTTAAAGACTGGCTGCATAGTCTATAGAGCCATCCATAATAAGGGCCCTTCTTACATCTCGTGCAAACTTAAGCCCTACTCTCCACATAGGACACTGAGATCCAGCTGTAAACTTCTTTTACAGGTTCCAAGGGTTAGGAAAGCTAGACTTGGTGGGAAATCCTTTTCCCTCCTCGCCCCCCTATACTGGAATGAGCTCCCCCTACAGCTCCGACAATGCCCGGACTATTTACGCTTCAGGAAACTGCTTAAAGCCTCCCTATTTTAACCTGTCCTTACCCGCCCGTAGGTTCGCTCAGCGCAGAGATACCCCTTCGGGAGTGATTCAGGCGCTTTATAAAACTCTTAAATAAAATAAATAAAATAAAATTTGTACATGCACAGTGTTGTTGTGTGGGGGTGGCACAGACACCTACATATGTCCTCCTGTGGCGACAGGGCACATGGGCTGTGGCTAACATGCTTGTTGTGTGTTATGTCAACGATACGTCACATCATCCCTGTGTAACAGTCAGTCAGGGAGCTGTGATGTGGAGAAGATATCTGTCCTCGCTAGTCACTGTGGGCTTTGTGTGGTAGGTGGCAACAGGGCAGATGTACTGTGCTAGGGCCCATTGCTTTGTCATGGCACAACAGGGGACCTGTCATGTACACATCTTGAGCTTCAATGTGCGTTGATGCCATGTATGGGACATATGTGTCTGTAACCTGTGGCAACCACCTCAGCTCATTGTGTGATGTGTTTGTTCATGATGGGCTGTGTTGCTGTGGCTTTGTGACATGGCTGGAGGGTGTGCCTTCATCCTTTGTTTCTGTCTGTACTGCAGGGCCCCAAATGTACCTAGGCCATTCCCGGACCTGGCAACGATGGTGGAACGTGAGTCCATCAGAAAGTACCGTTTCACCAGGGCAGTGATTGAGGAGTTGGCAGGGCAGTTGGGCCCACACCTGCAACCTGGTCGGCCATACCCGACGGCACTGACCCCCAAGGTGAAGGTGATGGCAGCCCTTCATTTCTTTGCAACGGGTACCTTCCAGTACACTGTGGCTTCTGCTGGAGGGATGTCGCAGACGATGTTCAGTCGGGTGCTTCGGGATGTGTTGGAGGCCATGTTCCATTTCCTGGACCTGTACATCTATTTCCCCACGCCCCAACGACTTGCAGACATAAAGGGTGACTTCTATGCCCTGGGGAGGATGCCAAATGTCATTGGCTCCATTGACGGGACACATGTGGCTTTGGTGCCACCACAGGCACATGAGCTGCCATACAGGAACCGCAAGCATTTCCACTCCATCAATGCTCTGGTGGTTTGTGTGGCGGACATGACCATCTCCCATGTGTGTGCCCGTTTCCCTGGGTCTGCGCATGATGCCTATGTGATGAGGAGTAGTCGCGTCCCTAGACTGATGTCACGGATGCAGAATCAACGTGCCTGGCTTGTTGGTGTGTACTGACTTTTCCTCATTGTGTGTGCCTGCCAGTTTTTGCTACCTGTTTTTCTCCAACTCCTCTAATGTGCATGTGTCTGTATGTAGGTGACTCTGGATATCCCAACATGCCATGGTTGCTCACACCCC